>CAWUFW010001377.1:1444919-2889838 GCA_963921515.1 Calotriton arnoldi
AAGACACCCTAAAGACTATGAAGACCACCCACTCCAGGGTCCCCACAGACCCCTGCCCCCACCACATCTACCACAGGGCCACAGATATCATCGCCCCCAAGTTGCAAAGAATCATCAACCACTCCTTCTAGACCACCTCCTTCCCCGATGACTGGAAACACGCCGAGATCAACCCTCTCCTGAAAAAACCCTCGGCAGACCCCACCGACCTCAAGAACTTCAGACCTATCTCCTGATCCAGCGCGACTAATATAATTCCTTCTCCTTTGGACATGACATCCAGGTTGAAACACTCTTTTAACAACTATACCAATATGACGGTGGAGCCCATAAAACCGCATAAACATTCACTCACCCAAATATTCCCAGGATCCCATCCACTTTCACCTAGGAGAAAGAGTTATGACTGCTGGAGGAAACGGGATACCTTTTTAAAGTTGACAAGATAATTTCTCAAACATTTTGCATAATCAGTTTAATCCTGTCAGTTCTAAGACATCAAGGTATTCCGCTCTTTGGTCGATGGACCAACTAGTAAGAATAAGTTGATGGTGATTAAGACCAGCTCAATCACATTAAACCTATTAAAACATTACACTTATTATTGAGCTAAAGAACCACAGACTCGTAGTTTTAATTATAATAAAGTTTATCTACTTTCTTCAAATGCATGAATAAGTTTCAATTTTATTAATCAGTTTAATATCATTATAAGGAATGAACTTTAAAAAGAATGTATGCATACCCCTTTTAGATGAAGAATAAAAGTTCGCCAAGGCGGATAAATTGCAGATCACAGCATAGAATTCCCAAAAACTGACTGTCTGTCCCGCTAAACAGGCCTCCTCGACGGATCTCCTATACAGGTTTCCCGCATCGATCTTGTTCCTTCCCAGTCAAGTTTAAGCTAAAAATGATTAATTATTAAGTAAATGGCCTATAGAAAATAGCAGCAGTTCTCCAGCGTCAACGTCCAGTGCTCAAAATTATGCATGAATAGCGCTCCTCCTACCTAAGAGTAGGTCCTCTTATACCCTATTACTAGCTTACTAAACAGAAAAGTTGCAATCTTTGGGGGCGAGAATCACGCTAATTGGTCCATTGGAGGGGTGGCAAGCATCACCTCTTTGCCCTCCTTGCTTAAACCGGTTCCGAAAATGTTTATAATTTTGTCCTTTCACACGGCTTTAGGGCATTAGCAATCCGATTGACAGTTCATCATATGTTTCTTCTTTTGTAACTTTATTTTAAACAGTCCATTGTTAATTCACAGTTGCTTCTTCGGTTCTCACAGATTCTCGCGGAGTCCTTCTTGGCACTTGTTTGGTGACAGGTCAAGCTGACCTTGACACTTCTCACTCTGGGCTCTACTTGTAACCAAGTGATATGTTTCTGCGGCTTTCTTCCGCTTGGAAGCCATTTTTGCACCTGCGCATTAAGCTCATCTGCCTCGGCAGCCATCTTTACAGCACGGCCTAACAGGCCCGAACGAACTATTATGAAAACAAACACAATCATAATTAAAATAGAGAAAATAAGCCTTTTCGTTTCCCACCCGTCATTCTAAGTACCCCAATTAGGTGTTACCTAGCAAAAGCGACACGTAAAGCCACGTTTACTTACCATCCGCATTCTTTTGCCACAATACAATTTAATACATAGCACAAATCATGCAATATCACTCTAATTAGTACGCAAACCTTTATATTAATATTCCACTTTTACAATTGTAAGCAGATTAACTTTGCACATAAATTGCAGTTACCATTTATGTAAAAATAAAAATACGTAAATGTTGATTAGTCCTTCAAACAATTAATAACATTAATTTATTAGTATGAATATTAGGGGGTACAATTTTTTTTTATTTACCATGCTCCATCAGCTCCCCCCTTTGGTGATTTTTAATATCACCACAAAAACCCATGTTACACAATTTCTCAGATAGAATGTTTCTTGTCCACTTGCTTTTTGTTAGTTTTACACATCAGTATCCCTTTCATTTTGTCTTTTTGTTCTCTCATACATGTTTTCTTTTAGTTCTTCAAGTTCTATTTCACCCAACTCTCGTTCTCTTTCTTTATTTATCTTATTTTCTCTTTTTATTTTGTTTTGTCTTCTTCTCCTTTTAATACATATAATAACAAATTTCACTAATAACACCACTAATATTACTATCGTTGCTGATATCAAAACTTTCCTTACAATAGAACTACCTATTTCAGTGAACCATTTTGGTATTGAGGAAAAACTCTTACCAAGTTTCTCCCAGGCATTTTCAACCTCCAATGGAACAAGTTCTTTGTGCAAATTAGTAATATTCTTTATATACTTCTGTATATTTTCACTTTTATCTGGAATGTAAGTGCAACAATGTTGGACTTTCAGCATTCCACAGACTCCGCCCTCTTTTGCCAAAAGAATGTCAAGGGCAAGTCGATTTTGCATCACCATAGCTCTCATGGCAACCATCTCGGTATTTACCATCAAGAACCCTCCAGCAGTATTCGTTGATAAACGATCTACTACTGTGGACAATTTCCGAATTTTAAATGCATTCAAAGATATACCCACTGCTGGTATCATTGCTCCAAAAATTTCACCAACTATTTCTGAAAAACGTTCCCTTTTTCTACGTTTGAATGTTTCACCCATTTCGTGTGTTCCTTTTTCTTCTCTCTCCACGTGAATTTTTTTGGGAAAGACCAGGCCTAAATAGCACAACCCATACCAATGGTCCGGCAACCTGTAATAAGCTCTGTTCCCACAAATATAGTAGATCCTTGGAAATATTGGATCTTTTCCTCCTTTGAATCCCCATCCTCCTAAAAAATTTTAATTGTCTCGGCAGTCACTGGAACCCACGAAATAGTTATCATATCTAGTTCTATTTCTACTAAAGCACATCTTTCCCTGTTGGGGCCAATCAAAGGTCATAGCTGCATTTGTCTTTTTCTTATCACTACTTTCTCCTTCAAATGCCCAAAGGGGTGTTTTTGTCTCTTCCTCCATTACCTTTCTTTGAAATTTGACTCTTCTGCTTTATACCATTTCTAAAAATACCTTTTCTTCTTTCTTTAACTCACAGGTAAGGTTGTGTTTAACTATATCATCTAATGTCAAATCTTTATTTTCTATGAAAAATTCACCAAACATCCTTGCTTCTCTCACCTTGTTCAATTCAGGAATTATAGAAATTTTTGCAAAAATCTTATTTATGTCAGTATAATAATATTCTAATCTACCTGTTCTATAAAACAAACTAGCTAAAACACTACATGTTATCCCATACGTCAAAGGAAGGTGATGATAGGTCACACCTTCTGAAACAGACGCAGGTAATTGCATACAAACATAATCTCTCACATCCATTGTTTCTACATATTCATATAATAATTTTGTGAAAACGTTCTTTGAAAAATCAGTTATGGATCTATCCTTATGTAACTCGGCACTATGTTATGTTATGTTATGTTATAACAATTTGTATAGCGCACTACTACCCATAGGTGTCTAGGCGCGTTGAGGACCACATACTGAAGCAGGAGACTAGTTTTTAAAAAGCCAGGTCTTGAGGTGTTTCCTGAATTCAAGCAGGGATGTAATCTTCCTAAGAGAAAGCGGAAGCGCATTCCATATTCTAATGGTACTATGTCTGAAGCTCCTACCCCCCCAGTTCATAGTTTTAACTCTGGGGGTAAGCATTAAAAAGGCGTTAGCTGATCGTAATGACCTACTGGGAGAGTACCAATTAAAAACGTGATGAAGAAATTGTGGGCCGTCACCATGAAGTGCCTTGTGTGCGATGCAAAGTGCCTTGAATTTTACACGCTGGCCAACTGGAAGCCAATGCAGATCTTGAATCCCGGCCCTGATGGACTGGTGCTTAGGGACATCCAGAACCAATCTGGCAGCTGCATTTTGAACTGATTGTAGCCTTCTGAGCTGGTTGGACTGCAAATTAATATACAAAGCGTTACAATAGTCCAACTTAGATAAAACCAAAGTGGTTAAGACAATTTTCCTAGCCTTTCTAGGAATGTAGGGAAGAATTTTGCGCATCATTTTGATTGTAAAAAACGCCGAGGACACCACCTTTGAAATCTGAGATTTAAAATGAAGCTTCTCGTCTATTATGACCCCCAAATTTCTTGCTTTCGCCACCGGAGTAGGGAGGGGGCCCAAAAAACTGGGCCACCAGGCTGGTGACCAAAGGGGAGAAAGCTTGCCAAACAGCACCACCTCAGTCTTACTTGAATTTAGCTTCAGGCAGTGCCTACTCATCCACTTACTCAAAGATACCATACAGTCATGGAGTTTGGTAGAGTAGTTAACATCCCTGTCAATAGTTGAGATCACCAATTGGGTGTCGTCGGCATACGAGGTCGGGATTAAGTCGAAGCTTCTAATTAGAGGTGCTAATTCGGACACATAAATATTAAAAAGTGTAGGGCTCAAAGAAGAGCCCTGCGGTACCCCACATGGCAAAATAAAAGGTGCTGATTTAAAATCGCCTAATTGCACTGTCTGAGTTCTATCTGTTAAGAAAGATGTTAAAAACATGAGGGCATTTCCTCCCAGACCTATGCATTTTAAACGTTTTAGCAGCAAGGTATGGTCCACGGTATCAAATGCCGCGGATAGATCTAGTAGGATAAGGGCCGCCGATCCTCCCCCATCCAAAGCGGTTCGGATTTCCTCTGTGGTCTTTATCAGGGCTGTCTCAGTGCTGTGGCATGACCTAAATCCAAACTGACTGTGATCCAGGATATTATTTTCTAAAATATAATTGGAGAGTTCTATATTTACAATCTTTTCCAAAATTTTTGCCGGAAGCGGAAGCCTCACAATAGGTCGATAATTAGCGGGATCCGTTATTTCCAAGTTGGTTTTCTTTAGTCGTGGTAGAATGCAGGCTTGTTTCCACCTTATTGGAAATGTTCCTTGTAAAAGCATCTGATTAAATATGTCAGATAACCGTGGACTAGCAAGATGGCCAACAAGATGGAGAATTCTTGGAGGGCAAGGGTCCTCCGGTGAGCCCGATTTAGTATTTGCAAGAAGCTTAGCAATTTGCACTGGAGATGTAAGGGAGAAGTTTAAAAGGGGCGTAGTAATCATAACTTCCTGTTCTGTGGAGTTTGAATTTGACAAATGTAGGACAAATTGGTCATAAATTTGATCAACCTTTGATTTAAATGCCTGTGCCAAGGTATTACAAAAATCTTGAGTACAGATGGCAGTGTCCTCCTTTTTAACAGTTGTCAAATTGTTTATAACCGAAAAGAGTTCTTTACTTGAGTTACCTGCCTTTTCTATTTTTAATGTATAATATTGACTTTTTTCGGTAATAATTTGTTTCTTATAATCGGCTAACATTAATTTATATTGCTCTTTCTCAACTGCATCATAGTTTTTCCGCCATGTTCTTTCTTGCCTCCTACAAGCTTGTTTATCTAATCTAAGAGCCTCGGAGAACCATGGTGCTGATGGAGTCTTCCTGTTCTTAGTAGCCACCGAGACCGGTACTAGTCTAGCAAAATTGGATTCTAGCCAGGAGGTATAGTCTCCCGCTGATCCTTCAGCGTCCGACCCTAGATCTGGTAGGCTTTGCACTATATAACTTTCCAGTATGCCTGTATCAATATTATGCCATGCTCTTTTCCTGAACTTGGTGCTAGCTGTATTTGTTGCCTTGACACCAGGTAGGTCATAACGAAAAATCACAGCGTGATGATCTGACCATATCAGGGGCAAGGCAGCTGTGAATGAAATAGCTGGGTTGTTTGTAAACAGCCCATCCAGGGTATGTCCAGCTTGATGCGTAGGACCATTGATAATTTGTTGTAGTCCTAGATCTGCTGTAATATCAAGAAGTTCCTGGGTTTTTTTGTCGGCTAGGGCTTCCAAATGAAAATTCATGTCGCCCAGCATCGTAAAGCAACTTGATTGTATACCCAGCTCTAACAAAAAAGGCAAATTGTTTAAAAAGCTAGCTTTAGAGCCTGGTGGGCGATAGATTAATAATCCTTTAAAAGTTTCATGTTCTGAAACGCTAATCTTAAAAAGTAGAGCTTCGCAATCAGAGGAGGTGAGTGTAGAGCAATGGGATACAAGCTCGCTCCTATAAATTATTGCCAAGCCCCCACCTTTTTTTACCAGTCTATCATGCCTGAAAACTTTATAACCGCAAGGCACTGCTATAATGAAATCTGGGTCGGATGTATCCTCGGCCCAGGTTTCCGTGATAAACAGGATATCCAAATTGTTATCAATGATAAAATCAGCAATCTCATATTTATGTTTAACCAGTGACCTAGCATTGACAAGAGCTAACTGAAGTTCTGTGTTTCGTTGCTTACCACTTATCTGCCTCGCTCTATATATCCTAGGAATTTTACTAGAGCATTTTAAGCACTGAGGCTTTTCTGTGCTAAGGAGCTCCTCACAGGTAAATTGATGGCATCGCACATCCCTAGATTGGCCCAACAAAATAATGCTTTCCCTTGAATAGGTTATTCTGGGAGACGAAACTATATTTTGGCCAGGGGTCAAGGCCCTAGGCCCGGTCTCAGCGCGGACGGGCGCAGACGGGCTTGCCTTAGGCGCGCCTTCGGCGCGCCCGCTGCGCGCGTCCGCTGCGCGTGCGCTCCAGCTTGCACCTAAATAGGTGCTCCTGGGGCCTAGAGCGCTAACAAGGCGAACGAGAAACGCCCCGGAAGTAAGGCAAAATTGTGGTCTTCCCTCCGCATCAATCGGCAGACGCCGCGGCAGACCGGGGAAGACCAGAACAACAGTGCAAAGAGGCAGGAAAGTGCAAGGTGCGCAATGTAAATATTATACAAAGTTTAAAAAGATTTTAAAAAGTAAAAATACCAATAAAAGCAAATTCTGGCGAAGACAGTGCAAGTGCAGTTTGCAGCAGCAGCAACTATGGCTAAATGACAAGCGTCCCAACAGAGTGGTCCGCTGCGCGTGCGCTCCAGCTTGCACCTAAATAGGTGCTCCTGGGGCCTAGAGCGCTAACAAGGCGAACGAGAAACGCCCCGGAAGTAAGGCAAAATTGTGGTCTTCCCTCCGCATCAATCGGCAGACGCCGCGGCGGACCGGGGAAGACCAGAACAACAGTGCAAAGAGGCAGGAAAGTGCAAGGTGCGCAATGTAAATATTATACAAAGTTTAAAAAGATTTTAAAAAGTAAAAATACCAATAAAAGCAAATTCTGGCGAAGACAGTGCAAGTGCAGTTTGCAGCAGCAGCAACTATGGCTAAATGACAAGCGTCCCAACAGAGTGGTATCTATGAATGTTGCTGTGTTCTGTATGTCAACTTCCTTATCCTTGTTTGTGTTGTTCCCTAATATGGATGTTTCTTCTACAGCTAATCTAATTGGAATGGTGATTGCTAAAATAAGCCAAACAAACATTAATAAGCCTGTACAAAAGAAACACATTCTACACCATCTACGTAAAAACTCACATCTATGTCTTCTATTCTCTGTGTCTACCATCCTGTTCTATTATATATATATATATATATATATATATATATATATATATATATATATATATATATATATATATATATATATATATATATATATATATATATAATGTGTCACCACACCTCAGAATGACGTTTCAGCCACTCTACCTTCCCACTTTGTCTCGTTTGGTACTTTCTTTAGTTCTTCTCAGAACTCTTTCTTGACTTGTTCAGGTTTTTAGCGTCCAGTCCAGGTTTTTCTTTTATTCTCTTCAAACTTGTTGCACTTCACTTTCACCCATTTGTCTGCAGCTTTCTTCTGGGTTCTCGTGAGTGATTTCTTCTTCTTTGATGTCAGTCAAGGCGATGTATAGCCATTCAGGTGACTTATATTTCAAATTAGCTTTCTTCACTCTTTTTGTTTTCTGCAGTTGTTTTCCACTTTGTTTTCCTTGTTCCTTTTGACTTGTTATCTCATTTACCTGTTCTGCGTTATCTCTATTTAAGTTTATGATTTTGTATCTCAATCTTTTGACTTCGTAGGGCCAATTATCTCCTTTTCTCGGCCTTTTCGGTTCACTTTCTTTTTCTTCTCGTTCAGCTCTCCAAGTTCTTTTTCTTGGTCCTAGTCTCTGTTTTCTCTCTTCTTCACTTTCTTCTGATTCGGTTTCAGACCTTACTTCATTTCCTCTTATTTTGAACTTTATGATTTCTCCTTCTTTGTCTATCTCTGAACCTTCCTGTGTCTTTTCTGTTTGGCCACTTGTTTCTATCTCTCCTCGAGGTTCTTCCGAATTCTCGTTGGTCTCTCTGTCTGTTTCTAAATTTCCCTGTTTTTTTGTTTGTTGGTCTGTCCCTACTGCTCCTCGGGGTTCTTCCGATTCTTCTATCTCTCTATCGGAATCTATCCCTCCCTCGTCTAATTTGACAATCTTTGAAGGATTTTTACCATAGCTTGTGCTTGGCTGATCAATGTCACTGTCTCTTGGTTCAGTTTCTTCGTTTATGATGTTAGTTTTCCATTTATTCTTTAGCCTTTCATCACAATCTGATTGTTCTGTTTCAGATGCTGAACTGGTATCTGATATTTCCAGATGTCGACTTACAGGTCGATCTTCAAGTTCTGGAATCTTTGTTATTTCTAATTCTTCTCCTGTTGTCAAATTTGTACCTGGGTCTTCCAGATGTCGACTTACAGGTCGAGCTTTAAGTTCTGGAACTCTGATGGTGTGGCTGGCATGTACCCAGTTTTTCACTCCAGCACATTTGACTGCAGTTGTTGTCACCAGGATCACTTGTCGTAGTTGGTCCCAACGAGGAACCAAACAGTTTCTTCTTCTGTGGACTTTTATGCGGACCCAGTCTCCTGGACTCAAATCATGAGCTGGTTTTCTTTCAAGAGTGGTCGCATCCGGTCCAACCTGATGAAACACAGAATGTACCACATCAGCCAATCCTTTGCAATAATCCAACACGAGATCATCAGTTATAGTCAGCAGTTTGTTGACAGGTACATGTGCTTGTCTCATTGCTCGTCCCATGATTATTTCGTGGGGACTCAGACCTGTTTTTCTATCAGGTATGCTTCTGATAGTCATTAGTACCAATGGTAGGGCATCTGGCCATTTGAGTCCTGTGGCTTGACACATTTTCCCTAACCTATTCTTTATTGTTCTATTCACTTGTTCTACCACTCCAGAAGCCTCTGGTCTGTATGCACAGTGCAATTTCTGTTGAATGCCAAGAGTTTCACATATCAGTTGGATTAGCTCATTTTGAAAATGTGTTCCTCTATCTGAACCATCACAGATTTTTCAGGCATTTTTAAATCTTCCAACGATTTCTTTAGGATCTGATTAAAGATAGAGGGGCTTTCTGTATACCCTTGAGGAATTCGGCACCATGCCAAAATACGCTCTCCGAACCGGAACGCAAATAATGGCTGGCTATCTGGGTGTAACGGAATAGAGAAAAATGCATGGCACAAATCAGTGACTGTGTACCATTCTGCCTCATGTGGAATCTGATACAGTATTACAGCAGGGTTTGGTACAATTGGACAACAAGGAACAACGATTTTATTAACCTTTCGTAAATCTTGCACTATCCTATATGTCCCGTTTGGCTTTTTCAGTCCCATTATAGGCGAATTACATGGACTGCTCATTATTTCTTTCAAGATTCCCTGTTCAATCATTTTATTTATTACAGGTGTTATTCCTTCAATAATTTCTGGTGTCAATTTATATTGTGGAGTATTTGGGTAATTCGTTCCTTCTCTAACAGAAATTTTTACAGGGTCTACTCCTCTCATTAACCCAATGTCTTCGCCTGTAAAATCCCATATCTCCTGTTTGACTGTTTCTTTTAACTCAATTGGGATTTTCTCTACATCGAATACAGGAAACATGTCATTCACTCATGGCTCTAATTCTGCCATTGTCATTTAATATAGTACATCTTCATCTGGTGTCTGAAATGCAATTCCATCCGGAGTACAATAAATTGTGCAATTCATTTTGCAAAGTAGATCGCGTCCAAGTAAGTTTACAGGACTGCAATCACACACCACAAATCGGTGCATTTCTCTGAATGGTCCAACTTTGACCTCTACTAATTTCGTAAGAGGCGCCTTAATCTGCTGGTTTGAGACACCAATGACTTGGATATATTCACCTGAGAGAGTAAGGTTTGGAATTTCCACTGACCTAACAGTAGAACGGGTAGCTCCAGTGTCCACAAGGATGTCACATTTGCACCATTCACTTCTCCATCCACAAATGGACCTGCCTGATCTACCTCTAGAGTTGCGCCAAGTACGCACTCTTCCTCCTCTCCTAGGCACCGTCATAAACTTTCATCCGATTTATTCCCATCCTGTCGTAACCAATACTGCGATATCGCAGCTGCGTGCGGCAATTGTGTTACCTGCTCTCCTCCGTAGAATCCTGTCTCTGCACTGTATCTCTGTGGGTTTACACTCTTGGGAAGTGGTGGTTGTGGCACCTGACTCTGTTGAGTGACTACCTGCAGTTGCTGCAGCTGTTGGTAACTCACCTCACTCTGCACCTGTGGATTTAATGATTGATTTTCCGTATTAGCTTTTGGAGGAAATTTACACTCGTTTCTCCAATGCCCTAATTTTCCGCAGTTGTGGCATGGCCACTTTTTCTTTGCTTCTTCTATACTCATCTGACCTTTGCCTTTACCTATATTCGGTTTAGATTTAGTTTGTCCTGTCTCATTAACCTGATTATTCAATTGAGCTTCTTGTTTTTCTGCAACTTTCACTTGTGCCCATATCGCTTTCTCTTTTAATTTACGCTGTCTACATTCAATGTCATCACTACAATATTTAGCATACCTCAACACTTCGTCCACTGTACTGTTTTGCCAACATATCATGTGCTGTTTAATCATTTCGCTTATTTCTGGTTTCAACCTATAAACAAATCTGTATACAAAATGACTCATGTCCTTTTCATTCAAAGTCTCATAACCACTATACTGTTTGAAAACCAAAAGTAGCCTCTCATAATAGGCATGTACAGACTCCTTACTCTCTTGCGTAGTTCTGTCAATTTTTACCCAATCAGTTTCTTTGGGTGGAATTTTGTTTTTCAAAAAGGTAATAACTTGGTCATATTTCCTCATCACTTCTGGTCCTGGCGCTCCTGTTTTTGCGTCTCTTGGATACTCTACGGTTGGCCAATCAATGGTAATTTTACATTCTGTCCATAAATCGGCTGGCACTACAATGTCAAACAATCCATCCAAATCTACCCACAACACCTTCAATACTTTGACAAACCTTTCCACTTGTCGGTACCATTCTACAGGCTTTTCTCTCAATTTTGGAAAGTCATTTGTAAATGATAGTATATCTTGTCTGGACCATGGGACATGTACATAACTACCTCCTGGGGTTTCTCTCATCGGATACTCCCTTACAACTGATTCCTTGTCTGTCACCGCAAAAGCCAAAGACGCTTTGTCGGTTGTTCTCTCATTCCTTTTAGTCCACCTGCTTCTCCATCTGTCCACATCACCCCATTTTCTCAACAAAACAATCAGTTCTTTTATCTGGGTTAATCGTCCTGATGTGTTCAGATTTTCTATATCTTTCTCACAGAAATCTACCCTATACGGTTTCTGCAAACTCCTAACTTTTACAAATTCCACTCCTAGTTCATTCGCTGTCTATTCCAATTTGTCATGTAAATTTCTAGCTCTCCAAGTAATGCTCTTGCACAAGAACATTATCTCGTCGTCCTGATATGTTTTCAATTTTTCTGTACCAATAGTCTCTAAAATTAACTCTTCCATATCTATCTTTAGCCTGATTACATCTAATGGTTTCGGTTCTGTCTCCTTCTTTTGCAAGTTTCTCATCCATTCACTTAATTCTTCTGGAGTTGGACCTACAGGTGTACTATTTATTTCTATCCAGTTTCTATTCCTCTCTGGCGTTTCAGATGCAGACTCATCCTCCTTAGGAATCCTCCTTATCTCACTCTCATTTACTGTCAGGTTAGTAGGTGGGCTCGGTCTATATGAGCTGACCAAATTTCTTGCCCCTTCAGTTTCTAGTTCCATCCCTTCTCTCATTCTTTGCAAATTTGAGTTCATGGGAATGACTAAGGAATGCTCATCTATTTTCTGGTTTTCAAAAACTGGTATTACTGGTCCTATTGTCACTGGCACAGTCACAGCTTCCATGTTCATTCTTAGCTCTCTTATTTTCTCAGTCAATTCTTTTGTAGTTTTTGCTAACTCGGCTGCATTGCCTCTATCAAACTCTTCACTTTGTGGGGTCTTTAGCTGTTCATTTGACCTATTTATCTTGTATCTTCGTTCCGGACTTTTATTCCTCCCAATTTCCACTGGCGGTGCATTGGGTGTCACCACCGCAGAATTCTGTTGATATGGAGGTGGGTTTCTGTTTAAAATGTCTTCCAGCAACTCATCCTCTGTCTCGCCTACCTCCATACCCGTACCTCTCTGTAACTGTATGTTTCTTTTTCTCTGTACACTTTCTTCCTGTACCCTCTTCAACTGTAAAGGCTGGAAACAAACCCTTGGTCATGTTAGCATATCTCCAACGCTTCATCCTGTCCTCATGATTCACTCCCCATAACCTTCCAGGAACTAAACTATGATTCTTTGCACCTCTGTATCTTTCTCGTTCATACATCTCGTCTTCCCATTCACCTAGCGCTTCAAACTGTGTCGGTCTAGGTCTTGGTTCAAGCTTCATCATTTTCTCTCTCAAATTTCGAAGTACAGCTATGCTAAATGAACCATTCTCTGGAAAAGCCAATACTCCATCATTCTGAGTATATTTTGTCCAATTTTCTAACCAAATGCAAGTATGATAACCGTATTTCAGCATCATATGAGAAGCTGGCGTTTTCAGCGGAGGAATTACCTGCCCCTCTCTAGTCACTACCTTTTTGTCTTTCTTAAAGAAGTTCTTAATTTTCGCCATCCATGACGGTTTCTCTCTACCATATTCATAATAAGCCATATTTCACGATTTCTTTCCCTTCTGCAAGCTCGTAACTCTGCTCTGTTCTCTATGTGCTATTCGGACCTATCCCAGCGCGTCTCACACCAACGCACCAATCTGAAGATTCTACGTCACTGCTTTTCGGACCTATACCAGCGCGTCTCACACTAACGCACCAATCAGGGCGTTTTCCGTGTTTCTAATGCACTGGCCAATCCCAGCGCGGTCTTTTGTCGACGTCAGTTCTACTCCTGACCCCTCCTTTACAAAAAAATATCGGCAGTTCTTTTCTTGACTAAATCTTTTTAGTTACAACGTAAAACACATTTCCATTGTCTGTTTTCGCTAAACAAAAGTGATAGTTTACTCTATCTTGCAAGAATACAGTTCCGTTCGATAAGTGTAGCACTTCCCTCTACCTTACCCTTCTTTCAAGCAAGGGGTAAACCCGTTTCTCTGGGGATAAAACACATGTGGAGACTACACTGCTCCTGAGAATTAAGGCCAGAGTTTCACAAGAAAACCAGTTGCTATTTCACTCATACATGTTTTATACAGAAAATGTCCCTATCATAACACAACCTGTGTTATCCCCAAATTGAAATCAGACAATGCACTATTCCATGTGACTTCCCTTGCCACACGTGTCCACTTCCTACTTTCCGGAAGCTTCAAAATTTCCGACTTACATATAACGTAATACAATTCGACATGAAGTGTTAGACATGAAATAATCAATAATCAATAATCACCAAACTAATCTATAGTAACCATAACTGTGCTACCAAGAAATCTGATCCAGCGCGACTAATATAATTCCTTCTCCTTTGGACATGACATCCAGGTTGAAACACTCTTTTAACAACTATACCAATATGACGGTGGGGCCCATAACACCGCATAAACATTCACTCACCCAAATATTCCCTGGATCCCATCCACTTTCACCTAGGAGAAAGAGTTATGCCTGCTGGAGGAAACGGGATACCTTTTTTAAGTTGACAAGATAATTTCTCAAACATTATGCATAATCAGTTTAATCCTGTCAGTTCTAAGACATCAAGGTATTCCGCTCTTTGGTCGATGGACCAACTAGTAAGAATAAGTTGATGGTGATTAAGACCAGCTCAATCACATTAAACCTATTAAAACATTACACTTATTATTGAGCTAAAGAACCACAGACTCGTAGTTTTAATTATAATAAAGTTTATCTACTTTCTTCAAATGCATGAATAAGTTTCAATTTTATTAATCAGTTTAATACAGTTTAATATCATTATAAGAAATGAACTTTAAAAAGAATTTATGCATACCCCTTTTAGATGAAGAATAAAAGTTCGCCAAGGCGGATAAATTGCAGATCACAGCATAGAATTCCCAAAAACTGACTGTCTGTCCCGCTAAACAGGCCTCCTTGACGGATCTCCTATACAGGTTTCCCGCATCGATCTCGTTCCTTCCCAGTCAAGTTTAAGCTAAAAATGATTAATTATTAAGAAAATGGCCTATAGAAAATAGCAGCAGTTCTCCAGCGTCAACGTCCAGTGCTCAAAAGTATGCATGAATAGCGCTCCTCCTACCTAAGAGTAGGTCCTCTTATACCCTATTACTAGCTTACTAAACAGAAAAGTTGCAATCTTTGGGGGCGAGAATCACGCTAATTGGTCCATTGGAGGGGTGGCAAGCATCACCTCTTTGCCCTCCTTGCTTAAACCGGTTCCGAAAATGTTTATAATTTTGTCCTTTCACACAGCTTTAGGGCATTAGCAATCCGATTGACAGTTCATCATATGTTTCTTCTTTTGTAACTTTATTTTAAACAGTCCATTGTTAATTCACAGTTGCTTCTTCGGTTCTCACAGATTCTCGCTGAGTCCTTCTTGGCACTTGTTTGGTGACAGGTCAAGCTGACCTTGACACTTCTCACTCTGGGCTCTACTTGTAACCACGTGATATGTTTCTGCGGCTTTCTTTCGCTTGGAAGCCATTTTTGCACCTGCACATTAAGCTCATCTGCCTCGGCAGCCATCTTTACAGCACGGCCTAACAGGCCCGAATGAACTATTATGAAAACAAACACAATCATAATTAAAATAGAGAAAATAAGCCTTTTCGTTTCCCACCCGTCATTCTAAGTACCCCAATTAGGTGTTACCTAGCAAAAGCGACACGTAAAGCCACGTTTACTTACCATCCGCATTCTTTTGCCACAATACAATTTAATACATAGCACAAATCATGCAATATCACTCTAATTAGTACGCAAACCTTTATATTAATATTCCACTTTTACAATTGTAAGCAGATTAACTTTGCACATAAATTGCAGTTACCATTTATGTAAAAATAAAAAACCGTAAATGTTGATTAGTCCTTCAAACAATTAATAACATTAATTTATTAGTATGAATATTAGGGGGTACAAATTTTTTTTATTTACCTTGCTCCATCACTCCTTACTTCCGTACCCGGAGAAAGTCATCTAAAAAGCTGTCAACAGCCAACTTGGCTGCTTCATTGACGAAAACAACATCCTCGACTCCTCTCAATCAGGATTCAGGAAGAACCACAGCACCGAAACTGCCCTTATCGCCGCGACAGACGCTCTCTCCTCGACAGAGGAGAGACTGTGGCCCTCATCCTCTTTGACCTCTTTGCAGCCTCGACACAGTCTCACACCGCACCCTAGCCAGCAGACTCCACGACACAGGAATCCGGAACAAAGCCCTCGACTGGATCCGCTCATTCCTCTCCGGCAGAACGCAGCAGGTCAGACTCCCTCCCTTCCTCTCGGATCCCACACCGACCACCTGCGGAGTCCCCCAAGGATCCTCCATCAGCCCCACCCTGTTCAATGTCTACATGGCCCCGCTCGCATCCACCGTCAGATCACATTGACTCAACATCGTATCGTACACAGACAACTCTCAACTCATCCTCTCCAACGAACCCAACACCTCCAAACACAACTTTCAACAAGGAATGGAAGCAGTCGCCAGATGGATGAAGAACAGCTGCCTACAACTTAACACGGACAAAACCGAAGTACTCATCATAGGCCCACACCCCAACGCCTGGAATGACTCCTGGTGGCCCCCTGCCCTCGGGAACCCACCCACGGTCCACGCACACAACCTCAGAATCATCCTGGACTCTGAACTCAAGATGGACTGCCAAATCAACGCCGTCACCTCATCCTGTTTCCACACCCTCCGTCTCCTACGAAAGACCTTCAACTAGATTCCCCTCGAACAGAGGAAAACCATCACCCACGCCCTCATCAGCAGCAGACTGGACTACGGCAATAAACTCTATGCCGGGATCAACAAGAGACACACCTGCAAGCTCCAGAACGTCCAGAATGCCTCTGCGTACTAGTTCTCAACCTACTGCACCACTACCACATCACCCAACACCTGCGGGCACTACACTGGCTCCCCGTCGAGAAGAGAATCACCTTCAAGCTTCTCACCCACGCCCACAAAGTCCTCCACAACACCGGCCACGTCTACATGAACCACCGCCTCTCGTTCCATGCACCCCAAAGATCCCTCCGCTCAGCTCTCCCTTGCGACTGTGCCGCGCATCAAGAAGACCAGAACAGGAGGCCATTCCTTCTCCTTCCTTGCGGCCAAGGCATGGAACACCCTCCCTCTCCACCTCCGCCAGACACCAACACTCTCCAAGTTCTTGAACGACCTCAAGACCTGGCTTTTTGATGAATCACCGAGAACCTACAGGAGCTGCACGGACCCTGGCGGGTCCTGAAGGACCTCAAGACCTGGCTTATCGCCATACCATCGTGAACGTCCAGGAGCTGCGTGCCCACCCTCTCCTACCCCCAGCGTCTTGAGACCCTTTCGGGTGAGTAGCTGCGCTTAACAAACCCATGATTGATTGATTGATTGTTTTGTTTAGTGCTCTGGAGTGTTGTGGAGTGGTGTAGAGTAGAGTTAAGTGGCATAAAGGGTGTTGTGTATATTGGAGACGAGTCTTGTAGAGTAGAGTGACTTAGTGTGAAGTAGACTGTCAGAGTGGAGTGGGATAGAATGGAGTGGTATAGAGTGGCGTAGTGTAGGGGAGTGGAATGGTATATAGTGGAGTAGAGTGTTGTAAATTTGAGTTGAGGATTGTGAAGTAGCATAGAGTGTTAGAGTGTAGTGGAGTAGCGTATGTTGGAGGTGTTTACTTGATTAGTGTGTTGTAGAATCTAGTCGTACCTTTGGGACCTTTTAGCTTTGCCAATGGTTATTAGCGATGCTGTACAGCACCCCTGATGCTGGGCAGCATGGCTAAGTAGAATTTTAAAAAAGCATATGACACAGCCGCTCATGTCATTTTGTAGGTACATGCACCACACATGAGTGCTCCTACAAAATGACACAGGCACTTTATTTTTTAAATAAAAAGAAAATGTGGAAATGTAATCTGTTTTGTTTTAAGTGGGGTGAAAGCAACATTGGTAGTGGAATCAACAATGAGGGCGGAAGCAACATTGGGACAAAAGGGAGCAAGCAACACGGGGCGTGGGGGAAACAACATCGAGGGCATGGATGGGGCAGGGAAAAGACAACAGATGAGAGAGAAAGTAACATGAAGCTGAGAGAGAAGCACACAGGGGAGAAAGCAATGTGGGGAGAAGCACACCAGAACAAACTCATCATAGAGGAGGGCGGGGAGAAGCACACAGGCAAAAGAGAGCATCACAGAGCGCTATTATTATTATTATTATTGTTGTTAGCACAAATTACAATAAAACAGCAAAAACAACAACAATAATGACAACAATACTAATACTGATACTCATAATATTATCACTGATGCTAATAATAATACTATAGAATAATAGAGTACATTAGTAGTATTTGACTATGAACTATTAGAGTAAGTGCAATATCATAAATTATTGCAGTTTTAAAGGAAACTGATTGTTTTATTTGTTTTTGGAAAAATTGGGGATTCCAAAATATTTTCATTAAATGAAGAAAATTGTTAAAGGAAGTCAAATGTGTTGGTTTTATAATTTATTATTAACAAACTGTACTCTGCTGTCTGGCAGAGACCATTGCTCACACAAAGCCAAGTGACCTGCTGTCGCACTATGTGAGGACGTGTAATTCCCCCCAGAAATAATGGCTCCCCGGAGGTATTCATTTGTCATGTTTCGTAGATCACAGGTGGTTATAATTAATTATATCTTATAACAGAGCAGCATTTTTAGGTCAAGCCTGGGCAGCGCATGAACTGCTCTGCTATACATGGTGTATTCACGAAGGGACTTGAAGCTCCGCCCATATCCCGCCCATCTTTTCAATTTGCTCCTGTTACTGTCTTTTCTAAATCGTTGCATTTGATTCATGGATAGGCTTAGTAGCCCCTCCTTGGTACCTCCTTGTCTGCATTTGTAACCTCCCATGACGACTGGACTTTTTACTAGTGCTGTTACGCTTTATCTAGTCTGTGAGCACTATTTTCTTTAATGATTTTCCCCTATTCCACCCACGACCTGCTTTCCTGCAACGCAACACACTGTCTGCTTTTATATTTTAATTAATAATGGAGGTCCGCTTTAACTATAGCGGCCGCTATTTATTTAATTTGCCAGCGTGGTCCGCTGTTTCTATAGTGGCTGCGCTTCTTTATTTATTGTATTTGTCAGCACAGTCCGCTTTAACTTTAGCAGCGCGCTACGAAACCTTTTTTTAATTTTCCAGTGAAAGCGCCCCATACCAGGCTTTCACTTTAATAGTGGCCACGCCCCTATCTTTAGACGCTGCTCGCTGTATTCAGGTTACAGCGAGCCGCGTCTAAACAAAGGGGTGCTGCTGTGAAAGCACAGCATGGGGTGCTATTACAAAAAAAACATTTGTTTGTGAACTTCACTAACAATTTATTTTTGTAAAAGCACCCCATGCTGTGCTTTCACTTTAATGGTGGCCGCGCCCCTTTCTTTAGATGCGGCTCGCTGTAACCTGATTACGGCGAGCAGCGCCTAAAGAAAGGGGCGCGGCCACCATTAAAGTGGTCTCGCATTTGCGAGAGTTTGAGCTATTGGCATTAAAAATGACAATGCCATTTATATGTGTTGGTTTGCAAAACATAAATAAAAGGCATTGTCATTTACAATGCCAATAGCTTAAACTTTCGCAAAATGCGAGACCTGTTGCATTGCAAGTGCTTGTTTACAATTGGAATGCGTAAAATAAACAGTAAAATAAATCGGATCTGGCATCCGAATCAAACTTCGAGGTTGCTGGTAGCTGAGGCCCGTAAATGCTGACAGAACTTCGAGCATGCATGGCATCTGCTTCAGCTGCCTGCAGGCGTTCAAGGGCTTACGCGAGAAATAACTGGAACCAGGCTGGGGAGCGGTGTGCCCCTCCAGCGCCTGGACCTCGGAAACAGTGTCCCTGCTGCCTTAGTGACAACTACGCCTAGGTACGGAGATTTCAAACAGAACTGACACCAGGCAGACTGGGGGCAGTGAAGCGTAAGCACGCTTCTGCTGAGCAATCCTGCTTCACAGCGCTGTAAGGCGCAGTCACTATTAATCCAGCTCCACATTAATGGACTCAGGGCTGGGTCAGCAATGCTGTGGTGTGCTGTCGCACTGGTGATTCCGAGGACAGGACTCTTTTTTTAAGGTGGGAAATGCCAGTAGGAATGTTTTCTTAGGTGCATGCTCTTCAACTTTGCTTTACGTTATCTGCAACGGGTGCCTCAGCCCTTCATCCCTTTTTTTTTTTACCTTTATTTATAAGTTTCATAAAGTACAAAACTTGCATTGTCCAAACACATGCTTCATGTCTGCAGCTGTCGGTGGTTCATCTAATACATAGTAATCCTGCATATACAGTTACACGTTCAATGCTTGGCAGTACAGTAACACATTCCCACCCATTTCGTACCTGTTATAAAGAAGTACTCTGACACAGAGTGAGTACAAACGTCTTTATTCTGTCATCCACTCTCCGTAACTGCCAGAAGCATGCCAACATTCTAAGGCGAACTTCAGCGGAACGTTCCAAGGGAGTGGGGGAAAAGGAGGAGGGAATGTACTAAGGAGTGGGAGAGGGGAAACAGGAAGGAAGATTACAACACATCTCCCTACGGCCAAAGAACAGGTAGGTGCTAAAGATACCAGATGGGTTCCCTTCCATGCTTGACAGAGTTAATCTGAACACAAAATAATGTGGCAGGAACACGGACAAGAAGGAACCACAATGCAACCGGAACAGTAAATGTGCAAAGGCCCTAGAGCCAACGAAAGGTGTGGACCGTGGAGTCAGTGCCCATAACAACAAAGATATCCCCCTGGAGTGTGACGGGTCAATCTGAACAAGTCAATCTGAACAACGCTTATGTGGTTACATAGCTGTGTGTATTATTGTTTACTGGGACTACTTTTTCTTTGGTTGCTATAATGGCTCGAAAGAGTCCCCGACATCCAGTTGAGATCACGGACTCTGTGTTTGCGGTCATATAGCTGATTTCTAGTGTATTGGTAACATAGGGGATTGTTATTAGCACTTGGTCCTCTTCCCCTGATGGAGGCAAAAGGGGAGATTCCCGTTACCAAGTTGGGAGAGGTGTGATATGTCCATATTCTTTCTCTTACAGTCTTATCCACATCGTGACTGTTGATAAGGGCTAATAGAATGTGTCCTTTAATCATGCGGATTGTCCTTTCAACGAGGCAGTTGGTCATGTGACAAGGTAGGGCAGTTTTCTCTTGCTTGATGCCCAGCTCACTTAGGAATTCCATCATTTCAGTTGAAGAGAATTTGATACCCTCGTTTATGACTAAAGTTTCTGGTACACCTTCACTGGTGAATGAGTCTCTTAAGAATTCGATGAGAACACCTGTCGTGGTGCATGACACAAATTTGTACTTGATCCAATGGGAGGTGTAGTCAATGAGTACAAACATGAATCTCTTTTGGACTCCCAAGTGGTTCATGGGACCGATTACGTCCATGGCCAGCTTGGTCCATGGTATACTTGGCACTGCTACTGGGCACAATTCAGTATGCTCCTTACCAATCTCGTTGGTTCCCACCTCCCGCTCCACAGCAATTGGTAACATAGGGGATTCCACGAGGAGTACTTGGTCTTTATTATTTGGATCAAGCATGATCCCCAACTCCTTTTGATGATGCCAGCCCAACAGATTTGAACCTTTTCTTACAATGTACACTTTTCCCCATGTAGATCTCCCCTTGAAATTTATAAGCATTTTCACCATCCCCACTATTGGAATGGTTTCTCTGGCGTATCCTTTTGGTGAAATGTCAGGTTCCAACACATCCAGACTAGAGATGTCAAACAGATCTTTAATATCGTCAAGATTAATTAAAGTAAAAGGGGAACACGAATCAGCAAACACAACCAGGGGCTTACTGTTCAAATGAATGGTACATTTAGGATACTTAGTATATTCAGGAGGATTTGGAGAGGCGTCATTGTCGGTATCTTTTACTTGAAATACATACTTGGGGGATAGGTCCCCCTCACTGCAAACCACTTTCACCTGACTGTTCTCCCCATCTCTGCAAACTCTAGCAAAGTGCCCCTTCCTGTTACACCTTATACATGTCACATTTCGGGCAGTACAACGAATATTGTTCGCAAGGTGATCGCTGCTGCCACATCTGTAGCATTTTAAACCCTCGGTTACTCTGACTGGTTTGTTAACGTTGACTTCTCCAGGTCTAACTTTAAGTATTTCCGTAACATTGCAACTGTCGTGTGCACTACTGGTGTTGAGAACATTAGCAACTAGTTCATTAGGAGTTTTCATTTCCTTGATGCACTTAGCAGTGTGCTCTATAGATAGTGCTATGCTACAAGCCTCTTTTAGAGTAGGGTTTTTTGCCAGGAGTTTTTCTTGTATGCGACTATTATTGGTGCACCTGACTAATTGGTCCCTGATAAGGGAATCATTGAGTTCCCCAAAATCACATAACATGGTTAGACCTCTGAGTGCCGCTATGTAGTTGGTGACGGATTCTTGTTTCCCTTGGATACGAGTAAAGAATTTATGCCGCTCCAAGACTACATTTATCCTGTCACCAAAATGTGTCTCTAATTTCAAAAGGGTAACTTTAAACTCATCCATATCCTCCTCTCCCTCTTCTAGCTCCGGTTCAGGTAAGGTGTCGTATATCTTTCTACCTTGAATACCTAAGTTATGTAATAGGACTTAGGAATTCCAGGTAGAAAGATATACATTCTAAGGCGAACTTCAGCGGAACGTTCCAAGGGAGTGGGGGAAAAGGAGGAGGGAATGTACTAAGGAGTGGGAGAGGGGGAAACAGGAAGGAAGATTACAACAGTACCCCTTTCAAGGTGGGCATCTCAGTCATTCGTGTCACCCTGTACGTTAGTATCCTGTTCCGTTTGCGAACCAACAGATGTCTGTTCCAGCAGGTAAGATCTGTAAGGTTGCCATATATCCAGTGGTCTAGATACCGGGTGCTGCAACTGGGCGGATATTTCACTAGTGGTATTATAATAGGACATACTGAACAACCATCCCTTCAATGTTGGCGGATATCTGCTCCCCCAATGGATCGCCACCTCTCTTTTTGCTAACAATAGTGTGATTGCAACGAAGCGTTTGTATGGCTTAGCAATCTCTTGTACACACCCCAATAATGTCAGCATAGGTGACGGCGAAAGGCCCAGCCCGGCCATTTTCGATAATTCGCTAAATACTTGAGACCAGAATCGCGCCACCCTGACACAGTTCCAGGCCATGTGTGCAAATTCGGCCATCGGGGCACTACATCTAGGGCAGGTATGTGGGCGTAATGGGTCCATCCGATGGACCTTGGCAGGTGACACATAGGCTCGCCATAGAAATTTGAAATGTAATATTTTGTGTTTGTGGTGAAAAGAAACCTTACGTGTTTGCTAGCAACTTATCTGAGGGGCACTTAAATCTCGTTCCCAGGCCGCACGCACCCCCTCGTCCCTAGCCGGGAGCATAGCCATTGCTGCTTTATACATCCTAGCCATTAGATGCTCAATGGTTGTGTCTTTTATAAGCAATGTCAACGGAGGAAACTCAAGCGCTTCCAGGGGGTAACTCGGTACCAAGGATCGAAATGCCCTCTGCAGTCTACACAAATTGAACAGGTCAAGGAACCTAGCTCCCTCGAATCTGCCACCCTCCTCCCTGGAGAAGATGTGTCCATCCGGGAACACATCCCCAAATGTGCCCAGAGCAAATTTAGTGAAGGTTCGTTGCATCGTAGCTTCTTTAGTAATAGGTACCCAGATGTTCCCAGCGAGTGGAAGAGCCGGGGAATACAGCAATTGGGCCCCCGTAGCTCGAGCCAATTGCATCCAGGCCAAGCTGGTCGTTGACAGTGTCTGTATATCCACCGGGTCTCTTTTTAAACCTGCCGGAAGTAGTGCGGACAAGGGAGTAGGGTGTGCTAAGTCCACTTCGGGGCGCAAATATGGGATCCGCCGGTCATAATGAAACCAGTGTCTGGAGAAGCTACATTGCACAACCAGGTAATATATGTGAAAATTGGGAATTCCAAACCCCCCCCGCTCATACGGGAGCGTCAACGTGTCCCATTTTACCCTCGGCTGTCCACCACCCCACACCAACCGGATCAATTTAGAGCGTAGCGTGGCAAAGAAGGTCTTATATAGCTGTATTGGGATACTCTGAAACAAGTATAGAAATTGCGGTAAAACCACCATCCTAATCAACGCTATTCTACCAGCCATGGCCAGGGGGATCTTGAGCCACCGCTCTATATTACCATCTAACTTCTCCATGGCAGGACCGTAATTAAGTTGGAGTATTTGGGCCGGATCTCTGTGGATTCTTATCCCCAAGTATTTGACATAGTCATAGCACCACTTCACGGCCAATCCAGTAGTACCGTCGCAGGGGGCCTCCGTCAGCGGAAAAATTTCGGATTTACCCTAATTTATGTGCAATCCCGATAGGGCACCAAATCGGTCAATCTCCCGCAGGAGAGGCCCCAAATTCTCATCCGGGCGCCGCACATACAGAATAATATCGTCACCATACAATGTGACCAACAATGGTCCTGTTTTGAATTGTATGCCCCTATGAAAGTGATTATCCTGGAGATGATGCACCAGGGGGTCCATCACAATCACGAACAACAGTGGGGATAAAGGGCACCCCTGGCGCATCCCCCTCGACAATGTGAAGGGTGCTGTTAACATACCATTCACCTGGATCCGGGCTGTCGGGCACGTATATAGCAGCGAAATTACCGCTACAAACCGAGGTGGCATACCCAGCCTTATCAGCGTGGCCCGAAGAAATGGCCATTCTAACGAGTCAAAGGCCTTCTCGGCATCCAACAGCACTGCGGCTGCTGGAAGTGTAGGTGAGATCCTATGTATTGTGGCAAACAAAGTACGAAGATTCAGGGCAGTGGACCTATGCGGTATGAACCCAGCCTGGGCCGGCGAAATCAATTGATCTACTATCAGGGCCAGTCTGGTAGCCAGCATCTTGGCCAGTATCTTATAGTCAAAATTCAATAAGGACAGCGGTCTGTACGAGCCGCAGCCTCTGGGGTCCTTGCCTGCCTCGGGTATTAAGGTGATAACTGCCTCGCGGAGAGTCGGGGGGAGGATACCGGTTTCTATTGCTTCCTGATAGACATCTATCAGATGGGGGGCCAGTGTCCGTTTAAATGCTTTATAAAAACTACCAGTAAAGCCGTCCAGACCGGGGGCCTTGGACCCGTCCATTACGTCTATCGCTTGTACCACCTCATCTGTTGCAAAAGGCTCAGCCAGGAATTCCCTGTGTGCATTCTCCAGCCACACCAACGCTATTTCATTCAAGTAAGCATCGCTAGCATCAGCCTCCGAGGAGACTTTAGTAGAGTACAAATCTTTATACTATGAGAGAATTGTGGTTTCGATTCCTTCACAGTCGGTTATAATTTCCCCTCGGTCCCCAATCAAGCTGGTTATGTATGTTGGGGTCCTGTAGGGCCGAATTAATCTAGCTAATGTGTGGCCTGGGCGCTCTCCTTTGCCGTACCTCCTGGCAACTGCATATTTCCCCAAATAGTGCGATTCCCTTTCCGTGGCTTCATGGAATTCAGCCAGGAGTACCGCCTGGCGCCTCAGCCCGGAAGCTGTCTGTACCTCGCCCCGTTCTCCGTCAATTGTTTCTAACTGTTTCTCAATCCCTGCCAAGGTGTTACGAAGGTCCTTAAGTATGCCAGCCCCTTTTGATATACACACCCCCCTTATGTATGCTTTAAATGCATCCCATAGCATCGCTTTAGTGTCCACTGAGCCCTCATTAAGTTCAAAATAGTCATTGATGGCCTGCCCCACTTCACTAGCAAATACTGAATCGCGCAATGCCATCTCGGGGAATCGCCACCGCTTGGCCCTAACGCCGGGGCAGGGGAGTCTCAGTCCTACCATTACCGGGGCATGGTCCAACAAGGTGTGTGGCAGACGCCCAGCTTCAACCAGCCACGTCGCTACAGCAGGGGTAAGGAACCAATAATCCAACCTTGTCCATGTTTTGTGTGGTGCCGCATAGTGCATGTACATTAAAATATCTGCGTGTCAATGACGCCAAGCATCAATCATTTGATACGCCTCTAACAATCCCAACAAAGTTCGCCTTGCTCTTGGTTTCAAATCTCAAGTGTTAGCTGTACCATCCAGCCATGGATTCAATAGAATATTCAAATCCCCGCCCATGCACACATAATCCATCTTGTCCATATTGGCATGTAGGTCAATAAAAGATTCAGGGTCGTCTATGTTTGGGGCGTATACATTAACGAGCATAATCGTTTTCTCTAACAGCCATCCCTTCACTAAGAGGAACCTACCAGCCTGGTCAGTGTATACTTCTACAGCTCTAAATGGAACTCGCTTGTGGATTAAAATGGCAACCCCTCTAGAATAAGAGCTATAACTAGCAAAATAATGATTCGTGCCCCAGCTGGAAGCGAAAGTGGGGGAACTATGTGGTAACAAAATGGGTTTCCTGCAGGAAGGCAATGTCAACACTATGTCGTTGTAAAGAGTGTTGTACTTGTTTCCTCTTCCGAGCATCATTAAGTCCACGCACATTCCAAGACATCAACGCTATAGTATCAACAACATTATTACCATGCATCAAATCGGCACTGGTACCAGAGTCCGGTATCCCAGGCGAGCGATCCGGTGTCGAAGATTTCCGTTGACGTCCATTTGGGGAGAGGAGTTGGCCTAACGGCTAGGGCGGTCGACCTTGAATCTGGGGAATCGAGTCTCGGCAATGACACTGAACATCCTGTGATTCTGGGCAAATCACTTAATCTCCCCGTGCCTAACAAAAATGAATGTGTCCTCATGTAACGCAACTGGTGCTATGTAAAGCGCTCTGATACCGATACCTTCGGGTCAAGTTCGCGCTATATAAAACTCTGTAAAAAAAAAAAAAACACCTCTCAGGCGCGAAGAAATTCTTGCACTGTGGCTGGTGTTTCAAAAATTCGGGACTGACCATTCACATCCACTCTAAGCCTTGCAGGATACAACATGCCGTATCTCCGACCCACCTTCTTCAAAGCGGGCTTGACCGCAACACATTTCTTGCGTGCATCCTGTACCATTACCGTGAAACCTAGGTACAAGGCTATGGTCGATCCCTGCCAGTCCAACGTTCCTCTCTCTTGAGCCAGCCGCAATGCAGTGTCTCAGACCCAAAAATTGAGGAGCCTCACCATGATGGGGCGTGTAGGACAGCCAGGGTTAGGTCAGGCCCTAGGATTCGATGCGCTCTTTCTACCACGAATGTAGAGGTAAAGGACTCTCGGCCAAACAGCTCAACCAGCAACCCTTCCACAAAGCCATCCAGCGGCCCGTATTCGTAGACTCTGGCACCCCCATAATATGTATATTATTACGCCGTCCTCTGGCCTCCAGATCTTCATTCTTGATAGCTATTGTTCCGAGCACCCTTTCCATTCTTTCTATCTTTTTTGTGGTTTGCGCGGCGTCATCTTCCAGGTCCGAGATTCTGCCCTCCTCTGTCTCCAGTCTACCTTCGTACTGGTCCAACCGGGCCCCCATATTATCAAGCCATTTGTCCAGTGAGTCAAAGCACGTATCAAGCGCTTTGAATCCTGCTCGCAACTCAGTCATCAGCGCTTCATTGCTCTGGGGGTTTGTCAGCAGAGGGACCGTGATGTCTCCACCTTCCGCCATAGATGTACTCATGGCATCCAATCCGCCACCCGGCTTCTCAAAAGTGAGCTTTCTCTGCTTGGGGTCTCCCTTGCCCATGACCCTCCTATCCGGTAAATGCGTTGGGTTGTCGCACGCTTCCTGGCCCGCTAGCCTGCACTCTCTAACGTTCCGATGTGGTCACAGCGCAAGGATGGACCAGGCTCAGCAATGGCCACTTCTCTCCCAGTTGGTTGATCCACCCCCTCCACTGGTAGTGTTAGGGCTCAGTCACACTGAACAACCAATGCTTTATATTGTTGTTTAGCAGCTGCAATCGCCCTGTATCCACTCCAATACAGCTCAGTCCCAAGGGTCACAGTCTCCCACCGCAGCGCCGTGTTCCAATTCAGCAAGGGGTCCAGGGCCTCACCTAGACACAGCTGGGCCCTCCTGTGGCCAATCTGCTGTGCACTTTAACCCCTGTACCTGGTGGAGCTCCACCGAGTCATAGCCTCCTCTCTTAGCCCCACTGTCAGCCACACATAAGCGGAAGCTCAGGAATGGCACACCGCCAACAACGGCCTCCCACTGTTGCAGTTCTCACCCATGTGTCTGCCAAGGCCCCGGGGGGGAAACAGGTGAAGTTCGCTTACTTTTAAGGTACGAGGGAGGGTGTCTCGCTGTCCCGGCTTTAGCTGCCACTGCGGTCCGCGTCAGTTCAGCGTCACCGCGCGACCATCTTGTGTATTAGAGTTGCGCCGAGCCTCAAGTCAGTCCAGGCCCACGCCTCCGTGCCCAGCGTCGGCTCTGCGAAACTCGAGCCCCCGCCCCCGGCTCCACACTGGCCACGCCTATCCTCAGGCCAAGATTTACAGGAGAGCGCTGTTCAGTTTCGGCGCCTTCTCCTGCTGTCAGCATGGGATCGTCGCTGCGCCCTTCCCTCAGGTGCTCTCCGGTGTCTCCATATGCTTTCTAGTGTGCCGCTATCCACCAGGAAGCCGACATTTGCTGGGGATTACGGCGGAGCTCCGAGCTACGCGGCCATCTTAGTCCGCGGCTCGGCCACCCCACCCCACCCCCCCCAGCCCTTCATCCTTTATACGCTGATAAACTGCAAATCTTTTCCCTAGGGTATTTAAACTGGTTGTACTTAAAGTGCTTAGAAATCCACAGTCATACATGAAGTGCTGTATAAACATTTTAGTCAGAGTATCTGGTACAGTGCAAGTATGACGTCTTTCACACAGAGGGCCTCAAAATAAATGTTCTTCTCAGGCTGGTGGACAGAGGAAGGAGGGATGGATGGTTGGGTGGGTACACGGAACGATATCTAGTACTTTCTGTTAACCCTTTATCTCCTAGGTCCCTTGTGGCCTTCTCCTCCAGAGACCAAGGGAATTGAAGACGCCCGTAATGGAATCCTGTCTTCTTTTTGTGCCAGGCACAATACATGTCCTCACAGACTTGCTTGTTCAAGTAATCATGTACCATCTAAATGATGGCAGTTTGAAGCAGTGATGTCAAGACATGTATCCCTCTTGGTATTGTTTACCTTGGGTGTTTTATATGGCGCTTGACACTGTGGACATCCCAAAAATAACACCCTTCCACCGCATAGCCTAACGGTGTAACGGCCCGCATCTGGACATACCCTTGGCCACTTAGTGTGTTACCTCAAACACACAAAAGGTGATGGGAGGAATACTTGCAGTAGGTCTAACCAATGGCAATCACACCAGGTAGCATTCCAAACAATTGTTCTTTTGCCCACCAGGCCGACTCAGTTTGGACCCAGCCATATGCAAATCAGTCTTGACCCTAATCCACTAGGAGCATCACAGCCCAAACTTCCAGGCCAGGTTCCCCTTCAACCAGAACACAGGACCGGTTTCACCTTGATTTTGGCTAAGAATTATTTTGAAGTGTCTCCCTGGGTTTAGCTGTGTGGTCTCTCCCTCTGGGAGGGGCTGGGGGAGAGTCATTGCCACAGAGAGTGAAACCGGTCCCAGACAGGCACTGGTAAAACTTAGAACAGAGGCTATAGTGGAGCAGGTGCCAAACAGTCATTCAATGGGTTTGTGCAGGTGCTTGTCATGAGATAGAATAGAAGACAAGGGTTCAGTGTGGAAGTTGATGAATGACTCAAAAAAGTAGCAGAAATGATGAAAAACAAAACAGTGGAATGAAATAGAGGTGGAAACAATGAATTTGGGTGGAGGCTGGCAGCTATGGAGGCGAGATATTAAGAAGGGAAAGAATGGAGAAGGGAGACTGGGAGACCAAGTAGAGAGAATAAAGGAAGAGGAGAGACGGTAAGAAAATGAACAAGGACATAGGAAAGACAGATTGGAAAGAAACATTGGAGCATAGAGGAAAAAAGATAAGAATGGGGATTGGAAAGTAAGAAAAAGCACTGGATAGGAAATGAGAAAAATAGGAAGGACAGAAAAAATAGAATGATGGAGAGAATAGATGATTTGGGAGTATGAGGAAGAGGGGAGATTTGGATGTATTGAGAAAAAGGCATGTGTGGAGAGGATAAGCTATGGAAGTGAGATAGAAAAAGGAAGTAGTGAATAAGCAAGAAAGTGAGAGGAAAAGAAAGAAAGTGAAACATAGAAAAGAGAGGAAAAAGGGAGGGAAAGCAAGAAGGAAAGGATGATAAAACAACCAAAAGGGGATAGGTAGACCAAGAGGTGAAAACAAGAAGGTCAGAGCCAAGGAGAGGAACGAGATGAGAGAAAACCAAAGTCAAGATATAGATTTGATAGAGTAAGGGTGGAGTGAGGGAGAACAGGGAGATTAGAGAGACTTTGAGGGAGAGAGAAGAGTAGGACGTAGATTGAAGAGAGGAGACAGAATGAGGGAAAAATGGAGCAGAGCGAAAATAGAGAAAGAAAAGTGGGAGTGTAAGGAAGAGCAAGGTTAACAAAAAACCTAAAAAAAAATGGAAGGAAGGCGATAAGGACAAGCTAGGAGATTGATTGGAAGTGGACAGGCATAAGAAAAAGTAAGAGGAGGAAATAAGACATGGAGATAGCAAATAGAGAGGAATTATAAGTAGAATGATTAGGGCACAAAATGCAGTGCACCATGCTCCAGTAATGGGTGTCTTTTAATACCAACCCAGCCCAGGGGGCTTCATTTTTTTCTGGTTTGTATTAGGGCCCCTGGCACCCTTACTATACCATTGATGTTGGTAACTTGCACACCACATGCTTGCATATAAAGTTGTTGCTTATCTTCAGTGCACGGAGCATTAGTTGCAGTGCATAAAGAACCTTTATTGCCGCACATATATTGCCACACATAAAGGAAAAAAATTAGAGGGAACATTGAAAGTAAGGCATCACTGTTGTACGAGGTTAAGCATAACTGTTACATACAACAGATGAGAAGCTGAAGATTTAAAGAGTTAAACTCATGATCTAAGCAGTTTGAATGACAAAGAATCCTTTCTCCACTGACCCATACATTCTGAAAATGCTGACCGCACTTCCAGTTCACTTTTACACCTGGAAGCAGTTTGCACCTTTATCTTGAACTGGGCGTGTTCCATTTACAGCTTTGACTAGAACTGCAATCTTTTTTCTATTTACTCACTGAGAATGTAGGCCTGTTAACAGCTCTATAGCCTACAAGGCAATTTCTCCAACATCCCCCTGTATCTTAATGGGAAAATACTCATATGCTACTACCCACTGCCCCCCATTCCCTCTGCTATGTGGCTGCACTATCCGCAGGTAATCGGGTATGGTGCTCTAGAAGAGAGACGCTTATGGGACATTTCGAGAGACTCAGGCACTTGCAGGAACTTAGTCCTACATGGGCATGGACTACCAGGCTCCATACTTAGCCCTAATCTGAATGTAAGCCAGTTGGGAAGGAGAAGGCCTTTTCTAGATACAAAGGCAACCACAGGTGAAGCACGTTTAAATTGTTATTGACCAACACAAGAGAACTCTTAAGTACCATGATTGCAGAGTGGTTACTTGACTCATAACAGCGAGGCTAAAGGTCAATGGCTACTGAAAACACCAACAGGAAAGCATTCCATGCCCCATGTGTGCTGGGAAATTTACTGAGGGCACCTGCCAGGACAGAGTGCTGTACCTACCTACACATTTCTCCAAATGACAACTCCGTATAAGCCAGGGGAAAAAACTCTGGCTGGCAAGTGGCTGTAAATTGGACCATGACGCACTTCCTGGGTAGGCAGTGTGTTGATTTTGAGTGGCCATCCTACGTTTTGCGATTGTTATATTATGTTATTTGCCACTTGTTATAGCTAAGTGACACACACCTAAAGGTGTATCTCAGCTCTTCACTTACTCAGGGCCGGCAGAATACATTAGAACAGCCACGTCTTCAGAAGTCTTTTAAATTTGCCCAGCACCTTGCATGAGCAAATTTGCAAAGGAAGTTTATTCCAATGGAAAGGGGCACAGTAAGAAAAAGATCTGCCACCAAATCTCAAAGTGCGGATTCGGTGAATCCGTAATAATGCTTTGTGCTTGGATCTAAGCAATCTGATGGGGCAATAGTGGCCAACCCTACTGTGCAGATAGGTTGGGATTTACTGTTCAGCGCCTTGTAAGTGAGACAACATAGTTTGAAGATTGCACGCATCCTAACTGGCAACCAATGCAAAGCACTTAAAATGGATGCCATAAGGAAGCCTGAGGGAACAGTACATACCAATTGCGCGGCTGTATTCTGCACAACCTAAAGCCTGGCCCTTAGTGTGTTGTTGGCCGCAACTAGCAGCGCATTTCTGTAGTCCAGGCAGCTCATGATTAAGGTCTGGTCAAAGGTTTTCCTAGAGGCTAACGGTAGCCAAGGGAAAGCTGTCTTCAACAGGCGCATAGTGGCAAAACATGTGCCACATGGTGATCTGATCCTTCATAGATAGTGTCTGGTCTAGCTTTAAGCTGAGGTTTTTTACTACCTGCCTGGGGGACAGGGACAGACCTAGTCTGCTGACCAAAGCTGCCAATCCTTTCCAAATGGCAGTATCTCGGTCTTGTTGCCTTTCAACTGAAGACAATTGCTTGTTCATCCAGTCCGCTATTTTTCTCATGCAGTCTGAAAATCGAGATTTAACCATGTCAAGGTTGTGTCCAAAAGAGATGACTAGTTGGGTGTCATCAGCATAGGATATAATCTCAAAACCATATGTTTTGACGATCTGCGCAACGGGGGGGGGGGGCAACATAGATGTTAAATATTGTGGGACTCAAAGAGGAGCCCTTAAGGGACCCCCTTGTTAGGCATAGAACACAAATTAAAGGAGTCCAAAGAGATCGTCTGTGTCAGATTTTCCATAAAATCCATAAACCATTGTAGCGCTTTGCTGTGAATGCCCAAGTCATACAGTCTGCGAATATGTATAGCATGAGAGTCGAAAAGCTACTGAGAAATCAAACAGCACCAGCATAGCCGGGATGCCAGCATCCAGGGACAGTCTGATGGTATCTGTGACAGCAACCAGCGCGGTCTCGGTGCTGTGAAATGCTCTGAATCCCGATTGTGAAGGATCCAGGATCTCATGCTCTTCCAAAAAAGCAGCTAGCTGTTTATTTATGAGGCTTTCTAAGAGTTTTCTTAAAAGAGGAAGCAGTGAGATGGGAAGATAGTTGGAGAGATTTTCCGGGTCAGCATTTGGTTTCTTTCAAATTGGAACCTGTGCGGATTTCCAAGCCAAGGAAAAGTTGAAAAGGGCCATGATGGAAGGTGCAATTGAGTTGGATAGGCGGGCACTGCTACTGGGAGTGCACAACTCTTGCAGAGAGCCTGTTCTTGTGTGTGCTAACAGCCCCTGAATTTGCTCCAGGGTGCATGGTTCAAGCCTCTCTAAGTAGGAGGTGGCATTAGGAGGCGGCGAGTTGTAGTTGGGTATCTTCTCTAACTGTACAAAATTAGTAGGAAAGTTCTTATAAATTATGTTAATTTTCTATTTGAAGAAGTCAGCCAAGGAATCACATAGATATTGTGATGCTGAGATGGCCCAATTTCAGGCTTGAGGTTTAATAAATTCATCTAGAGGTTTAAAAATGTCTTTAGCTGCATTGCCTGGTTGGTTAATTTTATTAGTTATCTGCTTTTTTTTGTGGGCCAATTTGATTTTCTTATGGTAGTTATTGAGCATTATTTTATAAGCTTCTTTATACAAAGAAGATTTGGTCTGGTGCCATCTCCATTCAAGTCGTTTGCACCTGGCTTTCTCAATTCTCAATTCAGAAGAGTACCAGGGAGCCCGGCCTCTGCTTGGAGTAGCTGGTGCTTGCTTAAGTGGGACAATCTTATTGAATGCCTGTGTGAGGGAACTGTGATAGTCGGCCAGAGCCACATTTATGTCACTACTCTGAGTGATTTCCAAGGGTTAAAAACTTTGGAGAAAGAATCGGATGAGACTAGTTTCCATTGTCTCTTTTCTATACAGCAAACTCTTTCGGTCTTGACAGACTCATTAGCTTTAGGAATCTGGAACTTTATCAGGTGATGGTCAGACCACGTGGGAGGTAATCGAGATTCACTCCTTACCTCCAGGGCATTTAAAAAAATGAGATCTAAAGTGTGGCCTGCCTTGTTAGTGGGACCAGTCACTTTCTGTTGGAGACCTATCATTTCCATGTCTGACAGAAGTTGGGCCACCTCAGCGTTCATGGTGTTTTCACTGTGAAATTTGAAGGAGCTGTGAGGGCTGAGAGGTGCTGAGATGAGGGGTCCTGTATCATGCTGCATTGAGTTGTGTTGTGCTGTGTCGGTTCTGAGGGAACCCACAGTTGGGCCAGGCGGAGCACACTCTGATGCCAGCCAAGGATCCAGGACATGGGGAGCACCACACGGGGATCAGGACTCACTACAGCAGAGGCCAGCAACAGGTCGCAGGCAGGTCCAGTTGAGTCTGGGCAGGTGGGCAGATGCAGGACAGGTCTCTGGAGCAGTGGCGGCTCGCATAGGGCGTGCTGTGGGGCGGGGCAGGGGAGGGTCAGGGTGGGGGGGTAGCAAACACGTCGTATGTCCGTGTTTGCTACCGCCCCACCGCCCCGCAGCACGCCCTATGCGAGCCGCCTCTGCTCTGGAGCTTGTTTCCTGTAGCAAGTCCCTGTAGCTCAGAGCAGGAGGCCAGTCAGCTAGCCCATGGAGTCACTCTGGTGGTTATGGGTTCAAGTGGTTGGTTCAGTCTTCCTTCCTCAGGTAGCAGCACAGCAGGGCAGTCCTTCTTTCAGCAGGGCAGCAGAGCAATCTTTCTTCTGAGTCTTCCACAGGTCTAGAAGTGATCTGAAGAGTAGGTCAGAGGATCCTACTTTTATACCTGGTGCTAGCTTTGAAATGGGAGAGGCTTCTGGAGTTTTCTCCCCACCGAGGCATTTGGAATTTCCTGCCTCCCTGCCCTGTTCCCAGTCTGTATGCAGTCACAATAGACTAGTGTGAAGTTTTGTGTGTGACATGAGGCAATATTTTGAAGTGCAAGTGTGACAGATGACAGTTCCGCCCGCCTCATCCAGTTAGGATGACCCATCCTGCCAACACCCGGGCCCTCCAGTGTGATACTGTCTTGGAGGAATATATAAAGGCCAACTATACCTAATCATGCGCCCCAGAAAACTGGCTACAGGCACCAAATGGTTTTGGGAAAAAAATGCAATCTTTCTAAAAGTGGCATTTTCAGAATTGTGACTTACAATCTGACTTTACCATTAAAGAGAGTTTTAAAATACAACTCCTCAGACACCAAACATGATATTCCTATCTGCTCCCACACAAAGGTTATCACTTATCAAATATAATAAGGTAAATCAATGTTATTTTATAGGGGAGGTAGGCCTTGCAATAGTGAAAAACAAATTTGAGAGTTTTTCAATACCAGGACATGTAAAACTTAAAAGTACATGTCCAACTTTTTAGATACAAAACACCCTGCCCCTTACATCCTACCCAAGGGGTGACAGATGTGCTAAAAAGGAAGGTTATGCTTGGCAAAATGTTTATTTTGCCAAGTTGAAATGGCATTTAAAAATTGCACACACAGGCTACACTGGCAGGCCTGAGACATGTTTTAAATGGCTACTTATGTGGGAGGCACAATAAGCGCTGCAGGGCCCGCTAGTAGCATTTCATTTACAGGCCCTGGGTACATGTAGTACCACTTTATTGGGCACTTACAAGAAAATGAAATGTGCTAATTGGGTGTTACCATATTTAAAGGAGAGCTAAAGCAGTACTAAAGTGTGCACAGTCCTAAAGCCAACAAAAACAAATTCAGCAAAACAGGAGGGGTGAAGGCAAAACGTTTGGGGGTGTCCCTGCAGAGGGGGCCAGGTCCAACCCACACATTGCAATAGGATTAAAGCAGTTAGATTAGCAGGGTCACATGGTCATTAGGACATTGGCATTCCCACAAACAGGTGGAAGTGGGCTGGATCTGTGGGCCCCAGCTTGACCATACTTTTTTAATTTAACAGAAAGAGTTCCCCTACTTTTTGTTAAAAGACAACCTTCCAAGAGGGTTAATTTCAACAGGTGTAATGGAAAAGAGGGAGTCTCCTTTGCTGTGAAGCCAGGAAGGGACAGCCAGCTAAACAAGAAACATACCTTCTTGACAGGGTTTATTATTTTGGCAAGGCATTGCAAGTTTAAAGTAATGACATATATCCGCAGAACTTTCTGTCACAAGCTGGGATATCATAGCACTAAAAATACACAAGTCACTATTTCCCACAGCACCAACCAGGATTCAGTTCTATGACTCTCTGGTTAAATACAGACATCTACAGTCTTATCTTGAACCAATAGAGGTTTCATAATGTAAAATAGTGCATTTTCCCTGATTAGTTTAACTTGGCTTTATTTTTCATTTAATGCGTGCATTATTTTATATGTAAGTTATCTGAAGGTGAAAGACCAACAAGATTTTTTCTAGCTATGCCTCTGACTTCGTCCCCATGTTCACTGGCCCCATCCGCACTGCACTCAGGATCACAGTTCCCAAACTTATTAAATGCACTTAGACAGTTGCTACAACGAAAACCCCTAGCGATCAGCAAACCCTCGTACACCATTTGCTGGGGTGAAATTTTGGGGAGACTAGCAAATAAAAAAAACACTTCCTTGTTTTCATTAAATAAAATAGAGATAGGTTTTGCCACAACAAGCAATTACATTGACCAGTGAAAGCTCCTCTGTCTTCTTCCAGTAACAGGGTTTGCATGTTTTTCAACACGCCGAAGGGAACAGAAAAGAAATTATACAAATATGAAGGAAACGATGGGAACAACTCAAGAGGTTTACAAGCCGCTGATGTTGTTTATATAGCCCCGAGAACATTCGTATTTTGTACTGTCGGGAATGTGCCAGAAAAAAAAAGACATTTCCTCCCTGAGCTGAATCTCTCTCGGTCTTGGGAATTTTAAAAAAACATGTCTCGCAATTTATAGCGGGAAACTTCAGTGGTATTGCTGTAGCTCCTTTTTCTGTTACTCATCTGTCCTTGCAATTTATTGTAGCCCCCAAGAAAGACTGATAATTTGTGTGACTAATATTTTTGGCATCCATCGAGAACTTTAGGACCAAGTAGTGGGGAAAAACAAGAACTTTATGGAAGTTTTGTCCGTAGCTTGGTCCTCTGTAGCTGCTGGAGGACTATGGTTGCCTCCTCCTCCCCCATAACCACCTGGGTTGGTCTACCTGCACTCCAGATGTAGGGAAGCACCACAGACTCCACTTCTTACCAACTCTTTGTCAGGTTGCCAGCAGTGCCCAGCACTCACAGAAGGTGAGATTCTGTGGGGTAGCCTTCTTTGGGATGAAGACTTGAAACCAAATGGCTGCAGATCTTAGGAGATCGAGCCCGCCTAAATTCTCCAGTGGGATTAGCCAATCTGGATCACTGAATTGCTGCTCCCTCAATAGCAGAGCTAACAGGGAGATGGACCTGTCCAGATGGAGCGGCATAGTTGCAGAGGGCAGCACAACACCAGCAGAGGACTTTGTTGAGTCCCTGGCCTCTAAATGAGGTTGTACTAGGCTGCGAATATTGGGAGTCAGTCAGCGGTGGCAATCTCCAAAACGCCATTCCTGCAAGATGAGGAGTGGTCGGAGAAGCAACAGCATTCATTGTTTGTGCCCAAGGGCTGATAGGGATGAAAGACGAAAGCTGAGTGCCGGACCGGCTGCAGAAGAGAGGTGCAATAGGTAGGCGGGCCCACGAAAAGCAGACTGAAGAGGTCCTGAGTGCCTGGACCGAGCAAAGGCCTGGTCCCTTGAGCATCGGGATTGGGCGATTCCACTGCAGTGGACACACCTGAAGGAGACACGCTGCTTGCAGCCTCCTCCTTCACCTCGTTGTGACTGCACTAACAAATTGAAAGTAGGTCAGGGTGTCAAAAAAGAAGGGAAAGGAGGGCTTTTTTAACTTGAAAGAAACAGCTTTGAGAACAGCTAGCGGAGACAGTGTGGAGGAGCTCCCAGCAGGATCACCGCTGCGGGGGGAGTGGGGGGGCGGGTGAGTAGGCATTCATGCACTCAATTCAGGCCCTGCATATGAATTTAGGTGACAAGACCGAGTCAATGGAAGCAAACATGCACAGTGTTGAGGAGAAACTGACAACCAGGGTGCTTGCAGTGGAGGACTTCGCATTGGAGAGCTAAAGTTTGGAGATGGAGTTGGAAGTCCAGGAGTCAAGGACTTTAAGAAAGAATGCTGGTACAGTCATAGTGAAGCTCGGTGAGAATCGGGGATGCTCGATAACATCTAGCGGAATACCCATGTGCGTATTCTTGGGGGTATCAGGGGAGATATCACCACAAGCGGTGTAGGCTAATTTGGAACCTCTGTTGATGGATTTATTGAGAATCTCAACTAAGGAGATCTCCAAGATGGCGGGGTGAGTCCTCCAGCTTCCCCACAACTCAAAGAGACAAGACAAGGACCAGGTGGCAAAGTAATGCTGGTGGTGAAGATAACAGAATGGAGTGACTGAATCCTTAGAGAGACCATCAAGCATGAGCCGGTAGCAATGTAGGGGCAGGAACTTTTCCTGATCTGCATCCACCTATGCTAGCAAGGAAGGCAGCCATGCTGACCACTAAAAAGGCCCTGGGGGAAAATGACCTCAATGCTAGTCAGGCAATATTCTTTAGTCAGCTTAAAGAGCCATAAAAGATGTAAAATATATATACATCCACAATCTTCACAGTTCATGTGAGATAATAAAGGATCAGTGGAATATAAAATATTAATAATTAAAAGCGTACATACAATTAATCGAAAATTCCATGTTATAGAAGAGACAACTCATCTCTCACGATGTTTTCCACTTATATGGGCAGTTCTCAGAAAAAGCGGAATTACATAGGAAAGCGTACATACAATTCAACTGAAGGCAGTTCTCATGGGTCAGAACTCAGAATTTGTAACGTTTTCTGATTATAATGGCACTTCTAATTTAAGGTTGCATTTCAAATAGCTGGCATTTCTAATTCTTCTTCTTCTAAGTCTTGTAAAAAAATACCATCGTAGACTATAATGTCTAATATTAGCTTGACGAACAGTAGGAACAAAAACAAATATTGTGGGGCAGAGTATAAAATGCAAAACAGCATAAAGTGACGTACTTTTGGTAGAGACATTATCACATGGGCATGGGGAAAGATTCCTGGAAAATGTTCCCGGCAAAGGAAAAGCTACCACAACGGACCATTACGGAAGTTTGCCAGTGCATGGATAACAGTTCTTTTTCCACCCCCAATTGTTCTATTTTGTCCCATAGTTTAGTGTGATTTACCAGGTTGAAAGCACTAGAAAGGTCCATAAAAGCCAGGTGGAGAGCTCCCTCCTTTGCCAGAACATATTTCCGTACTCTGGAAACATTGGTTACACGGTCAAAACATTGTTCCTCAGTACCGATCCTAGGGCGTAAACCAAACTGTACTTCCGATAAAAGGTTGTTTTCATATGCCCATGCTTCCAGGAAAGAAAGAAGAACCCATCCTAAAAAGTTTAGCAGTGGAATCAATGAATGATATAGGGCGGTAGCAACTAGGAGAACTTCTGTCCCCCTTCTTGAAAATGTGGACTATAGTTGCAAACCTCCCTGGCCCTGGTAGAGGACCTGTTACTGCAGCTCTCAATATGTTCATTATAAGGGGGCCAATAAACAAATGTTTGCCGTAAAAATGTCCACTGGAATACCATCGATGCCCAAGACTTTTCCTGAAGTACACCTTCAAATTGCACAGGCCACATCCTCGACCCCTATTGAGTTACAAAACGCTTGTAGCTGTGTCATAACCAAGGGCCCGTCTCCCTAAGTTTCTAGGGTAAAATTCTCTACTTCTATTTGGAAAATTTCAGAATAGTGATTCAGCAGGGATTAGGGACTCTACTCTGCAAGACATATGGTCTAAGAAAAATGGGTGGTTTACAACCTCCCAGAATCTTGTAAAATCCCTTACCCAACCTGCCCCTGATAAATCTTCCCATGCCTTACGCCTTATCTCCTCACTAGATGCCTCCACCGTATTTTTATACAAACGGCATGCGAGCTTTATTTCTGGGGGGATGTTGGGTGTGAATGAAGGGCAGTCTTTAACTAAAATTTATGCTGCATTAAACAACCTATGTGGTTCAACCTCGGATGGGACTAACTTAGAAGTTAACATATTTGAGATTGCAGAACATATCCTTTTACAACCTTCCTGTATGCTGCACCGATCATTCTTAAAGGATAGATATGATGAAAAAGCTTCCTCATTCTCAATTTTTAGTTTTCTTATAAAAGCATCTAGGTCAATCTTATCCCATTCTATCCTTAAGCCCTCATTCTTAATGTACTCAGTCGCACAGGACACCTTTTGAAGGACCTGCTGTCTTCACATTTATGTTTCAAGAAACAGAAATGGGATTATGATCACTAGTGCAATTGCTAAGAAATTCAAACTCATTAAAAAAAGTACAGAGATCATTTGAGACCAGAATAGAAACAATTGTGCTCCCTTTCAAATTTCTGTAAAGTGTGGGAATTTGCTTTTTCTCCCTATCGGTCATTTCAAAAAGATTAAATCATATTTTATTATAAGTCTGTCTAAGGTCTCACAATGTTTAAAATAGCTTGCTTCATTATTTCTCTAATCCTTAAAACCACAAACACCTTGACCACTTAACTGACATATTGAAATATTAAAATCCCTTACCCATATTAGCCAAATGGAACAAGACTTTTTTATATACATTTTTTCTAAAAAAGCATCAAATTAATCTAGCACATGGCCAGAATTGTGGTAAAAAATATTGTAGTAAAATGTAATCATCAAAATATCAAATGGGCCTAGAAGAGAAAGAAGGGTGAACCAGAAATGTGGTGAGGACGGAACTTCTTTTGTTCGAATCAAAGTGGATTTAACCACGACAAAGGTGACCAGGCATCCCTTTGCTGTGCCAGCTGTTGAGGGGATAGAGAGCTAAAAAACAGTATACCATCAATATAAAAATCCTCCCTCATCCAAGTCTCTTGGCAGCAAATAATGTCATCATCACTGACAAAGAAGGGTGAAGAAGTGTAATCTTGATCCCATCGTAAGATAATATAGGAGGGCACCACACTCACAAATAGTCACTCAGATATACTTTGTCATGACTAATGTACTAGAGGGAGGAGGCTATCATATGCTAAAGGGTGTTTTGTTTGAAATACATGTATTTGGAATGTGATTAACATGGTTATGTGACAAATTAGGAATTAACATGGTAGGAGAAAACAACCGGAAATATTGTATTTGAGATACTTTATTAGGATGGGAGCAATTAATGTTTAATGTTTATATGCATAATTTGAGTTAATCAAGTACAAAGCATTTATATTGAAACATTTTTCGTGCTCAAAGCAGTTGCATTTATTATGTTTGTAGGAGGGTGCATGTATTCTGTAACCCTGTGTACATGCTAACTTTGGGGGTCATTAGGATGGCGGGCGGACTTGAGTCCGCCCGCCATCCTAGCGGTATCGGGACCGCCTGCCTGTCATGCGGCGGTCCCACACCCCTAATTATGATGCGACCGCCACCACGGCGGTCGCATCTGGCAATTTAACATTGCGGCGGGTGCTGCTGGCTACAGCACCCGCCGCAATGTCAAATGGCCATGTTGTGCATTTCCATGCACAACGTGGCAGGCACCATGCGGTGCCTGCCACCTTGCGCATGGAAATGGAGGGGGGTACCAAGGGCACCCCCCCAGTGCACAACTGCCCCCCGAGGGGGCCTGTAACGGGCCCCCCGAAGCCAGCCTCCGCCAGCAGTTCCATGGCGGTTACACCGCCATGGAAAAGCTGGCTGACGCCAGCATTGTGATTGGGCTGGCGGTGCCTTCGAGGCACCGCCCCCATAACCACGGCCTTATCCGCTCCGCCAGGCAATCGTTACGATTGCCTGTGGCGGAAGCGTGGCGGGCGGGCTTTGCGCCCGCCACTCTTGCGGAATGATTCCCCCCGCCATCCTGATCTGGCGGGGGGAAATGGGCATGCAGATGGCGGAGGGACCGCCACCGCCGGGCCGGCGGTGGCAATCCCTCCGCCATTGTAATGAGCCCCTTAGTAAAACAATTAATTAATTCAGTTACTGCTCACATTGAGATTTGCAATGCCTATATCTAATGCTGTACATAACATGTTTATCCCTGTAAAGCGCTCTGATACCCAAACAGGTCATGTTCGCGCTCTATAAAACCTCAAATAAATAAATAAATTCATGTTTAGCCTTTATTATGGAATGTATGTTGCTGAGTTGTTTCTATTGTAGGGGTGTTAATAGATAGCAAAGCACGACAAGGAGGAGTTGGCCGAAAGAATTGCTGTAACAAGTGAGGAGAGGAGTTCTCATGGGAAAGGAATGGCCAAGGACGAGAAGAGATAATGTGTATCTGGATGGGAAAGGTACTGAAGGTTTCCAATTGTGCCGGAGCTATGGAAATATCCCAAGGAGGAACCACATGAGAGTATTACATCGACTGTAAACGATATTATGATCTGTGTTTAGTTAGGGAGAGAGTCCATCTTGGGTTTCCTTAGGGAGCAGACCTGTGCCACTGCTTGAATGGCTTTAAGCTACTTAACCCATTATCAGAGTTTTCTATTGAAGACTCTGACTGCTGACACCTTTCTTCTTTTCAAATTTTATTATGTCCTTTACTCAAATTCTATAGTTTAGGGTTGCCTTTTTAGGTAGTGTAGGGAAAGCTAGTTTACTCATGCTTGTTAAAGAGAATCATCTGATGCAATTTAACCTTCATTCATGCTTTCTGATTACCTGCATTGTTATCTTAGAGTTAGTCATTTGCTTTGTATTATATAGGGTTCATCCCTCAAGAAGATTTGGGCTTACTCTGATTTTTCTGTATTTTTATACGAATATATTGAGACTAATCTATATTGATTTGTTTCTGAATTTATGATTAAACTCATGATACTCAGATCAAAGAGTTGAGTGGAATTAATGTGTGACCACATTGGTTGCACTGTATTGAAATGATAACCAGTGATTTGATTCCTTTCACCACTCACTGTACTAGAAAGACCTGTCCCTTCCGGATAGAAATGTGTAAATGGGCATAGACTTTAACAAATTGGTTGCATAATCGGATGGTTAGTTAGTGAAGTGAAGGGAATTAGAACTTGACCTAGGAAATCTTGATCTCAACATTAGTGTCCCTAGTTCAGAATCCAGGATCGAAGCGTGGAGTAAAGACAGAGTTCCAGTGGTGTGTGTTGAAATGGCAGTGAAGGAGGAGTGAGTATTAGTATTGAAGTGTGTGTGAAACCTATGCTTAGCTTGCGGTACAGTATTAATTGTGTGATGTCTGGCGGAGACGTTGTGAGAGTCGTTTGAATGTGGTATTAAGAGACGTTGTTGAATTTGAAGTTATCGGGTCTGACCCGACCTAAAATCCCAGGTTATATAATAAAGGTGCAGAAGACACTGTGTTGTAATTGTCTGCTAACCTTTTGTGGGGTGTGTGATGAAACATCATCGATGGCCCAATTGAGATAGGGAACTTGTACCAAACAGTTTACTTTTTTTATTTTCAAAAGGAAAATCCAGAAATGAGATTTTCTTTTTGAAAATAAAAAACACAGTTCTCCCTCGACATTGGAGTCTTCTCCCATGGTGAGGGCAGAATTTAGCAGCTTTCCCTGCCCCTTACCAATAGGGATTTCCTGGCAATGTCAGGCGGTGAAAGCTGACCTCTAATTCTGCCCATCAAAATCAGGTGGGTGGAATTACAGGTCTGCATCCGACGTCCATTACTCCACAGGGCTGTCAGAGGGGTTTAATCACAGTGGAGACTGTATAGTCTCCACCATGATTAAACCTATGGTCCGCCGGCATCTAAATTGGGCGGGTGGATTGTTATCTTGGCAGTGAGCGTACTCCATCACCGTTAGGATGGTGTATGTTTCCTGCCAAGATATAAGTTGGACCCAAAGTTTCCTATGGAAATTAACATGGGGAATCATACTTTTGGGAGCCCCCTCCCCCTTTTTCTTGGTCCCTGCTTGGTGAATAGGCGCAAACATTTACATAAAGGAACCGAGCCGTAGTACTGTTTTTTGGAAAAGTTTGTGTTGATTTGTCAAATGGCACCAAAGTTATTAGTGAAACAAAAACTGCTCTTCCTATGGAAATATATAAATAAATTCACTGAAAAAAACAAAGGTTAACATGACATTATAGTTATGTAAAAATTTCAGTCAAAAAACCTAACAGTTTAAACTATAAAAACCACTCAAATTCACTAGTTAAAATTAACTGAACTACAACGTGCACCGCCGCCATGCACAGTGTTGTCATAATTTTTTTTATTTCAGATTTAATAAGCAATGTTATCAATGATGTCATAAACCATGTTATGAGTGATGTAATATGGGAGGTCATAAGCAGTGCATGGCAAGGCTCATTTCTTTAAATGTAAAGGAAGATTCTATTGCATGTCGAGCTATAAAGTTTCTTTAAGTGTTGTTTCAGTTTTTTTCATCATATTCAGCCAACACTCAAACGGTGTATGGCCTCTGTCTATGCACAGCGGAGGGTTGTCTCAAGCGTACCTCCTACTGTGGCAAACCCACAGCAGCCTGGCTTCTGTAGTCATCTTGCTGCCCCACCCCTGCTCCCTCCTGCCTGCCCTCCGTTCTCTGACTGCATGCCCCTTCTGCATCCTACCTGTTCTTCATGCTCAGTTTGCTGCCCATGCCGGTCTACCCTAAACAGTCAGCTTGCTGTCCCTGACTTCTCCAACCTCTCTCAGTTCTCCATCTGCACTGACCCCTCCTACCTTTCCTTCATGGTCAAATTGCTTCCCCTGCCCATGCCAGCTTGCACTTAGTCATCAGCTTGCTGCTCCTGCCCCCCTTCTGCCCGCTTTACATTCTGTGTGTGTATCCCCTTGCCCTTTCTTTCCAGCCCTCGGTGGTCTATTGTGCTGCACTGCCCATGCTGGCCTTCCCTCCATGGTCAGCTTGCTGGCACTGCTTCCCTCCCCCGACCCTCTGTTCTCCATCTGCATGCCCCTACCTCTACCCCTACCACATGCTCCCTGTGGTCAGCTTGCTGCCCCTGCCAGCCTCTCATTCATGGTCAGCCAGCTGCCCCCTCTTCCCTTCATGGTCTGTTGTGCTGCCCATTCCCATGCTGACATGCCCTCAATGATCAGCTTGCAGCACATGCCGCCTCCCTCCTGCCTTCCGAGGTCAGTTTGCTACTTGTGCCCATGCCGGCCTGCCCTTAGTGGTCAGCTTGCTGCCCTGGCCCACCCCCTTCCAGCCTGCCCTTCATTCTCCATCTGCGCCACCTGCCCCCTCCCGTCTGCCATCCGTGGTCAGCTTGCTGCCCTGCAGATGCTGGTCTGCCCTCCATGATCAGCTTGCTACCCCTGCCCATTGCCCAAGCCCTCCATTCAAGGCCGGCTCTAGGGCGGTGCAATCTGTGCCACCGCACCGGGCGCTGCCTTCGGGTGGGGGCGCCGTGTTTGCAAGTATATTAGGTTTTAAAAGCACCTGTTGCTGCGTTCTGGCCTCGAGCAATTTTCAGGAAACCATAAAAACGTCAAGATAACACCAGGTGATTAATGTTCTTCCTGGATCAAGATCGAAGTTTTGTCTAGTGGAAGTTTTGACTAATTGTAAGGTAGCACAGAGGGTTAATATGCCTACTGCAAAGAAAGTGTACTATGCAGATCACAGAGTGCATATAATGTAAATAGGTCAGTGGTTAGTGCTTTTGTTAGAGAGATCATTTTGTTACTTGCATTTTATAAGTTAAATTCTAATATAGAGCAGTGACCTATTAACTGTCATCAAAGAGCTACATGCTAACTGCAAGGTACAGATTAGAGCTTTTTGATTTTTTCCCCAGTTTTTCATTATCCTAATTTTGCAAAAAGGGTTTATTTGGGTAGAAATTAATTCTTATTATTAAAAAGAACCCCCAACCATGGTGTTAAGTTTTAAATTCTGATTTTGTGCTTCTCCAGACCAAGCATACTTAAACTGTACTGACAGGTAACTCTTACACCTCATTATCCTGTGCCTTATGTAACATTTCCTATACTATGATCTACACATGTATGATTGTCTGTGTGTGTGTGATGTAAAATGACACCCTACACGGGTATGGGTGGCGCTTTCAAACTAATTTAATGCATCTGAGAGAAAGTGGTTATGGAGACGAGGGGCACTGTTAAAGGGTGATAGTGAGGGAGTCTGTGACGGAGGTGGTCATTGGGGGGCGCCAACAAACATTGTTGCATCGCGCGCCAACAGCACTAAAGCCAGCCCTGCCTCCATTCTTTGTGTGTGTGCCCCTCCCTCCTGCCCTCCATAGTCCAGTGTGCTGGGCCTGCCCATGCTGGCCTGCCATGTGTGGTCAGTTTGCTGCCCGCGACCCTCCCCATCTCCTCTGCACTTGGTTATCAACATGCATGCGCTTAGAGTTGCCACCTTTGCAAGAGAAAAATACCGCCCATTTGTTCTTGTTTCTAGAATCTGCAAAGGCCTGAATGTGATTCTAAATAGGACTTTATACAAAATCGTATGTATTCATTTCTAACATGACTTTTCTGCCTTGGTTTACTTTAATTATCAGTCAGGGATCATCAACGCATTTCCAGAACATATTTACATATTTACTTCTTTATATTTGCACATACAGATAAGGGCAAAAAATACCGACTTTAGGTGATTTTGCTTTTTCTTGCACCAGCCGATACATCAAAATACTGGTGGTGCCAGTAGAAAACCGGTCAGGTGCCAACCCTGGTGCCGCTGGTCCCGCCCTCCTGCCGTCAGTCATCATCATCATCATAAAACTTTATTCGTTTTTTTCGATAAACCATAAAAGTTACACATACACACAAAAAATACAAGACATTTAAAATGCATGAATGCATGAGGAACATAACACCAACCATGGACTGCTGAACCAAGTGCAACTCATGAGTAAAATATTATCCATTTTCTGCTGCATCAGAACAGTTTTCCCCCTTTTTGGGGGGGTTTTAGATTGCATCACCGCACCCCAACAATAAAACAATAATAGAAATCGCTTTTCAAAGTGCTTAGTGCCATTTGTTAGTGTAAACTTTCTTAGCTAGACAACAGTATGTAAACAGGGCGTGTAAACAGATAAAGTGCATGATAGCTTATTTGCTGAAACGAACAAGTTTCAATCAAATATGATTCTATTTCTTGTTATCATTCACTTTCTAGATGTAATTTGAGAATCATCACAAGAATAAGTGAGTAAATGCTGGCTTAATGTCAGTCATTCTTAAAGTGAAGCAATAGTGCTTTTTTTTTTACAATGCCAGAAAAATTAATATATACAATATAAAAACCTCCGCAAGTTACAGTATATCATTTTAAATAACAATCTAGAGGGGTGACAAATAAAACAGAATCTCAAATGAGAGGGACCTACTATTTTCCAACTAACCTCCTTATGCGAGTTGCAGCAGAGATAAATCTATATATCATTTCGTAGATGTATTCTGATTGGAGTAGTCGGAGATAAAACAGCGCTGGCCTACATTTTTTGATATTCAGAACCCTCAAGAGTGGTAAAATGTATTCCCTGCGTGGATTGTTGTTTAGCTTGCAGAAGAAAAGAACGTGCAGCATGTTCTGGCTTGAAGTACAATCACATGGACATGGATCCAAAAGAGCTTCCGAATATATGTGGCTCGGGTAAGAGACCAGTAGGTGGGCCAAGCCAAATCTGAATCTAGTAAGGTAAAAAAATTAAAATGACTAAAGGGTTACAAAAGATATGGCTCAATTCCTTCAGTAGTAATCAAGGGAAGGTAATCAGCTACCAGCTTTTTGTTGCGCTCCCTATATTCTCTATGATCTCTTAAAGTATTTAATAGGACTCGTTTTAATTGGGGTTTTGTAACAGAGGTTATAAGCTGAGGGTTTGCGAAGAAATCCTGCCTCCCCATGCGAGTCAGCTGGGTCTTCACATAGCTGAGCCATGGTATTTTATAAGCATGGTCGCAAGTTTAGACAGTCTTGGATTATTTCCCAATTAAGGGACGGTTCTTCGTTTACCCAGATCGAACGCATTATAGGGGCACTTTGTATGCGGTCTGCCAGGGGAGTTAACCCTAGTTCCCGGTGGCAGATAATAGAAGGCAAACTGGGGGGGCCGTCAACAGTCTTCTAAGAAATACATTTTCAGTTCTATGTAGGGTGGACGAATTGCAGAAACCCCACACCCCAGCTCCATAGAGAATCACAGAAGGGCATCGGGCGGTGTAGATATTAATAAGGGATTCAGTTGGTCTACCGCCGAGTTTCCTATAAAACCTGATTAGGGCCTCGAGCGTTCTGTCAAAACTCCTCTTCTTGACCTCTCTTGACCTCTAAGAGGTGAGCCCGTGAGCCTTTCTGGTCAAATGGAATGCCTAGGTAGCAGAACGTTGACACCTGAGCCAGTTTTTCGTTTTTGATAAACCAAGGTCTCATTTTGCGATTGGCTTTCCCCACCACCATGACTTGTGACTTAGCGGTATTGGTCTGCAGGCCCAACTCACTCATAAAACCATTAAATCTGTTGAGGAAGGTCTGCAGACCCAGACACGTTCTTGAGATCAATACACAGTCATCTGCGTACAATAGTGCAGGGAGATTTCTCCGCTGCACCCGGGGCACATCGATCGCCCCTTCATTCAGGAAACTCTCCAAGTCATTTATGTATAAGCAGAACAGGAAAGGGGCAAACACGCACCCATGTCGGACACCACTATTCATTTTAATCGGGGCTGATAGTTCTCCCTCCGCCCCATATCTTACTCTGCCGGTGACATCCTGATGCATTTGAGCTAAAAAATGGACCAGGGGAGCATCTATACCGATACCTAACATCTTTTGCCATAATTTCCCTCTCATCACACAATCGAAGGCTGATGTCAGGTCCATGAAGCCCAAGTAAAGATTGGTGTTTTTTGCCATGGTGTATTTGGCAATTACCAAATGAAGGTTAAGCATTGTTCCACCGTGCCCAGTCCCCGTCTGAAACCATATTGAATGTCCGAGAATTTCCCCTTTTCTGCTATCCAGCTTTCCAGGCGGTCAAGTAAACCCCTGCCCATCAGCTTACATGTGGTATCAATTAGTGATATTAGGCGGTAACATTTGGGGTTTGACCTATCTCCCTTTTTAAAGATAGGGACAATTATTGCGGTTGACCAGGAATCTGGAGGGCCCGTTACTGTAACACAGCCTAAAATATTAGTTAAAATAGGGAGGCAGAGGGCAGGCTTTGCCAGGAAGAGATCGGCTGGTATGCCATCGGGACCAGCAGCCTTATTTTTCTTTGTCAAGTCTAAAGCCTTTGTGACTTCCTTAATTTTTAGAGCATCCAATTTTCCCACAACCCCTTTTGTGTAGTTGCCAGAATCTATAGTGCCATTCGGGTCCCCCCCCGTTATTGTAGATTGCCTGAAAATCATCAACCCACTTGTTTGGGATAAGGGTGACATCGGTGGTGTTGTTGTGGTTATCTTGAAAGAAGGGGGCATTGATGATCTTCCAGAAAAGACTACTATTTTTAGTAATGCTTGCTTCATATAGCCTTTCCCATGCCTCCTTCCTCACAGTCTCCCTGCGATTAGCTAGAGTCTTTTTATACTGGCCTCTACAAGCTCTCACCCGTGCTACATCTCTGGGCTGTAGTTTTAAGGCTTTAACGAGCTTGTTGTGGCTCCTTGTGCAATCGTTATTAAACCACCAGAACTGTTTACGTGCCATAGGCCTTCTATTGCATTTATTTAAAGTTATAGAAATGTCTTAGAATGCTGCTAGCATAGTCTTTGGATTTAGTTCATCTTCAAGGCAGCTCAGAAATTGCAACCTATTTGTTTCTAAAAGTTGTCCCAAAACTACCTCATGGTTCATAGATGCTCATTTACACATGAGACCCTTATTTTTGTGGTGGCTTGCGGGAGGCGCTCCTAATGAGGGCAGACTCTTGATTTGTGTTTCAAAGTAAATTACTAATGGGAAGTGGTCACTAAAAGCTACTTTTAAGATTGACAAATTTACGGACTTGGGCTTGTAATATTCAGAAAGGGCAATGAAATCGATGAGGCTGCCCCGACCACAACTAGTGTACGTAATCTAATCCTGCCCATCCCCCGAAATCAGATCTATAGTTAAAAAAAGAGAAAATTTGGATAAAGTAGAATTAAAAACATTGCCACAAGGAGTGTGTTCAAAGTGGCTTTGACCCTCAGAGAGGTCTTCCATATAGGTACAAACAGAGGCCTGTGATAATGTGCAAAGTCTGCAGTTAAAATCCCCACCCCGTAGTATTTTATATTCTGTGTTCAGATCCATGATATGTTTGCTTAGTAAGGATTCAAGACTGGCTGCTATTTCTGTATTAGAAGGTATAAAATTGTTATGATAAACATTTACAATTATGAGTGTGACATTTAATTCATATACAACATTAATAAATTGAAAGTGCGGAGTCAGTCTGTTGTGCTACTCCTGCTCATGTCGACCTAATCTCCTGTGGTCAGCATGCTGCCCCTACCCCCCCCTCTCTCGTGCCCTCTGTTCACCGTCTGTGTACCCTTGGTCCCTCCTACCTGCCTTTTCATGGTTAGTTTGCTGCCCCTCCCCATGTTGGCCTACCCTCCGTGATCAGCTTACTGCTCCTTCCCCCCTCACCCTCTGCCCTCCATCCTCCATGTGCATGCCCCTACCCCCTCCCTCCTGCCTTGGGTGGTCTGTTGTGCTGCCACTGCCTATGCCCGCCTGTCCTCCGAGGTGAGCTTGCTTCCCATGACCCCATTCCCTCACCCCTTCTTTGTCTGTGTACACCCTTCCTCCCACCTGTCCTCCACGGTCAGTAGTTCTGTCACTGCCCCTGCCAGTTGCTTGTCCTCATTTTAGATTCCTAGAGCACTAACCATAATTTCTGTGACAAAAAGAACCCTTTCATTTTGTTAATTTCTAAAGGACATGCTTTAGATTTTACAGCTTTGATTCCTTCAAGATGGCTCTAATGTGCCACATTTTTGTTAAAAATTCAAATGTTAGCGCTCTAGTTGGTTATTAGAGCACTGTGGGAAGATGCCTTAGCACACTGGGGAGTTAACTGACAGACTGCTGATGTTGAAAGTACATGTTTCGGTCTGCATGTAAGAACGTTTTACTGACATGGATGAAGAAATACATTTGCGATCTAATTGTTGTGTACTTCCTATAAATCCATATAGGATCTGCACGTTTAGACAACATAAACTAAGGGATTGGTTTCCAGACTGATTCCAGGCACCCCCAGAGGGTATGTTAGTCTGTATACCAGCTAGCTCACAGTGCCACTATGATCCCCTCTTACCAAGGAGCGAATAGTTTTTGGCAACTATCGAACATGACAACCCTGACCACTCGGGGATCGTGGAAACAGTACAGTACTTTTTGCTCAGTCACTCATGCTCACTTTGTCTCAAAGAGATACACAGAATAAATGGTGGGGACATTTTCAATAAGTATTTATTGAACCAGCGTCATTATAGTATAAAATATGTGTGCTGCAACAACCATTAGACAGAAACAGATGTATACGGTCATAAGCACCAATAGAGTAAATAGAAGGTAGAATTCTACCATAGTGCTAAAACAGTGAAAATATTCAAGCATATAGATACATGACAGTAAGAATGCGTACTCCTACTATGCAAACCCTAACTAGATGTACCTAAGTGTACCTAGCATGTATGTAGGTGTAGAGCCAAGAATCCCCCTAGGAAACAGCCAACCCCATTACCTGATGTGAGAGAGCAAAGGACCCCGCCTTGGTCTCGAGTTGGACACCCCGCGAGTGATGTCAGACAACTGCTTGCTGGAGTATCTGCGTGCAGGGACCTCAGCGTCTCGTGTCAGCATGGAAGCCTTTCTCCTCTGATTTGCCTAGCAAAGATGTGGTGCTTATATACCCGAAAGGTACCCTCAGGGGTTCTACCTAGATGTGTCACGGTACTGTGGGTATGTTGGCCGAGGATGACGATAGTGGTGACCCTAATACAGAGCTATTATGCAGAAGAATGTAATCCTGCTGTGATATTGGGAATCCTCATGCATAATAAATGAGGCTAGTTTTCGCAGAAAACCACACAACATTGATGCAGCACCAAACTAGGTAAAAGGTCAGCGCCAGCACCGTTCTGTAGAACAATGGTAGGACAAATGCAGGTAAAAGGTCGTGCAACTACCTAGGCCTAGATTGGGGTACATTGGGGTTCATAACACCCACTCCTCATCCAACTGGATGACAAAGTAACGAATGCTAAAATATGCCTGTTTAAAAAGCATAAAAGACATTGCTAAAATATGAGTATAAAAACATATAAAAACATTGTATGTGTTAAAAATGATGTTAAAAGTTAAAAAAGCTGTATAAGTCCTCTAAATAGTCAATAGCCATGGTGCTCAGTGAGAGCAAAAGAGGAAAAATAAAACAAAATGATGTTTTAGAATTCCAATTTTGGTTGTTTTTGAAAAAAGGCCGAATTGTTCCCAGCACACGGAGAGTCAAATGTTCATGTGTCCGGTGTGGGAGACGCAACATCACTGCTGCTTGCCTTCTCAGACGACTGTCCCTGTAGCACCTCTTGTATCAGGTCAATGGATCAAAGGTGATCTTCTCTGGTTCCCACAGCTGTTGCTGAGGAAGCACTTGATGCCTGTAAGCCTGTTACAGAACCGGTGTCTGTTCCGACAGGAGCTGAAGCATCCCGTGGTGGCTCTAAGAATGCCGAAATCAGGATTGGAATACGCTGAGGACACTGCACTACATGGGCCTTTAACGGGTCCAGTAGTACATCCACGTCCGGAGGCGCAACAGATGGAATTGTTAGACAGATGTCCAACACGCATTCGTGTCCGCAGTATAAGCAGCGGAGTACAGGCAAGACGCAGTCACCCAGACTGATCTGAATGACAGAAACCAATGCTCGCTTAGCTCCCGAAGCCGGGGTGTGCCAAGATGGAGTACCATGCGTTCACAGCAACGTCGCTCCAAGAGCGCTGACAGAGCGCGATTGTGCTCTTAATTTGTTGGGGTGTATTATAATCATGGGTAGTTCGCACCTACACCTAATCCTTTGTCGTGTTAACATTTGGTTATTAGAACATGCAGTATAATAATATGTAAAGTGAAGTAATAGAGATATTTCTGACAACTTGAAGAAATTAACGTTGTAAATGTAATTGTGATCCCATGATGAAGCTATAATGTTGTGATTTCATAAGTGACTAAAGAGAAATGAATTTGTGTTATGTAATGCATTGATTTAAATGTGCACAGTAATAATGCTCATGTATAGTGTGATTACTGAACTTTCATATTGATTCGAATGTTGGCTGAATTTGTAGGCCTCATGTGTATTTCTCCCTGGCTCTCCAAAGCGAGTTGTTCGTAATGTTCATGTGTTTGCAGAATCTTTTCTTTCTCACGTTTCTGTTGCAGGTGGAGAAACTCGTCTTTGTTAAGTTAGAATAACGTTTTGTTTTAGGAGTTAGGCTTTGGGAGGAGAGGATACATTTGAACAAGAGGTGCTGATAATGTGGGATGGTGTACTTTCTCACTGGAGAAGGCCTGAGAATCAAGGTCATCGAGCCAGCCCTGGGAACATCGAAGTCGCATGGAAAGTTACCTACGAGGAGGTGTCTAGCTGGATGGGACGATAGCGTGATGTGATGATGGGTGTGTCTTATGATTTCGGTGTTGGGGTTAGGGACAGTGTCCAGGGAACTTTGGGTGAAATCTGCAGAGAGGAAGGAGCATCTTAAAACGAGCTCTGTAGCTTTATGCTACTTGACCCATTCAACATGAGTGCACTTCTTAAGAAGTCGTCACACACTGACACCTTTATTTTCCTGAACTTCCCTAGGAAATGCTAAGTAGGGATGTCACATTAGTGGTAGTATAGGGACAGACTAATGCTTTTTACTTACAAACCTCCAATGAAGAAAACTTGCGATGTAGGTGCGGTTATATTCTGCGGCTTGATTTTAGAACTGGTTATTCTTTGTATGCTTCATAGACTGAATTTCACCCATAGATTTGGCTTTGTATTAGTTCCGATGTATTTCTACACCCTCATCTTGAGGTGTCTGTATGTCCAGTTGTTCTTGGCTTTGTAATAAACTAACTAAACTTCATTCAGGAGTCGGTGATTCTTCGAAGTCAAGGTTTATTAAAATTGGGATATATGATTGGTGAATGGTTCTTCTCCCCTTCACACTTTCAAGCAGGCACCAACGGTCCATCGGCCAAGGGTTCCAGAGTAAGTCTAGAACATGGAACCCAGCTCTTTCAGCGCCTTTTCCATCTCTTTGGAATTTGGGATGTCCATTGCGTAGCAGAAAAATTAAAACTAGGATACCCACTACAAGTAGTGGGACCAGCGGAAGTCTTCCAAAAACACTTCCCAATACGGAGTTTATCAAAGATGGAATAACTCCAAAAATCGCCTGAAAGGTGCTTAATAGACCAGAACCTATGTTCTTAAATAGGTAAACTATCCCATTCGTATCAGACAAGTTAAAGATACGATGTACCACTTCCCCGAAATGGAGCGGGAAGTTTGTTCGGATTAGTGCCTGTATCTCAGCTGAAGACCTTGCAACCTGGAGATTAAAGGTCTCTTGAGCCGATGTTAAGGCCACCTCCTTCTGTAAAAGTATGGCTTTAAGTCTGCTCAGAGAATCAAACCGTATAAGGGAAACATTCAACAAAGGCCGTAGCGGCGCCTCCCTGACTGTGTAGGTTGGTGGAAACAATACTTGCATACAACAAGTAACCCTGGAACTTACTGTGACCAGATTTGCAATGCCTGGCAGCATCCCACAACAACCTTGATCATTCAACATCAAATAACTCCTGTTCGAGAGTAGTTTGAACACCGGATGAATCATGGCAGCTGGGGATCCTTTCAAGTGACAAGATAGGTTTGCAACTGAAGCATTGCAAGCTTCGTGAAGCATAATATCCTTACAAATTAGAGACCCACTAAATGAATTCTCACAGACTGAACAGCTGAGAAAGACTTCAGTGTCCCCATTTCTGCATCTAAATCTGTAAGGTAATTCCCAAGATTCATGGATGTATTCCCTACCCAATGCTTCATACCTGCCTACTTGGTGGTACTGTAGACAATATTGAAATTGGGATGTTGTCACTGGAAATGTTATATGGCCATGTATTAACCATCCCGTGGAAGGTGACTCAGCCATGGTGAAAGGCAATTGGTCTATTTTTTCAATGTGCACCATTGTATATTTTGCATCTCTTAGTGCCATTGTTATCTGCCTTTCCATTAAATTATAAGCAGAGAACAGAGACATGCTGTTGATATATTGTCAAGGCACATGACCAGAGTGCAAAGATTGTAGCGTCCAGCTTAATAATAAAATGAATTGTAACTGTGATTGCCCATGTTGAAGAACGGACAGGTCCTGTTCCATTATATCTATTGCAGAATACACAATGTTGCCCAGTGAATAAATCCTGGATGATAGTGTGGTCATGCCATTGTCGGCCACTGGCAAAGCCTTTTCTAGGTTAACCCTATCAAATTCACGCAATCTCTCCGCAGCTTCTTGTTGAGAGATTTTCCACACATCATTGTAAATAGCGTGTAAGAAGCGTTTACGATGTGGTTTCCGGGGAACTAGTAAAAAATCCCTTAGATCCATGTCATCTGAAAGTAAGGACAAGTGTTGTTTCACCTGGGACAGTGTTGAGGTTCTCAACTACTCTAGGCATAACTTCCCAACACTGTAGGATGTCACCACCCCCGGATGTCCTTGTTGTATATAGCGTTGGTCAGGCCTATGGATACGAAACCCTTCGGAGGTACCCTTTAATCTTGACTGACACCCATTTGTGTTGATAGGCTAAACCAACCATCCCTTCCAATTGGGGTCTGAAGAATTGTATGAAACTACATGTATTTTGTCATCTAGCGTATCCTCACTATGTTCTGTATAGTTTTGCCATCCCTCAAAGTGTGAAAGCAAGTGAATCCGAGGTGTGTTCAAGTCCTTAATCTTGGTTAGTCCAAGACAGGAACTCTGTTGCACTGTGTTGTTCAGGACGATAATCTGCTGTGGTATGAGACATGCTCTAAATAATGCCTCAGTTCCCTGAATTTGCCAATCTTTAGTCCCCCAGACAGATTTTGTGTCTATAGTGTCCCTCCAAAAGTCAAAACCTTGTAAAAACAGCTGGAAAATGAAGGAAGCAGAGTATATCAGCTTCGTGTTGGTGAGCATATTTTTCGTTGCAGGTGTTGGTGCAACCTTATAGTAATATGAGGTCGGTCTGAAGTGTTAAACCTGCAAAAATAAGCAAACCTTTGTACAAATGTTTGTGAACTACCTTTCAGTTGTGTTGGGCAATTTTCCCATTGATGGTAAGTAAAAACATTACAGGGGATACTCGTTTTGTGCAGAAAATGATGACCATATTGTTGGTAACAGTACATGGTATCAAAATCAGATGTAGCATCATACAATTCATTTTTTGAGAATGCAGCAGATTGTTCTAAATCAGACATCATACTATTCACAGTTTCAAAGTCCCAATCATCAGAGAATGTACTGGAGGTGATGATATCATTCAAAGAAATTTTAAATACATGTGGTATTTTCAAAAGTTCAGTGGGACCAAATACATCATATGAAACCCTATCCCATACTATTCCTTCAGGAATCAGAACTGCTGTAATGTTCACAGAGGGCATGTCTCTTCGTTCACGCTGCAATGATATATGTGGTTTGAGGACCAAGTTCACATTGTATTGTATTGTATTGTAATTGCATTTATCTAGCGCTTACTACCCCTGACGAGGCGTCAAAGCGCTTTTTCGGCGAGTAGCACACTACTCCGGGACCCATAGAGGATTAGTGTTGAATTAGTATAGTGAAACATGCAAGTACATTTTAAGTGGTGGATAGGTTAGTCAGTTATTTGGATTTGGAATGATAGCAGAAGGATAGAGGAGGAAAAAAGATTTGTATTTATATAGCGCTTGTTACCCCTGATGGGGTGTTGAAGCACGCTACTCCGGAAACCCATAAAGGATTAGTGGTGAATTAATATGGTGAAATATGAAAGTAATTTCAGTGGTGGATATTAGTCAGTTATTTGGAGTGAGAAGGATAGCGGAGGGATAAAAAGGGAAGAAAGGTTTGCATTCATATAGCACTTGTTACCCCTGATGGGTGTTGAAGCGCTTTTCTGGCGAGTAGCACGCCACTCCGGAACCCATTAAGGTTAGTGTTGAAAATTAGTATAGTAAAATATGAAGTAATTTGAGTAGTGGATATGTTATTCAGTTATTTGGGTAGAGAAGGGTAGGTGGCGGGATAGAAGAGGGAAAGAGGTTTGTATTTATATAGCGCTTGCTACCCCTGATGGGGTTTTGAAGCGCAAGTAGCACGCTGGAACCCATAAGTATTAGTGTTGAACTAGTATGGTGAAACATGAAAGTAATTTTAGTGGTGGATATGTTAGTCAGTTATTTGGATTGAGAAGGGTTGGGGAGGGGTAGAAAAGGGAAAAGGTTTGCATTTATATAGCGCTTGTAACCCTGATGGGGTGTTGAGACGCTTTATTGGCGAGTAGCACGCTACTCTGGAACCCATAAAGGACTAGTGGTGAATTAGTATAGTTGAATATGGAATTTGAGAAGTGAACATGTTAGTCTGTTAATTTTGATTAAGAGGATAGTGGAGGGATAAAAGAGTGAAGGATTTTTTTTTTTAGGTCTTAGCAGTAGGAGGAGGCTTTTGGATGAGTAAAAGGAGTTTTGGAGGGGAGGAGTCAGAGGGAAGAGTTTAGAAAGGTTTGTTTTAGGTAATCGGTATAGTAAAAGCGGTGTCAGATGATGCAAGGAGGGGTAGAGTAGGAGAGAGTCTAGAAAGGGTTATTTTGGGGATCATGGTAGTGGTATGGGGTTTGGGATAAATGAGAGTGTGGATGTAGATGATATATTGATAAATGTATAGGATGAGAGATAGGGTAGTGCATTGGAATGAGTAGTAGAAAGATGTTTGAGATGAGTCAGAAGGTTGGGCTAGAAGATATATTGAGAGAAGTATAGGCTGAGAAATAGGGTAGTGCCTTGGAAATGCTAAATTAGAAGAAAGTGATAAATATATAGATCCATAAGTACATTGAAAGTATATAGATACATAAAGGAGGTAGTATATGTAGATTAAAGATATTGATAGAGGCACAGGATGAGAAATAGGGTAGTGCATTGGATATGCTTTTTCAGGAGAAAAGTAACAGAGACACAGATCCAAGTACATGGAAGGTACATAGATGCACAATGGAAGTAAGTACATGTAGACCAAAGATCATTTTTTATTTATTTATTTATTATTATTATTATTTTTTCTTCTCTCAACAACATAATTATTCTACATGTTTATACAAAGCAATACACAAAGATAGGTACATATCTATAGTGAAAACAAATGCTTATATACAGAGGGATATGCTGTAAATTTCTGTTTGCGTATGGTGCTTATGTGGGGAAGAGCCAATTCTTGAGTAGTTTTCTGAAGATAAGGTGGTTGTCGGTGGATCTTATGTTGGGGGTAAAGAGTTCCATAGTTTGGCTGCTTGAACAGAGAAGGATGTGCCACCCATGGTTTTTTTCTTGTATCTTGGGATTTTGAGGCGAGATGCTCCTTTAGAGCGGAGGTTCCTCTGTTGAATGTGTTTGGTGATTTTATTCCTGATGAAGAGCGGTCCCATTCCATGTATTGCTTTGTGGGTGATACAAAGCAGCTTGAACGTGGATCTTCTGGCAACCGGTAACCAATGCAGGGCTTTCAAGGCAGGGAGATGTGGTCTCGCGGTTTGATATGCAAGAGTAGTCTGGCAGCCGAGTTCAGAATCCGTTGTAGTCTTTTCATGGTTGTTAAAGGTGATCCGTGGTAGAGGCTATTGGCATAATCGAGTTTGGACAGAACAAGGGAGATGGTAGCTTGGACCTTGTGCGGAAATCCCAAATGAGGGAAAATTCGTCGCAGCGTTTTTTTTGTGACAAAGCTTGATCTGGCTAGTTTGTCCACTTGGGCATTCATCGACAGCTTGGAGTCCATGGTCATTCCGAGGTTTCTTACTTCCTTCGATACTTTAGGTGGTGATCCCAGTTCATTAGGGCCATGCGGCAAGCGGGTTGTAATGTTTCCAATCGCCACACGTGAGTATTTCCGTTTTGAAGCATTCAATTTGAGATGGCTCCAAGTCATCCACTGATCCACGGCTCTGAGACAGCTGAAAACTGGTGATTTTCCAAAGGTCTTTGGGGCATTCCAGTTGAAGGAGTATTTGCGTGTCATCTGCATAGTTATAGCAAGTGAGGTGCAATTTATTGATCAGTACTGGTAATGACTTCATGTAGATGTTGAAAAGCATGGGCGAGATGATAGAACCTTGAGGGACCCCTGCTTTTGTGGAGTACGGTTTGGACGAGAAAGGTGGGGTATGGATGACATTAGTTCTGTTTCGAAGGTAGGACGCGATCCAGTCTAGAGCAGTTCCCTCTATGCCGGCTTCATAGAGTCTTTGTTTCAGAGTGTCATGGTCAACCGTGTCAAAGGCGTCCGAGAGGTCCAAGAGGAGTAGCGCATGTTGTACTGCGGAGCATTCTGGAAGATAATGTCCATTTAGAAGCAGAAAAAAGACAGACACTACACCTATCCAGAGGACTAGGAACAGTAGTCCTATTGTAATCCAGAGCTGTAGCCAGGGAGAAACAAAGTAAGTCTTTTTTAGCCAAAGGTACAGTTTAAATATTTTTTCTTCAAGAGGAACAGAAGCTGGTGGTGAATCAGGTTCACTAGGATCCAGAGAAAAGGTGTCAAAATCGATGAAGTAGCCAGACGCTGTTCGATATATTTTTGGTAGCTCAGCAGGTTTTTTTGAACTGGCAGATGACTCGTTGTGAGACATATTCACATAGATGTTGGTATTAGGCCGAATTGAGATCTGTGTTTCATTTGTGTTTTGTTGTTATTCAATTTCAATAGGCACGAGTTCCATTCCATTGTTTGCAACTCTGTTACTTTGTAGAGTAGAATCTTCAAATGTTATTAATCTTTCTGTCTGAACCTCCTGTATGGTAGCGAGAGGAGATCGGCAGCTACCCAGGAGCCCATGCGGCCTGCTATTCAGTATCGGCCACATAGTGTGGTTTGATCAGATCAATGGAGACAAATCTCTTTTCTTTCTTGCCAGCAAGAGGCGGAAGAAGTACTGTTCTTGTTTTTTCGACAGCCAGGACAGGTACAGGCGCTCATAAGATGTCCCAAATTCTTTTTTGTCCACAATCTTATCTCTGACCAGGTCCCCAATCTTTGGGACTCAGGCAGGTCTTGCCAAAACTGATTTCACTTCCCCAGTGGCGGTGCGTTTTACTTGGATGTTGCTTTGTAGTGCCCGGAATTAATTGAGTTCCTGTAAAACAGCCAAACAATCATTGATGTCAAATGCTTTTTCATTTGCCACTGTGCTGCCACTATCGAGGTTGGGTACCCACATTCTCATCCCAAACAGGACCTCAGATGGAGTACGGCCTCCTAGGGAACTTCTTGGCATGTTATTAAGTGCCCTCTGGACCACATATGGGTGATTGACCCAACTACCACCCGAGCCTAATACCCTTGCTGTTAAGGATTGCTTTAAGTCCCGGTTTTTCCTCTCCACAATCGAGTTTCTCTCGGAATGATACGGAGAGGAGTACCGCAATGCAACACCCAAACTTCCCATGGCTTGTTTGTAAGCCTGAGAGCTAAACGCAGGGCCACGTTCAGAATGTAATGTGCCAATTGCGTATGTCCCTATAAAGACTCGCAAATCCTTTATAACAGTTCGAGCGTCAGCTGAGCGCTGAGGACAAACCCACAGCAATCCAGAACATGAATCCACTGCCACCAAGATATAGTTGTAAGACCGTCAGATTGTAGGGGGCCGGAGAGGTCCAAATAGACACATGCGAGAGGTCTGTCCGATATCAGTAAAGGTGTGTGAGGTGGACGTGCTATGGTGGGACCCTTCATCTGCTGGCAGATGTCGCACTTAAGGACAAAGCCCTTGGTCTGTTTTGTAAGACCCTGCCACCAATAACGTTGCTTCAATAATGAAACCGTTGCAGTAATACCTGTGTGTGCTGAACCCAGACCCTCGTGTGCAGCTAGTATTAAACCTAATCTGCGATCCATGTTTGGTATTACTCTATCCCCCTCTCCTGGAATTTGAGCATATGCAATATTTTGTGCATCTAACTTGTCAGATTACTTGAGTGGAAAAAGCTTTTGGCACAGCTTAGCTGTTTTTACGTGAAGCGATGGCAGCTACCATTATCTGTCCTTCTACTCTCGTGCTAGAACGAGTGATTGCAGTGACAGCAGCAGTTCGCACTGTTGCCTTGGCGGCTTCATCAGCCAATGAATTCCCTTCAACGTGCACGTCAACACGCTGACTCAGCGTACGAATCACATGAGCCCGTGGCAAGCCTTTCTTCAGCTCTGCCACTTGTTCCCAAAGTAATTTATGCTTTATTGTGCAACCTTTTAAAACTTTAAATCCATTCTGGCCCCAGTAATAAAGATATTCATTGTAATACGGGACACAATAAAATGAATCGTACACAATTAGTGTGGGGAATTCTTGATCCGTATTTTTGAGTGCCAATATCAGGCCTTTGAGTTCTGCCAGCTGTGCCGTGCAATCTCGTAGAGACTGCGTCTGTGTATTGCTAGGACAGAACTTACCGTCCCGCATATATCCCTTTACAATCGCAAAAGCTGTTATGTATTGCTGTTTACTTCCTACGTGAGGCTGAGCGGAACTGTCAGTGTAAATAATGTATTCATACCGATCTAGAGGCATTATTTCATTCGGGAGAGGATATTCTTGTTTGCACTGCAAGAATGCCTGTGTTTTTAATGTAGAATCAAATTTGTAGTCTGCATCTGTTGCAGTGAGAGAATTTGCCAATTGTATCCATTGCGGATACAGTGCTTTAGCGTTTGGAGCGCTTGCTTTAGTAACAGCCTCTAAGCAGTGGCGGTGCGTCCACTGGGGGTGTTGCCCCACTAATGCCACGGCCCCATTTAGAATTTAATCGTTCTACTTCTGACGCTAATTGCAGCAATCAGGACTCCTGATTGGAATTAGCGTCAGAAGTAGAACATGCCACGGACGCTGAAGGGGGTGGGGCTGCAGCAGCACTCTCAGGTTGAGTGACAGCGGTGCGCAATAGTGCGCATGTTCGTTTTTGGGCTGATCATTTTTACGATCAGCCCGAACATGCGCACTAGCCTTCCCCTTAAGAGACCGAGGGTTGCTTCATGCGCAGCCCCCAGTCTCCCTCAGCCAATCCTGGCGCTGCTGGAGCAGCGTCTGGATTGGCTGAGAGGGGTTGCCAGCCACTCACCCAGAAGACGTTGAAGGCGCCAATGCAACGGACCCCGGCCCAGGAGCAGACAGCAGAGGAGGCGCGGACCCTCCCGGTCAGGTAAGTTTAAGTTTTTTTTTTTTTAACTTTATTTTTAAACCCCCTGCTCTCATCCCCGCGCGACCCCCCACGACTGTTAGTTCGGCGAGTTGGCTCGGCCGCTCATATCAAAGCGCTTTGTTCCGTATGTCACCAAGGTTCTGAAAAAATGAAATGCATTAGACAAAATACGTGTATGAGAGAAAAAAAGGCCTCCAACCCGATCCATACGATCGATCGTGCTTCTCAGGTGTTTTCAGCTACTTAGCCCGCATTCGTGTTCGTCGAAGAGCACCCGAGGCCCTCGCTTGAACTGCCGCAATGCTCACCCTGTTGCGCCGTCGTGCTCTGCGAAAACATGCTCAGAAAGGCTCAGCTGTGTTTCCGTGGGCATCAGAGAAGTAACCGAAAGGTCACAAAATCAACGGATATTCAGAAATTTCATAAAAGGGAATATTGATTGAGTAGGAGCCAGGACAGATCGTCAACATCTGACAGCCTTCCTCTGGTCGGTGGTTGCACCCGCGGTCATAAATGCACATACACGTGCCTTTTCCAGGGTTACTTTATACCTAGCTTTATATTTGTATTTTTATAGCACAAACTCCACCCAGCTGGGTTTCAGAGCGCTAGCGCAAGGTATTGTAAACACATGGGTATAGGTAGCGTAGTGTGGAACTATTTTAGAGCCTAGAAAGAGCAGTTGCAAGTTTAAGACCACAAGAAGCATCGAGAGGAACAACTTCAGAGTCCTGTTTGGGTCGGCAGTACTAACTGGGCCTTCTGCCGTGATTGGCACCTTTGTAAATTGAGTCTGTTGGCGAGAGGTGGGTTTCCCCAGACGCTGGGCTCTTACAACAGTCCCACTCCGATTCACCCTGGAGACAGACCCTGTGTCTTTTCCCTTGACGAGAGAATATAATGCTCGGAGTCCCTTCTCACGTTGCATCTTCTGGTTTGCATCCTGGTCTTCCACATCTGCAGAGGCCCTTCACAGGCTCGCTGCTTCCCCTGGCTGCATGCTGGGCGTGCAGCCCATTTCAAAGTACGGCTGGGAGGTCAGTCACTAAAGCAGAGTGCTACTAACGCTCTTATGTCATATAGTAAACAATAGATACTATTATCATGCCAGAATTATGGTAGGGTCTTCCAGTACGGTATTGTTATTTAGAATATTTCTGTTTCAAAGAAGGGAAGTGGAAGGGTAGGCAGAGAGGACAGTGTAATATCCAATGCCATGGTGATAGCAAGGAATACAAATATGAAAGAAAATGAAAGATATTCAGCTTCTGTGAAGGGAGACTACAGAATGGGCAAATAGTGAAAGAAAAGCCTGGCTTTTGTGAGATGGGAAAGGACAGAAGGAAGAGACACAGAGAAGGAGAAATAGAGACACAGAGAGATAGACACAAGAGAGGGAAGGAAAGGAGAGATGTCTGTACATGGAAAGGGGAGCTAAATAGAGGGAGAGAGAGAAACGTATTGGCTACATAACATATATTAATACCAGAGAATGGTCATTTTGCACTGACCTACATTTTCCCCAGCGTGGCAATTAAACATTTATTTTGCGCAGATTGTAGGGTGCAAATGTCGTGTCTGCACTGGTTGTTGAGTGTAAAACTGCTCTTTAGAAATCTATGTGGCACCTGATGTCTTTGCTAGGCCAAGGAAAGTTTGTAGAAACCGACCAGAGCAAAAATAGGGTTTTGTATCTGGTCGATCACTAAAATGTAATGTAGACATTCATTGATATGTGTTGGAGGTGTCCTTTTTTAGCGCCGTTCATTCAGAACAAATGTTGGTACAAAGTTGCCCTTCCTCAGTGCAAAGTTATGTAAGGTGTTGGGACTGAAGGGATTTGTGGTAAATAGTTCTGTTTTATTAGAAATCGAATTACTATGAGATCATTATGGTGAAGTCCTATTGCACAACTGCATCTCGTGGAAGGAATGTTTGAAAATCACTTTTTTCCACGCTGTTTTTCAGGAAGTAAAACATCTGTATAATTCTATTTGCTTGAATATGGATATCTGTCTATTTAGAATAAATACCAACCGGGTATTTTGCTCGCAACTGGGAAATATTTTCTAAAGAATAATATTCACATTATTTAAGGATATAGACACTTATATCTAAATAATTAGTAGTAATCAAACGTTTTTTTCCAGTTTTGATATTGTTTATGAAGATTCAGGGTTTGGTTTATAAAAAACAGAAATCTGCAGCAGAAGCTTTCTGACATTCATGCATGCAGACTTCCAACCTTAAAAACGCTTTGTGAATTCGACTTTGGCATTTGAAAATATCCCAATGTACATTCTACATGTGATAAAACACAGCAAACACACTTGCTAACTTAATTTCGAAAACAAGGAAAATATTTTTCCCATAGAGAAACCCCTGTTTCTACACCCTCACTAATCTGAGAGGTGCTCCTTTCCCACCCTGCAAAATTATTTACCACCATCATTGACATGAGACTATCAGTATCTACGACAAGTTCTAGGATAGAAAAAGGTAAGGAAAGGATTTGCAAGTAACCGCAAATGCAGTGGTTGATATGAGTTAAAAGCAACCCTGGAAAATGTATTGGTATCACCTCCACGGCACCATGTGAGTTGAGTGTGGTAAATTATTTTTTTAAAGTGTAGCTGTTCCTTCAGAACTGTGTGCCAGTCTGTACAGAAGATTATCCCACTATCTACCTCTTAAAGCAGCTCCTTGATCCTCAGACTACTGCTGGTTTTCCATGTTCTTCCTGTGGCAAATTCAGCCGTGCTCAACCATATAATTTGTAGGTGTAAACAAACTTTGAGGGTACTCCATTCCCAGAATGCCAATTTTGAGTGTGAAAACGACCTTTGTGAATTAGTCAGCTTTAAATGTGCAATTAGGTTTATGAATGTGGCCCACAATGTCTAATACATTCTTATCCACTTAACTAGAGTGTGGAACTGACTTGTGTGAAATGCTAAAGTATTTTTGCACTTGTAAAAATTGTTGTGTGTTTGTCAGTTTGCACTTGAAAATAGCTTTCGGAATGGGCCTTCGATGTAAACAACAGCTTGTTTTCCATTTCTTTCTTCTCTTTATAAACAGCATACGGCCTACATACTTAACATCCATTCCCATTTACAATATTAATATGCATTTGATTCCAACATCCTTCACAGCGGTGTCAACTTGCTTTTTGTTCATTACCGTGCATGTTACTGCTAAATGTAGGTACAACTGCCTGCAGTGCTGTCAAAATTCACATTCCTTGGGTTTTCACGTAATCATCTGGTGCTATGGAAATGTTTTCACTATGCACCATGCGTTTGATCTCTGGCTGTGTGTAACTTGAAGAAAAACATAAGAGTTCTGCCATAGGGGCACACGCTGCTAAAGTTGGCTTGCGCGGTCACCAAAATGTATCATGTAGCGCCTTATGCTTGATGTACCTTCATGATGCGTAGAAAGTCTAAATCCTCAGAAAATAGAAACTGAAAGGAAATGTTTCACATTTTTGCTTTAAAAGGGCAAAAACTGCAGAGACAAACCTGTGAATTCTGTAGAGAAGACAGTGAAAATATAAGTGAATTTTTCTTGGGTTCATGCCAACGGGACAAACTACATCAAACTGCCATGTCTTGCATTTGTTTATTTACTTACAGCATTCCTGGTTGTTTAGAAGGCAATCTGTTCGAAATAGGTATGTTGTTCCTCTCCCTCACACAACTCCCCTTGGTTTCTCTCCCTCACACAGCTCCTCTTGGTTTCACTCCCTCACACAACTCCCCTTGGTTTCTCTCCCTCACACAGCTCCTCTTGGTTTCACTCCCTCACACAACTCCCCTTGGTTTCTCTCCCTCACACAGCTCCTCTTGGTTTCACTCCCTCACACAACTCCCCTTGGATCTCTCATTCAGTATGTTGTAGTGAAGTCACTTTTTTTTTTTAATGGCGTTTCTTGCATGAAAACAGAAAATTAATTTAAGGAAATAGTGTCATCATATTGATGTACAGCACTGAACAGTCAATGAATGTATTTATTGTATAGTTAAACCATTACAAGTGTATCAGTGTGTTCAAAAGTTAATATGGGCAAATGATAACACCAGCATACGCAAAGATTGTCCTCTATAGCTCATAAAAATTGGCAATTTCTTAAATGATAAATAATTCAATTGTATTGCTTTATTAACCTTCCTGCTTCCTCAAATTTGCTTGAAAATGCACCATTTATCCACTCTTTTTTCAAAATTTTCTCGGGGGGAGAACCCCCCCAAACACCCCTTAGGTTGTTTGGGCTCGCTCGCTGCGCTCGCCGCAGTGTAGTATGGCAATAAATTTATGCCCCACCACTTTCAAATGTCACCATCCACCACTGCCTCTAAGTTTGGTAGCAGAGTTCCGACAATTATCCGTTTCCCCTGAGCCAGTGCTCGTTCTCTCGCGACGGCGGTGTGTACTGCTATCAGAATTTTTTCAGTGGATGCAAAACGCATTTCAGCATTCGTGTACAAATGGGATTTGTATGCAATGGGTACAGTTTTGCCTTCATTGAAGGTTAGGTAAGTGTACCCAGATTGACCCGCGATTACACGGCTCACCAAGTTCGTGGTGTTTACACGTGTGAGTAAGTGTTTGGAAGCTATCATGTCAGCTTTTAGGGAACAAAGAATTTCTGTATATGCCTGTGTCCAATGTCGAACTGAAAAATCAGGTCTTATTAAGTCGTAGAAAGGTTTTACTTTTTCTGCGTAATCGAAAATGTATGTTCTGCCAACATTTAGGAATCCTAAAATGGATTGTAAGTTTTTCAGAGTTTTTAGACGTTGGAGCAGCGTGCACTTTTCTAAAAAAGTTAGCTGCTCGGCTTTTCCTTCCCTTGAGAGCTCAAATCCTAAGAATAGGACATTGAGGTGGGCAATTTTTGGTTTTTTAAAGTTAAATTTATAGCCCTCAGAGGCGAACCCCAAAATGATGATGTTCATCCAGGTCAAATGATCCGATAGTTCATCGTCCATCAGATAAATATCGTCTACATAGGACAATGCCTCCTCATCAAAATTTTGAAGTGACTCTGATACTCTTGCTGAAAACAACCCCGGGCTATTTTTATACCCTTGGGCAGTCTACAGAATTGACACTGAGAGCCTAGGGCCGAAAATGCGGTTAAATATCTGCTTTCAGGTGCTATATTTTGGCAGAAAAAAACATTTGAGATATCTAATGTCATTTTGTATTTCTTCCTCACAATGTTATTCATTAATGCGGCACTGTGTGAATATTGTACTGCAAATGTTTTTGTGTATGTGTTCAAATGCCTGTTGTCCAAAACTAGACGATATGAATTGTCCGGTTTCATTACGGGAAACAAAGGATCGTTCATGGAAGAGGTGCAATTCTCTATTAAACCTTGGTATTCAAGTTGATCTAAGATCTCCCTGACTTGCTTTTCTGCGTCATGTTTTATTGGGTACTGTCTCTGTGGAGTTGGAGCAGTTTTTACTGGGATTACATGGTGAGGTGACAGCATCCCACCCTACATGCATTATACCGCAATCAAGAGCTAGTGCTACCGCCCACTCCTGCGCATATGAATGTTTTAAGGATTTTGGAGGGGCGTGTAGGCAGCTAGGCCCGGCCAGGTTGCTCCGTCTCTGCTGAGCAGACCGAGTCTCACTTTTTCTGTGGGGTGTGGGAGGGCACCTTTAACCCAGTTTATATGTTCCTGGTACGTTAACGGGACTTTTATGTCCCTGTATGGATTGTATTCTTCTGGTATTTCATCCACTATATAAGAATGAAATGTATGTGTATGTGTACGTGCATCTGTAGGTGGGAATTTGACCCAAGAATAAAACACCTCTGTTCTGTATGCCTCGTGTGCCTCAACCATGAAGGTAACAGTCCCACCTAATGCTGGGACTCCAAAATCTGCTATTTTTAAAGTAAGTGCATTTCTGACATGTTCTGAAATGTTTATTGCACCTTCCTGTTCAGCTTACCCTACATTTGCATTTAATGCTTCACTTGCCTCATCTTGGACAGACATTTTTCAAGGAAGTTTTTAGTATGGGAAAGATATAAGGTTTCATTCACAATGTAGAGAACTATAATCCTTCAAGCTTGAATATTCCTACAGCCAATACATAGGGTATGCCTACTCAGCTGTGGCGGATTTTTCCCTTCCCACTCCAGACGTCTCTGGGTAAATGTGAGTAGGGGTGAGTAGGAGAAAAGCACGACTGAACTACTCAGATTTGACCATTTAATAAGAACCAAACCAACATTGGTGCCGCAATGTCGTGTAGTTCCTATAAATCTATATAGGATCTGCGCGTTTAGACAACATAAACGCACAGACTGATTCCAGGCACCCCCAGAGGATATGTTAGAGGATATGTTAGTCTGTGGACCAGCTAGCTCGCAGAGCCACTATGCTCCCCTCTTACCGAGGAGCGAATAGTTTTTGGCAACTATCGAACATGACAACCCTGACCCTCAGGGATCGTGGGAACAGTACAATACTTTTTGCTCAGTCACTCGTGCTCACTTTGTCTCAGAGAGATACACAGAATAAACGGTGGAGACGTTTTCAATAAGCATTTATTGAACCAGCGTCATTCTAGTATAAAATACGTGTGCTGCAACAACCATTAGACAGAAACAGATGTATACGGTTATAAGCTCCAATAGAGTAAATAGAAGGTAGAATTCTACCATAGTGCTAAAACAGTGAATATATGCAGGCATATAGACACATGACAGTAATAATGCGTACTCCTACTATGCAAACCCTAACTAAATGTACCTAAGTGTACCTAGCATGTATGTAGGTGTAGCGCAAAGAATCCCCCTAGGAAAGAGCCAACCCCATTACCTGAAGTGAGAAAGCAAAGGACCCCGCCTTGGTCTCGAGTTGGACACCCCGCGAGGGATGTCAGACCACTGTTTGCTGGAGTATCTGCTTGCAGGGACCTCAGCGTCTCGTGTCAGCATGGAAACCTTTCTCCTCTGATTTGCCTAGCGAAGATGTGGTGCCTATATACTAGAGAGGTACTCTCAGGGTTTCTACCTAGATGTGTCATGGTACTGTGGGCATGTCAGCCGAGGATGACGATAGTGGTGACCCTTATACAGAGTTATTATGCGTAAGATGGTAATCCTGCTGTGATACTTAGAATCGTCATGCATAATAAATTAGGCTAATTTTCTGAGAAAACCACACGACATTTATGCAGCACCTAACTAGGTAAAAAGTCAGCGCCAGAACCGTTATGTAGAACAAAGGTAGGACAAATGTAGGTAAAAGGTCGTGCAAATACCTAGGCCTATATTGGGGTACATTGGGGTTCATAACATCATAGAAAATGTGTTCTTATTTTAGCTTTCTAGAGCGCGAACCATAATTTATATGACAAAATGAACCCTGGCATTTTATTTATTTCTAAAGTAAATACTTTAAGTTTTACAGCTTTGAATTCATCATGATGGCTTCAGGTGTGCCACACTTTTATCATAAATACAGAATGATAGTGCTCTAGTTGTTTATTAGGACACTGTGGGAAGCTGCAATAGAAGATTGGCAGGCTGCTGCTGTTGGAAGTATACTTTTTACTCAGAATATCATGCTTTATTCTCACATGTCTGAGGAAGATAGTGTGAACTCAGAAAAAGAGTTCTCATTTTAACTTCTGGAGAAGCTAATATATCCTCCATGAGAAAATCATGAGAGAAAAAGAGTTTTCTTTCAAACATTGTTTATGAAATCTCAGAAGAGGATCACCATTTTTCAAAGGGTAAAATCGCCTCTGAACACACCACAGTTCCCAGAATTAATATGTTATTACTAACAGATGATTTATATTATGAACTTGAAATCTGTTATTACCCTTTTGTATGTGCTCTGTTTTGTGTGACCCTCAAAATCTGTCATTCACTACAATGCATTTCAAAAAGGACCATGACCCAAGTCCTGGAATTGTATGGAAAGTTTTGTGAAGATTCACCAAATGGTGCCAAAGTTATTAGTAAAGAAAAATTGTTTTCCTATGGAAACTCTGACCTAACTAGAACTACACGGTGGCAACTGCCATTGTGTACATGTATATATAAATGTATTCAAAACAACAGTCCTTACTTTGCACCCAGTTCGGCCCACACGGGGTCTGTGCACGTCATAGGGTACAAGGTGCCCTGAACCTCGAAAGCTCTCTCCATCCGTGGAATAAGACAGATAATGCGCACTCCAAGGTTACAGTGAATCTGCAATGAATTTATTCTGAGCAAAACACCAGCGCGTTTCGGTCAGATGGCCTTGCTCATGGGTCACGCCCCTGCACTGCTTATGACCTCACACATTACAACCCTCATAGCGTGTTTAGTGACATCATTGATAGCATTGCATGATGACACGTAAACCTACATCATGAATGACAACACCATGCATGGTGGTGTAGCGAGCTATAGTTACTTCAGGGCATGAGGAAGGAAAGACTTCATTGTTTTCACTCAGCCTGATCAGAAAGCTTCTTCCCTGTACGCAGTCTTGCGGGTAGGAAACACAGTATTACTCCCGCCTGGTGGGAGCAGAAAGAAAAGCTGCTTCTGTCGGGGGAGCAAACAAATGAAGCCGACTCCCGCCATTGGCCTCCCCCCACAGCCCCCAATGGCTGGCAGTGATGTGGGAGCAGTGGGTGAGACCGGGACACCCACGAAAAAAAAAGAATTGGCAGTTCCTGCCGACACCCAAGATGGGTGCTGGCTGGAGAGCCATGGCTCCCAAACCAAAAAAAAGTATGTCTGGCTCCTGCTCGTGGGCCAGTAAGGGCGCACAAGCAAGGAGTTAGTGGGGCCGTGGGGGCCATGGGAGGCCCCAAAGTACCATATAGTGGGACCTGGACACCCAAACAAGAAAAAAGTAACTCTCACTCATGCCCTCACCATCCACCTCTTATGCCCTCACATATTACATCACTCATGACATGTTTTATAACATCATTGATAACATCAGTGATGACATTTGAAATGACATCTTTGATGACAATACTGTGCATGGCGAGGACGAGAGTTACAGTTACTTCAGTTAACTGTGACTGATAAATTTCAAAGTTGATATTTTTTAACCAACATTTTCACCTAACTATAACGCCACTTTAACCTTTGGTTATTTTCAGTGAATTTCTAAGGGCTTTTTTAATGTAAAGTATATCTATATCTATCTATCTAGCTATCTAGATATAGATATATATATATCTAGATATATATCTATATCTATGATAGATAGATAGATAGATAGATAGATAGATAGATAGATAGATAGATAGATAGATAGATATTACCTACTGGTGGTTGCCAGTAGGTAGTTATTGTTAGGACCTAGTTTCCATAGGAAAAGCTTTTTGACTTGCGTATATCTTTAGCACTGGTTGATGAATCTTCACAAAGTTTTCCAAAACAATTCGACACTCACATCAGCTTGTGTCTGAAAAGTATCTGGGTGGCCCATCAAGTGGGAGCCAAGAAAAAGGGGGGGGTCCCAAAACGCATTTTCCCCACTGAATTTGGCAAAAAGGTAGATTTGGTTACACAGATCACGCTTTCACTAATTTGGTGTTAATCCGTTCAGTAGTTTTAGAGATATTGACTGGAAAATATATTTGTATCTATAGGGACGAGTATCCTCCGTGGATCCAACAGTCCCGAGTCTTCAACCAGGAAGTGTTGGCAGCCATTTTGGGACTTGGCTTGAGCCGAGTCCCAGAAAGAACAGTAAAAAGAAAAAAGAAATACCCTTACCTCCTAGGCCTCTCAGGGGGTCCCACAGGCCCAAAAAAAGCATTCTTTTTTTAATTATGGCCTCCCCAGGTGCTCCAGGTCCAAGGGGAATTTTTTTAATAAGGGAGGAGGGCACAGACGGCCTCCCTCCTGGGGCTCAATTATTGTCCCAGGGACCACCACCTCCATGGGGCTTCTTTTCAAATGAATGCAGGGGAGTCCCGTATGTCCTCCCCCCGCTGCCCCGGGGACCACTACCTTCCCAGGGCTTCATTTTAAAACAATGCGGGTGGGCCATGTGGACCCCCCTGCAGCCTTAGGGGCTGCCACTTCCCCGGGGCTTTAATTTGAATGAATGGGGGGTGCACTACTCCCCCATGCAGCCCTGGGCACTGCCACCTTCTCTGGGCTGTTCTCAGATTGAATGCGGGAAGGCCGCGTGGACCCCGCGCAGCCCCGGGGACCACCACCACTCCGGGACAAATTCTAAGAAAGGAGGGGGGTCGTGCGCCCCCTCCTGGAGTCATACATAGCACTGGGGACCGCCACCCCCGGGACTTAGCTGTTTGCCATGATGTGGCGAGAGTTTAACCACTCCCGCCAAGCCATAGCAAACTGTGCTCCGCTTCTGACAAAAGAGAGCATAAAAAGTGCTCTTGCTTGCTAGAAGCGGAGCAAAATTGCTTTCACAGACAGGGAGCTGCATGTTCAGCAGCTCCCTCTCTGTAAAGGCAATGGGACCGCGGGGGCTATCAGGCTAGCCCTGTAGTCCCCATCACTGATAAGTGGGTGCAGAGGCCGGGTCCCAGGGGATGGGGTCCCCGGGGCTGAAATCGGCCAGGGAGGGGGGGCTGCAGGCCCCTCTACCCCATTCAAAAAAGGCCTGGTCCTGGGGAATGGGGACCTGGGGCCCAAGTCGGCCTAGGGAAGGGGGGGCCACACGGTTCCCCTCCCCTAATAAATACATTTTATCCATCACTCTGCAAACGCGCCTCCTGGCACACTATTGGTTGGGGGATGAAGTCCCCTCAGCTGCTGAGACTCCTTCGGGTACAACAAGCCCTCCTGTTACCTCCCACACAGTGGGATTGCTGAGAGGTCTTCGAGGGCCATGCCCCCTTTCTCCACCACTCTGCAAACTCCCTCCTGGAGCACAACTGGTTGGGGGATGAAGTACCCTTGGCAACTGAGGGTCCTTGTGGGCCAACTACCCCTCCTGTTACCTCCAGTAAGTCCCACACAGCGAGATTGCTGAGAGGTTGTCGGAGGCCACACACCCTTTCTCCACCACTCTGCAAATGCACCTTCTGGCACACAACTGGTTGGGGGATGAAGTCCCCTTGGCTGCTGAGGGTCCTTGGGGGCCAACTACCCCTCCTGTTACCTCCAGTAAGTACCACATAGTGGGATTGCTAAAAGGTCTTCAGAGGCCACAACCCCTTTCTCCACCACTCTGGAAACACGGCTCCTAGTGCACTACTGGTTGGGGGATGAAGTTCAATTTACTCCTGAGGGACCTTTGGGCCAAGAAGCCCTCCTGGTACCTCCTGTAAGTCCTACACAGCGGGAGTCTTGAATGCTTGCCGGAGGCCCGCCCCCTTTCTCCACCACTCTGCAAAAGCGACAACTACCTAAAAAACATAGACATTCACTGAAAAAAACAAAGGTAACAGGGACAAGAACAACTAGAGCGCTAACAGTGTTACTTACGACAAAACTATGGTACACTTGAAGCCATGTTGATTGAATCAAACTGGTGGAACTTAAAATATTTAATTTAGTAAGGAACAAAATGAGGGGGCTCAGTTTGTTGTAGAAATTATGGTTAGTGATGAAAAAAGAAAAATTAGGGCACATTTTAAATTAGTTCTCAAATATCTTCCTCTTCTATTTCAATAAAAAATTCTGACATGCAGACAGAAACATGCACTTTCAACCACAGCAGCAGAGTGCCAGTTAACTCCAGCAGCTTTACTATAGTGTTCTATTGCACAACTAGAGTGCTAACATTCTGAATTTATGCCAAAAGTGTGGCACATCTGAACGCCATCTTGATAGAATGGAAGTAGAAAACTGAAACCATTTTCTACTGAGGATACTGCAGTAAATGAGGGAGTTACATGACAGATAAGTCTCCCAAGATGGCCACTAGAGAAATAAGAGCCCAAATATAGCACAAATATCACCCAAATGCGTCCCAAGTATAGCCCATGTTTTGGCAGTATTATATAGCGCAGACTTGACCCGGATGTATTTGAGTGCATTACATAAGCATCTTTACTCAAGGACACATTAATTTTGTTTTTAGGCATGGGGAGATTTAGTGATTTGTCCAGATTCACAGGATGTTGAGCTGACACCGAAACACAAACCTGGTTCTCCAGTTGCAAAGTCTGCAGCTCTGGCTGTAACACCGCATCCTCTCAAGTGTAACAAATGATCAAGTGATCAACTATATATAAAAAAAAATAAAGATTGCAAATTATTTAAAAGTGGTGTGTCGCTATTTGAGAAATCAAAAAATATGTCCTCATTTTAGTTGTTTAGAGCTCTAACTGTAATTTCTCCGGCATAAGACCCTCTCATAGAGGTGTGTGCAGAGGCAATAAGTTGACAACGCTGGGCAGGCGGGAGGGGCAGTGGCAGCACAACGGACCATGGAGGGAAGAGGAACGGGGGCAATGGCAGCAAACCAACCATACAGTACAGACAAAAGATGATGTGGCGACATGAAAGACCATTGAGGGCAGAAGAAAGAGGCAGTGGCAGTACAACCATACATGCCAACAGACCCGATTCAGGCAGGAGACTCACGATGTTTTTAAGCCCAAAAGAGATTTATTTTATCTGTCTCCTGCCTAAAATCTCATCTTTTTCAATATAAGTCAATGGGGAAAATCAATTCCCCAGATTTTCTTTTTCAAAATTTCCCTCTTACCAAGTTCAAAATGTTGACAAGTATGGTACATTGGATCACTGAGGGCAGGAGGAATGGGGGAGGGACATGGACTTGGATAACAGTGGGCAGAAGGGAGATGACAAGGGCAGCAAACTGACCTTACAGGGCAGGCATCCGGGTTGCAGCAGCACAATACACCACACAGAGCAAGTGGGACGGCAGTGCAGAGCAACGGACCTGTGGAAAGCAATAGGGAGGGGACAAGCCCATGCAGATGGACAGCAGAGGGGAAAGAGGCAAGGGCAGCAAGCTGACCATACCGGACAGACAGGAGGGCCAGTTGCAGCATAACGGACCATTAAGGGCAGGAGGGAGGGGGCAGGGGCACAACAATGGACATGACCAGGCAGGAGGGAGGGGATAGAGGCCTGCACATGGAAAACAGAGGGCAGGGGTCAAAGGGGCAGGGCTGGAGCAGCAAGCGGACCATGGAGGGCAGGTAGGATGGCCACGGAAGCACAACACACCATGGAAGGCAACAGTGAAACTATAATGGCATACACACAGACAACGGAGGGAAGGTGGGAGGGTGGATGGGAGTCAGGGACAGCAAGCTGACCACACAGGGCAGATGGGAGGGGCTGAGGCAGCACAGAAGGCCATGCATGGCAGGCAGGAGGGTTAGTGGCAGCACAACGGTCACAATGGGCAAGAGGGAGGGGGCAGGGGCATGAACAAAGGACCATGGAGGACAGAAGGGCTGGATAAGGGTTGGACACAGGCAAGAGAGTGCAGGGGCAGAGGCTTCACAACAGACAACGCTGGGCACGCAGGAGGAGCAGTTGCAGCACAACAGCATGGAGGGCAGAAGGGTGTGGCAGCAAAATGGACAGTGAAGGACAGAAGGGAGGTGATAGGGGCATGAAACTTGGACAGGCAGGGTGGAGGTGGCAGGGACAGGCGGCAGTCATCTAACCATGCTAGGCAGGTGGGAAGGGCAGTGGCAGCTCAACAGAACACTCAGATAGGAGATAGGAGGGGCAGTGGCAGGTCAATGGAACATGGTGAGCAAAAAGGAGGGAGCAGGGGCAAGCACACAGACTTCGGAGGGAAGGGGAAGGAGGGTAGGGGCAGCAAGCTAAGCACACAGGCTAAGTAGGAGGGCAATGATGGGACATAGAATTGGGCAAAGGATGGCAGGAGGAGTGGGCGGGAACATTAAGCTAAATGGAGGGCAGTGGCAGTACATCGGACCATGCAGGACAGGAGGGAGGGGTCTGGTGCATGGACTTGGACAACAGACGGTAGTGAGGAGGTGGATGGGGCAGCAAGCTAACTGTTCGTGGCAGGCGGGAAGGGCAGTGGCAGAACAACGGCCACACAGGGCTGTAATGAAGGAGCAGGGGCATGGACTTGGACAATAGTGGACAAGGAGGATAAGGCAAGAGTTATAGTTACTTGAAATAACTCTACCTATAGCATCTGAATTTCTATGGTTTTGTGCGTGTAAAATCTGAACCTAACTAGAGCATCCGTGTAACCATTGTTTTTAGTGATATATATATATACAAAAATACATATATTCAAAAAATATTTAAAACTTACCTTTGAAGTTCCAATGTAACAATACTCTTGATGTACTACTAAACCCCGATGTATTGGGTGCGATTTAGTGACTCCCGATGTATTGGCCTGCGAAATAGTGACATTCAAATGTTCTCTGTTCAGAATAAACAAACCTCTGCCAGGTTCATTGGAGAGGTCATCCTACATATAACCAGGTCAGTAGGATAGGCATTTTCTTAAATCACTCACAAAGTGTAGAACTACCTCCCACTCCACATCAGAGCCTCCTCCTCTCTTTTTGAATTCCGAAAAACCTGTCTTTTCAATTAACCAACCTACCTAACCTGCAGGGCTAGGCACACATCTGCTCAGCACCAGGATACCCTCACGAGTGCTAATGTGCATTATAAATACACATAATATAACATATGCGATGGGTGACACTGATATCAAAAACGACATCTACTTGGTCAGGTCAGCATATTTAGGTCTCGCCTAGGCAGCGCATGCGCTGTCTCTCGATACATGCTGTATCTACTGTATGGGCTTTCAGCACCCTCATCCGTTTGATTTGTTCCTTCACGTGCCTTTCAACATTCCTTTGTTTTTGTTGGTGAATAGTTTACACTTCTCCCTCCTTTTGATGTTTTGGTGACACCCTGAAGACTGGCCCTGTTACATGGATCACTTCACCATTGCCCAGATAAGCTGGCTTCAGCGCACTACTTTTTCTTTTGCCTAGGCTTGTTTGGCTTTCCAAGCGCGCTCAGCCAAGCGCTGCAAATCATGCCCCAACCTTCACTTTCCCGTTGTTTATGTCCCCCCACAGGAAAAAAAAGCTTTAACAAACGAGCATTAGAACAGGCAGGAAGAAGTTGCCAGCATTGTAAGGACAAAAAATCAAGAAGACATTTGTTATGTTAATTCCTTTTTAAATTGGGTTGTTCAGTTGCACAGAATGTCTCCTTGGTTATATATTAGGTAACAAAAATGCTTATAACGCTTTTGTATACAGCTTTTCAACATGCTGCACAGCAGCCACAATGCTCTACAACATAGCTTAAAGACATTGGCAAAGCCAATAGCTCTGGATAAACACTTATAAGGTCCCAAAGGCGAGAACTATTGGCTATGCCAATGCTTATTTTAACTAACTATATTTAGAACATTGGAATGTTGAGAGCTCCATTGAGGACAATGGAGCAGCAGCAGCCTATATAAACTGTTATGGGCCCGCTGCTCTCAACATTTCAATGTACTAAAAACAGTCCAAAATACATGGAATGGGCAGGGGAAAGCAAAAGGCACAAAGCAAAAGGCACAGGCTGTACCGCAGGGCACACCGGAGCCTTACCCCTCCTTCCTTCCAAGCTCAGAGTCACTGGAGCCTTTGAGGGCGGGTGGGTGGCTTCTAATGCTGCTCAGCTCCTGGGTCATCCTGGCTCAGCTGAACAAAAAAAAGAAGTTTAGACAACCTGGGGAGAACCACGGACTGACTTCAGTCCCCTTTCACATGAATGCTCAACAACGAACAGCTGTGACCCTGTGCGTGGCTGTTAGTTGTTGAACAATCACAGCAACAGCAGTTAAGGCTTCGGAGCTTCAGGGATTTCAACCCCCTCGAGCTCCAATGCCTTTATTTTTATAATTTGGACATTCTGCCCTCTAGGGGCGAAATATTCTGATAGCCTTATAGCCCTCCGTAGCTGGGCTCAGGCCTTTAATACTGGAGTGGGCCTTTAATGGCTGGTATAGCCTGCTACGGTGCGCTATAAGGCTATAATAAACAAAAAAAGTTTTCCTTCATCAGAAATTTGAACACAGTGCTGCCATATCCAGAAGGCTCTTATTTAAGACTTCTCTCTACGCTATTAATGATTTTCAATAGATTGCATGCATTTATTTGACGAACAAACTTTTTGCCCTCATTACCATGGACCATTGCAACAATTCAGGTCACTTAATATACCAATATCTGGTTGCGGATACACCAACTCCCTAGTCAGATGTACAATTTAGCTGAAGCTGCAAATTTCTACTATTCTCCCCACAAGTGATAGTTTAAAAACATACTTTTTCCTATCTTAGCTTGGTGGGAATTATATAAATATAAAAGTTAGAGCAGCTGAACCGGACCAAAAAGTATGAAGTGCACAACAAGGAAACCCTACTTCTATTCATTTTGGTAAGCACTCTTTCTTCTATACTTCCAACACAGAGGTGACTATATGTTCATTTTCTATTGTCTTGTTTTTCTATTCATCGAGCTCTCATTGCTTGAGTGGAATAGAGCAAAAGGAATAGTCCAAAGTCTAGACATATGCATCAGCAGATTGTTCACTAGGCCTTATTACAGTCAGAGCTGACTGTGCTTTAGAAGAACAGGGAGGGCTAAAAGGGTTCAGGAACAAAATTGTGCGTTGAGCACCCTCGATAAGGGGACTTCATACCTTTATTTGGAGTAGCCTACAAATTGTGCCTTTATTACTGAAGATTAGAAAGAGGAAAGAACAACATTGCAGTGAGTTCCTTCCCATACCATTAGTCTTGATAATTGTAAGTTCTGGTCGGTACCCAAGTCAACAACTGGAACTGATGAACTTCCTTCGTACTTAGGCATGAAGGTATCAATCCACAAACTGGTTTAACTTGACTTAAAATTTTCTGTTTTTGATTTTATTTTTGGTCATGAAAAATATGTTGTTGAAAGCAATTCTGTCCCTTTAAGACATGGATCCTTACCTCTCCAATGAACCTGGCAGAGGTTTGTCTATTCTGAACAGAGAACATTTGAATGTCACTATTTCGCAGGCCAATGCATCAGGAGTCACTAAATCGCATCCAATACATCAGGGTTTAGTAGTATATCAGGAGTATTGTTACATTGGAACTTCAAAGGGTAGTTTTAAATATTTTTTTAAATATATGTATGTTTGCATATATATCACTAAAAAACCAATGGTTACAGGGATGCTATAGTTAGGTTCAGATTTTATACGCACCATACCAATAGGAATTCAGATGCTATAGGTAGAGTTATTTCAAGTAACTATAACTCGGGACCTATCCTCCTTGCCCTCTATTGTCCAAGTCCATGCCCCTTTTCCTTCATTACAGCCCTGAATGGCTGTTGTTCTGCCACTGCCCTTCCTGCCTGCCACGAACAGTTAGCTTGCTGCCCCATCCACCTCCTCACTACCGGCTGTTGTCTGAGTCCATGCACCAGCCCCCTCCCTCCTGCCCTGCACGGTCCGATGTACTGCCACTGCCCTCCATTTAGCTTCATGTTCCTGCCCACTCCTCCTGCCCTCCTTTGCCCAATTCTATGTCCCATCATTGCCCTCCTGCTTAGCCTGTGTGCTTAGCTTGCTGCTCCTACCCTCCTTCCACTTCCCTCCGATGTCTGTGTGCTTGCCCCTGCTCCCTCCTTTTTGCTCACCATGTTCCATGGACCTGCCACTGCCCCTCCTATCTCCTATCTGAGTGTTCTGTTGAGCTGCCAATGCACTTCCCTCCTGCTGAGCATGGTTAGATGACTGCCGCCACCCTGCCTGTCCAAATTTCATGCCCCTATCGGCATCTGTTCATTCTCCCCCAGTGTTCGTCCGCTGCTCATGTTGCGTGTTGTAATTCAGGTACAATAGATGAACTTGATTAATAGAAAAACAAGACATTAGAAAATGAACATATAGTCACCTCTGTGTTGGAAGTAGTGCTTCCCAAAACGAATAGAAGTAGGTTTTTCTTCTTATGCACTTCATACTGAGTGGGTCCGGTCCAGCTATGTAGGTGGGGGATGTGTGAGAGTAGGAGTCCTGCAGAGTGCAGGTGTTTGGGTGGTTGGTGAAAGGAGATAAGATTGTTCAGGTAGGTGGGGCCAAGCTGTGTGGCACTATGAATATAGATGCAATCTCTGGCAAATGTCTGGCATAGTTTATGTAATTTTTAGCATTGAGGGCACCCATGACATAATACCTGTTCTGGCAAAATCTACATAATTATTAGCATATGGGGGAGGGGGAATCCACAGCACATTTTGAATATGCGATTAACTCATGGTGGGCATCAAGCTTTATTAGCTTCCAATGCCATAAAAGCACTTTAATATGTAATGACTGCCCTTTCAGAGCATGTGGCTTTTTGACACATTTGATTTAAAAACTACATTAAACTACATTATTTGTCTAGGAAAAAACCCTTCATAGAAGACGGGCAGAGTATTATGCCCCAACCCATTCAAGAACCAGCTCCCACTGGTGCACAAATTTTACTGACCAGTGGTACATTTGGAGCGCCCTGTAATATAATAATGTAGAGGTGTGCGGGACATTTTCCAGTAGTGCATACAAACGGGCATTCTGTATGTGACGTCCGAGGGTGAGTGCGCCTTTGAAAGCTTGATATATGAGGGTCGTTTGAGGTCCCAACCCCCTGTTCTGCCCTGGCAGCCAACAGACAGCAGGGGTATAAACTAGAAACAAGCCCTCTCTGTCTGCATGTGCGCTTTGATAAGCTGGTGTCCACTGGAGCACCATGCACAGCTGTAAGGGAGAGATGGTTGAAAGATTCTTTGTGTGTGAGAATGTATATGAAGGTTTTGCCAGTATGTGTGTCTGTTTCTCTGCATGTTTGACTATATTGGTCTGCCGGTCTCTGCAAGTGTAAGTAGAAATAATATTGTGCGCATATGTGAAAGTATGTCTGAGTGTATTTTTGTGGTCGGTTCTGTACATGGCTGTGCGTATGTGGGTCTGAGTGCTTGTCTGTGGTTGTGTGCGTCAGTGTGTGAGAGACTGCGTGCCTGTAAAAGCATATGTGTAAAACGTGAGCTACGTCATTATCATCTGTGTGGTGAAGTCAGACAGCATTTTGCCTCTGATGTCTGACTCATTTTCTAGGCTCTAATTCATGGTCTGTGGTGTCATCCTTAGGATGTCAAAAAAAATCTGTGACCTTCAAATGCTATTACAGATATCAACTGACCGATAAATGATCGTTCTATTAATAATCTGTTAAGTATGATATATGGTGTAAATGTTCTTTAACTCTAATATTGGACCATTTACACAGTGCACCCCAAAAACTGCCTTATTAGGAATAGGTATTTTTGCACAAGCCATTGAGACCGATTTCATAAACAGTATAAGAATTAAAGGCTAGGTTGATTCTGCGAAGATCAAACCGTTGATCTTGAAGTTACATAAGCATCTTTGCAGCAACCAACTGAGCTACCTTGAAAATGCTGTAAAACCATCTTTGGAAATTTATGCAGAGCCATAGACTCATAAATAGGCAGGCAAATTAAGCCAAGATATGAGACAGCTGCATTCATTCGGCCTTTCTGGTATAATTGCCACTTTAAATATATATATATGTCCTCATCATATGGAAAGTAATAAAAAAGGAGAAAAACACCCACTCTAGTGTGCAGTAGAAAACATAGATTTTCCATTGCCATCTATACAGTCTTACCTATATCCAGTATTGTTTCTTCAAATTATCCTGCCTTTATATCTAAAGGGAATTCGTGTCCCAGTTTGAGCTCCCTGAACACTGCAGGCTTCGTGACCCCGTGGAATCGCTGTAGTCAGAGGCAGAGCCCCGTGCCCCCACCTCTCCCTCCAACAGCGAAGGATGACGAAAATTATGAGGATAATAAACCCAAGATCCAGCAGAGATTAAAAAGGGAGATATCCCAACAAGGGGAGCGGGGACCTGGGGCGTTTGGAGAATTGTATTTTGAAAGCTGTAACTAATAAAAGCAGTCATCAAACACGATCCGAGGAGTGAAATCGAAAGCAACATAAGGTGGGTTTATAAAGATAAATAGAGAATTCACGAGTCAAGGCACCAAAACAAACAAAACCTACTGTGGCTTTCTGAATTAGAAATAGTACCAAAAAATCACGTTCTTGTCATGAGATAAAACGAGCAACGGAAAGCCACAAAACAAGATAAGCACGTTATTGACTGGGATGAAAACGAGCAGCTTAAAGCTACAAAAGAAGAGAAGTCCATAGTGCTCGGGAAAGTGCGTTGTTGTCGTGTCTCGAAAACAAGCTCCTAAACAGGCACCAAAAAAAAGAGTGCTCACAAGGTATTATAAATAACACGAAGAGTAAGAACAAATGTAACAGGGGCAGTCCTCATGGGAGGTTACAAAAGTACACAAGGAGGGACTACTAAGCATATTCACCAAACAAAAGCCGGCATTTACAAAGGGCAGTAAAAGGAACTGGTGAAAAAGATGGGTGGTGCTTGAAGCCCATATTGTAGATACAGCATGTATCGCGGTGAGACCTTAAAAGGTTTAGATGGCTCTGAAACAAACAATTCCATTGTCAGTTTATTAATTGTTCTGTCTTGCCTAAAAACAAGTACTTACAGACCCAGTTGCTCCCAGACAACACTGTAGGTGTGATAATCAGATAATAAAAACTGAAATTGGTTTGTCCTACTGACTAATTGAAAAACGTTTTAAATTTTCTTACATTTGTTGTGATTGGACATCAACCAGCTTAGGAGCTGAATATCCAAAGGCTCCCTGTCCACTGGTCATTTTTGTTCCTCTTGTGTTTGTCCTAAATGATCAGTTGACCTCTGGTGCTTTAGTTTTCTTATCACCTGTGTTTTACTATGTTACTCCTCAAATGACTTTACTCTCTCCTGGATGGTCATATGGAACCCTGGGTGGATCTCTGCTAAGGTGCCTGAACCCAAGGTATCTACCAGTGGTTTCAGTTCACCACTCTGGAAACAATAATCACAGTTGATCCAAGTTCTATGTCTCATGACCATTTCATGGTCGTTATTGGTGATAAGCTGATGTTACATAATAATAAAATAAATAAATGTAAAGTAATTAAATATAGGTATAGCTTTGCCCTATCATTTCTGCTATTGGACTGTTATAGAAAAGGGCTCTAGGTCTTTAATTTGAGCCCAGATTCATCGAGGAATACATTAAGCTTTAATCTCCTTTTACTTCAACTAATCCACTTACGACACGATTTCAAGTCAGGTGGAGTGAAATTAATGCATGCTTCCGTGCATTAATTACCCTCTACCTGATTATTACTGGTTAGGTTTTTCCACACCCGGATTTAACAGATGTGGAAGAACCTAGCCCAGTTTTTCCAGTTGATGGAGGGGGGTGGTTAAGGGTTCCACAGGAAAGAAGCAAGGAAGGGACATAAGAGATTCTTAGTAGGTAAGACAAGAAGGATCACTTAGTGACACATTAATTGAAAGATAACAGAATGTGTTTAAAAATGGATGGGGGAAGAAAGGGACTGGTCAGAGGACTGTATCTTGGAAATGCATAACATGCCAAGGCCCTGATTACAAGTTAGGTGATACTGGGGTGATTTTACCGGTTCCACATTGTAAAATCTCCCCAGTAACTGTGCAATTACAAGTAAAACTCGATGCAATGGGGCATTACCGTGTGGGGATAATTTTCCAGACCACAAGCTCTAACAGATGCTAAACATATGCGGGGGTAGTGTGGAGGTGGTAGGGGAGTGAGTAAGAGACGTTTCAAGGTGTGGGCAATTGCCCAGAGCCCCCACTTTGCAAGGGGTCCCCTGGGAAATTGAACTTTCTATTTGACTATCTGTGTATTCTATTCTCTATCTAAACTCTAACTTTCTACCTTTGAATTAATCTTTCTACCCCATGTGATCTTAAGAATTTGTGGTCTCCCAGGCAAGATATATTTCTGCTGTTTTGTGTGACCTTGTTAAAGTATAACACACAATTTAGCATGGGAGCTTGAGAAATGGGTAATAAAATAAAAATGGCTCCCTTAGAGGGGCCCCCCAAAATATGTATTGCCTGGGAAACCCCAAACCCTTAAGATGACACAGGGAATGGGGGTGAGTGGGGCGGTTGGGGTTAAAGACAGTAAGGGAAAGTTTTTTTTAGCAGGAGCAAGCAATGCCTCTCCCTATTGGAAAATAAAACGAAATGAGATTTGGTTGCTACTGCAGCCAAAGTCTCATGACATTTTTCCTGCCATTTTCATCAACTGGAGAAACTGGGCTAGGTTCTTCCACATCTGTTAAATCCGGGTGTGGAAAAACCTAACCAGTAATAATCAGGTAGAGGGTAATTAATGCACGAAAGCATGCATTAATTTCACTCCACCTGACTTGAAATCGTGTCGTAAGTGGATTAGTTGAAGTAAAAGGAGATTAAAGCTTAATGTATTCCTCGATGAATCTGGGCTCAAATTAAAGACCTAGAGCCCTTTTCTATAACAGACAGCACGTCCAATAGCAGAAATGATAGGGCAAAGCTATACCTATATTTAATTACTTTACATTTATTTATTTTATTATTATGTAACATCAGCTTATCACCAATAACGACCATGAAATGGTCATGAGACATAGAACTTGGATCAACTGTGATTATTGTTTCCAGAGTGGGGAACTGAAACCACTGGTAGATACCTTGGGTTCAGGCACCTTAGTAGAGATCCACCCAGGGTTCCATATGACCATCCAGGAGAGAGTAAAGTCATTTGAGGAGTAACATAGTAAAACACAGGTGATAAGAAAACTAAAGCACCAGAGGTCAACTGATCATTTAGGACAAACACAAGAGGAACAAAAGTGACCAGTGGACAGGGAGCCTTTGGATATTCAGCTCCTAAGCTGGTTGATGTCCAATCACAACAAATGTAAGAAAAAAAGCTGGGGACACTAGGAATAAGTGAAAACAGAGAACCAAACAGTCTGATAGATCACAGCCTTAGAAATTCTACATAAAAATGAGCAAATACAATAATGTAAGCTCCAAATATATTCCAAGGTCGAAACTCTAAGAAAAACCTTTAGCAACCATTTGAACATGACAGTTGACTATCGAAGAACGGTAATGTAACAAAAATAAATATACATCACAGGAGCACGACACACAAGCGAGAGGCAGGTAGCGTTTTGCAGCTGCAGGACCCTCCGGAGAAAAACAAAGATCCAAAGAAAATGTGGCCAGGAATGCACCAGGGAGCACAAAAGGGGTGGGTTGTGCACATAATAGCAATGGATGAGTACAGGGGTAAAAGACAGTGGGGCAATGTGTGTGTTAATGTGGGCGATTGTGAAAAACCAGGAGAGGCAATATTTTTATAAGGCTTCACAACCCAAAAGTGCAGTGGGCTGACCCTCTTAGTTGAACCGTATTAGTCAATGGGTAGAAGGGATTGGTCAAAAGCCCCGTTCTGTACATCTTATGTGTATGTTTATGTGTATGTTATGGGGTTTGACGTGATGTGTGTAGGCGAGACTTAAAATGAAATAACTCATCCTTACTCGGTTTCCTCATACTCACTATAGAGGCCCTCCCATTTGTTGAAATAATATGCACACACCAAGATATTGAGAACATTGTAATTTGCAAATGTCCGGCACAATTTCAGAAATCCTGATTAAATCACCCTATCATACAGGTCACGGGCGGACCAAAGAACGCAGGTCATTGAAAGTCACATTTCAATGCTGTTCATGTTCCAGACCTGTATGGAGAAATCCTTTAACTCCCTCCCCCAAGCAAGTTTAATCAAATGTTTCACCTATTCTTTATACAACCAGTTTATGAAAAAGTTAAAGTCAAATTCCTTTAAAACAGATGTAAATTGCACTAGGACAAATGCATCTTAATCAGGTTGTTTTATCATAGTGTGCATCTTTTTTCTGATGGGAATTGGACTTTCACTATGACCTGAACTGTGTTGATGCTTTTGGAAGTTTTCTAAAAAAAGAACTTTACGTAACTGACTTGATGAGATTGGAACTCGAAGAGCTTAGACTCCAACTAAAGACAGAATATTCCAGCCAACAAAAACAAGTAGATTGCTTTTGGAAAATCTACAAACAAGGTAACAGACCTACGATTTTGTGGAACTAGTAAGCAACGTTCTGCTGAGAAATATATTGCACCCCTTTCAGACTTTAAGGTGCTTTCTTGCGCAATTATCTTTTTGTTGTTGTTTACACATAAAAACGTAGGGGTATATTTACAAGAAGCTCATTTTGCGCCACACTGCTCCAAATTTACAAACTGATGCATTGGGCCCAATGCGTCACTTTGTAGAGGCCTGCGTCACATTATGCCTGCGCCAGGTATAATGTATGCAGGGTAGGCATTCCCACGTTAAAAGCCATGTAGAACTAACGCAGTGAAATTTACAATTTTTTACTGCGTCACTCTACAACTTGACTGCGCCAAAATCCCTATGCCTTCTCAAACCAGGCTTAAGGATTGATGCAAGGCTTTTAACATGGAACTCGCCTCTGTGTTCTGACGCATTGCTGGAGTTGTGTCAGTCTTACGACCAACTCCAGCAATGCGGCACTTTAGCGTGAAAGATGCGTCAGAATTTCTGATGCATCTGTAAATCCTTGCACCATGGATCAATGTATTGTAAATACTGCGCATCCATGGCGTCATTAGGCCATTAGCAGCAGGCACAAGAAATATGACACATTGATGCTGATGCATCAGTTCTTGTAAATATACCCCCCGACGGAATGGCCCCTTATATTTACAATGCCCCTGCTGCACTTTTATGCTGCTGTAGCATCACTTTTGTGATGCTCCAGAGGCGCAGTGAACCGGCCCATATTTACAAGGCCAAGTAAAACCACCATGTGTGTGGCTTTTCATGGCCTTTTAAATATGCCCCCTTTCATGCATTACTCTGAGTTAAAGGGGCGTTCCATGGGTGTTGCTGGGGTCCAACGCAACACTCATGGATTCTGATGCATTCCCAGATTTAAAAGTTTTCGTAAACCTGGGAATGTGTCGGATTCTAACACCTCCCCGGAGGGAGGCGTTAAAGTAGCGCAACAAGGAGAAATAACTTTATTTCTCCTCGTTTTTTGCTCTTTCTATGTGTGCTGCGAGCACACAGAGAAGGAGGAAAACGCCATCAATTATTGTTTTGTGCACAAAAACAATCATCCCTGCAACAAAGACACCCTTGCACCATGGTGCAAGGGTGCCTGCGTTGGTGTTAGGCAGCCAATTGTGCGCCAGCACAGAGGAAAGCACAGGGATGCGTAGTATTGCTGTAAATACGCGCATACCTGCACTTTCCTAATGACGCAGCTCAGCATCATTTTCTAGTAAATATGTCCCTTAGAAAGTTATGTTTGAAAAAGAACATAAAAATCAACACGACTGTCCGTTTCCCAATCTGGCGATTCTAGTTTATTCCCACGACTTCACAAGATATCCCTCAACTCCTCCTGTCCTTTACGACTTGCAGCTTGCAGGCTTTTCAAATTTATGTATCTTTGCAGTTACAAAAACCACATTTTTACGTTAAACCTGGGGTTCGTTCCAGCTTCGCCTTGGCAGGCCCTCCAAGGTCAGGGCACATTTCATGTGGTCAGATAATTATCTTCCTTATCCATGCAAGCTGGGGTGGTGCAGTGCACATGTTAGGCTGAGGCCTGTGACCTGTGGCAGCCTTCATTTCTCCCATCGTCGTCCATTATGTCATGACTATTGCACACTATCACTGATGTCTTGACATCAAATCTGGCGTTACCAATGGCACCTTCCCGCAATCTCGCTCTTCTCTGCACTATACTTGTAACATCTAGAATTACAATACTATTTGAGGGTAGGAGAGCACAATCTGTTCGCCTCAGGGTGGGATGTACAGGGTGCCTCAGTACAGAGAACATAAACAGTTTGCCTCAGTCAGAGACTGGGAGCACACGCTGCTTGCACCGGGGCTGGAGGGAGAACACAGCTGTTTTCCTCAGAGTTGGGGAGCACAAACTGTTTGCACGAGAGTTAGGGAGCCAAACTTTTTTTCAACAGGACTGGAGAGCACAATCCGCAGATGAACAGTGTGCTAGAGAGTTACTGAACCATTTGCCAAGTTTAAGGAAAGTTTACTTTTCACTTTTTCAGGGTGTTTGTGCTGTCTCTGATGGCATACACCTTGCACATGGGATTTCATTGTAGGTATATACCGCACTTCCATGAGAAAAGGATAAAGATGCAACCAGCCTCCTCGACCTGGCGGGATGCAAATAAGATGGCAGAGATTATTACAGTCCTTCTTATTTGCATCCCACCAGGTCACACAGTGACTTTGAGGTTTTGAGCGGAGGTACATGACCCATCATTAGTGGGCTTGACACTGGTAGATGTTTGCGACTCATCACTACTGGTTGTATCTTTCTCCTCTTCTTTATGACTTACTTTGATTGGTATTGGCAAAGTGAATTCTTCGGTCCTGATGAAAGCCTTTACACCTTCTTTAGGGGTATGAAATAGGCAGAAACATGTCAAACTTGCTACAATACTGGATTCAACTATTCACTCTGTTTTTACTTCTGTACCATAGGGACAGGACTAAATTACTTTGATTTTGATTAATTCCATCAAGAGGTAGTTTTTCCAGCTCTGCAATCCACATCCACACCATTGCACTTCATAGGATTACATTACACCCAGGCGTACCATCCACCTAAGTCAAGTGAGGAGAAAAGGCGCTAACAATCAGACATATCAGCCCTCAGAGTTGTGCGATGCCTTCCCCCAAGCATTTGCAAATCTATAAGACACAAGCAGACTTAGTCTGAGGTCTACAGGAAAGCAATAGATCAATACTTTCCAGAGGAATATCAGTATCCAATAATTCCTTGGAGACAAATATTATCGGATATTCTCAGATTTATTTTCAAAACAAAAAAAAGAGTGTCAGCTGGTCAACTCAATCTCAGAAAATGTCCAGCAGGTGTTTCGTGACATTCAAGTCACTTCTTCAGGGCCAATCTTTAGTCTTTGAATAGTATAAAATAGCGTACTATTTGCCACATATCATACACAGAAAGTAGAAAAAAAACAATACAAACGAAAGAGTGAAAGAAAAAGATGCCAGAAAAAATAAAGAAATAAATATTGACAAAAATAATCCACACGTTGTCATTACAAAAAAGTAAAATCATAAAATATCTTATACAAAAATACATGCCAAATCATGCTTGGATTACACATGCATTATATAGAGAAGTTACCAATAAAGATATAATTGGGGAACAGTCCCTTTAAGCTATTCTTACCTAGGAAAATCATAAATATTATATAAAAAAGAGACCAATAACCACAAAGAGTAAAGTAAAAAGTGTTGAAATAAACCTCCAATGAATGCAATGGAAAAAGAGAATCTGATCTAAGGAAAATGAACAAAAGCGAGTCCACAAACCTTAAGTGCACTTTTATAGTGAAGCAAATGTCTCACAAGCAAATCCAATACTTAGTTTATAATTAGCATCCGAATCCTTCCAATATATGCCAGTGCACCTGACAGTAACAATACATCCATTTCGCTTGGAAATCCAATGTGCAAGTGGAGCGATAACTCTCACTACATCTTAATATCTGAAACAAGAAAGAAATAACTTGAGCTGAAACCAACTCCAATCTAGTGGTTAAGAAAACGGCTCAAAAAATGATCGAAATACGTTGCCAAGTCCTGAACTATATAACAGATAAAAAACATTTTTATTATTATTTCGACTGACCAGTAAATAAAACCGTTCCTTATAGTTGTTCCATTGCTGTGCTGATGAACTGCCATTCATGTCCATTACAGAGTGACAGTTCTAAATAAAGTTGTCCAAATCCCGTACTACTCCGCCCTCCATTTTTTTACCAATTGCACTACTTAGCAAATGCCACTCTACTAATTAAAAAGCAACCAAAATGATGTGTGAAAAATTAAAAACATGCCACTATTCCATAAGGCCATTAACAACTGCAATGTAGTGCATCATAACTTACCGGCTTGATAACCATGCCACCATGAATAACAAAGGGAGTGGAGGGCCAATGGTAACTCCAGTACACCAGTGCACAGCACGCATTTGTGTTACCATCATGCCCCAGTCAACATGCTTACAAATTAGTGTTTCCAAAGGGATTTTCTTTTAAAAGCTCCCTTGCCGGTGTGCGATAAAATAGTAAGTCCCTCACCATGTGGTGTGTTTTTGTTGTTACCACTGCCTAATAGTTTTATCAAAAGTCAAATCAAGTGTATACACATTCGTGACATTTTCCCCATGTTTTGGGCTTGAAGTTAGGGTCGAAGTAAGGGTAACCTTTGGTAATTGGCTTTCCTTCATTGGTCTGGGAGCTTTAAGGGCTATTTTTTATTAGGTTTATTGTTAGCCAAGACTTTTTTATTTTACTAAAATAATATGTATAATATACTTACTTAAAGGGACTTTCAACCACCTCTCTTCACCCATTGGTCTGTTGTGTCATTCCCATTGTGCTTCCGCCCATTACAGCATACACCATGGGGCAATGGGTCAGCCTACGTAAGCTTCTGGGCAACGTCACTTTGAGTGACTGCATTTTGCTCTTTCACAAGGTGGACATCTGCACACAAGCTAGTTCCCTTTAGTAGCAGTAGTGCTTGATGTGATAGTAGGATACATTTGAGGTGAGAGTGGAGCACATTCCAGCTTTATCAGTTCCTGTCTCCTTCCAATGCTGTTGTAAATTCTTTTTGAAGTGGAACACTTCTATTTCACAGAGTACCATATTGTGTTCCTGGACTCGGTTTCATCAATGGTTCTTTACCCAGGAAGAAAAACAAACTTTATTGTGTTTGATTTTTATCATGTTTAATGAGCAGCACACGTGTAACAGTTTTATTTAAACATAGGTGGGGTGTAATTTCGGATTTTGTATCCAATATTTTATACTGTGAACCCTCTTTCCTTCCTTCTTTCCATCTTCTTTCTTTACTTATCCTTTACTTTTTTCCTGATTTTTTGTTTACTTTCCTTCTTTCTTTCTTGCCTTCTTTATTTGCCTTTTTTCCTTCTTTCTTTTGTTTTTGCTTTCTTTATTTTCCCTTTCCTTTTTGCTTTCCTTTCTTTCTTGCCTTCCTCCTTTTTTCTTTCCTTCTTTTCCTCCTTCCTTTCCTTTTTTTGCCCTTTATCTTTTCTTTTTTCTATCCTTTCTTTCCTTCGTTTTTCCTTTTTGTTCTTTTTTGCCTTATTTCATTTTTTATTTCCTTATTTCTCCGTTTTTTGCCTTCTTCCTTTTTTCTTTCCTACTTTTTTTGTATCTTTATCTCTTGCCTTCTTTACTTCTTTCTCTTTTGCTTTCTTTTCTTCTTACTTTCTTTTTGGCTTTTTTCTTTATTAACTTACTTTTTCGTTTTTGGCTTCTTTCCCTTTCTTTCCCATCTTGCTTTCTGTTTTTCCTTCGTCCATTCATCCCTGCACTTATTTTTTCCTTTTTGCATTCTTTCCTTTTTCTTTCTTTCTTTCCATCTTTATTTATTTATTGCTTTTTCTTCTTTCTTTCCTTTTGTCTTTTCTTCTTTCCTTTCTTGAATTCTTTCCTGCTCTGTCCTTCTTTTATTTTGTGCCTTCTTTCCTTCTTTCTTTTTTTGCTGCCTTTCTTTTTTCTTTCTTTCTTTCCTTCTTTCTTGTCTTCTATCCTTTCTTTCATTATTTTTGTCTTCTTTCCTTCTCTTTTTGCCTCCCTCCCTTCCTTTTTTTGCCTTCCTTCCTTTTTTTATCTCTTTCATTTTTGTTTAGATTCCTTCCTTTTATTCTTCCTCCCTTGCATCTTCTTGTTCCCTTCTTTCTTGCCTTCTTTCTCAGAAGCAAGGCTAGCAGTCAATTCCATACTGATAACTTTTTAGTTCTGTGTTAGCCAAGACCTTTTGATTTTACTTAAACTATATGCAAACTAATTACTTATAGGGGTTTCACCCAGACTTCACCCATTAGTCTGTATCTGTGTCATTCACATCTTTCTTTCAACTACTCCAGAATGCATCAAGGAGCAATATTAGCCCACTTGAGCCATTCACTGACTTCGCTATGAGTTACGGCATGCTGCCCTTTGACAAAAGAATTGCCAAAAGGCTAGCGGCCAACGCCAGACCTAATGGATTTGCTGATGCTTGTTTTATTTTTTTATGCCAAGAACTGTCCTCCTATGGGTAAAGGAGCATTGAACAAGATTGTCGAGCAGTCTCAATTATTTCTTTAAACTTTGCATTAGGTAGTGGACTTTGCTACAGTCCCAAAAACATCTTGTGTGACGGATATAATAACTTTTTCCCTTTTGTATATTATTATGAAAACAAATTCTTAGAACTAATTATACATGTATTTATTTTTGAATGTCAATCCACTGGGTGATAAAATGTGTCTTTTCTTGGTGGCTGATTTCACTGACTGTAGGCCTAGGAGGAATTTTTATTACGCCAGAGTAATCAGAGTAATTTTGGTAATTCTGCATTACTCTTTGATGTGGAATTGCAAATAATTGCACAATTACGCCCACTTGAGTAATAAAGAGTAGTTTTGGGGAAAAATAAGCATAGAAATAAAGAATGTAGGGAGTGTGAGCAGCTGTTTGTACTGCTGCTAGTGTTATTTTCCATTATGTGCTAAGAAAATAGTGTTGAATGCCAGGAGTAGGTTGGGGGGACAATTGCACTGCTATCCGTGTTCTGATGAATTTAACACCATTTCTTATCACAAAATGCATCCTCAAGTCCATTTTTTTATATGAGGGTGCTTTATTGTGCTAAGAAAATAGCACTGAATGCTGAATTACTCTTCTTGCGGAATCTTGCAGAATTTTGCAGTAATTACTCTACAGCAAATTACATGAGTTACACCCACCCGCAATAATGATTCCTTATTGCTTGTAAAATAGGGTAACCACTTCTTGATGTCTAAGTTGCTTACGAGAGTGAGCTCCTTGCATCTTAGCAGCATAATTTAGACAGTGGGTGTGCAACATAGGAAATACTTCCGGATTGTATGTGCCAGAAGTACTCTACTCACTTGTGAGATCCAAACCACACAAAAATAATGTGCATTTTAAACGTATATATGTAAAGCTCCTGTTCACCCAGAAGAGTATCTGGCACAGAATAACAGATGTTTATTGACACCCAGCTAAATGGTGGGCTGTAGATCAGCCCTCTGCAACCTATTCTGCCTCTTTGACCTCCCTAGCTGATCATTTACCTGCACAAAAGGCCCTACAAAATGTTTCTTATTAGGGGCCTGATTTAGAGTTTGGTGAACACGATGCTCCATCACAAAAGGGATGGAGTACCTAGCCCGCCAAACACTTGGTCTACTCATTCAATTATTAGTTGTAGGAAAACTTACTTTGATGACTCAATGGAGTAGGACCCGTGGTGGCAGCTTCTGTGAAGGCACAGATATCACTGCTGGGTCTGCGATCAGCTCTTAATTTGACAGTCAGCAATCTAGCTGAGGTGGCAAAGGAGATGACCTCTGCACCCTGACGGACAGCAGGCTGTTCAACATTTTCTAAATCGGCCCCTAGGTTATATGTAGGGCTCCTGGTTTTATGGTATTTTTTTGATGTTTCCATCTCTATTTATCCATATTTCTTTTAGGTTTTGTGAAAGAATTAGGCTGAAAATAGTATATTTTCTCATTTATTTAACCAATAAATGTACACTAGTACTTGAGCACCTGAAAGGTTTAAATGACATGAATACCCATTAATGATAAATCAATACACTAGTAGGAAAACATACATTTTAGTATCAACCTTGCACAAATCTACAGCTGTTTAAACCTCATTAAGAAATGTTCTCTCTTTTTTGACTTCTCTTACCTGCCAATCTGTATAGCTATTGGCTTCGAAGACTGTCGGCATTTAAATCACTGAAAAAACAATCACATTTCTGTTTTTACCCATATTTAAAAATAACGACATAAAGGAATTTATAGTTTTCTGTCCGTCTATCTGCAAAAATCTGTAAAAAAGAAAAAGTGGGAGCCTTAGTCATATGCTATTTGATGGATGAGGTGAACTAGTATTATCATTTTTATTATCTGGCAGCATTGCTACATGGTTTTATGCATTGTTTGGAGGCTTAGTTGGCTGATCAATGGAGAAATCAATCACATGCTAATAATTGCAAGTAACATTTAATTACTGGCTATGATATAATTGAAGGAAGGTGGAGTATTATGTGGTGATGCTAGTTAGACTTCCCCATGCAATACTGTCACAAACCCCAAAGATGGTCCTTGGATTCACACTAATAAATCCTTAGCTCAGTCCTGGTAGTGCGGCAAAGAGCAGTCATGCTTTACTAGAGGAACATGTGTTAAGCATTTCAGACTACCAACGTGGGTGATAAGTAATGGACACGACTTGAGAGAAATCTGACTCTAATTTATAAAAATAGAGTGTATTTTTATCTTAATTTAGATACCAAAATTAACGAAATGGCATACCTATAACCAGAGTTATAGATTTCTGAAGCAATATAAAGTCAGTGCTACATAATACAGTGAAAATGTATCCTTGTGGTCAATGGGAAAAACCACTAGGGACAATTGGTCACTTTCAGTTTGAGTTGTGTGGTACCCTTGCAGGGTAAAGGCGATGCAGGTCCCAGGATTAAGCCATGACAGTCGGTTCAATTTTACCTGGCCCGTGTATCCCGGGTGCAGAGTTGTCCTGGCTGTCCCTGGTGCTGAATAGGAGACGTGGGAGAGCTGCTTTTACTGCTGAAACGGTGCTGCAGGGGAGAAAGGTGCAAAAACACAAGAGGGTTGTTGCTGATGTCAGTCGAAAGCCGGATGGAGTTCACTCAAGGTGCAGCGTAGAGTAAAGGGGCCGGTTGCCCGACTGGCGACCAACAAGCCTTGGCAGCCGTAAGTGGACCAGAAAGTTACTTTGACGTCCAGTGGTCCCAGGGAAATCATTAGCTGCCTGTAACTTAATGGAAGGTGGCGCTACAGTTCCCACAATGCACTAGACCATCTGGATTTGGACAATATCTCAGAAGGCCCAATGGCCAGCGAATCTTTGGATCCGGAGAATTATTTTACCTGCAGTTTGCAGTAGCATTCCACCCTTCTAGAGGGAGAGACATGTTAACCCTGGCTTGGCCGGTAACTTCTTTCTAAAGCCCTGGCATCACAAAATGGATGCTGCTGCCACAGACACAAGTCTGGCCTCCTGCTGCTGACTGAAACTCCGGCAGGGGAGGCCTGGACAATAGGTTTCCTGTCCCAGGGAGGTGTGACCACCTCCCCAGACAGGATAGTGTGTATTGGGGCTGGGCGGGAGCACTCTCGGGTGCTTTGAAGTCCTGCACTGGGGGCACACTTGGTGTCCCTAGTGCATACCCCAGTTCAAACCGGATCAGGGGCTTGCAGCCCCTGCTTTGGCGTGAACTGGACAAAGGAAAGGGTGTAGCCACCCCTCTGCCCTGACCCACCCATAGGTGGGGCCACAGAGTAAGTCCAACCCCTAAACTTAGTATAAGTATAGGAACCCAGTCCTTAGGACTTTAGATTATCCCTGGACGAAACTCTGACACAGAATCCTGGACCTTCGACGCTCTACTACAAGATTAGAGGAGAGAAGAATCTCCCTTGGGGTCAAGGAGTGACTCCCCTGCTTGGCAGGCACCAAAGAAGCAATTGTCCGGTCTGCATCGCCTAAGCTCCCGTCGGACGCCGAAGTCTTTGCATCACCAGAGGTGGATTTCCAGACTTCCCCGAGGCTGCCCTGAGTCCCCAGCAAAGCTGAGGCCCGTAGCTGTCGTGGGTAATGTGGAACCGTGACCCCTGGACACCGCACGCATTTGCAAGTGCATCCTCTTCTGGGTCTCCCACGAAGTCGTGCTTTGGGCTCCGAGTAGCCCTAGCCTCCAGCACCAACTGCACCGAAGATCACTGGCCTCCACTCCACGAGTGTCCTGTGAGCCAGCTCCACGTGCACCGTCTCAAGGCTCCTTTGCGGTCGCTAGCCCGTTGGCTAGTAGCCCTTCACGAAGGCCAATCTTTTTCTACTTGGGCTCCCTGGTTGCTCCAGGCCTGCCCTCACTTACCCTTGCTGGGTGAGTTCCTCAGACCTTGCTTGTCTGCACAATCGTCAATCTTCAACTTCATCGAAACTTGCTGTTGCCAAGGCTTGTTGGGTCCAATCCGGTCGCCGACACCTCAGCACTCGACAGACATCGTGTACCAGCCCGAATCCTGCTCCTGGTTGCCGACAACGCCTCCTGGACCTCGTGGCTGAAGAGTCAAGACGACCGTCAACCTACCTGAAGCACTCGACATCGGTGGGCATCTGCTCATCGCCTTCCTGGTCACTGGCTAGTGACCCAGACTCTGTCCCCTCTGCTTTCAGGTTCTTCAGATCTCCGATCCACTCTTGGATCCACCCGGACACTTTCCACTTGGTCGCCAGCAGCACTTTGCAGTAGATCGCCATTAAAATCGACGACGAAACCCGACCCCGAAAGGCACCTATGCACCCGGCTTCCCTGGGTGAGGTAACACGAGTACTCCGGTGCTCCCGTGGGTAGAGACTCTAGAACGACCTAGTTCTCAAAGGGTTTGCTCCAAGTCCTTCTTTAAGTGTCCCTTTTCTTTAATTTCCAAACCGCGACTTTCTCCATAGAAGTTAACGGCGATTCGCGGCTGTGTAATTACACTGCACGCGTCCCCCGTGGGTCCCCTGTGTCACTACCTTGGGTGGTTCCTTGTGGTCCAAGCACTTCTAGAGGCTCTAGGCCTAGTGTCTAGCTCAGTCGTGGTTCTTATACCACTTTATTGGTATATGGTTTGGTACGCCCCTAGGGCCCAAACGTGTATTTGTGCTATTACTGTGCTTAAATAACTTATAACTTATGTACTTCGAACTCTAGCCTCATAAAGATACTAGAGGGGTGTGTTTAGCAATAAATACATATATTTTGAATATATACCTGGTGTGGTGCTCTTTCATTTGATCACTCAAGAGATTATAGACTGGTAAAACAAGCTGCTTTACATTCCTTCAAGACTTAGCCTGAAGGCTGCTCTCCATAGCTACCACTAGGATAGCTTTCAATAAAGGTTGTCTTTAACCTATCTCCAATAAGGGGTTGTTTGGACTGGTGCAAGGTGCCCACTATAATTAGTGGACAGCATATACCAGGCCAACTTCTCACAACTACCATGTATCAGAAACAATGTATTGACTTTGCCACTCATTGTGAGGGTAGAGACAAGTTCGAGCAGTTTGCACTGCTCCTGCAATGGCTGGCCTTCTGTCAATAGTTTATTTGGGTCCTTCAGGGTGGCACAAACAGCGTTGCAAGCCATGGGGACCCCTTTACCACCCATGCCCTGGGTACCATATACTAGGGACTCATAAGAGGAGTAACGTTCTTGTCAATTTGGATTGCCAATTTACACTTAACAGTTTTAGGGGGATGTATGATGATACATCGCGAACCGTTACAACGCAAACTTTTACCACGCAGTTATTACATCGCAAATGCTATTAGGTCGTGCGTTTTTACATCGCATGCCGTCGCTCCGCAAATGTATTGTCCCCTATAGAAGAGGTCATTACAACGCATACGAAAACATCGTCTTCCATTACAACGCGTTTTTTTGGTTTTTTTGTCCAATAACTGCCTGGGACGGGATGCAGGGAAACCAGGGGGTTTTGGGTGGGGTAGTGTGTTAAATATGTGCAACGTAATAACATTACTCGAGTATGGAAATAAGTACCCGTGTATTAAAATTGATAACCGGGCATTATTTCCGTTATTGGAAGCATTGTTTACCATAAGAAAGTTAATAATTTTCATGACCCCACAGTAGGAATACGGAGCTGTGGAACCTGTAACCCTATGAAAAAATACATGGTTAGTGACCCACCATTTTACAAAGCCCCAAAACAACAGTCCTACAACACTTTCAATGGATGCATCATGACCCACAGGTGTACAAAATGGCGGTTTTGGGGGCGTGGCCAAGAGCGTCAAGATGGCGGTCGCACCTTAGGAGTGCTCCGGACCCCTCCGTCATCCGCTCTGCATTCGCCCGCCATCAGGACATGAGTGACCCCTGAAATCCCTGACCCGGTCACCTGGAGGGACGGAGGGCTTTGTGGAAGTGCTGCCTTGTGCTCATTGAGGCGGAGGGCGCTCTCAAGCTCCGATCCTTTACGGCCCCGTTCAAGATGGCGGCTGCCACCGCGGCCGACAGCTCACTGCACGGCCCTGCATCCTGAGTGCGCCGATACGGAGCGCTGAGTCGCCGGCCTCCTGAAACCGGCCGGCGAGACTGCGGACCTGCTCTCCTGCTGCGCGGGGGCGGCCTACGCGGCCGGGGCCGGTGAGGCGGCCCGCCGCTTCGGGGAGCTCCCACTGACTGTGAGCCCTGGGGCCTACCTGGCTTCGTCCCGCGGGACCGGACTGCTGGACCTGGAGTGTTTTCGTTGCCTCCCGGCGTGCCAACGGACTGGTTTCCCGCCGGGGGGGCCGCCGCCTTGCTCCGGGAGGGGGCCCTGAAAGGAACGGCGTTGAGACTGAAAGGCTGAGACTACTGGTCGGACGGGGTGGTGAGCACGGCTGCCTGCGACTCTGTTGGCGGCCTGGCGGATCTTGGAGGAGGCGGTGGGACTGCTGGGCCCTCCTGGGGACCTAGACCGTGCTGTGGAGGTGCCTGCGGACCGCTGCCTGCCTTCTCCCCCCCTCCTCTCCCTTTGGTGATGGTGGCTGCGAGGTGAGGAGGTGTTCAAGCTGCGTTGGGGGTGCGGTCTTCTGAGGGGGAGATCGGCCGTCGATCGGGCGGAAGGGGGGGAGGTGTGTGACACCCCTGGGCCTGAATCATGCCCGTTGGGCTTCCTCCCATCCCCCCTCCCCTCGCATCTGGGGTCCTGGAGGGTTGGGGGTTCCTCGACTGCCGCCTCGGGCAGTGGCGCTTGGCTTGACCGGCAGGGGCCTGTGGTTGGTCCTGCGGGTCGGGTGTCAGAGGAGGGACTGGTGCTGGCCCGGACTGCCTGGTCTTGCTCTCCTGACCCGGCTCGCCTGATTCGAGCTGCAGCCGCGGCCTGGGGTCTCGGGTCGGCCGCACGGTTCGAGCGGCGGGGGATCCTGGTCGGGGGGCCCTCCATCAGCTCCTGGCGCCCGTGTCATCTAGATCATGCCATGGTGAGGCCGCAGACCCCCTGTATTGTAGACCCGTGACCCGACGAGTCCGCTAATGTCCCGTGGTCCGCGGGAGCCCCCGCAGAATTCGCTTGGAGTGGAGTGGGCGGCTAGACCCGGCTGCACCCAGGACCCCTTTCTTTCAGCCTCTCTGGCCGGTCTGCCCGGGGGGGGGCCGGCGCTCCCTCTTCACCCTACCGGGGGGCCGCCATGGGCCGAGATAAGGTACCCAAGACTCCGGCTACCCAGACCAAGATGGATCGGTTTACCACCACTGAGGCTGGGGCCGCCGGTGGTCCTACTGGTGCGGGGGCCCCGGCCCCGCCCGACCTCTCCGTTATCCTTCAGGCGATCCAGGCGTCGCAATCCTCGGTTGAAGGCAAGATTGCAGAGGCTCGAGTAGACATAACGCTGATCCGTCAGGACCTCCGCAATGCGAACACCCGGATTAAGGAGGCGGAATCCCGTGTGTCTGCCGTGGAAGACGATGTTCAGCAACTCAAGATCCAGGTGAACCGGCTCCAGTCTCACACACAGGAGCTCCACCGGCGGGCTGAAGATGCAGAAAATCGCGCCCGCCGCAACAACCTTCGCCTGATTGGATTTTCTGAGGGCATGGAACAGGGGCGGGTAGCGGACTTTGTGGAGCGTTGGATACGCTCTTGGATGCCCGAGGGAGCGCTCTCCCCCTGGTTCACGATTGAGAGGGCCCACAGATCGCTCGCTCCCCGGCCGCAGCCGGGTGCCCCCCCGCGACCAATCATCCTGCGAATTCTCAACTACCGAGACAGAGACGCTATCTTGGCCGAATCCCGGAAGAAACAACCTCTTAAGCATGACAACCTGACGATAATGGTCTTCCCTGACTACTCCCGGGAGGTCCAGTCTCAACGCCGTTCCTTTGGTGAGGTCAAGCAGAAGCTGCGCTCGCTTAACATTCAATACAGGCTCCTCTTCCCGGCGCGACTGCGTGTGGTCTTTCTAGACAAATCCCTCTTCTTTGAGACTCCGGAGGAGGCATGGACATGGGCGACAGAAGAACACCCGCTGCGGATGCCCGTCCACGATCAGGTTCAACCCACTACCATCAGCGGCGCTCGGCGGGACATGCCGGTACTTCGACCGCGGCGCAGGTGCTCCGGGAGGCGTAGGGGCCAGCGACGGGCGCACTCTGCCTCTCCAATGGGCCCCTCAAAGTGCCGCACGCCGGGACCATCCAGAGAGACTTCTCCAGCCAGGCGGCGATCTGGCTCCCTGGGCCGTTCGGATCCCGGCTCGGCCTCGCCTCGACCGTCCTTGACAGATCTTCCGGACACGGATCTTTCCCGTAGCCCAACACTTCTCACCGGACCGGCCTGAACACATCATGTGATGCCTGTCCTTTCTTTGTTGTCTGGGTTCCTGGTCGGGGCCGTCCGTGTCCAGTGGCTGAGACTGAGATCAGTAACCCATTTGGTCACTAACTGTTCATCGATGGTATAAGACAAGAACATCCTGCAATGAGGAGGGGTCCTCCACATCTGTCCCAGTTTCCAAGCGTTTTTAGCTTGGTGTTCCAGTTCCTGGTTATTGTTTGGGCGACAGATGCTTCCGTTCCTGAAGTGTGGGGTGGGGCGTTGGGAAGGGTTGGAGCTCCGGCTCCCGTTCGTTTTATTTTTCAGGTTTTATTTTGTTTGCACCGTCTCTGTTTCCTTTCATCTGGATGAACGCATCTCATACACTGCTATGCTACCTTATTTGCGAGCTCTGAGCGATACCATGCTTCCAGAATCCCAGCTATGCTGCTGGGCGCCCCGACCCCCCACATGGCCTCCTCCTGACCGGCGAATCTAACGCGCTCTCACCGCTCCACCTTATGTCCTGGAACATTAATGGCCTACTGGACAAGATTAAACGCGCAGCCGTTCTGCGCTATGCCCAGCGCCAGGTGGTAGACATACTCCTGCTTCAGGAAACTCACCTACTAGGCCAAAAGTGTCCCTTCCTTGCCCGCTATGGCTATGGCACTGTCTGGCATTCCGGGTTTCGTAGGGGATCCAGAGGGGTGGCGATCCTGGCGCGTCGTACTCTTCCCCTAGTGGCGCGTAAGGTGACACATGATCCTCAGGGCTGTTTTATTCTCTTAGAAGGGACCCTTGGTGATCGCCTGATCAATCTCCTGTCTATTCCCCTCCTGCTTTGCTGGCCTCTACACTCCGCAGACTTACCCCGCTGATTGCGGCTTTGCCCCTTGGCCTGACCGTGGTGGGAGGCGATTTCAACGCCGTCATGGATCCCGGCCTTGACACTGCGTCCCCTCCTTCTACTTCCAGGACTGTTCAATCCGGTCTCCTCTCCTCATGGGCAACCAGCCTGGGCCTCGGGGACGCCTGGAGATTGTGGTACCCGACCGCAAGGCACTACACCCACACTTCGGCCTCTCATCACACCCATGCACGTCTAGACTACGCTTTCCTGCCGGTTCAGGACTGCCGAGCGCTCCAGGCAATCTCTATCCTAACGAGGGGCCTGTCAGACCACTCTCCGGTGTTACTCCATGTAGGGGCCCTTCCCTCATCCTCCCGACCGCTTTGGCGACTCAACGCCTGGTTCCTCCAGGATGAGGAGTTCAAGGACAGCATTGGTGCCGAACTCTGTACCTATTTTACAACTAACCATGACTCGGTGTCTTCCTCTCGCACCCTATGGGAGGCTGGCAAGGCCACCATTCGGGGATTCACCAAGGGCCAGCTGAAACTCACTCGGGCGGCGCGTGATTCCCAGCTCACACATTTGGAGGCGCAAGCCACTCTGATTGAGACGCTGAACCCCGAGGATAGGTCTGAAGTCCAGGTTCGGAGACTGGCGTTCCTACGGGATGAGATCAGGCAGACCTCTCTGGAAGCCGCCAAGCTTCTTTGGCGCTCCTCTGTGGCCCGCGTGTACGGCTGGGGAGACAAAAATGGGAAGCTCCTTTACCGCCTCGCCACTTACCCTATGGCTAACCGTATCATACCGGAAATGGCGGACGCAGACGGCACACTCCACCGCGCCCCGGTGGCAGTGGCCCAGTGCTTTGCCTCCTATTATGCTACCCTCTACTCAGCGCGGTCGCCTGATCTTTCCCTTTCCGACCTCCTCCAGCGGGAAGAATTCTCTCTTCCACGCCTGGGCGGCTCTGACGCGGCTGCGCTGGACCTTCCGCTCACCCCTGAGGAGGTGTCGGAAGCCATTTCGCGTTTGGCGGCTGGTAAGACTCCTGGACCGGACGGGTTCCCCCAGGAGTTTTATTCGTCCTACCGCGACACCCTGCTTCCACCTCTTGTAGAGATGTACAAAGAAGCGGTGGGCTGCGGCTCATTCCGGCCGGAGACGCATCTCGCTACTATTGTAGTGATCCCAAAGTCCCAACCCCCCTCACAAAGTTGTACAGACTACCGTCCCATTTCGCTCATCAATACGGAACTTAAGATCTTCGCTTCCGTATTGGCCAGTCGCATACGGCCACATCTAGCCCAGCTCGTCCATCCTGACCAATGCGGTTTTATGCCTCTCCGAGGAACTAGGCACTGTCTCCGACGCCTTCATCTTGCCCTCACAAACCGGCACCTGTTGACTCCATACTTGTCCCTTCTCCTTACTGACTTTGAGAAGGCTTTCGACTCTGTTGATTGGAGCTACTTAGATGCAGTGCTGGACCAGATGGGCTTTGGTTCTCCTTTCCGCAACTTGGTGCGACTACTTTATCACCGTCCCCGGGCACAGGTCCTCGTTAACGGAGCTCTGTCCCGCCCCTTCCCCATTGGGCGGGGTACGAGACAGGGCTGCCCCCTTTCACCGATTCTTTTTGCTCTGGCAATGGAACCGTTCGCTTGCCTGATCCGCAGTGATCACTCACTGACTGGATGGAGGTGGCCCGGCCTAGCAGAGGATAAAATTGCGTTATACGCGGAATATGTACTGTTGTTCCTGGCTGACCCGGCCCGGTCGGGACCTCGCTGCCTTCGGGCACTGGCCCTTTTTGAAGGTGTTTCCGGCCTACGGCTTAACCCGGCCAAGTCTGTCCTTGTTCCCTTGCATTTATCACGCGAATGCTTCGACTGGCAGTCGTTGATTCCCCTGCGGCGGTTGTCTTTCAGGTACTTGGGGATCTGGGTTTCCTTCTTCCCGACCTCGCCTGGGAGCTCAATGTCACCCCGCTGGTTCGGCGGGTCCGCGCCGACCTTCTTAAATGGCGCACGTTGCCCCTGAACCCTCTGGGCAGGATAGCCCTATATAAAATGATGATCTTACCCCGTTTCCTGTACATGCTCCAGAACACGCATCTCTCCTTTGCTAGGTCTTGGTTCCGAGATATGGATGGTCTGGCCACTAGGTTCCTCTGGGGGGCGGAGATCCAGGCTGGCCCTGACCCACTGTCGAATCCCACCTTTTGATGGAGGTCTCGGAATGACGAACCTCTACCTCTACTATCTGGCGACTCGTCTCCTCACGATCCATGACTGGTTTAACGGCGGCTGGTCCGACCCGGCGTACCGTTTGGAACTTAACACCATAGGCTTCTCCTCTATCCAAGGGATGCTCTACGGAGACGTAGTCCCTCGAGCTCTCCCCGAAGTCACACGCGGAGTGTTCCTGGCCTGGCGTGCGTCACTACGCCATACTCAATGGGCAGGGAGACTGACTCAACACACTCCTTTGTGGTGTGGTACCAGGCTTCGTGAAGTTGCTTCCCTGTCTGGGTTCCGGCAGTGGGACCTCATCGGGGTTACCTTGCTGGGCGACGTCTGGAATGGTACCCATATCCGATCGTTTCAAGACTTGCAGGCTAGACACTCCCTCCATCCTTCTCAATTCTTTCGATACTTGCAGTTGCGTCACGCCCTTCATTCTTATATTCCGGAGGGCACGTCCCTGCCTGAATATAGCCCGTCCAAGGCACAAGTCCTGACCGGTGATTTGGGGAAGGGTGGGATCTCTCGGATATACCGCTCACTCATCAACAATACCCCTAACTCCCTTTCCCTTCTCCGAGAAAAATGGGAGGGCTGGCTTGGGGCTCTGGAGGATGCGGATTGGAGGGACGCCCTGATGGCCCCTAGAATGATTGCGGTATCAGCGAGGCTCCGTCTGGTCCAAGTCTACTTCTTGCATGCTGCCTACCTTACACCCCTGCGTCTTCACCGCGCGGGGCTTCGGTCGGACGCCCGCTGCCCCCGCTGCTCCCACCCTCACGCCGACTTTTACCATATGGTGTGGTTGTGCACCGTGATACAGGGGTATTGGGAGTCTCTAACACAAGACCTGACGGAGGTCCTGGGCTGGGAGGTGCCCCTTGATCCCATACATGTTCTGCTGGGTATCACTGACGGATTGGACGGCTCCAGGGCTGAGAAGCTCTTCCTTAATACTGTATTGGTAGTTGCCAAAAGAGACATTGCTGCTTAATGGCTGGACACTTCCCCACCCACTCTGGGGCGCTGGCGCAGGGGGGTGGATTGGTGCGCTGCACAGGAACGGCCTCTATATGTAGCCAGGGGATGTCCTGGGAAATTTCGCCGCATATGGGGTAAATGGGTCGGGGTACTAGACGATTGAAATGGAATAATGGGCTTGCCAGCTGTACGACTATTGCTGCACTTGTGTCGCTTAATGTCAGTGTGATGTGTTCTTCTCCCTACTCTGATACTATATACTGTAGCGTTGAACGGTGCTGTTTGTTGTTACATTCAAAACTCAATAAAATTGATTGTCAAAAAAAAAATGGCGGTTTTTCCTAGCACCCCACAAATTTCAAACTTGTTTAATTTATCATTTAAATTCATGTTTTCCCCCCGCATAAAAACAAGCATAAATAATGGTACATTAAACATATTTTACTGCAATAAATGGCAACACTTTGAGGAAGGTATAAAAGGAGTCTTCCTCCATTCCCAAGCCAGTTGTGACCTGATTCCATGGCACACCGGTCGCGTTTTGCAGACGTTGTGACTACTACGTTGATCAGAGGCATTCGTCCAAACAAGTAAGTAAAAAGATTTCCATAAATATAAGTAAAGCAAAGATATTGTCGCAGTAAATGTACTGAAACTAAGCATTTTATATTTTTTACAGAGGTATTACTCCAAAGCCTGTATTTTGAGAAGGCGGCAATATCATCAATTCCGTGTAAAAGTTTGTAAGTAAAGCAACAGCAATATAAAAAAAGCGTAACGCCGATGTTTTAAAACCGATCCTTAATGTGCCAAAATATTCCCAATATTATCAATCGATATGCTGGCAAACATTTGAACTGTTTTGTATACTGTCCTGTGTGCAATCGATCGTGCCAAAACGTGTAATTGATAACTGCACCATGTACGTAAATAGTATCGAGTAACAAACAAATTGAGAAAGCAGTGTATTTCCTGAAACGTTTTTGTAATTTTTTGTGGTTGATTTCTACTATTTTTTTTTTACTTTACTTTTATATGTTGTTGTCAAGTGTTTCCCAATTTGTAAAGGTGTTTGTATTTTTTTTTTACTACAGTTAATGGGGAACGAAAACGAGAGTTGTTGAGTACACAGGCCGAAACAATACAGACGGTATACATTCCGGCCAAACTCCATGTTAGAACTCTAGGTAAAAAGCATGTCCTTTGAATCTAGTAATAGTAAGCATGTAAGTGTGTAACTTAATTGGTATGTGCTAGTCAATGCGTGAAGTGTAAAGTGTCGCATAGAATGTAGATGTTCTTGTAGAGTTAAATAATGTAGTCCCCCAGACCAAGGTGTAGCGCTGCAATGTAGTATTCACATCAACAAAAACAAAATACCTCTGACACCATCGATTGAATTTTTCTTATACCTCAGTGGTCCTTCTAATTAACCCTGGGCTACATTTATTTGTAAATTCATTCTTCACTTTTTAATTGACAAAAGTGAGGTTCCTGTCACTTTACACATTGAAACATACACCTCTATTTTTTATATATGTACATCAGTGACTTCTGTTAAAACAACTAACAAAGACGAATAACATAAATACTTTTTACATGACATATAAGTGTGTGACTGATGACCACAAAAATCATACAACTCGTGCACAAAACCTAATTATAATAATTCTTGCATTAATATCCAAAAAGTACACTTTCCAATTTACATGGGTCCTACTGCTTTATAGACAATATTGGGACTTTTATTTTATTTTGCCCTCAATATGCTTTATTATACAGGTCCTAGAGAGGTCAAAGATTTGTTTTCAGACTCTAGTCGCGAGCTTCTCTAGTTTAGCTCGGGTGCACCTATTATGGGACAAGCTGTTTTTATTTGGTTGCTCTGAACCTCTCTTGGGTGGGAGCCAACGCGTTTCGACCTTCAGAGGGTGGGACCAAGGTGAGTATTTCATGTGAAGGTCTTCATCAGGGCGAGGCTTTGATCTGGTAGGACATAGGGTGCCAAATAGGACTTGCGCGATGTGTGGAGTATTATGTGGTGATGCTAGTTAGACTTCCCCAAGCAATACTGTCACAAACCCCAAAGATGGTCCTTGGATTCACACTAATAAATCCTTAGCTCAGTCCTGGTAGTGCGGCAAAGAGCAGTCATGCTTTACTAGAGGAACATGTGTTAAGCATTTCAGACTACTCCGCGATGTGTTATAGATTAACTTCTAAAGTGACAGGAACCTCATTTTTGTCAATTAAAAAGTGAAGAATGAATTTACAAATAAATGTAGCCCAGGGTTAATTAGAAGGACCACTGAGGTATAAGAAAAATTCAATCGATGGTGTCAGAGGTATTTTGTTTTTGTTGATGTAATTACAGATTCCAGCCTCTGAACTCCCTGAACTGAATCACTCCCCTTGTTTGTAATTGCAATGTAGTATTCAGACACCAAAAGTGTGCTTGTGTCATTGCGTTTGCTCGATAGTGTAAGTGTAAAATGTCGTAAAACCTTTTGCTGTCCCCAATGTAAAGTGACTCAACTAATTCATAATGCACTATTTATCTACAACAAAGGCCATCAACAGCGACAACCTTCAACCAAGTATTGCAACCCCACCAAAATAAGCATCAAGTAATCCAACTTCACGAAAGCTATACAGGTAAATAAATGGCATTTGAAAAAGGCAAATACTACATCAAAATTGCTTTGAACACAATGTGTAGCATAGTACCATCGCATTTTAGATCTAATAATAGTGTTCTGTCGCTCAATACAACCGTTGTTTGAGTATAGTATGTTGATGACCAAAGTAAAAAGTCACCCTTCCAACAACTTTTCCCTTTTCTTTTACAGAGTCTTAAACCAACAAAGGCAAGCCAAACTTATTTTGTGTAAAATAAAAGGCTCTGAGTACAGTAGTACAAAAGGAAACACCGATTCTAAAATCTATTTTGTGAATGAACCTAATACTGTTTTTGCCCAGAGTAAAAATGTCAACCGATTGAACCATAGAGCAAATCTGCCAATCTTATAGGTGCAATTTGAATTACAATCTAGGCCCTTTTTTTCAGTAATGTACATCAAATCGTCTAAACTTTATGCGACTGACAAGAGCAATCCATCTACATGTGTGTGTATTGAAAGTAAATTTTCTTTTGTATCTCTTTTGTTCCCAGATAATGTCTGTCCAAAAGCTGCCCAAATACATCACCTCCAGCAGAGGAAACCGGCTACTAAAACATAGTGGTTATGTTTATTGTAAGGAGAGACATTCGGAGCCCAGGTGTCATTGGAGGTGTGTGCAATACTATTCCACCCATTGCAGAGGCAGAGCGGTTACTCTGGGTGACTCTGTTTTAAGAAGCACAGACCATAACCACTCTGCCTCTGCAACGGCGATCGAAGTTAGAGAATCTATAAATGAAATGAAAGTGATTGCAGGCAACTCCAATGAACCCTGTGGTGCAATTTTAAGGGAGGTAGCCCAACACATTCCTGAACATGTTGCAAGCAGTATGCCCACTATTCCTAATTTGCGACGAATTATCCAACGAAACAAACAGGCAAGTAATCCTAAACGAGTTACACCCCAAACCTTTTCAGATATAACTATCCCTCCGCAACTCTCTCTCACTGTTTCTCAAGAACCTTTCCTATTGCATGACAACAAAAACCCTCAAAAGCGAATTTTAATTTTTAGCACCCCCCGTAATCTTATTAGGTTGGAGAACAGTGAAGTTTGGATGATGGATGGTACGTTTAAAAGCACGCCCCCACCTTTCACCCAAATTTACACTATTCACGGCTACATTAACAACACAGTAGTTCCCTTAGTGTACAGTTTGCTACCAGACAAACAATCCTCAACGTATACTGAACTTTTGACAGTAGTAAAATCTAAAATTCCAAACCAAAGTCCGAGAAAAGTAATAATGGACTTTGAATTACCGATGATGAATACTATAACCAAATTGTACACGGATACCCAAATTCAAGGATGTTTTTCCACTTTTCTCAGGCATATTGGCGCAAAATTCAGAAAACGTCCTTAATTGAGGATTGTGTGTCTGACAGCAAACTTCAGTTTGAACTTAAAAACTAACTGCCCTTTGCTTTGTTCCTCCTGACAGTGTAGACGAGTACTACACATCTATTACTGACTCTGAATACTTTACGTCAAACGAAGAGAAATTGGCACCTATTCTAAATTATTTTGAAGACCCATGGATAATCCATCTAAGCAGGTCTGGTCGCAGGAGGAAGCCACGTTTTCTTGTGGACTGGTGGAACTGCTACTCGACCTGCTTAGAGGGAGGAGCAAAGACAAACAATGCCATAGAGGGATGGCACAACTCCTTGAACAACTCAATTGGCAAACCTCACCCTAATTTCTACCATTTCTTGGAAATTTTGAGGAAGGAGCAAAGTTTCCAAGAAATGCGAATGTCACAATCGTTAACAGGTAGTCTTAACCCACGTATTTCCCACATAACAAAGGATATGTCGGCAAGACTATTGGCTGCATTACAACTCTTTAAGTTGTCTGTGGCTTCAGACTACCTTTCTACCCTTGCACACATACTGAATTCCTATGCCTGACTATCTTAGTACTTGCCTGTTTTGCCTCCCTAATGTAACCCTAAATATTTCTGCAATGTACCCAAATTTGTACATTAATAGATAAATGTACTCACATTACCTTAAGAAGTTTTCTTTCTTCTGCACTTGCACTTCTCTTCTCTCCATGTGTTCACCAAGCCTCCTTTTTCCATTGTAGACAACAAAAACAAATAAAGCAAGACTATTGGCTGCATTACAAGTCTGTCTGTGGCTTCAGACTACCTTTCTACCCTTGCACACATACTGAATTCCTATGCCTGACTATCTTAGTACTTGCCAGTTCCGCCTCCCTAATGTAACCATATATATTTCTGCTTTGTACCCAAATTTGGACATTAATAGATAAATGTATTCAGCTTACCTTAAGAAGTTTTCTTTCTTCAACACTTGGTCTTTTCTTCTCTCCATGTGTTCACCAAGAGTCCTTTTTCCATTGTGTGCAACCCAAAAAAACAAAGCATTCACCTTCCCGTGCTCCGTGGAATCCAGAAATATTGTTTTCCCCCTATGTATTAAAAGGATGCCTTCAAATCCAACGATGCAATCCAAAGTCGTCCTGTAAATCCTCGATTAGTATTCCCAAAACACCTCCAATTCCAAAGTTTCAAACCAAACATTTGTATTCCAAAGAAGAAGTTCTATTTCGCTGCCAATCCTCGATTTGTTTTGCAATAACGCCTCCAATTCCAAAGATTCAACCCAAACTTTTGTGTTCCAAAGAAGTCCTTCAATGTCGCTGGCAACCCAAAATCCACGAAAAAAGGCAAATCCCCCTTTCCAAAAACGCCACCCAATCCGACGATGGTATCGGAAATAATCGATTCCCCAAATCGGATTTCCAGAAGCTTCTGTACGCGACATTGTACATCCCAGATGTATCTATGGAAAAAGGAGCAAAAATCATTAAAGCATTCATTTAAAAGTCCCTAATTGCCCCCAATTGCTAAACGTATTATTTTTAATTAAGTTTTACAAAATAACGCGTGATATTAAAAATGATATAACACGTGATCCGACGTGGGCCTAGTCTTGGAACCTGTAATGGAGTAAAAGTGTTATTAAATAGACTCCCTAAGTATCGAAATGACATTGCCAGCGTTTGTCTTTACAATAAACATAAGTACAACACTATGTATATTAATAATGTTAAAGTGTCTTACCTTAACGTAGCTCTCCGTCCCATCTGCTGTCTCTCGCGACGACCCCCGGAATGACGACAGTAACGTATGCACGTCAACGTCATCACATACAATGGAAAATGAAAAAGGACAAATATTCCCAAATATGTACAAACTGTAAAATATAATGTTAATAAACACTTTCTGTCAAAATGCATATAATAAAATAATCTGCATTGTAAAGTAACATTGTAAATAATTCCTACAAATAAAGTGTCGTAAACACAATACATACTGATAATGCTAAATATGATTCCCCTAAACAGTTTTATTAAAATTGTATATAATAAAATATAAACTGTTTCTAACTATTTGTACAATAACCCGTATAAAACCTCTTAAAATATTAATAAAGTTGAAGTGCCTTACCTTGACGGAGATCTGCCTTCCATCTGCTCTCTCTCTCTTGCGGCGAGTCCCAGAATGACGTAATGAACGTATGCGCGTCAACGTCATCGCCTAATGTAGAAAAGGAAAAAGGACAATTATTAACATTGAATGCAATGAAAAAAATGTGAAATATGTTTGTAATAAACGCATTAATGTCCCAATGCATATATGAAAACATTAAGTAGGTAATAAATAAATGTAATAAATAGTATATGATTTTATGGAAGCAAACTTACCTTTAAATTTTTTTTTATAAAAGCATTATTCCTAATCAATATTTGTTTTGTCTTTATTAGTTACAGTAAAAATGTATTTCCGTTACATTTCATATATCTTAATATTTTTACCATAATGACAGACATTTGTTATTAGTAAAAATGTATTTCCGTTACATTTCATATATCTCAATATTTTTACCATAATGACGGACGTTTTTATTTTTCTTTGGGTTCAGCAAATACCACGCAAGTAATGTTACTTATATTACAACATTAAAACCAACACCTTTGTTGTAATAGCACTCCGGTATGTCCGTAAAACCTATAAGTAATTAATTATAAATAATTTAAATATATATTTATCAATTAATAACACAATAATAGTACACGATTCCTTAATTTTAATAAATGAAGAAGTCCGGAATACATTTAGCTTTGTACTCCAAATACCTTCCAATTCCTATCTTCCTATCTACCACCCTCGTCTGTAATTACAATTAACTTTACCAATAGACTATGTATTTTAATAATATAAAACTGTCTTACCTTAACGGAGCTCTCCCTTCCATCTTCTCTGTCTCGCAACGACACCAAGAATGACGAAATGTAAATGTACGCATGAACGCCAACGTCATCACTTACGGTAAAAATGAAAACAGGACAATTCGATCCATTGACTTCTATGTGAAACCGTGGGAAAATACATTCACACCTGAGTTTATAATAGCATTATTACCCAGGTATTAATGTTTATGTAGTTGCTATGTATTAATTCTTAATAATACGAAATGTACGCATGAACGCCAACGTCATCACTTACGGTAAAAATGAAAAAAGGACAATTCGATCCATTGACTTCTATGTGAAACCGTGGGAAAATACATTCACACCTGAGTTTATAGCGAGTAATGTATGTAATATCGTTTTGTTCACAAGTTATTAATGTTTATGTAGTTGCTATGTATTAATTATTGTATTAATATTGTAGCGAAAAGACATGAACAATACAAATAATTAAAATGGACAAATAATAACATGTACTTACCATGACTTGCGTTGAAATCGCATGCGATGTAAAAGTCACTGCGCTGTAACAGCATGCGTAGTAAAGGCATGCGATGTAAAGTTTCCTGCGATGTGAAAGTTGCGTTGCGATGGCACCGCGTAGTAACCCCGCGTTGTAAAGGATGTTCGCCGTTTTAGGGACAGAACACTGGGATTGGGGTCTGGGCAGCAAAGTCCAGTGCACTATCAGAGTCATAACCATTAGCACTGGAGCAAAAAGTGTGGGGGTGGGGTTTGACCATACAAAAAGAAAACTTTCCTACAATAATGTTGGGCAAAGATGCTTTTATGCCTTGACTTTTGTGATCTGGCTTCATGGTACACAAGAAAAGGGATGGAGGAGACCGGTTTGCACTGAGAGAACAAAGTTTGCTTTTTGCCCATGTTCGCCCCGCCTTTGGTGCAAAAGTATTTTAGAAATTTGTGGTGCTTTGATTTATCCTTGATAATGAGCACTGGACTGTAATTCTTGCTAAAAAATGACTGAATGTTTTTAGAGGCTCTTCTCGTGCCTAAAAGAATGTTGTCAATTTTTTATTCTGCCTGATGTTATGAATAAAGTTGAAGCCAAAGGAGGGAACACATTCCTTATGCCATGATTATTGGAGATGTTGTTTGTATGTTTAAATGAATGAATACAATATTTCTAAAATGTACTTTTCTGTATAGCCATAGGAATTAACTAGAATATTTTGCTAGGAGCACTTAACAAGGACAAACAAGTGGGTGACATGGTGCATATCGGTGGGTTGAAGGTGAGGTTAGAGTCTGCCTTAATGCCTAGATTTCTAGCCATCTGCGTAGGGAACCAAGCTCGTCAGGACTCCAGACGGGCGCCAGGTTAAGAGAGACTGACGAAAGACAATGCCATCAGTTTTCTTTGAGTTAAAGCTTAGGCAACTAAGGTTCACCCACCTGGCTACCTCAGAAAGACAGTTTTTGAAATAATTTTGCAGCATGCTTTCTCTGTTGAAAAGTGTAACAACCAGTTGTCTGTCATGAGCTTAAGATAACATTTGGATTCCAAAAGAAAGCAGAAGATTGTTGAAGGAAAGAAAGAAAGTAAGAGTGTAAGAGTGTGAAAGTAAGCCACATCTGGAATTCTGGCTTTAAAGTTCAATGGGCTCCCACGAGCATCTCTAATCCTGTAAATATTGCTGAGCAAAAGGTGAAAACCTGATCGTCCTGGCTTTATGAACCTGAATAAGCTGACTAGAAAGTAAATGAGTTGGAGGGCACATTGGCCTCCTAAGGCTAGTCCATAAGTGTTAGACCTATCTGGATTATCAGGCTCTCAGGGTCCTTATACCTCCAGGCAGTTAGATGACTGGACTACCACAGGGAATCTGGGTGCTAAACCAAAAACACCTAGAGGAGGAATGGAAATACATATACTCTCTGCTAGCACCTAGTAAGATCAGGGACTTATGGAGCTATGTCAACAGCCTGGCAAGCACAACTACCAGATAGGAGAATGCTGTCTTGGGTGACGAATGGGCTACTCATGTAGCAAAACTATATGTATATCCTGCTAAAACAAGGGCCACCATCAAGAACCTACCTGTTAATGCCCAAGAAGGTTTGGAGAAGAGCCCAATTATAGTCTCAGAAAAAGAGACATTAAGCACCTTGAAGAGCATCCAGAAAGATGGAGCCCTAGGCCCAAACGGCAGACGTCGGAGCATCTTCAAGGAAGACCGGGTATTTTGGGCACCCTACATGCATAATATGTTCAATGAATGTATTTTATATCTGCCATCCTGGATTCATGGAAAGGCTCCATCTTGCATCCAATACATACAAAAAGAGACAATACCTTACCTGAAAATTAGAGGTTAATAGCCCTACTAGATGTAGATGGTAAGGCCTTTGCGAAGAAGCTTCTACACGAGCTGAAGGTCTGGATCAATGGGAACAATATCATATCATATTATTAGACGGGGTTCAGGCCAAACTCCTCTACCATGGACAATGTGATTGATCTCTACTACCAAGGCGCCAAGGCCATTGAAACATCCACTTCCCCACTTTACACCTGTTTCATCGATTACAGTGCCGCATTTTATGGAATCTATGGACAAAACTTGCTGAGTGGGGAAAAACAAGGCAACTCCTGGCAGCTATCACAGCGTTGAACACCGACACCTGGGGCCAGACCAAGATAACTCAAAATCATGCCACTGCCAAAATATATACAAACAAAGGTCTGAATCATGGAGGTGCCATTGCTCCCAGTTTGTTTAATTTATACGTAACTGACTTAGGTGTGGAGCTGCTGAAAGGAAACATCTTCCCACCTAAGTTAGACCACATTAAACTATCTATCATACAGTATGCGGACGATCTGGCGCTACTAGATCAAACACGAATCATGATGAAGAGGTCCCTGTATATACTACACTTATACAATACAAAGAACGCTTTGAATGCAAATGCTGCAAAAACTAAAGTCCTGGTCTTTGGCCAAAGAGCCAAGAAACATAAGATGGAATGGCAATTGGGCCCTTCAAAGATGAGCAGGACCTGCAAATAGAACTACCTCGGCTTTTGGTTGTCAGACACCGGTAAATCCTCCTTGCAGGCCAAAGCACTGGCAGAGAAAGCAGACAAAACCATGTATGCATTTTCCAAATTTTTTAATAGCTTACAAAGTCTTCGGGAGAGGAGATCCGAAGAGTAACACTGGTGAAACTACTTCCCACTATAACCTATGAACATCTTGCTTTGAAACATGTTGACTAGGGAGGTAGCGGCTCATCATAGCATACATCCTCCACTCCCCATTTTTACTAATACCAGCTATAGGGAGTATTACATTTTAGTTTCCACACAGCCAGGTATTTTTTAATCTCACACTATTCACTCTGACCCTTCCACTCTCTCACACTACACTTAGCATCATCTCGCCATAAAGTGCTCCCACGTCTCCGTCGGTCGCAGCACGCCCCGTCCCCCAGCGGGGCGGGAAGAACCCGATGATGAAGCATGCCACCAAGGGACCTTTTGGTGGGTGAGGGTTATTTTAACAAAACATTGTGTTTTCCTATACATTCTTAGGAAAACGAACAGTTCTCTTACAACATCTCATTGAACTGGTCTAGGAAGGATACTGTTATTCTATGAGTAGAATGTGGACTTTCTGTATTTTTTCATAAATCAAATCAGAAACATCTCGGGAGCAGTGGGGCTATATACATCACATGAAGCCACCTCTTGCCAGCCATGTCTGAAAGCAGCTTTGGGAAGACAAGCTATAAAGAACATTCTGCTGACCAGGCTCCTGACACTGCCCATACGGGAATATAGGTCACACTGAAAGAACGTTCTCCCAGGTCATGGGCAGTGCAGGCTGTGCCAATATCCCTCAGAATCTGCAGTGCACATTGTATGTTGTTGCCCAGCACTGCTGCTTCAGAGGCGAGTCTACCTAAGGGCAATATTTCTGCAAAATGGTATAAGAACATGCAAAGAGGCATTGGCATATATTTTTATATCAGTTGTCCCAATGGAACTAGCACAGATCTGCACGTTTCTTGCTACAGCTGGAAAGCTTTTCAGAGATGCCCACCCACTCTTGGGGACAGCCACTGTATGAACTTAAGAATGACATTAATTGATATGGCTTGATAACCTGGTAATTTGCACTCTGAAAGAAATTATTGTCTATAAACATAGGCACACCTACATTATGTTTTTAACATGCTATGCTTGTTCATAAACATCTGAATCAGCATGTGGTACTTTAACGATATTGCACCCTCGTCATTCAAGTGGATGCCCCAAGGTGGGCTCCGTTTTGACTCACCTGATTAGTTTTGACATCGCTGCACTTTGGAAAGGTCCACCCTGCTGTTTCATAAAATGTTAGTACGCTATAATAAGTTTTGTAACTCATACAGTTGAGCTTGCAACTCAGGCAGTAGGTCTTTGCATGGAAGTCATTTGGTGGTAGTCAAACTGTGACCTCTAGCTTGCTCCGTACTACTCCTGGCACTTCCTTTATGACCCCTGGCCTCAGAGGAGGCAAATGTTTTGCCCCTCTGAGGCCAGGGGTCACAAAGGACCCTCTGAGACCAGGGATCACAAAAGAAGTGTCAGGAATAAACATTTGCCCCCTCAGATGCCAGGGGTCGCAAAGGAAGTGCCAGGAGTGAACATTTGCCCCCTCTAAGGCCAGGGGTCGCAAAGGAAGTGTCAGAGGTAGCAGGGAGTAAACTAGAGGTCACAGCTGCAAACCCTGTCTACCCCCAAATGACGTCCATGGGTCTTTGTCGTGCTAAGTTTTGAGCCACTCGAAAAGTTCTGACCAGTTGGCACTTTGAATATTATGTCTGCTTCTTAAATCATACCTGAAATGTTTACTTCTCTTGTGTTTCTAATCTTTTGTGATGTTTAATTTTATAACTTGCTGACCAACGGACCCATGCCCTCTGCACTTTGAAAGAAATGCTTGCCTACAATTGTTGTTGGATCTGCACGCGTCACTTTAGAGAGCTTGCACTCGTCACTCACATTGAAATCTGAAGTTATATTGCAAATGCCCACTCCTGCTGTTTCTTAAAATGCTAGTGCGATATATTAGGTATTGCGATTCTTGCAGTTGGTCTTGAGACTCAGGAAGGAGGTCTGTGTTATACTAAGTTTTGAGCCATTCGAAAAGCTTTGACCATTTGGCACTTTTCACTTTCAACATTATGTCTGTTTCTTAAGTCATACCTGAAATGTTTACTCCCTTGCGTTTTTAATATTTTGTGATGATCAATTTTATAACTTGCTGACCAACAGACGCATGCCCTATACGTTGCTTGTTTTTATTACAATCTCAGGGTCCGAGTTTTATATTGGTGCATTTTATATTGTATTTTATTCCAAATGTGTTCTCGGGCACCCTGATGGAATTGTAAAGATTTTAAATAATCACACAATAAAGCACTACTGACTGACACAGAATGTAAAAAACAGAAAACATTGAAAAGAACATGTTTTAGTTAATTTGCATTTTACTTTCATTTTTAAAGAAAATGTCAGTATTTTATATCTATGGACAGATGTCGCTTTTTAAGATCGTTTGTGTTGTGATTGTTTTATCTAAATACTGTAATTTGTGTATAATAAATTGTGATGGTTTTAGTTAATCTTCAATAAATTGCTGATAGACTGGACTACCGCAGGTACAGAAACGGTGAGAGACAGTTATGTAATGGGTGTCTTCAAAACCTTTCAGGATTTAGTGGAAGGGAACAGACTCCCTGCTGGACAGTTCATAAGGTACAGAGCAGTGAGACATACTTTTTATTAGACTATGGGGCGAGATGAGACTATAGGCGCCTGATAAGATGGTTCTATGGGGCACTTCCTGACTCCACTGGACCCACCCATGAGCTGAAGATGAAATGGAACATGTATAATGGATGGGGCCTAGGTGATGGCGAATAGTGAAAGGCACCTGAGTACACGAGTTGCCCAGAAGTGCCTCTTTTAGCTATATCCAATTCAATTATAATCAGAGGACATATCAAACCCTTAAGATCAACAAAATCTAAATCGCTGCGTCCCCCACTTGGCCCAGATGTGCAGGAGCAGATGCAGGGTTTTTATCACATGGTGCGAGATTGCCTGGTGACAGGACCGTTTTGCAAAGAGGTCACTGACAAACTCTTGTTATGGTTGGGGAAGATGGATCTATTCACTCCAGAGTGATGCCCTCAGACAAAGAAAGTGGTTGATAAATGTGATGATTTAGCCTTTTATTGGGCAAAAAAAACAGTTGCCCGGAAGTCCCTCTGACACTTTTTTGTAGTTTTTTTTTTATATAGAGCGAACTCGACACGAGGTTATTGGAGAACTTTTCATGAGCACGGTTAAATTACACAGACATCTTCATTTTTGTGTTGTTTTTTTTTTTTTAGGTACGGGCAGATTAAGCGATTTGCCCAGATTCACAGGATGCTGAGGCGACGCTGAGATTCGAACCTGGTGTTCCCCAGCTTCTAAGAAGGCAGCTCTGACCACGTCATCTTGACGCAATGGGTAAGTAAAGGAGGGGGAGGCTCAAAGTACGAGTTTATATGGAGAAGAAAGCAGAGGGCACCAGAGAATAAAGTAGAGGAACGCCAGAGCACGTAGATGGAATGACGTGATCCAGTTGGTGCCCTCAGGCCCAGTGTCAGACAGGGCTGCGACTATCCCAGAGAATACACACTCGATGCAGTTGGAGTAGGCACCCGGGGAACACAGCGATACTAAAGCTTTCACACATCACAGGGAAAAGGCTCACACCTGGCCCCGCACCTTCAGTGGGGGAGACTTCCTGGGGGACGCCCCTCTGTTGTTATGGATTTATCACTCTCCCTTGACCAATGATCGGCGATACCCAATACTAATGGGACACAAAATAGTACAGAGTGCCCTTGTAGAGACCCACATGGTGGAAAGTTACTGTCTCAACTGGTTCTTTATGGGGTTTCTTTTTCTTATTGGATTTTACACAGGCCCACTAGCCTGTTCAGTCGCATTTGATATGGGGACATGACCCTTGTAACGTGAAAACTGAACGACTTCTTGGAAAAGGCAGTACTCAGTCACTGACTAATTAATTACTGGTGAGATAACGGACTTTACTTTACTTGTCAACTTAATCGGGTTTTCCTCTTACTATTACCGTGAAATACTTAATGCAGCTGACTATGGGACTCCCTACAGGCTAGACATCTGGGCCCGTATCACGAAGGGCTGCGCTGTCTCAGCAGAGTCGAGGAACTATTTTTATGCGCCTGCAGAGGGTAAGGTGAATTCATTAACCGATATTTCTTGGCGTTAGTTAACTATTTTAGACCGCACAGCCCAGAAACAGAAAGAGGCAAACCCCGCTCACTGTTCCCCAGCTGCCCTGAGTGGTAAACAAACTTTCAAGAGAACTACAGGGTTAATTGAATTCACTTTATAAACAGGCCTGGGCTCTGCAGGAGCCAGCGCAGCGCTACATGATGCGGTCATTGCCTGTGGGTCTCATTTGCCTCGTTATATAACTTATAACTCTGAAAGGATGTGAGGCGAAAATGCTAATAAAGGTGGTTCTACATGCCAGGGAAACCAGAATTAGCTGGACAGTGAGAAATGAACCAGTGACATTATGAAACGGGTTTCACCTCACATTGTACACTCCACTCCAGTCCACACACGGCTGACTGTGTATTGGAATTGTGTTGTGCCATCGTGATACACAAGGAACCAAAACACCCCTCAGTGCTACAAAGGGTCATGTTCTGATGAGATGCCGTTGTCAACAGTGTACAGGCACCTGGCCCGGACCCTCCTGGGGGGCCACTCTTTGGTCCGTTCAGAGGCCTCCGCGCGCCAGCTCTTTGGGTCGGTGATGCCAGCACACACAGAGGCGCTCTGTTCTCATAAACAGTGTGCCGAGTACAATGACGAGAGCACTCCGGCTCCTTGCGTCTTATCAAAAGTTAACATTTCGAAGCATTAAAAAGGTGACCTCACCAAGGTTGGCGGAGAGCCATCTGTGTCTGCAGACTACCCGGCCTTATAAGGGAGGGCAGCGAACGGGGGATAGGGAGAGCACGAGGAAACAAAGCATCCAATCGCTGGAAGTACCTGGATGAGGTACAAAAACACCCGAGACAGAGCGGAGAACCGCGGAACATCCATCTGCTTCCCTACGGTGGGGACAAACACCTCGTTTTCTGGCAAATAGCTTTGCGGCTGAATATTCAGAATACCAATTCTTGCTCAAAATGTTGCAGTGTGTTTTTGTAGCCTAAACTGCTAAGTTTCCACCCCTGTTACACAATGACGCTCATGACTCCTCCTGGAAGGCCAACAACAAGGGATCCATTGATACACAGCACCAGGGCACCCTCCTCTAGGCGCTTCATGTAAATTAAAACTGCCACCAGGTTGAACTGCGTTGAACTCCAGGTCTCAGGGTGCGTCCGGAAGTGGCATATATGTGGTATGTCGGTCTGAGACAGAGATGCAGAGCTGATAGTAGCTCTCTGAGTTGATTCCAAGTTTTTAACACTTGTTATTCAAATTGTCATGTCTGAAAATTTGTTGACCTAGCTTCAGAGGCAACAGTTTGTAAAATGTATCTAAGAAATCATACAATATTCTCTACAATCTCACACGAGCTTTGCGCCACCTTAAGTCACCTGAGAACAGTACGAGGCACATGCGAGATGGTACATAGCGACCGGGAGATTTGAAAGGTGAGCACCAGACTAAAAAGAAGGTACGCTTCCGGGTCAATGAAAGAGATGACCTGCCTCGGAAGCACATTCATATCCTATGATTTCCAGACAGACAAGTGACAGGGAAAGCTTAGCAGTGCTGGGGCAGGGCCATAGTTTAATAAAATAATGGTTTCCGGAGGCTGAAGACATCTGTTAAAAATCCCATGTACCAAGCATCATAGTCCAGGGATCAGCCATCTGTGGCCCAATCTCACACTAAAAGTCTCCCGAATGTCATCATGAGGAATAATGTTACCAGATCACATTCCCCTAAATGGGTTAAGAAAATATTTCCTTTCTTTCTATTTCAAAGAAATGTTGCTAAGTCAATCCAACAGCAAATACTCCATATATGTATCAGACAGTAGAACAACGCAGTTTCAACACTGTGGAGGAAAGGAGACGACTGCTAAAAAGAGATCTCCATTTGGTAAGGCTGGTTAACAGCGTGTAGAAGGGTGTGAAGCAAGGTGTTAGGGTAAGAAAGGAATGTGATTAGCAGGTGGGGTGGAAATTCTTGGTGACTATTGATCCTCAGAAAATAAACACCAGAGATCATGTCCACACAGTTTGGGACATCATAGAAGCTGGCTGGTCATCACTATATCAGTGACCGCAAACCCATTTGGCAGAGAGAGGAAAAATCCAAATCCGACAGCATTCTTTAACATGAATCACAAGGAGAGGGACTGGGGCTTAACAGGTCCAGCATATGCGCCCCAAAGTGTCAAGAACAAGGGTATACCGTTCCTGATGGTGGCAGGACGGTGGGATGCGGGGGGGGGGTGATATTCCAGGTGTCAAAAGAAAAAGGGTAGAACAGGAGTAGCTCCTTTAGGGGCAAGGGCCCTCACACACCCCAAGAGGTGTCATGCTTTATCATCGGGCAGCTCCTCGTTGGGCCGGCGCTGCAATGCCCAACGGGCCCTGAGAGGTCTTTTCTTTTTGCCGATGTGAGATGGAAGGGGTGGAGGGGCATATGTGTTGGAAGTAGTATGAGTAGAGGTGGAGAAGAGTGTTGTGAAAAATAAAAATAGCTACAGGAATCCCACAGGGTACTTTTATTGGCTGGGTCCCTAAACTATAGTAAAAACAAGAGACTGTAAAGTCTTAGCTGGAGAAGGACATTTTTAACCTCTTGAGCTCAAGTTTGTGTATGTGGGGTGAAAGGTGTCCACATGTTTCATGCCTTTTGTAGTCCAATGGATCTCGGCATTTAGTCAGGACCAGGGGATCCTTGTCTACTCAAATAGGGACGGTGTAGTAGTGTGTCTGTGAAATACCGTACCATATAATTTAGACGTGTGGTGTCGTATAATATATACAAATATACAATTTACCTTCTGAATACACCTAATGAGGGAAGCTATGTGCCCCTGTCATAACAGCTGGTGCGCTCACGCATTGGAGAAATCTGAGAGCATCAATTGGTGCTCCGGGAGGTAGGAGACCCACTCTGCATCCAACCGTCACTGAATGACACCTGGAATATCACCGCCCCCCTCCCCCCCATCGCATCCCACTGTCCTGCCACCATTAGGAACAGCATACCCTTGTTCTTGCTAGCCATCTTTAACAAGCATTCGCAATGCAATACGTCTAGCATTACTGAAAGTTTGAGCTATTGGCGTTGCATTATTATTTGCAACATCAATATGTCAAACTTTCAGTAATGCGAAACCTATTGCATTGCAAATGCTTGTTTAATCTTGATCTTACCTCCAGGATCCCATGACATTCTTCATCAGGCAAGTGGCCTGTAGAAAAGGGCCTAAATGTTCCCCCCTCCAGATAACAACATGGATGGATGCTGCATTTGCTGGGAGGGGGGAAGGTGCGTGAGCGAGAAGTCAAGAGATGGCCAGAGCTGGCCAACTAAAAGAATAAATTGATGATGTCCGGTGGGAGGGAACCAAGCACTGAAAGGTGGGACAGATGCACAATTGTGGCTTAACGGCTTGGGCGGTTGACTTTGACGCTGGGGAACTAGGTTCGAGTCTGGCAGGAGGCTCAAACATCCTGCGATTCTGGACAAATCACTTAATCTCCTCATGGCCCCCCCCTCCCCCCTCAAAAAAATGAATGTGTCCATCTGTAATGCAACTGGTGCTCATGTAAAGCGCTCCGATGCCTTTGGGTCGAGTTTGCTCTTTATAAAACTACAACAACAAAAAACAAGCATTTGCAATGCAATAGGTCTCGCATTTGTTAGAGTTAGAGCTATTGGCTTTGTAAATGACAATGTCTTTTACCTATTCGTTTTGGTTGGAGTGCAGTGGCCTTTGGGATGTTGTAAGTGTTTAGCGATGCCAGGAGGCCATGTGGGGGGGCTACTGTTGTGCTAGTTATTTACAGACCTCTGCCTGGTGAGGAGTGAGAACCCTCCCTGTTTACTGTCTTCAGCTTGGGGACGGAGGAGAAGGGCAGACATATGTGAAAGGAAGATGGGGAGATAGCATGAAGAGAGAGTTCGGTGGGGTCAGGGGGTGAAGAGAGGGTTAGGGGGTGAAGAAAGGGTTGGGTGAGGAGATGGTAGAACAGAAAAGGGAGAACATGGAATGAGCAGAAAGGTGGGACACGGATACAACCATTGTGGTGAGAAAGAAAAAAATACAGTCTGAACTCTTGCTCACTGAAAAGATAGCTTTATATACGTGCCCGTGGGAGCTCCAGGGTGGTAAGTGCACCAGTTGCCAAGGGTGCTCCAGTTTTTCCGGCTGCTGGGGGTTCTCCAAGGTAGCTCCTGCTCCAGAGTGTGAAGTTGCTTCAGGGTGCACTGCTTCTTCAAGGGGCTAGGATTCTGGGATTTCTATTTCCTTCATGTTGGGTGGGTGCTAGGGGAGGAAGAGGCATAACTTCTGCAAGTATATAGAGTGGGTGCAAACAGAGGGACACAGAGAGGGTCAGGGGAGCAAAGGCAGACCGAAGGATAGAAATACAGGGGGCATAAAGCAAGACAAACAAGGTGGTGTGGAAAGCAAGAAAGGGAGACAAACGAGAGCAAAAAGCGTTACAGGCAGTGGTACGGAGGGAGGCCACAAAATCAAGATCAAAGGAAAGAGACAGACTGCGTCACAGAGTCAGATAAAGGAACAAAGAGAAGAAGGTAGAGGGTCCGAGAACGGTGGAAGGAAAGAGGTCCACCGAACCACGGGGTTAAAAAGAGAAATACGCTCTAAGCCAAAGTGGGACAGACAGGCAGAAGTAGAGGGTGCCACAGAGATAAAAGCACAGGCAGGAAGGGGCCGGGAGAAAAACAGGGGCATATATAGCCAGAGGGACAGGACGGGGATAACACAGAAGGATAGAATAGCCAGAGGGACAGGACGAGGATAACACAAAAGGATAGACCCAGAGAGAGGAACAGGCAAGAAGATGGTAGAGGGCCATAGATATAATATGGTCCTATGAAAAAATGTTTAACATGGCTGCCGGAAACAACCAACTTTTTTTATGGTGATCCGTGTGATATAGCAAAACCAAAGGGGATGATGGACGGAGTGTTGGACAATGCAAGCACTCACCCCCAGTCAACTGATCTGGGTTTAATCCATCATCATTCTTTAGCTCACTCCGCCACCCCAGTTCAGATATGGCCATATGCAAATCAGTCTAACCCTGTGCCTCATGGGAACAATCCAGCCTGAACTGCCAAGCCATGTCTTCCCTGGACCGGAAACAAGCATCCTGGGACCGGTTTCTGGCTTACAGCCGTCATCAGCCAGGCTATCTTGAATCCAGTGGCAAAGTGAGCAAGGGACCCACGTCTGGGCATACCCTGCCAACTTAGGGCGAACATAGCAAAACCAAAGGGGATGATGGAAGGAGTGTTGAACAATGCAAGCACTCACCCCCAGTCAACTGATCTGGGTTTAATCCATCATCATTCTTTAGCTCACTCCGCCACCCCAGTTCAGACATGGCCATATGCAAATCAGTCTGACCCTGTGCCTCATGGGATATGTCATATCTTCACTGTGAGTCATTTCCATTCATCATAAACGTATGTTAGTGAACAGACTGACAATGAGCGATAACGTAATATTATTAACGGGGGTTCTGCCTCTGCAACTGGAAGTCGCAGCTAACAAAGATGGCTTGGGCTTCACTCGCCAGCAATGCTTCCTTTTAATTTATTATTAATATTTTGAAGCGATGCATAATTGTGCAGAGTCAAAAATATTCTGAAATATTACCAGACAGGAGAGACCATACATTAATTAAAAAGAAGACTTTGGAAAATTCGAATTTAGGAATTCATTGACATTTTCTCAACAATGAGGATGTAGTCTGTTTATTTCCTGACATTCTGTTACTTCCAGTCCCCTAATTATTCCTGTAAAAAGAGAAGTTAGAAAGTGAGAAGGGCAATTCCAACTCAAGGAGAGACCACAAACTGGTAGTGAAAATGGAAGATACTCCGAAGTGAGACAAGAAGAAAAAACACTGACAAAAGTAGAAGGGAGACCGAGCTTACTGGACTGAGCGAGGGCACATAATAATGAGGAGCTACAGAAAAGGGTGAGCATTGCGGGCGCATTTGCTGCAGGGAGGGAGAGGGCAGTGACACACTAGCCGATAAGAGGAATGTCAGAGTCAGAAAATAGGAACGACTGATATGGAATAAATGGAGTATAAACCACTGGTGAGGATAGTGCAGAAACGAAGCTACACCATCGTTCTTGGCTAAAATTGAATACTATTGGCACCTCACCACCTTTTACCAAGACATTTTGTTTGACATAGATACCAACTTTGTTTATGAGCAGGACGCCTCTCAACTCTGTGGCCATTTAAGACTGCTACAAGAGCACGCAGAATCTAACTCAAGGCTGCAAGCCTAGCGTTAGTTCGGCACCATACATATAAATAAATCAGCTGAAAAGTTTTTTCTGTCTCCTGTGTGTCTTGCGGCACATAAAGTAGCTTGCTATGAAGAACTAAACAGGGCTAAATGTTTACACTAGTTATAAAAGTACTTTCGCCATGAAGAAAAATAAACGCTTCTCTGTTTATGGCTGTTGCAGATTTCACTGTATGCATTCTCTGTGCACAATTGGATTGTCACCAATGTCTGCGTTTGCGGTAATTTTTGGGCTAACTTTTGCTTGCGTGAGTTGCGGTTTGCCATGGAACTCCGTGTTTAAAGCACGCTAAAGTTGCTCTTTATTACATTCTCTCTATCACTCTAGTGGCAACTGGACTGTGGCTTTCCTTAATGTTTTTTCCTTTCAGCCCCAATAAAAGGTTTAAAATAGTTACTCGATAAGCCAGGCGTGGGTTAGAGAATGCGGCTGCCCAATATGGATATTTCCCAGACACCAGAGGAGCCCAATGTATCATGTTACAAAGACTCGAGGAGTGTGGGGGTGGCGAAGAGAACTGGTCCTTTGTGTGTGAGCAGCATTTCCAGAAAGGGTGAACAAACAAGCTTTGAGACAGGGCAACTACAAGCATGGCAGGAGGGAAGGCATCAGTAAGCAATCGTACCCGTAAGGGAGGGAAGGGAGGAATATGAGGAAAAACAAGGTTTTTGCCCCACAGAAATGATCCGCGGGAGATCCGTGCGGTGCGCCAGCAAACTTCGCCTCCCCACTTAACAAGCGAGGACTATTAGCTTTGTCAATGGTTGTTAGTTGCCTAAAATAAATAAGCAACAACTGTCGCGGCACCCGCGCTTTACTTTTAATGTTAAAAGTAAAGCGCAGGTGCCACGATTATAGCAAAAGTAAAGAAATAGAAAAAAAATCAATTTCTTTACTTTTGTTATAATTGCGGCACCCGCGCTTTACTTTTAAAATTAGACCTCTATGTGAGTCTGGCAGCATATAACCATGACTTGTTCCTCTGAGACCTTGCCAATTCAAATTTTACGTAAAGTATTGTGGAGACCAGGAAATGACTAGGAGTTGGTAGGGAACAGCACTAGACAGCATTGATATATTTTAGATAACATATAGTTACAATTTGTAACACAGACAGAATTACACGATGTATGGTCAATTGCTTATGCCAGGATTAAAACCTAAATCCTTGCAGCACAAGATAAATCCCCAGGCCCCCCCATAACTGCTACTGGGAGGGGATGTGGTGCTAACGTCGCAGGCACCGATTTTCTAACTAGGGAGCCTGTGATTTTGGGCAAATCACTTGTGTAATGTGAGTGCTGCTCATATAAAGTGCTTAAATTCCTGCAGATCTAGTTTGGTTATATACAACTGCAACAAAAAAAACTAGCATGGTTTTCTGAGTTGAGTGCATTTTGTTTGTAAAGCCCAACGAGCTGCAGCAAACGGAAAACATGATTAACCCTAAACCGCCTGACTGCACAGGCACCGCGCTTTACTTTTAACATTAAAAGTGAAGCGCGGGTGCCGCGATTATAGCAAAAGTAAAGACATAGAAAAAGAATCTATTTCTTTTGCTATAATCGTGCTTTACTTTTAATGTTAAAAGTAAAGCGCAGGTGCCACGATTATAGCCAAAGTAAAGAAATAGAAAAAAACATCTATTTCTTTACTTTTGCTACAATCGCGGCACCGGCGCTTTACTTAAAGGTAAAGCGCCGGTGCCGCGATTGTAGCAAAAGTAAAGAACAAGCAAATGGTGCGCGCGAAAGTGATCGCGAGCAAGGCGGCCAGGAGGAAAGACAGATGGCGGCTGCGTGCGTGCACGAGCACGCAAGTGTGCACGCAAGCTTGAGGCCACCAAAAAGCCTGTGGTAGCACTGTGAAAACCCGCTTACAAAATGTCTCTCCGAGCAGCGCATGCGCTGGCTCAGGCGAGACCTAAAAAACAACCAGAGAAAAGCAATTTTAAAAAGCAGCCCAACTAGCCAACCAAAAGCGGTGGGCATGTCCAAAGTACCAGATAGCCCATTTACCGAATACAGCATGCCTCGCAGAGCAGCGCATGCACTGCCTAGGCTCGACCTAAAAAGGGAACTCACAGAAAGAAGCTTATGACACCTCTTTACAAGAGAGGAATTTGTGACTCTTCTGTGATGAGAGAATTTATCATTTCATGACACAAGGTTGAGCCAAGATTATCTTTGACTCCAGGAGGCACTGTGAGCAGCAGGTACCAGTCATTCAATCCTAAGGGAGAACCCCTCTCAAGTACTGGGATGAATCGACCACACTGAATTTTCAACTGACACATACTTGGAACTTTACACTTTTCTTTAAGTCACAGAGGAGGGCACTTTAGAAGTTTGTTCAATCTTCACCCTACATTACCATTCTGTTTCCTAAGAACTTTCAGAAGTCATTTTCGGCTTGTGACTTCTTGTTTGTCTATATATAAATACATTAGGCGTTTATAAAGCACCAGCCTGTGACGCATTTACTGCCAATGAGGAATAATGTAACTACAGATCTTCCCACAAACGGTCGAATAAACCTTTGGCAATGAAACATCAAATCATTGAAAACAGGGCCATAAAAATGATAACAAATATGATGCACTAGGTACAATGTAGAAATTAGTCCATGGTATAGCTCATGAACATAAAAAACCTAATTGAAGAATATAAACCTCCCATTGTTGGAATCTATGAACACAGATAAAGTGGATGACCTGGCTACAAAAAAAAGTACCTTAAAGTTCTGAGAACCCAGTGCGGAACAAACTACCTAAAAATCTATAAGACTGTAGTAATGTCTTACAATTTTAATAGAAGCTAAACGTGTTTTCCTGAAGAAGTATGTACTTTGGAACGCTTCTTTGATTTGAAAGTTATTGTCAAACTAACCAAATTCGTAAAGAGGAATACCTTAATGTTTTAGGTTTTATTACTCTATTTGTTGTGTGTAGTAAAATAAATAAAGTAAAAAAACTAAACATTAACAAATATTGTTTACCCAGGCACAGGAGAAATGACTCTCTTATATGAGAGAAAAATAGTGAGCAAAACAGAGAGACAGAGAGATTAACAGAAAGAGATAGAGCAAACAAGATGGAGGCAACGAGAGTGATAGAGACAAAAAAACAAAAAGAGAACAAGAGCCACTAAAGAGAAACAGGGCAAGATAAAATGAAGGCTTCTACACCAGGGAGTACAGATTACAACCTTGGTAGTATCCACTTACAGGGAGCAACAGACTCAAGTAATGGAGTTTCTCGTTGCTGGTATCAACTGACTACATTCAATTCTATTTATTGCAGTCACCCATTCTATGTTCTGGAAAACAAGTGTGTAAGCAGATGTCACACATCTTTCTTTTTTCCAGTACACCAAATAAGTGCAACTTAATAATTAGCATGCATCGAATGTTATAAAAATATACCAGTAACATTACAAATGGAACTAAAACATTTAAAATTATGGAGAAGAAATGGGAAGGAAAAAAGGGAACTACCAGCAAACAATCATCCCAAGTGGGGAGTTATTTAACAAACATTGTCATCAAGGTATATGGGTTTTCTTATAAACCTTTTGGTCAATGACCAGGAGATTTATTAGAAGAATGTCCCACAGGACCTAAACTGATCCCTAGGCTCTCACTCACATCTACCTTCAACCCCTTCATTTTCTCTGGTTTGTTACACTGGCAAATTTCCAAACCCTACCATCATTGGTCTTAACCGCATTATCATAGACATTCTCTATTACCATGTGTTAGAAATGGGGGTCTCTAGTTGGCAATGGCTGGCCACTGTCCAAGTAGGGACCCTTCTTCCTAAGTCAGAGTGAGAGGGCTACCCTCTTTAATACCCCTGCTCAACCCTGTGGTAACGTAGCACGAGCAGGTAGGCTTATCTCAGAGGCAGTGTGTGAAGCATTTATGACCATACACAGTAACACAGTGAGGAACACTACAAAGGGACACCACACAAGTAGTTATAAAAAATAAGTATCTTTATATATATGTAGACTTATCACAAGACCAATTACTGTAAAAGCCACAATACTGTCAAAAATAGGATTGCTGTTGAAGGACTGTCAAAAAATAGTTCAAAGGTTGCAAAAATAAGGTTCAAATTCAAAGCAGTGGTCTCTGCGACCCTTTCTCGTTCAAAGGTTGCAAAAATAAGGTTCAAATCCAAAGCAGTGGTCTCTGCGACCCTTTCTCTCACAAAGTACCTGAATTCAGTAGCAAAACCAACAAAATGTCGCAAAGAAGTGGTAGCGATGATTTTCCTCACGCGAGGCCGGCGATGCGTTAAATCCTTGCCGCAAGGGAGGATGATGCGCCGATCTGCTGATGGGTGCGGAGACGATGCGACCAACTTCTGCACGCTAGGCCGCCGATGCGATGACTTTCTTGCCGCGAGGGAGAAGTCGATGCGACGATCCTGTTGCGCTGTGCGATTGTGTTGCAATGCTAAGAGATGACGCTCCACGAGGGAGCGACGAAATCCGGTGCGATGCGATGAAAATGGCGGACGCAAGGCGTCCGCAAAGCGATGTCTTGAAGCGATGATTTCTTTAGGGGTTGCGAGCGCTCGGCGACAGCAGCGCGATGATTTTCCAGCGCGTCTCAGCTGCAGCGGCTCGCAATGGTTAGCGATGGTTTCGTGTTGCGAGCACCCAGCGGCAGCAGCGCGATGATTTTTCCAGCGCTCTCGGCTGCAGCGGCTCGCAAACGTGCGTTAGCGACGATTTCCAGCACTCTTTTCTCTGAAGCAAACTAGAAGCCCTGGAACTCACAGGAGCCTCATCAGCAGATAGCAATCCTCGCAGGGAGGAAGCAGGAGGTTGGTGGTGGAGTCTGATGTGCCTGAGACTCCAGCAGGAGGCTAGCTCTTTTCCTAGCCCTTGGGTAATTGCTGTAACAAAAATAAAAGTTCTCTCAAAAGTCCTTTTCTCTCTTCTTCAAGGTCCAGTGGTCACTGCTGCAGGCCAGTGCAAGAAAAACACACAAGCACAAGGACAGTCACTTCCTGCAGATTCCTCCAGTGGCACGGACAGAGTTTCCTCTTCAGATCCAGGGGCAATACAAATTGTAGGGGTTTGAGCACAGATATTTATACCCCAAAAGTCTTTGTTCTCACAAGCTACAAGTCACTGAGCCTAGCCAGAACCAGTTCTGGTCAGTCCTGGAGCACTTTGTTTACCAGGCTGCATCCTTCCTTTCAGAAAGAGGGGGTCTGCTATCAGACACACAGTAGGAGGTGGAGCCAGCATTCACCTTGCCAGGCACAGCCCTATTCAGGTCAAGGAGCCACCCCTCCCCATACTCTAAATGCAGATCTCTCTATTCAGCCCAGGTCTGACTCAGCCTGCCCTGCCCCTCCAAAACCAGACAGCCAATACACATAACAGCAGAGCACACTGGCAGGCTTAGGCAAGAAAATACCTACTTTCTAAAAGTGGTATTTTCAAACACAGGATATAAAAATAAACTTCACTAAAAGATGTATTTTAATATTCTGAGCTCAGGCATACTAAATTCGTTTTTCTACCATGTTCCTGGGGTCAGTTAGGACTATAGGATGTAATAGTCAAACTGCCCATTCTAGCCTATGAGGAACAGGTAGCCTTACAGTAGTGAAAAACGAAATTGGGTGTAATTCACTACCAGGACATGCTACACACACCAAGGCATGTCCTACCTTACACATACAATGCACCCTACCATAGGGGTGACTTACATGATGCCAAGGGAAGGTTCAGGGGCTGGGAAGTGGGTGCACTTCACAGCCAAGATGGCAGTTCTGGACTGCACACAGACACTGCAGTGGCAGGTCTGAAACACACTTTACAAGCTGCTTCTGTGGGTGGCACACATCAGTGCTGCAGGCCCACCAGCAGCATTTGGTTTACCAGCCCTGGGCACACACAGGCCACACTACTAGGGACTAACAGGTAAACCAAATAAGCCAATCAGGGATATACCAATTCACATAGACATATTTACAAAGGGAGAGCATATGCACTTTAGCACTGAACAGCAGTGGTAAAGTGCCCAGAGATCATAAAACCAACAGAAACAGGTCAGCAAAAATACAGGAGGCAGGCAAAAAGTTTAGGGGTGACCCTGCAAAAAGGGCCATTTCCAACACCATGGAGCTGGTAAACCTGGAGAATTGTTTAAGTTCTGTAGGAGCTTTCAAAATGACTAAATCACCTTTTATGGTCGTCAATGCCACAGACTTCTTGGAGTCAAACAGTGTCTTTTGTGTTTCCTTTGTCTGCCCATTTCTTTCCTCCACAAAACATCTCAAATTACCCTTTCACACTAGTCCTTCTTTCAGTCAATCAATCCTGGAGACTAAATCGTGTTAGGTTTCCTCCTTTTAAAGAGTTCGAATATACTCATACCAGTGGTGCTGTGGGGGTTCCACCTGGTATGCACAGAGCTTAAAAATGTCACCCTCTAACTCAAGCCACAACAGTTTATTAGTTGAATATTCCTTTTCACAGTGCGATTAAACCTCTCAACTATAGCTTTCATGTCAGGGTGATATACAGCAGACTTAGTCCATAATCCTACCCATTCTACTAGAATTGACATCAGTAACAATTTCCACTTCTGGCTTCCTGTAGAACAGATCTATCATCTCAGTAATGGAACTCAGGCCTTTCTTTTCTTGAATAGGCTCCATTATGTCTAAGATGACTTCCTCCCATGACCCTTTTGAAAGAGTTCTACAAACCACAGGCTTAGTTCTACCTTTGTGGCCTTATCAGTCAGGTGTCATTAAAAACATCCTATAATCCTTCTTTCCTCGTCACATCTAATCCTGGCCACCAAAACCCCATTTCTACTTTTTCTTTTGTTCTGCTTACCATCAAATGTTCCTCACATGCTACCTTCAACAGTTTATCCCAAAGCTTTTCTAGAGGCACTATCCCCTTACCTGTAAACAACATGTTATCCACAGTGGCCAACTTCTCCTTTATTCAACAGTATGCCTCAAGTTTCTCATAAACCTCCTTTGAGAAAGGCCATTTTTTCCCATTCAGCCAAAAACTTTCTTTAACACTTCATCCTTTTCCATTACCTGTACCCAAACCGCTTAGGTCTGCATCCATTTGAATTTTCCCATATATTTACTTCATCCCAATACTCTTTGTTCTCCTCATCATACTTGGCTTTGTTCTCGCCCAGCAATCAACTCAAACAGCCAACCAGGATATTGTACACTCCAAGTAAACATTTCAAACTCACATTCCTGTAGTGAGAATATGCATTTAGATACACTGGAGGAGATATCATTCAGTTCTTTCATGTTAAATATCTCCATCAGCTGCTTGAGATACATTTCCACTAGACATTTTGTTACCCTAAACAAAAACCCAGTAGACTCATCTTCCTCTGCTGGAACATCTACTAACCCCTTAAATCACTAGCATCTGTCATTATTCTGCTATGTTTTCTGGGATCAAGGCTTGTAGAAAGGGAGCACTTCTAAAATCACTCTTGACCCATCGAAGCCCTTTTTACAATCATTGTACCATTTGAATTATGTATTGTTTAGTAGCAACCTCACGTCAGCAACATTTGAAGGAAACGTTTTTATGAAACTGCTGTAGAATTCTCCCACTCGTAGAAAGGTCAACAGTTCGTTGTTTTAAGTGGGACTACCTACCTGCTCTATATTCATGATCAGATTCTCCTTAGGCTTTACTCCCTCCCCTGAGATCAAAGAATTCAGCCTCACTTTTACCAAAACAACACTTCTTTGCCTTTAACACCAATCCACTCCTTTGTAAGATATCCACTATTACTCTCACTGTCCTGTTTTGTTCTTCTCTCTCCTTTCCAACCACTAAAATGTGATCTTGAAAACATTGTTCTCTTTCAGTGTCACCCAACAACCTTCCCTTAACTGTTTGGAAGACCAACACAGCAGTCACAAGCCCGAACAGCATTTTAATAAATATAAATGTGTCAAACTGCATCGCAAAAGAAGTAGGGTTATGTGAATTTTCATGCATTAAGATCTCAAGATATACAGGTTAGGTTGTGTGATGAAAACATTGCACTCTTGCAACAAAGTCACCATCTAAGTTATGTTCTGAAACAGGTATTTGTCGACTACAAAATACTTGTTGGGCTCTCTTTGATCTATGCAGTCTAATTTCCCCTTTCTCCTATTGCCACAGGAGTTAGCCATTCAGCGGCTTATACTGGTGCTATAATACTTAACCTTTGTAGTTTTTCCAATTTGTTCTTCACATTCTCCCTCACATCTATCTGAATCCCAAACTTCATTTATAACTGGTATTTCACCTTTCCTTAACTTGATATAATGGACATACCCTTTGCAGATTTCCACAGTCAACAATGGGGAAATTTGTCAATGAAATTCGCCTGTGTGTTCACTTTTGGCAAATAATGTTGATCTAGGATTAGTAGGCATATCTAATATTTATTTAAGCCAAACACCACTTGGTTTCAAGATCAGGCAGATTTCCCAACACTTCCTGGTCCTCCACCCCGAGCAGTGCATGAGCAAGGAAGACTTCCTTTTTGTTGAGAGGATATTCCACTTAATATTTGGTCCCCCACTGATGTTTGGAAAAAAAAAGGCAGTGGAGTCAAATTCTACATGGTCACAACAGATGTGGAAACAATACTAATAGCCCAGGCTTGTACACAGCCTTTACAGAGCGAACAATCTGCAACACCAGGATACTGATCCAAAATTACAGTAGCACACACATCTGGGGCAATCACAAACATGAACACCCTCACCACAGACTAACAACACACTGAGATATGTTACAATTATTACTGCTAGGTAACCGTGGGCCGGAGGTTGCATAGATTTGCTAACTATGAAATCAAGGAATTCCTGCAAAAACTCCAACTCCATCACGTAGCAGAGTTAGCTACTGCACCCACAACCCTTTAATGAAACAGCTTTACCTTTACATGCTATAAAGCTTGTAACCAATTCACAAAAGTGAGCTTTGAAAAATATCAGGCAATGAGAGAGGTGATGATTTTGGGCCCCCCCTAACCTTGGGGGAGAACCAAGCAGATGCCTTGAACACAAACAGCATATCATGCTGAACGATTCGGTGGTGGTCCCATCCTCCTAGGACCACCCCAAGCAAAGTTATGGACAAAAATACAATGCCAACCAAAGGCCCAGCAAAGCATTATGGGGCGAGATTCTAGAGTGCAGTGAATATTATAGTATTAGCTCTCAGCTGAGCAGGAGAGCAGCTGCCCCTTGAGGAATGTTTTGATATTGGATACTATAATATTCACTGCACTCTAGAATCTCATCCCATAATGCTTTGCAGGGCCTTTGGTTGGGATTGTATTTTTGCCCATAACTGCGCTTGGGGTGGTCCTAGGAGGATGGGACCGCCACCGAATTGTTCAGCATGATGTGCTCTTTGTGTTCAAGGCATCTGCTTGGTTCTCTCCCTAGGTTAGGGAGGACCCCAAAATCATCACCTCTCTCACTGCTTGCTATATTTTCATTTTCACTTTTGTGAGATGACTATATGTATTTTAGCATGTATAGATAGAGTTACTTGTTTTTACCAAAGGTATGTGAGGTTTTTGTTTTATTAATTGGGATGAGAGTTATTGTTCAACTCCGCAGAATTCCGCGTAGTGGTACTCTGCCAACTTAAGCCCACCCTTACTGCTAGGCAACAAAACAAACAGACCTGTTTAAAATAATTTCTGCAGCAAGAAATCCTTACATAAATTCACCTGTATCCGATCTGATTGTCGAGAAACCCCTTTCTGAGTGATTGTATTTTGTAATCAACAAATGTCTGCAAAATCCAAGCAAGTTAGAAGTCTGCACTAATATTTGTCAAAGTGTTACGTAGTACCCTGTTTATTCCTCCCTTTATTGCAGGGAGCAAAAATCTTCTACAGGAATGATGTGTCCAATTAAAGATGCCAACATTCCAGGAATACGTACTAGCGAGCGTAGTTTCGTAGTTTCCAGAATTTTATTCAGGATCCTCCTGCTGATGGATTGTGTCCTCTAACCTTTACCCAGGCTTCTGTGGCATTTGCTCAGGCACTCATCACCGATGATTGGCTGGACACAGGCTGTTGCTTCGCTGATCTTGGCACACATGCTGTCAGACACTTCTGACTAACGATAGTTCTGCATGAAGCCATCAACTGCATGAAGACCTTTCCTCGCACTGCCCATTGGTGCATAATGTCCTCTGCAGACTGCTGGCATGTAACACCCCAATTCAGGTATCCTTCAAGAGGCATATGTCACCCAAAATCTTGCGTCTGTATGGTCCTTCCTTTCGGTTGAAAAACCGCCTACCATTGTGGTGCACAAGGGCAAAGTTAGATGTCTGGTGAGTCCTCGCCTTCTTGTTGCCAGTCTGTAGAAGGGTACTTTGGATCATCAGAGCAGCAAGAAAGAAACTGTTCAGAGTAGTCAGACAACTACCAGTCGCAGGCCATGCCAAAGGTGTATCTCATTCTCGTCGCCAGTGAAATAAAGTCTCCAACACCAGGAGGTAATAGACTCCAGCTTTAATAGTATCCACTTATAGAAAGCAACAGGCTTGAGTAGTGGACGTCCAGTCTGCTGGTAACAACTGACTACATTCAAGTCCATACATTCCAGTTCCTATTCTATGTGCTGAAATACATGGTCGTAAGCAGATGATACACAAGACTCACAGAGAGACCAAGAAAGAGGGATAAAGACATCAACAGATAAAGACTGGGAAAAAGCGACTAATAAAAAGGGAGGTAGGAGTGGGAGAGAGCAAGGGAAATAGACAGGAACAGAGTGGGAGGCAAAAGACATTAAAATGAGAGGGGAGGCAGAGAGAAAAAATGTGAAAGAAATAAATAAAGAACAAAAGGAGGAGCGAGAATGGTAGTGAAACAGGAAGCAATGTCAAAGTTATTGTCATCAACACAAACACAACTGTATCTTAGGGAGCTTGCCTTTCCTTGGAAGGTGTGACAGGAGCCAATACAAAATGAGAAAAAAGCGGTATTGAGTGCATCAGGCAAACAGTAGATAGATTTAATCTAAATCAGGTAAAGATATCAGAAGAGCCAACAAAGAAACATTGGTTGCACGCTGATTTGCAATTATGCAACTTTACCTCCCAACAGCATCACAGAGACTAACTCCAACATAAGGGAAGTCAAACAAGTTCACGAGCCATGGGGTGGCTCATGGCTTGTTAATCAGTGCACCAGAGGTTATCAGCTAGCACAAATATTCAAGACGCAGCCAGCTTAATTCTTTCAAATAAAATATTTTATTACAGTCCTGAGGCAAACAATTCACAAGTTGAGAAACAACGACAGGTACTGATCTACATATCTCCAAAATAATTAGAGTCCTAAATTGTCATATTAAAGAGTGGAGGAAAGAATAAAGAAATTACAATAGTAGTATAGCTCTTGACTCAGCCTTATGGCAGTCTCCAAGCACTTCTAGACTGGCAAATCAGATGAAGGTAAAGCCATATTTTGCAAGATCACACTCTTTGTACAGGGTAGACCCAAGACTAGGATTCGTGATTCCAAACACTTATAATTGGAGCATATGGGACCCTGCATCTGGACAGCGACTTTTTATTCAGCCATCTTCACCCTGTGCACATACTGTTCTAATAAACAACAACCCTACAGATGGCCGCCATGTCCTCGTGTTTTTTTATTTCAATATAAGAATATTTTGAGATAAACTCAAGTGTCATGATATTTGGTGACACAGACCTGGTCCCTCTTTCTAGAGACGTGCTGCACTGTGATGTAATAATCCTGCAAAAAATAAATAATCTGAATGTGGAAAATGAAATGTAGTAAATCTAAACCAACTTGCAGCACAGAAATTGTTTAAATTCAGACTCTATTGTATAGGCTCCAACAAAACACCAAAACATTGGGAATTAGCTTTAGTGTGATTATAGAGAAAGCATTGTCACTAACAGAATTTGCACCTTAATATCCCACAATGCACCTGTACAGAACAACTTGTCAACTGTTCGCTTGTGTAAAACTGAATTTGGAAATTTGTCATGGTGAGCCTGCTTGAGCCATCTGAGATGTTTCCCCATAAATGGAAGTCGAAGCCACGCAGTCAAAATGAACCTCTTTCCATCTTCATTAGTTTCAAAGACATTATTCCATAGCCTGACACAAAGAGTTAGGGATAGGTAAATTGCTCCTTTCATCTGCTGGCCCTTGCATGTCCTCATGAAAGACAGAAAGAAGGCAGACTCTCTAAATTTTAAGCTCAAAGTGAGCCATTGAAACAGTGCTCATTTATAAAAGAATAAGTTCCAAAGCCTAAAGTTTTTCTCAGAAACCAAATGTCAGTACTGTCAAATGCCAAGATTGGCTGTAAAGTTGGGCCTCAGGCCCTCATGGTGATGGACAAACTGACACGGACACAAGATCGTCTGGTGCAGTAACTGGCCTCGGGCACGTGCGCCCGGCCCCTTTTTATTGACAGGGTCACCTGACTGGTGACGCCTGTGGTGGGTGGGTGTAGAGTGTGTGTTACATTGCGGGCGGAACACTAGAACGTGTCTAGCTAGACACTACATCTCCCCCACCTTTACTGAAAGGAAAAGAACAAAAGTCCAACCTGGAAGAAAACAAAAACAACAAATAGCACTAAATGAGTTTCTTCAGGCCGTCAGCCAGGCAGCGCTGGAGCTTTGGACCGCGTGGTCATGATGTTTTAGTTGGCCTTGGCGAAGTGCTTTAGACCGGCCTGATCTCGCAGCGTGGACATCTATGTCTAACGGTCCAGCATCAGTGCATTGGGAGCTGCGGTGAGGTCCACTCTGGAAGATCTCTGTTTGTGAGGCTTTTGCCTGAAGGCGGCGTGATTGATGGTCTTCCTTGCTTCTGACTGCTGAGCTACTTCCGATTTGCCCCTCTCACTCGGGCTCTTCTCCTTCTGGAGCCTCCTGGAGGGTCTTCCTGCTGGGCGGCCATGGGAACGTGGGTGTGCTCTACTTCAGTATGCTGCAGGTTGACAAGGGCACACAGACAGGTCCTGGGTGGCTCGCCTCGTGGAACTCCGGTTGTCTGGAGGGTGTGGATTCACTCTGGTGGTGCAATGCTCCTTGGGGTTGATACTAACCGCTGATTGTTCTTCAGTTGGGCAACAGGCAGCGGTCTAATGTCTTGGGTGATCTTGTGGAGCGAGGAGGACGGGAGGGGCTTCGCAGCTTGCTGTTGTCTTCCTGAGGTTGTCCTTCATCCGTGTCATCTGCGGTGGAAAACAGGGATGCTGTCTGGCTTAGACTGTTGATGCTTGGGACTGAACGGTCGCGCGGGGAAGTGTTGGAGAAATGCTTGCTTCGCGCCGGCTGCGGCTTACGTTTGGTTCTCCTCAGTGGGCTGTCTCCAGGGACGTCGGTCTGGTTGGTGTCTCTCTGGTGCCTCTGGGTGTGCTCCTCCTGTGGTGGTACGAGTCCTCTGCCTTGTCGCTCTGCTCCTTTTCTCCTGTACGCCTGTGGTGGTCGTTTGCCTTGTGGCGCTGTGCCACTGTTCCTTCTCTCTCCGCGGCGTGGCGTCATGTCACTCTCTTCTCTTTCATTCGACCAGGATCTCACTTGGAGTGGCGTCCTGCCGCGTGTCTCATGTTGGTGTCACGTGGACCTCTCTGGGCAACCCAGACGGTCTCACCCTTCTTGTGAGCCTGTCTCAGGTTTGTCCTGTCAGTAGGACTTGTACTTCCTCTCGGGAACTTTCATCGGACGGTCTCATATTTCTTGTGGACCCGTCTCGGAACTGTCCTGTCAGTAGGACTTGTACTTCCCCTTGGGAACTTTCATCGGACGGTCTCATCTTTCTTGTGGACCCGTCTCGGAACTGTCCTGTCAGTAGGACTTGTACTTCCCCTTGGGAACTTTCATCGGACGGTCTCATCTTTCCTGTGGACCCGTCTCGGATCTGTCCTGTCAGTAGGACTTGTACTTCCTCTTGGGAATTTCCGTTGGCACCATCTTTTGTTCGGGGATACCGCAGCGGTTCTCCTTGATGCCTTCTGCATGCCTCCTTCTCTTCGAGGAGGTCTTGCACTCCTGGGCACTTGCCCATGCAGTCACGCTTCTGGATGCGTCTGTCGCGCACCTCGTACTTGGCACTCTTCGGGGTATCTGTGATTCTGGTGGTCTGTCCACCCACCTCTTCAACTTCTGGGAGGTCGCCTCCTTCGCAACCCTCTGGTGGGTTGGCTTCTTCCTTGCGACCGTCTGGCAGTCGGCTTTACCCTTGCGACCATCGGGCCGGTCGGCTTCTTCCTTGCGCGCCACAGACTGTGCCCTTCGTTTGGTTCACCGGACGCGCTTGCTGCGCCTTCTCTTCAGTCTTTCACTCCTGGGGTTGTAGAAGCCGTCCCTGTGCGGCTGCGCACTTGCTTGGTGCTGGGTTCCTGAATCGCCCTTGTTCTTCGGGTGGTGCTCCTGCCCTTTTCCTGCTGCTGCAGCGGTAACCTGTGGCCACCAGGTATCACTGCACTCTCTGTCTTCCGCTATGTTCAGTGCTTCCTTCAGGGTTCCCTTGACACCATCACTTGCTCATGATACTCTACCCCCTACTCCTATTCGTCTTGCTCTTGTACTGGGTATGAATCAGCTGCTTTTCCCCACCAGCTCTGGCACTGGTCTCATGCAGGCTGCAGTAACTCGGTTCCCTTGTTGCTGTCTTTTCTTTAAACGGGCGTAGTACTGCTAATCGGCCACTAGATGGCAGTGTTGCCTTACATGAAACGTGGGCCCAGGCTGTTTGCTTGGAACTACAGCCTCGCGCTTTTCCGTTCTCTCTGGGTGCGCCGGTACAAGGCTTCTCGTGACCTCGACTCCCCGCACAGGCCACAGGCACTCTTAACCAGGTAAGGTCTTTTCCACACTTTGTCGGTTTACTGTGCGCTGTGTGAACATACTATTTGCCTTTGTCCACACGATCGGGGCACTTCTCTGCTACAATTGTCTGCTAGCACTGCAGCGCTCCGATCGGCCAGCATAGCTTCACCCACGCTGCGGGCCTCACCTTACTGGCACCTCGCTGCTGCTGGGACAGCCTGATCACTTTAATGCACCTCCGGAGGCGCTCTCCACTGCTACCAGCACCTCTGCCTACGGCCGCCTCGTTCCTCACCCGCCGGCAGCCTCTCTGCATACACGCTGCACGGGACCGGGGGGGGGGGCGGCTTCAGTTCTCTCTGGGCGCTCTGCTTCAATCTCTGCCCTGCTGGCGGCACCGGGTTGTCTCAGCCCGCGGGCGCGGCCTGGTATCTACGACCCATTTACCTTCGGGCCATGCAGGAGGGCACAACGGACATTAACGGACTCTTGGGGGCACACGCTACTCCCCGCATCTTCTCACCTGCGCTGGGCGGCAGCTTTCGCTCGCGCTGCACTTGCTGCTTCGTACCTTCGCCCCATCTGCGGTGCTTTCACTCGCTCTTGGTCCGGTTGGGGTCAGCGTCCTGGTGGGCTTCTGCAGTGGTCTCACTGTCCTTGCTGCTCCGCGGCCCTTCTGCTCACTTTCTTTTACGGCCGCACACGAGGCAGTCGCCGCAGCCTCTCACATTTCACTCGCTGCGCTGGGGCTACTGGCTCTATCACGGGCACAGTTATCTTCCTCGCGGGGTCGGGTGAATGGGCAGCTGCCCCACTCTCCCTCCTCTTCGCGGTAAGCTTTACCTTCTGCCTCCGATGCGGGGTGGGCTCCCGCAGACCTCCTTCTGCCCCGGGGCTCTCCACATGCCCCGCGGGTCATTAGGCGCGTCCTGCGCCGGTTCGCAGAGAAGTGCCCTCTACACGGGCAGCATTCTCCCCTTCAACCACCTTCAAGACGGAGGCTGCACACGCGGGTAAGCCCCGCTCGTCGCCAATGTAAAGTTGGGCCTCAGGCCCTCATGGTGATGGACAAACTGACACGGACACAAGATCGTCTGGTGCAGTAACTGGCCTCGGGCACGTGCGCCCGGCCCCTTTTTATTGACAGGGTCACCTGACTGGTGACGCCTGTGGTGGGTGGGTGTAGAGTGTGTGTTACATTGCGGGCGGAACACTAGAACGTGTCTAGCTAGACACTACATTGGCTAGCCTTGATTCCACCTCATTAAATGACATTGACTAGCTTTGATTCCACCTCGTGCCTCTTTCATCCACAACCATACACCCCACCCTATTTATCTCACTCTTGCAGGTTCTTTTTCATCCCTGCATTCTGCCTTTGTCACTGTCTTTCCATCGTTCTGTTCCTCCTTCCTTACACCTTGTCTGCTTTTCTCTCAAAGGCCAATGATGAAAAAATAAGTGCTGTTCCCGAACATGAGTGCTGGTTGGCCCCACCTACAATCACCGGCTCCAATTAAGACCCTGAGTCGTAGCCCACCAGGACCTCTTTAGAAAATAACTAAATGTGCCCCTTCATTAAGGGGGGGGTTCTAATCTGCTATATTTCTCCTCCTTGTCCCTCTGTGTGTCCTGCGCTGGTGGAGTACAGCTCAAAAAGACTCAACATAAGGCAGTCTATCTAATAGTCAGCTAGATTTTACAACCCTGCACCACTGAAAATGGGCAAACATCACTATTGGTGAACCCTGAACAAACGCTGTGTGCAAATTAGGTCATGAGTTGCAAAGGGAAATACAGGGATCAACAGTTCGGTCAATGCATCACATACAAAAGTTTTAAAGGACGAAACATACATTGCTATTTTCAGTGCGCTCCTGCTGTTATTCGATTTTATTTACAATCTGATGGTATTCGTCATGCACCTAGAAAGGCTAGTGCCACAAAATGTGCATCAAAGTGCTTTAGCTTTAGTGACAGACTGGAACCAAGGGGTGTTACAGGAGAGGCCACCAGGCCTATAGCGGTAAAATGTAATCAATGAGTGTCATGGTATGTTAATCTGCATGTGCAGAGAGCACCTCTACTGCTGGCTTTGGGTGCTGTGCACTAGACTGAGAATGCAACAGAAATAAAATAAGGAAAAGGTTATTAAGAAATATTACAAACAACTTTGTTGATTTGGAATGACCGCGAAATTCAGTTACTGAAGGAGCTTTACTAGATAAGCATAGGAATAGGGAATCATAGGAAGGCCAGGGTCATGCTCTAATGGTAGGCCAAAGAGGAAACAATCCAATTGAGCGGGCATTAATGGAAACGCCTTTGCTGATGATGGCGCAATCTGACCGGATACAGAAAGACAGTGTCCATCAAGACCTCAGAGACTTCACTAAGGTAGCACTTGCAGGACAGGGGCTGAGTGTGGTTGTTCACACGCTAAACTACCAGACGTCAAGGAAAAGGAAGATTACCAGAATATGTCATGAAAAGGTTACCTTTAAGATTCTTGGAACATATTCACTTAACAGCTAATAACCATTAGTGAAGGCAAAGTGAACAGTCATTGGTGGATTTAGGGAAATGGAGGAGTCTGTTGTAGTAAACATAGTTACAAATGGTAAAGAACCAGGACCGTACCAGGTGAATTACATTAGAAAATGATAGGTAAGAGGGTTAGCCCTACACAACCGCACAAGAAGACTACACATGAAAACAACCGCGTCACTTTATTAGGGTATGTTGACTGACCCTGCATATTCTTGCATTAAACCTGGCACACCCTCAAATATCTGCTACCACCTCCACCTTCTCTGTGTCTCCTTGAAATCGTTTGTAATTTTTGATATCCATTACCGAGCTGCATGAACAACCCTACATCCCTCAAATCTTCACTCCCCAGTCGGAGGCCAATTTCAGAGAAGCTTACTGTGATGGGTTTAGATTGGAAAAAAATTGACTCTTAACTTTTAGGTTTCAGGTTTCTTCTTTCCGGGCTAGCCAGGCCAGCAAAAGGACAAGTTCTGCAGAGTTTCATTCCTGCTGAAGCTCCCAGACATATACACAAACTTATGGATACCATGCTGAGTCCACCAGCTTGGAGTAGTACCACACCATCAGGGAGCCACCTGGCAAACGTGCGAAGCTGTCCTAAACTGCAGGCCACAGGCAACCTTCTTTTGTGAACGGAGGGCATACAACACCAGCCATGTTCCAGCATGGCACACGTCAAGTCACCAAGGCTGTTTGACAATGATGAAGATACTCTCTTCACAGTCTCAGGAGTCACTGTGCTCGCATCATAAGCTCCTCCAATGCCTCGTCCCCATGATTCTCACACAGAAGAAGCACTTCCTTAATCTCGTTTTGCTGGAACCCCATGTCATTAAACTGAAGTAAGAGATGCAGGAACTCTGAAGCCTGAAGAAAAACAACAGCAGAATATGAGTTCAATAGTCGCATAAATGCACACAGGAGATGAAACGCAGATCAGCAACTAGCCTAAAACATTTCAACCGTACTTAAACACCATTTTAAAAGTGTGAGCTTGGCAAAAAGAAACATGGACTACAAATGCTACAGACTTACTGGGCTTTAGAATTCACAGTGTTTTAAAAGTAAAATATTTATTAAAGCGTTTCGATGCAGACAAAAGAAGTACAGAAAACGTAAAGTAATGTTGGAGTAAAGATGATCATACCAGCAGAAGAGTCCACTACAAGTACATGCAACAAAGTATAGTTTGTGTTAAGTACCTATAATCAGTCAAACCCTTCATTCACAATTGTCACTACACAAGCAACACATCCTCTTCCAACATGGCTCGAAACACAGTCCAATGAATCAAGCTGATAATCACTTGCTTATAGTTTGCTACTGTTCAAGTTTAATTTAAGAAGAGTTTTTTTAAAAGACTTTATAAAATTGTTGAGATATTTCATCATGGATATCTCACTCCGGCCTTTTGCTTGGAGCTCAGTGAGATGCAGAATACACACAGCTGTTAATTGAACGTTACCATATAATTCCCTACCTTTATCTGCCATGGTTGACATGCGCCTTGATATAAATCCTAGCCTTTCTCAATGGCACAACTTTCAAAGTGGTCTTTCTAACATGTGCAAACCAATCAGATCTGGGCATTTCCAGGAAGTCACTATGGTTAAGGGAAAGTGTTAGTCTCTTTGATTGACAGATGCCATCGTTATGTCCTCCCAGAAAAACATCACTTGTGCAATTAGCTATAATAAGGGATTGCAAGCACTTAATTTAATGTGTTTGTCGCCCCTTTAAAAAATTCTAGATAAAAGGACAAGGCCAGAGGATTGCGAGTGACCCCCCTTCCAAAAAGTCCTAGATGAAAGTCAAAACCAGAGGATTCTAAATGACATACTAGTTGCAACCACGTCTGCAATTGGAGATAAGGTCAATCTCATTTGGAATAATTTTACCAGAGTAATATGTACTTTATGAATAATCTTAAACTGTATCCCCCCATTTTGACTGGTGAAAGAAACATCATGAACTATTTCCCAGTAAAGAAATGTGTCTGTCAGATCTAGTTCAATACCCAGGTTCGCCCTTCCAAATAGACGATATGGTCTCATTCCAAACAAAATCAAGGTTTATATACTTAAGCATAATCTAAAATAATTTACAAATTAATTAGCAAAGTATCTAAAGTCAAATGTACTGTAATACATACCATATACATTTAACTATGATATTTTGAGGCACAGGTATTAATTTCCAAAGATTGAGATCTTCACTATATATTTTTACATGAGGAAATTAGATAGAGAGATATGCATCCTGAGAGAGACTACAAGTGTCTGAAGAATACACAACTCACAAATAGGTTTAACAATTCTGGTGATACATTCATAACAAATAACAAAAATCATAAAAAGTATTGACTTTTCAATCCTTGGAATAACAATTGTAGAGGATCATCATCTGGATAGACAACTGGGAAGACGCCCACACTTCTGAACCAACAATTATATGTCCACATTAACCAATTTTATATTTATATTAAAATAACATTCAAGTCTGAACATCGAAGAAATTCTGTTACGTTTACGTCAAAAGATTTGTTGAATGCATCTGTTGGGGGAAGTTCAACTATTATATTTGTGAAGTGTGGACATCATCCAAATTGTATATTCTAATAATGATCTGCCGCATTGATTGCTTCAAGGGTCACAAGCTGTGGTACAGATGTGGCACGCGTTCCATCATATGTTTTCCCCAGGATCAAGGTGATCTAAGTGGCCCATCAACCATAATGAATAACCAGTATCGCTGACATGATGCAAGGCTACTCCCGATTGGGGTCTTTGGTGAATACGGTTAATTCCCCTTCTGAGTTACATTTGCTTGTACCAGAATTTCTGAGCAATGACAGCTATTGGGTGTTACCTGATGCGTGAAGAGGGGACGGGGAGAATCTATTGCCAGCACAAAACATATTGATGCATGATAAAATAGGGCTACTAATATGGGATTCAATCTTCTTCAAAACACAAATATTGTCTAGTTCAATTCATCCTTGAGCCTCATCATGTAAGCATCGTTGTGGCAATTGTCAGAATTAGGAAATGTCAGTAATATAGGACAGATGGCAAATAATTCTGGGCTATTTAGTTTTATCTAAAACATAAGATGAGGTCATATCTAAATATTAGGGGCACCACTGGTATAATGGTGAAAAGGCTGAGCAATTAGAATATGATATTAGATGATGCTTGTCCTCCCACTTGATTTCAGATAATATTCGCGGTTTGTCTTATCAAACACATGAGTGTTCCAATGGTCAATGCATAAAACTGGTAGAAACTCTGCAATGAGCCCGACTAGTTGTGGCAGGCCGCGACAACATCTAGTTGGTTAATATTGTGGCCAAAATGCCATGTACAGGAGGCAGATCATCTGCTGGAAGGGACCAACTATTGCAAGAGAATTGCTATGGTTGATCCGAAAAAGCTGCAGCAGCATAGAGTAAATACCTAGCTTAAGAATTTCTGCTAATTCTAAATCCTTTTTGATCATTATGTACCAACAATTTGGCATCAGCTTTGAGGAGTGGTTTATGTCTGTAAGATCTGCATATTGTTAGATTTATCCCTTCTATGTGAAATACTACCTTAATTGGTACCATATATCAATGCAGATAAAGGTCAGGGGATCAAGGCCTCATCATGGAGCACCAATAGTTTTGGAGGAAGAACATCTGCAAACCAATTAATGTCTAGTAAGAATACCACATATAGGCTTTGGTGCAGGGATTGGGCAGTGGACAAATATGCAAAAGGCGTAGTTTAGCCAGCTTCCTACCCCAAGGGATCTATGACTCTATGCATATTATGGACTACGTGAAAGTCACAGAATAGCATTTTGTTGAAGCTGAAAGGCTGCATTTAGTAAATAAACAAAAATTGAGCGATCGATGACTAGACCATACATTCCAACCATTGATATATCCTCAGCATGGACAATTTTACAACAGACAACATACCCACCCCCACTTCTGGATCAGCACATAGCTGGGCATTGATAAAAGGTAAATTCTTTGCAATTAGAAACCCAACTTTATCCGCAGGAAAAAAGGAAGTGTAGGCACTTTTGCACAGTGAGATTGTATTTCACTGCACAGACTTCACTCAGGTTTTATTACATCAATCCAGAAGTACTATAAATAGCACCCACGCACAGTGGCAATGTTTTTCTTAATTTATGCATTGACATTCAGCTTCATAACAATCATTGAGTTTTAAACAGGTTAGATTATTCTCTATTTGCTGTGATTTTATATTGTTACTGCCTTTTTAATACGCTTGAATCATGTGAGATCTCAGTTAAAGCATTAGTTTGGCTGGCTTGAGATGCAGTGGCCTGGCAGTGCTCTAAAGGGTGACATCAATGGGTAAAGGTTTAACGCACGCTTAGGAACCATAGGAATCTTCCGCTGTGCTTATGAATAACAGAGAGTAATAATCAGAAGAAAAAAACAGAGGGCCCGATTCACAAATCTGAGACAAAATCCTAACTTTACGACTTTCGGTATTCACAAAAGGCATTTAGGAGTAATAAAGTTAGGATTTCTAACTTTACTATTCCTAAATGCCCTTCGTGAATACCGAAAGTCGTAAAGTTAGGATTTTGTCTCAGATTACTTTTGTGAATCGGGCCCATTGACCCTTATTTCCCGGGCAAAGGGTATTTCACTGGGCTGGGAAGGCGTTTGCGCTCGCTATTATCTCCCGAATGAGGCCTCAAGATCTCGGTAGATCAGTGTATCCTAGACTCGTCAAAAAGATTGGAAGCCTTTGTGTATCCCTGCACGCAACGCAAATTGTAATCATGTAGCGCTTACTACTCCTGACGAGGTGTTGAAGCGCTGTTTGACCAATAGCACGCTACCCCAGAACCCAAAGTAGTAGCAGGTTTCCTTGTACGATAAGCATGACAGGACTGTGTGCAACGTACAAAACCCGCTGCATCTCTGAGACAGCGGAATGCACAGGGCATCCGCCACAGGGGTACAAGGTACTTGAGACTCCTAAAGTTTGGCTTGACGGACATTAGAGGGAGGGCAAGCTCCACACAGATGGAGGCACCCCAGATTTGCAAGAGCCAGGGTAAGCATACGGAACTGCTAAATCCTACAGGACATGGCATCACTAAAGTAGTCTAAACATTTACGCTGATTTTATTGTTTTCATAAAGAGGATCTTTGCATGGCTGCAATGAACATAAAATTTTATTTAAAAAAAACAGCAGTAGTGTTTTAGAATCTAAATACATTTTCCAAAGCACGAGCCATGAATGGTTATGCTATCTATGTGACCCCCTCTGTTTCTTAAGAGTAGAGGTTTTCCATTTTCCGTTTCCAGTTTGCTGCCAACCATAACTTTTGGATCCTTTCCCACCAGCCGAGTTTGAAGGACTGTTTGTTATGAACAACGGCACATATTTCCGTTGGTGTTCCCATGGTTACCCGTATGACAAGTGCAAAATACCACAATGACCTTATTTGTGAATCCCATCCATGAACTAAATGTGATGGACAGACTTCTTTACCATGGGAGCTAAAAGACCCTGGCATCTGCTTCAACAAGATGTCAAACCAAAGCAAGTTTCTAAAGCCGTTTTCAGAAACGATGTAACTGCTGTTAAAGACAGACAGGCCCATGGAGTCTGCCCGTTTTCTGGCTGGTCTTGGCACACAGACCATAGGTGGTCTAAAGCTTTACTACTGCTTACTCAGACACTATGTTCCCCTGGGTCACAGGCAGGTCATTTTGAAGACACACAGGGGAAAACGAGGATAACAGGAGAATTTGACATGCAACAGTTGTGGAGGAAGCCATGACGTTCAGAGGAGAAGCTCGAGGACCCTTGTCAAGCAGTCATACATAAAGGATTTCGCAAAGTGATATGTGTGAGTGTGTGTGTGTGTGTGTATATACACATATACAATACCCTTTCAGGCATAGAGTGACGCATAAATTATGCAAAAAAAGAAGCAGAGAACTCTGGGTAGTTCTCAAGTTTAGGTGGAAAGCAGCTCCAGTATAGCACACTCTTAACACCAACGACACTCTAAATTTGGTCACCTCAAATGTCTGCTTTTCTATCAAAGTCTTTAAGCGTAGGATTAGCACAAAGCTATACCTCTCTGAAGAGCTCTGAGAGCGAAACACGTGTCAGAGGTTGCTTTTATTCATTTCAAGTTGGCTTGGATGGTATTTTACTAATCCAAAGCTGTAATACTGTGCCTGGAATGGCAAAAGGCTTTGGCCATTTCCCAGCTCTGCGTGGATGGCACTGTGCTAATAGTGCACCTAAAGACTTTGACAGAAAAGCAGACATTTGAGGTGAGCAAATTTAGAGTGTCGCTGGTGTTGAGCGTGCTCTATACTGGAGCTGCTTTCCACCAAAACTTGAGAACTACCCAGAGTTCTCAGCTTCTTTCTTTTTTGCATATATATATATATATATATATATATATATATATATATATATATATATATATGTATTTATTGTAAGGAGGGGAATGTGTGGTCATTTTATTGTTAAGAGGGGAAGGTGTGTGTTATCTGGTAGTTAGAACCCTCTGCATGCGCCTAGTACTGTCGCTAAGTGAACAAGGGTTCTGAGAATGTGGTAATTCAAAAGGAAGGAGTTGGTGAGGTGATTCCAGTAACTTGAAAATATAAGGAGTTAACTAAGAAGAACATCGTATACCTTATTGACCTTTTCACACTGTTCCCATATGGAGCAGGATGAAGATTGAGTTGCATATGGTTGGTGTCTATTTACGGTGGCACAGGGGGTGAAAAACAAAGGTCTGGAATGCAGCCCATGTGATTGCCAGTGGTTGAGATTAATTCAAGCATTCCTTCCATCAGCATGCTGTTTGCTGCAGCTGAAGAGGAAGTAGGGTGCGAAAACAGGGAGGAAGGCTGCAGATGCAATCCCGGATTCATTTCTAGAGGAGAAAAGGATGAAGCCTGAGGAAGGAAACAAAAAAGCTGGGGGCTTAGGAGTATGTGGGGAAGTAGTAATAGGAGGATGGTGGGGAATCATTTGGATAGCTTGGAAAAGTTAATGACTGGTGTAGAATGTACTGTGAACGTCAGCAGCAGATAAAATGAAATAATGTTCCCATTGTGAATTCACCTAGAACCATATCAGGCATTTCATTTTAGACCCATTTATGAACAGTGAATAGTATTCTAAATTCTTGTTTCTCCCCTCACACAATCTATAATTTAAAAATATTCACGATTTTTCCCATCTCTGGACTACCAGTAGTCTGACTTTATCCTTATCCTTCAGAATGGCTTTTATCTGGAATGCTGGAGTGCCTGTTAGAGGTGCCGGCATCATACATGGCAACATTTTGAACCATATAAGAGGGATATCAAGAAAGAATTTTGGGACATTTTTTTACTTGCACTGAAGTGGGAGAACACTAATATGGTTTGTTTTAAAAACTTACAGCCACCCCGCTCCTAAATTTACAAATATCATTATTGTGGCCGAGGATCTCACAACTTCATTTACATTTAGCATAAGTGAGACCCCTGGACGAAGCTATTGAAGGCTCCAGTGGGACTCCTGTCCTCTATAGTCCTACGCTGGACTTCAGGTGCAGCAATGCAGTGCAGAAACTTAGAGTCACATGGTAAAACTCATAAGTGTCTTCAATTTCAAATATTTCCCTAATTCAAACATTTCTGCAATTTACAATGAGATTAAAACTTGTTGGATTGGGGGTTGCTTAGGAGTCTGTCTATTCAAACATTTCAGTAGCCTTTGCAAGAGACACAAACATTTATTGGTTGTGCGCTGATGCCTCTGAGCTGCTCAAGATTCAGTCCATCATTACGAGTGGACTGGATTTACCAGATGGTAATTTCTCCTTACAGTAAATCTGATACTGCACCTTGTGGTTTTACCCTGGTGCAACATTACCACAGTATTCCAAGATAATGAGGTCGGGACGAAGGATAACGTCCGAAGTCAAAGTCTGCAAATCGATCATTACAGATTTTCCCTATCTCCAAGGTTGTACCTGGCTAAATCTGCAGTGGGAAAATCTCAGACAGGCGGTACTTCCACACAGCTCAGAATACTGGAGTTAGACTAAAACACTGTAATAAGGGCTGCGGAGTCTTATTTTATGTTTACACCAGTCTTTGCAAGAGCAGTGCAACAGGAGTCTGCCCAGCAGTGCAACATGGCGCAATACAACATCCACATACATGAGAGACTAACGGTCACAAGCAGAATCACGCGGAGGCAAGCAACAAGGATCCCCTATGTACACTGACAGATTACTGGCAAAGGGAAACCCTACAGGAAGTAGGTCAATGTAGGGGAGCAGGTAATGAGTAGGGCACCAAGAGAAGAGCGACTGGGCAGTCTCCCTTTGTTATAAAAAAAAATCAACAAGGTAGGCAGCACAAAATTACAACCAAAATAAAAAAGAAAACGTAAATAAAATTAATGAAAAAAGTAGTTGAAATTATTTCAAGGATTTATTTTCTAAAGCAAAAATGATAAATAAAAAAATGGGAAATGAAAGAAACAAAGTGGTCCTGTCAGGAATCTGTGTGCATTAACAGTCTCGCACCTTCTTCTCCGAGTTCTGGAACATCTCCATTGCCTCCTCAACAAGGTCTTCCTCGTAGCCCTGCTTGCATAATCGATCACAGGCACTGAGGTAGCTGAGAACCTACAAAAGACAGAAAGGCTGGGAGTTTATCATGGTCAAAGCTAGGCTGCCAGGTTCACAATGAGATCACAGTAGTATGTACATATATGCTTGCATAAGAGGGCCTCTTCATCTTGGCTGGTGAAGAAGCAACCAGTTCTTTGATGAACTCAGTTGGCTGTTATGAACATACCAGCTCACCAGTAAATCTTGTGACTGCACCTTGTACGTCAGAAGTCAAAACTTGAAGAACAAGTTACTTACCTTCAGTACCGCCTTATCGGGTAGAGACTCTATCTAGCTGCAGATTCTTTACCTTAGAATTATCCCCAGGTGTCAGACTGGATCCAGACATTTTTTCGTGAGCAGTACCCCGGCACGCCGGTAGGTGGCGTCGATCTGGTTCACATGCCGTCATCCATGCCGGAAGTGATATGTGCAGTACCTAAATAGGCACCACCCCACCGCACGGACGTCAGTTTCTTTTCGTGCCTTCCCATGCGCGGAGCCATGAAGAACACTGACCACTGGTGTGCAAAACTAGGGCCCTGAAAGGAGAGAACCCTGTCCCTAGAAATCAATTCGCAGAGCAGGGAGGATGGGTGGGTTGGTACATCTAGATAAATCTCTAACAGATAAGGCATTTCTAAAGGTAAGCAACTTGTTCATCCGAGAGAGACTTACAGCCTCAGATTCCTTACCTTCGAATAGATACCTATGCAATACCTCACCAGAGGTGGGTCTGCAAAACCATTTCATATCAAAAAGTCCTGCAGGACTGAACAGACAAAGTGCCCGTCCCAGCAGACCTGACTGTCCAGGCAGTGGTGTTTTGTGAACGTGTGCAGCAAAGCCCACGTTGCTGCCTGGCAGATGTCCAGGACTGGGACTTCGTGTGCTAACCTTGGCTCTGGTGGAATGTGCCCGGAAGCTCTCAGGGGTTGTTTCTTGGCCAATGTGTAGCAGATTTTGTTTCAGAGCACCATCCATCTGAAGATGGTCGTCTTCTGCAAGTCCTTTTCTTTCTTTGCTCTGACATACCCCATGAAGAGTTGGTCTTCCACCCAGAACTCTCTCGTGCAGTCAAGGTAGATTGATAACGCTCTTTTTGGGTCCAGTCGGTGAAGTTGCTCCTTTTCTTTAGAGGGATGTGCCCAGGCGTAAAAAGTAGGCAGGGAGAAGGACTGTCCTACATGAAAGGGAGTGATGACTAGATGGTAGAAAGGAAGCTCTAGTTCGTAGAACCAGCTTGTCTGCAACAGTACTTCATTTGTAAAAGAAAGAGTGCTGGTGTCTGAAGTTCTGCTCAGAAGCCCGTGGCTGGTGCAATTAAACTTTGGTGTGCTAAATAACAAGGTGGGTAGTCTTAAACGACAAAGTACACAGAAGAGGGTCCCTGTAAACAGGATGGGTAAGGGGAGAACCAGGGAGGAAAAACAACAATATACACAACAAACAACCCCTTACCCAATTATTTTCAACGTTCTAAATCGAATCGACAATAAATAATGTTCCACAGATGAACAGTTAATTTCTTTTATTATCAAAAGATAAAAATATTTTCTCTTTTTTTTTTTTTTATCTTTTGATAATAAAAGAAATTAACTGTTCATCTGTGGGACATTATTTATTGTCGATTCGATTTAAAACAACAATATACACAACAATCAACCCCTTACCCAATTATTTTCAACGTTCTAAATCGAATCGACAATAAATAATGTCCCACAGATGAACAGTTAATTTCTTTTATTATCAAAAGATTAAAAAAAAAAAAAAAGAGAATTGTTTTAAATCTTTTGATAATAAAAGAAATTAACTGTTCATCTGTGGGACATTATTTATTGTCGATTCGATTTAGAACGTTGAAAATAATTGGGTAAGGGGTTGATTGTTGTATATAGGGTAGTCTTAAACCACCTCATGCCTCTTTAATCCACTAGCAGACACTTCCTGCTCCTTTATTTCACTCTTACAGGTTCATGCTTTCTCACTTTGTGACAGTTTTTCCATCTTTCTCTTCATCTGTCTTTCCAATTTTGTGTTCCCCCCTCTTGCTCTCGGCAATTGTCTGATGGGGAAAAATAAGTGCTGGTCCCCAAAATTAAGTTCTATGGACACCCTCCCGCAACCACCGGCTTAAATTAAACACTGGTCTGCAAGATCATGGTCTGAATTATACGTGGACGGTGCCGTAGTGCGTGATCGGGAGAATTATTGAGGTCCTTATGCCTGTGTATTGGAGGTTTAATGTGCAAGAAGAATATCACCTAACAGAATGAGAGGTCGATATTTGGGTCCTAAAAGAGGGTTTCAGCAGGAGGTATACTCAGATGAAATGCCCCCTGTTACTGATGCAACTATCGCTGACAGTTATACTGTTGGTGTTTACACCGGCTTCTTTAAGTGTCAGGTAGGAAGATTCTAAGAGCTTATCTCCAACACCATACTCTAAATGTGACAGCTTATTCACTGAATCATGCCTACGTATTTTTAGTTTTTATTCTTTCGACACTCCTCGTGACTGAGGCTAATCTTTTGGCTGAGATGAGTCAGAAGACTTAGTGAGGAACAGGCCTTACTTCACCCTGCTGATAGTGGGGCATGTCAGTTTACTAAGGCTAATTTTGTATGGAAAAAATAAATATTATGGTCAAGGAATAGTTTTTACATTCAATTATGTTTTTTACCCTTTCGTTATGTTGTTCATTTATTATTGTTCATATTTCCCTTGCAACAATTTTAATAATTGGATTACAATTCTCTATCCGTATTGCGGTACGAGGAAAAACTTCATTGTATTTTTTAGCTAAACCATATTTCATATTTTTTCAGTGTGCATTCTGCCTTTGGCTTATTATACAATAACTGAACAAATGACAAATTATTATTAGATTTTGATAGTTTGCAAACATTTGTGATTGTGGATCATATATTGTAATGGACTTTGCAAACAATAAAGAGCCAGATGTACGAAGCATTTTTGAGGTCACTAATGGCCCGAATCGCAGAATCAGGCGTTTGCGACCACAATAATGCTTTTTTAATGTACAATCAGCAACCTGTGATTCTACTGATTCGCAATTTGAGTTTGCGTTTCAGTATTTGGAACGTGCATGTTTAGGAAGTTCCTTCCAAATACTGAATGACAGTGCCACGTATTAATGTTTTGCAACCGAATTCTGGTTGCAAAACATTAATAATTTATCACCAATTCAAAATTGCTGGTAATCCATTTGCTTTGAGAATGTTAAAAAATATTTTTTAAGAGCAGGCAGTGGTCTCAGGGACGACTGCCTGCTCTTAAAAAATGAAAGTTAAACGTTTCATTTTTTAAAAAAGCATCCTGTTTTCCTTTAGGGAAAATGAGCTGCATTTAAAAACAAGCGTTTGCAATGCAATAGGTTTCGCATTATTGATAGTTTGAGGTATTGATGTTATATAATAATAATGCAACGCCAATAGCTCATACTTTCAGTAATGCGAGACCGAGTGCATTGCAAATGATTGCATAGTGAGCCAGGAACCACCATTGTATGTCTTAGTGCAGTACCGCAAGCTGCTCCTAGAGCTCCCTAGTGAGCAAGGCACCAGCACCGCATGTCTAGGTGCAGTACCGCAAGCTGTTCCTAGAGGTCCCTAGTGAGCAAAGCACCAGCACTGCTTGTCTAGGTGCAGCACCGCAAGCTGCTCCTAGAGGTCCCTAGTGAGCATCAAAAACTTTGAAGATATGGTAAATCCACCCTACCCATAATGCATAGGCTAAAAATTTAGGAGTGTATTTAGACCTTTCTCTATCTATGAAGGAGCAGGTGGCGGCCGTCTCAGGTAGCTGTTTTGGTCTGCTAAAACTCCTATGGAGAGTGTTCGATCTTCTCCCCTTATCGGTACGCAAGACCCTGCTCCAAGCCCTGGTAGTCAGTCGACTGGACTATTGTAATGCACTTTTGGGTGCAGCGAATGAGGGGACACTAAATAGGCTCCAGGTAGTGCAGAACACGGCAGCTCGATTGGCTTTAAATCAACCACCCAGGACTCCTTCCCGGTCATTACTAAAAAGCCTACACTGGCTTCCTATCCGGAATCCAATCAAGTTTAAAATTTGCTGTTTGATTCACAAAACTTTTAATGATAGTGGACCCAAGTATATGACCGATAGTCTTGTCCCCTATCATCCCAACAGATCTCTACGTTCTAGTGGAAAGGCTCTGCTTGTAGTACCCTGGGTCAACAAGCTTCGTGCGGGAGGCAAATCTTTTGCCTATGTAGCCCCGCGCCTTTGGAACTCACTCCCCATTGCGTTACGTGTGTGCCCTGACTTGCTTAAATTCAGAAAACTACTGAAAACCGAACTCTTTTAATCTTGTTAGCTTTTCACCTCCTTGTTTTCATGTTTCGCTGCTAGCGCGGAGATACCCCTGCAGGGGTGAGTCCTGCGCTTTACAAATCCCAAATTCATTCATTCATGCAAGACAGTGCCACGAGTACATTCAAATAGCTATGTCCATATATACAATTAGTAGCTTTGAAATGTGACAAAAGAATTATATTAATTCCGGATTAGGTTAGGTTGTACTCTATTTGGAGCTGATGAAGGGAAATTTATAGAAGGTCTAATATAAATGTGAGATGTGTAGGTGCAGGTGCAGTACCGCAAGCTGCGCCTAGATGTCCCTAGTGATACAAAAAGGGATGATGGACGGAACATGAGGCACAGGGTCAGACTGAGTTGCATATGGCCATGTCTGAACTGGGGTGGTGGAGTGAGCTAAAGAATGATGATGGATTAAACCCAGATCAGTTGACTGGGGGTGAGTGTTTGATTGGCTCAAACGTTCCGTCCATCATCCCCTTTTTGTATCGCTTTGGTACGCCCTAAGTTGGCGGGGGTATGCCCAGACGTGGGTCCCTTGCTCACTTTGCCACTGGATTCAAGCAAGCCTGGCTGATGACGGCTGAAATGCCAGAAACCGGTCCTAGGATGCTTGTTTCCGGTCCAGGGAAGACATGGCTTGGCAGTTCGGGCTGGACTGTTCCCATGAGGCACAGGGTCAGACTGATTTGCATATGGCCATGTCTGAACTGGGGTGGTGGAGTGAGCTAAAGAATGATGATGGATTAAACCCAGATCAGTTGACTGGGGGTGAGTGTTTGATTGGCTCAAACGTTCCGTCCATCATCCCCTTTTGTATCGCTTTAGATGTCCCTAGTGAGCATCATAAAGTTTGAAGATATGGTAAATCCACCCTACCCATAATGCATTGCATGCAAGACAGTACCACAATACATTCAATATATACAATGAGTAGCTTTGAAATGTGACAAAGGAATTATTATATTAATTCCGTATTAGGTTGTACTCTATGTGGAGCTGATGAAGGGAAATTTATAGAAGGTCTAATATAAATGTGAGATGTGCTAGCGAGTAAAGTAATCTCTGCTAACCTTGTTTAGGACCAAGTGAGTGTCCAGTCTGAAGGCCTTTAAAAAAAATAGTGCCTTGAGGTTGTAATTAAAACCTAGGGCGTAACAACACATGTAATAGGGCGTGTCCTCATGGGAGGTTACAAAAAGAGAAAGGGAGTTACTAAGGAGGGACTACAAAGACCAAATAACCAATGAAAAGCCACCATTTACAAAGGACAGGAGCCAATTAAAAAGATGGGCGGGAAGTAGGCGGAGCTTTATTCACATATCCTGAATACAGCATGTCTCGAAGAGACAGCGCAAGCGCTGCCTAGGCGAGACATAAAAAGATTTCTTTATTTAAAAGCAATCACAGACAGAAAGGTCTGCTGACCTCACCAGGCCATCATCCCTGTGATGGCTATCATTTCTAATGGGATGTAAACTGTGACCTGCCTCATTAATATTCATATGAAACTGCTTGGTAGGTGGTTCTATAGGGTATTGGCGCTCCTGGCCAATATGCAGGTAAGTATACTCTAGTACTGAGTGAGGATTGCGGTGCTTAAGGGTAGGGAGAGCCACCCTCCCGAAATAATCCCTCCTATTCACAGTATATGTATCCTGGATGTGTTTCCCAATGAGGCGAACCTTAAACGAGGATTTAGTAATAGTGCAAGTTTATTCAGGTATGAATAAATAAAATCCGTGGTGCATTGCACCCACTCGATGCAGGTTGTGTTAAAGAAAATAACTGGCAGCCATATTCTTGCCGGTATTAATACAGGACCTTTGCCTCTGTGATGAGCAGAACTCCTTCCGGCGTGTACGCTGGAGACCTGGATACACGTCCGAAGGAGCTCTGTTCATCACAGAGGCAAAGGTCCCGTATTAATACCGGCAAGGATGTGGCTGCATCGAGTGGGTGCAATGCACCACGGATTTTATTTATTCATGCCTGAGTATAGCCCTGAAGAATTCGTTGCGCACAACCGTAAGCGCGACGAAACACGTGTTGGCTAAGGCTGTTGTGAATAAACTGAAGCGCATGTTCCAGCAAAGACTCAAGCTTTTGTCACACTGTTATTGATATAATTGATACACTGTTAGCATGTGCAGGGGACTGTTGTTCATTAATATTCATGATGTAGGTCGATTTGCGACCCACTAGGAAACTGTAATTTAAACAAAAAAAATTCATACATTAGGAATAGCGATTTCCTAATTGCGATTCGAGCGAAAATCACAATTTGGAAATCGCTATTCCTAATGTTAGTACATTAGTCCCAAAATGACGATGCTGATGATGGAAGAAAAATTGAGACAAGCAGGCTAGTGACTTCCCATGGTAGGCAGTCTAATGTGCACCTGCAGATTAGTGACTGTTCAAAGTAGATGTATGTGCTACCAAGAGCACAACTTCAACACACGTAGCCTGTTGGCACGTCCTGTCAGGACAAAAGTTAGTGATCTTCCAGCCTGGACAAGCAGTCTAGCAACTAGCACAGTCTGCACATGAAACGCCAAGCTGAATGGCACAGTAGTGAATACAAAATCTGGATAGACAGTCAAGCGGCTGTGTAATCTGAACACATAAATTGTTGCCCGCTCTATAAGGACTTCATTATTGGAAGGTGACATAAATGAGAGCCCATCTTGGAGACCACACATTGACTTCCAATGGGCTCGAAATTGCTCAACAGGCTGGGCTTTGGAAAGGTGGTTGGCATAGGAATAACTGATTGTCACAGTGAAGTGAGGATGGGGTAAACTAAATGATGAATCAGCTGTATTTCAGAGACTGTATTATACTTCCGGATCAAGAGGGCATAGAAGGGTAGGAGTGAGAGTAATGGATCCAAAGATATGGGGAAGAGGGGAGAGAGTGATGGAAGGCTTGAAGTAAGAGATGGAGAACATAGGGTTAGGAGGGAAATGAGACTAGGAAGCATGAGAAGGCAGGACGTGGAAGGGACAGGAAGTGTTAGGCAGGAAGAACAGTGGCTGTTTGGGATGGGCGGTCCATTGTCAGTGTACAACCCCTACAGCCTGAGTTTTGGCTGATTCGTTGGAGTTAGAACGAACAATGTGTTCGGGTCTGGCTGTATACGTTTCGGTTAGAGAACACCAGTCCCATTAGGCCTATAGTTTCTTCGAGTATGGGAAAATGTTATAGGCATACCTGAAAAAAGGGAGAATCCCTATGCCAGTGGTATAAGACAGGAGGTAGTTAGGTTGGTCAGAAGCATAAACCAGGAGGTAGAGTGAGGGGATAGCAGGTTATGGAAGGAGATGGAAGGTGGCAGGGAGTGATGGGGCAGGCAGTAGCATAGGTCTGGAGACACAGTCTGGAGAGAAGAGATAGTGAGTAAAGGAGGTATGAGGCAGGAGGGAGAGTGCTGAAATAAGAAACAAAAGGGTGCATACTAGGGCACCTGACAGCACGTGGCTACTAATTACCTAATATGAACATACATCTATTGTGGAATGGGCATACATAAGGAATGAACATCTTTCAGCTTCACCATTCAAACCACTAAGTCTGATGCAGTCACCTAACAAAGACACACTCATTCACCCTACTGACAGCACATAGAAACAACCCTATCCGAACTCCATTCTGTGATGGAACTGTAGCAACTGTTTGGAAAGGCATCCCCAGACCACGAAAAGTGTTGTGATGCCATTCTTAAGGCAATTATGTGCTATATACATTCAAAATAATAAAAATAATGATAAGGGGGTAGAAGATAGCAACATTTAAAGTGAAGGGGCTAATAAAAGATGTGCCTTTCAGGTGACCAACTCCACTGCTGTCCCAGCTTTGACCCCTCTACTGGAGTCCAGCAGAAGTCAGTGACCCTCTGGCCCCAGTAGCAAATCCTGGGCAGATCACGTGACCAAGATTTACCGTCCTGGGAACATCTTGCTCTATAATTCTGCTTTAGAAACAGTCAGGTCAAAGATTGTCTGAGGTCGCCCTCTCTAATTTGGCTGAGTGCCCTGAAATCCATCTGCTGTACCAGGACTACAGCCTCCTATGGTCTGGTCCAGGCTCCCAGAGGCCAGGGCTTGCTGCTCTCATTCCCCTCACAGGGAAGGAGTGAACTCACCCCTTCTTTCTGAAACCAGAGGCTTTTCCTTGGCATTTAACATTGTTTTGAACACTGACAACTATCCAACCAGTGCTTTATACAATTCCAGAAAAGACAAGCACACAGAACAACCCCACTCCATTTCCCGAACCCCAGCACCAGGTTAGCAATCACCGTTATACATTTTACACATATGGCAAAACCTCTATGCATTTTACAGGCAAAACCGAGTCACTACGTTTAAGTTTCCTAGAATAAAGGTTAGCGCCTTCTGAAGTCAAATGGTAACATATGTGGGGGAGCCACAGTCCTTAGATGTAGTGCTTCTCACTTCTAAAGCTTGCAGAAATAATGTTGCATTTACAGCCTGTGTGTGCCTACACCAAGCCCAGAGTGTAGTGCTAACAATATTTCTTTATTTTTGTGTAAAGTGACAGCAGGAAATAAATAGGGACACATTTCCACTCTGTCTGCGTACACTGCGTACATCATACACGTACTGCATGCTGAGCAGTCTTCATGGCTGCCTACTATGAGCACATGATAAAAAATACTGAAATAGTTTCAGCGGTGTGTCTTTGTACTAAGCATAGGATACAGTCTGTCAGCGTGCCTGGCTGCGCTGCATATGTGATACAATTACGCGGTGTGCCTGGTTGTACAGAGCACATGTTACAAACGGCACAGTATTTACAATTCCAATGAGTGCTTGGCTGCACCAAGCAAGCGATATAAAGAGTCCAAACTAAAAAAAGCATTAAGACTCGACCCCTAGTGATGGCCCCAAAATATCAACATCAAGATATCATATTAACAAAACTACTGTAGGCACAATATAGGAAGGACAAACATACCAGGAGCCACAATATTGTGTGCAATAATATTGTGAGTTAAGTATTAAGTAAGGGGTAGGGTTCAGTTCAGGGCTTGGGTTTGGTTCAGAGTTTGAGTATGGACTAGGGTTAGGGCTAGGTTTAAGGTTACTAATGTCTGGCATCACTTTTCCTATTCCAGGCTCTGTTGGGTGCCCAAATGCATATCGTCCTGCTGATGACTTTTACACTGCTTAATAAGGTTGAAACGGCAACGCTATACACATTCAGAATATGTCCACTTTCTATTCATAGATGATCATCCTGTGTATTAACAGTCTACGAACACAAGATTAATGTGTATGCACACACTCACTTGTCGCTTTTATGTTTTCACGGTGTAATCACCATGGGCACCGAGCATCTTGTTTACAGTGATTTGAGCCTTAATTTATTGTTAAAAAATATGTATGTATTGGCTTTCTGTAGCATTAAGAGCATGGACAACTGATTTCTCTCTCAAGCTGAAAACACATAGGTAAATGAGCCCTAATGTATCCATTGTTTCCTATCCAATTCTATCACTGTGCACAAGTCAATTTATGAATCAGATCCTATCTTACTTCTCCAGTAGAAACACTGAAGATGTGCCTAGTCTCAGGATATCAATCTTTTGAAAGTCCCCTTCATTTCTGGACAATGAAAGGAGGGCTGGTCCTTTCCAGCATTGGCACCTACTATTTGGAAGTGTCTCCCTTTTCCTGTAAGACTCGACGTGGAGCACTTTGTCTTTATGAACAAACTCACGATCTGGCACTTCTCCCACAACATTGAAAGCCTAGTGGCCTATAAGCTTCCAGTCTCTGTGCCAGAGCGAGGAAATGTTGTCGGTGCCTGTGCGCTTTATAAGAGGTGCTAACATAACAACTGCCTCAGCCAGAAAACTAGTAAAGATATGATGCCGGCTGAAAACATGCAAACAGCTAGGAACATTTCTAGATTTCCTACGCCAGTACACTTTTAAAGAGCTAATAGACCTCACAAGGGCATCCAAGTACCACATAGAAGCTAATACAGAAAAAAGAAAATTAATCTACAATGAGCCTTTTCCAGCCTCCAGAAACTCAAGTAGTGCTCAGTTACTTGTAACTTCTTGTGTCCACATATTGTTATGTGTGGTGGAGTGCAGAGGAAAATATCTCCGACTCCCACTTATCTAGCTCTGTAGAACTCAGGAGCCACAGTGGTGAGAGAGACATAATAGTCATACATTTTGGTTTTCTGCCCAGGACCTTAAACATCTTTTTAGGAAGAAACCGAATTTTAGCTACTGTTCCTCTATGAATGTGCAATCTAAATTCCAAACACTGACAGATTCACTCCCGCGGCATCTTAAAGAAATGTGTGGTAGAAACTCACTGTAATGTAGTCACAAGGCGGCTGCCCGTCTCTGTGTAACTAGTGAACCTGCCCTCAGCACACTTCATGTAGCACTAGGGACACCCCAGGTTCAATTTACATTCGGTACTTAGCTGAAAGTCAGTCAAAATTCAGATACTTGATTTCAGCTGAAACTTTCATGTTTACATACTGACAGCGGAGTAATTTAAGGTTGCATTTTTCAAATGTTAAGTCAGATTAAAACAGTTACTTTATTTCTGGAATCTGAATTTCACAAATTGAAAACAAATTGTTGGTTACGGTTTATTTTCTGTTTTAGATCAGTTATGCTGATAAGTCAGAGGAATGAACAAAACATTGTGGCATAAAAAAATTTACATTTTTCTTGCCTTCAAAATGTGCAATTTTTAGATCTGGAATTTTAACACGACAACCACATTTTTTACCCCAATCCAAATGTCAATATTTGAGACCTACTAAGCGGTATTTGCCCAGATACGAATATATGCTATTTGGTACACCCTAACCCAGAGGTCTTCAAACTGTGGGGCGCGCCCCCCTGGGGGTCCGTGACTGCATTCCCAGGGGGGGCGCAAATGCCTCAGCAAAGAATTGTAAATGGAGATCGCCTGGAAGTGTGGCCTTCTTTATTTGGCGCATGTCCAGGCCGTTTTCATTTACAAACAGACTTGGAGTGTAAAGTATAGAAACCCCGTGCTATGGGGGCTGGGGTCATTAAGTGTGGTGGCAGGGTCAAAGAGGCGGCTAAGAAGAACAAACTATTCTGTAAGGATTTTGTTATTTTATACGCAGTTACAAAGGCAAAAAAAGGTAACCCATACACAATGAAATAAAAAATAAATGCAAGTTAAACATCCTGTTTTTCTGGGCAAATCACCTAATCTCCAGTGCCTACAAACAAACGTGACCTTGTGTAATGTAATTTGTGCTCATGTAAAGCGCTGCAACATCTCGGGTCAAATTTGCGCTATATAAAACTACCACAAAAAATAGTAATCTTATTGTGCTAAATGTGACATCTCAGTTGGTTAATGTGATCACTGTAGATGTCTGTGTGTGTGTCAGACCAGACAGGCACAGACTTGTATCATAGTTGGCGCAGTGTGGAATACTGACTTATGTATTTATAGTGCTATGAAGTCCCAGCCTGTGACAGAAAGCACTGTGAATATGTAAGTCATTATTAATTTGTAACGACAGAGGAGAAACACAAAAGGAACAAGATCCATGGGTAGTGAGAAAGATATGGCTCAGAAGAAAGGGCACTATGTGGGGGCTCATTTTTTCATTTACAAATGAACAGAGACGGCTTCATCAGAGAGATGCCCCCTAGGCAGGGTGTGGTATAAAGGGATTTTTATTTTTAAAAGGGCCATCACAATCATTAGTGTAACAGGTACTGAGGCAAGGGTGTAAGTGACCACTGTCCCACAATTATGTCTTCCTTACTATGAAAAATGTGCTGTGGGGGGCCCATGGTCCTTGCTAGTATTAGAGCCCGGGTCACCCTTGCTTTTTTTTTTTCACACTCGAGGGCAGAAAGTATGATTGGTGCTGCAGGTAGAGTGGCACCAGGGCCCCATGGCACGAGGAGCCAAGTAAACCCCAATCATAGCAGTTTTATCACCCTCCTTGGCTTGCATTAGGGCCCAATGCACACTTGTATGTCAGTGTTGCTTTCAGCCTCGGAGCAATGGCTCAAGGGAGGGGAAAATTGAAGCAGAGGAGGCACCTTAGTTTAGCCTCAGAGAGATGGCAGGGAGCGGGTGTGGCAAAATGGGAGCCCTGTTTTTAACAGAGGAGATAGCCCACTTTGCATGGCAGAAGCTATCATTAGTGAAGTAGGTGCAGCCGTCCAGGGTTCTGAGGGGCACACTGCATCACAGTTATCACTTTTACTTTAAAAAGGGGTCAAGAGGACATATTGTCATATGTAACATTAGGGCACCCTTGCAGAAAAAAAGAGGGATATCATGTGGGAGCTTCTGTTTTTTCTTGAAAGGGACAGAGAGCCTGTTATAAGGTTGGCATGATGGTTAAGCAAGATGGGGAAGAGGTGAAAGCAGCAGAGGTGATAGCCTGCTACCCAGGGCCTCAGTTATCATTGGTGCAGCAGGTGCAGTTGCATTGGGGCCCAGGAGTGTGAGGGGTTCACAACACCCCAATTTTGGGGAGCAGTATTTTTGGGTCAATTAGTGGTTTTGTTCGATGTATTTGCTGTTTTAAAAGTCTCACATTCAGTGTGGACTATGAACTACAGTACCACTGAAATGATCTCATAAGTCTTGCCCCCTGTGCTCAGCCCATCTCTACCGCTCCCCCAATCCTTCTCATGAAGTTTTGGAGGGGGGCCCGACTTAAAAACAACTTGCTTAGGGGGGCTCAAAGCAAAAAAGTTTGAAGACCTCTGCCTAACCTATCAGCGCTTTGTGTTCTTATGATGAACCATTTGAAGCACTTTCCTGGTAAGCAAATTTAATCTTCCTGCTGCCAGAATTATCATACTCAATATCACATCAGGGTATCCCACTTTGATCTCTTTTTGTCCATCTCTGATAGCACATTTGGTCACTTGTACCCCAACCTTTCACAACTTCTTGATCTCCTGTGATCTCAACTTGTTCAACATCACAGCACCTACTTCTTCTGCAGCTACGAGTAGATTTGGAAGCCTCGTCTTCTCCCCTTCAAGAATCCAACACACATAAAACACCTCCTCACCTCTCACCCTGTTTAAAGTCCATGCCACGTGCCACTTTTACTTACCACCTGCAGCACGAGTTTCCTCCTGTCTCAGACCTTCACTCTTTCAGGTGATCCTTCATTCTTGCCAGTGACACGACCACCTCATCCCTAATCAACTCCTCCATTCTCACACAACCCCTCTTTCCCTACCAAATGCCACATCCTCCATTTTCTCCTTCCACCTCCATTCATAAGCCCTTTTTAACTTTTGACTCTTCCTATACATACTCTGATATTTTTTTATATTTTTTCTTTCCCTCCATCATTTTCCACCTTTCCATCCTTCTACCTCCAATAATTAAAAGCTAATTCTTCCAAAACACTGGCATATTACTTCACTATGGTTTTTGGCACCTTGTGTTCAATGATTTATAGCACAACAATAACACATAATATTCACTGCATGTCTCAGACACTTATCCCTCTGCATGGCATCCTCTCACACCTTTTCTTACCAGTTTCATACTTAACTACTCTTCCTTCTCTAATCCTGCAGTTTCCCAAGGTCATCCCTTACTCTGTTTCTAATACTCAGATCCTCACCCTACCAGTATCACATATTCTCCATGCACCCTCTCAGTCAACCATTCTCAGATTTCACCCTTCCACTCCTCCAAACTCACCCCTCATCCTATCTCCTGCTCAAATCTCATCCCACCAGTTTCAAAAGTTCAGCTTTCACCCTTCCAGTCTCCCCTGTAACTATCTCAAACTACCAGAGAGCCATTACTGTTACCTGTACTTGCATGTCCAAGTCAGAATGCTAGGCATGTAACGCAAAGGGAGCGCAGCATTAAAATTAGGGAGTCAGCAACCTATCTGCAAGCATGCATGTCTTCGTAGGTCCAGCTTTCCTGTGCCTTTCTGTGCTTGGCGCATGGGCCGGATAGGCTGTTACTACCATAGTCACCACAGGCTGCAGTGGCAGGCCGAGTGTCCATTTTGCCCGCTCTGTCGCCCTTATTCCAACCTCTGGTTTAGAATAAGAATGGAGTTCTGCAATCACAGCAGAGTGTGCTTAAGCTCTGGTGACCCTGTGACATTGGGTAAGCAGGGAGGCGGGTAGGGGCTTCTGATGGTATAATGAGCCCTTTTCCCGCACAGCACCCCAGTTTACAGGTGATTTTTTTCTTTTCTGTGCCTGTACTGGAAGCAGAGATGTGCCATTCCTGTTGGCGGCCTGCAGCAGGTTTGGCCTATAGGCTTTGGGACCGAGGTGGCAGTTGATTTTCAGGTTTCACCTACTAGACACTGCATGCGCTGTCTGCTGCAAGACGTTTTTTCAGCTTTCAGTGAGCTTAGAGCCTGCCCATTGTTTACCATCAGATGGCATAATTGTCACTCATTTGCCTGCTTCTTATTCATTAGCTTATTTAATCGATACTTCCTCTTTATGCGTTTGTCCCTCCTTCGGAGCATGAATGCATTACTTGTGTCCTTCTACTGTTCACTTTTCAAATGCTGCTGTCTCCCTCCTGTACTTTCCCCTCCAACATGCTCTTGTTGCTCTCTCAGTCCGTGTGCTTCTCCCCTTCCAACTGTGATGCAGTTGCCCACGTGTGCTTCTCCCCCCAACAATTGGTTTCTCACCAGTGTGCTTCTCCCCCCACCCCTTCCGAGCGCCCTGTTGCGCTCTCCCATCCATTTGTAGCCCCCGCTCAACATTCTTCTTTGTCTGCTTCCCTCCCTGCACTCTCTGTGTTGCTTCTGCCCAGGCCTTGTTGCCTTCCCCGCCCTCCTGTGGCTTCCCTCGCCACCTCCGTTTTGGCTCCCCCAACCTACTCGCGCTACTTGTTTTCCTTTTTGTTTCCCTATGCAATTCAGATCAGTAAACAAAAAGAAAAAAAACGCTGGTCTCTTCTTGTAGGTGTGTGCATGCTGCGTGCACACACCTCAAATTATTTTTCTCTTTTTTTTAGCCATGCTGTACAAGATCGGTGATGCTGTACTGCATGGCTAAAACCACTGGCAAAACCAATAGATCCCAAGGCTAGACCTATTGGCTTTGTCAATGCTTGTTCCACTTTGATTCCAAAGCAGGTGACTAGCCTGAATTTGTCCCTTGGGCTACAAATCAGTAGAACCAATCGACTTCTTAAATAAAACTGTTGGTGAAAAAGAGGTTTCAATCTTATGGTTGTTTAAAATGTTCTTTCATTAAATTTTTTCAGCAAAAAGCAAAAAAAAAAAAAATCAAATCTCAAACTGGCAAAAAAAGAAGATTCTAAAGACCTTGCATATAATTGTTTTTTGCTAACATTATCTCTGTAGGGTCAAGGCCTCGCTGTCTACCTCTATTAGCACCTAGACCATTGGATAAGAACACTATTCTAAATAAGAAAAATCAGAAAAAGAGCTATGGGAAATTTAATAGAAAGGATGGTAGGGTGATCGCAACCGGGAGAAATCATCATTCAGAATTTGGTACAGTTATTGTTGCTTCTCAGCCAATTCCAAAATGAAAAAGTTCAGGCAAAGATTTGCTTTTATATTTTGATGTCGAACGTACGTGAAAAAGGACAAAGAAACTCTGCTTATTAAATCACTCAAAGTTTCTTTATTTATTCAGTCAGTCAGATTCCTACTATGGTAGACATTAAATCAGAAGATCTGGATGCTGTTGGTTTTCTTAAATCATCGGCTGGGAGAGATTTAATCAAGGTATCTTTTTTCTCCCCTTTTAGGAAACTCACTATTCTCAAGGACAAAAAAACTTAAACACAATTGGCATCAAAATAAAATAAAAATATGATGTTGTAATTGATGAGAACGCAAAACCTTTACCTACCTGCCATGCAGGTTTGGCTACAAGCCAAATCATGTGTCCTGAAGTCCACCAAATGTTATACCCCCACAGATACAACACCATGAGAAACAAGGATCTCGGCCATGGGCAACATCAAAAACCCTGTGATCTTCGAATTGGTGTTTCAAATAATCATGGAGAGAGCATGGATGCTTTGTATCCCCATCCATCACATAATCAATATGACCTGCTAGCGGCAGTAGATTCATCCGATCCTTTTTCATCTTTTAATGAGGTTTTATAGGGACAGGAGTTCTCTTGAAAGCTTAGGATAATAAGTTGGATTAGCGATGGATTTGACCAGTTATAAAAGGAGCATTCATTAGAGTAAATTCTTAAGGACAATCATGTTTGGTGTGCTCCAGGAGCTGGCTAAGAGAGAAGCCCCATGTGGAAGATTCACAGTTCTCAATCAAAGTGGCCAATTGAAAAGTAGAAGCCGAATAGCAGGAGGCCTGCTTACTTTAGCTTAAATTAAAATTGAAATTAATGTACCTCAAATCACGGTTAATAGTAAATGGATTCTAGCTTACGTGGTTAAATTTAAAGCTCAAAAAGGGATAACGAAAGCTATGATTTTGATAAATTATCAAACAACGAGTGTATCCTCCAAAAGATTCATTGGGTTCCTTCAACTAGAGTTAACACAATCGGAATTCCAAAGTGAAAAAGTGCAATTGTAAACAAATCAATCCCATTCAAGTTGCTTTCACAGTCAAGTATTTTATTATTGTTCTTTTTCTTTCATGAATGAGACTAGATTTGAATTTAACCGAATGAGATGTCTTTGAAGTGAGTCTCAAAGTAAGCCAACATGTGTTTCGCCCTATGAAGGCATGCAAGCCTAGTGCTTTTTCAAGGCTAGATAGAAAAATAGAAGTAAATATACCGACTGCCATACTTGTTCAGAAACAATGGGGCCGATTCCGATTCGGGCCGGAAATCTCTCCGACCGAGCCGGACCCGGAGAGATTTCCGACCGAATCGGACTCGGGCAGTCCGACCGATCGAGTACGATGCGCACGCATGCCATCGGACTCAAGTCGGTCGGACTCCCATTGAAGTCAATGGGAGCCTGTCATACAACGCGTACGCGGGCTCCCATTGACTCAATGGGTGCGAGGCGGATAAGGGCGCCCCTACAGCGTGTACGCGGCGAAGCGATTCGCGCCGTACACGCACAGGTAGGGGGACCCATGGGTCCCCCTGTGTGCGACTCGCGCGCCCTACGCGTACAGGGGGGTCCGACGCGGACCCCCAAAGTCCGGCTCCGACAGCTTTTTCGAGCCGGACGGCGCGAGTCGATCGGACTGCTCGCGGCGCGCATCGTACTTACCCGGCCGGGAAACGTCTCCATAGCGCGGTGCGAGTCGTGTCCATGCGAGTCGGTCAGAGCGTGTTGAAGCCGCGTTCGAGTCGGTCGGAGTTTTCGCCGGTGCCTGCATCGTACTCACTCGGCCGGACCCGCGTACGATTCGGTCGGGAAACAGGGCTCCGAATCGGATCCGGTAAATCCGAATCCGATTCGGAGCCCTACCGGCCGAGATCGGAATCGGCCCCAATATGTTTTAAAGGTGCTGGAACCCCAGTCGTAGAAAACACCATAATACATGATATTGTGGTTGATTTAAAGTTGTAATGAGTTTGATGTGTAATGTGTAATGTGATGATAATGTCTAGTACAGGACAAAGAAAGAAAGGAAAGAAACCAAATGTTTTAGCGACATTTTACAGAGGAAATGTTAGGTGAGATCATGAAAATCAAAGATCCGATATAGATATCATGGGTAACTAATCTCGCATTGGCAAAGACTATAACTACGATATTGGACAGTAGGCGTTACCTGTATTTCAAGTATATATGAGTAAATCAATTCAATTATATCCGGCCAATTATGGTCACTAATGAAGTGGGTCCTAAATAGGAAATCTGCAAAGAATTAAACAGCCCCACAAGTGGAGGACAGTACTGAATAGATCTTATACTCAATAAATGACAAATCCACTATATATATATATATATATATGTATATATCTGTGTGTGTTGAATACCACATCTAAAGTAATGGAGTTCAAAAAATAGGCTGACAGTTTAAATTAATTGACAGTTTACAGGTAGGTTTAGCAGGAGACCCTGTGAGGGGACCGGGTCTGAGAAATCAGTTTAAAGCATGCAATATATTGTTATCCCGTATCGGAAATAAGGGAGAAACGTCAAGTATATGTTATACCAAGACTAGCAATAGCATCACCGAGAGCTCCTCTAATTTGTTTGCGCATTTCAATCAAAAGTGGTCCCAGACTTGCTTGCGATAAAATGAAAATTGAAGGGAGGAATGGTCCCCGGAGGTCTTAGGGTGTTTGGTGACCATGTCGTCGGTGGCAAGCGTTGCTCGAAGTTATGGGGTATGTATAGGGGATAATCAGTCAAGTATATAAGGAGTTTGAATCATAGCCAGAGCATGCAATAAAGATAGCATGAGGACTTAGTCCTTTTAGTAACCATAATGTGAGGAGCGTCGTTTTACTCCAAGTTTTGGAGAAATGCTGTGAGGGGGCATGAGAACGTACATGTTCGTTACAAGAAGATGGTGCCTGAACTCATATACAGCATATTAGTCAATTCCCTGGTTGTGGCTGTGTAAGCGGCAAGGTTCTTTGAATAATTGTTTATCCAGATCAGATTGCAAAAAAACATTTACCGGGTTCTAGCAAAGGGTTTCTTTAGGAAAAATCACTGAGGTCGTGTGACGGAAAGATTATTTAAACCGCTGTTTCTCCAGAACAGATTGCAGAAATTGCTTAATGATTTCTAGTGAAAGATTTCATCAGAAAAAGTCACTGCAGCCCCCCTGTCTGTTGTGGTGGTATTCAAGTTAAGTGCCATTTTATTGTAGACGTAATTGCTTGTCCTTCGTCAGTTCTTGGAGTTGTGTCGGTCGGGTTGTAACTCCAGGAAAAATGGGCACAATCTTGAAAGTAGGACTCAAATGTTACGTAAGCCTTACATAGCATTTTTCATTAACTAGTAAAGTCTTGTCATAAGATGTAATCAAGAAAGTATTGAGATATGTAAAAGGAGATATCATGATAGCGGTCACTACAGTCTGCCTTGCCCATTAAGCAGCGCTCAAACTGAGTGCCATTATATTGAATTTTTAATGTGTTCACTGGTCTTCAATCAGTTTCTAAGACTATTTCAGTGAAATGTATATCTCTCTTTAATTGGTAGGATCTTGTCCTTAAACATATATTATGTAGTGATTTGGAAATATCTAAAAGGGGTGTCACCCTTGTAGGAAGTCATTCTTACGTCAGTTCCTTGTGCTGAGTCAGTGAGGTTGTTACCTCAAAAATGTGGCTGCCGACTTGGCCCGGTTATGTAAAGTTAGGTCTATTATGGGATTTTAGGGAAGATGATCTTTGGCCTTTTTTATGTACCTAACTTACAGTAATAACGGAGTCTGGTTCTAGAAGGTATTCAACAATGGTTTAGGGTAAGCGCCAAGATGGTTTTAAGCTAAAATTGTATAAAGTTAAAGGATCCCAGACCCCAAGATCAAGATTAAGTAGTTATCAATGCATGTTAGATCGGGGTATTTTCATAGAGAACAATACATTTTAAAACCCCATTTATCTATCATTTGAGTCTAGTCCAAACTTATAGGGTGCATACCATCTTTTAGCTGAAGCTATATATGTAAATATAGCAAAGTATGTCTACTGGCATTAAAGTCCCCTCATTGAATTGCGGAGTGGGAATAAGGTCATCTATCACTGTGAAAGTCCTCGTGAGGGAGAAGAGAGGAAAAAAGGGGGGGAAAGAGATACCTATATTTAGAGTTGAACAAAGAAACTAACCTATAGTCATTACAAAAGTACATGCGTTTCATTTAGACATTGTTCAGTGAAAGTTTAATTGCAAATAAACAAATCTCTACACAGTATCCGGTGGAGTCTTTTCTTCTTTAGGGTAACTCATTCTGGGTAACCACTGCGTCTGGTGAGCCCATATTTCTCACTTAGGTCTGAGTCAATTTTGTATAAGAGGTTCAGGCAGACCCACAGATAGCTCTGCGTGAATTGTATGGAAGAATTCTTGAAAAATGATGTACCGTCTCGGCTTCACCGAGGCATTCGTGGGCCAGTAAGTGAATAGGGAGTTTGCACTTCAGGGCATGACAAACACCCCAGTTAGCTCACTTTTCAAATGCATAATATGGTTCTGCACTGCTGCATGATTCAGATGGCCATGCCTATATGGGGGATTTTGGGACACTGCTTAAACTTGAAAAGACTGGTGGATGTTGGGCAGAGTCAGTCACACGCTAGTTTTCCTTCTATGTCAGCTAGTCCCTATCTCTGAATGAGGTGCAAGAGTCATAGTCACTCTATAGAAAAGAGACCAGCACTGAAACATCTGTACTGGTTCCTTGTGAAGTACACACAAAATTAATTCAGTTCTATGTCTCACCTTCAAATCTCAGCCAGCACCACCCAGCACACTAAAAACAGCAAAAGGACAACCTCCCCCCCCCAAGAGAGCCCTTACTAGCATAAACCTCCTCGAGCCAACAGGGCAGGGGGGACAACTACATAAAAGACCCAAGGTACTGAGCAGCCTGCTGACACACTACAAACCTGAAGACCTTCATTTCTTTCCACTCCCACAATACTTGTGGCAGCATACCCAAAGTGAAAATAAATTTGCAAAGACATACTAGGGAAGGGCGAAGGGAAAGCGTTTGTTAAATACAGGCAGTTTTCGGCTTCGCACAACATTTCCTAAAATAGAGAAACTACACCCAGCCACTTGCAAGGCCTCGTTGGTGGGCCATTCTGCATCAGGACCCCTTTTGCAGGCATAAATGCAGTGAGTTAAATGGCCAGTGTGAGTGGTGGAAAGCGGAGGGTGTAGGGACCAGGGGCGAGCAACTACGAAGAGTTCGGGTGCAGGCGACTTGAGGGCTGCCACAAGGCATTGCATGGTGGGGACATAAACCAGGAGGAGAGACTGCTGCTGAATTTCATCAGTCTACCCGCTGCCCTACGTGACCTTTTGCTGCTTCAGGATTGACTTCCGAAATTAGTGAAGGGCTGATTAAGCTGCCCTTTTTTATTAGGCTTTGCAAGTTTCACGCTTTGCAAACCTTGTGAAGTTAAAAACAAATAATGTGCAAATTGGGTAAATTGCAACTTTACACCCACCTATTACAGACCTAAAGACAAAAGAATAGGTGGATGGGACGGATGCAACATTGATATTACAAATAAAAATAAAATAAACTCTTTCCACTTATAGAATTAAATATTGGCCTTTTCCTTTGAGTTGTAAACCCACAGCTTAATGAGAAGTGTATCCATCAATAGTCAACAGCTTCACTGCTACGTCTGCACCATTAATGGGAGAGGCGCTGACTGTGTTTGAAAGGGGCTGATGGACAATATTCCAAATATTGAATATTACTCGTACTAGAATTCTTTGCTGATGGAGGTCAACCAGAGTTTGGTTGAACAGGAGTTCCATTGCGTCTCATTTAGAGGCGGGGAAACTGTCAGCTTTCCAATAGCACAGCCTCATCAGGCACTGCCTTGGAAACCAGTGACCGGCAGCCCGTCCTCCATAGGGCCATGAGCTTCAGTGTATTTGAAGCTCTACCCTATTTGGGGCTGCCTTTCAGGCACATATTTGACCACCGTGCAGAGTGTGGAAGATGCAGGAAGAAAAATAAAATCAATGGACCCCATGCACAGGAAGAAAACTCCCAGTACATCACGACCTGTGATTATTTGTTCTGCAGAAAGAAACAGTTGCATTGATTCTGATGAACAAAAAACATTCAGAGCAGGCCACTCATGGCATTATATTTTTGAAAAAAATACGCTACGTCAATTAAACCTTTGTAAAATATTTCCACCTACAGTAGAGCAGAATTGTATAAATTGCGGGCAGACGCAGGCCCTCCAGAACCCCAGATATTTGGCAGCCTGACCCTAAAATGTGCCCCAAAGTCTGAGCAACAATGATTACTTATGAAGAGAGTATTAAAAAAACCCTCACACTTGAAGCAAATCTATTGGGCAAAATTGTTTCAACTTGTTTCAGTCACATGGTACATTTTTTACTGACCTGCCCCAGGCTCTGCTGTCCAATCTTCTGCAGCGTCAGAATGGCTCTCCGGATCGGATAGCCCAAGGCCATGACAGATTCAATGATAAAACGTTCTTCTTGACTGAGGGCACAAAGGACATCAGCAGCGGAGTCTGGGTAAGAACCTGTGGAACTCAGAGGCCGTGGGGGTGGAAGGCAAGGATATGGGCTCAGAGACTAAAAGCAAAAGAAAAGACGGATGTCATTAGAGACAGACTCACTGCTCAGAGCACGGCACTGCTAACTTAGAATTCTTGGCTATTGATAAAGCAGAGACACACTGCAGTTTCAGCTGCTACACCTATCCAAATTGCAGGAGCGGCCCATGCAGGTAAGAGAGGTGGGGTGGGGGTGAAGGGGAAAGAACTCGACAGACGAACAAGGGAACATTAAATATTTAATTTTCCCTCGTCGTCGTCTGGTGAGTACACCCACCACCCCGCCCAACAACTCTTACCTACACGGGCCGCTCTTGCCAAATTGTGTGATCCTGAAAAATACCTGTTTCTGCCTCAGCTGCCTTACAGGACAAAATTGGGACTGTTTAGAAACAAGCTCAACAGTGATAATACACACATTACAGACAGTGCTTTAGATTTCTCAGTTACGAGGCCACAGGTAAAAAACCTACATGGAGCAATGAAGAAGCCACAAAACAAAGTCATATCAAATCAATACCTACTCTGCACTAGACATTTCAGGTGAACGGCCATCCAAACGCAGACTAGCTTGTTATTTTATGTTATGTTAGAGCCATTTGTGTAGTGCCAGTGGTAGGGTCTTGCAGCACTAATGCCATTGGATAACTCCCATAACTGTTTTTGAGGATTCCATTGCAGACCAGCGGCGATTCCTCCATAGGAGCAGAGAACCGTCACCCCCCCACCGCCACCCCCCACCACCACCAAACTCCTGCAGAAAGAGTGGAAAATAAATTGGTAATAAATGATTTTATTAGCATTTTATTTTTTACTGTCTGCCGAACGGAGTGTGGGAGAAGGAGCCGGTGCGTCATTGCTGCCAAGTGATTGGCAGCAATGAGGTGTGGCCCCTTAACTGCGCATGTCATTTTGGCCGGCTACCTTGCTATGGCCAAACGACATGTGCAATTCAAAGTCTTCAACCCAGCTGTCTTACACAGCTGGGTTGGAGAGCAGGCCTCCAGTGCCTTTCGGAGCACTGAGGCATCCTGATCCAGCCAATCCAGATACTTCACTCATGGAGCATGAGAGAGGCGTCTGGATTGGATATGTAGTTGGCTGTCTGACGTCACCTCGTGCTCGGAGGAGTCTGGAGCCAGAGACTGGAGAGCATCGAGGTCGTGCTGCAGGAGAAGGTAAGTGCAACTTTTGTTTTTTCTTTCTTGTAATTTTTAATGTAATTTATAATATATGTATATATGTATGTTTGTTTGTTTTAATGTATGTTGCACCCCACTGTTTTTTTAAGTCACCAACCACCACTGTTGCAGACCAGATTTTTATTCAAGCTATGATTATATGCCATCATTATTTGTTTAGGTCTGTTCCTCAGGTAGCCCAATGTCTCTCATTCCCTGAGTTTTGGGTATTATGTTTCTTATAAACTAGTAAAATGTTTCCATTTTGAAAAGTTTTTAAAGGCCTGGCATGTGTCAGTTGTAGACAGAGGCGCCTGGCTTATTGGCAACAATCTAGATATGTTTCAACTGGTCTGTGCCTCTGAAAGGCCAGTGTGGCAGAGAGCGATGTCGGACATAAGACCAACTACTCACTAGCCACTTTGGCCTTCAGACGAACAGGCCTGTAGTGAAACCTCCACATTTAAATATAGCGCAGGGCCCTGCGGCTGTCAGTACTACTTTTTGTTACCGTTTGTTAACATAAATACAGCGATTATATCAGTAACACTCTGGGGCCGATTCCGATTCGGGCCGGAAATCTCTCCGACCGAGCCGGACCCTGAGAGATTTCCGACCGAATCGGACCCGTGCAGTCCGACCGAACGAGTACGATGCGCACGTATGCCATCGGACTCGAGTCGGTCGGACTCCCATTGAAGTCAATGGGAGCCTGTCGTACAACGCGTACGCGGGCTCCCATTGACTCAATGGGTGCGATGCGGACAAGTGCGCCCCTACAGCGTGTACGCGGCGAAGCGATTCGCGCTGTACACGCACAGGTAGGGGGACCCATGGGTCCCCCTGTGTGCGACTCGCGCGGCTACGCGTGACAGGGGGTCCGACACGGACCCCCAAAGTACGGCTCCGACAGCTCTTTCGAGCCGGCTCGGTCGGACTGCTCGCGGCGCGCATCGTACTTACCCGGCCGGGGAACGTCTCCATTGCGCGGTGCGAGTCGTGTCCGTGCGAGTCGGTCGGTGCGGTTCGACCCGGGGTCGGAGCGGTCGGGACGCCCGGACGAGTCGGTCGGCGAATACGCATCGTACTCGCTCGCCCGGACGCGCGTACGGATCGGTCGGGAAATAGGGCTCCGAATCGGATCCGGTTAAGCCGAATCCGATTCGGAGCCCTACCGGCCGAGATCGGAATCGGCCCCTAAGAGTTGGGTAAACAAGATTAGCTCTGAAACTGACCTATAACTGATGAGTGACTCACTTCACTGAGGGTGAAATAAGTAATCCCAGAATCTTTTATGCGAAGTGACAGAACCAGCAGATACAGGCTTCCCTCAAATTAGGTTAGTTTCCCCTGCAAGCTAGACCTCTCCTCCATTGTTTTGTTGACCAGAGCTCCCCTGAAATACAAAACAACACCTTTGCCTGTATGGTCTTGCTTTCAGAATATTAGATAAGTGAAACGTGTGAGGACTACATAAAAAGCAGTTAACACGTACCTACTTTTCCAGTGAACGGATTGCCCCACCCCATCTCAACATATAAACGAATTCAAGCTATTATTTGCAGAATTTCTACTTTGTACTTAAAATATTGTGCACAAGTAAGGGGAGAATTTCAGTTTTGCATAAGTCCCTGTTTTTCCTATTTTGACACAGCTGCCACTTCCCAGTACATCTAGTTCTCATTTTTATGCAGAACCAGCTTGGCGGAGCACCCACAATTATCATTATGAGGCCTCCAACACTGCTCCTATAATAATACCCCACCACAAACATTGCACACAACTTTCTAATATGTTTCTTGGCTACAAGTGTAGGTATCTCAAATTTCACATCCTGGAACAGACTTTCAATGATGCCAGCATTGCTGAAACTCTTAAATGAGTGAAACATATTGGAATCATAATATCATTAAAGAAAAACAACTGTTGTTTTAACTCCATCAAATCGTTCTCGTGTGGACTTTCAGGACTTGAAATCTCTGCTAGTGGGAGACTCTGCACTGGTTGCCTCCTTTTAATAAACAAGACCTACTTCATTCACACGGATAAGGACTGCTCCTTACCGCAATAGTGGGTTTGTGGTTCCGTATAGGAGGGATGGACCCTGCGCTAGCTGGCCTTTTGGAGCAATACCAGCGGGGGACTGAAGAAGGCGGTGACGGTGTCAAGCTCCCGGTCCACGGCTGCTCTGAAGCATGTCCATACCGCACGTGGCGACTGTTCCTGTTGTGCTGATGGGGTGGATTCCCCTTCAGATGGGGTATGCCACATGCAGAGCCATTCAGGGGGTGCACCAGAGCTGAGATCATTCTGGTTGCCCCCTCAATTTCATTCTTGGCATTGGTGAACAGGGCCATCGACTTTCGCTTATTAATGCTGGACACAGTAAGTAAGCTGATGCTCTCTTGGCGGCAGCAACGGCATTTGGAAGGAGGGCTCAACACAAAGGGGGAGGTCTTTGGCCGGCTTGGCACAAATTTAGGGTTCTGGGGGGTGCTTCTGGCCAGGCCTTTGCTGCTGTGGAGCCTCTGGGCATCCTTGTCGCTTTCCTCAGATGAGGAATACTCGTCATCCTCTGAGTAGCCATCCTCCTCGAAGAAGCCAGTCTCACTGCCCCACTCTGGCAACATCCATATTCCCCGCTTGCGGTTGACCCGCATATCTGCTGCACTCAAGCTCCGGCACCGCCGGACTGTCGGTGGAGAGCGGTGGTGAGAAGCAGAGCATTTTAAAATATCGCCTGTTGGATCCTCTGAGGTGCTACTGCTGTCAACGCTCTCAGCAGGGTCTGGCAAGACATATGGGCACATAGGGGCAGAGGGCACGGTCTTTCCAATCTCTTCATTGGGGGTCTTCCCTCGGTATGTATTCTGCACCCAATCTAAAACCTTCCTCTCAAATGAGAAAGAAAAATCCTGCTGCAAAAAAGAAAACAAAATCAGAAAAGTATGTTACTCCAGGAAATAAATAAGCCAAATTCAAAATCTGGAATAAAGCGACAGTGGGGGATAACAACCACAATATGTGGTATATGGCATTTACTGACAACTACATTAGTTATTTTTATTATAGACCAAGCTGCCATAAAAGTATTTTTTGGTCACTTTTTCCACAACGATCTCAATTCACATGAGCTCAGGATTATAGGGATCAAAACATGTTTATTGAAAGTGTATACTATACATATACACAATGGATTCAAAAGGTATATTTATGATAGCAACAAAACGGTTATATCTTTCGAACAGGGTCTCTTTCTTTAAGCTTTGTGGAGTCATTCTATATTCTAACTTGTACTAGTTTTAACTGTCAGACTTTCGAGGCCTGTCATTTCAAAGACCCACTAACCTATTAAAAATCTTTTTGACGAAAACAGATGTAAGATCACATAACAGGATTTAATGGTCTACTAAAACTCTAAAGAGTTGGCCTCATGCAACAACAATTGGTTTATCATCTTTGACACAGCAGACCTTTTGTTCATTTAATTATATGTTTTCAACCAGTTTTTTATTTTTATTTTATGGTCAGGCCCCAAAAATAGTATCCGAAATTTCTAAGTGCCACATGGTTTTCTCGAATGAAATCAGGAGTCATGGACCCTCGTTCCTGGTCCGCGAGAATGAAAGGAGGTAAAACTGCCCATCGATATCCCAACACCACACCTTGTGGTTTTTACCCTCATACCTCCTAATCCTGAGTTCTGTAGGTCCGAAGGCGAGGCAGCGTGTGGAATGGGTGGTACTGCGCCTGAATTCCACGCAAGTTCCCTCCTTCAGAACTATTTTCCTAATGCAAATTCTTTCAGGTAATTGATGGAACAATTTGTGCTGGGGGTGTAAGGTGGGGGAGGGTGTACTTCTACAGGGTGCGAAACAACAGCATAGCGTGTTATTCGAATTTAGGTGCAAACACTGCTCGAATCAGGATTCAGCCTTCTGTTTACAATTAGGCGGGCCCTTAGAGCCTAGCACAAATTTGCAATCAAAGTAGTTGTCCCTGCTGTATTTGTAGGGCAGCGGTCAGGCGCCCCCTTGTTGAAGAGTGCACATGGACCAGTTCGGGTCAGCGCTACTACTTTCCTTCACTATGAAGGGAAGTAATTACATCATCAGTGCGGGGCTGTTATATGGAGATAGAAAAGGAAAAGAATAATTGAAATCCTATTAAATGTGTATGATTTAAAATAATTAAACATTCACACAGGAATGGAATCTACACTGTGATCACTGTATAAAGCTGCGACTTCTGTTTGGCTGAGACATCATGGATATTTTTTTTTGCGACAGTTATGGAATTACGGACTAGAACCTTCTTTTCAGCATGTATCAGAGACAAACACATTAGAAATTTGCTAATCTCTGCGCATGTTCTCTCGGTTTGCACAATTTTAAACGCGTCAGCTGGTGTAAGAAACTGTTTGGTAAACAGACAGAATATCGAGTTTTTATTTTCGAAGCACAAAAATAACGAGTTGGAAATATCGAAGGGACAGAATATCGACCTTAAGAATGTCGGTGACCAGAATATTGACATGAAGGTAAGAAATATCGTTTTTTTAATATCGAAGTCAGTAATATCGCTTATCATAATAACGTTGTTAATAATATCGATATTTATATTAGTGTTCTGTATTTAGTATGTATGTTAATAGTATGTGATCTAATGTTTTTTGTATAAGTATATGTGTTTTTTTTAATGTATTTGTGAATTTTTTAGAAGTTATTTATTTTATGTAAATTACATTTTGCGTATTTTAGTTCTGTAGCGGGTTGTGGGTTTATAGGGGAGTAGGGTGGGAAGTAATTTAATTTTAATAAAGTAATCAATAATCTTTATTGATTCGTATTTATAATACATTTTTATTAATTAAATATTAATTGGTTATTAAATTTTATTAATTGATTAGTTAATTAATTAAATTGTGTTATTTTTTTAGGAGCGGGTTGTGGGTTTATAGGGGAATAGGGTGCGAAGTATTTTAATCACAATTAATTAATAATTTTGATTAATTAATATTTATGTATTTAATATTGTTAATTGTGGTAATTAATTAATTATAAATTAGTTATTAATTGGTTGTTAATTATTAATTAATTGGTAAATATTAATTGGTTTTTTTAGGAGTGGGTTGTGGATTTATAGGGGAATAGGGTGGGAAGTATTTTAATTAATAAATAATTTTTATTAATTAATATTTATGTATTTAATATTTTATATTGTTAATTGTGGTAATTAATTAATTATTAATTAGTTAATTGGTTAATTATTAATAATTAATTGGTAAATATCTTATTTTTTTAGGGGCGGGTTGTGGGTTTACAGGGGAATAGGGTGGGAAGTAATTTAATTATAATTAATCAATTAAACATTTTTATTAATTAATATCTATGTATTTAATATTTTATATTGTTTTAATTAATTTGATAATAATTAGTTATTAATTTGTTAATTATTAATAATTAATTGGTAAATATCTTAATTGTGTTATTTTTTTAGGAGCGGGTTGTGGGTTGATAGGGGAGTATGCTGGGAAGTAATTTAATTTTAATATTTTTTTTTAATTGTTTATTATAATATTTTTTTTAACTTTTTTATAGTGTTAATCGTGTGAATTTATTCTGGATTGTCTAATATGTTTGTTAATTTTCATTAATTAATTAATTAATCATAAATTAATTATGTTAATAGTGTTATGTTTTATAATATTGGTGGTGTCATTTATAGGGGAATATGGTGGGAGGTAAATTCTTTATAAATTATTAAAATTTTGTTAATTAATTTTAATTATTTTGATTGAGAGGGAATAGTTAATTATTACCCTCTGCTATCCAACACTTTCCCTACTGTTTCACTTGCTGGAGTGGGAATAGTAATTGTTACCCCTCCGCTATCCAACACTTTCCCTACTGTTGCACTCTCTGGAGGGGGAATAGTAATTTTTACATCTACGCTATCCAACACTTTCTTTAATGTTGCACTCCCTGAAGTGGGAATAGTAAATTATTCCCCTCCGCTATCCAACACTTTCTTTAATGTTGCACTCCCTGAAGTGGGAATAGTAAATTATTCCCCTCCGCTATCCAATACTTTCCCTACTTTTATACTTGTTGGAGTGGGAATAGTAAATTATTCCCCTCTGCTATCCAACACTTTCCCTACTGTTGCACTCCCTGGAGTGGGAATAGTAAATTATTTCCCTCCGCTATCCAACACTTTCCCTACTGTTGCACTACCTGGAGTGGGAATAGTAATTTTTCCCCTCCGCTATCCAACACTTTCCCTACTGTTTTATTTGCTGGAGGGGAATAGTAAATTATTCACATATGCTATCCAACACTTTCCCTACTGTTTTATTTGCTGGAGTGGGAATAGCAAATTATTCCCCTCCGCTATCCAACACTTTCCTTACTGTTGCATTTTCTGGAGTGGGAATAGTAAATTATTCCCCTCCGCTATCCAAAACTTTCCCTACTGTTGCACTCGCTGGAGTGGGAATAGTAATTTTATCCACTCCGCTATCCAACACTTTCCCTACTGTTGCACTCCCTGGAGTGGGAATAGTAATTTTTTCCCCTCCGCTATCCAACACTTTCCCTACTGTTGTACTTGCTGGAGTGGAAATAGAAAATTATTCCCCTCCGCTATCCAACACTTTCCCTACTGTTGCACTTTCTGGAGTGGGAATAGTAATTTTTACACCTATGCTATCCAACACTTTCTTTAATGTTGCACTCCCGGGAGTGGGAATAGTAAATTATTTCCCTCCGCTATCCAACACTTTCCCTACTGTTGCACTCCCTGGAGTGGGAATAGTAATTTTTACCCCTCCGCTATCCAACACTTTCCCTACTGTTTTATTTGCTGGAGTGGGAATAGTGAATTATTCACATATGCTATCCAACACTTTCCCTACTGTTTTATTTGCTGGAGTGGGAATAGTAAATTATTCCCATCCGCTATCCAACACTTTCCCTACTGTTGCACTCCCTGGAGTGGGAATAGTAATTTTATCCTCTCCGATATCCAATTTTTTCTCTACTGTTCCTGTTAATGTAGTGTTAAATGTAATTGTAAAAGATTAAAAATATTTTAATTTTTTTTATTATGTAAATATTGTATTTTTATTTTATATTTATTGGCATATGTATATATATATATGTATTCATAATTTTTAATATGTTTCTAACATTTTATAATATTTATTTTTTAATATTATAAAGTAAATGTATATATTATATTTTATATATATGTATGTTTAATTTGTATTAAAATTATATTTATTTATAATTTTAAACATTTTCTAATAATTCTGTTTTTTTAATTATATGTATTATTTACTTTATTTTACATTATTTTTTAGACATTTTTTAAAAACGATATTTTTAACAACGATATTTTTGTTTCGATATTTTTGTACTTACCATAATGTAGATAGGACTTCGATATTCTGGACATCGATATTTCGGCTCCGATATTTTTGTCGTCGATATTTCAGTAGTCGATATTCTGTCAGTGATTCAAACTGTTTACCTTCCTGACAGACTAACTATTCGATGTGGTCATGGTTACTTGGAAAATACTGGATAGAGCCATACCAACTCATCGCTGGGTAGGGGGTGACCCTACACGAGTGCTTAATTTGTGCTGGTGACTGCAGGTCATTTTTGGGAACAGTGACTCAATTTTTGTTAACAGACTTTGACCCAAAGCTAGAGAGGTGACAGCAGGAAAGGTAGAAAGAAGAAGGAATAGAAAGAGAGGAACAAAGCAACAGAGACAGCAGGGATGAAAAATAACCTGCAAGAGTGAGATAAGACAGGGCTAGCAGGAGGATGGAATAGAGATGCATTAGATGGAATCAAGACTAGGCAGCTTGGTATTCCGCAATGCCAGCATTCAGTAGCGCCGGTGACTGGCTTCTAAAAAAACTTTAGACCCCTCCACCAATTTCTTGTGAAAAAAATTAATTCAGCAGTGTCCTATCCATACATTTCCGGTCTTTTAGAGGATCGGATATATCATCGACTGCACCCAAATGCAACAGGTTTTGCACAGTTTTCAACAAATACCGGAATCTGCAACAACTCTACTTGTATTTCAGAAGCAACACTCTTAGGAAGTTTCTTGCTATCCAAAGAGGATTCAACCTTCTACCACTCGCAGTGTCAGTAATTTAGCAAACACCACAAACTATCTAGACTTTTGGTGATTATATAAAACCTGTTATAATCACCCAACTCAATGGCACTCATTTTATTGAGCTTGAAAGTAATGCTGTTTTGGCTCTACAGAGATTCCAACTTGTAACCTGCTGGTTACATACAGCTCATTTCATTAGACATCTGACTCCCTTAGCTATCTTACCAGTAAATGAGTTTATCAAAATGATCCTTGTCCCTGGGTTGGTGACTACCTTCTAGCACAAAGGAAACAAAAAATATGCCAAAAAAACACAAACAATGGAAAAGATAAAAAATAGAACAATAAAAAAAGCTAGAACAAAAACCTAAGACGTAACATGTAAACTAGAAGTAGAATACCAAAATAGACTTGAGATAAAAAAAAACACGATATGCAGAACATTCTCTGTGTACATCTGAGCATGCATTGTTTCATGAGAACATTTCCCTTATATTTTTAAGCCACAAATCAAAAATGGAGGTTCACTGTGGTTATACCCATTTCTGAATCCAGTGTTGCTACCAGCTACCTGGAAATCTTCGGCTCATGCTTTTGAAAAGGTGATAAAACTACACAGGCAGGTCTCTTTATATTATGTTGTTTATAGCGACAACTTGTTGCCTTTTACCCGTTTCCTACTTCTTTGGGGTATCATAAACATACAGAACTGAAAAGAACAGTAGGGAAATTTGGAAAATATACAGTTGAAAGGGGTTTAGAACTTCGATCTTGATCCCATCCAGAGACTGACTGGTGCATGGGGTTAAGTCTAGACTGGTTAATGTCTGGGTTGATGGGGCATTATGCCACTCGTATATTTGCTCTGAATGTAAGTGACAGAGTGGGTAACCAGTATGTGTGCTGCATGAAGACAGGAATCCATCTTGGGACCGATGTATGCGGATGGCTGAGAAGATGACGGTAGTAAACATGATTTGGTAGAAAGCTAAGGGACATTCCTAGACACCTTTAAAATGCGCCAAGCTCCTTTGAATTGAGGGTGAGGACAGAGCCCGGTTTGAACTGGAAGGACAGTCCTTACCCTTTTCCTGCTTCATCCTTCCCCAGGGGTGCGCTACAGACAGATTTGAGTAGTAGCCAGGTACGAAAGGCCCCTCTTCTTTTGTGTCATTGATTCACATCCCTTGACAGGGAGAACCCTACTCCACCCACTCCTGCCAAGTCTGCAGATCAAAAGAGATGTGGCTGAGAGGTCTGTACGAAAGAGGCCTATCCCTAGAAAGCAGATCTTGCCCAAAACACACAGGGGCTCTGGTACACTCATCTGCATCTGCCAGCCAACAATAAATACTGATTAGAAACCCGAAATGAGCAGGGGGGTAGCTCCGGGGTTGGGGGTTGCTAGGGATATGACACCTCACTAATAAATGGATTCTGGTGTGTAGTGTTGAGTCCAGGGGCCTCCAGTAGGGTTAGCATTGTTTGTGGTCGGGTTTCCACTCGCATTAGCAGTTCTCAGAGCACGAACACATGTCTCAATGAAACTTTGCAGAGCTTGCATACACCCACCCCTCCTCTTCCCTCTCACCAGTGGTGTAGTGGGGGGGATGCGGGGGTGCGGTCCGTCCCGGGTGGCATGAGTTTTGGGGGCGGCGGATACCCTTGTCGTCTGTTGACTCACCCCTCCTCCCCCCCCCCCCTTTCCCGCTCTTACCTGCGGCCGGCACTGGCGGCAAACTGAGTGACCGCCATAGGTGGCAAAAGCTCTAGCTACGCCACTGCCTTATCAGACAAAAAAGGCCCAGAATAAACAAAGGACTGAATGGCTCTTATGTAGTGCAGAGAAGACTTTTACATGTAATACTATTTTAATCCATTTTGCCATTTCAATGACAGTGATGGTTGGGAAATTTCTGTCCCCCCACCTAATCTAACTGACTAAGCTAAGCCCCACAAATCGGGGCTTAAGGAGTTTTTCACAGAGCAGTGTCCAGATTCTACACAGCAGTGAATACCAGAAAGAATTCTGCGTTCCAAGTGTGCTGTCCTCGAAAAGCCAGGCTCCTGGTTAGGTTGAAACCAAACTTAAGCCCTGCATCCCAGGAGGTAACTGGAGGTATCCCCACAGCACAGTGCTAACTAGAAAAAGGGCCCAGCATCCAGAGAAGAGGAGCCTTGGAAAATAGACTAGAAAACTACATCAACCTCCACTGTGTAGAGTCCAGGGAAGCAAGGACTAGCCTCCCAAGAACTTACAAGAGACCCCTTTGTGCCTCACTCACAGTGTGCCCTCCAGCTTCTCCCACTTGGGCCTCAGGTGTGCTCGGCCCTACCTTCTAGCCTGAAGGTGTATTGTAGAGGTAACCAGGGCTAATATACTTATAAATTCAATGAATATGGCTGCAGGACGCGCATAGTTACGTACACTGAAATCTTGTATACAAGTGCTAATACATCCTTTTTTACTGCATTACCCAACCATGGGTGGCGGTCAGCAATGTGCCTCTACGGCTTGCCCCTATACACTTGTACATTTTATGGGCTCGCTGATCCTTGTGACCAGGGACCTGGTTGCAACCCGAGTCCCTGTGCACACCTGTCCACCACATCTCTGCGACACTGTCCCCAACCTGATGATGATGTGAACTATAAAATACCTACGGCACAAGTCACAAAGGTATTTCTGCCCATAAACATGTTTATGGCTGATTATACCTACATTTACACATACCAGGAATTCACAAAAGGTAGGTATAAATGGATTTACTACTGCAGATTTCTCTGCCACAACTGTCCAAGGGGTGGGAAACGTGCATTACAAGGAGTTGTTTGTCTTGTAAGTTTAAGAGAAAGGTTTCTCCATGGGGACATATGTTTTGCCCGTGGAGAAAACCAAGAGAAAAAAAGTGAGTTTGAACGACGAATTCTCTTCCCACTGTGCTCCAACGGTCTTATGTATATTTACACACGGGGAAATAGGAGCCTGAGGGAGAAGTCACAGGGCGTTACCAGCAGCACTTTGTGAAGTTTTAGCCAGAGAGAGTATAGCAATATAACGCACAGCTGATTGTCACAGAATGAATAAATATTAATATCTAGTCGGATAGTTTAAAAAGAAGTAATACTTTAAAATGAAAACACAGTAGACTCCCATATCTCACTTAATCAAGGAATTTTAAAGAACACAGGTTTCGGTCCTGTTCTGCGCGGGACTGGTTAAAGGTCAGTTTCATCAAAACTGTGCTCCCAGAGCATAATAAGATCAACATATAAAAGGCTATTAACATTCTCTAAGAGTTCATCATCATGTACAGCTCGGGGTTGTCCTAAATGCTGAAAGCTCTTAATATGAGAGTCTACGGTGGTACCACTGGTTAATCACTCCTATGTTGAGGTAGAATCTAATGGCACAAATCTGTTTTTATGACCCCAGTAGGATTTCAGTCTTGTTTTCTCAGTATTTTTTTACACACATCATACTCTGGAATCGACAACCCAAGAAGGGTGCAGTCAATATATTTGTGCCCCTCGGGAGTACTAAAGTCATACTGATGTTTGAGAGTTTTGTCAAGAGGTACTGCTACCTACCTTGCACAATACTTTCAGTGGTCTGGCCAATGCAGACTAGGACAGCCCTTAGTTAGAGGTCGGTAAGACCTAACATAAATTGGCTTACTTTTTGAACCACTGAACGAGTTTCAGAAATTGCACACAACTGGCATTCTGGAAGGCCGGACACTCCTTTGATTCAATTTAAATGGCCGTCGGACATTGAAAAGCTGGGCTCTTGGAAATCATAGACAACACATTCACAGTTAAAACAGCCCACTTTTTGGGGGTAAATGGACCTCATTCAGATGGTGGGGAAGTTTTGGGTCTTCCTTAACTTCTGCAGGAAATAATTGTAATTCTGAGCCGGAAATGCTGAGCTAAAGAGTCGGTCCGTACAGTCCTTTGTCCCAACTCTAGATAATGGCGCGCAGCGGCTGCTGGTTGCCAGACACGCGAGTGGAGGAATCCCAAAGTACGGCTTCCAACACTTCTTGCAGCCAATGACCTGGGTGGTCCATCTGCTCTCGATACGACACCAGGTAGCCGACGTGATAGTTCTATAAAAACGAAAGCATTTTCTGACAAGCGAAGCAAGGTTGAGAGTAGGGCAGAGCAATATAATCACCATGCAGTGACACCACTCTGGGGCTGCTCACCTAGGCATCTGATATATTTTGTGTGTATAATAGGATTGTAGGCTGCAAAGGAACTAGAAGACAATTGTGTGTGTTTCTTAAGTGGCTTTCTTTGGCTATTGTAGAACACCCATGCTGAAGTATGCACTGTTAATAGGTTGGTATGTGCATCAGCAGAACGCTGAGCAGATTACTCAAGCTTGGTTCAAGCTCAGGGGAGATCGCAAACTTCGTAGTTCCAGCATCCAGGAGGAGCAAGCACAAGTCCAAGTAGGACCTTGTTGGAGGCAAAAAAGCTCAGAGGTTCTCGGAGCAAGCAAATATTTAGTTATTTGGCGAAACTATTTTCAAAGCCACATTCGTTCAACACACGTTTTCAACTGCACACTCAGAGTGGTGGGAAAGAGTCCATTGCAAGGGGGCTGCATGAATTTTACTTGGGAGGACAGTAGACCTCACGCTGGAATACAGGTATAAGAGGTCAGAGTCCCATCAAAATATATAAATCACCATCACCAACGTAGAATGTTCCCTCAAACTATAGGACACCACTTTTGGTGTCAACCTTCTCCCAGCAGCGACTTGGATTCTGCAGGGAAATCACTGGGGCTTTCCCTGCAGAAGCCTTTGGAGCAGCGGCAATAACGGATTCAAAGACGAAGGTAAACTTTGAGGGTAAGGGTGAAAAACTACACAGGGTGGAGCAGCTGTAACATGAATCTGCAAACCTTTGTCATCTGGCATTATGTGTTTTTAAACGAAACAAATATGAACACTTTAAAAGACTATCTGATCCTATGCCACACTATAAAAGACTATCTGATCCTATGCCACATGGCAATGCCAGAGCATTGGGATGTTTCTCCATAGGGCAATGGCTCTGAACGTTAAATAGGAATCGGTCAGAATCAATTGCATGTCAGGCTTGTCTTACATATGTGAATGCCTCTCCTTAAGCTGTCCTGGCCTTTCAGATGCACTGGCCCATTGTTTGCCTGGCACGTGAGTTACTCTGCCCCAGGATATGGTCTATCAGAGGTATTAGCCACTTAAGACTCCTCATTGTGACTGACTCTGGCCAAGATCCTTTCGCCTTCCAAGTCACTGTTCACCAGACGATCATAGTACCAGGTATCAGGTGCTTCTGACCAGGACTCACCATGAGCAGCTCACTGCAGTCAGGGATGTTGATGTCCACAGAAATGAGCTGTGGGGCTTCCTTACTGCAGCTTGACAAGAACATTTCAGAAATTTTGAAAGGGATGCCATCGAGGTAGCTCATTGTGAAATTCTGCAGCCTGCGAGATAAAGAGCAGAGACAATTATATTAGCACAAAAGCTAAGCCAAAAGCTAATGATAGGGAGGTAGTTTACAAAAATATTGGAGTATCAAATGTAATGTTACGCAGTTTTTGCATAGCACAAGATTAATCAATTCCTTGAGCTCTTGGTGAACGCCGCTACAGTTAGGTCTGCAATTTGCAGTTTTCCAATAGAGGAGTCTCCATGGAAGACATGCAAGGAGTGGGGTGTCAGCTGATCCACCCATGGTCCAAACAGGTGTGGATGACGTTGATTGAGTATTGTCCTGATGGTGGTGTTCTGTTGATGAGCGCATGATCATGCAACTTCCACCTAATTCATGGGCATGGAATTTTTTGGTTTTCCCTGTGGGGTGCTTGGTGGAGAGGCTCAGGTCTTATGGCCCTTATCCTACCTTGTGCCATCTGTGATCGAATTACTAAAGTTAATATAAAACCAGCGGCCATCTGTGTGGACAGTTGACCTTAAAGCCCCACCATATGGTCTATTTGAGTGTGTATTAGAGTTTTCGTTTGTGGGGTTGGTGAACTGTCTGTATCTTCTGAGACTAGATTCTATTAATGCTGAAATCACCTCATTTTCAGACTTCCTAGTACTGGAGTCAGATTTGCTCTCATCACATACTGTTCTCAGTTCTATTTTCCTATGTTTTTATGATTTTGTATAATTATGTATCTAGCCAATGAATGGTTGGTTCTTATTTTGTGGTAGGTAGGGCACCTTACTTCTAAGGCAGCTTATAGGCATGGCTGTGTCACAGGAATGGAGCCAACATGAAGCCTGGGGACACTAGAAGTTTGACAGGCCAGACAGATGGTTTTACCTGTAACTTTTCTGCAATGTGCAGGGTTATGGATATCTTAGCTCATAATGGAAAACCTATGGTTGGAACATCCTGTTAGGTGCCTCCAAAGTGTCTTGCCCACATCTCCTGGCCTCTTGTTTTAATACTCCTAATCTTCCCAGCAACACGTAAACTTACCCCCAGTATACGCAACTTCCCACTTGATATGACCTGTGTGTACTGTACTGTACCTGTGGCTTTCTGCATCACCATTTAGTAACTCCATATTGCAATGCCTTAGTTTGCCTGATGTATTGCTATCACCAGAGCGTTCTCCTATTCAAAGCCCTCCCTGGCACCAGAACCCTCCCTGGCTCAGAGCACGTACCTTGTCCCAGAACTCATTCCGGTCTGCAACCATCCCTGATCCCAGAATCACCCCAATCAGAAATTGATGTATATTGTGTATGTATAAAGGCATGCAGTGTGATCTGGTGAGGGTGTTGTCAGTTGTGTCATAGTGGTGTTGTACTGTGGTGCGGGGTGGTGTGGAGTGAGTGATATGATGGGATTTTGTGTGCCATGGTGTGATGAGTTGTTGGGTGGGATTAGTGTATTGTATCACATTGAATGGTTTGATGTTGTGGTTTGATGATGCACAATGTGGTGTAGTGGCATTTATTGAATGGTGACATAGGGTGTTATGCGGTGAAGTTTTGAAACAATATTGCATGTTCTCTTCTGTTGCGATGCTGCGTCATATGGTGTGGTGTTAGAAAGAGTGAGAAGTGTTGCAGTATGGTGTGGTGAAAACTTTTGAGTGGTGAGGCAAGGTATCAAATGGTGAATTTTTGCTGTTTTTCAGTGTGGTGTGGTATAATGTGTTGTGGTGAAGTGTGCTGATGGTGTGGGGTACAATGATATGCAATGTGGGATGGTGTTCCATTGTGAAGTATTCAGTCAGAAGCGTAATATATTGCTGAATCTCATCATGCAGGATGTTGAAAGGTGATACTCTCCAGGTTTTTGAATTAAGGTGTCCTGTGGAAAGCATGTTTTTAAATGTATTTGAGGTAAGGTAACTTGTGGAATACATATACACACACACACACATATATATATATATATATATATATCTACACATATACACACACACGTTTTCCACAGGACACCTTACCTCACTTAAAAAACTGGAGAGTATCACTCCTCACCTTCCAACATCCTGCAAGATAGGATACAACAATATATTACCCTTCTGACTGATTACTTTACAATGGAATATATATATGTATGTGTGTATATATATATATATATATATATATATATATATATATATATATATATTTGATAATTTAAAAACAACCATGAAAGCAATAGAAAATATAGACATTACATTTAAAATAATATGTAAAGAAAAAAACACCTGGCAAAGCAGTCTATCCAGAGATTCAAAAGTTACCTTAACATTTATAATAACAAGTTAAAACATTAGCTTTTCCCTATGACAAAGCGCAGATTTTAATTTTAAAAAGGAGCAAACACTAGAACACACTAGGGATGAACTAAGGTGCTGGAGAAATTGCAATGCAGAGTTACATGTAACAAAACCAGATCTTCTTAGTATAGGGATTTAAAATCTTTTGGCAAAGAAAGTTAAATATAATAAGGTTTGGATAGAATGCTCCTATCATGGGCAGATCATGATACATGACCGGTCAAACTGGCCCAAAGGAAAGCATAAATAACTTCGGACAATACCAAATCTGAACGTAGTAAGATCTGATTCCAGGTGTTGTCTACCCTATCCAAATACGGTTCTGTTCTCAAATTTGTACAGATCCTAGCCGTAGCTAGTTCCACAGCTTCCCTAGCTTCCCTTCTTAGGGCTGTATAATTTGCTTTTAGCCACCCTTGAACTCTGGTGTTTAAACCCAAGGATTCGAAAAAGTTGAAGGCCTGCCCAACTTGCTGAGTGTTTGTTGGATATAGGAAAGCTATGGAATCCAGGACTGTAGTTTACAAGACAGGTAATCCTCTATGACCTCCGTGTTAAATTTAGCCTGCGGATTGCACCAAATCAAGCACCATAGTAGCAGAGGGGTAAGGATAATCAAACCTTTCACATACGCAAGACCCAACTCCTCATGAATAGCATAGATAGGGCAGCTAGATGATAGGCCTAAGATAGGTCTGCATACCCTGTTTTCCAATGTCTGCAGTGCTCTCACGTTCTTAAACCCTCGCACCCCTAAGCCATAGTTTAAAACAAGTAACCACTTTTTTTTGTACACATCTAAGAGAAGACAAATGGGTTTTCTTTCAATAGAGGGCACCAGATTGAAAAGGGACCCAACAGCATTTGAGAATCTGTGTCCGTTTGGATTACCACAGTGCCCAGGATCCTTGTGAATCAAAAGTTATACCTAAGTAGGGGAATTTGTGTATTCTAGTTACGGGCTTGCCCTGTATGACCAGACTGCAGGTCTTGAGATTCTTTGGTCCACATGCCATAACTATGGTTTTGGTTAGGGTGGTTTCAAGATTCAGTTTGGCCATAAACACAACAAACGTATCCAGTAAGAGTTTAGGCCCATTAGAAGTTCTTGCCAACAATACAGCATCATCTAAACACAATAATACGATGACAGCCTTATTCTTAGCCTTAGGCATGTCTCTACCCAACTCAATTAGGGCAGCTTCAAGCCCATTAATGTACAGCAGAAATAGTAAAGGAGCAAACACAGACCCCTGTCTCACCCCCTCTCCCCTCCCCCCCCCCCAAGATAATAGGATATGTACATTCACTGTTCGCACCATATCTAACGGAGGCTTCAAGATTGCAGTAAAGAGCACGTAAAAAAGTGACTTTACCCTTATTAGCTCTCAAGATTTCCCACAATTTAGATCTCACAACACTGTCGAAGGCAGAGGAGAGGTCAATAAAGGTCAGGTAGCTGGAACTGCACTTGCCAACTGTATATTTGCTGATCAACAGATGAAGAATGAGGCATTGTTCCGAACTTCCATCATGCATAGGCCCTTGCAGAATCCATAATGCACCTTGGATAGGATTGGTTTGATAGTGTATGGAATGATGTGACGTGAGCTGGTTGGATGGAGAGGAGGGTTGTGCTGTTTTGGGGTGTGGTAGTGTCATGTGTTGTACAAAGTGTTGTATTATGGGACTGTGTGTTGCAAAGTGTGATAAATGGTCATATAGGTGGCATGCAGTGGAAAGCGGTTGCAGCGTTTGGTGTGAAGTGATCAGGTTGAATACATTGTTCAATGTTGTCAAGGGTGGTGCAGTTTAATATAGTGTTGGTGGTTTACAGGATGGCTTATTATGTCATGCATTGTGCAGTCATCTGAGATAAATGTTATCTGAAGAGGTGCATACTAGTGAGTTGGTGTCCTTTGGTCTTAGACACATTGAACTCTGGGGAGCCTTCCTGATTGGGTCAATGATTGTGAGTGGCTCTACACTGATACATTTCTCTTGCTTCTTGAATAACAGGTCTAATTAGTACTTCTCATTTGATGAACAAAAAAGGATGAAAGAGTTGAAACCTGCAATCTGTAGGTAATACAAATTTACACTAGGTTACTGCATAAATGTCCCTGAAAAGCATAAAATTGGTCCAAAATGTATACAACTTATACAAACTTCCAATTTATATATTTATTTATTAGTATCAAGAGCATTTCAACAAGAAAAAGCTGTATAACAGAACACTACCAATGGTACATATGTCAGATGCAGTTTTTGTGGATACGTATATGTACTTTGTGCAGTTTAGCTAGATGGTAAGTGGTAATGGAACAGTACAGAGCATTATTTACCATTTATAAATTATATATACACGCTTTGAAACTACCATTTATGGCACTAAAAACCAATGTTGGAAGTTAATAAAAAAAAGAATTGCTGATGACTAGCTGTCTTAGTGAAGTTCATATAACATAGAAGTGTTTTGGGAATATTTTAGAGGGTCCTGGTAGCACAATTTAGAACTTTGCATAGTATTGTGAAAGAATGGGATTTTGCAACAGTCTATCTTTCTAAGGACTAGTGAGAAAATAAGTGTTTTGTTTGAGTGTAAAGAAAGGTTTTGGAATATGAAATATATATTCAGTAGTTGCAATCTTGTGCTGAGGCTGCACTGGTTATCATAGTTTCAAAGTTCTTTGAGATTTCAAACAATTCCCAAGATTTCTGACTGAGGCTGACGTTGTTAATCAGTCTGGAGGAAAGTGCAAAAGGGAGGGGGAGTGAGTTGGTTGCAAATGTGGAAGGAAACAGATTATGTTGATTTTGGATGAATTTTTCAGGACTGTGAGAATGTTCATTGAGTGATAAATGGCTATAAGAGTTTGAGATTTTTGGCTGAAGATAAGGTATGAACGAAGGGAACGAGAAAGATTTTGGTATCATCTGGAAAAAGATGGCAGGAAAAGTCAAAGAGATGACTCTGCCAAGTAAAGATATGTGAATGGATGAAAGGAGAAGCCTTACCACAAGACCCCTGGAGAACAAGGTGCACCAGGAGACTAGAAAAGAATTAGGGGAGAGAGAGGATGAAACCCAGTCAAGAGCAGAGTCAGTACAATGTGGAATATATTTCTCCGTCAACCTAGTTAAATTGTAAATAAAGAACCAAAATGATTATAGTAGAAAGCCAGGTGAAGCAGACTATCATGCTGCATTCAGCAGAAAGATCAAGAGGGATAAAAACAAATGAGGTGGTTGTCATGGGCTGAGGATATGAAATTGGTCACATGAGAGAGAGAGAGGTTTCAGTCAGGGCCACTTGAATTATGCGATTCTGTGGCCACAGCGATTTTCCCATAGTTATGGATTTGCCATACAATCCATCCTCTACCACATATTCTGCAGATTTTAGCAAAAAAATTGCTTTTAGCTCAAATGGGTAAAAAGTTACAAAACAAATGGCGACTCGACTTCCTGCACACCAGAAGGCTTTTCGCAAAGGTTGACTGGTCATCTTGCAGTTGCTTATTGCTGTATTTGGGTGTTAAATTTGTATTGATTAAGGTGAGCTGTTTCCTCAGACACTGTTACCAAGTGAAAGAAATCACAAAATAATGAAGGGTTGTATGATGGAACAACTACCACTTGAACAACTCCAGTCTAAACAACTACTCCTTAACCACTACTTAGGGGCCGATTCCGATCTCGGCCGGTAGGGCTCCGAATAGGATTCGGCTTTACCGGATCCGATTCGGAGCCCTGTTTCCCGACCGAACCGTACGCGGGTCCGGCCGAGCGAGTACGATGCGACTCGCCGACCGACTCGTCCGGGCGACCCGACCGCTCCGACCGACTCGTACCCGGATCGTACCGCTCCGACCGACTCGCTCGGACCCGATTCGCACCGCGCAATGGAGACGTTTTCCGGCCGGGTAAGTACGATGCGCACCTCGACCGCTCCGACCGACTCGCGCCGTCCGACTCGAACTCGCTGTCGGAGCCGTACTTTGGGGGTCCGTGTCGGACCCCCTGTACGCGTACCCGTGCGAGGCGCACACAGGGGGACCCATGGGTCCCCCTACCTGTGCGTGTACGCCGCGAGCGCTTCGCGGCGTACTCGCTGTAGGGGGCGCCCTTGTCCGCCTCGCACCCATTGAGGCAATGGGAGCCCGCGTACGCGTTGTACGACCGGCTCCCATTGAGTTCAATGGGAGTCCGACCGACTCGTGTCCGGTGGCATACGAATGCATCGGACTCGTTCGGTCGGACTGCACGGGTCCGATTCGGTCGGAAATCTCTCCGGGTCCGGCTCGGTCGGAGAGATTTCCGGCCCGAATCGGAATCGACCCCTTAGTCTAAACCACTAAAGTTTTAACAACAACTATCTTTTACAACTACTATGCCTTTTCCTCGCTTGCCTTTACCCCATTAATGTATCTATTTTACTGGTAAGTATAAACCCATATGTAAATATATATACATGTATGCATGGGTAATGGGTTTGTATGTACCTGTAAAACACTTGAATTTCGTGGTAAAGGCATGCATGCTAAAGACATATGCGTTGTAAAGTTAATATTGGTAAGTATTAACACTATATATATATATATATATATATATATACATATATACATATACATATACACACACACACCCCTATACTCACTATTGATGTTATAAAATCCCTTTCCACCCAAAAAACCTACACCCACCCCAAACCTTTAAAATTCCCTTTCCACCCAAAAACCTATACCCACCCTAAACCCTACAAATTCCCTTTCCACACAAAACCCCACACCCACCCTAAACCCTAAAAATACCCTTGCAATCCCAAAAACCCATACCAACCCTAAACCCTAAAATTACCCTTGCCACCCAAAAACCCATACCCACCCTACAATTACCCTTGTCACCCAAAAACCCATACCCACCCTTAACCCTAAAAATATACTTACCACCCAAAAATCCATACCCACCCTAAAATTACCCTTACCACCCAAAAACCCATACCCACCCAAAACCCTAAAATTACCCTTGCCACCCAAAAACCCACACCCACCCTAATCCCTAAAAAATCCCTTTCCACCCAAAAACCCATCCCTACCCTAAACCCTAAAAATACCCTTGCAATCTCAAAAACCCATACCCACCCTAAATCCTAAAATTACCCTTGTCACCCAAAAGCCATGCCCACCCTAAACCCTAAAATTACCCTTGCAATCCCAAAAACCCATACCCACCCTAAATCCTAAAATTACCTTTGCCACCCAAAAACCATACCAACCTTAAACCCTAAAAATACCCTTGCCACCCAAAACCCATACCCACCCTATACCCTAAAATAACCCTTGCCACCCAAAAACCCATGCCCACCCAAAACTTAAAAAGTACCTTTGCCACCCAAAACCCATACCCACCTTAAATCCCAAAATTACCCTTGCCACCCAAAAACCCATACTCACCCTAAACCCTTAAAAATACACTTGCAACCATATATATATCTATATATATATATATATACATATATATATTACACGTAATACTTACCTTTAATACTTACCAAAATACTTACATTTTACAGTATTTTTTTTTTTACTGCGAGTATGCCTTTACCTTTAATGCATTTACAACGAAATTCAAACACGTTTTCACATAATAAACACTATTTTAGAAAACGGTTTCCTAAACTTATTTTGTTAAAAAAAAAAAACATCCACTCTACAAAACCATATAAAATACAGCCATCCACCATTTTATCAATAGTAATACATCTTTCATATACAATCCAAGAGTGCCATCTACTGGCCAGAGGTAGTTGTAAATGCATTAGTGGTTAAAAGACTCGTGATTCAGGTTCAGTCGTTGTTAAGGAGTCGTGGTTCAGGCCCTTCGTTGTGACTGAGTCGTTGTAAAGGTCGTTTCCCCTCTGGGTTGAAGGGACAGGTGGGCAGACCCGAACACCTCAGAACCTAAAACTCTTGGTGACCACTGGTTGGGTGGTCTTAAGAACGGTCCACCAGTCGACAATGAGGGTCCTTCCCTGTCTCGGAAGCCCTGTCTTGGAAGAACTGTTTACTGGGGGGTAGGGGTCGGTCTGCTAAAAAGAGGAACAGTCCGATGCAGTGCCACAAAGTACTGGAGCTAACCTTGTGTGCTGCCAAAGACATCCGACATAGAGCTCTAGCGGAGGGAAAGCGGGTATGGCATGGTTGCGTCAAGAACGCTCCAACCACATCCTGGGAGAGGAATGTTCCCAAACAGCTAATTGCAGCACATCATAATGTAAAACAGGATCTGTGACATAAGCACAAGCCCATGAATAAAAAGAGGAAACTAACGGGCTGTAAAAAGGAAGAAAAAAATCCTGGATGTAAAAAAAGCACTGAAAAATAAACATTTTTTTATCCTGTGCCAAATGTGCTCTGATCAACCATGGTGTAAACATTCCATTAGCCTAAACAAAGATGGGGCTGGACAGAGGGATACAATTAATGTCATTTTAACGTTACTATGGAAATAATTTTAGAAATGATATGCTCTCTATTTATGTGTGACCTGAAACCTATAAAATAAGCTTAGTATAACTCGCAAACATGAACTGGCGTTATTCGTGATGCAAAAAAATCCGGTCTGTTGTACGTTGTGTGAATGGTCATTATTATAATTACCTAACTACTGGCAGGCACTCCCCACTCGTCACGTGCAAGTCTCTACACAGCTGGGCTTTGGCGCATCACATCACAGCCTGGTACTCCACTTTACATCTGGAACAGCCAACTGGGTCTACAAAAGTTGAGATGTAGCACATCATAACACTACACTTTCACTATTCACAATGAGTTGGAAAGTACAAAGTGTCACTGGTGCAAAACTAAGTGGGAGCACAAATACAAAGATTACTTTATTTACATTCTATTGGAAAGCATCTTTCTCACTTCCACAGACAGAACTTCTTCTCTTTTATAGACAGTGGGGTCTGAAACCAGTGCAATAACTCCCCTTCTTCATCATTTTTGGAAGCCTGCCCTTACCCTCACACTATACATGTACGCTTCACTAGAAGAAAATACCATGCAGAATCCCTCTTGGCCCTTGAAAGCCCCACCTTCGCATATCAAGTATAACCCGTCTCTAGAGCCACCACCTACACAGGCTTCACCTGTACGGATCTGCTCTTCTATCCCCACACTATATGCAATGCAAGAACCACCAAGGTGGATGTTTCTGCTGTGATGTTGCTGACCAGAACTGCAGCCGGTGGCACAAGCCCGATACAGTGGGTCTCAGAGTGAATAAGGGAAACATTAAGTGGTATCAGATGATCTTGGATCATGTCAACCTTACGGTATTCGGAAAAAATATCGAAATTAAATATCGAGGTACATAAATATTGAGTTGGAAATACTGTGATGCAGAAATATCGTGTGCAAGAATATCATTGACAAGAATATCAATTTTAAGGTAAGAAATATCGATTTAAAAATATATATATCTAAAGTGTTAAAATAGTTTACAAAAATATCTATGCCTTAAATATTGTTTACAAAAAAAATGTTAACATGGTTTTTTAAATTATTTTTACTATATATTTTAATTGTATACATTATAAATTGTGTGTATAAGAGTTATTTTTTTTTTTATTTAATGTAATCGTTTTTGGTCATTTTCAGTACCACAGCGGGGTGTAGGGTTTATAGGGGTAAAGGGTGGGAAGTAAATTCATTATATTTAATTAACATTAATCATTTATGTTAATTGTGTAACTATTTTTTAAAGTTAAGTTTTAGGTGCGGGTTGTGGGTTTGTAGGGGTTCAGGGTGGGAAGTAATTAATTATCTGACAATTATTTAAATTGTGTAATAAATGTGTTTATTTTTTGGTGTGGGTTGTTATTGTATGGGCAATGGTGTGCAGGAAATTATTTATAATAATTACAAAATAATTTTAATTTATAATAATTATTTAATTCATCATTATGTAAATTGTGTAATTAAGCTATTGTTTAAGTTATATATTAGGTATGAGTTCTTGGATTTGTAGAAGTAAAGGGTGGGAAGTTAATACAATTAATTTATTTGTTAATTATTATTAATCGATAACTAATTATGTAAATTATTAAATACATTTTTTTAATATATATATATATGTGTGGTCTGTTTTGTAGGGATAAAGGGTGGGAAGGTAATTAAATATAATTATTTTTTTACTAGTTAATTACTACTAATATTTTAATTGATAATTATGTAAAATGTCAATAATTGTTTTAATATATTTTAGGTGTGTGTTGTGTAGTTTGTAGAGGTATAGGGTAGTACATTATTTAAGTAATAAATTTTAAAAAGATACTTAAATATTTAAAAAAAATGTTTTTTATGTTACGTGTTGCGCTTTTTAATTGTAAATAACATTGGATTTATTGTTATCATTTTGAGAATATAATTTGGTATTTTGATATTTGTATTAATTTATAACATGTATTTAACATTCTAATAAATATGTAATTTATTTTGTATAAAGATGTATATATAGATTTTTTATATTTAAATATTTATATTTTTTGTCATTTAGAAAAGTTTTGAAAATATTTTATTTTCTTGAAGTGAACTAGTCTGTCTGTAATGTCGTACAGAATGCTGTGAGAATAGTACATTTTACCCCTCCACAATTCAACACTTTCCCTATTGTTTCACTGACTGGAGTGAGAATAGTAAATTTTACCCCTCTGCAATCCAACACTTTCCATACTGTTTAACTGACTTGAGTGGGAATAGTAAAATGTTACCCCTCCGCAATCCAGCAGTTTCCCTACTGTTGCACTGACTGGAGTGGGAATAGTAAATCTTACCCCTCCGCAGTCCAACCCTTTCTCAGAGGCGGCTCCTCCACTAAGGCAGTGGAGCGTCGCCCCACTAAGTACAAAAAGAAAAAGAAAAAGATAATATCGCAACATTAAAAACGTTTCTTCTTGGAACTAGTCTGGTTGGGGCGGGCTGGGCTTTCCTAGGAGGGGGAGGAGGAGTGGTTCCTGCTGCACTTAAGTGCACATGGCGGTTTGCAATACAGCCTGGGTGAAGAACATACCCAGCCTCCTAGTCCCCATGAGTGCCGAACCACAGCGCTCAGACCAATCACAATCCTGCCTTGGCAGCGCTGTGATTCTTCAGGGGATTCTGGGATGCTTCCTGTTCCTGCATTGGAGGAGAGGCGGCTGGCGATCGGCGACGATAAGGTAAGTTTCTTTTTCTTCTAAACCCCCCTTCCCCTTCCACCCCCGCCACCATTCCCAACTAGCTGCCACTGCCCTTTCCCTACTATTGCACTGACTGGAGTGGGAATAGTAAATTTTACCTTTCTGCAATCCAATACTTTCCCTACTGTTGCTCAGAGTGGAGTTGGAATAATAATTTTAATCCGTCCCTTAGTCCAGCTTTCTTCCTACAATTGCACTGGCTGGAATGGAAATAGTAAACTTTTTCCCATCTCGGGCCAACGCTTTCCATGCTGGTGCACTGATTGGAGTGGGAATAGTAAATTTTACCCCTCCAGAGTCCAACACTTTCCTTACTGTTGAAGATTTTGGAGTGGGAATAGTAATTTTTAACACTCCGCCATCAAATGCTTTACCTACTGTTGTACTTATTGGACTGGGAATAGAAATGTGTACTTCTCCTGGGTCCAACACTTTCCCTACAGTTGTATAGATTGGAGTAGGACTAGTATATTTATTCGTAGAATTTTATAATTTAGTTTATATTGTTTACATTTATATTATTAAGTATTTGTGCATTTAAAATTATAATATTTTTAATTATTAGTTTTAATAAGTAATATTTTTTGTAAATTTTAATTTTCGATGTTAACTTTTTTATTGTAATTACATTGGTATGTTTTGTAAATTTTTTATGTTATTGGGTATATATATATATTTGTTATATTATTAAATTATAAAAAATTATTGAATAATATAAAGTGAAATTATCAGTTTAATAATATTTTTAAATTAGATATATGTAAATAAACATACATATTAATATATATGTTCTTTTTGTAAATAAGTATATTAGTTATAAATATATTTTTACATTAATTAATTATATTAAAATTGTATTACTGTTACTTTTTAATATATTTAATGTTTACTATTTATATATATAAAAACAATATTGTTGACAACGATATTAGAAACAATGATTTTTTCTCCGATATTTTTGTCATTTACATTATAAGTATAGGATAACAATATTTTTGGATTTGATATTTTTGACACAATATTTGTGTCCCACGATATTTCTGGTTGCAATATTTTGTCAGTGAACCCAACCTTACCCTACTTAACTGATTCTATCACAAAGTTGCTTTGTTCTGATCTGAGGGAGATGAGGCACCCAAGGCAAAGGGGGTCATTAGGATGCCAGCCAGACCGGCTTCTGCGGTCCTTTTAGAGACGGTCGGACCGCCGTGGTCTCATACGAATCGGTTGGTTCAACCATCGGATTACGATGCATGCATCGTGTACTCCGACCGAACGCCGGCAGACTGCTGACTCTGACAGCCTTTCTCAGACCGCCGAGAAAAAACAGCAGACATAGGGCAGTGCAGGGATCTCCGACCGCTGTCCGGATTACGATGTGAGTTTTCGACCGTCCAACCGACTGCCTCAAGTCGTTGGAAATAAAAGTTTTGGGGTGCATACTCACCCAATTCTGCTTCTCCCCAGCAGTCTCTGCCATGGATCCCTTTCTCCAGGTCCCCCCTACACCTGGCAGCTGTACCCAGATGTCTTCGACCCTGTGGTGCTGGAATCCAGGTAAGTCCTTCTGCTGTATCTATCCCCATTGACTGGACAGTGCACATTCTGCCATGCTCCAGCAATGGGGTACATGGAAAACAAGGCATATTCCCACATGTCATGCATATGTGTACAATTCACATGTTTCTGTGATTTTGTACACACTTGCAGCGACATATTCAGGGATATGTGCAACGCCGTAGATGAGACCGCCGCGGGAGCAACAGTTGCATCGTAATACCGCGGGAACACTTTCCCGGCCTCGGCGGTCGGAATCGGATCGCGGCCGTGGGGGTCAGTCCGACCGGCATCGTAATGACCCCCATAGTTCTCCAAGGACTTCTTCTATACTACCTTGAGTACAGCACTGGCCTTCTGATCTTTGTTGGAGTCGTAAATGGTACCTATTAAAATGCATGTTTGCTATGTCCTTGGTATTAATCTCTAGAGCTAGAAAATCAATGCAGACCAGTGGGGTCATATCATCTACAGACTAGCGTGCCAACCCCCGTATCGCTGGGCAGCAGAGGTGTCCTCTGTGTTAATGCAGATACAGCCAGCCCGCCAAATCTAACATTTGCCACTATGCTGGCAGATTTGTTTTGCCCAAACCACCCCGGTCCTCCATAGCAGAAGCCTCTTCATGGGAAAAAAGACAGTGAAGGCCTGTCACTACTATTTTTCATTTTTAAGACAGACACCAAAGCAAGTCTTTCTTCATTAAAAGAAACCTAATGTCTTCACATGCTGGCAGTTTTCTCCAAGCATGGAGAAACATTTGTGAAATTTGTAATCGTAGAACGGCATGGTTGACTTTGTAGTCCCGGAAAGCAAAGGTGGTAGTGGGAATTGTGTCACAGGAGCCATTTTAAACAGGGGAGCTCCTCTCATGCTTGTACTACTGGCTTTCAGTCTATGCAAAGGTTTTCTCAATGGCAACTCTGCCTTTGGGCGCACTGCCTTCCCTTGACCTCTAAATGAGGTAAGTGGATAAGACATCTGACAAATTTTGAGTTATGGAGGCCCTCAAATTGCAGCAAGAAAGACAGCCTTCTATCCTTCCGAAGTAACTAAAAAGAGTACCATAAAGTAAGTAGTATTAACATCTGTTATTTACAGAACTTAGGAATGGCAAAAGTGTAGGAAAAAGAGCTATGGAAAAGTCAACTTACAACTATTAATATTTCTGGAAGTGCATTTAAAAACTACTTCTAATTGCGGGTGAGTCCATGTGGCTATTGCTCTGTATATAGCAAGTGATGCCTGAAGGGTTGGTACAGCCTTACAGACGATGTGTGAAGAATAGCTTCATTGATTTCAGTTAGTCATGATTGGTCTAATAGCTTCAGCCGTAAGCTACTTGACCAACTTAACGGGTCTGTGAACCTCCTAACCATAGGAGGTTAACCTCGAGGCAGTGGCACAACTGCATGGAAGTTCTGCAAAAGCACCAGCTTCATGCAGAGGAGGCAGAGCAATTTGCTTCTCTGCCCATTTATGCAATACCCCACTTTTCACGATCAAGCTGCACAAGTCACAGAGAAGACTGTCTCAGGATAAGGAGATTTTATGTTCCTCCACAAAACAGAGAGATAATTAATTGTCTGTCTCAAACTGGGTCTGGGTCTAATCTTCCAACGTAACCCCTTCATTAGCTTCCAGCAAATCCAAAGCTTGTGCTTGGTGCCCCATACTGTTGGTAGTGTTAGTGTATGTGCAGCTGGTTCTTGTTGGCTGTACACTGAAAAATCGAACCCCAATTATCAGTGGGGCTGTCGGTCTCAAGGCAGACACTATCAGATCTGTAATAGCTAGAATTCAAAGGCTGCCAGAGCAATAAGTTACTTGTAATCTGTGACGTCTAGTATGAACACATAAAAAGCAGTGCATAGGCAATTGATCGCCATTCATGGGCGAGACCCCAAGAATTTTGTAAGATTCAGGAATTCAATCTCTTATGTACAAGTATACAAAGCAGTCATTTGAAGAAAGTCAGTGCGTGACGGCTGGCAATCTAGGCACTGGAATGAAAGTAAAATGTGGGATTTTCATACAGAAACATTTTGTGAAATCAAATGAATGCTGAAAAGTGTTTTTGCAAGAGCTATTCAGGCAAGTCTTGCACAGAAACTAAAGTATGAGAGAGCAAAGATATACGCTGAACTCTGATAAAATCAGAACTCTTGTGTAATAAAAGTGCAGTTATATTTAAGTACTAACGTGATCAAAAATCAGTCTAAACAAATCATATTCATAAACAGAGTCTCGGAATATGCACATTCTCCTGGATCTCTCTCCAGTAGTTGACACGGTCTCACACCCCGTCCTCATCAAGCGCCTGCACAAGATTGGCATTGAAGTTCCCACGCTCAGCTGGATCTGCTCCTTTTTAACGGACAGAGCATAAGCTATCACTTTACTTCTTTGGGAGTCTACAAACTCATCTGCGGGGTGCCTCAAGGTTCACCACTAAGTCCCACTCTCTTTGAAACATACATTAACCCTCTGGCAAACATAATCTGCGCACATGTCATCAACATTCTCTCCAACATAGACAACACGCAACTTATACTCTCCCTCTCGGACAAGACCCCCAACACAAGAAACAAGCTCACCACCTACATGACCGAAGTCGCAAATTGGATGAAAGCCAACTGTCTCAAGCTCAACAGCAAGACAGAAGTAGTGATCTATGGCAAGAACACCTCATTATGGGACTCCAACTGGTGGCTGAACGAATTTGGATCCACACCCATGCCAGGAATCTTGGAATATTCATCAACAGCAAACTCGACATGACCACACAAGTCAACGCTGTTACAGCAGATTGCTTCCACACCCTGAAGATACTAAGAAAGAGCTTCAAATGGGTTGCAAGCAACACTAGAAAAACTGTCACTCACACCCCAGTCACCAGCAAGTTAGACTATGGGAACTAAATGGTCACTTATCGGTACGAGTAGTTTTGCAGCCTGAAGAGTTTTCAGGATTCACAAGCTGTGCATTATTCTGCCATCTAGTGGTTGGCTCCAGAATTTCTTATATTCAGTAGTCCTTTTGCTCTTTCTTTTTTTTTGTGTTGGGGGTAGAAGGTCCTCACCTTTTGGTGCTTGTTTCATCCTCCTTTGGAGTCAGACGCCCCCGTCTGGAAGCCTCACTCTTGGTTGTCATCTTCAGATTGGTTTTTTTAGGCATCATGTTAGTGTTCTGTAGGACTGTTCTCTATTTAGTTGTGTCGTCTCACTTTCCAGGGAGGCAGGTGGGTCGGCGGTGAATCCCAAAAACTCTTCAAACTGCAAAACTACTCATACCCGTAAATAACCATTGAGTTTTGCAGCTTGAATCTTTTATGGATTCACATGCTGTGCATTGATTTTGTAGCGGTTTTCTTCATCGTGGTGGTTGGGTTGAAGATGAGGATGAACTTGTAAACAGATGTTTCAGAACTTTTTGTTCCACCTTTCTTCTCGGTTTACTTGAATATCAATGCAATAGTATTGAGTGAACGTGTGTATTGATGACCATGTGGTGGCCATGCAAATATCATTCAACGGAGCGTTAGCTAGAAAAGTGATCGTAGCTCTTTTCTTTCTTGTAGAGTGTGCTCGTAGTTTCCCTTCTAACTGAATACCCTCTTTTTTGTGACATATTTGAATTGTCTGTGTTATCCATCTTGCTATGACACCCTTTGTAACTGGTTGTCCTGTATTGTTATTTGCAAATGATACGATGAGTTATTTTCCTTTTCGGATGCTCTTTGTCTTTTCTATATAATACAATATTGCCCCACAGACATCCAGAGTATGTAAAGCTTTTTCTGCTTAAGTCTTTAAGTTTTGGAAAAAACGTAGAATTTGGATTGTTTGATTAGTGTAAAATTTTCAAATGACTTCAAGAAAGAATTGTGGGTTAGTGCTTAAGACTACCCTTTGTGTATTTGAATACACGGCTCTTGTATGGTGAGTGCCTGTAATTCACTCACTCTGCGTAGTGAAGTCATGGCTGTTACACATGCTGTTTTTAGCAGGATTAATTTTTAAGTTGTTTTATAGATTGGTTCAAATTGTTCCTGGATTAACTGTGCGAGCACCACATTGAGATTCCATGTGGGTGTTGGTGTACTCCTAGGTGGTGCTATTCTTTTAGACACTTCTAGAAATCTTTTGATTGCTGCAGTAAACAACCTTCTTCCTATGCAGCATTATGGAAGCTACTATCGCTGCTAAATGTACTTTTAGTGAAGCATTAGTTAGGCCTTCTTCTAAACAGATGTATTAAACATTTTATAACCGTTGTTTCTCTGGATCTTTTTTTGAAGCAGATAATTTCTTTGACACCAATATGTGAATCTTTCCCATTATGCAGTATAATATTTTCTAGTCGTTGCCTTCCTTGCTTCTCTTAGTACTGCCATTGATTTTTTTAGGTAGTCCTAAGAGACCACATTCTAAGTCTTCAGGAGCATACTGCTAGTCTTAATGGGTTTGGTTCTGGATGAAGAACTCTTCCTCTTTCCATGGAGAGTAGGTCTTGTAAAATTGGCAGCCTTTCTATTTCTTGTGTCATCTCCATTAGGTCTGAGAACCAAGTTTGTCTAACCCACTGTGGAGGTATGAGTGTCATCTGTGACTGTCTGCACTTGTTTATTACTCTTAAAAGCAGTGGTATCGTGGGGAAAAGCGCTTGAAAATTTCCCTGACCAATGTATCGGCAGTGCATTCACTACGGACGTGTATGGATGTCTGGATGCGAAGAACTGGCATTTTGCGGTTTGTGGTTTTGCGAACAAATCTATTTTTGGAAGTTCCCCACCTTTCAAAGACAGTCTCTAATAATGTTTGGTTCAGTTCCCACTCGAGTGAGATGGACGCTTATCTGCTCAGTTTTTCTGCAAACACATTGTCTACTCCTGGTAAATGTATCACTGTTATTGTTATCTGTCTTTGAATGGCCCTTCTTAATACCTGCTGTACCATCTTTGATATGGGAAATACTTTGTTCCCACTTGTTTGTTGAGGTAAAACATTGTTGGATTGGCAGTTTGTATTTATATTGATTTGTTCCACAGTTGCTGCTTAAAGGCTTTTAATGCTAGGATTGCACTTTTTAACTCCAGTAGGTGTATATGTTTTACTGATTACTGAGGATTTCATATTCCACTCACAATTAGATTCCTCGTATGTGCTCCCCATCCGATATGTGAGGCGTCTGCGGTAATGGTCACTGTTGAGTTGTAGTCATGAATGGTCTTCCTAATATTACATTTGTCTTGTTCCACCAACTAATTTCCTCTTGTATTTTTTTGTATCTCAAGCACTAAATCCTCCCAGCTCCTGGTTGCTTGTGATCATTGACTCAGTATCCATTCTTGGATCAGTCTCATGTGAAACCTTGCATGTGGTATTAGAGGTAGCCTTGAGGCCATCATTCCTAATAATTTCCCCACATTCCTCACTGTCAGAGACTGACCCTTGTGGTGTCAAAGAGCTTGCGTTATACCTTATACTCTTCTCACATGGGAAAGCTTTCCCCTGAATTGTATTCATCTTCGGTCCTAAGAAGGGCATTCAGTTCGTGCTCCAATGCCGTTAGTACCAAGACACCTTGGGGTAAACATGCATTTTATAAATGTTATTAACATAAGAGTTTCTGTTGTTCTGGTGTTGGCGAAGATTTCGCCATGTTCATTGTGAATCCCAGTCTGTGTAGTCTCATTATCACTGTGTTTATGTATTTTCTGCACATGTGCGCCAAGTCTGCTCTTACCATCCAATCCTCTAAGTATGGATAAACATGTATTCCTTTTTTATCTCTGATGTGTGGCTCTAGCCGCAAGGCACTCTGTCGGCTGACTTTATGCCACAGGTAGTACTTTGAATTGGTAGAGTGTTTTGATTAACGCAAAAACTTTTTGTGTTTTGGATTCATTGGAATATGTAGATAGGCATCCTGTAGATCTGTGGTTGTCACGCAATCCCCTGTTGGAGTTGAGGAATAACTTATTGTAGTGTTGTCATTTTGAATTTTTGTGTTCTTATAAATTTAAGAATTGGAGGTCTAGTATAGGCTGCAGTGTCTTGTCTGGTTTTAGAACCAGAAAGTATGTTGAGTAGACTCCTGATTTTTCTCTTTGACTGGCATTCTTTCTGCTGCTTGTTTTTGGAGCAGTTATTTTACTTCCTTTTGAAGATATGTTATCTCTTCCTTTGTGTGTGTTTTTGTTTTGGATAACTTATTGGCAGGTGCCTCTCCAACCCTATGCAGTATCTGCTTTGTATTATATTGAGAACCTACTTGTCTGATGTGACCTACCTTCTCTCCTGGAGGAAGTTTCCTATTCTTCCCCCCACTGGTATTATGTGTGGGTGAAAGTCCAACTTTAAAGAGTCACTTTGGTGTTGTTGCCTCGCCTCTCGATGACAGGTTTCTTCCTTTTGTTCGACCACGAAAGGACTGCCTTTGTGGTGTGTGAAATTGCCACTGATGTGATGCAGACTGCGGCTGGCTCGTGCTTTGAAAGCTTTGGTGCGGTGTCCCCATTTGAAACCCACCTCTTCCTGTAGGTCTTCTAGTTTGGGGGGCTCCCCTTCTTGGTTGGCCACTGAACTGTAGGGCCCCCATTGATTTTGCCGTACTGCAGTCCTTTTTTATTTGTTGCAGCGTGTCATCTGCTGCTTTTCCAAATAAATGTTCCCCATCGAATGGGCTGTTGACAATGTTGGCCTGTACTTAATTCTTGAATCCTGATAAACTTACCCATGCATGGCGTCTTAATGATGTGCCTGTCACCAACTGTCTTGCTGCTGTATCTGCAGCTTCTAATGCTGACTTTAAGCATGTTTGCGCAATGCCTTTTCCCTCTTTAGCTTTTGCTCTTTTCTGATATTGCTCAGGCAGGTGTCTCATTAGCTCCGCCATCTCTTCCCAGTTCTGATGGGCATATCTATTTAGCAAAGCGTTTGAGATTGCTATTCTCCATTGGGTAGCAACTCCTCCTTTGAATTTTCTTCCCACCATTTCAATTCTTTTGCTTTCTCTATCTGGTGGGGGGCCAGAGGTGGTAGGGATATTTGCTCTCTTCCTGGGAGTCACAGCCCTGCAGGATACTGGCTTCTTTAAAGCCTCTTTCCCTTCATCCATGATACTTGGGAGCATTGGAAGATACTGGGTCTTGTTTTGAGATGGTACCAGTGTCTCCAGTAAGAGACCGGTCTGTGCCTTTTCTTCATCTTGTACCTCTCAGCTGCTTTTTTGACCACTTGGTTATACAGGGTCACATCATCTGGGGGTGATGGCCTTGAGGGGTAAATGCTGATGCCTTCCTTGGGGAAATCTGCCTCGAGATCCTGCCATTGGTCTTCGACACCCTCCGATTCCTCAATCTCTTGATATAGACTGTGTCCTTCTGTATCCTCTTCTGCTTAAAAGAGCTTGTTACTCTTCCTCCTGAGGGTCATGTGTGAGGGGTGGTTCTTGATCCCCCATATCGTTCCCTTGAGTCTTTTGTTGAAGGTTTTAGTGGAATCCTGAAAGGCGTTGAATTGAGTCTTTTTCTGTAATATGGCCACCATTTTGGCTTTGAGCCTTCTTTTCTTGCGCTCTATCTCGAGTGCAGGTTCCCTGGCATCCAGGGTAGGTGGTTTTCTCTTTTTCGCCATAGACATCGAAGATTTAGCTGCTGTTGTAGTAGCTGCTGTCTTTTTTTCTTTTTCTCAGCTTTGTTCGGCTTTATACGTCGATGTTTTTTAGGCACCTTTTCCACCTGGGGTATCCTTTGGATGGGACCCGTTGGGATCTTTCTGCTTTATGTTGCCTTCGGTTGGCAAGATCTTCGGCGATGAGGCTGACTTATGTTTTCAGGAGTCCGTTTTTGAATCGCCCACTATTATCTTTTTCAGCGTTACCTGTCCTTGTTTTTCTTTCGGTCTTCTGTGTTCTTTTTTGACGTCGATGATGTTGTTTTCAAAGTCTAAGTCTTCTCCTTAAGCTTCTTCAGCGGCGTTATCTTCTTCCTCACTCGATAACCCCAAGTCTCCGAGTGAAGTAGTGTTCTTTTGGCCCTGCATAGCATAGTGTGCATGCCTTTGTCTTGAGTCTTCAGCAACTTCGCCTTAAACGCCACACAAGCCTCGCAAGATACTGAGTCATGGTCAACAGGTAAGCAAAGATTGCAGACCTGATGGCTGTCCCTCTGCGCAAACTTGTGGTAGCACTGTGGGCAGAAACGGAACAGAATGCTCTCCATTTCACAATGAGCAGGGGTCCCCCTACTAGCGCAATCTCTCTGTCAATGACCAAAAATACACCTACTCCCGTTTTTGCTTGAAGTTCACAGATATGACTTCCTTAAGTTTTCCAGAGTTTTTCTTCACTTCCCTTCGACAGAAAAAACTCCCTTCTTTCTTCTTAATCCTTCTGTATCCTGGAGATCTTCCTGATTCTTCCAGACACAACGGCGGAAAAAATCAATCTGAAGATGGCGACCAAGTGTGAGGCTTCTGGGGAGGGCATCTAACATCAGAGGAGGATGGAACAAGCACCAAATGGTGGGAACCATCAACACTCAACAAAAAAAAGAAAAAAAGAAAGAGACATAGGACTACTACATATAAGAAATTCCAGACCCAACCACTAAATGGTAGAATAATGCAGAGCATGTGAATCCAGAAAAGATTCACGCTGCAAAACGCCCTCTACTTCAGGATCTCCAAGCAACTCACTAAAAAGACTACAAACTATCAAGACTCTGCAGCTAGACTGATCCTAAGCCTCCCACATAGAACTCACATCACACCACACCCCAGGGAGCTCCACTGGCTCCCAGTACACAAAAGCATTCATTTCAAACTCCTCACACACATTCAAGGCACTACACAACTTAGGCCCCACCTAGCTGAACAATTGCATCTCCTTACATCAATTACCCAGACTCCTCCGCTCTGCACGACTTCTGCTCACACACATAGAACCAGGTCAGTAAGATGGGCATTATTTGACATCAGTCCTACAGTGTGAAACGGCCTCCCACTCCACGTTGGAACCTCTTCCTTTCCTCTTGAAGAACTGGCTTTTCAATTAACCTACTTACCAAAGGCAGGGCCAGACACACACACACACACACACACCTTCTCAGCGCCAGAATACGCTTACATGTGATAGTGCACTTTACAATTACACTTAAAATAACGTAATTCAAAGATTTTAAATAAATAGAGCCCTGGTATGTGCAGAGTCCAGAATAATCAGAAATGTGTATAATCAGAGCATTGCTAGAATTCAAACCCTGGGGTGCACTGTTATTATCAGAGAGGCTATAATCATAACTGATATAAAGAAAATTTGGCCATAATTTGTCACATCATTGCCGGTCAGCAACTGTGACAAGTGGATTTTTATGCTGGACAAATAGATTTCTAAATCATCTCATCCCTAAGAGAAGAAGATATTTTATAGAATTCCATACCACTGAGCAACATTACACTTCCCAGGGATTCTTATAGCAGATGTTGCAGGCGAATTCTATTTTTTTAAAGGTGATACTTTTCTTGCTGCTGTGTAACAAAAACCAGGATTTGATCCCGATGTCCTACTCAAAAAAGTTTTCTCTGGTCATATGGAGTACAGTAAATATGCCAAAGGACCATCATCTTGGCACTTCTGAGGACTCCCTACAAAGAGGTCAAATATCTTTTCTGGAGACGTCCGGCTGCCTTCCCAGAAAGCATTTATGGATCATCCTGCCGCAATTCTTCAAACTTTCTTTTACCCGTCTCTGTGATAGTGTGTATTACCATATCTTCTGAGTGACATACTCCAAAGTACTCTCAGTCACTTTCTCTTGATGAACAAGTTTCTTACCTGAAAGGAAAAGCAACCTTTGGAATTCACAGCATCCTGTGGAGGCGGGGGATAAAGTAAAGACCCAGTTAACTAGTGGAAGACTGGACGTCAGACTCGAGACAGACATCAACTCCAACACAAAGAGTTAAAAGAACATGATGTCTTCAGGCATTAAAACACTGGTCGGAGAGAGTACCAGATCCAGTCCTTTGATTCTACGACAGAAAGTATATTATGAATCGGTGAAAGTTGAGGATGATTAGTAAACACTTGAACCTCTGGTTTTCTCCTAGAGGATGAAAATCCTCTAGGGGCCACTAATGAAAAATCCCAGGATCAGATTGTGCCAGGAACACTTCCCATAATTTATCAGCATGCTTCGAGCTGGACGTTGTTCAAGATTCTTAGGCCCCTATTACGATGTCAATCGGAGTTGCCTCCGACCGAAACCGTCTTGGTGAGGGAACTGACAGACCGTATGCTGCCGGTTCCGAACACCGTATTTTCGAAGCAACCGCACATGGTGCGGTCACAAACTTCCATTTCTCTATGGGAGCTTGTACAGCAGGTGGAAATCGCCCGCCGCCCAAGCTCCCATAGAGAAATGGGAGTTTATGTAAATCCCTGCACCGTGTGGCAGGCACCTCATGGTGCCTGCCAAACGGTGCAATAGGTGCCCCCGTGTCCCCCAACCGGAGTCCGCAGGGAGAAGGGGGCCCTGATAGGGGCCCCAAAGTTGCTTCCCAACAGGCTTTCCATGTCAGAAAGCCCGAAATGGAATGCGTTGGAAAACGACATCATAATCCCGACGGCGGAAACGTCGTCCGCGCGGTATTATGGTGGGTTGCCAATGGGCTCCATGAGCCTGTTGGTAGCCAGCCGAATGATCGGCCGGTTTAAATTCCGACCACCGTAATCCTAATACAGCGGTCGGAATTCAAACCAAGGATGTCGGTTGGAAAGCCTCCGACCGACATCCTAAAGTGGGTCTTAGTGATTAGCAGGAGAAGGCGTGTCTTCTGATCTTCTCTCTTACTGCACTTATTGACCTTTTGCTTAGCAATGCAAAGGCTATGCGTAGTGTGCTAACCACCAGAGATCTTTACTTTGCCTGCCAGATAAGGTGGTGATGGAAGTAATTGACTTGAAGACAAGACGACTGATCTTCAAGGTGACGCAGATGAGCAATGGGGGCCAATGGAGTTAGTAAAGTGTGGGAGTGATCCAATTGTGCTTCTCCAATCCTTGAGGAGTATTGCATCCACATGTAGACTGCTGTGTGGGGATGCCAGATGAATGTCTGGGGTACCGGCAAGCTGAGCACAGTCACTATCCAGGTGGGAGAGTGCCAATGGATGAAGAACAGTTTTGAAGTCAGTTTCCAGAAGATATGTCTTGCTTCTGCACAGATGGAAGAACAGGTGTACCAGCTAGTGTCTGGTCAGTGACTTTGGGGTCTGGGTAGAAGCCGAATGATTTGGCACTGCCCAAGAATAGGGGGGTGACTCTTATCGAAAGCTCTTCTTTTAGCTGTGTTTGTCATATTCTAATTTTCAAAGAGGGCAAAGTCCAATTTCAGGGGGTCAATTTCAAGTAGGCTTAAGGCGTCCACGTTTAGTATGATGAAGAGGAAGTAGTACCTCCAGCTGTCAAATCTGCTGTCCATTGATACCACTCCCATAAATACTGCAACCCAGTGAGGAGAGATTTACCAGGGCAACAGAGCACCAAAGCAACACAACCAACATATGTTGGCTCTCAAACAAACAGCATCACAAATACAGGGACGGTACTGCTGCCTTGTGTACTGGTGTGAGGTAAGCGTGCACTGCTGCTGCACTTCTTCCGTGTACGTGAGGAAGCGTGCACTACTGGTGCCTTCACCGTTACTACATAGTTTGTGTGAAGAATTGCACAACCGCTGGACACGGATCGTGCTCGGTCTCCATCTTTACCCCTTGCTGCCTCAGTTCTTTTGCTTTTCGGTTCTAAGTCACCTGCTTAAAACAAAAAAGACGGGGCCTCGCGGTGTTGTCCGCTGCACGACTACGGGTACCATGGCACGTCACATCACCTTTACGTGAACTGTCTGATGTGGTGTATTCTAAGAAAGAGGATTGGATACGTGTTCCTCTCCTGCCGCTCTGATGTAGTTAGTAACAGGATTAGCTGTTATGTACGTGAGGGGATAAGCCAGTCTCATTTATGCACGTGGTACGGAGTTGTCTCCAGACACTGTGCCATATGGCGCCGCACATAAGCCATCCATGTTTACAAGGCCAACCACGGCAGAGGCCTCGAAGGCCCAGGAGAACACTTGTGCATCACCAAGACGTGGACTGTCCTGTGCGACTGAGCCCGCCACCCCCGTTCATGGCATTTACTTTGCAGACTGGTACCTGTGGAGTGACTTTTAATGAAGGCCTCGTTTCGGGTACCAGAAGGCAAACATAAAACCCAAAAAAGCACACGAGTTTACGAGTTTTCCATAGCTGACACGTAATAACGTGAGATCTATACGTCATACCTCTGCGGAGGCGCAATGACAGGACATACCTCGAAGTCAGCAGTGCCTTTTGAAACTTATAAAATGAGCTGCCTAGCCTTCTTCTAAGCACTTCTACCTTATATAAGCAGGAGTCCTGAGCGACAGCCTAGACACACTCGCTGCTGACAGGACGACACTCTGGTGCAGAAATCGCACGCTATCAATTAGAGAATTCATCAAAGCGTGATCGATAACCCAGCCTGCACACTGTCCTCGTGGCGCCCTGAGGAGACAGGAAGGGGACGCTGAACCGCTCTGCGAAATAAAGAACTGTGGTTCCACTCGTTCTAACAATACTGCACACGTGGTTACATTTGCACGTGCACCGAACGTCACAACTCAACTGCCTGCTTATTCCTCAAAAAACGTAATAAACAATAGAGCAGATAAGAAAGGTATTGTATTCAATTCACACACAAACATACAATAGTACACAATTCCAGGGCAAAGCGGTGCAGTCGTGAACTTGTGCAACAATGTAAATTCAGGCTCCAATCACCGACAGGCAAGTGGCCAATGAAACTCAAATGTAAAACCAAATTATACTATTTGGTCTGTGAAGCAAATAATGTTATGTATTGACACCAGTTGGCCACTTGCGCACAGTCGAAGTTTCTACGTAAAGTGAAAAACTAACGGGTCGTCATCAGGATGGGAGCGTAATTATTATTCAGCTGCGCTGAGACCAATATATTTCAAATAAAGTTATAGTCTTGCAGGTCACGACAAACTAAGGTTATGAGGAACAGCATATGTTAGGGCAGGCTGAAAGGAAGGACAGAAGTCCACGGAGTGAACCAGTGCACTGCATGCACTGAGTGAGCCCTGCGCCATCCACATCACACTGGCACGGTGCACTACTGTATATTTTTGTATGGTCTGAATACAACTCTTTTCTTATCAGCTTTGTGTGCTTTATTCATTTCCTTTCGAGAATTTGCAAATTGTTGTTACAAGAAGTTCAGTGGTGAAATGCAATGTATGTGTAAATGTAGCAACACGAGATAAAAAACAACTGATCTAGAATGCGTATGTATGTGTGTATATATATATATATGGAGATTTTATACATATATATATATTCACACACACATACATATATATATACAAACGCAAACACACATTCCTATATAGCCATGCCCTTCTCTTTGGGTCAATATTTTCTGTTACGCCGTTTTCTCTTTGTGCTTCAAAGAGATGAGGCAAACACTTGCCAATTCGCCCGCCAAAAACGTTGTGCGCCTCAATTCTGAGGTACAATACCCGAAAACAAACATGGCCGCGCGATGTGCGGGGCCATGTTTTCACGTGGGTGCGTGCATACCGCCATTCTACCTCACTGCACTCCTGGCACGCGGGGTCTGGTTTTTAGAGCCGACTACTCAGAACCGTCCGGGGAATCCGCCTTCAATGATCAGGTTTCCGGTTCCTACACTGTCGCCCTGCATACATCTGACTCAGTGACTCGGTATCATTACCTGCTGAAACGGCGAGCAGCTAGACAAGAGCTAAATGCAGATATTGTGCACTACATACAATTTGCATATTTAAGGACCACGGAATTCTCCTGCATGTTAAAAATCGCCCCTGTGCTGCTCTTAAACCGAATTTTCACTTATCCGCCCAAACAGGGATCACTTCCCAACATGCTTTGGACAATTGAGTAATAACACATCACGGGCACAGCGCTAGCTCTGCTCCAGAGTACCTGCCAGAGCAGGTCTGCAAGGCACAAGCTGTACTCGAATGCATTGGCCGGACTGGGAACAGAAACCGGCCCTGGCAAACTGTTCAGCCGGCCCCCTGGGGTGAGGGGGAGTGCAGCCGAGCAGTTTGCGAGGGCCGATTTTGTTACCGGGCGCCGATATTGCCGACCCCTGGTAACAAAAACGGCCTCCCCAGGGGCCCAAATCCGGCCCCCACCCTAGCGGCCTACCGGGGAAACGCCCGGTGCCCGCTATTGCCAGTCCGGCAGCCAAGGCTGAATCATTTATCTCTGTGACATTTTTACAACGCCCCGTGTGAAACCGCGAAGAGTGGATCATTGTTGCAAAATGTGTGTATACCTGGTTAAAATGCGTTCGCCGTGGATGGCCATTAAAACAGCTCAGTGGGTTAGGCGCCAACAGCAGAGGTCCTGGTCCTGTGTAACTAGCAGGACGCAGATTCAAACACCAGCACAACCAACTCAACCTTTTACCCCCAAAGAAGGGATGACATTAGTGCCGTTCAACTGGGACAGTCCTGGTGTAGGAGCGTGAGGGTCACACGTGTACAACAATGCGCCGCGCTTACCTTAGAGGACGAGTAGCTGCCCGCTGTGTGTGTGGAACAGGCCCAGAGAGCCCGATGCAGGTCGCGGACTGCAGCAGACCTCATGGGCCGTCTTAGTTTTCGGTTCTGCAGTGAGGTAGATCTCTTGTCTTGTTCCCCAGTGCCGACGGATCTCGTCAGGATCTGCAGGGAGGCGGTTCTCTCATCCAGTTCTGCATTGAAGCGGATTGCGTGCCTTCTTCTGCAGTGAGGGGTGGTGTTTTTTTTATTTTCGCCCGGTCATGGAAGTCCGGCACAGTAATGTAAAACCTCCTGCTCTTTCTTGTCGCAGGTGGATGTTGTGCAGGGCTCTTGTTTTCAGGCGGACCTCGAGGGGTTCCGCAGCGGATATCTTGCCGGTTCTGCTGTTGGCGGATCTCCTATCCGGTTCTGCAGTGAACGACTCTGCAGTGCAGGCGGATCTCCTGGTCAAACACGACTCTGCAGTGCAGGCGGATCTCTTATTGGGTTTGGCTGTGACTGGATCTGCAGTGCAGATCTCTTGCTCGAGGTTTCCTGATGCAGGCAGACCTCTCTTGCAGGGATCGGGACTCTGAGTGGAACTCGCTTGGTTCCGCAGTGCAGGCTGATCTATCGGGGTGTGATGCGACTGGTTCTGCAGGAGTCTCGATGGGTGAACCTCTCACACAGGTAGATCTGTTGCTCTGTTCTGATCGGGAGGTGTATCTCGCTCGGCGGATTCGCTGTGTCCTTTTTAGTGCAAGCTGCTCTCCTGCCCGTTTCTGAAAAGCAAAGTAGATCTATTTGGTTCTGCAGTGAACAGGTTTGCAATGCGCGATCTCCCGCAGCCCTCTCTAATGCAGGGAGATCTGTTGCCGGGATCTGGTCTGCAGGCGGATCGGGCCAGGGGCTGCAGAGTTCCGGAAATGACAAGCGCAGCCAGGCACCCGCCACTGTTGATGCAGATTAGCAGGGCTCAAGACGTGTCACCAAATCCTCTCGACCCGCAAGAGGCGGGGGCCAGGGTCTCTTCAGGTCACTTTCAGTTCGTAGGAGAGGAACACGGCGCTCTCTCCCCACAGAGCACAGACGACAGACTCATCGCTACCTGGCGGGCGCAAGATGAACCCTTCGCAAAGCCCCTGAGCTGAGGGAGCAGCGAGTGCTCCCTGTCTCTCGACTCTGCATGCAGCTCCAAAAGTCCTCACAAGGCCCGCACCAGGGCGCGCCAATTCTAAAGTACAAATTACCACCTTTTAACTAGAAGCTGCTCAATCCTCTCATTTCATGGTATGCGTCACTGCCACAGATGGCACTGAAGTAGGCTTTTTGGTTTCATCAATGCAAGAGCGAGGATCCGCATAACTACTCTGAGCATTTAACCAGGGCCACTTACTTAGTGCAGCTTGGACAGTTCTCCAATCCCTGGGAAAGACCATCCCTCAAGCCCTCTCCCTGGGGGGCTGGTTGGGGGGAAGAGGGGTGGCTCTATCCTCCTTTTCCTGGTGTTCAGTCCTCCTCCTCCGCAGTTTGCTCTCTCCTCTCTGGCTTTTCCCCCCCCTACAAGCTCCTGGGTCGCACTAGGTTTCACCCCCTGCCTTCTCACCACCTTTCAGGCATCCTACAGTGAATTCTACCAAGGCGGTACAGGTTTGCGTATATTCCTCCCCACATCATGACAGGGTCAGTGAAGTGAAGGCTCACCCAGTGTGCCTGCCTGACTCAGACATGGCTACCACAAGTGGATGGCCAGCCGACAAGCCCTCAGACTGCACTTAACAAAGTATGTCTGGTGTCCAATTGTAACCAATGAAGCACAGCCATCAGAAGCATAGGGTCACTCGATGAGCTTGATTGTATAAGACAGTGCTTCTACTCAGTATAGCATGAATGAGTAGGTTATGGTGGCAAGCCAATAATCGTGGCTATAGGCCTGATCCATTTATTATTAAATGTCACGATAAAGGCAGTAGGCCTGACATTTATTGTGAAAAGCAAGCTAAAGTCAATAGGCATTTAAGGGAGGTCTGTTAGTAAGCTGTATCAAGGCCTACAAATTGATATTTTGCTACAAGGAATCAGAGAGACTACTGTAATAGGCAAGGGTTTGATGCTGGTTAATCCCTCTGACAAAGCGTGGGTATTTGCACTGTTGGAATCCTTGCTAGGCTCTCTTATTAGAGGTAGTATTTTGGTTTTCCAACTGTAATTTTGTTTAGTATATAATGTTATGACTATCCGTATGCCTTGTGGGTAAGCTTAAACGCAAAACAGGAGGCATGAGTTGGTTATATGACAAGCTAATGATAACACCTATAGGCATGCTTGGTTCAGTGGGAAAATAGATTTCCGATGCTACAGGTCTGATCTGTTTATTATGAAAAGTTATGATAAAAGCAAGTAGGAATGAAGCATTGATTGTAAAAATAAAAAAAAAAGCATATGTTAAAGTCAATCGGCATTTAAGGGTGGATTGTTATTACTCAATAGTAAAGCCTACAGATTGGTACATGAACTCTCATAGGTTACCTTTGTAGGGAAGGATTTCAGTGTTGGGTACCCTCCTCCGACATACCCTAGGGGTACAAGGTTTGCACTGTAATAGTTCTGGTTAGACCCAATATTTTATTCTCCATCGCGCGTACCTCTCCCCTGCCCAGGTAAATAAGTTATTTCATAGGGAGGACTCTGTATGCCCCAGGTGTCGCCTGAACAACGCAGACCTCCTACACATGCTTTGGCATTGCCCAGCCCTAGGGGAATACTGGATAGATGTGGTGGCCACCTTGTTTCGCTGCACCAAGCGTACAGCTCCCTTCCACTGGGAGATGTATATTTTACATCTCAAGAGGAGCAAAAGACACAAGGCTACTGCACGATTCTTAGATTTCGGTTTAATCACTGCAAAGCGCCTGATCACCAAAAGATTAAAAAAACCCGGTGGCGCCTCAGGTGCTGTCCTGGCACCATTCTATGCTCAATTGGGCCAGGGCAGAGGGCATGGCACTGCAGAGGGAGGACTTACTGGGACTTCGCAAGTTCCCTATTGCTGCAGATTGGGGGGCTATGGTGATTGAATTGCGGAAGTCAGCCACACCCACAACAGACACACAGGAGACGGCGGTCCCCTCAGCGCCAAGAGGGTACTCCACTCACACTAACACAACGCCATAAAGGGGGCTGCCTCACGCAATCCTTACACGCTCCGCTGAGGCACGAGGTTTTTATGAGCTACAAATGCAGTTCCTCAGTCATTGCTACACTTCAGGGCCTTGGGTCACGGGCGGTTACCCCCTCTGCCTTATTCAAGTTTTTTTTTGTCCTCATTATGTTGTACCCTCCTCCCACCGCTCATTACTACGCAATATCACGCATAATATAGCACCACAATATGCAGCGTTTGGGTTGTGCACTCGCTCACACTACCTCTCAAGTGAACTGACGCTGTGGACAACTTCACTATACCATATCCGAGACAGTGCACTCATGTCATCGCTACTAAAGACATGTCATATGTTTGCTGCAATATCCTCACTTGGCAGTTGTGGTCATTTGAATATTGTTGTACTGTAATGCTAAATATAAATGTCAATAAAAAGATATAAACAAAAAAAATTAGTTCTGGTTAGACTCTATTTGGAATATCGGACAGGCTTAGCGACCCTTGCCAGGTAGGTCGCTCCCCCGCCACACAGCTCCGCCTGTGGTGTCCTGCCCGCTGCTGCTGGTAAGCTCACCCCTCTGCTTGTGGCCTCGGTGCCCGTTTTTCCTTCTGTTCCCCTCGCTGCCCCCATTTTTCCTGTGTCCATTTTTCCTTCTGTTTCCCCTCGCTGCCACCATTGAACTGTGTCCATTTTCCTTCTGTTTCCCCTCGCTGCCCCCATTGAACTGTGTCCATTTTCCTTCTGTTTCCCCTCGCTGCCCCCATTGAACTGTGTCCATTTTCCTTCTGTTTCCCCTCGCTGCCCCCATTGAACTGTGTCCATTTTCCTTCTGTTTCCCCTCGCTGCCCCCATTGAACTGTGTCCATTTTCCTTCTGTTTCCCCTCGCTGCCCCCATTGAACTGTGTCCATTTTCCTTCTGTTTCCCCTCGCTGCCCCCATTGAACTGTCCATTTTCCTTCTGTTTCCCCTCGCTGCCCCCATTTAACTGTGCCCATTTTGCCTTCTGTACCCCTCGTTGCCTCTTTCCACTCCCGCCGCTGCGGCCCCGCCCCCCTGACTGCCCATTCGCTGCCCCTGCCTCCCGCCTCCCAGCTGCTCCTCCCTCCCACCTCCCCATATATGGCGGCCGCTGCGCGGTGAGGAGAGCGACCCTTGACCTTGCCAGGTAGGTCGCTCCCCCGCCACACAGCTCCGCCTGTGGTGTCCTGCCCGCTGCTGCTGCTGGTAAGCTCGCCCCTCTGCTTGTGGCCTCGGTGCCCGTTTTTCCTTCTGTTCCCCTCGCTGCCCCCATTTTTCCTGTGTCCATTTTTCCTTCTGTTTCTCCTCGCTGCCCCCATTTTTCCTGTGTCCATTTTTCCTTCTGTTTCCCCTCGCTGCCCCCATTTTTCCTGTGTCCATTTTTCCTTCTGTTTCCCCTCGCTGCCCCCATTTTCCCTGTGTCCATTTTTCCTTCTGTTCCCCTCGCTGCCCCCATTGAATGAATGAATGAATGAATTTGTACTTGTAAAGCGCACTGATACCCTGGGGTTTCCTGGCGCTGTACGCATACCGCTGTGGAACCCTTCCTGGCTTTTCCCTGTGAAATGTCCACTCCTGGGCACCCCCAAGGTGAAGCCAGGCATCCCAGCGCTGGTGGGGCCGTTGTGGAGATTAAGCAAGCTATTGCCCAGAGTTGCAGAGTGGGACCCATGATTAGAATAGGCACCGAGGCGAGAATTATCAGGTCCGAGGAAATTGAGCCCAAGACCCGCCGAGGCGGGAATTGAACCCTGGTCCCGGGCCAGATCTCTGCATCAGGGTCTGCCGCTCTAACCATTGAGCCACACTTCTCCACTGAACTGTGTCCATTTTCCTTCTGTTTCCCCTCGCTGCCCCCATTTTCCCTGTGTCCATTTTTCCTTCTGTTCCGCTCACTGCCCCATTGAACTGTGTCCATTTTCCTTCTGTTTCCCCTCGCTGCCCCCATTGAACTGTGTCCATTTTCCTTCTGTTTCCCCTCGCTGCCCCCATTGAACTGTGTCCATTTTCCTTCTGTTTCCCCTCGCTGCCCCCATTGAACTGTGTCCATTTTCCTTCTGTTTCCCCTCGCTGCCCCCATTGAACTGTGTCCATTTTCCTTCTGTTTCCCCTCGCTGCCCCCATTTAACTGTGCCCATTTTGCCTTCTGTACCCCTCGTTGCCTCTCTCCACTCCCGCCGCTGCGTCCCCTGCGGCCCCGCCCCCCTGACTGCCCATTCGCTGCCTCCCGCCTCCCAGCTGCTCCTCCCTCCCACCTCCCCATATATGGCGGCCAAAGGCGCGCCTAAGGCAAGCCCGTCTGCGCCCGTCCGCGCCTGGACCGCGCCCAGTGCCAGAACCCCTGGGCCGTGCGCCCCCCGCTCCAGCCTCGAGGACCGACGCCGATACGATGCCACCACACTCCACGCTCTCAACCCCGGACGGACGCACAACTGCTTCAAGGCCGCCCCGAAACGCACCCATGGTCCCTTCACCTGCCGGAACTGCAGCTACACCAGCCTCAGAGCCACCGAGGCGCCCGCCAAGAAGGACCTCAACCACCTCCGATGCATCCTACTGAACACCCGCTCCGCACGCAAACACGCCCGTCGAGCTCTGGGACCTGCTCGACACATCATCACCAGACGTCGCCTTCCTGACAGAGACCTGGATGAACGACTCCTCCGCCCCGACATCGCCATAGCCATCCCAGACGGCTATAAGATCACCCGCAGAGACCGCGTCAACGCAGTAGGAGGAGGAATCGCCATCGTCCACAAGAACACCATCAGGGTCTCGACCAGCACCGACGACACTCTCAGCACCGCCGAACACATGCACTTCCAGATCCACACGGACCCCAACACCACCCTTGGAGGCACCCTTGTCTACAGACCCCCTGGGCCCCGACCCCAGTTCAGCGACTCCATCGCCGTCTTCATCAGCACGCACGCCCTGACCTCTACCAACTACATCCTCCTCGGAGACCTGAACTTTCACCTGGAGAACAACAACGACAGCAACTCCACCACCCTGATCGACAACCTCGGTCTGAGCCAGCTCGTCACAACACCGACCCATTCCGCCGGCCACACGCTTGACCCCATCTTCTCCTCAAGCTCCCACGTCTCCTTCAGCCACACCACGGAACTCCTCTGGACCGACCACCGCTGCATCCATTTCACCTTCCAGAAACCCACCACACACCACCGCACCCAACAGATCCCACGGCGCTGCTGGAGCAAAGTCACCGAAGACCAACTACGGGCAAACCTCGCTCTCAGCCCTCCCTCCGACCCATCCAACACCGACGACGCTGCCTGCAACCTCAGACGATGGATGGACGACTGTGCCAACACCCTCGCCCCGCTGAAAAAACTCACCTACAGTGACACCACCAAAAGAGCCAGCTGGTTCACCTCGGAACTCCTAGCTTCCAAGCGTACCTGCCGGAAACTAGAGAAGAAATGGCACAGTGATAAGACACCGGACAGCCACGCAGCCCACAAAGACGGCATCCGTAACCACCACCACCTCATCAAGTCCGCCAAGAGAATCTCCTTCAAAGACCGCCTCGACAACAACGCACACAACAGCAAGGAGCTTTTCAACATCGTGAAGGAACTCTCCAACCCCAGCTCCAACACCAATGACATCCCGCCGTCGCAACCCCTGTGCGATTCCCTCGCCACCTTCTTCCACCGCAAGATCGCCGACATCCACAACAGCTTCAACACCCAGACAGCCCCAACTAAGATCGATGCACCAGACCCGCCGCACACCATCGACCACGACCCCCTGCCAGCCTGGGCCAGCGTGAACATCGATGACACCATCAAGACCATGAGCACAATACACTCCGGCTCCCCGTCAGACCCTTTCCCGCACCACATCTTCAACAAAGCCAGCAGCTCCATCGCACCCCACCTGTGCAACGTCATCAATCTCTCCTTCGAGACCGCGACCTTCCCAGAGAGCTGGAAACACGCAGAGATCAACGCCCTACTCAAAAAACCCAAGGCGGACCCGAGAGACCTCAAGAACTTCCGGCCCATCTCCCTGCTTCCGTTCCCAGCCAAGGTCATCGAGAAGATCGTCAACAAACAGCTAACCCGATAACTCGAAGAAAACAGCATCCTGGACCCATCCCAATCGGGGTTCCGCAGCAACCACAGCACTGAGACTGCCCTCATCGCCGCCACCGACGACATCAGGATCCTGCTGGACAACGGTGAGACCGCAGCCCTCATCCTGCTGGACCTCTCCGCCGCCTTCGACACCGTCTGCCACCGCACTCTACGCGCACGCCTCCACGACGCAGGGATCCGAGACAAGGCCCTGGAATGGGCCACCTCCTTCCTCGCCGGCAGAACCCAGAGAGTCCGCCTCCCACCATTCCGATCCGAAGCCTCCGAGATCATCTGCGGCGTACCCCAGGGATCGTCCCTCAGCCCAACACTTTTCAACATCTACATGGCCCCGCTCGCACGCATCGCCAGACAGCACGACCTCAACATAATCTCCTACGCCGACGACACTCAACTAATCCTCTCCCTCACCAAGGACCCCCTCGCCGCCAAATCCAACCTCCATGAAGGAATGAAGGCCGTCGCCGATTGGATGAAGATCAGCCGACTAAAACTGAACACGGAGAAGACAGAGGTCCTCATCCTCGGCTCCAACCCCTCAGCCTGGGACGACTCCTGGTGGCCAACGACGCTGGGAGCAGCCCCGACACCCACCGACCACGCACGCAACCTGGGAGTCATCCTCGACTCAACGCTCTCCATGGCCAAGCAAGTCAACGCAGTCTCCTCCTCCTGCTTCAACACCCTCCGCATGCTTCGCAAGATCTACAGGTGGATCCCGACAGATACAAGAAGAACAGTCACCCAGGCCCTCGTCAGTAGCAGACTTGACTATGGGAACGCCCTCTACGCGGGAGCCCCGGCCAAGCTCATCAAGCGACTGCAACGCATACAAAACGCCTCCGCACGCCTGATCCTCGATGTACCACGCCACAGCCACATCACCCCCCGCCTGAGGAACCTGCACTGGCTCCCTGTCGACAGGAGAATCTCCTTCAAACTCCTCATCCACGCACACAAGGCACTCCACAAGACTGGCCCAGCCTACCTCAACAGACGACTCCTCTTCTACGTCCCCAACCGCCAACTCCGCTCCGCCGACCTCTCCCTCGCATTCGAAGAACTACCACCGGCGGCAGATCCTTCTCCCACCTCGCCGCCAAGACCTGGAACACCCTTCCACTAAGCCTACGACAGACCCAAGACCTGCTGCCCTTCAGGAGGCTACTCAAGACCTGGTTGTTCGACCAGTAGCAGCACCCCCCCCCCTTTTTTTCTCCCCAGCGCCTTGAGACCCTCGCGGGTAAGTAGTGCGCTTTACAAATTCTGTGATTGATTGATTGATTAGCTGTCTGCCAGGATCCTGTTATTAAATAATTCAGATATCTATAAACATATATCCATGCAGAAATACATGTAGAATCTTTGGGTCAGCCCTCTTCTGCCCCAGGTCTGAGTGACATTTACACTCTGCTTCATCCACGACAGTTCATGCATGAGGCAGTCAACACCAATCATTGGCTCTCTTGCCCTGTGAATGATGACATTTTCGGATCACATGTGCACATCCACTTGAAAATAAGTGCACCTCAGTGTGAGGGCGGGTTGTCCCAGCTGTGCTTTCTGAGGAACCAATGTAATGAGGGTTCCCCTGAAGGAAATGCAAGTTAAGTGCACAGTCACTGTCATTCAGGCAGCTGCATATCATACATACAAACAAGCATTTGCAATGCAATAGGTCTCGCATTTGCGAAACTTTCAGCTACTGGCATTGTAAATGACAAAGCTTTTATCTATGTGTTGATTTTAAAAACAGATAAATAAAAGGCATTGTCATTTTCAATGCCTTTAGCTTAAAATTTCGCAAATGCGAGACCTATTGCATTGCAAATGCTTGTTCTAATATTTGTATGACATTAACTTACTGGTCATGCCAGCAATTGTGTTCCCGAGTCCTGTGGTTGCGATGTAAAAAACATGGCAAAAAACAACATACTGACATGTATTTATAGTGGTCTGAGGTCCCAACAAGTAGCAGAAAGCCCTGAAAATATTTAAAACATTATTTTAAAATTTTAACAGCACAAAATAGGCTGCCACACAATAATTTGTTATATATGATGAAAACAAGTACTTTCCAAGAATACATTTTCATAATAGCTAACCTAGTGTAGACATTTTAAAAAGTCCATTGAAGGACACTTTTTCAAAACTCAGCATCCGTACATTATCTTTCATAAAAAGTTTTAAATGTTTGTCATCATGAAACTTCAAGTGACTCTTTAAATTAAATCACGTTAGAGCCCTCTCCCCTGAACTCCCACCTTCCACACCCTCCAAGTACTCCAGGTCTCCATTAACAATTCAGGGATTGTTATTTTTAACACAATATATGGGAACTCTTTTTAGTAAAATTAAGAACACCTTGGTCCCCATACACCTAGCCAATTTCAACCTCTGTTTACATGCAGATGTCCTCTCAGGTGAGTAGATGGGGTGGGAGGAAGGAGGCCAACAGGGTCATATTCAGATCCCCGATCGTCCTGACCTCTTGGGCCTCAGACAAATGGCTCAAGAAAAGGCGGAGCAGAGCAAAATCCATGGATAGATTCAAAGAGATGACCCTGAAAAAAAGGTGCTATGTGGGGTCTAAATTTTTCATTCACAAATGGACAGAGACAGCTGCCCCACTTCCTGAATAAGATGCTCTGAAGAAGGTTTCAAGAAATGCACATTCATTAATTTTTTTTATTTTTAGTGCCATCACTACCATTAGTGCAACAGGTGCATTGGCACTGGGGCAATGGTGTAAGGAATCACTACACCCCAATATACACAAACATTCTTGTCACACATCACCACCTCCAGAAATGTGCTTTAATGAGACGATTGGCAAAGGTGTTTGCACCAAACACTGCCTTTCTTACCACGAAGACATAACGTAGCTGCAGTCAATCAAAAATAGTTGTTGACCCAGCACAGCTGTTTGATTCATGATTGCACTTGTGTATGCATATGGTTAGTGTGTGGATTTTGTGTGCAGTCCATTTTTATATACGTTGGAGAACCATAACCATATTGGTAGAATGATACTTCCAGCTGGAAATATTTACTTAATGTCTCAAAACAAATATTAAAAGTATAGAGGCCAACTGCCAGGCTTGGAGCATTGACGCACTCTGAAAGGTGTTAGTCTGTAAGTGTGACTTCTGAGGCAGAATTGCCTATCTTAACATATTCAAGTTAGTTTTGTGTACGATAGAGGACGTTAAAAGAAAGAGTGAAATGCAGAGTTTTTTTTTTGCAGTTTTAAATAGCGCGAACTCGACCCGAAGGAATTGAAGCGCTTTACATGAGCACTAGTTACATTAAACAAGGATACATTCAACTTTTTTGTAGACACAGGGAGATTATATGATTTCCCCAGAATCACAGGATATTGAGACGACGCCAACCAAGACTGGAACCTGGTTTCCCGGTTTCAAAGCGGACAGTTCTGGTCGTTACGCCACACCATAAGTCTCTAAAATGTGACCTGCTAGTTGCACACAATGCTATTTCTGCAATGTGTTTCATGCTGTACCCATCAGCTGTTTCATGAGTAAACAGCACAGTCATCGCTCAGCATTATCACCATTTGAAAGTCCAGTTAAAAGCGATATGCTTACGAGCCGGCAGGCTGAGGTAAAACTGAATTACGTGACTTCACGTTGATTAAATTGCAAAGTGCAGTTTGACTCTCGCGGGCACCTGTTGCCGCGTGTCTCCAAAAATACAACTGGCATTTGGGAACGCTGGCAGGCCCTTGGCATGGGAGACATGCTCGAGGCGGCAGTCAGTGAGTGACTGCAGATACACCATTGCCGGTGACATGGAAGATGAAGGGGCGCCCGTTGACTCCACGGGGTCCGAGGAAGGCTCGCTCCCAACGGTGAAAGATATTGAGCAGCTGCTGGCCACGGGAGGCGGGCGTGTAACCACGTCGATGAAGTTTGGCCACGTTTATTCCTTGGTGACTTGTAAGTAACAAGACTGAGACTGGGAGACACCAACAGAGAGAGAGGGGGGGGGGGGAAGAGCACCAATGCTGGGACAGTGATACAAAGTGGCCCAAGAAACAGTGAGACACACAAAAGATCAGGGAACCATAAGCATGGACGCTGGAGCGGACTGACACGGGACACAATGAGGAGCAAGCTGCAATGCTAGAAGAAAAAGAAACGGAAGCTGCGCGGACGCTAAAATTAAAGCTCCGTGCGCGCAGACAGGAAGGGAGAGAGGGAGCAAGCGAGCCGAGCCGTACGCATGCACATCTCCTGTCCTCGCACGCCTGCTGTCTTTTATGCCAACGCCTAAAGCCGTACGCGTGCACATGTCCTGTCTTCTGGGCGCGTGCACATGTCCTGTCCCCCTTCGCCAAAGAAACCGACAACAATAGATCTCGCCAAGGCGAGCAGCGCATGCGCTGCGTCGCTAGGCGAGACCTAAAAAACGAATGGGAGTCTTGTGCCAGGGTGAGGGTGTTTTTTTCCCTTTTTTTTTCTGTCCATTACCGCCAGGATTCTTTCTAGTAACAACAGACAGAAAAGCACCCACCAGACCGTCCACTCTAAATAGGGCGGGTGCTTTGATGTCTTTACTCTGATGGGCCCTATGCCATCAGCTCGTCAGAGCAAGCTTTCCCACAGTAGAGCCAATGGGGCACTGATGCCTGAAAGAGTACAGTTCACCCAACTCAGAGCAGGAGGACTAGGTGTTTGGAGGACAGGGTAGTCCATCATGTTTGTGTTTTGGTGGAGGCAATCAGCAGTGTTTACTTTAGAGCATTCAGTTACTTAAATCTACGTGTATTTACAGCGTCTAAAGTAAATCTATGTCTGTATTGGCAGCATCTATTTCAAAAGGAAGTGGCAGCGTATAAGTGAGCTGGCACACCAGCAGCGTGCAATTGGATTGGTGCATCGAGTAGTGAGTCACTGCACTGAGTAGTGGTACTGGAGAGACACGAAGCTGGTAAGACACCGCTTTACTTGACTTAATGAGACCTGTGCCATACGCTAGCTTACTACAGTGGAGCGCGTGTCCCCCTTACCGTTCGAGCGCAAGGGGTTGATGCAGCATTTCAATGGGGTGCGAGGTTGCCATGCCATGCGGTATTTGAATGTGCCTCGAGGTTGCCATGCGCAACTGCTAGAATATTGACAGCCCGAAAAATCTTTAACGTGAGAGCAGGAACTAAAGCTTAGTGCGTGCGAGAGACATGTGCAATCTAAGTGGGGAGGTCACACTCAGAAGACCAGCATTCAGGCTGGATTACTTGGTTGTGATGGCTAACATTCACGCGTTCTGTCCAGGACGTGATCCCGTAGTTGTGCACGTGCTTTAGCACTCACCCATGGACTTTGTGGATTATCACATGGAACCCTGTTTTACCTAGAATTGGTGTCTCGCAGTTAACACGGAGAGCTGCGGATCATCACGGAGGGAGGTGTTATTTTTCAAGAACTTGTCTTCTTTCACGCTGAACTCCTGTTACGATATGTTGGACTGGACTCCCATTGTACTTTGCGGAATCCAGTGAAGTGTCTCAGAGTATCCAGCTTTTGTGAAGAGCCTCGGGTGAGGGGGCCAATCACCGGGGGAGGGGAACTTGGAATGTTTTTACGTCTTTTAAATACTTGCCATCCCAAGTTTGCTGATGTTGCTCTATTAAGTGTATTTTGAATTCTCTTGTTATTCTAGTGCCATGTTATTTGATGCCATATACAATTTCTGCCAATGTTGATTTGTGCATGTCTGATTTCCTGTTTTGTGGATGATAAATGCTGGTCTGAATTTACTACATATGCTGGTATTGCATGCTGAGTGCTTGTTTATTGATGCTATCATTAATTTCCTGCCTACGTACATTATGCCATGATTATGTGTTCTGTCTGGATGAGTTATCATTAATTTCGTGCAGTTTTTTTTTTACCCCTAGTTTTGTAGGGCGTGTGGCATATGTTTTGCAGAATTTTGTTGAGTTGAGGGTCGTGTGCCCTAGTACTTAGTTATAGGGTTATGTACCCTATTGCTGTTATAGGGTTGTTTACCCTAGTGCTCAGTTGTAGGGTTGTGTACCGTAGTGCTCAGTTGTAGGGTAGTTAACCCTAGTGCTGTGCTGTAGGGTAATGTGCCCTAGTTCTGTGTTGTGGGGTTGTGTATCCTGAGGTGTGTTGCCTGAGACTTTTTGTCCCGTCGGGCGAACAGTATGTGTGAGCATTGCAGGGTTGTGTACGCTTGTATGTATTGCCTGAGACTTTTTGTCCTGTCAGGAGTACAGATTGTGTGTGCGTTGCAGGGTTGCGTACTCTAGTATGCGTTGCCTGAGACTTTTGTCCCGTTAGGTGTACTGGATGAGTGTGTGTGTGTTGCCCGATACGCTTGTCCTATCAGGCGTACTGGATGTGTGTGCATTGCCTGAGACTTTTTGTCCCGTCAGGCGTTCAGTTTGGGGGGGGTGTTTCAGGGTCTTTTACCCTAGTGTGCGTTGTTTGAGACTCTTGTCCCATCAGTCGTATAGTAGGTGTGTGCATTGTGGGGTCGTGTACACTAGGGTTGAGGTTAGAGCCGTGTGCCCTAGTTAGTGCGAATGTGGTACTTTTGCTCCCTGTTGTGTGCAGAAGGGGGTGAGCGAGTGTGTTACACCTCTGAGGTATCCTTATTTCTCCAAGTTCTGCATAGTACTACACTGGTGTAATTTTAATATATTTTATGTCGTAGCACTGTTTTGTTTTCCTTTTCTTCTTTGGTCCTTTCAATTTGCAATGAGTTAGTTTTTAACCTGTATGCCTTTCTCTTGTGCTTATGCTATTGTATGATGTGCATTTCCACTGTACATTGTTTTACATTGTTAATTGTTTTCCCTCAGGGAAGAAGATGTGTTGTGACTTGAATTGTTACTATGCATCCTTTCCCTTAGTTACCTGTTCCCTGCTGCTCAGCCAGTATGGATGTGATGTCGTGGAATGCTGGAGTGCTTGGTGATGTAATGAAATGCAGATGTGCCTGGTTTGGCTGAGAGAGTATCAGTTGGAGTGTGTGGGCTGAGCAGCAACGATGCTGCTCCTGGTGGGGCTGTCTTCTACTTACTTACCATCTTAATAATCCTGTAACTAAATCTTAATATTGCCTTATAGCCCGCCGTAGCGGGCTATACCGGCTATTAAAGGCCCGCTCCAGCATTAAAGGCCCGAGCCGAAGGCGAGGGCCTTTAACAAGGGAGCGGGACTTTAATAGCCGGTATAGCCCAGCTACGAAGGGCTATAAGGCTATTAGAACATTCTGCCACTAGAGGGCAGAATGATCTAACAAATAAAACAAAGGCTTCAGGGAGCGCGAGGGGATTGAAATCCCCTCAGGCTCCCTGAAGCCTTTGTTCACAGCCACAGCTGTGAACAAAGAAACATTGGAATGTTGGAGCTCCGGGCTTATACCAGCCATTATAAGCCCGGAGCTACTCCATTGTTTTCAATGGAGCTCCCAACATTACAATGTTCTAATATAGCCTTATAGCCTGCCGTAGCGGGCTATACCGGCTATTAAAGGCCCGCTCCAGCGTTAGGGAGCGGGACTTTAATGGCCGGTATAGCCCAGCTACGAAGGGCTATAAGGCTATTAGAACATTCTGCCACTAGAGGGCAGAACGTTCTAACAAATAAAGGCATCTTGAAGCCGAGGGGATTTAAATCCCCTCGAGCTCCGAGAGGCCTTTGTAAAAACATTGGAATGTTGCTTTGCGGGCCTTTACCGGCCCGTAAAAGCACGGAGCACCCCATTGTCTTCAATGGAGTGCTCCACATTCCAATGTTCTAATAAACCTTATTCTACAATCTACCCTATGGCTACCTGGACTTTTCTTCCCTTACAACAAGTATACTGTACACCAAATTCTAAATTGGGCCTTTAATTTCTTCTACAACAAGCAAGAGAAGAACAAGACAGCTGAGGATTATGCTTCAGCTTTAAAAAACAATTAGCTGCAAATTTGGGACATTACAAAATAAACTTGTTCATGCCCAGATTGTTATGCACAACAATAATCCTGGCATACAAGACACTGTGGTTGAATGGCGAGTCTCCTCTTAAAGATATATTCACTCTTGCAAAGAAAGCTGAATGAAGCTGTTGCACCAAAGCCGTCTTCCCAGGGAAAACAAACTTGTAACTAATAGAGTAATTACAATTTCTGAGGCCAAAGATACCCATAGATAACAGAAAGCAAGAAAAAAGAAGACACATCAAGCCAAGAAGGTGCTATGTTTTACCAATGTGGCAGCTTCAATCATTCAGCACAAATGCAAAATGTCCTGTAATCAATGCAAAATGCATAGACTGTGGAATTACTGGGCAACATGCACGAGTATCAAGGAAGAAAGTGAGGAAGCATCGTATTGTTTATAAAGCACACAGAAACTCAAGTACATCATCAGAAAGTGAATGAGGATCTCAGTTCTCAGAACTCTGTTCTCATGTTCTCAACATCAAACAAGGCATGTTCAACATCAGTGGAAATGAGGTGGACAGTAATAAACCTGTATGTTGAATGGCTGTAGCCTGTTCAGGATCTCCATACATCATCGTGGAAGAAAGTTTGTGGAGAGTCAAATTGGCACCAAAGATTGGGGATGAATTGGAAAAAAGCAGGCATTTATCTGGACAACTATACAGGCAGCAGCATCGAAATGTTAGGTTACAGAGTGCTGCTATTTAAGTTTGTTATATGTGGCCAAGGATGGATCATCAGTCCTGGGGTGGAGGGGTCAAATGTCCTTACATATTGCCCTAGCTACTAACAGTGCCGAACAAGTGTTCATGGTAGGAGAACTTGCCTGGCCTGAAAATGGCCGCAGTTAGGCGAGCTCCTTTGGCCGTAACCACAATCCTTCATTAGCCTGCGTCAATTTGAAACATAGAATATTCCACGACACGGGCATGTGTGTCCGATAAGTTCCTCCATCGCATGCACCGAAAAAGAGCCCCACAGTGCTGCTCAGAGGCCGTGGACTTCCTGAGGCCTGGTCAGAGCCGAGGACAAGGCCTACGGGCTCTGCTGACACGAGGTGGGCTCGCCGGATGCCCAGTGAGAAGTGCACGTCACCAGTGAGAAGAGGACCAAATTGATGGGCTAAGACCTGCGGCTGCTGATAAAGCGAATCGAGGGGCTGCGGCGGACACCCCACTGATCCTGGCGCCACACTGATCCCACCGCGGATGCTACGTTGGAGTGGGCGTAGCGGCGAGCCGGCACTGGAGAGACGTGCTAGGGTGGCCCTCCGGAGGTACACAAAGCCGCCACGCTGAATGGGTCTGTGCCCCTGACGATGCTTGCGGGCTTGGCACGACGGGGACATCTCGCCGTGGACAGACAGCTGCTGTTGCTGGGCCTTGTGGGCTGGAGGACGACACCCTGGTTGTACGCCTGCTAATCTGCCGGCCGCGGCTGGGCGATTCGGCTGGGCTCGGGACCAGTGTCCCTGCTGAGAACGGGTGTCAGCTGTGATCTGGTGTCTCACGTGGATGTGCCCGCTGCGGAGAAGCCCGTGCACCTGACGAGATAAGGTGAGGAGTCGCGTTGAAGCTTCATATACAAAGACAGGCCTTTCTGACCCCGCTGAGGGCCCCCTCGCTCTACATACCATAGCCCGATAAGTTGGGCAGGAGAAGACATCCAAAGCGACATATATGTTGTAGAGAGCCATAGCGGAGAACGGTCGAAAAGATAGGGACCTGGCAGCCACCGTCACAAGATATAGCTAGAGGTCCGAAGACATTAAGTCTCTGAGGTGGAGAAGGAACCCCAGATCATGGCCTGGCCACATTTACATCCTCCCCGCATTAAACGCTTCCTGATTGGGCAAAGATTCCTATAGGGAAAGCCTTAACAGTTTCTAGGCGAAACTGGGCCCAACGAGCTACGTTCTCAATGAATGTAAGTTGGTATACCTCAATGGCAAGACCATAGAACGCATTTCCTGCAAGAGTGATATCAGGTGCTCCTTTCTATAGCTACTACGTCTGCCATATAGTTCATGATTGAATGCAGCAACATGGGAAAAACAGATAAGTCACAATTAAAACTGCACTTTGAACAGCGGTAGGCCCCCAGACAGCGTGAGGATGGACCTGCGACCGGGCGGGATGGCACAGAAGCTCCCGAGCCTGAACTTGAAGGCGATCTGCAACAAATACTGTCGGCCAGGCAAGTAAGCCTCACAAGAACTGACAGGAAGATCGACGCTTTAATCTATCATATGGATAGAATGTCAGAGAGGGTCGACAAAAATGCAGACCGCCTGGACGCAGTGGAACACCGGGTATCAGAAGCAAAAGATGACAACAATAGGGTCACAGAAACCCAGAAACAACTAAAAAAGGCGCTCTCGCTGCTGCAGGCCAAAACCAAGGACCTAGAAGCGCCCTCCAGGTGCAACAACTTGTGGATTCTTGGCGTCGCAGAGTCCATAAGCGTGACAAACATGGAGACATTTGTAGAGAAGCTCCTCATGGATCTAATGGGCCGAGACTCATTTTCCAACCTGTTCGCTGTAGAACGAGCCCACCGCTCATTGGCTCCAAAACCGGTACCGGGGGTCCGCCCTCGTCCGATAACAGCTCGTCTACTCAACTATTAGGATCGTGATGCAGCACTACGTCGCTCCCGAGAGCTACAAAGACTTCGTTACGAAGGTGCGGAACTGTTGATCTTCCCAGACTTTACGAAGCAAGTTCAGGAGGCGCAGAAACAATTCCTCCCTGTCAAGAGGAAGCTGAACATTGACTATGCTATAGTTTATCCTGCACGCTTGAAAGTGACTGTTGGCGGTAAGACAAACTTTCAATGACCCCAAGAGTTTGCAGCAATTTATTAGACAGCAAGAACGAGCACGTGGCAAGCAGAGATCCCCCAGGATTGGGGATGAGGAGCCAGTAAACTCAATGTGGGTGGTGGAATGCACACCTTTGTACTCAGTATTTGCCTCTTTACTTAATTGCTCTATTTCTTCATCACAATAACGGCGTGCAAACTTGATAGCGCTTCGCCCAGTGCGCTTGAAATACATCAAACAAAAAGGAACCGGGTTAGATCCCTGTACAAGATGTGCATCTTGTACAGGGATCTAACCCGGTTCCTTTTTGTTTGAGCCAGTAAACTCCTCAATATTAGATGAACCTTGCTGATTACACCCATCTCGTTTCTCTGCTCCCTTACAAGATGGTAATCTTACAGCACTATCCAGGTTTTATTGCCGTCTATGTAGGGCAGCTGATGTTATGCTTTGAGAAGTCTGAGGGACTCAACTATGGGCCAGACAGAATGTTTAAGTAGATCCATGGCCTACATGTTACACAGAGTTGTGGAGCTAAATGTTATGTCTCTATATGTTCAATTCTATAATTGACACATTTTTACTTGTGTGTACGGCCCCAACACAATTTTTTTTTATTACCGACATGTTCGGCGGGCGATCTCTGTTTCTATGTGTGCACCACACTACGTTTATGGGGGTCTGTTGATTTGGGGGTTGGGAGGTTCAGGGTTAATATGGGGGTGATTTAGTAACTGGGATTGTCATTGGCATGATTGGGATGCTAATGTGGGTTGGGGAGGGTATTGGGGGAAGATATGCGCTGGTTTTTGTTCTTATGCATCAGTGTAATATCAGGCATACCATGACACACGCAACACATCTGACGACATTTCGTAACCCGCTGGTCCTTCACCCAGCTAAGACATGACACAAATTACCTCTCACTCTACCCACAAGGAATATTAGGGGATTAAATAATCCCTGGAAAACGTGATAAGTTCTCGCATATCTTGACAGACACGGCATCCAAGTAGCGCTGCTCCAAGAGACACACCTCACTCGGCATACGGCATGTGCTATAGGCCATCGCTGGGCATCTACTCGAATAGCCTCCTCTTACTCATTCTATGCCAGAGGAGTGCTTCTGATGATAAAACGGGGCACTCCCTTGGTAGGTAGACACACAGGGTCGCTATATTATTGTACAGGGTAGCTTCAGTGGCACATTACTGACATTGGTTAATGTATACGGCCACAACAGTGAAGATCCGGATTTTTATAGGCGATTGTGGGCACGTTTACATGCTATGCAGTCATCTGCGGTCATATGGGGGAGGATTTCAATATATATCTAGATCCTACATTAGACCGGTCGACCCCTACTGACCGATATGTCAGGCAAGCAGCAGGGGTTCTCCGGGATGGGATGGAGGAATATGGCCTGTTGGACTTCTAGAGATTGCGTAACCCCACTATCCAGAGGGGAACATTTTCGCCCTGAGCAACTAACTCCTGGTCGCGATTAGACTACTGGTTAGCTGTCCAGGAGGTCAGCAGCTGGACAGAATCGGTGGAACATTTACCAAAGACTATCAGACCATGCCCCTGTTCAATGAGGGCTATCACTACCCTCACACACATAACACGACAATTCATGTGGCGCTTCCCAGCTACTGTACTGCTGGGCCCAGTGTTTAAGACTGAGATCCGTCAGGCCATTATAGAATTTTTCGATCATAATATGGGGACAGGGTGGAATGTGCATATACTATGGGAGGCCTTCAAAGTAACCTTGCGCAGGGGCTTTACAGGTGAATTCAATAAGGAATTTATTTGAAGACCTGTTAGCTGTACATCATCTTGAACTGTATGCAGAGGCCCACAAGGACGGTGTACTCTCCCCCCCTCCCTAAGGGAAGCACTGTTGAAAATGCTACTTAAACCAGGTAACAGCCGGAACACAGAGTTCTATAGAGCGTTGTCACTGATTAATACAGATGTAAAAATTCTAGCAAAAACACTTGCCACTAGATTACAATCACTATTAAAATCTCTGATCTTACCAGACCAATCTGGTTTTATTCCCACCCGCTCTACGACACAAAATATACGTACCATCTTTGCGCTCTTTCACCAACTTGATCCCAATCTTCATGCGGCTGTGGCAATGCTAGACGCTGCTAAAGCCTTCGAATCGATAGAATGGACATTCATGTTTGCTATTTTGCGGCAAATGGGAATACCCCACTCCTTTGTTAAATGGGTCCAGCTTCTTTATACTGAACCAGTCGCAAGATTAATGGTAACACGACTTCTCCTTTGCTTATTCGGAAAGGGACAAGACAGGGATGCCCTCTATCGCCGTTGTTACTCACTTTAGCCCTTGAACCTTTGGCGTGTCGAATACAACACCACCATGCTGACTCAGCACTGCGATTCAGCCTACGACCTATCAGCACATCTCTGCATGCCGATGATATGGTTCTTTATATAAGTGACCCTGCAGTTCATTTAACACCCTTGATCAGGAAATACATTCGCTTTGAACGATATGCTGGCCTGAGTATAAACTGGTCTAAATCAGTAGTCATGCCCCTAACACAATGTACCCAACCACCTTCATTGGAATTCCCACTGACCTGGGACACTAGCCTAGTTAAATATTTGGGTCCAAAGAGATCCGGAAGTAGTTATAAGAGAGAATTACGGGAGAGCGATTTCTAAATAAGACGACTAAATAGCCAGATGGATCCGACTGCCATTATCTGTGGCTCATCGAATAACAATCCAAAAAATTGTGATATTTCCACATTTTCTGTATTTATCAGTATCCCCATCATACTGTCCCTATTATTTTTTTTAATAAGCTTTGCGCACCCATATGACTACACTCGCGTGGGCTGGCAAACAGCCAAGGATCAAATGGGAAACACTTACATTGCCATATGCCCAAGGGGGCTTTGGAGCTCCAGATGTTCACTTATACACCCTATGTGCTCACGCACACTTTGCACATTATTGGTACCACCATCTCGGTTTCATCCCTCATATTGCTATAGAAAAAGATGACGCACACCCTATCCCGCTGGCTGCCCTTTTATCACAACGACGACCGCTGTCTCTCATTCTGAGATGAATGCTGTCCAATGCACGACGGCGGCATGACGGGCCCTAGTACTACGAGCCCCACAAGACTCCACTATACGCTCCTGCCCACCCCTCTAACACACCATCTAGACATATCGGTTGTGGAGGAACCGAAGGCCCGAGCTAAGCTGGCACACAATGGCTTGCGAACAATGGGTGACATGTTCCAGGAAAAGCAGTTTTATTACCTTAACAGACCTACCCTCTGACACGCCTCAAACCCCACTGCTAATTTTTAACTATTTACACCTGCGAATAGCTATTAAGAACATTTACTCCTCCTTCCCTCAGGAACCTCCTGCTCTCCAGGCTCTGCAGACACTGCTTACTGCCCCCACACTTAGGCGCCTCATAACTAAACTTTACTCCGCTGCCAAAGCTGCAAACAGGTGGAATGCTGTACGGACTACACCATTATCCATCGAGGAATGGAGCCTCTGCTGCACTTACAGGTATGCTAACCCCGACCTGCAATTTACGTGTCATTCATTTTAAATTCCTACAACAAATGTACTGTACACCTGATAAATTATATAAATATGGATTACGAGAAGATGCAAAATGTGAACGATGTGGAAATGTGAATGCAGATTTCTTGCATATGGCCTGGACCTGTCCATTGATTAACCATTTTTGGGCTGAGGTCACAAATGCTTTAGAGATCATGATATCAGAAGCTATTCCTAACACCCCCCAACTTTGCTTACTAGGCTTTGTAAAACAGATACAACCGACCAATCGCAGGTTTGTAGCAGTAGCTTTGCTACTTGCCAAAAAGGAGAGTAGCTATTAAATGGGGACACAAGCGAGCGCTCAGATTACAACACTGGGTGGAAGACATGGTATACTGTAAGGAGCAACTGGAGTTTTATGCAGAAGAATTGCCTGTGTCCTAGAGCCCAAAAGATATATGGCACCCTTTTGTTACCTATTTACTGTCTATGTCAAATGCTTAGGACTGTGATCTATACTGAATGCTATTTTGGACAACTAAGATGCAGGGAGGGGAAATACCCCCCAATGCCATAACCTAACGTGTCATGTCAAATCATCAAGATGTGTACACCATGCTTTAATGCTCCGCCCATGCCAATAACTCATTGTATTGTAGTAATATATATAAAACGTAATAAAATAATAATAATAATTTCACAACCTGTCACCCTGGGGTAGGAGCAATGCCACCCCAGGGACTCAACCGAGGGAAACTATTTTATACCCTAGGAGTTCTTATAAATCTATTTTCAGGGCAATTTCTTGAGTAATGTTTTTTTGGCAAGAAGAAATATATAAAATATACCTAGAGGTGTACTCAAAGATTTTCTTTATTGGAGAGTACCTCTGGTATGATTAAAAAACATTAAAAGGTGGTCATAAGGTAAATACAATGAATAACTAGACCTCAGGTCGAAGTACGGAATTGACACTTAATGAATGTGGAGTCAAAGCGCAACTCCAGTCGCTGTAAAGAAGTTGAAAACAATGAAAGCATTGCAAAGAAATCTACATATCTGCGAGTGAGAAACTGCTGGTCAGACCATACATCAAGGTACCGCGCTGCTACGCAATATACAGTTATACGTAATCTGGAGAGATAACGCTAAAGGCAGATACAACCAGGTTTCCAAAGAGCAGCTATTAATCACAAGTTGCAAGATAACGTTACAATTTGAAAGTGATGAAGACTAAGTGCTGTTATTTACTCACCAGAATCTGAGTAAAGGGATTCGGTACGACCTCAGCGCCAGGTGTCACAACCCAGGTAACACAAGGGCTGTGCTTACCAAGCTTGTGCCAATCCGAAATGACAGAAGATATCTTCGGAGCTATGGAAGGCTGACAGAATGGAGGCCAAGGGGTAATTTCAAGTCATTAAGGATGATCCAGAGGCTAGCACATCTCAAGGCCTTCGAGATTGCTCACATAAAGAGATTCCAGATGAACCACAGAGGGAGCCAGGGACAGAGCTCCACCCTCAATATCAACCATTCCCAAAAATGGTTACAACGCTGCTTATTTCCTGAAACCACCATCACCGTTCGATACCGCCAAAAAGCAAAATGCTGGCGATAGTTGGACTGCTTGGATATAAACATGTGATGATTTCATTGATGCACTTGAAGAGACTGATAACAAAAAGATGATCAAGTATCTCAAAAATCATGCTGGCGATGGTGTAAAAGAAGTCAAAGTAAATGCTGCTAACTGATGAAGACATCACAGATCGTCAGAAAAGAAGTGCTGTGAATCTCAAGTTTAATTCAATGCCAAATGTCGATTACGAATGATACATCTTCAACCAAGAACACCAACAAGTTGGTGAAATCATTGATGAATTTGTGGAGAGACTCGACGCAATCATCAGACATTGTAAGTTCAAAGAATTTAATGATGAAGGAGCTATGTGTCTGAGAGTTATTGATGGATGCTTATCAGATTAATTCAGATGACAAATGCTGAGAGAAACTCTTAACCTGGAGCCAGTGTCAATGGCTGCCAGAGCTGAAGAGCGTGCAGTTAGACAAGCTGCTGACATGAAGGCCTGAGGTGCCCAGAACAAATCTGTCATGAGTGTGAAAAGTAAGTCAAAACAGAAAACCGAAGGACAAAAAGTCATATCTACCCATAAAAAGAGGTTGCGTTTTAGATGTGGATTTTCATTTCCACACAAAGGCAAATGTCCCGCTCTTGGACAGATATGTAAAGGCTGTGGGAAGGAGAACCATTTTCTGACAGATTGTAAAGCAAAGGAAAAAACAAGTGCGTCAGGGCGCAAAGACAAAATGGCTGCCAGAATGTTCCAGAATCAACATTCGACGCACACCGACAAGGCCTAGCGGCAACATCAGTTCAGACAAATCGACACTGAATGAAGTCAATCATAGTCTAAATCATCGTCAAACAGTTCTTCTGTATCAGTATCAAGATAAACTGATGAAAATGATTGTGCCATGTCGATGTTTACCTCAGGAAGCGTGCGCATATTGGCTTGGCCGCTTGAGCAGTGAAGAAAAGATTGACATGCCAAAGTACTAAAGTCATTCAAACATTGTCCAAAGATTACACTGAAAGTAAATGGTTGTTCGATACCTTTCATCATCAACAGTGGTGCATCGATAAACATTATGCCTGACAAGAAATACAACGAAGTATCTCCATTGCCACAATGGGCTTCAAGGCACCAAATCAAGTGCGTGTTTACTCAGTTTCAGCACAGCCGCTGATATGGGACTGATTTCCGTGAATTACAACCTGAATGCTCACCACGAAATAGTAAATCAGTTTCCTTCGTTATTTCATGGTTTGGGAAAGCTTAAGACTATGAAAGTAAAGTTGCATATTAATGAGGACGTCCGTTCTGTTGCTCAGAGACACAGACAAATTGCTTTTCATTTGCAAGAAGCTGTTGAAAAAGAACTTGAAGCGTTACTTAAGCATGACATTGAGCATTCAACTGGTCCAATGCCATTGTTTCTCCCATAGTGGTAGTGCCTAAAAACCACAGTGAAGGAGCTGTACACATATGCCTTGACATGCGTCAGGCAAACAAGGCAATTGAACCAGAACGACATCCAGGTCCACATATTGCTGAAATGATAACACAATTAAATGGTGCAAAGGTCTTCTCTCGCCTTGATTTAAATAAAAGTTCTCATCAGTTAGAACTTGAAGAAAATCGCAGGTACATTACAATCTTTTCTACACGTTGGTCTTTTTTGATACAAAAGATGAAGTTTTGGTGTGTCATCTGCTGACGAACTGTTTCAAGATGTCATTCGACGTATCATACAGCCTGTCATGAATGCGTTCAATTACAGCAATGACATATTGGTTTTCGGAGCTACACAAAAAAAGAACATGATAAAGCTGTTAAATAAGTATGTTGCTTACTTGCTGAATCAGGTTTGACTTTGAATGCGGACAAGTGTGAGTTCCATAAGACAAAGCGAAAAATCTTTGGCCATATCTTTTCTGATGGGGGTATGGCACCAGATCCTGCTAAAGTACAAGCACAGTCAAATGCTGATACCCCACAAGATGTTTCTATGATGCATTCATTTCTTGGCATGGCCAGTTACTGTTCCAGATACATAGAAGACTTTGCTACGGTAAGTGCTCCATTCAGAGACTTGATGAAAAAGAATGCTTCATTTCACAGGTCACATGAATGTGAGAAAAGCTTTAAAAGTATTAAACAAACCATTGAGAATGCTACAGAAATGGCATACTTAAATCCTAAGCTTCATACAGAGGCTGTTGTTGACACTAGCTCAGTCGGGTTAGGCGCTATCCTTGCACAGCAGACAGTCGAATACTCGAAGAAATATTGTGTAAACAAGAAACAATGTCTCAACCGGTAATCATTTAGAAGACAAATGCATAAAAAGAGAAATAAATCAATATGTGAGCGACGGTAAAAAGGGAGGCCACAAAGGAAATGTGAAAAACAGTGTAAATCTTATTTTAGGAAGCAAGTAGTTATATCAGCACTACATTACAGTGTATGTATAGGTGACCCAAGAGTAGGTGTGCACATACGTGAAGGTGAACGGCGCGGTGACAACAGGCAGGGTGAGAACGCAAGAAAATATATACAATTGGCTTAGAGGTCACGACTACAGTTAGCAGTTAGTTATTACAGAGCGGGATTCAACTGTTTAAAGGAGACCACATTGATGCTAGCAGTTGCACTGAAGGGTCGACGGCGTTTCGACCTGTAAAGTTTCATGTCATCATCAGGACCGGGTTACGTAAATAAGGTGAGTGCTGGGGCAGTAGTCAAGCATCCATCCGAGGCGAGTGAATCAAGTCCGGGAGAAGTAGGCAGGTTCTGGAAAGGATGCAAAGAGCCAGGCGTGTAAGTTGGAACAAGTCAAGGCACGTAGCAATGATAAATCAAGGCGCAGAAAATCCAGGGCAAATGCAGGAGTTGCGTGGGGAGCACGAGTCTTCGGTATGGAACGGTGGTGCCAGATTATGGAGGCCTGCAACGGGCTAGGACGGACATCAACTGTATTGGAGACTTAAGGGGAGTCCGAGGTTAATCCACCGGGAACCAACATCCGGAATGGACTGGGGAGGCACACTGAACCGATGTTTGGGCAGAGAGGGCGAGTGAAGCACGCCAAGAACCGTATGTGCGGTACGTACCGCGACCCCACATACGGATCTTGGCGTTCCCGTGGATTAATGCATCATGATAGCAAAGTAAACACATGGAAGCACAAGGGCAATCAGTGAATAGCACTGTATGTTTAGACAGGCTAAATCATCCACACAGCATGCGTTTCGTAAACAAAAAAGCATATATAAAGAATTACAATGCCGGCATGTCAGCAAAGTAAATACATCCAAGAACACACACTAGTTCTCATGTCGACTCTACAGTCAATGATTACTTAATCTCCTTCACCAAAACCTGCTGAGAAAACAAATGGGGCCTTGTAACCATCCTTTAAATGTCACCAGCTTGATGGACAGCCTCTTCACAAGAGCACCCTCCGCCTCACCACCTCCAGCGAAACCTTCCCCTCCGCCGAACACCTGCACTTCCAGATCCAGACCACCCCCAAAGCCACACTCCGAGGAACCCTCATCTACAGACCCCCCGGCCCCCGAACACCCTTCGCCACCACCATCACCGACTTCATCGCACCCCACGCCATCGCCTCAGCAAACTACATACTCATTGGAGACCTAACTTCCACCTCGACAACCCCAGCGACCCCAACTCCACTATCCTTCGTGACAACCTCGCCAGCATCGGACTTAAACAACTCGTCAACACACCGACCCACAGAGCAGGACACACCCTCGACCCCATCTTCGCGGCAGGAAACAGCGTCCAATTCAGCCACACAACGCAGCCGCCATGGACCGACCACCACTGCGTACACTGCGCCATCAACAAACCCAAGGCACCCAAACCAGCCCCACGCCCACCTCGAAGGAACTGGAGCAACGATACCGACGAGCAACTTGACTCCACTCTCACCCGAGACAACCACACCTGGGCACCCGACGCAAACGACGCAGCCAGAGAACTCCACACCTGGATCTTCAACTGCGCAGACGAGCTCGCCCGCAACCCCGAGACAGACAACACCCCAGGAAAGCCGCCTGGTTCACCACCGCTCTCCAAGAAGCCAGACGCACCTGCAGGCGCCTGGAGAAACACCAAGACAACCGAAAACCACACCACCTACAAGGACGCCATGACGGACTACCACAACCAGATCAGAGCCACCAAGAGGAACTTCATCCACAACAAAATCCTGGCCAACTCCACCAACTCCAAGGAACTTTTCAGTGTCATTCAGGAATTCACCAACCCACGCAGCGAAGCCACAGACATCACCCCATCCCAAGACCTCTGCGACAAGCTTGGAACCTATTTCCACCTCAAGATCAAAAACCTCTACGACAACTTAATCGACCATCCACCACAGACGGCCCCACGCCCCCCAGAAACACCAGCCAGCCCACCATCTCCAACTGGACACCGATCACGGCCAAAGACACTGCCTCGACCATGAAAAGCATCCACTCGGGGGCACCCACCGACCCCTGCCCCCCTCACATCTACCACAGCCGCCATCGCACCCGAACTACAACGCACCATCAACACCACCTTCAAAACAGGCACCTTCCCAGACGACTGGAAGCGCGCAGAAGTCAGACCCCTGCTCAAGAAGCCCACAGCTGACCCATCGACCTCAAGAACTATCGGCCCATCTCGCTCGTCCCCTTCACAGCCAAAGTTGCAGAGAAAACAGTCAACAGGAAACTGACACGATTCATTGAAGAGAACGCCGTACTCGACCCATCCCAATCCGGATTACAAAGCAACCACAGCACAGAGACCGCCCTACTCGCCGCCACAGACGACATCCGCACCCTCCTGGACCAAGGCCACTCTGCAGCCCTCATCCTACTCGACCTGTCAGCGGCCTTCGACGTGGCATTCAATATCGTATCCCACTGCACACTAGTCGCCAGACTACACGACGCAGGCATACAAGGAACAGCCCTGGACTGGATCCGATCATTCCTCACCGGAAGAAGCCAAAGGATCAGACTCCCACCCTTCCTCTCCAACCCCACGAAAATCACCTGCAGAGTCCCACAGGGTTCATCACTGAGCCCCACCCTCTTCAACATCTACATGGCCCCCCCTCGCAGCCCGAAATCGTCCAACACGGCCTCAACATCGTATCCTACGCCGACGACACCCAGCTCATCCTCTCCCTCACCAAAGACCCCACCACTACCAAACTCAACTTCCAGAAAGGAATGCAAGACGTCGCAGTCTGGATGACCAACAGCTGCCTGAAGCTCAACGCTGAGAAGACAGAAGTCCTCGTCCTCGGTACCACCCCTTCTGCATGGGACAGCACCTGGTGGCCGACAGCACTCGGAAGCCCACCTACCCCCTCAGACCACGTCAAGAACCTCGTCATCGTACTCGACTCATCACTCACCATGAACCGACAGGTCAACGCCGTCACCTCCAGCTGCTTCAACACCCTCCGCATCCTCCGCAAGACCTTCAAGTGGATCCCCCCTGAGTCAAGGAAGACAGTCACCCACGCACTCATCACCAGCAGACTGGACTATGGAAACGCACTCGACGCCGGCATCAACAAGTCCCTACTCCGCAAACTCCAGACAATACAGAACACCGCCGCCAGACTCGTCCTCGGCATCCCCCGACACAAACACATCAGCCAACACCTACGAAGTCACCACTGGCTCCCCGTGGAGAAAAGAGTCATTTTCAAAATCCTCACTCACGCCTACACAACAACGGACCCAAATACCTCAACGACAGAATCAACTTCCACGTACCCAATAGAAACCTCCGATCTTCCAACCTCGCACTGGCCGAAACCCCACGCATCCACAGAGCCAGAGCAGGCGGAAGATCCTTCTCTCACATTGCAGCCAAGACCTGGAACGAGCTACCGGCAGACATCAGACGCGCCCCCTCCCTGAACACCTTCAGGAAGGCCCTCAAGACCTGGCTCTTCGGCTAAACAGATCTGCGGACCACCCCGCCCCCTCAGCACCTTGAGACCCTCACGGGTGAGTAGCGCGCTTACAATTCCCTGATTGATTGATTGATTCAAACAATTGCAAAGCATGAAAAACACATGAAAGACAATGGCTGAAAGGGGCCAACCCAAAGCTCACTCTCTCTCTCTCTCTCGGACTACTACTTATTGTCTTTTTGCAGTTAGACCTACAAAAAAGGGTTGCATCAAATGTTTAAATTAGTCTTAGCCACTGGTAGTTAATTTGGGCCTTATTTAAGAGTACGCTACTCGCATCAGCACCCAATACTTCCACCATTAAGAGCTGGTCCAGTTACCACAACAAGATGGATCAATGCCACCTCTATTGAAATGAATGAGCAATTATTTGTGCATGCACTATATTGGAAGCACTTCTTTGGCAGTGTAATATGATGAAAGGGCACATGTAAAAAAAAAAAATATGAGTGCACGGTACTTGGCATGGAGAAACAGTAAAAAGAACTCTGACCACCCTCGACTTGTGCCTTGCTTGGTGGAATGTAAGGAGTTATGTGATGCATCAGCTACTTCCTGCTAAGGGGTCCTCTTCCTGGCCTTTGTACTTTATTTAAAAGATTACAGAAACAAACATTGACGAAGTAAATGACATTGGTTTGTGCAATGTACAGTGTGGTCTGCAGTGCCGGCTTCACTAACACAAAGGACACCTACAAGTTAATGTAGCAGCTCAAGTTTCCTCACCCATGCAGGACAAATAACATAACGTGTATTTGTAAAGCGCACGTTCACCCAAAAGGGTATCTTGGCACTGAAGAACAGATGTTTATTGTTACCCAACTCAACGGTATTCATTTTACAACAAATGCAAAACTGTAGCAGTAGTGCAAGCTGTCATTATGTAGACAGTGCTGCACAGACATACCCACAAAACCAGTGCATGTTTCCCTGCTACACAGAGAATGGTTACTGGAAATGTAGCAGCAAAGTGCACATACCAGAAACAGCAGAAGTCTAAGTTTCCCTCACATATACATCACAGGCAGCAGCAGTGCAAGCTTCCCCCTCCTCTTGCACAACTGCGTATGATTTCCTATGATGGTGAGCGAGGGATTGTGTAGTGTATTAGAGTGAAGTGTGCCTAGTAAAAGATCAAATGTGAGAGATGGTACGAATTACAAGGCGGAGGGATGGTGTATGTTTGCTGGTGAGTGATGGAAATATTTGCAAGAGGGAATAGACAGCGACTCATCACATGGCTGTTATAAGTTCCTGCCTGCTCGTCATGAAGTACTTTTCACCACGATCCAGGACGACATGGATAAGGGAAGAGGGGGCGGGTCGGGAGGAGGCAGGGCAGGAGCTCCAAGAAAGCGAGAAGCGCTATCCTCGCTACTCTCCCTCCTATTGTCACACCTCTTTTGAGACAGTCTGTCTCCAAATCTGCACGAGGGGCACACTGCTTTGAATATATAGGTTTACAATTAATGTTGTAAATATGTTGGCGGGCGTGGCTTAGCCGGCTGCAAAATGGCCGCACTTTAAGTGGGCTCTGCCAGCCAAGCCTAGAATCCGCAATCATCCTGCAGACATCTACAACGAATCGGCCCAGCACCCCGCCATTTGAACTCACCTCGCCCCGGGACACCAGTTGATGTCGCTTTCGGCCTCCTGGGCCGCGGCGGAGCCGTGCCTTTCCGCCTGACCCTCACTTCGGGTCCGGGACCCGCCGCTGGAGAGGCCTGGCTTCCCTGTTCCTTCATTGCTGCGGCCTTCCGTGCCCGGGGGGCCGGTCGGAGGACTCCACACGATCCTTGACTGCTGGAGCCGGTGAGTGTCTCCGCCGCTGGGGCTTCTTGCGGCGGGACTGGGGGCGCGCGAGCCGCACCGTCCGGCCCGGGCCTTCTTGCGGCGCGGGCGCCTTTTCCCTCCTCCTTGGCGCCCGTTGTAGTGGCCCATAGTTCCCAGGTCTGGCGACGGGGGCGGCGCGACTCCCCACCACGCGTGGTCCTTTGCTGGCGGGGCTCCCAGCTCCCCCCAACGCTCTGCTGCGGCTGCCTGGTGTCGTCTGCCACTCCTCGGCCTCCTCTTCCCTGCGGCCTGCTGTGACTGCTCGGCCCGGGCCTGGCCTTCATCTCATTGGGCTGCACTTCTCCGGATCCTCCTTTCTGCGGCTGCCTCATTGCTGGGCTGTGCCGGGGGCCGTGCCATGCGGGCGTTCCGCTCCCCCTGCTGGGCCCTCATTTGATTTTTGTGCCTCCCTGAGTGGGCCCTCTAGTGCTGGTCACTGCGTCCTCCTGCTCTCCACGCATTCACGGCCGCCTCTGATGCCCAGCTGTCAGCTGCAGCTCAGCGCCCGGGGCGCGTGCTACCCTGCGGGGATCCTGCGGCGGGGTTGGGGGCGTGCAAGCTGTCCCGTGGGGCATTTCAGCTCATCATTGCTGCGAGGACATCTTTGCTGCATCCTCGCCAGCTGGCCCGCTATGCTGCCCACGCGCCGGAGGCTGCCTGCCCCCCGTGTCTCCCCGCAGCTGCTAACCCCGCGGTTGTGCCCGCCTCCGTGCCGCTTACACCTGGAAGACTACGCCTGTGGCTGGGTCGCGCTGGGCGGCCTTTGATCCCTGCGTTTCCAGATCATCTTGGTGGGCCTACCCCTGTCATCGCGCCTCCCGCCTTGATACCCTCAGTTGGAGCTTCTGGACTCGTTGGGCGCCTACCACCCCTCGGCATCGTGAGCGGCGCGGCCTCTGAGGCTCTCCGCTGAGACTGCTGTGCCGGCCTCTGCTTTCCTGCCACCTCGCCGGTTCAGAGGATCTACCTTGCACCAGTTCTTTCCACCCCCTCACTGGACTCCTGGGCCTGACGATCACCTGCCTCTGCCCGTCATCTCTGGGGGGTGCTATCTGTGGTTCCTCACCACTCCTGCATCTGGCCTGGCCGCCTATCGCCCGATCTCAGCCTATGTCATTGCTTGCAGGCTGTGGCGCGGCTTAGCCGACCCCGGGCGCTGTTGCCTTCTCTTATCGCCGCTGCCTCCCCTCTGCTGCTTGGCCGAGTTACCCACCTGCTGCTGCCGGCCATGGGGAGAACCGACCCGAAACAGCCAAAGATCGCCTACGACCAGCGCGCCAGGAGGGCGCAGCCTCTGATGGGGGCGACTCCGCTGCCTTACTTGAAACGGCCCCAACACGTGAGGATGATCTCAAGGCAATCATGTTCGACGTCAAATCTACGGTCACTGCCATAGCGGCCCAGCTTGACCATTTATCAGCCCGTCTGGACACAGTTAAGGCCAGAGTTGATTCCCATGAAGCTCGCCTTCTGCATGTTGAATCTAGGGTCTCTGATGCCGAGGATGCCGCCACTTAATATCGCCAAAAATTGCTATAGATGTACAAGGTGCTCGACCTCATTCGGACTAAAAATGAGGATTTGGAGGCACGCTCTCGTAGGAGCAATCTCCGCATCACTGGAGTGCCCGAATCCACTAATATTTCTCGAATGGAGGACTTTGTAGAACAGCTCATCAGAGAACTCTTTGGCGACATCCTCTCTCCTGTCTTCATTGTCGAGCGGGCTCACCGCTCCCTCGGCCCTCGTCCTGGCCCTGGTCTACCGGCTCGCCCCATCATTGCTAAAATCCTGAACTTCAGAGATCGCGATGCCATACTTCGGGCGGCCAGGGAGAAGGGCGAAATTCGTCACCAGGGCAACTCCCTGTCGTTCTACCCCGACTACACCGCCGCGGTCCAGGCGGCTCGTCGTGAGTTCCTTCCGGCGAAGCGGATCCTGCAAAAACATGAGGTCTCCTACTCTTTGGCGTATCCCGCTAAACTCCGTGTTCGACAGGGCTCCAAAACACTAATTTTTCCAGATCCCAAAGAGGCTTTGGCCTTTGCAAAGAAGTTGGACCGGCCACATAGTTCTTTGCCTGCCGACTCCCAGGCCGCCGTGGCCGACAACCTTAGTGATAATGATTGAAATGTTGCACACTCTTATTTGACTGCTGACTGCACTCCATGTTGCCAAAGCTCTTGTTTTGAGCTAGCCCCTCTTGTTTCTGCAGCCTCCCAGGGCATATCATTCCATATCCATTTTCTGGGCTTGATGTCCTTTGTCGTTTGTTATTTTTTCTTGTGCTGTCTGCTATGTCCTACGGCTTGGCCACCCTGTCTCCAAGGCAGGGGTGTATGCTGAGCGACGCCATGCCTCCACGGGATAATTCCCATTCTGGACATTGACTTTTCCTTTCCCAGTTGCGGGTCCCCGGGGTGAGAATGGGTGGTATCTCAGCCTGATTGGGGGGTTGGAGTGGGTGCGGGGGTTCTTTGGGGTTGTTTGACTGGGAGGGTGGTGCGGGTGGCTGGGTGGGGATTTTTGGGGGTTTGTTGCCTTCCTCTGAGGCTATGTTGCTCTTGTTTGCACTGTTCTGCACAACTGGCTTTTCTATGACATGTCACTCCAACTGTGCCAGTTTGTCCATTGCACCCTGCAGGTTCTACGTCATGTTTCCTCAATGCACCTCTGTTGCTTCACCTTCCATTGTGGGGGTTGCGCTGTTTGTATTGGCGCCCCTCTGTGGGGCTTCTGCTGTAATTTGGACCATGTTCCCTCATCGTGATGTCACGGTTTTTGCACTGATCTTCTCCCACCATTCATGGCACCTCCACACGCATCTGCACAAAATGCTCCCCTCCCTCACCGCCAATTCTTCTTTTACTGATCCCTTAGAGACGGCATTATGACTGACACTGTCCTATGGACCTGGAACGTCCGTGGTCTTAATGACCACCGTAAGGCGCGCCTAGTCCATGCCCACCTCACTCGACATAAGGTGGACGTCTGTTTTCTACAGGAGACCCATCTGTTGCCAGCCACCTCCTCCAGACTTCTTGCTCGACACTGGGGTGAAATTCACTCCTCCTCCTATTCAAATTACTCTCGGGGGTATCAATCCTGTTACGCAAGGGGCTCCCTTGGCAGACTTCTCAGGTGGTTATCGACCCTGGGGGGCATTTTGTACTCCTTCATGGCACCCTGCAGGCCCATCCCTTGACACTCGCGGCACTGTACAGCCCCAATAGTCACGACCCTGATTTTTTCACGCAAGTCTGGCACCACATTTCGGCCCTGCTGCGCTCCTCTGGGGGGGTGATTTTAACGTAACATTGTCCTCCACCCTAGACCAGTCTGGCCCCCGCACCCCCCACCTGCGCGCCACTGCACTCCTCCGCTCCATTCTCACTGATAACTCCTTATACGATGCATGGCGCCACATTCGCCCCGATACTCGCGAGGGCACCTGCGTTACCGGTTCCCACGGCTGCTGGTCCCGTCTGGACCTTTGGATCACCACCCCGGATGCCCTTACATGGCTCACCTCCGTTGATCACATGGCGCGCACCCTCTCCGACCATGCTCCTGTTCGCCTATGCCTGCGCCTCCCGCACTCCCCCTGCCGTGCTTTCTCCTGGCGGCTCCCTCCTAACGCGCTACGCGACTCGGTCTTTTGTGATGAGATACAAACCACAATCACAAATTACTTCGAGCTTAATGAGGGTTCAGTTGATTCCCCGTCCACGCTGTGGGAGGGTTTGAAAGTCGTCATCCGTGGGGAATGTATTTCCAAACAGTCGGGTGTTCTGAGCTCTATCCGCGGTACTCTTGACAAATTGGAAATGGAGATTAAAGATCTTGACTCTCCCCATTCCCGGGATCCCAACCCCGATACGCTCGCTCAGATCCGTGGGAAACTTACCGACTTTGCTGATGAGGCCAACAGGGAACTCGCGTTCCTTGGCAGGGAGGCACGGGCGCGCCGCTTTGGCGGCGGCGACCGCCCTGGGAAAACCCTCGCCAATCTCCTTTGCCCACCACAGGCTGCATCCTACATCACCGCCCTCCAGGATGGTGGCCCTGATCGAACCACCTCCCCTGAAGAAATTAAGGCGCGCTTTACTGCATTCTACACACACCTCTACACTGCCGGATCTGTACCCCCGCGTGAGGTCCTTGATCAATATTTTGACACCCTCCAGCTCCTGTGGCTCGGTAATTCCCATCGGGAATTCCTTGACGAGCCCTTCTCCAAGGAGGAAATTCTAGCTGCGATTAATGGCATGCCCGGTGACAAGGCCCCTGGCTCGGACAGCCTACCGACTTCCTTCGACAAGGCCTTCGCCCCTATTTTGGTCCCTCACTTAGCCGCCATGTATAATGAGTCCTTTGAGACAGGTCAGTTTCCCCAATCGCTTCGCGAGGCCTTACTCACTTTACTCCTTAAGCCGGACAAACCACCGGAGCTGCGAGATTCCTATCGTCCTTTGTCGCTCATCAATACAGACAATAAAATTTTCACCAAACTCCTCGCCTCTCGCCTTCTTCCCTTCATCGCCCACCCGGACCAGTCCGGTTTCATCCCTGGCCGCGCGACTTCCCACAATCTTCGGACCATCTTCTCCGTCCTCCATCAAATAAACCCAGCACTCCCGGCAGTGGCCGCCCTGCTCGACGCCACCAAAGCCTTTGATACCTTAGAGTGGCCGTTTCTGTTTTATCTCCTCCCCCGCTTAGGCTTTAGCCCGATCTTTATTCGCAAAGTGTTACTCCTTTATACCCTTCCCACCGCCCGCCTCCGGATTAACGGCCAGATTTCTGAGCCCATTTCCATCGGGCGTGGTACTCGGCAGGGGTGTTCGCTGTCACCCATGCTATTTGCCATCGCAATGGAACCCCTTGCGGCTCGGCTTCGCCAACATCATACCCAGAGGGGCATTGGTTTCACGGATCGCGCTCTACTTGTCTCCATGTATGCGGACAACGTTACCCTCTACGTCAGCAACCCTCAGCCCACTGGTTCGTGAAGTGATACGCTTTGGCGGTTACTCCGACATCCAGGTGAACTGGAACAAGTCTGTGCTGTTTCCCCTCACCGATGCCACGGTACCCTTTGACCCGGACTATCCCTTTGTGTGGGCGACCGAACCCACTAGATACTTAGGCATCTGGCTGAGTAGGGACGTTGATGAACTTTGGAGGGCTAACTTTGGTCGCGCGGTAGACTGGTTTGAGTCTAAGATCCCCCTTTGGAGCCGGTTGCCACTATCTCTCGCCGGTCGCATAGCCATTGCCAAAATGGTGGTGCTCCCGAAGTTTTTATATTTGTCAATATCCCCATCCCTCTTACCGCCCACTTTTTCCGTAAAGTTCGCTCTTTGCTAATTACTCTGATCTGGGCCGGCCGACAACCCAGGATCGCATACAATATTCTGACCCTCCCAATGTTGCGCGGCGGGCTTGGCGCTCCCGATTTTAAGCTCTACGCCTTAAGTGCCCAGGCTAGTTTTCTTCACTTCTGGCTACACCCCACTCCGTTCCAGCCTCACATCGTGGTGGAAGCTGACCTAGCCGCTCCCTGGCCGCTCACGACTGCCTTATTCGCCCCGGCGAAACCTCCACGTGCCGAGATCGATACTGTTGAGACCTTACGCTGGGCCTGGGAAGGGCTCCGTAAAATTTCAGGTTCTGACACGCTTTCCGCGGATACGATGCCAATCGCTCATCACCCGGCCTTCCCTCCTCTCCAATCTTCTGGGATGGTTAAACACGCCACCCGTCTGGGGCTCTCTACAGTGTCCGATCTCTACCCTGGGAACACATTCTTCGCACCTGCTCCTGACTACGGCCCCATGGATACCCTGCTTTACTATCAGCTCAGGGCTGTCTGCAGGAAACTTCACCCCTTGTTTCCCCAGCCTCCCCCTACCTTGGCCACTCTCGACCTCCTCTACACGTCCCCCTCCCCAAAGAAGCTAGTCACTAAAATCTACGCTCTTACTCTTGCGGCGTCTTCCATCTCCACTGACCGGGCGCGCGTGGCGCGAGGACCTAGGCGTTGAAATTTCCCAAGCCGACTGGCTGTACTGTTGTACTCAGATTAAACGTCTATCCCCTAACTATCGTCTGCGCCTTATTCACTTTAAGTATTTACATAGGCTCCATCGGACCCCTGTCCAACTGCACAAGATGGGCCTCATTGCCAACAATAGATGCCTGCGATGCTCTGCACCTGCTGCTGACTTCTCCCACCTTGCCTGGCTGTGCCCCCAGGTCTCCGCATACTGGCGTGAGGTCTGCGCTGCTATCTCGGAGATCACCTCATCACTGGTCCAACCTGATCCTCTGCTCTGCCTCTTAGGCGTTGTTAAATTTTGCCCAGATGTCTCACGCAGATTGATTGCCATGCTGCTGGTCCTCGCGCGGCGTAAGGTTTCCATGTGTTGGGGTCGCAAGCCTGCACCTACGGCAGCGCTTTGGCTGGAGGATGCATCACGTTGCCAGACACTCCTGTCCAAATTCTGGGACCTTATGCCAGCCAGATCCCGCCCACTCGATATATGGGGTCCGCTCATGTCCTACCTCCTGAGTCATGACTCCCAGCGCCCTGCGACCTCTCCCGCGCTCCCCGCCGGTGCTCTGCCTGCGGCGGCCGCAGGTGAAGGTCAGTGAGCTGCCTCCTTCCTGCTTTCACCCCCCCTGCTCCTCCAGCCTCCCCCTCTCCACACATTGTGCTTTTTTTCTTTTTTTTGCGTTTCCCTCCACTGTTTCAGTGCTTCCATAATGTTTTTGCCTCCGTTTTGATTTTTAAGTGATGTGTATGAGGTAACCTTTCGCTGTATTTTATTGTATATAGGCGCATGTTGATTTGACATGGTGTAATCTTGTAACTTTGTTGTGCTAATTTCTCAATAAATGTCTTTGAAAATTTAAAAAAAAAAATTGTAAATATGTTACAGCAAGTACAAAATAAAGATATTTTGTTTACTGTAACTCAGCACATTTCCTGGATTTATTTAGAAACCAACAAGAATGTACACTGGCAATGAGGTGTCGACCCTGCTGAATGTGCCACTATCAGGCAGGGTCAGCTCCTCCATTGGAGCGGAGGAGCGTCGCCCCACTTAAGTGCCCCCCAAAGCCCAGAGATGAAAAATAAAATGGTAATTCATTACCATTTTATTTTTCATGGTCCCGCCCTGAACCAAGTGCCAGGGCGGGGCCTGCTGAGTGACAGCAGGATGGAGTGGTGGGCAGAGGGCTGCCTTTGCACTTCTTTAAAGTGTGCATGAGCAAGTGCAGCCATCCAGTCAGGGCGCTGCTCACATGCTGGTTAACAGCACGTCAGCAGGCCAGGATTGGTTGAGGGAGTTTGCTTGGGCCTGCACTGCAGTCCCACCAGAAGAGGTCGGAGTTAGAACGACATCATCCGCCAGGATTCGGTAAGTGTTTTCCCTTTCTTTAGGTCTCGCCTGAGCCAGCGTGCATGCGCTGCTCTGTGAGGTTTATTGTAAGGACTTCCAACTCCCACAGCTTTTCCTCGTGTTTTTTTTTTTTTACTGCCAAGCATTTGATTGGCCATTGCGTAAGGCTTCCACAAAAGAAAGCACGCAAATGGCCAAAGGCTCGGGTATGTCCCGCCTTATCTTTAAATGTCCCCTCCCATAGCCTATGTGTCTCTGGAGCGAGCGCAGTATTTAGCGGCGTGCAGTGTGCCAGCTGCACGGCAGGCTGCATTCCAATATCAGGTTACTTTCGCCGCCACTGTGACAGAAGCCAGACATAGCACCCCTCCTCCATTTCTCTTTCCCCTCAGCCGATCCCTTTGATTACAAGCAGTTGCTATCATGCTTCCCACCGTATAATGCATACTGTATACACATAACTGTACAGCGCTTTGAAGCCCACCTTGTTTGGATTCCACAAGTAGTTGTGCCGTCAGCTCTTAAAAGACTCTCTGAGATCAAGTATACAGACTCCTTGATGGTGTGGATTCGTGTTACCTGCATCATATAATACACAGTGGCATCACGCGGGGGACTCCTGCTGGTGACGTCCCATCATACCTTCTTGACTTAGCAGTGCGAAAACGCCACTGGCACACAGTCGCATAATTCCAGTGGCCCTGATTTAGGCTCTCACCGATAGCGGCAAGCAGGTGGCACTCATTGTGCCCCAGTCTGCTTCTGTCAGTGCGTGCTGCCTGCCTACCACAGTGCATTCTTTTGTGCAGTGCTGTCCGCACGCCCATGCAGGATTATGATGTGCCACTGCATTTTTGTGGTGCCTTCAATGCATTTCTCTCATCCCTTCCTGTCACGTGGAACGGTTCCAGAAAAAGGCAGAAAACATGTTGCACGGAGAAAGGGACAGATATCAGCGGCGAACAATTAATTAGTCGGCATCCTGCCAAATGAGGAGGCGGCATCTGCGGAATGTGTGATCAGTCGGGGAGACTGCGTACACTAAACACTGAGCTGCTCAAGGGGACAGTGCATTCTGGATTGTGAATTCTCACCTGGAAATAATCGAATGGAGTTTTTATTCCATTTTTCCCGCTGAAAACTTGGAACTGAGACCAGACCACTGTTGTCATCACCCCGAGCTCAGGGAGGGGAGGAGCATTCATAGCCATCTGTAAATGATAATAATGGCCGTCCAGCTAGTAATTAAAGAAAACAAGGAGGGAGGGGCGAACCACTACTGTGATTGTTGAAGGTCTTTGAGAGATACGTGTTTTGGGTTGGCAATCTCAAGCTTAACGTCTGTGTCCAGATTAGTTCCAGGAGGGTAATATCCATGCCAGGTTTTCATGATAACTACGGAGTTCATAAGTGTTATTCATTGAGATCCTGTATGTGGGGTGCCCAGAATTTTAAAGCCAAAACCCGGGACATTTCACAACAAGCCATTTTACGTCACTGGAAGTGATGTCCGTCTGCACATCACAGCTGTACAGAAAGAAAGTGCTTTTCTGCCATGAAATCTCAGACAAATGTAGCTAAATCAATTGCCTGGCAAGGCTGGAAAGTGCTCACAGCGCGGTCACGCGCAGCTGGAACCGGCCAACTTTTTTTTGTTGACTTTCGCTTTTTCCCTCCCCCGCCTTGTTCTAAAAGAGGCCCCTGCGACCTGGACGGTGGAAATATCAGACTATGTTTATACATCCACAGACCACATACTGTCTCAATAACCACAGTCCGCAATGTACGTACACCCTGCGTGAAAATCTGACCTCGACTTAAACCCTCCTTTATTTTTTTCAACGACCCTCTCCTTCACCTTCTGCATGCTCCCCGAGTACACGGTACACCGCATGCCTTAATCTCTCGCTCTGAAAATAAATCCCTACATCCTAACAATATGTGTAGTCACTCCATCCACGATTTGCTTCCCACATACCCCCAACTAATTATCATACCGAAATCATTAATGTTACAACCAAGTAACTGGAGTAAGAGCAAGGAGCAGCTTCCTTGACAGCACAAGAATAACCATTCACTACTGCACTACCCAGTAATTTCGGGTTCTGGATTAGCATGCTAAAGCGCCTCAACGCCTCGTCAGGAGGCGTCAGTGCTACATAAATGCAATTTCATTGTAAATACCTTTTAAGGCATGGCCGGTCTGGTTTATTGTCTCTATAATGTGCTGCACGGCTAAACACTTACACGGTCCTAAAGGCGAGACCTATTGGCTATGCCATTGCTTGTTTTTTATTTCCTTTCACACACGCGCACCCACCCATTTGCCCCCCTCCCCTAAGTAGATGCCAGCCATCACTGCTATCAGCTTGTGCCCACGGAGAGCATCATTTCTGGATCACACCATGTTTTTTTTCCAGAGGAGGAGACGGATGCTGTAAAGCCGAAAGCGGGAAGACCTACCTTTCCATTCCTTCAGTTAAGTATGTACGCTGCCCCTGCCTAGCTGTTACTCTGACTCGTTGTCCCTAGGAACTCCACTCCAGTCAGTTGGTGCAGTTAGATTACAAATTTTGAGCTATGCACTGGAGCTTTTGGGACAAGGGACTTAAACTTTGAATTGAAGAAAGTGAAGCTGATACCTATGACAAACTGAAGAAGTGGTTCAGGTCTTACATCCGCCCTAATGGATCGTTGATTATGAAAGATATCTTTTTACTCCATTGTGCAAAAACTAGGCGGGACGATTGATTCTTTTGTCACAAGGCTCAAATAACAAGTCCAGCACTGAGTGTATGAGAAATACAAATGTGAAAAGCTTTATTTTCTCACATTATTGCTGCGTGTAACTCAACTACTTTCCATCAGAAACATTTGCAGAACTCATAAAACTTGAAGATATTTTAGAGATGGCTGGAGACTTATGCAGAACTGAGTAGCTCTTTCTTTTATGAAGTTGACGGATCTGTATATCACTCAAAGAAAGGAGGGACAGTCGGTCAGTGAAGCGCACATTACTGGTGTGGATATCATTATCTGCACTGCAGTGCCTGCCTAGCTGCCAAAAACAAATGGCATGAATGCAGCAAATGTAATCACTTCCGGAAAATCTTCAGAAGTCGGAATGCAGGGAAACCCACATCTGCATTGTCTTCATCTCCTACGGCCTCAAGATCAGCATAGGTCGAGGTCTAGGCACAAGCCCAGATTTTCGTCACGATTACTGTCCTCAGACTGTGAAAGATCATGAACGGCCAAAGTGTTTTCTATAAGATGAAGTATTCTCACTCAATATAATGATGAACTCAATGAACTTACCCTTAATATAGCAGCCAATGGCAACAAGACAGCTTTCCTGGTAGTCACTAGAGCTACCGTTTAATGCAGCGACAGATGAAGAGCTTGCTAAACTACAATACAACTCTCCGTTTGCGGACTGATGACCACATATATACCAATGGATCAACCAAGGCTTTAAAATCACTTAGATATTTTCATCTTGTTCTTACATAAGCTGACCATTCGGCTGGGTTTCATCTATATGTCATTGAGGGTGCTGCTGGCACAGGCTGCCTGCTAAGTTTTAAATCATAAGTGAAGATCGGTCTACTTCAAGATCAGTCCCCCTCAAGTGTTATATCAACTGATTGTCACATCTATTGACTCAGAGATAGTCATATGTGCAAAGAATTCTCCCAAACGATTCCTGGGCGTAGGTAAGTGAAAGAATGGACAAATATGCCTACATGATGACTTGCTAAAGTCAGTGGCCCAACACTTTAGAGGCATTCAATTAAAAAACAAGAGAAAGATGAAATCAACAATCTGCTTCAGAAAGACACCACTGAACTAGTGCAAGTGCTTGAGCACCGGGTTTCTCCCACAGTTCCAGTGCCCAAGCATGAATCTGGCAGCAAGATCTGCATCAGTTTAGACATGCACCAGCAGAACCACAGCACCCAAAGGAAGCTATTTAACAACCAAAACGCCACAAACAGAAAGATGGGCCCTCAAGCTTCAAGGCTACATATCTATCAACTCAGGATAATTCACCAGCCTGGCAAGAATCAAAATTCTACAGATTTTTTAAATAAAAATTTCCCTTGCTGCTTGAGTCACAAAACGCTCAGCTACTGATGAATAACTGGTACGTCAAACAGGTCTGTCCTGTAGCTCTTCATAAACAAATTATCACCAAAACATCATTTCCCGATAGGCTTTTAGTGGCATGCAAGATCTCACTGACTCAGAGGTGGAGAGAACTGGAGTGATGCAAAAGAAACAGTGGCACGGTCATCTCAAGGACTGGACAGATACAGAAGGGGACTCGAATTTAGAGGCCTCTGAGTAGTGATTTCACATGCTCTTCAGAAGTGAGTGGTCGAAAAAACTAAATTGGGACACAAAGGTGTCGTTGCCATTAAAACACTGTTATGGCAGACGGAGTGATTCCCGTTTCTGAATGAACTAGAAAAGGAAGTGATAAGAGACTGCCACAGCCTAAGTAAAACAAGCATTGGCATAGCCAATAGGTCTCACTTATAAGGTCCCAAAGGCGAGACCTATTGGCTAACACACTCGCAAAGCTATTAGGTCTAAATTAGCAAAGCAAGATCTATTGACTTGGCAAATGCTTGTTTCGGTAATACTTTACTCTACTAACAACTGTGGAAATTCCAAACTCCCTGCAGATTTTCCATAGTTCTAAGTGCAATGTGTGGAGTAGCTTCAGACCTCGATTACGTGAATCAGGAACTCATTTTTTGGATATTTTAATATTAAATTAAGTATGAAAAACATTCTACGAAGCGGGCGCTAGCCTCTTACAAGACTCCAAGACAGTGTTCCAAGGAGTCTGAACCGTACCCGAGGAACCTAGGACACCGCGCTACATATTTCATAACGGAAGTCAAGATCCTGAAATACTCCTTACAGGTAGGTATATCACTACAACACCCCAATACACAGGGTCCACCTTTCCTTCTTCACCTGCCGTCACAAAATCCCTTCCTGGGTGTGTGTCCCTTTAACATCACCATGGACGTCATTTAGAGATAGCAGATGGTACTCTTTTGACTGCCCTTTTCGCACTGCAGTGATACCCTGGTCTATAGGGTCATAAGGCCAGTAGAAGAACCGGAACTAAAACCTGGGTCGCCCTTCTCATTCAGGAGCAAAAAGGCGGCTGCTGAGGGGCTAAGCGTGATGCAAGCGTTCGATCCCGTGACGTCATCAGGGTTAAAAAGAGAGGTAAACTCACTTCCGTTACTCCAGTGAGCTCTCCACGCCAAGCGGCCTACCATGAGGCGCCTTGAAACATACCCTTTTCACAGCAGAATCACAAGGCTGAGTACCACGCTTAATAACGTCTACATGACGTTGTATAAACTGTTAGAAGGCAGCATTTAGTCCTCGGGGAAGAGCCCTCCGATAAACAAAAACCCTATTCTAATCGTTCCCGTTGCTGACAGCGACCCAGGACGGCGGCCGCGGCGGCGCAGCAGTGCGAATTCATTCCTCAAGTGCGCGGCGGCACACTGACAGATATTAGCAATAAGCAATGCACGGTTTAGGCCGCGCCTGTCACCCAAGAAAAATGTTTATTAGCTCAGCGGCGCTGCGGAGGTTTGCTGTGCATGCTGAGAAGCCGCCATGAAAAGCGATGGGGGCAGGGTGGGCACGAGCGCGGGAGATGGGGCGGGAAAGGGGGAGGGCGGGAGAACGGGGAGGAGAGTCAGAGGGCAGGATGTAAAAGAACAGGGAGAGAGGGGAGACAACAAAGGAATAAGAAGGATTGACTAAACAACATCTTTCGGACGTAGCCATCGATGGTGCAGCAGGTGCAGTGCACCGGGGCCAAGCGGAACGAGGACCCGCTTATCAGTTTACTTTACCATCTAACCAGGAGCTATGAAACCCCCGTGCCCTGCTTGCACTAGGACAGAGGGCAGCCTTGCTAAGGTACTGCGTTCTCAGTACACGTACAACCCTAAAGGGGGGTTAGAAACAGGAACAAGTTGTGTGGACCCGAGCGAGGGGAAAACAAAGGAACACAAGCACGCGAGTGGTGCGCGCCGCGCGTGGTGCGCGCCGCGCTAATTAAAAACAGATAGTAGACCAGATGGCCCCTGCTCGTAACCGCAAGAATAGGCCGTGGGTGGATACATGCGCCTTTGACCAATTGCGTGATGTCTCTACATGAACGCAAACCTTTCTTCCCTTTTATCCCTCCGCTACCCTTCTCACTCCAAATAACTGACTAATATCCACCACTCAAATTACTTTCATATTTCACAATACTAATTCAGCACTAATCCTTTATGGGTTTCCAGAGTAGCGTGCTTCAACACCCCATCAGGGGTAACAAGCGCTATATAAATACAAACTTTTTTTTCCTCTGCTATCCTTCTGCTATCCTTCCGAATCCAAATAACTGACTAACCTATCCACCACTTAAAATTTACTTGCATGTTTCACTATACTAATTCAACACTAATCTTCTATGGGTCCCGGAGTAGCGTGCTACTCGGCGAAAAAGTGCTTCGACGCCTCGTCAGGGGTAGTAAGCGTTATATAAATGCAATTACAATACAATACAAAAGACCAATGAAAGAAAAAAAAAAAAGCACGAGCGTGTGGAAAGCCCAGAGCGATTCCAAGAAGTCGTTTTCCTAGAGCAGCGCATGCGCGCTGCACTAGGCTCGACCTAAACAGCACTTTTGAGCCACTACAGATGTCTAGACTATCATCTCAGATTTGGAAAGAAGTGGCAATTGACTTTTTTGGACCCGTTGTCACAGGGCAGTAATTGCTAGTCATCAGATGAATTCTCAAGAACAGTAATAAATGCCACTAGTAAAGTCTTCTCCACGTTTTCCATTCCTAGAGAAGTCTGATAATGGACCTCCTTTCAATGGACAAGACTTCAAGGACGTTGCTGTTCATCTAGGCTTCAAGCATCGCAAGGCCCCCACCCGTGGCCACAGCCCACTGGCCTTGTAGAGAGCTTTAAATCTACCTTGAAGAAGGAACTACAAGTTGCCAAAGTCACCAATTTCTGAAATCCTGTGCTATATACTGCAGAAGTACGGGGACTATACGCCCGTCTCCTGCAGGGCTCATGTTAGGAAAGAAGCTTCAAATCAAAATACCTAATTCATCAGGGAGTAAAGATCGACATCATCTACAAAATGAGGTGCAACATGATTCATTACCTGCAGCAAAAGGAGAAGATGAAGTAAGTAGATCAAGAGGAACTCGTGATCATATAAAGTTGGTCAAGGAGACCAGATGCTTGCCAGATCTAAGTGTTCATTGAAAGCTTACGTTTACACTGATATTATAAGAGTCTAAGATCACTGCAAGCAGAGGTGGACACACGATCATATGCAAGTCATCTTATTTCTGCTTCATGCTAGGCCTTGTTAATTATCATCATTAATTAAATATGGAAGACACTCCTTGAAGCGGATGACAAAACCAAACAATTCCACACAAACTGTTGGCCTTATTGCCGACGTTCCCCTTATTGTTCCTTCTCCTTTTCCACTTTCCCAGTCTTCTTGCTCCCTTGTAGTGTGAAGCGCCCACAAAAGACTCACTGACCTTATAGACTAATTTCATGTTTTCTTTTAGGTTGGGGGATGTCAAGATTTCCGGTCTAGCTGGCATGGGGTACTCTCCCCCCACACTCCAGGAGGACATGAAGGCAGAGCAGGAGGAAGCAGACTGCAGGTGAAAAAGAACGGGAGAGGCAGTGTTCTTTCTTCGCTCCTGTCACCACACTTATTTGAAGGCTTGCCTCCAAATTTAACAAAAGGTGCTCTCTGTTAAGAATATGTTTGAGCAAATAGAAAATAAAGACATCTTGTTTACTGCAACTCAGTACACCTTCTGGATTAGTTTACACACTAACCAGACTCTACAATTGCTAGTACTATCAAAGAGGCTCTTCCCAAAATAAAAAAAATAAAACATTAAAAGAAAATAGATGAGACAAAAAAGACCGCTTCCAATTTCAAAATAAATTATGTTAGGGCTGCTCGTTCAAAATAGCCCATTTGTTCAGGAAATTCACTCACAGAAAATCTTTAAAACGTGACATGTTTAAGGCAAATTACTTCTACTAGATATAAAGTGACTACCATGGTGAGCAATATGTCCATAATGATGCAAAGGAGTTTTGGAGACAAGCGTTTGCTGGAAAATTAATCTTCTCGGAAGTCACTGGCTGCAGAACAGGCGTCATCTTCTCGCAGGGTCTTTGAAGCTGGAGACAGGCCGGTAGGGCTGAGGTCCAAGTCAGTAGTATTCTTCAGGCTTCGCTGCACGGCGTCTTTCTCCTCCTTCTTAGGTCGCAGGTAACTAGTTTCCAGGTCTGGGACAGCCACCTTAATACTAAATTTTGGGACGATTTAGGGGAGTAGCAGTTAGAGCCAATGGGCACCTTACCTGGGGTGACTACACCCTCAATTATGCCACCCTTCTGTGGGAGGGGGCATAGTCCTAGCCCTGATTGGAGGGGTCTCACCATTTTCAAGATAGCCGGACTGAAAGATGAGCTTCACCTCGTTTCCCCCACCTTAGGGGTGGAGTTGGCAGAGTTGGGCACACCTCCTATTATTCCTAGCTTTACCCGCCGAAAGTGAGGGTGTAAACCGGGCTGCCATTTGCTGCTAGCAGCAGAGGCTGGGGGTTGCATTACAAAGGCATCAGGCCTTTGAAGCTTCCCTCTCAAGAAGTGTGCCCATCCTGGGGGAGGAGGTGCGACACCTCCATCCAGGATGTGCATTGTCTCTGGTCCCAGAGAGCAGAGGCCCTCGACCCAGGGGTCCAGAAACATGTCTGGTGGTGGCAGGCTGTCTACAGCGTGTCTGTGACCACACCAGGGTTGGTAGGCTTTCAGGGGGCACCTCTGAGGTGCCCTTTGAGTACATGGTTCAGTAAATCCCACACTGGCATCAGTGTGGGTGTAATGAGAGGAATAGTTTGGTACCAAACACTCCTGCTTTAAGATAAGCCATCATGGTGCTGGGGAACTCGAGTTGTCGAGTTTCCAGCCCATGTACTTTTTATGGCTTCCCTGGCACTTACAATAGCTAAGAATGGATTTAAATACTGCAGCGTCATATCTGCTCATGTAGATATGCCCACACCTGTGGTATAGTGCACCCTGCCTTAGGGCTGAAAGGCCTGCTAGAGGGGTGACTTACCTATACCCTAGGCAGTGCAAGTTGGCATGGCACACAGGCAGTGTGCCATGTCGACTTTGTTGTTTTGTCTGCACCAGGCAACGCATGCTGCAGTGGCAGTCTGGAGGGCCTAGGTGAGGGGAATCTGGACAATAGGGACCAAGTATTCTACAGTCAAAGTTGCATCAAAAGCCAGGCAAAAAGTGTGTGGGGGGATGGTACTGCCACAGAACCCCATTGTCTCACAGTGGTATGTCACTGTGTAAGTTGTTTGACTCTGCATCTACTGAGACACAGGTATTCCAACCAGCGCCCGATCGACCCATGATTCTGAAAAGGACACACGCAGGAGATGCTGTTATTGGCAAGGTAATTATATACAGGTAAGTATAGATTTACAAAACGTAACTCTACATATACACACATATATATATATATATATATATATATATATATATACACACGAAGATATATATAAATATATATATACTGCACAGTGGGGGTCGTCACTGGGTATTTATAATTAACTCTGTGTATATGGAGCAAATAGATTTTTGGGTTTTCTAATAACGTTGGTGCCGTTTGAAGAATCTTCAAAATACTTTCCCAAAAAACGGTTAAACCAACTCAGAACACCCCGAAACTTTCAACGAAGAAGCTATCAAACAGCAGCCAAAAAAAAGAAGGGGGTTTCACAATACCACAGGAAAATTGAACAGCAATACAGCAAAAATGGCTGAGCGAGATTACAGCAAATTTGACAGAAAGCTCTTGATCCACAAAGCGTGCTTTTTGTGATTTGGAGTAAATCTGATCAATAGTTTATGAGAAGTTCAAGATTTATGTATATATAGCAACGCAGCTCCTTCACGATACTACTGCGGAGTACAGCCGAACCGTGAGCTCATTCACCCACGGGGCACATCATAAGGCCTCACTCTGCCCTGCTTATAAACTCGCATATTACATCACTTTTACTTAGAAAATACATCAACATACCTTTAGCTTTTAAAAAAAAATGTTTAAGGCATCAAAATGCAACCCTGGATCCTACCACAAGGGGTACCTGCACTCCAGCTAAAGAGCATACAGCTCCAGCTGAAAGTGCTTTAAAAAACATATGGTAAGCTCTCCTGGGGTCATGGATTCAATGACCCAGGAGACAAACTGTCTTTTTAAAAATGTTTGGGGGGGCAGGGGGCTTTGCGCTCCCTGCAGCCCCCACAACATAAAGAAATGGCTGGTGGTGCCCCTGCCTTATCTAGGGGCACCACCATGATGAAAAAATATAATAAAAAAAGCCCTAGGGCATTATTGATAATAAACAAAAACAATGTTCACAAGGAACTCATTAAATAAATTGTTATTGTTTCTGCAAGAATTAGTATATCTTGCGTGAATGAAGCAGAGACAGAAAAACATCTAGGATGGAACCTTAATTCAATTAGGTCTATTAATATTCTAACGGTTTTTTATAGAAGCCCACAAAACAATTATTGCAACTGTACTCACTTCAGCCGAAGTAAGTTTAATTTATTTTGCATTATAATATTCAAAAATACAAAAACAGGTATAAACGGAATATTCAGTTGTGTATCTACAATATATACATTTTCATATTTCACAGTGTTTTTGTGACCCCCAGTGGTGTGACCATAACCAAAAGAAGTGCGATATACGTAGTGCTAATAAAGAACAAGACGCAGAATTGGTTATTGGTATTATAAGAAGAGGAGCTCTTGGGAGTTTTAGTACAGTCAATTTTGCTAGAAATGTTTAGTTTTCTTAGGCTCTCTCTTTCTAGTAGTCGACGACGTTTCGACCCTCTCGAGATACGGGGTCTCTTCAGGACAGAAGTTCTGGGGACTAATGGATAAAATAGTTTTAGCTGGAGCAAGGAGGAATACAGTGTGAGGACTTGTGAAAAAGGACAATTCGCTTACCGAGGGCATTATTGGGCGCTCCTTTGCAGAGCAGTGAATAATAAATGAGCGGCTCAGGCAGCTCATTTGTTACTCTTTCTCATATTCTTCTTTATTGTTTCTGGGGGTGTACCACAGCTGTTTTTTTTGTTCGGGGCCACCGTGGGTGGGGGGCCCGGGGCCCCTGCATGAGGTCCTTGTGTGAGAGCCAGCCACTCTTCTTTTGATGGGTGCCCCGGTGCCCACCTGGGACACCCATTTGCATGGGGGCTGTGGGGGAACCCCCAGGGCCCTGCAGCTCCCCTGACAGGGTCCGGCCACTTTTCTTTTGGTGGATGTCCACCCGGGAAACCAACATGTGCACGTATGTTGGGGGATGCTGGAAGGAGCCGGCTACAAATAAGCCCAATGGGAGCTTATTTGTAGCCGGGGGAGCATTTTCTCACTCTGCTCCTGCAGCAGGAGCAAACATTTTTCCCTCCTGCCTGCAGCTGGGAAAAAAAACAAAAGTTTGCTCTGCCCAGTGGGAGCAATAATTATTGCATCTCGCAGAGGGGGACCATCACCTTGCACATGGTCATCATCAATGATGTCACTACAGATGTCATTAGTGATGTTATCAATGATGTGGTACAACATTCCGTAAATGATGTAATATGTGAGGGAACAAGCAGTACATGGCGAGGACGCATGTTCTAGTTACTTTAGGGCTCAAGTTATAGTTACTTAAGATAACTTTAACTGGTGAATTTCAGTGGTTTTATTACTTTAAAACATTTTGTTTTAACTGATGTTTTCACATAACTAGAACGTACCTTAAAGTGAATTACTAAGGTTTTTGTTTTAAAGTAAGATACTATTACAATTCATAACTATAAAATCACTTTAACTTTTCTATGAGTTAAGAATAGTAATCTATATCTCCCTTTAAACACTTTCACAATATTTTGGCAGTTGATAGTTTGGCCAGGTTATTTTTGTAGCAGATTATTTAGGTTTAAATCTGTTTTTATTGTTACAGCTTCTGCTTAGTACAATAATAATTTGCCATCATGGGAGGATCAACCCCCCTATAACCACCAATATAGAGCGCAACTTTTCAACAATAAACCCCACCCACCCACCCTCTCCCTCCCTTCCCGGGTACCAGTATTAATGTAAATAAACATAAAAGAGTCCCAGGGCAGTGTCACTCAAGGAGGACCCTCCGCATCTTCAGCGGGAGCCGGATCTGTGAGTCGTAATAACCGTAAATTTGCGGGGGCAGGTCAGCTCCCTGAATTCTTGAGACAGCAGGGCTATAAATAGTCGCCAGAGAGTTCTGTATGTGTCACCCTGGGTTGAGAGTGTAAGGGTGAGCTTTTCCATTCCCAGAACGAACCAGAGGCGCTGAAGCCACTCTAGTTGTGTCAGTGTGGTGGTGGTGGTGGTTCCCCAGAGCACTAGATTGGTCTGGTGTGCCACCCCCAAGGCTATGCTACTCTAACTCCCCCTACGTGATGTGAGTGGATAAGTAAGAGCGTTGGGAAGTCCTAGTAGGGTGTAGCATGGGATTTGTCCTCGGTCCGCACTGGAAGAAGCAGGGCGTACAGTTGGGTAATAAGAGTTTGTCTGATTTTTGGCCTGGAGCCATTTTTCGTATGACATCAATGGCATCACAGCGCCCTCTCTGACGGACAGATGTAACAGCCAGTGTCTGATCTGTGAATAAAGGAACCGTAAACCTCGGGGATGGAATAGTTCCTCTTGAGAGTGTCAAACGGAATGGGGCCATGCTGATCGAAGAAGTGCCCCGCCGCCCGGCAGACTGCTCCACGTCAAGCTCGAAAGGCCGACCCGACGGGTGCAAAGGCTGGCCTGTCAACCACCGGCGTCATGGGAAAGGTGGTTAACTTCCCTTTCGAGGTGCACGCGTCCCATGCCTTCAGCAGGGAGCTCGTGACTGGGAATATGTAAAGCTGGGCGCCCAATAAGCGAGTTAAAAACTGGACTTTCCCCAACAAGGTCCCAGCTAGAGCCCTGTCCATAAACAGCCATGGTTTTTCTGACTCTGCTCTAGACCACTCAACCAGATATCGAAGCTGAGCCGCCTAAAAATAATGGAGTAGGCATGGCACTCCAAGCCACCCCTCCGCCCAGGGGAGCCAGCTCTGTTCCCTACTCATCCGGGAGCGCTTGCCCGCCCAGATAAAGGGATGTAGCGCAGCCTGTAAGGCGGGGATCGTGACCGTCGGAGGAGTCAGAGGCAAGGCCTGAAAGAGAAAGAGTATCTTAGGAAGGGTGGCCCTGCATCAAGGGGTTGAGACGGGCTGCCCGAATCCCCGTAAATAAGTTCGCGTCCACGTTCAACAGCGACATGAGGCGGTAATTCGCACATGAACGTCTGTGTTTTCCGGGCTTGAGGATGACGACAATGGTCTCCTCCTGCATCGAGGGAGGGAGGGAGGGTGGCTGCGTTTGAGATGGTGTTGAAGAGCTTTGTGAGGACCGGGGCTAATTCAGGGTAGATGGTTTTATAAAAGCCCGATGAGAAGCCGTCAGGGCCCGGGGACTTAAGAGGTTTCTGTCTAGATATGAAAGAAATTACCTCTTCTATTCGTATCGGACTGTCAAGAGAAGCCGCCTGGGCGTCAGTCAGTCGGGTTGTAGCCGCAAGTTGGATTGTCAGGGGGTAGGGACCGCTCTGAATACAGAGTTGCGTAGAAGTCCCTGAACTGGGCTGCTATCGGAGCGTCCCCTTTAATCAGATCCCCTCCTGTGGACAGCAGAGGGTCCACTCTCGTATACTGTCGCTGGGCTCGAAGCTTACTGGCCAGGGACCTCGCGCATTTGTTCCCGTTCACGTAGAAGGAATGTTTTAGGCGCAGGAGGGAATATTCTGCCCTGCCTAACTCCAGGCCCACCAGCTGCTTCCTGACATCCTCTAGCTGACGCCAAATCCTCAGACACCCTGTGCGGTGATGGATATGGTCCAATTTGCGGACATGCCTCTGAAGTTCTGTCCTCTTGGCCCTTCGCAGCTTGTTCTCTGCCGCAGAGAGAGCTATAAACTCCCCTCTGATGACTGCCTTCTGGGCATCCCAAAGAATTGACACAGGTGTGTCGGGGTAACATTGAGATTAAGATAGTCCATAATAGATTTTTTAATCTGTCTCACCACCTCCGGCCTCTGAAGCAGCATCTCCCCGAGTCTCCACTGCCGGGGTAGATCCCTCAGTGAGGGGGGGGGGGGGGCAGTGGGTAGCTCGAGAAGGAGCGCCAAATGGTCAAACAGGGATCTTGGTTCGATCCCCACCAACCGGAGCAGTTGCTGGAGTTCACAGGACCCCAAGAAATAACCCAAACGGGCATGAGATTTGTAGGCATGTGAGTAGAAAGTGTAGTCACGGGTATGGGGATGTAGTACCCTCCACAAGTCTGACAGGCCCACCTCCCACAGCCAGGCCAAGCCCTCATCCGAGAATGCCCCAGCACCTCCCTGCCTGTGGGCTGAACGATCCATATCGTTATTGAACACCAAGTTAAAGTCGCCCCCTAGTAAGACTTATCGGTCCTGTGAGGTGAGGGAATCTTCTATGGCTGTACGGAGGTGGTGTTCCTGGCCTTCGTTAGGGGCATAAAGGAAGCCTAAGGTATGTGTCTGGCTGGCCAGCCGTATGCTATATACCAGTAGACGTCCCTTGAGTTCCAACAGTTTAGGACCAATTGACCCCCGGAACCTAAGTGAAACCAAGATAGCCACCCCAGCCGCCTTACGGCCTATCAAGGAAAGAAATTGGTTTGGGAATGCCCTAGATTTTAGCCTACGCCAGTCCCCTACAAGCAGGTGGGTCTCCTGGAGGAGGCAAATGTCTGCCCCGATATGCTCCAGATACGAGAGGACGGCCCACCTCTTGACAGGGTTATTAAGTCGCTTCACATTCAGGGAGATCACTTTCAAGGAGTCACCGGTCGCCATAGGGTGAGTGCGTGTCTATGCTAGAGTATCCCTCCTAGTCTTGTTGCACACTGCGCTGTAGGCTAGTGTGGAAGGGAACCCTCTGGGCGTGGAAGCATCAGCATGCATAGCGTTAGGATCACATGCTCTGGAACCCTCACATCAACCCCAACCTGAAACATAAATAATACAAAAGACTGAAAAACAAACGAGAACAAAGTCCCTGGAAGGGTCGAGACATCTGGGATGGCCCGAGCCACTCCAGAAGAGAGACGATAATTGGGGTCCATGGTTGGCCAATCGTCTCAATGAGGGTCCCCCCTCTCACGGCCCCGGAAAGCGTCTAACCTGCACATAGGCAGTGGTAGAGGAGCCACCCCAGCGCCTCAGCTGGCATCTTGCGACGCTGAGTCCCCTGCAAGGCTCTCCAGGACCGCCTTCCTCTCCTGGGCAATCGTAGCTGGGTCTGGCTCGTGAGGCCCCTACCCCGAGATTTCTGCTGCGAACCGGCCCCGGGACCTGGCGCCGCAGCACCACGCGAGGGTCCCTCTGGGGCCTCATCTGGAGCAGGTCGCAGGCCGCCTTGATGAAGCGCAGTTGGTGAAGTTTCCCTTCCCAGGTAAAGATTAGGCGGAAAGGAAGACCCCAGGAGTATGCGGTGCTATGCTCACGAAGAAAGGCTGTCACCGGACGAAATTCCCTCAGTTTCTGTAGCATGATCGATGAGAGATCCTGGAACAGCTAAAGCGGGTGGCCTTGGAATTGCACTGGATTGGTGTCTCTGGCCCTGCAGAGTATTAATTCCTTCACGGGAAAGCTGTGGACACAAGCCAGGATGTCCGGAAAGGGGTGAATTTGCAGGTCGAGGGGGGGGCGCCAACTCGATCCAGTCAGGTGTCAGAAGCCTGTGTACCTCCCAGGATTTGGGCAGAGAGGACCATGACGTTCTCCTCCATGCTCCCCGCCTCCGCAGCCCCTCTGATTCTGATGTTTTTGCACTGCGATCTGTTTTTGAGGTCTTCGGCATAGTCCTGGAGAGCGATCTGCTGATCCGTGAGACAGAAGAGTTCCTGCCTAAGCTGTTTAATGTCTTCGTCCCTGGTAATTTCGTGATTTTCTATGGCATTCACTCTCTCTGAGATCTTTTGGGACCCCTTGCAGGTCCTGCGCTAGGTCCCTCTTAATCGACTGTAGATCCTCCCGGAGGGAAGCAAACAGAGTCTCCACGTAGGCTCGGGTAACCTGGGCCTCCTCCCCGGCCTCATCAGCGGGCGGCGGCCCACTCAAGGGTCTAGAACGCTCCGGCAGCAGGGAAGTGGAGGGCTCAGTGAGCATGTCTTTTACGGAGCGGTCCTTTTTGGCACGTGGCGCTGCTGTATCGTAGCATATTATTTAAAACTCGATATTCTGACATACAGCAGGAGGGAGAGCAGGTAAGAGGTGCTGAGAACTATGGTGGGAAATTAGTAAGAATGGGGCAGAAGGATGGAGCAAGGGGTTGTGAAAGAGACAATGCTGTAGGAAGACAGGGACAGAGCATCATAAAAGTAAGAAAGGGAGCGAGCGGTGCAGAGAACAAGGGCTGAGCATCATGATGGCAAGAAGCAGAAATGGAAATGGCAAGTGACAGAAGAAAAGCGACAGAGCATGCACCAGCCCTGAGACAGCAAGCTCCAGCCGTCCCTGCCAAAGCCGCATTCTTGAGCATTACAGCTGGACTCCGTTTTTTAAACAGAAGACAGACCACAGTGGGGACAACTGCTCAATTTCTTGCTTTAGGCGATGAAGCAGATGCTATTTCAACATGGCAAAGAACCTATTTCTATAAAGGGTACTAATTCACCACCATTACATCCAAAGACAGATGCCCTGTACATGCAGATGAAAGCATTACTTGGCAAAAAAAAAGGATGTCCGAGGCATCCACCTGCTTTCTGACCTATAATTACTTTCTTATAAGACTACTCCAGTAGTTGACCCCAAGTGCTGCTAGTACGCAAAAAGAAAGAAGGCAGACAACTGATTAAGATGTAAGAATTCAAATGCACTATTGGATAAGTGCCCTACAGCATCCTCAAAGACTCAATCCTTTCACCAATGCTTTTCTTAGCATACAGTGAACTCATCGGACATCAATAAAAAGCACACAGCTGAAATGTGTGGTAGTCTAAGTCCCTAGGTGTCACACTAGATACTAAACTTAGCATTGATTCTCACCTGAAACATCCATCTTTACACCATAATACACTTTTTACCCCAGATTTGACCTAAAACACCTTGTTCAAGCACAGGTCACACAAAGAATCAAATAGAGCAATGATTTATTTAGAGGTCTTCCCAAATATTTACTAGCAATGGTGAAAGCAGTCTTTGCTCCAGTCCAAGCCTCAATTCTGGGAAGAGAAAATTCAATCACATTAGACCTATGCTGAAAACACTAAACTTGCTACCACTGAATGCTTAGAGCATGTACAAGACTGTCCACTTGGTAACCCCTCCCCATACTAGCCTTCAAATTGACTCTAATGACCATAAACAAAAACGTGAAAAGAGCCATCCTATGCTTCAACCGTCGCAAACTCAAGTAACCCGCACAATGAAGAAATCTTCTCAAATAATGCTCCCAAACTCTGTAACTCTATTCCTACTGAAATACACACCACCCTCTAATTTTTTCAAGGTCCTAGTCCAGCCCTAAGAAGCGTCTTATGAGAGGATGTATTACTGCAAATAGTTTGCGGCTATTCTGGCCCTCACCGCCTGTCGATTCTGCACTCAAACACCTACGCACATGGCGATCAAAAATGTTATGCTTGATCTATTTTTTTTAGTTAAGTCAAAATCCTGTCTCTGTTTGCCTGTTCTCAATGTAAAGCATCCTCACACCCTCTGGTAAATGCATAGAACTGCTAATGATACTTCGCTCTGCAATGAAATCACAACGGGACATACTGAAATCTATCCAAGAGCTGGTGCCCATACACTACACAAAACAGATTCCTACTCCCCTCAGCCCCGGACACAGCAATGAATGTGCGCGTGTGAATATTCTTTGCATTGGGTTTGAATGTGAAGTTACAAGGCTTCCACCTATAGTGAACAGTGCATCTACAACTTTAGGAAAAGTGAAAAAAGCTAGATGCAGGCTCGCACTCTGTAGTCCCATATTGCTTTTTGTCTTAAGAGTAACACAAGGCCCTGTTGGCAGTCCTACCAAGGTATATGGTAGGCCGTCTAAAGGCTGTCCACCCCAGTCCACAGAGTCACTTCATTACACTGGTCTGTCTGTCAGACACACACACTCTTCCTTTTTACCTAGGCGTTACACAGCAACCGAGTTCTCCATCTAGAAACCCACAGCTTTATGAAGCAGCAGAATCTGCAACAACTCTCCTCAGGAAATGCCCTACTATCAGAATATCATTGCCACTTGACCTGCATCCATTCCCAAAGCTTACAGTGAAGAAAATAACCTTGAAACCATAATTTTCAAACGATTCGTCCCCAGTGAACTATAACCCCAGACCTCCACACCATTTGCTGTCAATTCCATTTTTCAGTTACAAGTGTCAATGCTAATATCAGTCATACCCCGGTTACTGACCTTAGCACGCTAAACAACTGAGTTTGTCCTAGCAATGGCCAGAGCAGACACAAAATCCCACTGAGTTATCTACGCCATCCATCAGCATGAAATGTGTGTTTTTAAGGAACTGAGCTATGAATGGATCTGGTTGTACACCTAGTTTGACTATATGTATACCGAGACAGATTCCACACCAGATCCATAGAGATGCAGGTTGAACAACTGGACACAGGCAAGCTGTGGTAGAAACTGTAATGGATACAGGAAGAGAATGAGGGAGAAGGGATAAGGGATAAGGGCCAAGCAGTGTGGGTCAAAACAGGACACGTAGGCGTGCTGAAGAGGAAACAGGCAAGAGAGCAGGGGTAATGTTAGGCATGGAACAAGTTGATGGTGCAACACAAAAAGGACAGGGCCCCTACACTAAATATACTGAGGGAAACCCACCATAACAGCATTGATATGGTCAACCATAAACATGCTACTTTCTAAAATGCACTTACATTTTAGTGACAATGCCACTGTTCCTGCCCGAGTCCCCAGTTTTAATCAGTTTAGTTCTGGCCTGTGGCTAGTGTCTCGTGCCCTCTGCTTTAATCACAGGGGACTTCTAAAAGGTTCTGGTGGCCTGAGGAGGTAATGCCGACTGGCACCTCCCGGGAGGAAGCACAAATAACAGGGGACTTTGAGAGGCGGGAGGGGGCTATGACCTGACAACCACTGTTCAATGTGGACGACTGGAGTTCCTGTCTGCAGCCTGGTAGCTTCTCCAGGACAGGAGGCCTAGGAACTTCGATCATCCTTCTACAGGCTTCCAATTACATCTGCCACTGGGGTTTCTCCTCCCACTCATTCATGACACTAAAATAGTAGCTTCTCCCTACAGTTACATGATTAATCCAATCTTTGCAGGTCAAGCAGACTCTGACACCATCCATTTAGAACAAGGTCCTTGATGGGGCTTTTTCCTAACCGAGTTTCAAGCTGGAGAAGAACGAGCTAATGACTCACTGTTGAAAACAGCCTGTGGGAACCAAGACTTTCCTTCACCCTCCCATTTAAGATATTTCTTGTACATGGGATGAGGGTGATCCTACTTAAAAGGTAGCGCTGAAACAAACCAAAATGAAGACTACAATCTATGGTGCCTTGCCCCTATAAAGTGAACAGCAGATTTGTCCCATTTGGCAAATCCTAGGGGAGAGAAGAAGATCACAGATATACAGGAAGAGAGCTGCAAATCCAGGACAGATGATTTTTGCTCTCCAGTTTTGGATCACCAGTCTCACTCACTGGATCCGTCTTCCTAGGTAAGCCTGTCCTTTTGGGGGGGAGGGGGGAACGGAAGCGCTTGACTCAATTCTGGAACAGCATTAGTAGCAAATGAAAGGGGTTTGTTCCACTGTGTTGGTTTTAGACTACCTGGCAAGATCATGGAGGACAATGGAAATGCACAATAAGAGCTTACAGATCTTAGTAGCTGTGAATTTGAGAAGACAAGAGAGTACATATTACTTTTTCTAACAGCTTCTCACATGCAGCAGAAACCCGGAAGAGAGGTCGGACAAGCCCAGACAAGAGTATTTGAAGATATTCTATTACCCATAAAATTGTTATCATGATTCCAATGAGGGGCCCGCCCCTCCGTTCAATAGAATCTTGGATTTTCAAAAATGCTAGAATCTGGCCACTCGAGCATTAAAAAGATAGTGTTATTCAAGAAGTTTACTTATTGATCAAACTGATAAATTATTTAAGAGCAGCTTTACCTAGCAAGATAAAAAGAAAGAAAATGTTTGAGCCTCCAAAGGTGAAACATAATTATGATTTATTTTATTTATTATTTACTTTATTTGGAGTTTCATAACGCATTAAGGTGACCAAAGAATACTACAGATTGAGGGAGAAGGGAGAGGATTGAATGCAGTTTCAATTAAAAGTAATTCAGGTGCAAATGCCTAGCAGTAGAAGTGGCTCCTCATTTGTAAGCAAAACAATATGATGTTAGTTTACTTGCAGTAGGTGCACTAACAGAAAGTTCGAGAGGGAGGAGCCTTGTTGGTGTAGAGCAGGGGTCGCCAACATTTTCTGTAGTGACCGCTACTTCTGATCAGTGAAAATCAATGTGAGCTACTGAAGGCTAAGCAACTCGTGTATTGCTACCAGACAGCCCCCATGCCCAGCTGTATTGACTTTAAGCCCAATGTCCATAGAGGCAGATACTATGGTTTGAAAAAAAATACTTTGACCAGGGGCACTATGACAGGGCTGCCTTGTGTGTCAGTGAGAGCGTGGTCTTTGGGAATGTATGAACATGTGTGCGTATTAATGAGATATGTGTATGAGTGATCGGGACAGGACATACCTTTCGCCATATGTGGCACCGTTACAATTTGTAACACAAACATAAAACCATTTTCTTAAATGGGAGATATTTAAAGTGCAGAAAAATGTTCTGCAAAAATGTTCATATATGGAACTTTTTTTCTGCACTTTAAATTTCTCCCACTTAAAATAATAGCTGTATTTATTCAGTTATAAATATGGCACCGGTTTTAACAGCCACTGGAAGCAAGATGCCTGCTGTGTGTAAAGGCAACACTCCGAAATAGTAGGAAATTAAACTGAAGACTTAACTTTATGTTTATATAGATTCCATAAAACTCATCATTTAAATTTTCTCCCATTTCCAAGTGTCACATTTACAAACACCAGGCACCTTGCTCCCTGTGGTCTCTAGACACGGTGCCATATTCATAACAGATAAAATACAGCCATTTGTTAAATGGGAGGAATTTAAAGTGAAGACACCCGATTCATTAAACAATAAGACGTAACTGGCTTAATTGAAAGTGGAGAAAGACTTTATGACTCAATGTTTAATAAAAATATTTTTCTTCACTTTAAATCTCTCCCATTTCAAAATAAGCATTTGCAATGCAATAGGTCTCGCTTTTACGCAAGACCTATTGCATTGCAAATGGAAGGCATCACGGACAACGGGAGGGAGGGTGGGCGGGATTGGGGGCGGGGGGGAGAGAAGGCACGACAACGGGAGAGAGGGGAACGGGTAAAGAAGGCACCAAAGCATGTCGTGCCTGCAGTAGGAGAACCTAATTAAAGAAAATAGTGCTCACACTCTAAATAACACGTACCATGTAATAACTGAAGTAAAGGGGCCAGCCGCCATGGGAGGTGACAAATGAAGAGGAGGTTGTACTAAGGAGAGACTAACAAGCCTATTAACGAATCAGAAGCCAGCATTTAGGACAGCCAATAACACAAGCCAATGGCAAATAGGGGCGGAGAGTGGGCGGCACTTTTATTTCCTAATCCTCTACAATAAGTCTCGCAGAGCAGTGCATGCGCGCTGGCTCTAGGCTCGACCTAAAAATGGCTGTATTTTTCAGTTATAAATATGGCACAATGTCTACTGGCCACTGGAGCAAAAGGCCTGCTGTTTGACACTTTGAAATGGAAGAAAATTAATATGAAGAATTAACTTTATCATTAAGATAACTTTCCAATTTAATTTTCTCCCATTTAAAAGCATACAAAAACAATTTTGTTCTCAGCTCCAATACTGAGTTGAGTAGGACTTTTATTTAAGAATTAAATACCTCAGTGCTTCAGTTCTTTAACTCTGTCCAGCCTGGTCATAAATCTGACTGAGCACTGCTCATCATCAGGCCTCGCTATCTGCAGCCTGATACTAATAATGTAAAATAAACACAACCTTCCCTTAAATTTAAAAGGAAAATGCGACCCTGTGCTTATTTAAAAATGAAATGGAGGCTGTGAGATACTCTGAAGGAGTCTGTAGCTCACGATCGACTGGTTGGAGACACCTGGTGTAGAGCCTGTAGTGATGGAAGAATCCCACAGGGGCAAGAAGGATTACAGAGTCAGCTGAGTGGAGAAAGATAATACGGGGCCAAAAAATGTCTGCAAGGTTTTTGAATAAATCAGAAGGGATCACATGGGTGCCTAGAAAGAGAGAGGCTAGGTCATAGCACAATTCTCTCGTTTTTGAGGGCCAATGAGCAGGATCTCAGTTACAATTCTGTTTAAGCAAAGCCAATAGTTAAACATCTAAAACCTATACCAATTGACAAAAGTCTCTGGGGGGGTCCAAATGAATGAACTGTATGCAGTCTCTAAGGCTCCCGTTCCCCTTCTGGAAGTATCTAACTCAGCCTTTAAAGTTATATGTTAGGAAGACCTGTCAATTGTCGAAATTATCAAAGTAATCAAGTACTTGAAGAACTCAAAAGCGGAGGCGCGGATGAAATTTGGGGTCGCTATATTAAAATCATGCTCCCAAACATGGGTGACTTGATTTAAGCGGTTATTTGATTTTTTCCTAGAGTCTTATTCCATTTTCTATTCTTGGAAAGGGAGTAGTATAATCCTACTCTTCAAGAAGGGTGTTTGGATGACCCCAAATGTTATCGTCCGATAGCTATACTGGATGTGACTAGTGAAATCTTTGCAAAATGCCTCTTAACACTGTTGTTAGTTTGGGTTCAGTCAAAGGACCTCCTCCCAATAAAACAATATGGATTTAGGGAGGGTTGTTCCACACTCGACAACATACTAGCCCTAATGATGTTAGTAGAAAACTATGTAAGCGTAAAAAAATGTAAAACTATACATTGCTTTTGTGGATTTTAGTAATCCATTTGATAAAGTTCATTGTCCACAGTTATGGCAAAATCTATTAAAATGGGGTATATGCACAGTGGTTTAATGAATTTGTCTTCTGAAATCTGGTTAAGAGTTTTATTAGGTTAAAGCTCTGATTATACTTTGGAAATCCCAGCCCAAAATGGGTTAAAACAAGGGTGCAGTTTAGCGCCTTTGCTATTTTGTTATGTTATGTTAAAATTTCTTATAAAGCGCTCGTACACCGAGTGGTTTTTTGGCGCTGGACTTCAGAAGTTTTTTGCTGGGGCCTCATGTGTTAGTTGTCAATAGAGTCTAGTTATAAGCTTGGGTAAATAGCCAGGTCTTAAGTAATCTACGGAATCTAACAAATTCAGTGCAAGTTCTTATATCTAAAGGGAGAGTGTTCCAGAAACTGGGGGCCAGTACTGCAAACCTGCAGCCACCTATTCATTTCCGTTTGTAGGAAGGAATGATTAGGAGGTTCTTATGGGCAGAGCGTAAGCTCCGTGCAGGTAGGTATTTCTGGACAAGTCTGGATAAAAAGTTTGGGCTAGCACCATGCAAGGTTTTACAAATGAGGCAGCCAACTTTAAACGCACATCTTTGCGGGATGGGAAGCCAATGTAGCTCTTTCATAGTGGGGGATATATGTTCCCATCTGCGTTGTTGGGATATCAACCTTGCTGCCTGGTTCTGAACCATCTGCAGTATTTTGGTGAGATAAAGCGGAATGCCAAAGTATAGAGAGTTGGCATAGTCCAGGTGTGATATCACCATGGCTAGGACCACCTGAATTAGGGCTTCTCGAGTGAGTAATCTCCTAATCTTCCTTATCTTCCTCAGCTGGTAGAAACAAGTGGAGGTCACTGCTCCCATCTGAGATTTCATAGTGAGATCACGGTTAATGATCACTCCCAGACTTCTAGCTGAGGAGGAAGGGTTGGGTGGGGAGCCTAATTCACTTGGCTAAAACTGAGTGTTCCAAGGGTTCAACGGGCCACCTATCAGAATCACTTCTGTTTGGTCTGGGTTTAACTTTAACTGGTTGTTATTCATCCAGTCACGGATGTGTAACATCGTTGCCTGGAAATCAGATATTGAATCCGGAGAATTATCAATTGAAAACACCAGTTGTAAATCATCTGCATAGTTATATGTGCATACCTTCCCAGTTTTCAGGGAGTGAAGTAAAGGAAGAAGGTAGAGATTAAAGAGATGAGGAGACATTGAGGAACCCTGCGGTACTCCACATGTTGTTGCCATTTTAGGTGCAGAAAACTGGGGGAGGCGCACTGACTGAGTACGTTCCTCGAGAAATGACTTAACCCAGCTGGACGCCATCCCCTTGAGACCGGCTGTCCTGACACGGTCGATCAGGATACCATGATCGACCATGTCAAATGCCGCTGACAGGTCCAGCAACACCAAGGCCTGGGGGGAGCCCTTATCGGCTTCCTTACGAAGTGTATCCAATACAGTGAGTATTACTGCCTCGGTGGAGTGCGCTGGGCGGAACCCTGCCTGGTTAGGATCAAGGTAATCAGACTGCTCAATGAAAGCACAGAGACATTTGGCCACGTGAGATTCTAGTATTTTGGCCAGATAAGGAAGCAAGGAAATAGGCAGATAGTTAGTCAGGATCTCTGGGTCCGCACCTGATTTTCTTTATACCTAGCGGACTCTCCCTGAATGGATGAGTAAAGGTAATTCACATCCACCAAAGCTGGGTTCAAAAACACTTTCTTCGCTAATGTATGAGCAAGACAATCTTAATGGCACCTACCCCGATAGGGATGCTGAGGCAGTTAGCAGCTCTCTCCATCTACTCAGAAAATCATAACTAAACAGTGAATAAGGATAAAAAGATAAAGATCATGGGATGAAAAAGTAGGCATTAGTGGTTTTATAATGATTTTAAACTTGAAATAGTAAAGTTCTAAAACTATTTAGGGGTGAATATTTTTAATAATTTATCATGGGCTACCCATGTTAAGGTTCATGTCTCTAGAATAATTGTGACCGGATTAGGTCTTAAAAAAATTTCAACAGTGTGGGAGCTATGGATATCCCCTCTTCAGGTAAGGCAATAATTGAATCCAAATTATGGCAATCATATTTAGGTTTAGGACAGTCTTCATCTATTGAGATGATTAACTGAAATTCATGCTAGTTAAAGCTAATTCTAAAGCCCGTGCTCAAATTTTACATTACATGTAAAAGCTGTTTCTAAGCCCTGAAAATTATATTTTAAAAAAATTGTCTGGAATGTTTCCTCCTGTGGCTTGGCAAAGGTTTTCACTTTGTCTAAGCTATTTTTTTTAATGCGGCTCATCAATTAGATATGTCAAGTGGGGATATTTTTGCAAGTAATTCTGTTAAATGTTTAGCATTTGAATTAAATAAGTGACAAAAAGTAAGAGATAGAGTGATCTGATTTATTGTTAGCAGATTTCAAGACTTCAAAGCAATTGTCAATTTTCTAAGTTCGGTGTAATGCAATTTTATTTAAAAGGGAACTTAGATGCATTTACTCAGTGGATTTTCATGAAGTTCAAATTTGGCATGCTTCCATTGCGTGACAACTCCTGGGTAAAAGAAAGAAGGATGCAGGCTTCCCAGAGCTGCCAATATTATAATGCAAGTTTTCAAGATGTAATTCACGTTTCCCCCCCCCCCCCGAATCTGCCCACCGGGGGGGGCAAAAAGCACCCAAGGCACCAGGGATTTCTTTTTTAATGTATATAGGGGTGGGGGCTGCCCAAAATGGGCATGCCAATACCCCCACCCCCAAAAAAAATTGCCACAGTCTTTCTGCCCCCCCCCGGTAGGAAGACGGAGGCAATGGCGCCCTATCTGCCCTCCCCCCGGGGTGCAGAAAGCCCACTAGGCACCAGGGATTGTTTTTTATTATACGTAGGGGTGGGGGCTGCCCATTCCCCCCCCCCCCATAAAAAAAATTCCAGTCTTTCTGCCTCACCCGGGAGGCAGATGGGGGCAATAGTCCCTGATCTGCCCCCGTGGGGCAGAAAGCCCACTAGGCACCAGGGAGTTTGTCATTTTTTTATACATAGGGGTGGGAGCTGTCGAAACTGGGCATGCTAATGCCCCCACCCCCAAAAAAGTATTTCTGCCCGCCATTGGAAGGCAGATCGGGGCAATAGCCCATTATCTGTCCCCCCAGGGGGAGGCAGAAAGCCCACTAGGCACCAGGGATATATTTATGGGCATGCCAGTGCGAAGCCCCATAGGCAAGGGTCGCTCCCTTTTTTTAGGCACACATTTTGGCTGTTTCAGTGATATTTTTAGTCTCATCTGCACCCAAGAGGGGGCAGAAAACCACTAGAAACCAGGGAGAGTTTGTGTGTGTGTGTGCAAACTGGAGTTTGGCTGTCGGTCTGCGTGTACTGACCTTTGGCTGGCATTTTGCTCGGGGTGGTTAATGGTGTGGGTGAACTCACGCTTGAGGACGGTGTGTGTAGACTGGTGCTTGCCGGGTAGTGTCCGTGGAGTGGCACTTGGCTGGCGATGTACGTGGACTGGTGCTTGGCTGGCTGTGTGCATGGATGGTGCTTTTCGGCAGGGCCGGACTGGCCGTAGCAGGTACCTGGCATTTCCCCAGTGGTCCGGAGGGGTGGGGGCTGGTTTTCTGGCCGTGGGGGCTGGTTTTGTCACTGGGGGCCGGTTTTACAGCAGTGCTGCAATATCGGCCCCCAGTAACAAAAGCAGTAGTGGTGCTTTTTACTAGCATAATGTCATTGTTGATAACATCCTAAACATTTTGATGGAGAGAGGTTCGATCATAAAGGGAAATAAATGCAGTCGGTAGGTTTCCCTAGATAGCCGCTGAGCCCAGCGCCAAAAACCCAGGTGACCCCCTTTGTAAAACCAGGTCGTTTTGTGATAGGTAATTTTGATGTTTCCACAATACGTTTTCTGCCCTTCCCAGCCGCGTGCACTTGGCCCACCCACACAAGTGAGGTTTCATTTTTATCGGGAGACTTTGGGGAATGAGAGATGGGTGGAAATTTGTGGATCCACACAGATTCCAGAACTTTCCATCACAGAAATGTGAGGCAAATGTGTTATTTTTGACAAAGTTTGAGCTTTGCAAGGGATTCTGTGTAACAGAACCTGGTGAGAGCCACACAAGTCACCCCATCCTGGATTCCCCTGGGTGTCTAGTTTTTGAAAATGTATAGGTTTGCTAGGTTTTGGTTTCCCTAGGTGCCGGCTAAGCTAGGGTTCAAAATCCACAGCTAGGCACATTGCAAAAAAAAGGGTCAGTTATCACTGAAAAAATGTGATGTGTCCACGTTGAGTTTTGGGCCGTTTCCTGTCACGAGCACTAGGCCTACCCTCACAAGTGAGGTACATTTTTATTGGAAGACTTTGGGGAATGCGAGATGGGTGGAAGTTTGTGGATGCACGCAGATTCCAGAACTTTCCATCACAGAAATATGAGGAAAATGTGTTTTTTCTTTCTTTACAAAGTTTGAGGTTTGCAAGGGATTCTGGGTAACAGAACCTGGTGAGAGCCACACATGTCACCCCATCCTGGATTCCCCTGGGTGTCTAGTTTTCAAAAATGTACAGGTTTGCAAGGTTTCCCCAGGTGCCAGCTGAGCTAGGGTCCAAAAGCCACAGCTAGGCACATTGCGAAAAAGGGTCAGTTTTCACAAGAAAAATGTGATCTGTCTATGTCGCGTTTCGGGCCATTTACTGTCGCAGGCCCTAGGCCTACCCACACAAGTGAGGTACTATTTTTATCGGAGACTTAGGGAAACAGAATTGTAGAACAACTGTTATTACCTATTGACTTTCTATGCATCTCTGCCTTCCAAAATGTAAGACACTGTGTAAAAAAGTCACTTTGAAAAATGTCATATAATTCACATTCTAGTATGGGTACCCACAATTTCGGAGATGTGCAAATAACTACTGCTTCTAAACTCTATATTTTGTTCCCATTTCGGAAATACATAGGTGTCCTTGATACGTATTTTTCACTCTTTATATTTTACCAAATGAATTGCTAAATACCTGGTTCACAATGAAAACCCATTGCAAGGCGCAGATCAGTTATTGGCTCTGGGTACCTCGGGTTCTTGATGAACCCACAAGTTCTGTAGATCACCACAACCAGAAGGGTCCAGCGGACGTAACTGTATATTGCTTTAAAAAATCTGCCATAGTTAGAAGTTGTTATATTTAAAAATGTTGGCACAAGGCTGTTTTTTTCAACTCAATTTCAATATTTTTTAATTTCAACTGTTAGTTTCTATAGGAAAACCTTGAAGGATCTACACAAATGACCCCTTGCTAAATTCAGAATTTTGTCTACTTTTCTGACATGTATAGCTTTCTGGGATCCATAACTGCTTTCACACCCATTTCTACCACTAACTGAAAGGAGGTTGAAAGCACAATAAATAGTAAAAATAGGCTATGTCCCAGTAAAATGCCAAAACTGTGTAGAAAATGTTGGTTTTCTGAAAAAAGTCTGCCTGCCTCTGAAAGCTGGGAAGATGGCGATTTCAGCACCACAAACCCTTTGTTGATACCATTTGCAGGGGAAAAAACAGACACTTTCTTCTGCAGCACTTCCTCCAACCCCCCCCAAAAAAAATATGTTGCTGTAGTTTGGCCAATTTCTGGGTCCCCTCCAGGGAGATCCAGAAACCCTGGGTACCTTTAAAATCCACAGGATGTTGGAAGAAAAGAACGCAAATTTGGCGTGGATACATTATGTGGACAAAAGGTTACAGGGGCCTAAGCACGAACTACCCCAAATAGCCTTAAAAAGGCTTAGCACGGGGGCAAGGTCTATCAGCGAAAGGGTTAACTTGTCATATGTATATAGAAATTTCCAAAATGGTTTGCCTCATAAAATCATTGCTGTATCCCAGTTGTTATGGATTTTAATTGAATTGTTACAGTGTCTTCCTAGTTGGCTGTAATTGTACCATATTTTTAACTATGTTTGCAATTACAGACACGGGATAACCCCATATTTTGGTCCCAGTTGCCCTCGAGTTGAACAGACGTCGGCTAAAACCAGAGGAAGGGTTGATCAGGTGATTGCAAAATACCCATTAAAGTCTTGGTACCAGATGCTCCCAAAGTGGTGCAAACTCCTGCCAATCCCGATTAAAAGGACTGACAATTCTTTATAGGAAATCAAAGAAGCACAACAAATAAGTTATGTAATGGAGTCATCATAATCCCTTTGTGATTCCCTCTGTACCAAACACTCCCTTAGTCCCCACTGAGCAGTTCGCCACAGAAGCACAAATGGAGAAAAGGAGGTAAAAAACGATAACAGCAGTAACTGATCTTCAGTGTTTTAGAGTACCAGAAGAACCTATTGTGCTATAACTAGTTCATTCTAGTGTCTTGATCTAATGCATCAATTAATCTGTTCCAGGGTCTAGCTTCACATCTCGAGTTCTACATCTTTGGCTGCCAACAATTCCAGATACTCAAGTGAGAGGACACCAGATCATATTTTTCAGGGATCTTCTGAATGTTGAGCACCAACCTCTAATATTTCAGGACTCTGCCTATGCAGATCGCAGATGCCAAACAGACTATCCTAAGCAATGCGGTTTAACCCGATCAAAGCTATTCTTCACACCAGACTCATCTCATCAAAAAAATACATTTGACCACATTGCATCAATCTAGAGAGCTACAATGTACCTTGAGAGACCAGGATAAAATGTGATATCTGCTGTCCCACACACATCTATCCAAAATGAAAGGAGTAACTTGAATACCAAGCACTGACTGAAGAAGTCAGTTTGTCCAAGCGATGCCAGCACTAAATGAGGTCAAGGCATGTTCCTTTCATAAGCCCTAGCACCAACACTCATGCTTCTTTACTCATTCCTTTGAAAAGAGGCAATTAGTCTAGCTGTAGATTTAGATTTCTTTAAATCTGGTACCACTGTTCTGGTCACAGGTGAACACAGAAAAGGCAATGATATTTTCAGATGCTAGCTAAAACATAGGCCCAAATAGGGAACACACAAATATAAGCATACACTGTGCAAGGTAAACAAACATAACACATGAGGTAAATTAATGAAAATGTCTTGAATGGATAGTAATGGGAAAGCAAAAACTTGGATGGAAAAGCAAGGACTTTTTAGCAGACGCAGCCTCAGGATGGGCATGGATGACATTAATAGAGGCTTGGCTTAAGCGCCAGATTCTTAGACCACAATTTAGTTCCCTTTCTCCAGCAACCAGAGCCCATGAAGAATCTGACTTGAACACTAAAAAGTTCATCCCACACACACACACACTTTCAAGAGAGTATTGGCAGGTTGCAGGATAGGTCTGGGTACCATAGGTTTTGACAGCGATAACTGCCCGAGCTTAAAAAAAACGTTATTCCTGAAACTTGTGGACATACACCCCATCATTCTTTTCCTTCAACAGCAGTGTCGACAAGATGGATGAAAAGCTAAAGGAGAAGATTCCATAGGAGGTCTAAAAGGGGTGAGTTTGTGGGTGATAGGAACTCCCCTGCTTCAGTATGCACAAGTTTGCCATATGCTCTATTGTCGCCACGAAAATCTCACACATGAAGCACTCACTGAATCTAAAAACTGCACAGTTCGCATCACATCACTTTTTCAGTGTACCACGTTGAGTGCACCCAAAATCTCGTCTCTCTTTCAAATATTACAGGAGGCAAATGTGTATCTGCCATTCCTCCAATACTGTGCAGCTATTTGGTTCAGTCAGTGCTTTATGGGGGAGATTCTGGTGGCGACAATGGAGCATACAGCAAACTTCACAAAAGCTTTGATTTTCAGCTACAGATCAAGGTGTGGCATGGTTTGTCAATCATGGTTTGCTTTAACAATTTTTTGATACAGTACGATGAAAAAGCCACACACAGATATACCGGTCAACAGAGTTCAGAACTCAGTCTGAAAGATTCTTTACCTGTCAATCATATCACTAAGTGACAACCGGTAGATGTGACAGCTCTTCCACCAATGTCTTAACCACAATAGGGGGTGTCAGTACTTGCAACAGTCCTTAATCTATCTATCCTTGGCTTGAGGTAGTCCTGTAGACACTATGCAATAGCCTTTTGGATAGGCTTTCTAAACTAACATCTGTGAAAGCTTTTTTTCCCCAGCCAACAACTTTTCTTTTGCATTTTAATTGGTTTATTTGATCTCACTGTACATATATGTTAGTTACCATGTATAAAGACTATGGCCCTTCATTCAGGGTGATAGAAAATACACATCAATAGGATTACATTTAGTTCTTGTCAAAGAAAAATAACACTGACCAAAATCCAATATGAATAAATGCAGTATTTTCTTTCCCATGGAAATATGATATCTGTGTACTCAATTTAATCTTTTATACTATAAAAGATACTTTGAGGAGTCAACACTGCAGTGTTCATATCATTCAATATAAAAAACGGTGCAAATGATACACCACCTTTCTTGGGCAAAGAGAGTTAACTCCTCTGATGCTGGCTGTATAGAGATGGTATGTCAAGGCATCAGTCTTTAAACAGGTTGAGCCCCAGCACAAAGGTGTAGAACAAAGAGGTTGCTCTGTCCTGCAATGAGCACCACAACAAATGGCAATAAGACCACTGTTTAGGATCTGCAAAAGGATATCTGCTTCCAACAAGCACATCAGTCTGTCTGTCCAACAGCAGCTGCCCACGCATCGCTGGTCGGAAGGCTGGGTAGGACCCAGCCAGGAGGAATGCAGGTTCCACCAGGATGGTCTGCAGGTACAAGGTACTGGTCCCATTCGTTCCTTCAAAGAGAAAACATTACATCAGTATTACAACGCAAGACTTGTGATTATCAGACACATCAAGATGATTCACTGTTGCTAAGATCTAGGCAGTATAACAGTCCCACGTTCAGCAACCTCAGAAACAATCACGTCAGTAAATGCCTGGCTTAAAATGCCATGGCTATTATACTGGCTCAACAAGTTCTACTAGGAAAGAAATACACTATATCCTGGCATATATAGTTTCAATTTAAAACACATGATCACATATGAATATCTTTTACATAAGTTTACAGAAGCATCCAATTAAGTGGAAGGGGACTAAGATGACCCAGAAAAGTGATGGGGTGAAGCAGTTCTATGGGGACAGCGGACTGGGTGGGAGGAAAGGAGAAGTCTCAAGAAGAATAGAGCTGAAACTCCAAGGAGAGAGACATGGAGAGCAACAGGAGCTTCTAAGGGAGGAGAAAAGCAACGGACTGAAAGGTGTGGGAAAAAAGGATCCAAGGGGAAAGAGCAGGGAAGATAGGAAGCAAATAATAGATAAGATGAAGAGAAAGCAAATAACTGAAGCTTTTGTTATCCTGAATCGCTTGTTATCCCTGCACTTACAAGTGCTCACCATGTAATACCTCCAGAGAACCTGGTCGCACCCTATGCTACAATGCACTGCTTAGAAATGCCCACCCACCTGTTACCCAAAGAAGTATCTGAAAAGACTAAAACTGACAGAAGATTTAATGGAAAAAGATACAGATACAGGAGAAGGGAACTTTCAGCAATTGCAATGCAGTCCAGAATTCCCAGACCATTCCACGTGATACAAAGCAGAATGCTTGGAAAGTGCACAATACAATTCTTCTGTTTATAGGAAACAATGGCATTGGAAGCAATCATAACATCATCATTAAATATTGTTTATTCAGAAAGTCATTCCATCATAAGTCAATCTTAAGGCACATACCCAGATACCGTTACAGAATATATCTTGTATATAATAAAATACAGCACTAAAATATCAACACAATTTCCTGCCCCTAGAATAAACCAAAAATCATGATAGTTGTGCCACATTTGACTGACAATGGCAGAAAAACAGAGGCATGACGCAAAACACAGTCATACAACACAAAATGGAAATCCAAACAACGTGGGTCTGCAGTTCAGTCGTAGAGCCAGGTCTTGAGGTCCTTCCTGAATCGCGGCAGTGATGGTGATTGCCTGAGATGCAGAGGCAAAGAGTTCCAGGTCTTCACAGCGAGGTAAAAGAAGGATCTTCCTCCAGCCGTGGTCTTGCGGATCCGTGGGATGGTGGCCAGGGACAGTTGGGCGGAGCGGAGATGTCTGGTGGGAGTGTAGAAGGGGGGGCAGTGGTTGGGGTATGCAGGTCAGGCGTTGTGGAGGGCTTTGTAGGCGTGCATGAGGAGCTTTAAGGTGATTCTTTTGTTGACAGGTAGATGTTTTTTGGGGAGTTTCTGGATGGTGCCGGCATAGAGTGCGGTGCCGTAGTCGAGTCTGCTGCTGACAAGCGCATGGGTGACCGTTTTCCTGGGCTCAGTGGGGATCCACTTGAAGCTCTTATGAAGCAGGTGGCGCGTGTGGAAGCAGGACAACGAAACAGCGTTGATTTGGCTGTTCATAGAGAGCGAGAAGTCCAGGATGATGCTGAGGTTTCGTGCATGGTCCGTGGGTGTGGGGAGCGCCGTGGGTCACCAAGAGTCGTTCCAGGTGGAGGGGGAGGAGCCCAGGATGAGGACTTTGGTCGCGACAGAATTAAGCTTGAGGCAGCGGTCCTTCACCCAGGTGGCGACTGCCTTAATCCAGTTGTGGAAGTTGCTCTTGGTGGCTGTGGATTCGTCTGTGAGGGAGAGAATCAGCTGGGTGTCGTTGGCGTAGGAGACGATGTTGAGTCCATGGCTTCTGACGATGGCTGCAAGCATGCAGGTGAGAATTTGTACCACCTTCTCTACGTGCCATACATTTGTACCACTTCTCCAAGTGCCATACATTTCCTTCGGACACCTCCACATCTCTACCAACTGGTTTACACCTGCAAAAGCCTGGAGAAATTATTCTGTCCCTTCCTGATTTCTATAGCAACTTGGCCCTGGCCCAGGATACCTGGCTTAATGCATTTCTCCTAACATCGTTACCAATTCATTTCATCACAAAACAGCACTGCTTCGGCTTAGGATATGCTTTTTTTCCCCCCTAAATCAACTTATACAATATTATTCCAGTAGTCCCATTTGCTGTTGGACAATAGACCCAAATCAGTTTCTTTACAGCTGCGTTCCGGTCTAATCCAATATGCAACGCTAATTATAATTCTTTCTGTAATACCCTGTTACACCTCTTCACCAATCCACTACTCTGTGGGTAATACTTACCTTGATGTAAGAAACACATGTAAGATTAGTACATAACACATCAAGAGGAAGTGAGTCAACGTCACAGTGTGCTAACGCCGAACACTGGCAGTTGGATCATTCACAGCCGAACACGCTGCCATATGGATGGATGTCTTTTCCCACGACAGTGGCATAAAACCTGGTCTGTTTACTTACCAGTAACTGACAGAATTTCGAGCCTATTGCGGCTACTAGAGCCCTTGTGGAATACTGGCGTATCACTTGCTATGACGTATCTGCTTTAAAGTCTGGCTAGACACAAGATTTTGCCCTGAGGAAGCCTGTAACTGGGCGAAACGTGTTGGCTGTATCTATCTATACTTGGTGAAGAAGCAATTAATTAAAGAATCTCAGAATCAACCAAAAAGATTTCTTTGACTCACTTCCTCTTGATGTGTTATGTACTAATATTACATGTGTATCTTGCTTTGTTGCCTCTCAATTGTGTTTCTATGTATTTAATTAATGGCCTCTTGGTAGGTGGCCATCAGAGGGGAGTGGGGGGGGGGCAACAGCTGCTCGAATCAAACAATAAGGACACTTCTGCCAGTGCGGCAAACGGGTCCACTAGCTGCCAATACTTGTTCAACTTGCCTGGATGTGTTGATTAACCAGAAAAACTATATCTCTCTGGAGACCAGCTGCACCTCATTGTCAGTTACCAGGTCATCTGGAACTCCTTCCCTCACAAACAAGATCTGGATCACAACCATGGGATCGACATGACCCACAAAATTCACTTTCAGTAAATGTGAATAATGATGCTCAACGACCACGTACTGTGTTGTTCTGAAATATCAAGAGCAATTTATTCCCAATGTTTTTCCTCGTCCTTAATAGGATAAAAAATGTGTTTTTTCCAACTTATAGCTTTGAGCAAAAACACACACCCAACAGCGGCTGACCTAGGGTTCAGCACATCAATCCCTGTCTATAGATAGTAAGTGTCCTGTGCATTCACTTCCAGAGCCTGCCGCAGTTAGGTTCTACTGGGATCCAGAAAGACAAATTCTCGTGAGAAAGGAAGGTGCACCAGGGATGGAGTCAGAGTCATCCAAGTTAGTCCAGCTGTTTTCTTTATTTGTATCAATATTTTAAAATGGCCATCAGCCAACGCGTTTAGTTCCTATGAAGGAACTTCATCAGGGCTTTAATTATAACGTGAAGAATAACGTCTCTGTACTCATAACGCAGCTCAGGAAAAAATCTCTCAATGAAGGCCAAAAAGTAACTCATCCAATCTCCTGAATTATCAGGTAGGAGGATATGTCTCCATGCACACACGTTGCAACTTGGGAAATACCCCACAATAAGGGTTAGCAGTATCCCATCCAATATCCTTAATAAGATGTGTCCGTGCATGGTGTCAGGTCAATCTGGTAGCGATATTCAAACCCTCGCACACAAGCCTCTGTATTGAGTAGCCTGCCTCTTTAGCAGTAAACAAATCCAGTAACAATTTATGGTCCAAACACATAACAAATTCAGTTCCCCACACATATCTGCAGCAAGAGAACTACCCACTAGAAGTTAAACACTTACTTCTCCATCAGGAAGTATCTGGCATCTGCACCCCTTAATTCCATTCAAACGTAAGCTACAGTTACTTCCCACCTTCCTTTCACTTGCATAATTACTTCTCCCAACCCTAAGTTGCTGGCATCCTCCACCTTTTTTAAGCCTCCATTTCAGATTTTTTAAACATGTTCTTCACATTTCCTATCTCAGAAAAATGTTTATCAAGTTATGAAAAACTGGTGTTTTCTTGGCAACATCTGCAATGAACTTTGGGTAATGTTCTGCCGGTCAAAGGAAAGATTGCAACTGATCCTTATTTCATGAACTCAGAACATCTTTAATTGTTTTTACAAGGCACTCTTTGCGGTTTAGCCCTTCAGAGCTAATATGTTGCTCCAAATTATCAACACCAGCCACCTGCAGACTGCATTTATTTCCCTTTATGATCGAACCTCTTTCCATCAAAATGTTTAGGATGTTATCAACAATGACATTAGGCCTTCCCCATTATTTCCATGCGCAAGAGCGTCATCTTGAAACTAGGTTATGATATTGATGTTTTTAAATAACTGATGCACTGATATTTGGAATACCGCAGATGCAGAGACTAACCCATAAGGTATTGGCTTAAACCTATATATACCCACTCTGGGGTAATAAAAGTAAACAGTCTGTAATATTCATTCAGTGGCATCTGGTGGTATGGGGAGGAGAGGTCTAAAGTTCAGAAAGCAGTTTCTTTCCTCAGTTTGGCTAACACCTTGTAAATGTCTGGCAAAAGGTGTCAGTCTACTGAAATGTTAGCATTTACAACTCCAAGAACCACATGCATTCACATTTTTCCATTGGCCTTCCTTGCCAAAATCACAGGCGTTATCCACTTTGAAGCCTCTTGTTCCTCTATTATCTCGTACCTGCATAGCCCATCTTGTTCTAGGTTAAGTTCCTCTCCTAGTGGATTATGCCAGACTATCAAGAGCAAAAATATTGTCTGGCAGAAATATCATGTTCTAAGTATAATTTACAAAATATTGTCCTGTGTGGTGTAGATTTTCTATTATCTACTCCAGTGGAGCAATAATTTTGTAAACTATATTTAGAATGCAATATTTCTGTGAGATTACATTTTGATTACGTTATTTTGACACCATACCTTTCCAGTGTCATTCATAGCCATTGCCCTTTGGGTACTTTAGGAATCACCCATTCTTGAGAAGCATCTTAAGTTTAAAGACTTTTAGCATTCCCTACTTGTCATTAAACACTTCACAGAACATTTCCTTTCAATTCTTGTACACTTTCTACTTCTCTGAACCACCCACACTTAAAACCTGGATAGGGATTACTGGGGTCTATTTTAAATCCATTTGCTCTTTGCCATTGCCTACCTAACAAATATTCTCCATCCTTAGTAACTTATACTTTGGCCCTGGTTCCCATACCTTTAAACTCTGTCGGTTTTTAAAAATCCTACAACATTAATGTTCTTCCATACATAGGTGATTCACCATGTGTCCTGTTCTTTCAGTAATCCATCCTGATATGTATGCTTCATGGCATCTCTAATAATGCTGTACTATGATCTTGAGCCAGCCATTACCCTTTAAGCACAATCTTCACTTCACATAAGGGAGCATCGTATTTCACCCCTATTCCACATAATTGGAGAACAAACTCAGTGTCCTCTTCATTATACACATTTTCTACGTCATTCAGCCCTTTGTTTATGTTTGTTATGATCCTTTTGCCTTGCATATGCTGGCAAAAGAGCCACAATGGCCCTTATGTTTGTTTGAAAGACAGCTAGACATTGGTGCCTATCAGTGGCACGATGACATACAAACCCACATTCCCAGCAAACAGGAACGCTTGGCAAATGTCCATCCTTGTTTCCTTATAGCCTTCCCCTTATGTGCAGTTGTCCCACTAAACTTCCTCTTGTTTGACCCTGTAAACTCTCTTACATTCTTTACGGCCTACAGAGAACTCTTGATATTGCGAAACATATCTTCTAGTTGGCTTGCAATTTCTACAGCCCTTTCTAATGTCAAGTTCCTAATTAATAACTTCTCTTACAGATTTTTATTAGTCTCAGCACCAACTATTCAACCAGTGTATCATCATGGAATGTGCAGCATAAACATATGGCTACCAACACATATAAGGATGCTAGATAATAATCCACAAGTTTACCTGGCATCTACCCTCTTCCTAGGTACCTCCTGTGTCTGACTAAATGGACATGGTACAATGTGCATACCCCAGCTCACTCAATTAGTACGAAATTGCTTTGGGACATGCAATATTCCTGCCTAAGGACACTGCAGGGAACTAGAAACATATGTGGCTCTCACTAACATATGCTCAAGGAAGTTAAGCTGCACTCTGTACAGACGTATCATGATTGCAAAAGCCTAATGTGCTCAACTTTGAATGCAACAGGACACAGAAGTGTAGTTGTATCATAGTTGTGAACACTTTCTCCATTTTTCCAGGCTATCTGACGACTTGTGGTCTCCTAGCATCACCCTACACTGTAGCAAATACTTAGATGAGCTGAGCAGTCCTTGATTGCTAATGATACACTCTCTGTGGCTGTGCTCCACCCGACACCAATGTCTGCTACGCCCCTTTTTTCACTGAGCAAAATCATTGCGATCCTTGCGGCAGCATCACCGCTCCAACTTGTGATGACCTGATGCATTCCCTGGAGCTCACGCACCAAACTCTTGCACACTCTTGGAGGATTTCTCATGCATGCTGCACCTTCCAATTCTTCTAATGTGGTACCCACTACTAGGGAGATTCTGCTAGTAACTGTTGTCTTGTTCAGCCTGTGCCCAACTGCCTGAAATGCAGTGAAGTGCTGGCAGCCTTCCCGTTTATGATTTGCCGATGCCTCATGGTGCAGGTTCTGGACCAAGGTGACAAATGGTTTATGATATAGCATGGGGGACTCCCAGAACTAAAGGTTAAACAACTCAAACTAAGCAAAGCAGTATGTAAAAACCTAAATGACTGGTATCTTCAAGCCTCATCTAAGCAGGGCAGAATCCTTTAACCATACAATGCAATATAGAATGCTTAGAAAGTGCACAATACATTTTTCCAAACCAGAAACCACTGCATAGAAAGTAGTAAAATATCAATAACACTACAGTGGTTTCCCTTGTAAATATATGTGTGGCTTTCCTAACACTAGAATGGAAACATGATCTGATATACACAGATCACAACCACCTAGTTAAGTCTCCATATAATCAAACCCAACTCCAATGACCCACAGCAACTTACCTGATCTGAATGAGCGATGGAAGAGAGTGATCTGCCTGCTGGTAATACTGCCTAAATGGCTGTAGAGGATGATCAGGTGGCAACTCCTCTGTTAGGGTACAAAAGAAAAAGTCACCCAAGCCGGGAAAAACCTAAAGTACTAACTACTTTTGAACAAGAACATTCTCAATCAATTCCAGTACACAACACAATGACCAGAAAACCCGCAAAATATACAGTTGTGTGTGTTTTTTGATTATTGACCTATGAACCTTAAGGCGGGTGGGATATGGGGTTAGTGGGGAGCAATGTGAATGATTATGTGATAGCTGAGATGCTTGATCAATTAATGTATCGCACTGTTTGCATATTATGCAATTAACCTCACTAGTGTTTTAAATGTTCGTTTTTCAGTACAGTTGAAAGTATAATAATGTCTGAAAGCCAGCTATTGTACTTGTTCACGTGCATTGATGGTCAACATTTTTTAATGCATTACTCTGATATGCACCCAATACTTCAACTTTGGATAATAATTTGTGAGAGGCTGCACTGGATGAAGCAAAGGAGAGGTATAGAGAGATTATATGGATATGTTCTTAGAATCTAACAAGAGAGTTAGTAAGAAGTCATAGATTACAACGTTAAAAGTGTACTTTTATTCATACTTTGAATGATTCTGTGTTCTAATAATACACACTTTCAAGAAAGAAGATTAGTTTTCGATAAAATGTTTTAACACAACAGAGTAGCGACAGTTTATGACTTCTCAGAACATGATGGGAGAGCTTATGAAATATAAACTACCCTGCAAAAAGTCTCTGTCAGGATTCAAGTTATCTCTATACTAAGCTACCAGTGTGAACTAAGCTCAAGTCCATAAGAGGGGCAGTGGCAATCCCTTTCTGTTTTCCCCGCTCTGCAGATATTAGGATAGATACAGAAGTCTGAAGGCTCAGAAACAATTCTAATGGGTACACAAGGTGCTTGATTTACTCCAACTTGCTTGTTGTTTGTGTTGGAAGCCTTTGAACTGTACATTTTGTATAGCAAAGGTCACTGTTCTAGTTGTTGTAGCACTGTGTTTAAAGGCCCAGTGTGGCTATTTCACTGCAGGAACACAGGATTATAAAGAGTCACTTCAATGCGACACTGGTCACCTTTTTCTCTGGGATACTTCGCTCTTCTGCCTACCTGTTGAGAGTGCAATGCCATGGTGTGTTGGGAGTGATGCATGAAGACAGGTGAGTATTGACTGAAAGTAAGGTGGATGCTGCTCCTGAAGCTGCTATTCTTTCCGTGTAACTTGTAACTGTGATCTTAATAAACAAGCCTAATGGGCTTGCCCTGCCTCATGTGATGGAGCCCAATTACAGCACACAGTGACTGAGGAGTCCATAGCCCAGCAGAACTAGAAGGGCTTGCAAGCCTGGGCAGATGATTCCAAAGATCTCCAGATTACAACCACCACATGGATAGTCACTAAAGAAATACAGTGGCTCAGGAAAAGGTGAGTTTTCAGCTTGTTCAGGGCATGAAGGTGCATTTTAGATTATCTAATATCACAGTACAAGCTGTCAAGCACATAAGGAAAGCACTCCTGGCATTAGGAAGACATATATAGCTCGGTGCATACGGTTTATAGACAAGCAGAGGTTAATGAAGGTAATTAACAGAGTCTGTGTTTCATGAATATAAATTGGTAAGAATCTGAAGCAGTCTGAAAGCTCAAGCTTTTCACCTTTTTGCTTCCACTTTCTTTCGGAAAAAGTGAAATTGGCAGCACTAGAAGGGGAACCTCTGCTGTCTGATCTGAGGACGGCGCTTAATGTAAAACTACATGGTTTATTCACATACTATAAGCAAAGAAATATATCAATTACAATAAATAGGTGAATAAAAACATGTTAATATTGAATATGTGTATCTAAGGATACTTCCCATTCATCTAATTTACTACTTCCACTCGTCTGCATAAGCATTTTCCTTTATCCAACCTACATATGATTGTGATCGCAAGAAACTACTCTACGAGGCAACAAAATCATCAGCACATATTTGATTCACCTACTGTACAGTATATGTTTCCTCAACCACTACAGTCTCAAAGGCTATACAAAATGTATTGTTCTCCCCTACACAAAATAAACACTGTTTACATGTTGGGCAATGGGCAACTACATCCACCCTGATTGGAAACCCAAAAGACACCCTCCAAACATCCAACAATATATTAATCAGATCCTCACCTTCTGCAAACACAGTTGATGAAGGAAGGCAGTGACAAACTAACACGTCTTTTGACCTCCACTAATACCCAGACTTTCTGTCCTCCTCATTCTCCCTCTCCAAAGTTGTCGGATTGACTCCCTCCAGATTTCAACTATTTCCTCCACAACGTCCCTGCATTCATGAAACTTCTCCTCATATTTCCCCTTTCCTCTTATGGCTGTTCTTTCCATCAGGTCTTATTTCTCCGACAGCCCTATGTGATCTAATGAAAAACTTGCTTACCTTTGATAATGATATCTCTGGTGGACACTACAACATCGTGCAAATTCCTAGAAAAACTTAGAAGCATTTTCCTAGCTGTAGAAATCCAGTGCTGCCGTATGTGTCCAAACAGCTCCAGTTGCAGCTCAGCCGGCCACAGAAGTGACATTGGCATATACTCCGCACTGCCTAATATGTAGGCTTAAGCTCCCTACTATTCCAATGCCCAATCGAGGCATGGGAAGAGGAAACAAACAAGCTTAACAAAAGCAGACTATGGTACAGCAGAAATACAACAGACACTCTGGAACCTTATTAGTACAAACACTACTTTAGGAGAGGGGTATCCACCAGAAATAGTTGCCAAATGTAAGTAACTTCTGGTGGAAATCCGTTACAGCTTGTTCCTTATAATAAAAGTTAACTGCAAAGAAATACCTAACCGGACAACCGGAGATGGGACTGAGTATTGCAGACCATCATTTAACAAAGTAGCCATCTCCTCATGTCTGAGCTGCCAGGCAATAACGCTTGGCAAAAGCATGTAGCTAAGACCATGTGGCTGTCTGGCAAATACAAGCAACTGGGAAGCCCCCAACCACTGTGGAAGGCGCCTGGTAGAATGCCCTGGTATAATACGCTTAGGCAAAGCTTAGTAGAGCTTAATGCAAAGAGTGACCCCACATGAAATAGTTTTTGTGTCGCCGCTTTACCTTTCAGCACCCCAAGCAAAACAAAAAAAGCTGGTCAAACTCCTGATTTGACCTTGTTCGGTCAATGTAACAGGAGACAGGTCGCTTAGGGTCCAGCCTGTGCAACCACTCCTCCTCCTTGAAAGAATGAGGAGAGGGAAAAAAAGATGAAATAGTGACGGACTGGCCCATGTGGAACATGAGCAACACTTCTGCCAAAAATGAAGTAAAGATAACCAACCTGTCCAGGTAAAATACTGCAAACTGGGACCACACTGATAGGGGTGAAGTATGCACAACTAAAACTGCAGTTCCAGGAGTCAGTGTTGAAAGCACAGACTCACCACAGAAACCCCTCTTCAGGCTGAGAGCTGGCTGAGAGAAGTGGCAGGGCTGCGAGGGTTCTAACAATGGGACCCGATTGAGATTTCTAAACTGGGAGAAATCATGGCAGGAACGTCATTAAAGTTGTTTTCAGCCCTACTGGAGGAGTCAAACTTACACCATAGTCCATTTTAAAAATACCTGCAGTTCCCGCATGAACTTGGTCCCTATATTACGGGACTGAGGCATTCCCGGACTATAGCCCCATAGTGGCCAAGACCCTATCAAAGGAGGTGAAGGAGCACAGAATTTTGCAATCGACGGATCGCTAGCGAATAACTCCCCTGACTCCTTTTTCCATCTGCGTGAGGTGTGGGAAAGGGACCTAGAGGCTTTGACAGGAGATAGCTGGAGGGAGGCACAAGATTCTCCTTGAGAATTTGTTATTGCGTCACAGCTCAGCCTGATTCAACTAAAATACTTACATTGCAATACCTTACAAGACAGATTGCGGAGAATGGGGTTGGTGAATTTGAGGAACACAAGGAGGATGTTCTCCACACAGTGAGGGGCTGTGAGTTGGTTTCTAAGTTATGGGAGGGAGTTATCTTTATGGTGGGGGAAGTGATGGGTTGGCAACTCCTTCAGGACTATAAGATGTCTCTGTTGCATATCACCACTGACCTTGGAAGTAATTAATATAAATGAGCATTTTGATAGATCAGCCTTTTGGTCATCAAATGAGACATTGCTAAACATTGGAAAGATCCAAATTCTCCCTTACTGGAGGACTGGAAAGCAGGACTAGATCACTGTATTAGCTTGGAGAGGCCTATCTTCATGGCACGTCGATGCCCAATGAACCACCAAGAAAATATGGAGACTGGGTGCAATATAGAGGTATTGTAATAGGGGGCGTGGCTAAGCCGGCTATGGAGGAAGACGTGCTTGGGTAGAGCTCCGGTGGGGGCTCCCTGTTTCAGGCCTCATTTCTCCGCCATAATAACCCTACAGAGGCTGTAACCAGGCGATCCAGCACTCGGGCATGTCCTGAAGCTCCGAGATAAGTTTGGGGCAGATCGGAGATATTGACCCGCACCGTGGGTTCTGGCCCAGCACACTGCTGAGCAGGCCTACAGGCGCTCGGGGACACAATATACGCGAGCCCGGGGCCTGGCTCCGCCCACGGGGCCGCAGTGAGTGGCGCACTTGAATTGAAGAGTCCTTGTAGCCCTTCCTAAGATTGCACCGGACGGCACACCATCGCATTTCCACGGAACCTCGCAATACCAAACCGGTGTGCCACGACGATAGCTCGCAGAACGCCGAGCCTCTAGCGATCGACATTACCGGCGGCCATCTACGTGGCAGGGAATCGCGGATGTCTGGGCCTCCCGGCTGCTACTTAGATGCCGATGCTTAAATAATACGCGGAAGCAGCAGAGACCCGAGAGCGATTTAGGCACCATCGAACTTTCGCAATACTGGTACCAAATGATACCTGTTCCCTGCGGAAGACTTGACTCGCCGGATTGGAGGTGAGCGGTTGACGGAGTGGAGGGGTGCCTGGCCCAGACAGGTGAGACAAACTGGAAACTACGGCTGATCTGTCCCTTCTTTGGCGGGCCCCCTCTCCCCTAGCGGCTCTGCATCGAGGGCGTGGCCATTGGCCCTCATCGCGAGGTGCTTACAACCTGTAACTGGTGGCCTTTCAAACGGGAGTGTGGCGGGGCAGCCGGGCATCAGGACGGAGTCGGCACACTGACTGGACGATTGCATGAGAATAGCCCCCTCCTTGATGCGCAATCTGCCTCTCCTTGACGCCGGGCAGTCCTGTGTCGGCCTGCAGTGTCCCTTCCTGCGGCCTTGAGACTGTCCTGCTTGCTGGGCCGTAGGGGACGTAGTTCTCGGCGCAGGATAGAGGTGCTCATAATCAACGGGCGCGGCCCTCTGCCAGGAGTGGTCAGAGGCAAGGCGAGGATCGTTGGCTTGCGAGAGCCAGGGTAAAATAACGGACTACGCCAGTCTGACTTACAGGTGCAAAACAGGAGACAAGGGGCGATACGACACCGGGCGGACGCAGTACTCAGGAGTGGGTGGCTGCGTCGTCTGTCTTTTCCAGCACTCCCTTCCTTTCCCCTCTCGCGTCCATACACAGCTTGCTGCTTCTGGCCCAACCTGAGGAGTATTCCTGACCTGGAACAGGAGAGTCCACCCTCTGCAACCCTACATACGCGCCTGTAATCCTCAGCGGCACGAGGCTGAATCCTGATTACCTCGTACGTGTGGCCCGAGCTTGATGTCGCAGGGCACGCGTGCAAGGATAGGAGCGGGAGGAACTCTAGCACCACCTCGGTCTACTAAACCCAAACCAGGCAAGATGGCAGCGCAAACCTCTGCAGACCCCAACCTTCAGTAAGTTGGACGCAGTGCTTGCGGCAGTGGAGAAGCTGGGAGAAACATTGAATGAAACCCGCGCCTCTCTCGAGAACAAGATTGACAGAGTAGCAATAGACCTCACTCACCTGCGCGCAGATCGTAAGTTGACGGACCGCACCGCCACTCTGGAGGCCGCTGTTGCAGACATCACTCCTCAAGTAGCAACTACAGATAAACAAGTACAAAATTTGCTAAACAGAGTGGAGTTCCTAGAAGATTGGGCTGAGGACGCGGAAGGAAGGGCACGGCGAAACAATGTTCGCATAGTGGGCTTGCCGGAGGGAGGGGAGAGACGCAACTACATATGCCGAGACATGGCTCCGCTCTCTGATGCCTGAGGGGGCCCTCTCGCCCCACTTTGTGGTGGAGCGAGCACAACAGGTGCCTGCGAGACCCCTGCCCACGGGTTCGAATCCAAGGCCGTTCTAATACGTCTCCTCAACTACAGGGACAGAGACACCGTACTGCAAGAAACCAGAAAGTTGCAGGATGTCCAAGTAGATAATCACAAAATCATGTTCTTTCCAGATTACACGGTCCAGGTCCAGAAGCAAAGATTCTCCTTCATGGCAGTTAAATGGCGTCTCCGCCAGCACAATATCACATACTCCCTGCTTTTCCCAGCACGGCTGCGAGTAGTCGCAAACGGGAAAATGCACTTCTTTAGCATCTCTGAGATGGCGGAAGACTGGCTCGACACATGCCCCTGTAGACTCTGCTGCTGCAACTGGTGGCATGAAAGCGCAGACACGTGGCGCTCCATCTCATCGCCGCAGAACGGATCGTAGACGGACGAACTCACAGGGCTCTCGGCTGGTGGGGCCGGGCCGAGACCAGGTGCTCAGTGGACAGCTTGGGGCTCTCCGGGCGGTGGCAGATATTAGTGGACCCATGGAGGAGGAAGGCGCCTCTACCCAGAGTCAGCAGGAACAGGCAAGCGATGAGGACCTTTCCGATGACTTACAGACCTCACAGGACTCGTGTGAATTGCCTACTGTCACTCCACAAACTTTCGATGACATTGGTTGAGTGGGGCGCAGCCTCCCACTAAGAGATATGAACTTTGATGACGCACTCAACACGCAAGTATGCTCTGTCACCTACACGTTCAATTTATGCACCAACAGTTGATGATAATATCCATGATAATTGCTTTCTAGAGAGATGTAATTGGTGGGGTGCCGAGACAAGCGAACTTGTTACAGGACAATGAGAGAACTCATACCCCTTGCAATAATATGTACATGCTGATGTGTCACTGTAGCGGGAGATATGGCTTCTGCCCACGCACACTTGGCCTGTAAACTGGGGAGCCCTCAGAGCACCAGCTGTAATGACTGAGCAGTACTCTTGCTCCTTTTGAATTATAGTGCATAGCTCACCCCCACTAGACATTGTTTGAATGTTGTTTTTGCGCATAGTTTGGACGACTGCTTGTTGCATATTCGCCCTTTTGGAATTTTATCTATCTATATTTTTGTTTAAAACGCCACTCATTGTATGCTGGGCTGTGGACATCAGAAATGTTGCTATTAGGAAGCCGAAAAAGTTGCAACCCCTACTGACCGAAATGGTTAGTTCATTTGGGACGCAACTAGTTGTTCCCATACTGTTACAAATATTTGTATAGCATGACAACAGTTAAAGTGGGAACTTGGAATGTGAGAGGAATACATACTCCGTCACGTAGGTATTTAATTTATTCATATCTCAAGCGACAACATATACAAATAGCTCTTCTCCAAGAGACACATTTACCCAGGCCGGAATTAACATACTTGCACCGGCGCTGGCGGGGGCAATTATACGCCACTGGTTATTCAGCATTCGCGAGAGGGGCTCTGATATGGATCAGACCAGGAACACCGTTTAATGTTACTGACACGAAGATAGATACAGAGGGCAGATACGTAATGGTGAAGGGTTTGCTAGATGGCAGGCCAATTGTGATTGCTTTGCTATACGCACCCAACACAGAACAGGGGTCCTTTTTGGATAATTTTTCACAGATACTAGCGCCTTGGCATGACATTCCTATGATAATAGGAGGTGACTATAATAGTGTGCTGGATGTCACGTTAGACCGCTCGTTCCCTCCCCTTGCAGGCGCCACCACATCTAACGCCGCGAAAGCACTGAATGACTGGGCGATGCAGTGGTGCCTCGTAGATGCATGGCGTAACAGATACCCAACTGACAAAATATACTCCTATTACTCGGGAGCACACAAGTTGCATGTACGCCTAGATCGTTTTATGATTTCACATACCTTGCTGCCAAGTGTCACCGCGTCCGATTACCTAGGACGGACGCACTCAGACCACAACCCTCATACGCTGGATTTAAAGTGGGATCACATCAGACCGCCAGTTCCCACTTGGAGGTTACAACCTGATACCCTGCTAGATGCACCCTTTCGTAACTCATTAGCAGCTGCCATTACCCAATATTTTTATGACAACGCTGGCACGGCTTCTACCCCACAAATAGAGTGGGATGCTTTCAAGGTAGTGGTGAGGGGACACTGCTTAGGTACACAAGCAGGAATGCGCAGGCAGCTAGAGAGAGAACTAACTAGCATAGAGAAGAGACTCTCCATGAGAGAGCGAGGAGAAGCTGAAGGTACCACAGGTTCTTTACCTGACGAGAGAGCAGACCATGCCCGGTTACTGGACGGATTCCGTTGTTTAAATTACTCAGCGCACTCTGCAAGGACACATAATCAAGGCGACAAGGCGGGTAAACTGCTTTCGTGGCTGATTCGTCAAGAGGAGGCAACCACACCTGTCACGTCCATACAAACTCCACAGGGTAACACAGTACACACTCAGACGGACATACATGATGCATTTACATCTCATTATCAAACACTGTATAAATCCCACATACAAGCAGCGCCCACAGAAATCCAGTCTTTTATAGCAGAGTTAACACTGCCGCACCCTACTCCAGACCAAACAGAGGAACGTAACGCTCCCATATCACAGGAGGAAATTAGAGAGAGCATGTTTGTATTGTCTAATGGCAGGTCACCAGGCCCAGACGGATTGCCTGTAGAATTTTACAAGGCATATTCAGATACCCTGATACCGCAGTTAAAACGTTGTATGCCGCTGCCATCTTGGACTCCACTCTCACAGCCACACAAAATGAAGCGACGTTAGTCTCCCTCCTTAAACCACACAGAGATCCAGAACTCCTTGGGTCTTACCGCCCATTAGCACTCCTCAACACCGACTATAAAATATTTGCATCTATACTGGCCAAACGCATAGCTCCATTGGTAAAAACATTAATTCATCCCGACCAAAACGGATTCGTTCCTACTAGAAATACATCCTTAAACATACGTAGATTATTCCGAGTGCAACATTATGCCGGGAGTCACTGGCCACGATCCGGCTGCTTAGTGCTCGACTTAGAGAAGGCTTTTGATTCCCTGGAGTGGCCCTACCTTGCGGCAGTACTGCGTAAATATGAGTTGGGAGACAGCTACATACAAATGGTAGGAATGCTTTACCAGCGCCCAACGGTTCGGATTAAGACAGGCAAACTTTATTCAGACGCACTGCACATAAAACGGGGGACACGACAGGGATGCCCACTGTCCCCATTGCTTTTCTCGCTTGCAATAGAACCCCTGGCAATGCATCTGCGAAGCGGTGGTGCGCAGTGGGGCATACCACTGGGAGACGGAGTGCATGCGGTCTCCTTGTATGCTGATGATCTGTTATTATACATCAGATATTTACATCGCATACCCCCAATCATAGCGGAAACTTTCAGCGTTTTTGAAAGAGTGTCCGGGCTGCGGGTAAATTGGACAAAATCAGGAATATACTCGTTTGATGACAGAGTGACTGAAACAGATGTAACCATGAATGGGACTCCCCTGACATGGCACCCAACCACATTTCGATATCTGGGAATATACATATATATATATATATATATATAGGTCCCCCGCAGATATCCTAGACGGTAATTTAATAAGAGCCATCTCTGGGATCAAAGCGCAAGTGCATTTTTGGAAAACCCTCCCCCTGAGTGTGATGGGTCTTTTTACCCTGACTAAGATGATAATATTGCCCAGATTGTTATATTATTTTTCGAATCTCCCTGTATACGTTCCGGTGAAGATACTTAGAAGCTTGGAAAGTATCTTTAGAGACTTAATTTGGAATAAAGGCAGGCCCAGAATAGCATTATGGAAGCTATATGCTCCAACAAGAAATGGGGATTTGGCGGTTCCGAACATGGAACTCTATTATCTAGCATCCCAATTGCAATGGGTGGCGAAGTGGATGAGCGGTAAATATCTGGAAGATACTGCCACGACCTTGCCACCATGGACACAATCTAAACTTTACCACCTATTTCATCCCATTGCTCGGCTTCCCCGTCCCTCTCAGATGTATATTGCACTAGCCTATAGGAGTTACCGCAGAAGCCTTCAGTTAACCCGAGATGCACTTCCCTATGCCCCCTCGCTGCCATTGGTGGGCACCCCAAGGGGCAGGGAGGGCGTGTCTGAAGCGGACCTGCCGACATGGCACGAGGCAGGACTGGATACAGCGGGAGATTTATTTGCAGAGGGCAATTTTTTAGCTTTTGATATATTAGAAAATGAAACAGGTCTACCAGCAGGACAGTTCCTCCTGCATGCAGCTATAACTCGGACTCTAGTAACAGCCTGGGGAGATATGGCAATAGAGCCAAAGACGCATTTACTCATACAGTACCTGCATGTTATGGGTGAAGGCTCGCACGTGGTACACTGGCTAGTAGAAGCTCTTGTTACTCACACGATGAAACCATTAGCGAGTCTCCGTGAGCGTTGGGCCGATGATAGGGGGCAACCGTGGACGGAGAAGGAATGGGATATGATAATTGCTGGCTCTACATACATACCGCGCAACTCACGATTTAAGCTCATACAGACATACATCTTACACAGAGCGTATCTTTCCCCATACAAAATAAACAAATACTTCAACATTACTACCTCCGTGTCGCAAACCCCCCTCCCCCTTCTTGTGTTACCTTTGGTCACCCTGTCTCGCCTTGAGAACCTGCCAGCAGTGTATTTCGTATCGCGCTCCTCAGCGCGATCTTAGAAGCGGGGAAACAAAAAACTACACTTCCCAGGAGTCCTGGAACATGGGTCACGTGATCGGGACGACGCGCGCGTTGCCATCAGGGAAGCGGATGAGAATAAAAGAACTTCCGCTTCCCCCGCAGCGCTGCCGCTAATTCTGGTGACTTGCTGGTTATCGAGGAATCCGTTTGTGACTATTCTGAGGTGGTATATTGATCTACGGTCCGGTAAGGGTGTCGTTACACCGATAAGCCATTCTGTGTTTCAAGGACGCGCATTTCATTTTGTTCATTGGAGTCCAAGTGCACCTCCTTAAATTCATTGCGGTGTCCCTCCCTGTTGGCGAGACAGACGTTTGTGGTCTCTTGCAGGTAGAAGGGATACCGGCATAATTTTCGCATAGTGGGGGTTCTAGCGAAATACTTACTACGGACTACCACTCTTTCATTTCTTGGCGCAAACATTGTGCTCTTGCAGAACTAATGGTGCAAAGGCTATTTCGTTTTGTGTGTCAGTGTTGTGTCTGAGGCAAATTACCCTAAACATTGCCTAACGTGTTAACAGCATTGTGACGCAACAGTGTTGGCACCTTTTCAATTGATGATCACTGCAGTCAGACATTGTATGCTTTGCTATAAATGTTTTGTTTTTACAACAATGAGAATTATATGCGTTTCTCCCCGTATTCAGGCCGCATGTTGTAGCAGGGAATAGTGGAAGAGTCTAGTGTTGCTTTCTCTGACTACCCTGTGACGCCAGGCTTGGCAATATATTAAGTAGGTTGTTTTTGGTGTAACTTGTTTATTACAGGATTGTTGTTGCACACCAACACTACCACGATTATATCCATTGGTTTATTTCCTTGTCTTTGTTTCTCTTTGTGTGGTCTGCAGGGGGTCCTTACCTGAAGGTGTATACTTTAGGTCCTATGCTAATGAATAGGAACCAGACATAATAATCACAAAGGGCTCATCTAAGAATTCATGTTCTTTTATTTTACAGGTACATATAATTTATCTAGGAGCATTAATCCTTTGTTCAGAAAAACAAGACGTCTATGTGTTATTAATAAGCATTGGTTGCTGTTGTTTCAGGTCTCCCTCCCCGCAGTCCCCATCCTTTCCTTCCCTCGCTCGATCACTTCACTGATCTGTGCTATTACAGCAAGCAGACTTGAAGCTATCGAGAGGTGGACCATTTTTGAGCATTGTTCCGATCCTGAGGAGTGGAGACGTGACACTCCGTCTGTCCAAGGTGTCACCTAGTTGGAGCCGACCTGCTACACACGTTGTGGTCTTGTACCTCACTTCAGTCATATTGGCAAGCAGTTCAGGAGACATTAACGAAATGTACAAAGGTGCCCTTACAGTACACATGGGAGGTTTGCATTTTGGGAGTATACGCCCGGACGAAAAAAAACAAGGTCACCTCTAGGTTCATAGATCTGGGACTGATCACTGCCAAGCGCCTCATCACAAGGAGATGGAAACATGGCGACCCCCCCGGCACTAATCAGTTGGGTAAAATCCTTCACAGTGTGGGCGCAGGCCGAGAGCACCACACTACATAGAGAAGAGACGGCGGGGTTGCGCAAGTATTCAATAGCGCAGTCCTGGGATATTATCCTTAAGGCACTCACACAACCGGAGGATGTAGATAGTCCTGCATCTTCGCAGCCAACCAATGATTTAGGAGTAGTCATAGATCACTAGAAGCCCCCCCGCCATATAGGTAATTGTAGGCCACCCTCTTCTTTTGGTATATCATATGCGGTCGGTTGGATACACGACACCTTGAGAAAGGTCGGTATGTCTTGGTTCCCTCCAATTCCAAACCCCATACTAGTCGAACACAAGCTTCCCCATACCTCCACACAGAGACCTCAGCCCAGTCATACCCAGTTCTAGATGGCGTCTTCTTTTGTATTCCTTTCACATATATTTTAGTCGTTTATAAATTTTGTATGTATTTAATTTCTTTTGATTGGTTGTTAAATCTTTAATCAAATTTTATATCTTTATATTAGAACATTGCCATAGGTCATATAGTAAATATGTACCACAGCAATACTTACGAATAGAACGCTCCTGAATCGTACATACAAAAGAGACACCTGGTAGCTGAAAACTGCATTTATTGTATAAGGCGAATATGTAGCGTGATTGTGCCCATAGTAAACGGAGGCAGTAGACAGTGCACAAACGATATGTAATACATTTGCTGAAATGGAATGAAAATTCCAAGTAATATCTTCATGCATAAAAATGTACTTGTTAGAGTATTGAGCAAGTCACTGTATTTTTCCGGCAGGTTGCTGAATAACTATGAAAATGTAAGACTGGTCAGATATGTAAAGTTTCTATTTCAAAATTCAATAAAGATATTTAAAAAAAAATTAAAAAAAATAGAGGTATTGTAATAGAGCCCAATGCCTGTAACACTTGGTCCTTAGATGCAGAAGTTCATAAATACATAGCCTAGAATTGTATGGTGTTGTATAATGTTACAGGAAGGGGATGGAATGGAGACAATGTGGTACCAAGGGGGACATGCTACCATGGATTTTGAGAGTTGTTTATGTGCGACTCATGTTTCCGTGTTACTAAAAATCTAATATAAATATATATAAAAAGAAACATGAACAGAGCAGCTGTTTATCAGCTCAGTTGGGATTCCACAAGGAATGTGAGAAACAATTTTAAATCCCACTGCATAACAAGAGGCATAGGTGGAAACATACACAGTAATCCTTTCAAGAAATGAGCCACCAGAGGCTATGTGAATATGAAAAAGGCAAGTCTAAATGACACAAGCAAGCATACATTGCAGTGAAGTACCCCTGTACCCGGTATAGAAGACCAAGCACTGCTGACGGAGAAGGCGCAAAGTACAGAACATCCAACAGGTGAGTCTCAAAAAGGTTTAAGTCTTCAGCATGGCAAGGAGAGACAGGTGTGAGTGCCCAGCATAAATAGGCTTGGTGACCAGCTTTTGGGCAGTCGGGATGGCATCCCACACCTCTGGCTAGCAATGAAAGCCTCCAATTGGTCGCTCAATCTCCAGCATGGAGATGAAACGTAGGAGGATTAAGAAGGGTGCCCAGACACTCGTCTGCAAAAGCAGGTTAGCTCCGTCCAAAGAGAGAATGCAGAGTTTAGCACACTACTGCAAGGAGGTTGATGCAGGGAAGTCTCAGCAACGACCACCGGTCCCAACAGGGCGGAGTTCCAATTCGTGTTCTTCCAGGGACAGGCATCTCAAAGCCTCCACCCTCACATTCAAAGTCCTATCTAGTTGGGCAGTCATTAAAAAAGCTCTGGGTTTGAAGGTTCACTGCTACCAGTGCATGGTCTCCCAGCACAGGGCCCAGAATCCCCCTCAACTGTTGTGGTAGAGGACATTGGATACCAGTACTGCTCTCTGAGAGGACTTGCACAAAAAGTACGAGATGGAGGAAAGAAATGCCTTCAGGGTGGGCAACGCCCTGAAGCTCCAGCGCAGTGCTGCGTAGGCAGTGCTTTTCTAGGGGGCCGGAGTATGCACCATCATCTCCACCCAGGTGAGCACCCCAGCCCAACGAGGAGTCATCCCTTACAATGTTGGTCTACAACGGAGGTAGATAATTTGCTGTGAGATTGGAAGGACACAGCTATAAATCAAGATCTGGAAGGACTGAGTTGAAGATCTATATCTGAGCAGAGAGGCTTCCTTGATGCTGGATCATGGTCATCTGAGGCAGCACTGGAGGGATCTCATTCTCCACCGGGCATCCAGCACTAGGAGGATACACTAGGCCACTGAGCCCAAAAGGGAGTCAATTTCCACAACTGGAATTGTCACTGGTGCCTGAAACATTATCATATCCCAAATGTCCAGAAACAATCTGAGATGGAGGATGCAGGTCGTACCAAGGATCGCTCCAATAAAGGCCAGCCATTGAGAAGGAATGAGTTGAGACATCTGCTGATCGATGGACAACCCCAGATCATGCAGCAAGGTAAATGTACACATAAAGTGATCGGAAACCTATGTGGGGGAACCTGCCTTCACTAGCCAGTTGTATGTCGACTCCTGACCTTCTGAAGGAAGCCACCACCATTTTGGTGAAGACCCAACGAATATTCATAAGGCCGAAAGATTGCACCACAAATTGCTAATGCTTGGACCTCACTGTGAAGCAGAATGACTTTCGGCCACCCAGTTAGTTCATGAGGGTACCAGACCTGGCAAATAATGAGGGAGGAGGTTGTCAGCCTTCAAATAGTCATTTTTAGTGGACCAGATGTCCAAATTCAGCGTATGAAGTGTATCCAAATTAGATTCAGAGTTCTTCCATGCACAGAAATCTCTGGGCTGAAGGTAGAGATTCAGTAAGAGACTGGTCCTCAATAGATGTTTTTACTTTTTTCTCTAGCCACCTCAAGAATCTACTTCCATTTTGAGAGGGTAGACGGCACCGAAAGCAACTCCAAGTGCAGCAACGAAGAGGATGTTAAAAGCTGCTTCAATATCAGGTGAGACACTGTCTGAGGTGGCAGTGGCTTCCACTCGAGCCTTTTGATGCATGGAGTTGCATGGCTTAAGGGCAGGACTTGCACTTGATTAGTCTGAATGTGTGGCAAGAATACTCTCAGAGAAATAGAATGGCCCTTAGGTAAAAAAGATGTGTAGAGCAGATATTTGTCTTGTGACCAACAAGCACTGAAAGTCAGGTAGCCTAAATGCAATTACCATCTGTGTAGTAATGCCCCCGTTACTAGGATGATATGAGGCGAGAAGGCCTGAAACACATCCACTTTGAACAGCTTCTTTGAAATGGATCACCAAATCAAGGACTGCTATGCAGATGTGTTCAGAAAATTGAGGTCCTTCAAATTCGTAGAACTGGTTTCACTGGGGCTGTAGAAAATCCACTTTCCTGTAGTTTGTTAAACAGAGTAACAGTGAATCAGCTTTATTGTAAACTAGATGGTGGCAATCAAATGACACACCTAAAAGTTGGGCATGTTCATTTTCACCACAAGAACGGATGCAGCAAGAACCCCTATCGATTATGCCTAGTCTTTATTGCACAGTATATTTTGAAGCATCATGCCTAATTGCCCAAGTCAGCAAAGGATTTGTACAAATGTTAAGGTGGGTTTCGGCCCAGAGAGGTTGCTAGTTCCAAGAGAGCATGCTAATATTGGATTTAGAAGCATAAGGGATTAGTGGACAGAATTGCACCTCCTTTTACTGCTGCAGAACAGGCTTGCACCACCAAGCTTTCCGGAGATGGGTGTGCAAAAAGATAAGCAGGCCTGTGTTAATGTGTGGTGCTTCCGGCTACCACCGGAGCAGACTGCTACCTGTTCAAAACCTGAGCAACATGGTTCACTAGATCTTCACTAAAAGGCAATAGATCTTCTACTATCTGTTTCCCCGCCAAGATCTTAAAAAAAAAAAAAAGTCTTAATATTTTCAGTCTGAATGATGATAAAAAGTCTCTACCATTAGTGTAATGAGTATGGAAAAATACACCCGATTCACAGTTGGTGGGCCTTCATATACGGGGAGTTCAATTTCTGGAGATGTACACAATCTACTGAAGTCTTGCAGACCCAACAGTAATTGTGACTTGGTGTCCAGAGGAGGAAAGGTGTTCTGCTTCACTCTGATCATCTTTGGTGTGCCAACGTTTTTATGGCATTTGCAAAAAGTCAAAATCAAAACCATAAAGGTTCTCCTTTCTCTTAAAGGATAACCCTCTGGTAACATGAAGGACCTAAGCTAATTCAGATTCCCATAGGTAGACATGAGTTTTGGATTTAGCAGTCTCGAAAAAAAATCCTAGGCCAAGACCTGGTTCACTGAAGGGGCCCAAAGGACTATCAGAACCGGACCATAGCTACTCACAAGATAATGAGTCACCTTACTAGGCAAAGTGACGAGTAAAGGGGGTGCAGCAGAGACAGCGTTGGCGAAAACAGTCAACATTGTCTTATTGAAACATCCTGGACAGAAGAACTTGCTGTGGGAAATTTTATAGGATCCAGCACACTAGTAGGTTCAGATGAAGAGGTGGATCTTCTATGGACATCTTCCTTTCCGTACCATGATAGAACTTTGACAATGTGTGCTTATGTTTTTTTATGACACTGTGGAGGAAGGGCTCCATGAACAAGTTCAGCAATGAGTCCTTCTTCTGGAAGCTAATTGAGACCCACCTCTCTGGAAGGCAACCTCCATTGTGGCTCCCATTTCCTGAATTGCTTTCGGGTTAATCTGGCACAGACGTTGTATAACTTTGAATCACGTAACACACAGAGATATTCTCTGTGTTGTTGAAATTAGATGTCCACCATTGTGTATCAGCAAGCAGCAAAGATTTTTTTATACCTAATATTTTATTGTTTCAATTACTCAGAACATCCAAATACAGTGTTTGGAAAAGTGAAATAATTATGGTGGATTGGTGTCCACTACAAGTAATAAAGTCACAATCCTGTTAGGTCCAGTCAAAGGTTTCAATAATTTAAACCTGAGCACAGCCCCTTTAGCTATGCCATGTAGCATAAAGGCTGAAGCGAAAATGCGTAAAGCATTTAGAAGTACCAAAACAGTTAAAAAGTCAAAAACACAAAAATAAAAATTCCACTACAATTTATAAAAAAGAGAGTAATCTTTAATAACCAAAATGGTGCGCAACTGAGAAAAATCCAATCAGAGTACCGGAGATATGATTTTAATGATTTAAGACAAAAGAGCACCTAAAAGCGCAAAGCGCCAATGGTAGTCAATTGTAAACGTAGACCGGGACCTTGGCTAATTTGTGGCCGACCGTGATGGTGGATGGATCGGATACACCAAGTACATTGGCCCTGCTAGGGCCTAGAATTAGGAAAGTTCAAAAAAGTTTCGAAGCCTCAATCTGAAAATGGACTTTTCTGAGAAAAAAAACTCTTCATTCCGGACAAACCTGAAACTCAATCCGATACCCAGTTGAACTGCTGGTTGGATTCTTTTCGGAGTCGGCCTCATTGAAGCTCTGGAGCAAAAATTTTGAAAAAAGCTCCTAAACTTCTTCTGGTGCCTAAACATCCATAGGAGTACACTTCCATTGCCCCAGGACTAGGACGGGAGTACTTAAAGACTTTCAGAGTGTCAAGCAGAGGGCAACTGCAAAAAACAGTTCAGATCCAGCTGCATCTGGTCAGCTGAGATTCTTTACAGAAATGTCTTCGGCTTTTTTATATTCCTGGAGCCACCCAGGGGGATCAGCTGTATGATCCTTGGAGATATTTTTGTAATTGGATTTCAATCGTCCTTCTCAAAGGTGAGAGATACCAAGTGCACCAGGTTCAGTCCACCTGTTATCCTTTCACAAGTCCAGCTGTGTTCTGAGGAAAATTGAGTGAGAGTCTAGTGTTGTAGGGTTTACTGGCCTGTGAGTGGACGACACACTAAGACACTCCTAGTCCCTCTGTAACCAATGGAGTAATTGTTCCGAGGCCAGCTTCTGTTTGCTTTACTACAAACAGGTCCAAAATGCAATTTGCATGACCAAATCCAAGGCGGCGAAGGTCTTTGGCGCACTAAACTCACACGTTCGATCTTGCTTTGATCTGCACCCTCAGGGCAGCAGTGTGCGTGGCAGACACTCTGAGCTCAAATTTACAAGGGCAACCTTCCTGCAAATATTCCAGGAGGCTTATTTACTATTTTAACTCCAGTCCTGGAATGGTTTTCCCAAGTATTTTTGGATGGATGTAGTAATGTTGAATTGCAAAAAGTGCTGCCCTGAGGGTACAGCCCAGGTACAAAAAAAGAATAAAATAGGAATGCCAATAAACTTGGGCTCTGAAGATTGGAAGTGTGAGTGGGGAGTGTACTAGCGTAATTTTAGTGTCTTCGCACACCTAACACTAAAATCTAGTTTGAAGTAGACCCTATAACCACAACAAACCCAAGAGACAGAAGTATGGCACAGCAAAAGCAGGGTCTTTCAGCAACAGGGGATACACAAGAATTGTCCTGGCATCCTGTTTGCCACCTTTAAAAGGAACAACACTATTACATGTGTTTTAGGAAGATCTGTCATGCAGGATTTGACACTGTAGTGTCAACAGAATGCCCACAGCCCTCAATCTACATATTCTCAGTCATCTCTGCGCCTTCAGATCAGGCTATTGTGTGTTCCTGGGAGGAATTTCACAACTCTTTTACAGATTTTCCCAGGCTGAGCACAGACAGCAAATTAGCCTCCAGGAACTTCAGGCATGGAAAAGGTGCCTTTCTAAAAGTAATTTTTTCTTTGATATTTATTAAAATCAGACTTTACCATCTGTTAGAACTGGGGGTCTCCAGTTGGCAATGGTTTGCACCTTTGTCCAAATAGGGACCTTTGGTTCTAGTCAGGGTAAGGGGGCTACACTCCTAAAATAACCCCTGCTCACCCCCCTGGTAGCTTGGCACGAGCAGGCAGGCTTATCTCCGAGCCAGTGTGTTAAGCATTTGTGAACACATACAGTAATGCAGTGAAAACACTACAGATGGACACCACACAGGTTTTATCAAAAATAAGTATTCTTTATATAGACTTAAGACAAGACCCAAACGACAAAAATCCACAATACTGTAATCAAAAATAGACTTAAAAATGGTAGAAATTGCTTAGTTCAAAGTTGATGGTAAATGCGACACGTTTCTCACAAAGTACCTTGAATGCGTAACGCAAAACAAACAAAAGGGTCGCAAGAAGGGTGATGCGTCGGTTCCTTGCTTCGGGGGAGGTGATGCTTCTGTTCCTCAGTGCTTGCGCAAAGTAGGCGATGGGTCTGTTCCTTACCGGAGAGGAGGTGATGCGTCCATCCCTTACTGCGTTCCGGTTACGATGCGACAAGATGGCGCTTCGATGCGACGATCCGGTGCGATGCGAGAAGATGGCGCCCTTGATGCGATGCGACAACGTGAAGGCGATGCGTGCACGCCCGACGGCCATGTGGCGAACTCGGTAACTTCTGAGCCGCGACAGGCCCTGCGACACGCTTCTCCGGTGATGCGACGACGACCCTTGCGGTGGCGACACGCTTCTCCGGTGATGCGACGACAAGCAGCTGCGACGGAGAAACGCTTCTCCGGTGATGCAGCAGCGGCCTCTCCGGCGGCGACACGCTTCTCCGATGATGCGACGGCAACAGCTGCGACGGTGTCACGCTTCTTCTCGTTGAGTCGCGCTTCCAGCTCCCAACGATACGCAGGCTTCTGCAGACAGAATCCCAAGCAAGGGAATTCAGGGGGGAGCTGGTGGTGAAGTCTTGTGTCCCTGAGACTTCAGCAGGAGGCAAGCACAGTTCAAGCCCTTGGAGATTCTTCTTCAAGATGATGAAAGTTCAATAAAAGTTCTTTCCCCTTTCCTTGGCAATTATGTAACCACTGCAGGCCAACCCCAGAAAATAGCACACTGGCACAGGGGCAGTCAAATCCTTCAGCTTCCTTGGTTTCTTCTCCTTGGCAAAGGTCCGTCTTGATTCCCAGAAGTGATCTAAGGTCTTGGGGTCTGGGTCCCAATATTTATACTAGTAAATCCTTTGTCCTCTGAAGGCAGAGGGTGCCTGTACCTAGCCAAAACCAGTTCTGTGCAGCTTTCTGGCAGGAGGTGGAGACAGCATTGTTGAAAGCAGACCTGGCCCAGGTAGCTGAAAGGAAATCTCCTCCCCCTACTCTCTATTCTATGAGGGCTCAGGGGAGTGAAAGGAAATCTCCGCCCCCCACTCTTTATTTAGCCAAGGTCCTATTCAGCCCAGCCCTGACTCATCAGACTGCTGGAGCCCCAGCCCTCCTGTCACTCGCAAACCAGACATGCAATACACAACCTAGCAGAGGCAGGCTGGATGGTTAGGCAAGAAAATACCTACTTTCTAAAAGTGGTATTTTCAAACACAGAATGTTAAAACCAACTTCACTTAAAGATGTATTTTATCATTCTGAGTTCAGGCATACTAAATTCGTTTTTCTACCATGTTCCCTGGGTCAGTTGGGATTATAAGATGTTATAATCAAACTGCCCATTCTGCCCTATGGGGACAGGTAGCCTTGCAATAGTGAAAAACGAAATTGGCTGTAATTCACTATCAGGACATGCCACACACATCAGGGCATGTCCTACCTCTTACTTACAATGCACCCTGACCGTAGGCCTACCTTAGGGGTGTCTGATATGTAGAAAAGGGAAGGTTTAGGGACTGGTAAGTGGGTGCACTTACCAAGTCAACATGGCAGTTCTAGACTGCACACAGGCTCTGCAATGGCAGGCCTGAGACACACTTTAGAAGCGGCTTCTGTGGGTGGCACAACCAGTGCTGCAAGCCCACCAGCAGCATTTGATTTACAGGCCCTGGGCACACATGGTGCACTATACTAGGGTCTGACAAGTAAATCAAACAAGCCAATCAGGGAGTCACTAATTCATACAACAATTTACAACAGGGAGCACTTGCACTTTGGCACTGAACAGCAGTGGTAAAGTGCCCAAAGCATCTAAACCATCTAAACCAGCAAAACATAGGAAAAACACAGGAGGCAACAGCAAAAAAAAAAATGGAAGGGAGACCCACGCCAATGGTGCCAGGTCTAACACGTGTCCCCTTCAGCTGAAATGTGGGGAGAACTACCCTACCTCTTGGGAGTTCTCATCACTAAGGCGGAAAAATCTGGACAGACCATCAGCATTGGCGTGTTCTGTACCAGGGCGGTGTTCCACCGTGAAGTCGATCCCCTGTAGGGAAATGGACCACCTCAACAGCTTTGGGTTCTCACCCCTCATCTGCATCAACCATCTGAGGGGCCTGTGGTATGTCTGAACCAGGAAGTGAGTCCCAAACAAGTATGGTCTCAACTTCTTCAGTGCCCAGACCACAGCAAATGCCTCACGCTCAATTGCACTCCACCTCTGTTCCCGTGGAAGTAACCTCCTACTGATGAAGGCTACAGGTTGGTCTAGGCCCTCCTCATTCATCTGTGAAAGAACAGCCCCCACACCATGCTCTGAAGCGTCTGTCTGAACAATGAATGGTTTTGAGAAGTTGGGCGCCTGAAGCACGGGTGCTGTGCACATGGCAGTCTTCAGGGCATCAAAAGCTTTTTTGACAGGTGTCAGTCCAGTTCACTTTCTTGGGCTGCTTCCTGGAAGTCAGCTCAGTCAAGGGTGCCACAATGTTGCCATACCCCTTGACAAACCTCCTGTAGTACCCCGTGAGTCCTAAAAGGCTCTCACCTGTGTCTGGGTTTTGGGGGTTCCCATGCCAGGATGGTATCAATCTTGGGTTGTAGGGGCCCCACCTGGCCGCTTCCTACCTGGTGCCCCAAGTACACCACAGAACCCTGCCCGATCTGGCACTTACTCGCCTTGATCGTGAGGCCTGCTTTCCGCAGCGCCATCAACACTTCCCAGAGGTGGCGCAGATGTTCATCCCAGGTGGAACTAAACACTGCGATGTCATCCAGGTAGGCGGCACTGAAATCTTCCAGTCCAACCAACACCTGGTTGACCAACCTCTGAAAGGTGGCAGGGGCATTCTTCATCCCAAAGGGCATAACCCGGAATTGGTAGTGCCCATCTGGTGTGGCGAATGCTGACCTCTCTTTGGCCCCATCAGTTAAGGCGATCTGCCAGTACCCAGACGTCAAATCAAACGTACTGAGGTACCGAGCAGCCCCTAGCCGATCAATGAGCTCATCAGCTCTGGGGATGGGGTGCGCGTCAGTCTTGGTGACTGAATTGAGTCCTCGGTAGTCCACACAGAACCGGAGTTCTGGCGTGGCACCCGGTGCGGCAGCCTTTGGGACCAAGACCACGGGGCTGGCCCAAGGGCTGTTAGAGGACTCAATCACCCCTAAGGCAAACATCTTGGAGACCTCCTCCTTGATGTAAGCTCTGACCCGGTCAGTCACTCTGTAAGCCTTGTGCTTAACAGGAGGACTGTCCCCAGTGTCTACATCATGGACGCACCACTCAGTGACACCAGGGAGAACAAATCAGAGAATTGTCCCAACAGTTGGCGACAATCATTCTGCTGTTCAGGGGTCAGTGTGGCAGAGAGGCTTACACCATCCACTGACCCATCTTGCTCTGTTGAAGAGGCTCAGTCTCCTCCTCCATTCCAGCATCTGTCGCTAGGAGCATGCCCACTTCGGACCTCTCTAAGTGGGGCTTCAGGCGGTTAACATGCAGGACCCGCAAAGGGTTCCTGGGAGACCGCAAGTCCACCAAGTAGGTGACATCACTCTTGCGCTCCACCACCTCAAATGGTCCGGTCCACTTATCCTGGAGCGCACAGGGCTCCACTGGGGCCTTGACCCAAACTTTCTGTCCAGGCTGAAACTCGATCAGAGTGGCATTCTGATCATACCACTGTTTCATCTCTTCCTGGCTGGCTTCCAGATTCGCCTGAGCGAGTTGTCTGAATCGCATAGTCTGGTTCTTGAAGGCCAGCATGTAGCTATATACATCCTGGGGAGGTTTCCTGGGAGCTTTCTCCCAGCCTTCCTTCACCAGGCTCAGAGGTCCTCTTACCGGGTAACCATACAGCAGTTCAAAGGGGCTGAACCCTAAGGACTTCTGTGGCACCTCACAGTAAGCAAACAGAAGGCATGGCAAGAGGACGTCCCACTTACGCCTCATAGGCTCCTCAAGACCCATAATCATGCCTTTGAGGGTCCGTTTGAATCTCTCAACCAGCCCATTACCTTGGGGGGTGGTAAGGAGTGGTGAACTTGTACGTTACACCGCACTCCTGCCACAGGGACTTCATATACTTGGATATGAAGTTAGTACCACGGTCTGACACCACCTCTCTGGGGAACCCCACACGGGAGAAAATCCCCATCAGTGCACGTCCCACCACGGGGGCCGTCACTGTCCTGAGCAGGATGGCTTCCGGGTACCGGGTAGCATGATCCACCAAGACCAGGATAAACCTGTTGCCCATGGCTGTCTTGGGGTCCAGAGGCCCCACAATGTCAATGCCCACCCAGTCAAAGGGGGTACTGACCACAGGGAAAGGTTGGAGAGGAGCCTTGTGCTTCCTTCCACTTTTACCACTTGCCTGGCAAGTCTGGCAGGTCCTGCAATGAGTAGCTGAACTCTTGCGCATTTGAGGCCAATGAAAGTGGGTAACAAGCCTTTCAAAGGTCTTGTTCTGCCCCAAATGCCCTGCCAAAGGCACATCATGAGCCAAACCCAGTAGGAAGGCTCTGAAGCGCTGGGGTACCACCAGCACACGGGCTGACCCAGGCTCAGCAACCCTAGGCTCGCTATACAGGAGACCATTCTCCCAGTAGATCCAATGTGATCCAGACTGATCACCTGCTGCCTGGTTTGTGGCCTGTTGCCGCAAACCCTCAAGAGAAGGGCACTTCTTCTACTCTTCACAGAATTCCTCCCTGGAGGGTCCTCCTTCTTGCTGCCAATGGGTCAGCTCAGGCAGGTCCCCCAGTTCAGCTACTTGCTCCCCTGTAGGTTCCAGGGCATCCCCCTCAAGGTCTGCCTCCTCCTGGACCGTGGGAACTATGAGGGCCGGTTTCCCGCGCCCCCTACCTCTTCTCTTTAAGGAAGGTGCCTGGGCCATATTTTCAGGCTCCAGGTCCTCTTGAACACCCTTACTGGCTGCCATAGACCGAGTGGTCACACACGCCCACTCAGGCAGACCCAACATCTCCAAATGAGACCTTCTCTCCACCTTAGCCCAAGGGGAGTTCTCTAAATCATTGCCCAACAGATAATCAACAGGCATGGCTGGCCTCACAGCTACTTGAAGGGTACCTGAGACCCCCCCCACTCAAAGGGAACTTGAGCCACCTCACACTGGCTCTCTGAGTTGTCCGCTGCAACTACAGGGAAGAATGCATGGGGGACCACCTGCTCTTTATACACCAGCTGACAACTGACAGCTGTCACACTGGCCCCGGTGTGTCTCAGAGCCTCCACCCTATGGCCATTGATGGTCACCCACTGCCTGTATTTCTTAGTGTTATCAGGCAGCTGGGTCCTAGGGACCATCTCACAATCTCCTAAAGAGACAAGGGACATTTCTGCGGGACCCCACCCACCTTGGGCACCCATCTCCTCCCCTCCCAGGGCTACACTTGCCATCTGATGGGGTGGTGCACGATGTGGTGCATTGGGATCCCTCTGGGTACACTGGGGATCATACCAACGGTGGCCCACTTGACCACATTTAAAACATGTAGGGGGCCCCTGCGAACAGGTTTACCTATCGGGGCCTCTGGCTTCTTCTCAGGGGGAGGCTGGGAACCCTTCCCTTGGGAATTACTTTGGGGCCCTTTCTGGAACTCCCTCTGTTTACCCTTGTCCCCCCCACTCTTCTGCTGGGGACCCTGCCCACCTTTGGCGAAGTCTCCCACATGACCCTTGTGGACCCGGGTACTGACCCAGCGGTCCGCCTCCTCAACAAGCTTCCTAGGGTTAGTTAGCTTGCTATCAATAAAGGTGCTGGCGTAGCTCTGGAAAATAATTACCAGACAAGTGCTCCCATGTAAACAAATCATAGAGCTCCTCAAAAGTACTCACTTTGCTACCCTTCACCCAACCATCCATAGCTCTGCAAAAGAAAGATACATACTCCACCCAGGTGGTTGCCTTCAGTTTTTTACAATTCCTGAACCTCCGTCTATAGAGTTCTGGGGTCAAACAATACCTTGTCATCAGGGCTTCCTTCATGTGAACATAAGACATCCTATTCTCATTGGGCAGGTCTAACAATGTATCCCTCCCCTCACTCGCAAAGCGGCCCCACAACCCTGCTCCCCAATCCTTCTCAGGGACCCGGTGGGCCAACATTGCTATTTCATAGGCTGCAAACCACTGCCCAATATCTTCATGCTTATGAAAATCCTTTATGACATCCTTGGGGATATATACCCTGCCTTCTGCAGGCACAGATGGAGCGCTGCCAGCAGAGGGATTAATTTCTAAGTTTCTAGCTTTGATCTCCAACTCCCTCAACATTCTCTCATGCTCTAATTTCATTCTCTCTCTTTCCAATGCTAACTTGTTATTTTCAAACTCCAGCTTCTTATTCTCTAGGTCCTTTTGACCCTCCATCTTGAGCTTGGCCAGCTCCATTTTATGCCTTCTATTTCTCTCCCTGTCCTCCAGCTCTCCTGGGGACAGGTCTTTGGAAGAAACACTGCTGCCTGGCGGGGAAGGTGCTTTCTCCCTGGCTGGGCCCAATGGCCCATCTAGCTGCCCTTCTGCATCCTCTGCCTCCACAGGCACAGGCACCTCCACATCCTCAGAGGAATTTCTAGCTTCCAACCAGGCCCTCAGCGCCTTTTGGAACTCATCCTTCTTGATGAGGCCTTGAGTAGCAACTTTAAATTTTCTACAGAAGTGTTTCAGCTGTTTCACAGTGTAGGTAACCACCCTTAAAAATAACAGTTCCAAGGGAATAAAAATTCTACCAAAATGTATGTGGTTGCGTTTGGTCTGCACTCACTAGTAGTGTACACCAATTATTGTATATGAGTCACAAATGCAAGTCCAGATCCTCACCGCTGACCACCAATGTTAGAACTGGGGGTCTCTAGTTGGCAATGGTATGCACCTTTGTCCAAATAGGGACCCTTGCTTCTAGTCAGAGTAAGGGGGCTACACGCCTAAAATAACCCCTGCTCACCCCCTTGGTAGCTTGGCACGAGCAGGCAGGCTTATCTCAGAGGCAGTGTGTAAAGCATTTGTGAACACATACAGTAATACAGTGAAAACACTACAGATGGACACCACACAGGTTTTATCAAAAATCAGTATTCTTTATATAGACTTAACACAAGACCCAAACGACAAAAATCCACAATACTGTAATCAAAAATAGATTTAAAAATGGTAGAAATTGCTTAGTTCAAAGTGGATGGTAAATGCGACACGTTTCTCACAAAGTACCTTGAATGCGTAACGCAAAATAAACAAAAGGGTCGCAAGAAGGGTGATGCGTCGGTTCATTGCTTCGGGGGAGGCGATGCTTCTGTTCCTCAGTGCTTGCGCAAAGTAGGCGATGCGTCTGTTCCTTACCGGAGAGGAGGTGATGCGTCGATCCCTTACTGCGTTCCGGTTACGATGCGACAAGATGGCGCTTCGATGCGTTGCGACGATCCGGTGCGAGAAGATGGCGCCCTTGATGCGATGACGTGAAGGCGATGCGTGCACGCCAGACGGCCGTGCGGCGAACTCTAACTTCTGAGCCGCGACAGGCCCTGCGACACGCTTCTCCGGTGATGCGACAAGCAGCTGCGACAGAGATACGCTTCTCCGGTGATGCGGCGGCAACCTCTGCGACGGAGTCACGCTTCTTCTCGTTGAGTCGCGCTTCCAGCTCCCAACGATAGGCAGGCTTCTGCAGACAGAATCCCCAGCAAGGGAATTCAGGGGGGAGCTGGTGGTGAAGTCTTGTGTCCCTGAGACTTCAGCAGGAGGCAAGCACAGTTCAAGCCCTTGGAGATTCTTCTTCAAGATGATGAAAGTTCAATAAAAGTTCTTTCCCCTTTCCTTGGCAATTAAGTAACCACTGCAGGCAAACCCCAGAAAATAGCACACTGGCACAGGGGCAGTCAAATCCTTAAGCTGCCTTGGTTTCTTCTCCTTGGCAAAGGTCCGTCTTGATTCCCAGAAGTGATCTAAGGTCTTGGGGTCTGGGCCCCAATATTTATACTAGTAAATCCTTTGTCCTCTGAAGGCAGAGGGTGCCTGTACCTAGCCAAAACCAGTTCTGTGCAGCTTCCTGGCAGGAGGTGGAGACAGCATTGTTGAAAGCAGACCTGGCCCAGGTAGCTGAAAGGAAATCTCCTCCCCTACTCTCTATTCTATGAGGGCTCAGGGGAGTGAAAGGAAATCTCCGCCCCCACTCTCTATTCATCCAAGGTCCTATTCAGCCCAGCACTGACTCATCAGACTTCTGGAGCAGCAGCCCTCCTGTCACTCACAAACCAGACATGCACACACAGCCTAGCAGAGGTAGGCTGGATGGTTAGGCACGAAAATACCCACTTTCTAAAAGTGGTATTTTCAAACACAATGTTAAAACCAACTTCACTAAAAGATGTATTTTATCATTCTGAGTTCAGGCATACTAAATTCGTTTTTCTACCATGTTCCCTGGGTGAGTTACGATTATAAAATGTTATAATCAAACTGCCCATTCTGGCCTATAGGGACAGGTAGCCTTGCAATAGTGAAAAACAAAATTGGCTGTAATTCACTATCCGGACATGCCACACACATCAGGGCATGTCCTACCTCTTACTTACAATGCACCCTGCACGTAGGCCTACCTTAGGGATGTCTCATATGTAGAAAAGGGAAGGTTTAGGGACTGGTAAGTGGGTGCACTTACCAAGTCAACATGGCAGTTCTAGACTGCACACAGGCTCTGCAATGGCAGGCCTGAGACACACTTTACAAGCTGCTTCTGTGGGTGGCACAACCAGTGCTGCAAGCCCACCAGCAGCATTTGATTTACAGGCCCTGGGCACACATGGTGCACTATACTATGTCTGACAAGTAAATCCAACAAGCCAATCAGGGAGTCACTAATTCATACAACAATTTACAACAGGGAGCACTTGCACTTTGGCTCTGAACAGCAGTGGCAAAGTGCCCAAAGCATCTAAACCAGCAAAACATAGGAAAAACACAGGAGGCAACAGCAAAAAAAATGGAAGGGAGACCCACGCCAATGATGCCAGGTCTAACACCATCGCTAGGCCTGCCACTGTGAAAATAGCTTTTACAGAGCTATCATTGTAGGGACATAGTAACAATTTTCTACATGGCCCTTTTTTAAATACCATTCATAATACCATGTGGGCTACTATGCTTACATCGGTGAGGGACTTACTCATATTTAAAAGAGAAGTTTTTGCCTGTCAAAAAGAGCATTTTAACAGATTGCACTGCAGGTTTTACACTGTTGCAGGCAGGCTACACTGGTAGACCTGAAGCCGTGTTTTCCTTTGTCACACTATTGGATGGCACAATAAGTGCTGCAGTCCAAAGGTGGCATTTGACTTTTCAATTCCATTTCTGCACCATATACTATGGCCTTATAAAAAAGCTAACTATGCCAATCGGGGGTTAGCCAATTTCTGCATGTTTTAGGGTCAGAGCACATACACTGGGCACTGGACTGCTGTGCCCCAGAATGCGGAGTCTTAAAACCAGCAATAAAATTCAACAAAACATGGGGGTGACCACACAAATAGGGGCATTTTCTCACATAGTGCAATTATAATGTTATGAATTCATCCAAAAGAACACACGTCACATACATCACCCGGCAATCAAATTACAATAGGTTCACCATTTCCCCCAAATCTTTCGATGCTTATACGGGCATCCTCTGGCTTTGTAGCTGGGTTCTTCCAGTTTTACCCACCAGTCCATTGCTGCCTGAAGGGCGCTATGGAGAAGCCATCTGCCCTGCCAAGGAGGCTTTTCTTTTGTGGGTCTCCAGTCCTATTTGATCAAGTGCAAAGCTAATCGCCAGCATATAAGTGCCACCCTCGCAACCTCTCGTAGTGAGTCCGCAAGGGGATCCCTCATACAGTAAACTTACTATATTACTTCAACTAACCAGGGAGATCACAGCACGACATTCAGGGTCTTCATGACCACCATACAACCAGCCATTCAATACCTGAATCTGTGATGCCCAATAGAAAAGGCAGAGGTCAGCAATACCCCCATAATAGGTAAATTGGGTACATTGTTGAAAGAGATACATGGAGCTTGATTCCCCCAGTGAAAAAAACGCATCCAGTCCCAAACCAAGTCTGAGGGATCACTAAGAACATTTTGTAGAACACACAAATTTCGGTATGACCATGATTTGGAAGAGAGCCACTCTGCCAAGAATGGTATGGGAGAGGTTGGACCACTCACTCAGCTCCGTCCGTGCCCAAGCCAGCAGTGGGGTGAGATTACGACTCAAAGTAATGTGCATTCCCAGGTACTGGAAAGCAGAGCCTGCAGACAGGAAGGAGAGATTACCAGTCAATGTCTCCCTTGAGCGGTATTAGCAACTACTTTGACTACTTGACATTTAGGCCGGACATCTCGCTATAAATTTCAAACATTTGGATCACTCGAGGGCCTGTATCATGGGGTCGACACAAAGAGGAGTATGTCATCAGCATCGAGGACAATCCAGTGTTTTGAGACATCCTTCCAGGAGTGCACTCTCGCCACGAAGGGGAGCCCAAAAGGGGGCAGCCCTGCCTGATCCCTCTGCAAATCGGGAACAGGGTTTAGAGGATGCCATTCACTTTTAGATGCGCCTGGTGTGAGTGGACAGTACTTTCACAAAGGTCATAAAGCAGGGCCCAAATCCCATATGAAGGAACACTCTGAACAAGAAGGGCCAGTTAAAGGAGTTGAGCGCTTTTTCAAAGTCTATGAGCATGAGTGTGGCCCTGCACCAGCACAATGTAACCCTGCGAAAGCAGTGTTGGGTGCTGCGGAGGGGGATAAAACTGCACTGGTCCGGGTGAACGAGCAAAGTGCCACTATAACAGCCTATTGGCTACGACCTTGATCTCAGCGTCTAGCGATCGGGGGACATGAAGAGCATAGATTCAAAGGGGCACCTGCTCTGACTAGGACCACAATTGTGGCCAAATCAAGTTCAGGAGGAAACCGACCCTTCTCCATGGCTTCCTGATAAATACTCAATAAAAGGGGAGAAAGGATCAAATTGAACTGGTTAAGGTATTCAATCGGGAACCCATCCGGACCTGGTGCCTTCCCATATTTCATATAGTCAATAGCTGCCTCAGTCTTCTCTAGTGTGATGGGTTGGTCTAGACTGCATCTCTTTAATGCACTGAAAGTGTTCAGTGGGAGATCATCAATGGGGGGGTTGGAGAGTTGACAGGCAGATCGCTCCTGCTGGGCATAAAGCTTCCTATAGTAGGAAGCTAAAGCAGAAGAGATCTCTACTGTTGTATTGATCCGTTTCCCTGCTGGGTCTTGTAGTTCAGGAATTACTCTGCAGGATACATTTCTGGTTGCCAAGAGTAGAGCAGTTTCCCAGATTTGTCTCCCAACACGTAGGTTCCTCTATTTGAGGCCATCCAGTACTGCTGGGCTTCACCTAGGCATAGTTGGCATAGGAAGGCCCTTTTGGCGAATAGTTGGTGCTGAATTCTCTCATCCTTCTTAGCAAGGTATTCAAGCTTGAGTGTGATTATACTCTCCTCCAGGGCAGACACCTGCTGTTTTTTTAATCTCTCCTTCTCAAGAAAGCTTTGGCATTGCCACAGCATTGTGGCTTTTCCAGCGTTCCCAAAGCGTTACCCAGGTATGCCACCGAACCCACACTGAGATCATAAAAGGTTTTTTAGTTCTTGCAATAGGTACTGCGAGCACTGAGTATCAGATTGGACAATACCCTGCCCGGGGGCCCCGATTTGGACGAGTGATCTGAAATTCCCCAGGGTAGGTAGACATATCATGTCTGTGGCTGAAGAGGTAATCAACTCCAGACATGCTTACATGTGCTGCAGCAATAAGGTACATTTGGTCGCACATGGGTGCCATATTCCGTAGACATTGCATAGGGCCAGCACATTCGTCCAGTCTGCCAACACAGGGGTCCTTTGCAACTCTGCTGTCCTAGCCCCAGTGGAGTTCAATGTAGGGTTGAACACCACGCTGAAATCCCCACCTATGACATTTAGGTAGTCCCAGGACCAGATCTCTAAAGTCGTCAAGAGAGGGTAAGGGGGACAATACACATTAATGAGGATATATTGCTTCTCTTCCAGATAGCCCTCCACTGCCATATAAATCCCGAAGGCGCCAGCAGTGACCGGAATGATGGGCAGCGGAAATGTTTTGTGTAAGAGAATTGCAGTGCCCCTGGAACCTTTAGTGGTCCCTGCAAGAAAAACCCTACTGAAACCATATCTGGCCAGAAAGGGGCAATGTGACCCAAGCAGATGCATTTCCTAGAGGAACAATGCAGCTGGGGAGTAGCGCCTGGCGAGTCTAAGTACCACACTTGTTTCTTTATACGATCATTGAGGCCACTGATATTCCATGACATCAGTACAAAAGTGGACCATAATGATTGGCCAGACATTTACGTCTTGCTGGTATGTCTTGCTTGGTGCCTATGCCTATGGCGCCCCCACGTAAGGGTAATGTAACATCATGCAGCTCGTGAAGTAGGCACACCAGAACAAAACAAGTTAACCTTGCAACCAGGTAGCCTGTGTAACCCAATTTCCCCCCCTCCCCCACTTCGCACTTCCACCCCATAAGTATGTGTCGCACTAGTATTTAACAAACTAAACTACAGAGTTTAGTGAGGGCTGAACCCTTCCCTAGATCTTGCATTGTAGGAAGATACTGTGCTGCCAGCAAAGAGTTTGCTGAATAGAAAGAGCAAGCGAAGAGAAAAAGTTCGATGGTATGCCCCGCCTGGTGCCCAATGCACAGAGGTGCACAGCTGGATTAGCTCATCCTGCCTCGCTAGGGGCCCAAGTCTTCCTCCAAGAAAATAGTTTGTAGCATAATGGGTCCACGATTCAAGGGTCCTCACATTTGGACATCCGTCATCGGTCATCTCCTATGTGTCTCTGAGGAGTCCTGTGATTCTCTGGGGAGGGCCTCTTTATCAGCCCGAGTGCATCTGCCTTCACTGTTTGTTACACCAGCGTGGTCACTGCTGCTGCAAATATGAGCCTCTCACTCCACAAGAGGTACTGGGAGACTGGGGGGGGGAGATGGTGTTGGCATTTCAGGTCTTTTTTCTCTTCAACCCAGTCTGTCTCAGGAGAGTCTCAGAAGAAGGAGCACAAGTCTGGCTATGAAAATAAGCATATATACATGACATCGCTTGTAGCTTCTGTCTGATTGCTTCGAAGGATATTCTTTGTTTTTGAACCACGCAGGTGTTATTAGGAAAAATGGGGACACGGGTGGATTGAAAAGAGTTGTTTCTTAACGCTCTTGCACCTTTGAGGATGGCATCCCCATCTTTATAGCTCACGACTTTAGCGATCAGAGGGCAAGGGGGGGGAGCATCCAGCAATGGGCGCTGTCTCAGAGCTCTGAGGGCCCTTTACAGGACGAAGTAGGGTGACAGCTTGCCTCATGACAGCAAGGATGTGGCCCAGGTTTCAAGGAACCTCTCCCGACCACTCCCTCTAGGAAACCAATAAATCTCAAGTTGTCCCTTTGAGCCCTGTTCTCATTGTCTTTAGCTCATGTTTCCAACATCTTAGATGTCATGGTGAGTTGGGATACAATGGATTTTAATTCTGTGACGGAGTCTTCAAATTCAGCTATGCGGCCTTCTGTTTCGAAGACCTTACCTCCATGTTGCACAGATCTTGCCGTAGTAGGGCGTCATCCATGCCCGCTTTTCCATTCCTGGTCTTGAGAGCTTCCCGGGATGCACGTATTGCCTGAAGTATGGGGTCAGTATATGAGGAGTCAGGCGAGTGGTAACTCAGGGAAGGTGGGGGACTCGAACAGACTTTGACGTCTATGATGGCAAAAATGGAAATGTTATCAATTTTAGCTTGCATTTGTGAAGAGGCAAGGCGATTCCATGACTGCAGCACTGGTAAAAAAAAAGTGCAGTGTCTGAGTGACGGGTGCCGTAGCTCCCAAGCCCCCCCATTTAAATTCAGACACTGGCAATGACCGCGGCAGGTCTCGGGGGGGGGGCTGACTAGCCTCAAGGAGAAAGAACAGAAGTGGACACATGGTGGTGCATTGTAGTGCCCCATTGATCTACCAGTTCACCTGCATGGGGGATCAGGATAATGGCGAGGTAGGGAGGAAGCTGTGAATCTAGGTAGTTGCTGGTCTCCTGGCATATTCCAAAGACTCTACAGGTTATGATCTGTCCTGAACAGTCAGGGGCAGGAGCCGTTTGTTAGTCTGAAGGAGTCAGTAGATTACACCACATTAGTTTTATTTTGTCTGGCCTGGGAGGCCAGGTCTACTCCGAGGCATCCCCTCAATGTGCAGGGCCAAACTTTCCCTAGGGATACAGTTAGTACTGCAATTGAAGAGGAAGAAGGTACCCACGCAGGCAGAACATGCAGCCAGGCAGTTCCTCAATGAAAGTTGGCAGGAACGAGTTCTAGGGGCCAATATTGTGAGGAGGAGGGGGTTTTACACAGTCTGTTGAGAGTGTTCTATCCCTCGTTTGACCTAGAAGCCCCCAAGGGCAGATTAGACTTGTAGGTGAGGGGTCCAATTGTTTCACAGGGGTCTTTTTTGTATAGGTTGTATAGTGGGTGTACGGGCGATGTCACTATGTCCACCTACCAGTCAGCTGGAGTATCAGGCTTTACAGGGTAAGTCTCTTGCGGGCCCTCCACCTAATGGTTAGGACCCAGTGCCAGCACCTCCCTCAGAGTATTTAGTTAGTGTTGCAGTGGCAGGGGAAGGACTCTTCACTGGCCCGCTTGCACCGCCAGCGTCCAGGCCCAACCGCGAGCAGCACGTGTAGCCAGACAGGCATCCCTTGTGTGCTGGGCTGTATGGAGTTCCAGGGCTCAATACCGTGAGGATGCAGGGAACTGCACGGAGCGAGACGATCACTGTTTTCTCTCTCAACGCTGCCCAGAGGGGCCCCTAGGTAGTTTAGGCTTGCTGTAAGAGACTTTCGGGGGTCTCTCTCACTTCATAGTGGTCACATGACTATAGGATAAGGCTTTGGGATGTGAGTGTTGTCACTATGCTGAGCCACTAGTCCCCTGGAGTGCTGGGGGTAGACGTGGTAGAATCTTGCAGGGCTTATGAAGACTTACTGCGATAAAATATGTTTAGAGCTGCCACCTCCCAGGAAAAAGTAGTTGGGCTCATTTGCCACCTCCCAGAAAATAGTAGTTGGGCTCATTGATTTATGGGCCCATCAGGGCACCCTCGACTCCTCGGCCCCTAAACGGCCTGCCTCCATCTCTGGCGATGCTGGTGTCTTCACTACACTACCTGTATTCTCCCAGCGTGTGGCACCTGGCTCAATGTAGGGTGTGCTGATCCCTTGGTCACTGGGTATTCACTGTGCAGCCTGCCCACTGGCCACATACCATGGCAACTCCCAGGCAAGGAGGGGCCACACCGAGCCTTTGTGGGGAGCAGTCTGAGCCAGAGCGGTTCTCCAAGGAGGGGGTGGGGGGGGAATGGGATAGCCTAGACCAGGTCGGGCCAGCTGCAACAGGTCAACAGGTGGGGGGCTGCTGCCCACCACTTTTGTCCTTGTGGCGCGGGCATGCATATAAAGCTCTTTCACCAGCATTAAGAAAAAAGAAGACTTAGGCAAATTTTGACATTCAGACAAAGAAAATCAATGTCATCTTCTCTAGGGAGATTGAGATTCATGGAAAAAGTCTATCGAATCTCTTGTATTTGCATATATGAAAATAAGCCAGGGTAAATTACAGACTATGAAGAAAATAGGTACCAGATAGCAGTAAAGAGTGCTACAAAACACTGAAACAAATCTACAGGCTATTGCCATGGACAATGGGCACAGGGCAGATGTCCACTTGTCCCCAGAGCGACTTCCCATTGCCCAACACCATACCCAGTGGGTTCATCAAGCAGGGCATGTCCTTCAGCCAAGTCCTGCACCCTCTGTCTGTACACCATAGAACAAACAACATGGCCAAAAGCAATGCCCACTGGGATTTGGCAATTGTGCCTCACTCCCCTCGGGTTCAGGGGACTGACGGGGCACAATGGAGGCCATGGCACTAGGATTCGCTGCCCTCCATCAGTGCATCTCCATGGGAAGGGAGAGGCAATGCAAACTTTGCTGCAAGGGGACTCCTTGCTACGAAATTGAAAGAGTACACTTTTCAGCTTGCACAGCAACCAGTTGTTCTGAGCCCCTAGTGACATGTCAACAGTCATTTGACATCTTAACCCCAACAGGCAGCACTGAGGCAAACTTAAGAATGATTTCCTTATGGACTAAAAAACTATCCAATAACTGCAGAGGTGCCATTACCACTAGTGTAGAATGTGAGTGTGTATTTCTATGGACAAAGTTTCTTTATGTTAAAACAAAAGTGCTCTACAAATCAGTGACAGTCAGTGCTCATCATTAATAAGGAAGAATCCATGATTGAGAACCAGGGACCATTTGAGCCAGGATAGCAGCTGCACTTACCTGGTTCCCCAAAAAGAATACAGTTAATTTCATGCTGCTGCTGTAGTAGTTTCTCCCTTTCTTTCTTCTGTTTTTTCTCCCGTTCTATCTTGCGCTCTTTTTCCTGCTCCCCTTCAAGCATAACCCGCAAAGCTCTTTCCTCTGCATCATAAAGCTTTGTGCGTTCTTTGATTAAGAGCCTTAGCCTCTTGATGTGATTCTCAAACGTCTCATCTGCCGATGCTGGAGGTGAAACACCTGGAGGAAAAAGGCGAAATGTATTGATTGTAATTCAAAAAGGACTGAAGTGTCCGTAACAGAAAAGGGATCTGCTGCAAAACAGAGGAAGAGTGAAGAGGAGTGACTTTTCATGCTTACTTGCTAAATTTGCTATTCAACATTTACCCTGAAAAACGTATTCCAGCAGAGCACCTCCAAATTCACATGTGTGCACATCCTGGCATGCCTTATTAGCCCTGGTCACAGTAACAGTAGTAAATGTAGAATCCAGAATCTGAACCCAGCATGATTAACATTACACCTTACTTTTCTCATCGCCTGCTAACCACTGCAGTCTGTGATGCAGAAAAAAATGGATCTCGTGGAGACAGCAATCTTGGAGTACTGGGAAGATATTATACTTTTAATAAGGGAGTGATATTAGCCTCATGCCACTTGTTTTCTCGGAGGAGAAACGTAATACGTTTGGGATAGCAGCTTTGCATTTTGCTCAATGCCAAGCCCAAAGCCTACAAAGACTAAGTCAACACGGAACATGTAGAAAAGTAAATTTTGGAACATACATCCACTTACTCATGAATATATGCCCCTATGAAGTTGAAAAGAATGTTGGCTAATGCAATAGACTTAACAAGAATTATCTAGCCCACTGCTATTTTACACGTTCCTCTAAAATCCTATCTAACCGAGGTTTCTTTTTTCTTGTTCTCCTATAACTCCACAATGATGATCCCATTACCTATTTTCTCTCTTTCCACAACCTTTGAGGCACACGCTGTAAAGGTAACAATCTTTAGAAAACTCAAAATGTCTTTCAAATTAATAAATTTTAGATGTGATGCAGAAACATAAGGGCCAGTAACTGTCTAATGGATAAGCTCAACATCAGACTCGGAGCATACCAAACAAATAAATGGAAAATCCCGGATCACTTTCGAGCAAGAAAATTGCTAAAACTTCCAAGGCATGCCAACTTTAACACCCTCAACTGGATATGAAACTGCAAAATCTAAATATCAAATCCATACTTTTCCACAGGCTGACCACAAATTCAAAGAATTGCTGTAGGTGCATACCACCATTCCAATGATCCGTTCTAGACACAAATGTGCTGATTCACAAACCTCATTCAATCACAAGTCTCCCAAACAGCTCCGACAAAATGTATTCAAAATACACAATTATAGCAAACTTGTCCATCAAAAATCAAGCACACACCAAGAATTGGGTCAAACCAACCCTAAAAAGCAACAAACAGTTCACTAGGAAGGAATAAAGCTTCACAAAAAATAGTGAACTCAGAAATTATTTCTTAATGAGGGAACAATGGCTTGAAACAACGAAAATTAAAAAGACAGGCCTCAAACTCCACCAAAGAATTTTGCACAGTTGCTACAGAACTTTCAATAGGCCTTCCCTCACCCTAGGATACACATCTCCTCTCAAACCTCCTTAAGGAATTTCACGGATTTCAAATTTACTAGCTTATTCAAGTTTCAATATTTGATTTAAAATTTATAGAGCGCATAAATGCCCTTGGGCGTCTTGGCGCTAGCATTTACCAATTTCCTGACCTGAACGGAGGGAGAAGAACAGCCGGGATTTCAGTTGTTTCCGAAAACTCGTCAATTGGACTGATATTTAAGGTGCATAGGAGTGGATTCCAAAGTTGACAGGGGGAGTGAACAAAGCTTCTGCCACCCCACGAAGGTTACTTAATTTTTGGAACAGTAACGGATTTGGAAACAGCTGATCGCAATAGTCTGCTAGGAGTATACCACATGAATTTCTTTTTCAGGTACTCTGATGCGAAGCCATGAAGTGCTTTATGCGCCAAGCAGAGAGCCATAAAGGCCACTCTTTTTTTAACTGGAAGCCAGTGAAGCTCCGATAAGGCACCAGAGACAGAATTGAACCTTGGTATTTTCTTAAGACGATGACCGGCTGCATTCTGCAGGGTCTGAAGCTTATTTGGAGAGCGTTATTTATGCCCAAACAAAGGGTATTACGGTAATCCAATCTGGATAATACTAATGCAATGACAACCGATTTGTGCAAATCGAAAGGAATAAAGGGCAGAACCTTCCTCAAAGTTCTCAACAAGAAGAAACAAGACAAGGTCAATTTGTTAATCTGAACCGTGAAGGACAGATCAGAATCAAAAATTACCCTTAAATTCATAACTTTGGACACTGGCAAAGGGGGAAGGCCCAAAGTTTGAGGCCATCAAGATTGATTCCACAAAGAGGTGTCCTTTCCAAAAACAAGAACCTCAGTTTTTCTGAATTCAACTTGAGACAATTGCCTTTCATCCAGCTGACAAATGCACACATACATCTGCTGAAACGGTCTGCCACCTCGTCAACATTGCTACAGTTCGACAACAATTTGAGTGTCTTCGGCATAAGACACTGTGGCAAATCCAAAGTAACGCATTAACTTAGCAAAAAGGCCACATAAATATTAAAAAGTGTTGGGCTCAGTGATGTCCCTTGGGGGACACCACAAGGCAGAGAAAAGTATTTTGAGTTATTTTCTCCAAGGGTCACAGCCTGCTATTTGTTAAAAATGAAGAGAAAAGATCATGGGCTGATACAGCAATCACGATTTCTGCTAGATGCTATAGCAGGACCACATGGCTAATGGTGTCGAAGGCTGCGGAAAGGTCCAAAAGGACCACCGCAGTGCTCCCTCCGTTGTCCATGATATGTCTAATCTCATCGGAAACTACGAACAGAGCTGACTCTGTTCTATAGTTTGATCTAAAGCCAAACTGCGCCTCATCCAAAAATTCATTCTCTAGGTACTCTAACAGAGTACTGTTAAGATGCTTCTCAAGCACCTTCGCTGGAAATAGCAGACGTGAAATGGATCGAACATTTTTCTCTTCCTTAGAGTTAAGTGAGGGTTTTTTCAGCAAAGGAAGAATTGAGGCTTTTTTCCCCAATCTGTGGGGAAGAAACCTACACTAATAATGATGTTAAAGAAAGTGGTAAGAATCATGGCTATCTTATCAGCTATGTCATGTAATATTTTGGGCGCACAGGGGTCTGAGGGGGCTCCTGATTTAGCGTGACCGATTAACTCGAGCACCTGGTCAATAGTCAAAGGTGGAAAATTGTGGAGCTCACTATCATTAAGGCTTGAGTAGGCAAGCTCTGTGCTTGGATCCATAAAAGATTAGGTAGAATCAAATTCACCATATACTGCCTCCACTTTATTTTTGAAAAATTACGCCAGCTTAGCACAAAACGTCTGGCTCGGAAGGATGACATTGGGAAGATTAGGGCTAGAGAGGGCCTGAACGGTTTTAAAAGCTCTCTTAAGGAATTGACCAAATTGATTTTTTCCGTATAATGATTTGTTTTCTCCACAATAATACGTTTTTTATACGCCTGAATATATCCACATCTTTCCACTTCACAATAATTTGCCCTCCAGACTTTCTCTTGCCTTATGGCATTTTTTTTTCAAGGCCCTAAGTTTGGGCGAAAATCTCAGTGCGGTGGGTCTATTTCTATGGGTTTTTACATATTTTAGAGGTGCCAACTTAGTAACGCCTTCATTTATTCACTCTGTGAAGTTTGCTGCAGCTGCACTGGGGCCCTCTGTAAGTCCATCTTATTAATTCTGCTCCAGGCCTAAGTCTTTTTGCTCTGCCCTACTATGTTAGCTATACGATTTATGAGCTGGCATGGTAAGGCTAAAGCAGATTGCCTTGTGATCTGACCAGGTTATGGGTAATACAGCTTCCAACCTGAGATAAGAGTTACTACAAAAAACACAATCTAAAGTGCGTCCTGCTGTGTGTCTACCGGTGTTCACCAACTGATTTAAGTTAAAACAACTCAAATTATCAATTAAATCTTTATTGTTGGGGTCTTCCAGGTGTAAATTAAAATCGCCTAATAAAGTGTAGTTAGGGTAGTGTACATTTAACTCTATAAAATTGCTTAAGGCATCTAAAAACATACATTTTTGGGCCCGGGGTCTTATAAATCAAAAGACCATAAAACATGGAGTTGTTGGTCAATTTACATTTGAAGGAAAGAGCCTCACTGTCGGCTAAGCTGGAAGGTTAACAGGTTATCTCCAAAGAGTCGCGATATACTACTGCTAGGCCTCCGCTCCATTTACCAGCCCGGTCTAATCTAAAGATAGCATATCCAGCTGGCCAAGCTGCGGCAAGGTCCGGATCTGAAGTCTCATCAGCCCAGGTTTCTGTTACAAGTACTAGGGGAGGAGTATGCAATTCTAAAAAAAATTGTAAAACTCATATTTATGCTTATTAAGTGAAGATTTGATCAGAGTGCATTGCAATATAATTGACGTGGAATCAGAAAGCGACCGTAGCTTGTCGGCAAGCAATATTTGCTCCAACCGACAGCCAAAATTTCACTTACAGTGAAAAATCTTAGCACCCTCACAAAAAATAAAAAATTTACAGAATGCATGCCTACCTGAGGAGCTGACTTGCAGTAGCGCTTCCCTGGTATACTTCTGAGAGGGAAAACGACCAGGGGTTCTGGCGCATGGCATGCATGGATGGGAGCAGACGCGGTTGCCTGACATCAGGGCTAAATAGCCTCCTCCAGGAGAAAGACTCCATATACTAGATCAATTAAGTGAACTTGAGCAACTTGCCCGCATAGCTACAGGAGCTGGTACCACAGAAATCAAACCCCATTCTTCATTTGTTAAATTCAGGACTATTAACAACAAAAGAGATCTATATTTCAACAGCAAGATCTTAGTTTCTAATGGATATAGTTACAAGAATGATCTCTAACTGGAACCACACACAAATCACATCAGTTAGGAAGGAAGAACAAGTATGAAAAAACCGAATAGGTTTCGCATATGCACTTTATTGGTTTTGCCAATATTTAGCCAAACTGTACAGCAGCGTAATTTTGCAGGTAATGCACCAACATGCATGCCTAAAAAAATGAGGCAAGCATTTTTTTCTTTTTATTTACCAATTTGAGGTGAACGGGTAAATACAAACTTTAAAAAAAGTGTTATGATGCAACTGTTGCATCATTTAGTAGAAACATGCACGCCCCTACCAAAATGAGGCATTTTCTCTAAATATATCAATCCGGAATGTTTTGGTACATAAAAAGTAGTGCCAAAAGCACTTCTTTAATAATCAAAAAAAAATGTCCAAACGTGCTTTTAAAAAAACTAAAAACATGAGTGGGATGGGGACAGGGGACAAAGCAACACTGAGGACAGGTGGAGGAAGAAGAGCACTGGTGAGAGAGGTCAACTTGAGGCGCTGGATGGTGGGGGAGAGTAGGACACAAGAGAGAGGACAATGTGGACCGCTGTGCAGGAGAGAAATTACCATGGAGCATTCGCTGTGGGAAGAGGACGTAGAGTGCTTGGTGGGGGGGAAGGGGGAGAAGCACATGGGCCTCAGACGAACGTGGAGCACTAGGGGTGGGCAGAGAAGCACACCAGGAAGACAGCTGAAAACATGCACTCTCATGGAGTGCTTTACAAAAAAGAACAAAAGAGTACCTGAAAAGTGAGCACTAATAAAAGAAGGAGCCAATCAGAGAGGTGGAAAACAGGCTATGCTCTATGGGAGGGTCAAAGACATGCTTGGCAGGCTAAAAAAAATATAAAGCCTGCGCATAAAAAGCAAGCAAATGTAAAAAAAAAAAAAAAAACACAAAGCCAATGGTAAGCAATGGGAGGAATCCATTCCTAGGCAAGCTTTCAGCATGACCCAATACGTCTTTCCAACGAGATGGCTTAGAGCATCTATGTGTTACAATCCAGAATTGCAGACTGCAACAAATGCAGATGAACAATAGATGAGACCAGTATTATTATATTTTTAGATTGACCATCTTATAGCAACATTGATTTTTTTTTAAATTTGAAAATATTAAAAGAAAGTCTTAAGCATTCTACAGGAACAAACCAATTGAAAAGAACAGAGAGCAGAAGAAGATAACATTACAAAGTAATCTGGAAAAGTTGAAATATACCATTACTCCAACAGTGCAGCCAAGACCATAGCAAGAAGCCCCATAAGGTTCTGAATTCTGGCCCCCTTCAAGTAACCATTAAGTTAAATGCCCCAATAGGTTCCTGAAGCATCATCTGTAACGCAGACATCCAGCTTTTCCTAAACCTCACAGCAGACCCACAAAAAGACACTGAAAGTTGCACGAACCTTAAACACCCACTGAAAACCCCAGTCACCTGATCACCGTGATGGTTGCAAAAACAATGTGTATGGCTGACTTAAAGAGAGCAACTGCTTTGTGGCTCCACCTACAAAACCAACAAATAGGAGGAAGGTTCGAAAAGACGGATGTACATTGGATGCTACAATTTAAAGGAACAATCCTGTTAGCAGTTAGTCTGCTGTAAGTCTGGAGACTTTCACTAATCGGGTACCTGAAGCATTCAGCACGCACTAGCTGAGCGCCCATTTACCTTTTCGGGCTGCAGCTTCTTTTCTTAGCTTTCGGAGCTTTTCCAAGGCACGCAGCACAGAGATCATCCTTTTGGTGTCTCCTTGTTTTTTCAATACTTCAGATAAGACACTATCTGCAGCAGCTTTTACTTCCCGTTCCTATATGAAGAAATAATTACATCTCCAGCATTAGGCACAGTCAACACTGAATGCAGCATATGTTTGCACTGTTTCACATACGATGGCACACTCTAAGCAGAGACCTAACGATATTTTGTTAGCAGATGTCACATTCACGGAATATACTAGCAGACTTTTGGAATATCATGCCACTTATGAGGAATACGACAGAACTTCTTGGACATACAATTAGCTTTTTTATCAAAGTAATCTTGGTGAGAACATCTGTTTTTTGCTAAAGGACTGGGGCCTTTTTCTGTCTCCATATAATGACCGTGAAGTCCTGTGGAAATATAAGTGCTCACCTCTCATGTCCAAAAGATCTCGGTGCCCATCTCAAGTGTCTTTGGCATTGCCACATCTCATATACATATTGTCAGTGATTATATCTTTTTCGCAGGTCCAATGGAATTATGAATTTCTGCGGCCGCTGCGCTTTTTGCATAATTATGGATTTTTGCTGCATTTGCCACACAATCCATCATCTGCTGCATAATCTACAGATTTTAACCACAAAAATTGTCTCTAGCTCAAACAGATCAAAAGTTTTAAAAAATATAGCGACTCCGGTTCCTGCGCACTTGAAGGCTTTGCACAAAAGTTGACTGGTCATCTTTCAGTAGCTTATTGCTGTAATTGGTTGTTAAATTGGTACTACTTAGGTGATCTCTTTTTCCAGACAGTGTTACCAGGAGTAAAAATGCCAAACTAATGAAGTAATACTATGACAAAATGTGCCGCATGACAAAATAATGAAGTAATACGGACACAAAATGTGCCGCATTATGCCACATTATTTGGCTTTTCCTCACGTATAATTTAGTCAACCCTGCCGCATAATTTGGTCCTCCTCTGCCGCATAATTCCAGTGGCCCTGCATCAATTTAATGGAGGCATTGGTTCTCTGTACAAAGTCTGTGATGCCTTATTTTGGCTGTCTGTGCTCTTTAGACTTTTATATTCATCTAATCTCTCCGAGGATAGCCATTTGCGCACTCTGCAAACAAAGCCCTTTGTTAGCAAACAAAGCCCTTTGTTTCTTTTAAATGTATGTAGGCGCATTGGTTGACCATCAGAGGACATACAGCTTTTGTTTCACTTCTATGTAATGCCCGCAGGTTCTTACTGTGCCAACACATGCAGCCATTATTCCCTTTTTATTTTGGGAAATGAATCATACATATATTATACATCACTAAGAGAAGAAATTCCTTCTAAGGCTCTGAATAAGAGTTTGTTGGAATCCTGGTGATTTTTATCGCAGCAGATAAATAACGGTACCTTGGGGTACGTTAACTGTTGAAAGTGATAAGTAGCACCTATCACGAGTTTCAAGGGAATTACATGCGGATTTTGGTTCTTAGTGCACCAAAATCCACGTGGTATGGTAAATACTATACACTTTTCATCTGTGAAATTCCAGCAGGTTTGACCTTCTGAAATTTAACAAGCGAGTTATATAACTAACCGGGTAATTACCAGATGCGGTAAACACCACCCAATTTATACTTCCGACCATCAGAAAACACCAACCAAGTCGTAATCAGTGCAATAGAATAAAAATAGGGAAACATTTTCAGGTAAATTGGGTCAGTTAGGTAACAGTTCGTAGTTCTGAGCCACTCTTCCTTAAACCCTCCTCGACCGGGGAACAACGGCCAGCCACCCTGATCCTCACCGACCTCTCAGCAGCCTTCGACACCATGTCCCACCACACCCTGGTTAAGCAGCTTCATCAGATCGGAATCCAATATGATGCCCTCAACTGGATCGCATCCTTCCCCACCAGAAGAACCCAGAGAATCCGCCTTCCACCTCGAACCCAAAAACATCATCTGCGACGTCCCCCAAGGGTCATCCCTCAGCATCAACCTGGTCAACGCCTACATGACCAACCACCCCCACCTCCCCACGCCAACATCGTCAGAACCCATGGACTGAACATCATCTCCTATGCAGACGACACCCAGCTCAACCTCTCCCTATCTGAAGACCCATCCACCAAGAGGGCCTAGTTCCGCTCATGCAACACCTGTGCCGCCGACAAGATGCAAAGCAAATGCCTCAAACTCAACACAGATAAAACAGAAGTACTGATCTTTGGGAACAACACCTCCCCCTGAAAGGACTCCTTGTGGCCCACAGAACTGGGACTCTCATCCACTCCCACAGACCACGCCCGGAACCTCGGCATCATCCTGGACAACAAACTCACCATGAAAAACGACATCAACGCAGTCTCCTCTGCCTGCTTCCTCATGTTTCGCATGCTCCGTAAGATCTTCAGATGGCTCCCAATCACCACCAGATGCACAGTCACTCAAGCCCTCGTCACCAGCCGCTTGGACTAAGGTGCACACAGCAGCCAGACTCATCCTCGACCTCCCCAATCAGACTCACATCACCCCTCACCTAAAGAAACTCCATTGGTTCCCCGTGCACAAGAGATACCAATTCAAGATACTTCCCCACACCTACAAAGCCCTGCACAATCAAGGGCCAGCATACATCAACCACCGTCTGAGCTCCCATCAACCCTCCAGACACCTGCGTTCCGCCTCCCTCTCTCACACACCCCCGCATTCACCTAAGCAACAGTGGAGGGCGCTCCTTCTCCTACCTCGCCGCGAAGTCCTGGAACAGCCTCCCCCTCCACCACACCTCCTGACGTCATCTTCTCTTCAGGCATTCAGAGGGAAACTCAAGACCTGGTTGTTCAACTGATTCCACCCTAGCAGCTTGGCTCTCAGCACTTGGATACCCTCCCAGGTGAATAGCAGGGCTTTATAAATCCTGTTTGATTGACTTCTTGTGCTCTCCTTGTGCTGTCTCAATCTCCTGCTAAATGTATTTTGAAATACTTTCCTTTCTTGATATAGTTCTTCTAGTGATAGAGACTTTCTCAATTGCAGGATCCTATCTTCACCTGTAGTGATTTCTAAGGATTCCCGTTTCCTTGCTATTAAAGATCTAGCCAGTAAGGAAGCAAAATACAAGTTAATCCATTGTATCCCCTACTAAGGATTTCCATTGTCTGCCTAACATTGCAATGCAGGGGTATGGATCTACTACACAACCGGCGTTAAGCCCCAGTCAATTAAAAACTGTATAATTGAAGTGTCCAATTGTGTTACAGTCCGATAAAATGTGTTTCCAATTACCAATCTCAGTGAGTAGCTTGTGCATGTGATGGTATAGTCTGAGAAAATGTATTAATTAAGGCATAAAGCACAAATTAGAAGAGGAGAAGTACTGGATTCAGAGTAGGTTCAGAGCTAAGTGGCAGAAGAATTTTCCTTTCAATAAGCCCCATTTATCTTCAAAGATCCAATACCCTATAATACCCCAACACGAATTCCCAAGCAGCTTTCAATTTAGTATGATTTTGTGATTCCTGTTCTGAAGAATTCCTATAAACTCCTGCAATATAACCTTTGCTGGGCGAACAGCAGAGCACCATTTAAAAAAAATCCCAACCCCTCACCTGGCTATCAGAAAAGAAATTTCTCAACTTCTGATACTTGGGGAAACTGCCTGGGCATGAGAGATCAACTTTTTGTCAGATTTCTTGGAATTACATGATCTCACCTTTACTCCACCGTGGATTAAGTTCCCACAGGACCTTTCTGCTCCCTCTGACATTGTATTCAACAAATCTTCTGGGAGCCCAGGGTTGTACCAAAGTGGCAGACATTCATATTGGCTAACTGTCTCAGTCCTTCCTATCCACAACTATCACTACCATTTTGTAGGGCTGGAGAATGTATACACAAAGCTATGCATTCCATATTTCCCCATCACTGCCTTTAAGGAACTAGTGCTGATTCGAGTGTTCATCTCCAGAAGAATAATCCACTGTAATACATGGGACAGAGGTGGCAGCTAATATAGCTCTAATTCGGGACGGGTCCATCTTTCCCTCTCCAATGGAAAGCAGTGGGTTTTTTGCTAGCTATTATAGGCCTCTTATAGCCCCATGTATATTATGAGATTATCCCATTGACATTTATTTTTATTTTTTTTATTTTGCGTCTAAATAGCATGGGAGATTCTGAAAAAGAAATGGGCATTGAAGTAATGTCAACGTTTTGATTTTATTAATCTGCCTAACTACGGACACAAATAAATGGCACCAAGTGTCAAAATCTTTCTACAATTTGGATAAAAATCGACTGCAATTCAAGCGATATAGGTCATTCCTCAATGATGAGACATGTATTCCCAGCTACTCAATCACACATGTCCATCTCTGCTGATAATCCAAGGTATCAAATAACTCGTTACATTGAGCCCGGCTTTGATTCTAAAGTCAAAATTAATGTAACATGTTGCAATGTCCACCTTTTGCAAAGTTGCCACTTTTTTGCCTTTAATCTCCTGCTCCCTTAAAGGTTGCACAACAAGCCTGTCCCAGAGAACATTTTCTGCCCTCCTGGACAGACGTGCTAATGGCTATCCGGAAAGGAGAAAATAGAAGCCTGCACTGGCGAGAGATGTTACCTCTCTCCTGCAGGAAGCCACAAGGGTGCTGGCCCAAAAGGTGAGCTTCAAATGACAAGCTGCCTTTGAAGGGCAAATGGGTAACACTTGGGAGAGGGTCTGCTCCATTGTTTAAGTAGATAGGCTGGCACTGTAGTCGGCCAAACCGTTTTTTCAGGGGCATGTAGCACCCTTGGTAGCCACAGCTTGGGGTTGAGCTAGGGAACTTTGGACGCCGAGAGAGAGTTTCTGCCATGTTGGAAGTGTGCAGAATGGGGCATCCTGGGATAGCCAGATGTCACACTTCACAGGAAGTGGTAATCAGGAGGGAGGGAACCTGGTAGCCCATTGGCTACCAACCTCATCCTACCCTAAGGGCATTTTTTGAGCATAAAAGGGCACCCCCCTAGCACTCAGATCTCAACTGGTCTGGAAGAAGGACCGAAAAAGGACTGACCTGCTAAACCAAGGACTCGGCAAAGTGAGGCTGCACTGGCGTGGATTTCACCTGGTGGCTAGCAAAGGAGAAGGGACTGTGCTTGTGGTGGAATCGTTTCTGGAGCCCAGCCTAAGCAAGAGACTCAGAGGGTCAGTTGGCTGACGACCTGCTCGCAACACGGGGCCAAAACAGCTGAACAAAACTTCCCACCGCCGCCATGCGCCACTGTGCAGCACCAGAGACCTGGAACTGATGCTCAAAGTTGCATCTGAGTCTTCTGGGCCCGGTAGAGATGTCAGAGTGCCACTTGGTCACCCAGAAGACTAGTTTCGCCCAGGGAAGGTTCTGAGTGTGACCGCGATACTAGGCGACTGGTAGCCCAACTTAACTTCTGCCAGGACCAAGAGGACTTTGAGGGACCCTGTGGCCAGGACCACCTCAACCCCTCCGTGGACTGAGGAGTAGCTACAGGAAGACCACGGTTGTCTGCTTCGCATCCGCAGCATCCTTGAGCATCTTCAGCATCCTATATCCCGTGCATCAGGACCACTCCATACAAACCTTCAGCAAAGAATAAAGGTGCCTGGAACAGACTGAAGACTGCTCCACCTGCTGATGTAACTGTTTCTGAGGACCTTGCTGGTCCCGCAAAATGCCTCTTGCTCAAAAGGTTTCTGTCAAATTTGTTGAATTTGCCAATGCTTGTTCACAGTGGGGTAAAAAGTGCATATTTACTGTACCTTGTAAATAAAATCTATATCTCCGGAACCCTCCAGTGAATCTTTTTCATTGTGGTGTCTAAAAATACATTAAAGTTACAGTCTATTTTTTTATAAATTGGTGTTGGGTTACTTGGGCGTCTCAGTCATTTCGTAAATTCTTTTGGTGCTGTTTAAATGCTTTACACTTGTTTCTTTGTGTAGTCTTGCTGTTCAGAGCCACAGCTATCCAGGGTTGCGCTAGAGGGTTTAACAAACAAAACTTACTGGTCCTAAAGGGGTTGGTAAGTGCATTACACAGTGAGGTCACACAACCACACCATATAATACACCCCATTTCCTCACACCTGCGCTCTGCCCTCATCTTCTGCTCCCTCGGGTATGCCCAAGACTTTGCACTTCAAACAGGGCCTTTCATACCCTGCCAAGTAAGTAAACAGCAGGCGGAAAGGATAGCCCTCATCTGTAGGCAATATATAGCTTGCAGAGGAATTCCCTTTTAAAGTGAAAGGCCTGACGCTTTTTCAGGGAACCCAGAATGCTCATCGATTATAGGCAAATTCATGCTGAAGAATGGAAACAAAATTGGCGATTGTTAATTTTCAAATTAAAAAATAAAAACAAAAGATAACAGTAATTTGGGAATAAAGACCTATTTTACAGTAGGCTTGCGCTGTGCTTTCAAAATCTCTTGTATTTTAAAAACAAAACTCTTAAAAGGGGCTTAGAGCACACCCATTACTTATCTTTGTTTTTCATTAGCTGGCTTCCACGTGGCATTACTAACCATTGGCTGGCTTTAAAGTAACTCCCACGTCTCTCTGGTTTCATTGGCCAGCTCCCCCTACTCACCTCAGTCTTCTCCTGGGCTTGGAGTCGAGTCTTCGGTTACCGCAGAGCCTGGCCCAAGTACTGCTTCCCGTTGGCAGTGTCCTTATACTGCAGTCTCTCTTTATTTACTTTCCAATATGCACTCTTTGCGTGCATGTCTCTGCAGTCCTTCTCGTTCAGCCCCGCTTATAATGCGGTGTATGTTAACTCATAGGCTTTCTACTGACACTGAGCAAGCAGGGAGCATACTTCATTGTTAAATAATTTGGAGAGTACCTTCCACCATTATATTTAACACACACCTATGGTGATGAATCTCTGCTACTTACTGCCGTTGACAACATTGGCAGCCAAATATAGATATTGCCGCTCTTTGTTTTGTGTAATACTTCAGACTGCGGTGTGCAGTTCATCTCAAAAGTGAGCCATCACTGCCACCTTGTGGATCACTTGTAAATTTAACACAAATGTTAAAAAACATAGATGTCTTGTTTTTCACTCTGGTTAGTTGTATCATAATGTAATTATATAGCGCGTATTGCCCCTGACGAGGTGTTGAAGCACTTTACATCACACACTGCTCCAGTAACCAAGGTAAGTTGTTAATTAAGTGATTGTTGTTTATTGGGATCAGTCATGTGCTCAAGGAAAACTATTCCATACATTTACTCATGTTTCTTTTTGCAAGATTACATTAATAGGAGTAGGTTGTTGTCATCTTTCTGCGTGCTCACTACTTATATGAGGTATGAAAAAATAGCAGAAGCAGTAAAGATTCTGAGATACGAGTAAGACAAAAGACATAACAGAAAATGTAACATTTTGTTGCGCAGAGCTATTTGGCTTTGTTCATGTTATTTTATTGATGTACAGCAGCCTGGGCTGCTTTACAACATGGCTTAAAGTAAACAAAAACAAGCATTTGCAATGCAATAGGCCTCACATTTACGAGAATTGAGCTATTGGCATTGTAAATGACAATGCCTTTTATTTAGGTGTTGTTTTTAAAACAGAAAAATAAAAGGCATTGTCATTTACATTGCCAATAGCTTAAACCCTCGCAAATGCGAGACCTATTGCGCTGCAAATGCGTTCGGGCTCATGCTATAAACTATTGTAAAAAGTGTTAGGAGAGAGCGTGTCTTGCCTGACAAAGCTATTTGAGAAAATAGTGCCCAGAGGCTGTAATTAAAGCCTACTGAGTAACAACACACATAACAGGTGGTGTCGCCATGGGAGGTTACAAAATGAGACAAGGCGGTACTAAGGAGGGAATACTAAGCCTATTGACCAATGAACAGCCACAGTTTACAGTGGACAATGACACAAGCCAATGAAAAATACAGGCGGAGAGTGGACGGAACTTCAAGTCCCTACCTGAATACAGCATGCCTCGTAGAGCAGCGCATGCGCTGCCCATGCTCGACCTAAAAGGTGCTATGAAGTGGTAAACGCTGGCTCCGCCATAGAGCTTTTTTGTGTTTACTTTGAGCCATGTCACAAAGCAGCCTGCGATGCTGTGCAACATCTTTTACAAAACATAGACAAAGCCAATAGAACTCACATAGGTAAAACCTATTGACTTTGCCAATGCTTGTTTATTGGAGGCCTCATTTAATAAAAAGTGTTTGATGCATGCTAAGTCTATGACCTTCAACTGGTGCAGATTTATTACTTTTAAGAATTCACACAAGGTTACCAAAGAAGGCCTGGACACTATATTTCTGGTAAACTCATGACAATTCCATTTTTGTGAAAATGTGCAGAGCGAATGCAAATCACTTGTTAAAACATTTTTCTCCATGGGGAAATATTTTTCAGCATGCAGAAACTCCTTTCCCTACACTCAACATTTTTTTTAAGGGGGAGGGGCTCTCCCGCTCTGGAAAATGTTTTCAGCCTATCCTTGTCAAGAGTACACTTTCAACATTTTCAAGAGTGGGAAAGGGCTAGAAAGGAGTTGGTGAGATAGGTACATTTGTTTGTGTACAAAAACTCATGGGGCATTCCAGTCCTGGAAATCCTACTTCCAGTCCACGTGTGCTTTCACCAACATCTACATGGCAGTAAATCCACTTAACAGCTCAAAACCAACTTCTGCACAGGTAAACCAAACCAAATAAGTAAACAGGTTTACTAATCAGGATGATAACATTTTGACTTTGGCAAGAACTTGCAGAGTTTATCTAGTTGTAAAACATAAACCAGTCAGTGATCTAGCGCTTGGTATATGCTCACAATTATGGCAAAGAAGAGAAGTAAGGCACAATGAGATGAAATGATTTGCTCAATAATTACACAATGTGGTCAAGTGAAGGAGGCGGGACTATGAGCAGTCTCGCTGATCCTTAGTTAGCAACCCTAGGCACTGGGTGCAAATAAAATCAGACTTCATTTACAGAAAACTATTTGGGAACTCAACCTAATGTGATTAAAAAAAACTAGCCTAAATGGAGTCCGTTTATAAGCCGAGCCTGACAAAATTGAAAAGATATGACATAACTAGAACTCTAGTATGTTCTGAATCTGGTAGAAATGTGGCATAACCTATAAACCTGCTAAAATTCAAACTGTGACACATAAACCCTGAGATAATCAAAGAGGGATATTCTCACAGTTAGGATATAAGGGGAATGCTGCCATAGTACGTCACCTCACTGCGTGGCACTAAATGGGACCAGTGGGTTTCTATACAGGACACACAGATTTCTGAAGCATCCCTTCTCTTTGGCAAATAGCTATTTTATAGAATTCCACATCCTTGTCATTACAAGCAAAACATAAGAATGGCCAAGGCTTATTGAGGCACACTCCGAATTGTTAAAACAGAAAACCTTGGACACAACCTCAATAAATACACATATTTGCGGTTTCATCATGTCAGTGTGAAAACAACAGATACCTTATCTCAATGGTAGAGGCTCTCAAGAATTCCAGTGGAACAACAGATCACAATTCAAAAACAAACTACCAACCCCTGAAACAATGACAGGATGCCCAGACCAACTCAAATGTACAAATCAATTATTAAACCAACCATGCAACACACTGTACCTTTCCAGGATGCTAGTCTGAAATGTAAGTCAATCAACTCTATAACTGCTCAAACCCACACCTGAGAGATTGCATATTTGATAACATCTGACAATTTAGAGATTTGTAAGTGAAACCTGATTCTCCCCATCGTCCCACCTTCATTTGAAATCCTAGTAACACATGAAATTTAGTAATGGACTCTCCATTCTTTGAACTTATATAGGAAAATCCAGAACCAATTAAAAACCAGACCACTGTTTTGAATAACACATTTCCCACACCAAAACATTATAATGCACTGCTAGACCACGTCAAGGAACTCCTCCCCTCTTCATAGGAGATTTCAATATCTCATTAAGCATCTGCAAAACCCCACTTTCATCAAAACTAAAATAAATATTTTCGCTGCATGATCTTGCTCAACTTACCTCTCAACTGGCACACAACAAAGGAAAGAAACAGAATCTAAATCTACCTCCAAAACTTTATTAGCCTTAAATAAACTGCCAAACGTGGCAGGACAAAAAGAAACAAAACACTATTTTACACATTTTATGCTGAGCTTCATATACAAGCTAATCAAAAATGACAATAATTAGAAGTCACGTTAAAGACATCTCAGTTCCTCGACTATTTGAAAATCTTGGCGCAATCACAAGAGAGATGTAAATGCCTCAATCCATTGAAAGTATATCTAAAATCTATATTGTGACCACCCTAAACACTGTCAACAAACATGTTCTACTAGCATAAAATTCAAAGAGAACCCACCAAACTAAGCTCCAGCAAAAAAAAAAAAACTGGAACAAACATCAATTTCCACTTAAAGAGCAGAGAAACATCCATAGAGACCTAACTTTCCTTACAAAAGACAACTGCCTTAAAAAGTATATCAATGAAGCCTTGAATCTTCTAAAGCACTCTTCAAAATAATAAACATTGAAATTCAATTTAGAAACTTAACATCTCAAGCTTGACTCTTATTGCAACAAATAGCGCCATCTACTTATCTGATAACATAATAGAAATACACAGGAGCTTAAACAAACACAGCCAATCAGCACTTCATCCAAATATACCACAAAACAACTCTTACATGGTCTTCTATTCAACTACATGAATGTAGTAATTATTGACCCCCCCCAACCGTCCATCATAATCAGACAACCCTATCTCAACACACCTGATAAAACCTTGTGCCCAGGACACAGCATCCTTAAACCTCAAAGTCATCAGGTCCTCCTCCATCTTCACAAAAATTTGGCCATATCACACCTTTAAATGGAAAAAACCCAACCCTAGATAATAGAGAATTCCAGAACCCAAGACCACGTCTCCAAACTTTCTTTTACTAGGAAATTCACAGAAAAGGCAGCCTCAATGTAACTTTTAGAACTTAAATCCAAGAATGATCCCCTAAAGCCTTTCCAATCTAGATTTCACCCCAAATGCAGCACAGAAACAGTAACCCTCTAAGAACTGATGTTCTACATACAATAGACGAGGGTGACACATGCCTTAATATTGCTCATAGGTAGAACTCAACATAATTGACCATGAGACAAATTATAATCCTTTCTACTGGGATGAGGACAGCTGAGTGTGTCCTGAAATGGTTATCAAAGTGGTTTTCAAAATCACAATTTAAGAACATAGATTCATTCAGATCAGGCATACCACTTCTAAAATGTCAAGTACCACAAGGATAAATCCCTGTTCCCTCTCTTTGCAACAGATACATCTAACAGTATAGTCTGATACTCCGCAAGAAGAAATGTATGGTAGCCAATCAATCTGCATAGGGTAGTTAATTTGATCAAATATTGCACTCCAGAAAACTTAACATTCTCGAAAACACAAATTGGATGAGCGCACACTCCCTGAAACTGAATCCAGCAAAATATAATTTCTTCTTCTCTATTTTAAAGAATCCCGACCTCCAGTCCCAAAAAATGGCTTGTAAAAGTCTCACATCTAGACATTTCACTCATCATGGCCTGCGTTTTTTACTAACTCACTGGCTTTATTTTTTAACAAAAAATAGCTATGGTGCCTCACGTTTTCAAACGTATGGAAAAAAATGCCTCCAACTACTTCTACTCAGAAAATTCAAATCGACTATTCCACCCTCAGACTTCAGATTGGCTTTACAAGCCCTGGTATTCATACTTAAATTGTGGCAATTCAATTTTAGCCAGCCTCCCCAAACCTGCCCTCCTTCCTCTTCCGGCCATTCTCTGTGCAGAAATAAGCCTTTAAGATGCTAAGAAATTGGACGTCATTCCTTACCTTCTGACAGACCTACAGTGGCCTTGCTTTCAAGCTAAATACAGTTTCAAACTGGCTAATGTCACACAAGGTTTTGCATCACAGCCACCCCAGTAACCAGAAAAGCAAACTCTGCACCACTGAAGAAGAAAGACAGTAGAAGTAAATTACGCCTCCTACTTGATATCCAGAAAGCAAAGAACTTCTAAACTCGAAACAGGCCTTCTCCTGCCAAACATCAAGATTCTGGAACACTTTAAAAGCAATCTCGCATTCAGCGCAAACTTGCTGTGTTTCCAGAAGGACCTAAAAAATCTCTCCTATTTAGACAAAACCAAAACAGTTATTCCTGTTAAACCTAATAGTGCACCCAAGTTTGTTGTACTGCCTTATAAATTGGTAAAGGTCTATTGCCCATGTCACCAGGTTACCGCTAACAAATATCACTAATAAATAATTTTCTAACAAAGACATCACTTCAATTCACATATTCTGAAGCTCTATTGATATCATGTTGTGACACTGAAAATATCCTGTGTCTAGTCTGTATTCAAGTTCACTAGAGTGGTTTACTGTAAGCCCACAAAGTTGTAACCAGTAACTAAAACTGACTGCATATTAATGGTAGCATGGTTTGTTTTTGTCAAAGGGAATTATGCATCATTAAATAACACGCTTATGAGGAAAATTACACATATGTGATCTGTTCACTGTGGGGTCTTTAAACATCGCAGAGTGGAACGCGAACCACAATTCTGACAACTATTGCTGAAAGCTTTGTTGTGTGTGCACATCTTCAAAGCACAGATCGGAGTGAACGAACAAACGTCACTCCTAATTATATTTTAAAAGCAGCTAAGACAGAAGTACATACCCTTTTCTTCTCGTGCACCTCCTGAATACACTTCATTCTCCACTTATCAATCTTATTCTCCCTTTCAGCTGCCCTCCCGGCTTCCTCTTTTTTAACCGGCGTCTCTTGTTTCTCTCTTTGTATACGAAGTCTTTTCTTCCGAATCTTCTCCAATCTCTTTTTCACCCCTTCAATATATCCGGGGCGATTAAGAGCTTTCATTTTGTCCTGCAGTTCCTTGTGGATGTTAGCTGCTTGTAGATAAACCTCAGACCAAACTTGTTCGTTCTCTGCATTTTCTTGTAACAACTGGCAAACTGTCCGGAGTTCCCACACCAACTTTTGGGAGCCAAGTACAAGTTCACGGGCCTCAGCTATAGACGGCGACCCAGTAGATTTTGTCAGGTGTAGTAGATTCTGCCTTCTGTTTGCCAAAAACCTTGAGATCCATATCTCATCTTGCTTCCGCTGAATAGATTCATCGTCCTGCTGACTTGCAAACCCACTATTAACCACTTTGGTACAAACAAGAGGAGAACCAAGGTTCCGAAAATGCTCAGCATTTGGATGCCACTGTCTTGGGGCCATGCATGGTGGAAATGGATGTTCAGTTTGCACTTCTGGCCTGTCTGGTTCAGGCAAGCGATTGATAAATTGCAATGGTGCCATCCCCGGATGGGGAAAACGCTGGTCATCTTGTGCTGGGGATTTGTTAGTATATGGAAGTTGATAATTTCCTTGAACAGACTGCAACTCGTGAGTGAGACATGGAGGGCCATATTTTATGGGAATGCTGTCTGAATAGGGAAACTGCTGACTGTTTTGAAGAGGAGGTCTGTCTAAATGAGCGAACTGTTGGTTCGTCTGCACCAATGACTTCTCCTGGTGAGGCATCGAGCTGTAGCTCTGAATTGATGCCTTCTCTGCATTAGCTGTGGGATGACCACTTTGTGCCAATGAACCTTCATTTTGCACAGGTATCCTCTGCGGCTCAGACGAGGTGATAAACTGCCGTTGTGCAGCCTCCTGTGCCATTAACTGGGGAAGGTTCTGCATTTGTAGCTTATCTGGCTGAGGCAAGTGAATGTTACCGTCAATTTGTGCACTGTTTGGCTTAGGAAATTGAGTTATTGCCTGCATTTGTGACTCGTTTGAATATTTGAAAGAATTACTAGTTTGTACTGGTAAGCTACTGCCTTCTGTAAACAGCTGGTGTGGCTGATTAAGGTGTGCAGGATTGCCTTGGAATGGCACCCTACCTAGATGCGTAAATGAGGATGGATCCTTTCTTGGCACACTGTTTGAATGGGTGTATGAAGAGTGACCTGGCACATTAGCCCGATCTGGATTGGGTACTGGACAGTTACCCTGACTCTGAATGACAGGCGGCAGCCAGGACGGAGAACTGTCATGCATTTGCACCCTAACTGACTGCAATGATGGTGGATAACTAATCCGTGGTGTATTTACTTGTTGAGAGACCAGAGGTTCACCCCCCAGTGGCACAGCTGGGCCAGTACCACCGGTTCTTTCAGAACCTTGTTGATGGACTGGATCTGAGCTAACAAGACACTGAGCCGCTGGGGAGGTAGATGGGAGTGCAGCACTATACTGAGGCCCATCTGAAAAGTTTGAACCCTGAAACATTGTATGGGAAACTGCTCCTTTTGGATCTGAATCCATCCTTGTGTTCTGTAACGCTGATCCACTACGATGTAGGTCTTCAGGTGGATTTCCCAAAGACCTACTAGTAGGGAATGTAGGCACCCTGTTGTCCAGGGGCACGTTGGTATTGAACGTTTGGTGAACATAGGGAGCCAAACCAGACGAGTCTTTGGTGTGCAATGGTGGGTGTAACTCGGAGCGTTTTGTCTGCTCAAATGGACCTCCATGGCGCTGGATCTGCTGAAAAGTAGGTTGCTCGGGCTGCTTGAGATCTGTGGATCTCAGGAACTCCTGCTTTGGACACGGCTGACCTGACCGGCCCTCAAATGTATTGTCACTCGGATGTTCTTTTATAAAAGCCCCACTCTGAAAATGGTTGGTGGGCTCAGGGGACTGCGATTGAAAAGAGGACGACGAAGACTGCTGCCTGGCAAAGGGCGTCTCTTTATATCGATGCTGAAAGCTCGGGTCTTGCAGCTGCTGCTCAGAAGAGGAGGACCCCGGAGCCTGCTGATAAAGGGGCCTCAGAAACTGGCCATGATAAGTAGGCATCTGAGGCTGCGCAAGGGAAGGGCACTGGGGCTGCTGAAAGGTAGATCCCCATGGCTGTCGGTGCTGATGGGGTCCTGGTTGATCGTGGGACTGCTGAAAGGGCGAACCATGCGTTTGTTGTTGCTGAAAAGAGTACCTCTGATCCTTGGACACCGCTTGAAACTGCTGATGGGAAGTGCCATGGGGCAGACTTTTCTGAAAGGAAGACACCTGGGGCTGAAATTGCTGAAAAGCACCAGCTTCAGCCTGCTGATATTGTGGCCCTTTGGTTTGCGACTGCTGAAAGCACGGCGTCTGAGATTGAGGCTTGGGACCGGGGTGGCCTAGACCCTGCTGAGCGGGTGCACTGTGTAGGTGCGGTGGTTGATAAGATCCACGGGTCTGGGTTGGTTGAGGGTGATGACCAAGGACCTGGGAGTGGTAGTTGGGCTCCTGGGCTTGGTATATTGGCCACTGCACTCTCCCCGCTGGAGGAGGCGGCCTCTCCATAGCGTATGAAACCCTGTATGCTCATCTATCTGCCATCACGAACAGCTCGGTCTCCCCGGGACCCCATAGAATGAGAAACAGGACTAGAACAACTTCCGTCATGACCTCAAAGCGTGGCGGCCATCTTGGAACGGGTTCTTTCGGAAATATATTTCAAGCAATCTACCCGAGTCAAACACTTCCGTTATGAATTTAGAAATTATTCAGCTGAATCTGACTATTTTTGTGCTCGAATATATTTGTAATTTGCATGCTTCAATTCGTAGCTGTTGCTTCAAACTCATGGGAGAGGATGTGATCTGACGGCTAGACTGCCGACTTTAGAGCTGGGAAACCAAGGTTCGAGCCTCGGGGTCGCGTCCACATCCTGTGATTCTGGGCAAATCGCTTAATCTCCCCGTGCCCACCAACAAAAAAAAAAACATGAATGTGTCCTTGTGTAACGTAACCGGTGCTCATGTAAAGTGCTCCAATACCTTCGGGTCGAGTTCGCGCTATATAAATATGCAAAAAAAACAAGCATTTGCAATGCAATAGGTCTCGCAGTTGTGAGAGTTTGAGCTATTGTAAATGGCAATGCCTTTTATTTACGTGTTGGTTTTTAAAACATAAATAAAAGGCATTGTTATTTACAATGCCAATAGCTTAAACTCTCGCAAATGCGAGACCTATTGCATTGCAAATGCTTGTTTAGACTGGATGTGGTTTTCAGTGCAGGCACTGTGAAAAAGGATGCACAGGAGTGGGGCCACGTGTTTTTTTTGGGCTCTTTAGACAGTTTGTCAAGGAATGTATTGAGGCATCCTATACATATGATGTTAAACCAGCCCAGGTATTGCATCATCACTGTGAAGATCAACACAATTATCCGGATTTTTCGCAGGAGTGTCAATGAATTGCATTAAGGGGCATACTCGGGCATGTGTATCCCTCATAATAATAATAATTGTAAAAAAAACACACTTAGCCCACTCAACGGTCGCCTCTGTGTCCCTACATACAGCATGTCTGTGCATGCATCCCTGCTTGGGAATAAACACATCAACAGGCAAGAGGTCTGCACGGTATAAAATGTGGACGAGACAAAGAGGGTGGGATGTGTCCTGCGACAGAGATCTCCATGGGTGATGTGCCCTGCGAGGAAATTCTGCAGGAGCGAGATCTACTAGGGAGATGGATCAGAAGGGGAGATCTACTCTGGGAAAGAGGTAAAGAAGGGGCACGTGGCACCCAGAGGAGATGTGCAGACGAGCCGAGGTGACGATCTGATGAAGCCTTAGATGTACCCTGCGGGGGGGGGTGCTCAAGATCAGCAGAGGTCGGCAGACGTAAAGTGCAGTGGGACAGAGAGCTGCTGAGGGGGTGGGGGGGAGATGTGCCCAAGGGAGATCACGGGGGGCCGGTGAGGGGAGGGCTCGCTGGAGGCTAGCCTCGCTGCAGAGGTGTCACAGGGGGGATGCTCCGGGTTTTGCTGGGGTGGGAGTAGCGTAGAACACAGTCTCGTCTCTCTCCACAGTGACCAAAACTCTCAAGTGCGGTGTCACTGGCGTGAGAGGGCATCAGTTCACTGCAGTGTGAGCAGCAAAGGGTAATAATTACAGCGCAGTGAAGGCCGCTCGCAGTGTGGCACTGATGCAACGGTAAGCGCGCCCAGTGAGCTGCAGTAAGAGACAGCATCCTGTGCGCTGTGACTGCAGTAATAGCATCACTAAAGTAAAGTCCGCTATCACTGTCCAGAGACAACAGCAGGGGCTCTCAGTGTGATGGACTAGTGTAAGTGCAGCTCTCGGCGTGATGTCCCTGCAGTAAGGGACAACATTCTGTGCGCAGTGACTGTAGCAGGGGCTAGCTCCCAGTGTGATGGGTCTTGAGTGAGCGCAGCTGGCAGTGTGCTCGTGTTGCAGTAAAAGCAAGCTCCCGGTAGAATATTGCCGGGGTAAGACTAGCTCCCAGTGTGGGTTACTAGCACCCGGTGTGACGTCACTGCATTAAAGGCTAGCTCCCTTGCGCGGTCACTGCAGTATGGACACAGTCTGGTGCAGGTCACATCGTAAAGAAACAGTGCAGTCAAAGAGGAAGGAGACGCTAACGTGCCGTCACTGCACGGGGGAGGAGGGGTCTGTTTCCAGCCTAATGCCACCGACATGAGACAAGCTTCAAGTGTAATATAAGAAGCGTGACCCGATGCAAATCTGATGCGACTAATAATTACAGCTACCAGTGTGGTGTCACTGCAGTAGGGACAATCGGTTTCCAGTGTGCGTCAATGTAGCAGGGACGGCTCCCAGAGCCCTTAGCTGCCCCAGATAAGCACTTGAGATCTCTTTGTACGGGTTCTTTTCTGTGTGATGTGCAAGCGCTATGTGCAATGGGCACACTGCCTAGTAGTGCACACAGCCTGATGACACATAATACACCTCTGAGCGTGCTTGCACTCGCGTCCGATAGTTCTTCTGTCCCCCGTGCTCATGCATATGCTCTTTGGTGCGCATGCGTATAGTGTCAGAAACGCACGCTTACACAAAACTAACAACTTAAAACTGGAGGCTCGGTACTCACAGAAGGCGAATCGTCCATGGCTGCAGAGGAGGTCGCGCACAGCACAAAGAAACAAAGGAGTTGGCCATAGCTGGCAAGGTTTCAGATGACTATGTGGAGGCGAGGCTAAGGCGCGGAGAGGAGGAGAAAGCGTGCGGACAACGAAAACAAAACACACATCACTGCATAGACCGGTCGGAGATGGTCCACCAATGAGAGTGCTTATCTTCCAGTCGCTAACCAATGAGAGAGCCGACTGGCGCGTGCTCCAGGCGTGAAGGCAGCATGGTTGCAGGAAGCCCGGGAGCGTGCAGTACACGTGACGCCTCGTAAAGATAAGAAATTCATTTGCGACACACGGAAAGCAGACGAGCCAGTCCGGGTGGGCCGGCCCAAAAAGCGAAAGGGAGGCAACCCAAACAGCTAATTTCCAATGGCAGGCCACTGTTTACCATAAACGGTGACGCCAGCCAATGGAAATAAGGGGCGGGGCTTCAAGCCCTTTTCTCAAAGTTCTTGTTCACAATAAATCTCGCCGAGCGAGCAGCTCATGCGCTGCAACGCTAGGCGAGACCTAAAAAATTAGAGGTGTCCACTTTCCTTCTGTTTCCCATCAGGAAGTTAGTAATGAGCTCCCCAATTCATAGCAACAAGGTCACCATGAGGATGTCTCTATAATCTAATGGTCTGCAATGTTTCAGCTTTAAAAGGGACAGCTGTTGGAGCCCATGGTTTAAGGCCCTACAGTCTACTTTCAGTAAGCCCTCCAATACATTATAAAGTGTGATTTTGGATATTTTCACAGCTTTTCACGTACCCTGTGCATATATGTGAAATCATTAAGCATTCTCCAGTGTTTGCCTGTAGCTGTGTAGACTAGATGTTTTTGTTTGTGCCTTTCATTCATGTGATTCACTTTGGCATTGGTTTGTTGTAAATAGCTGCAGGTATCGGTTCTCAGTATACACTTTTGCTTGGAGTAGAGTGATGTGGAGTAGAGTGGAGTGATGCAGAGTAGAGTGGAGTGGTGCAAGGTAGAGTGCAGTGGCATGGAGTGGAGTGATACAGTGCGTAGTGGCGTAGAATGCATTGGCGTAGAGAAGAGTGATGCAGAGTAGAGTGCAGTGGCGTAGAGTGACGTAGAGTTTAGTGGCAGTGTTTCAGAGTAGGGTGAAGTGGCGTAGAGTGGAGTGATGCAAGGTAGAGTGGAGTATTGCAGAGTGGCGTGGCACAGAGCAGGGGTGCAGAGTGCAGTGGCATAGAATGGAGTGGTGCAGGGTGGAGTAGAGTGGCATAGAGTGCAGTGGTGTAGAGAAGATTGCTGTAGAGTGGAGTGGTGCATGGTGGAGTGGAGCAGGGTATAGTGCAGTGGCATAGAGTATTGGAGCAGATTGCATTGGCATAGAATGCAGTGGTATAGAGTTCAGTGTTGCAGAGTACAGTGGCAAAGATTGGAAAGGCATAGAGTGGAGTGGTGCAGAGTGGAGTGGTGTAGACTGGAGTGGTGTAGACTGCAGTGGTACATAGTAGAGTGGGGTAGAGTGCACTGGCATATAGTAGCGTAGTTCAGAGTAGAGTAGAGGGGCATAGAGTGAAGTTGTGCAGAATGCATTCGCGTAAAGTGCAGTAGAGTGGCGTAGAGTAGAGTGGTGCAGAATAGAGTGCAGTGGCATAGCATGCAGTGATGCTGAGTAGAGTGGCGTAGAGTGCATTGTTGCAGAGTAGAGTGTTGCGAAGTTCAGTGGTGTAGAGTAGAGTGACGTAGAGTGCATTAGTGTAGAGTGCAGTGGCATATGGTGGTGGAGAGTAAAGTGACGTTCAGTGCAATGGTGTAGAGTAGAGTGGCATATAGTAGATTGTTGCAGAGAAGAGTATAGGCACGTAGAGTGCAGTGGTGCAGAGTAGTTTAAGCGATTGTGCAGTGGCGTAAAGTGTATTGGTTTTGAGTAAATTGGCATAAAGTGCATTGGCGCTGAGTACAGTGAAGTAGAGTGCAACGGCGTGGAATAGAGTGGCGTGGCGTGAAGTGGTACAGGGTAGATTGCAGTGGCGTAGAGTGGAGTGGCCTGGAGAGGAATACAGTAACATAGAGTAGATTGTTTCAGAGTAGAGTCAGTGGAGTAGAGAGCAATGGCATAGAATTCAGTGTCGTAGAGTGCAGTGGTGCAGAGTAGATTAGAGTGGATTGTCGTAGAATGCACTTGCGTATTGTGGATTTATGCAGAGTAGATTGGCGAAGAGTGTAGTGGCGTATAGTGCATTGGCATAGATTGGCGTAGAGTAATGTGGTGCAGAGTAGAGTGCAGTGGCATAGAGTGCAGTGGTGCAGAGAAGAGTGGCTTTGAGTTCAGTGGCGGAGAGTGCAGTGTTGCAGCGTAGAGTGGAGTAGTGTGAAGTGTCAGAGTGAAGTGATGCAGAGTAGAGTGGAGTAAGGTAGAGTGCAGTGACATGGAGTGGAGTGATGCTGAGGCTAGTGTTGTAGAATGCAATGGTGTAGAGTAGAGTGATGCAGAGTTGAGCGCAGTGGCGTAGAGCAGAGTGACGTAGAGTTTAGTGGCAGAGAGGCAGTGTTGCAGAGTAGACTGTTGTAGTGTGCAGTGGTGTATAGTAGAATGGTGTAGAGTGCATTAGCATGGAGTGCAGTGGCGTAGAGTGGTGCAGAGTAGAATAGTGTTGAGTACAGTGGTGCAGAGTAGAGTATAGTGGTGTAGAGTGCAGTGGTACAGATTAGATTTGCCTAGAGCGCAGTAGCATAGAACGCAATTGTTTTGAGTAAAGTGGTGTAGGGTACATTGACATGCAATGCAGTGATGTAGATTACAGTGGTGCAGAGTAAAGTGCAATGGTTCAGAGTAGAGTGGCACCGAGTGTAGTGGTGCTGAGTGCAGTGGTGCTGAGTGTAGTGGTGCTGAGTGTAGTGGTGCTGAGTGTAGTGGTGCTGAGTGCAGTGGTGCTTAGTGCAATGGCGTAGAGTAGATTGTTTCACAGTAGAGTTGAGAGGTGCTTGGAAAAGTACAGTGGCGTAGAGTGCAAAGTAGAATGGAATGGCATAGATTGTATTGGCATAGAGTGCACTGGCGTAGAGTGGAGTGGTACAGAGTAGTGTACATTGGTGTAGAATGCAGTAGCATAGAGTGCAGTGTTGCAGAGTAGAGTGGCATAGAGTGGAGTGGTGGAGAATGCAGTGGTAAAGGGTGCAGTGGTGCACAGTAGAGCAGTGTGCGGTGGAGTGTTTTGACAGAGAGTAGTGTAGAGAAGAAAGGCGTAGAGTGAAGTGACGTGGAGTGGAGTGGTGCAGAGTAGAGTGCAGTGATAGAGTGTGGAGTGGAGTGGTGTAGTGTGGAGTGGTGTAGAGTGGAGTGGGGTAAAGCGAAGTATGCAGAATGTGGTAGCGCACTGCCAATACAGACAACACATCTTCAATTGAAATAACCATTACATTTGCACAGACATACAGTGATAAAAGTATACAGCGCACAAACGATAATATGTAGAAATGTCATCATCTAGTGTATTGATTTGCTTTGATTTTATTAAAATATTTGTTTTCACCACACTTCAGAATAACCCAAAAATTTGCTCTATTTGTGCTTTTCTAATTATGATATTTTGTGTAATATCTGCACAGTTCATTTATGAAATTTAAATTTTGTTGTGTGCTAGAAAAGAAATAACATCTTACAACCTTCCTCAAGCACACCCCCAGTAGCCAGCATGAGTGTCACATAAATTCTCTCACTTTGAAGTCAGAGAAAGAAAAGTAAACACCAAGCTCCCTGGAAGAGAGCCTGACATTTGACCTCTGTCTTTGAATGGACAGCAAATGTGACAAGATAAGAACAAGATGTAAAGGCCTGTTTACAGAAAACCATTACTGATGGAAGAATACTGTAAATATGGTTTGGGCAATGGAAGGACAACCTAAAATAAATAGAGTCAGCAAATGGAAAGCAAGCAAATGTGAGTTACAAACCACAAAGCCAATGGTAAGCAATGGACGGAATGCATTCTGAATGTCCCCAAGAGGTCTTTAGCAAACCAGACTGTCTGGTAGGCTTTGACCTAAAAAGAAGGGTGTAATGCTAGAAGGAAGCTTGCGATTACAGAGCACCTCTGCTTTGTGGCAACTGGGAATAGTAACCGATGAAAAAGCACCCTGAGTGACCCGTTTAGTCACTGCAGCATTAGATAAAATAAACACACTCACGCTCGACCTGTAAAGCGGCACGGGGTTGGGGCAACCCTCCAGGATGACCCCAACCCTTCAAGGGGTCCCCTATTCAGGACAAGCCCAATGAATATCTATAAGATAGAGGTGACTCCGGGGCCCTCATAACACCCTGCAGGGTGGCCCCATCATACTGTGTTACACCACTGCCATAAAGCCCTGTCGATTAGTCATACCGCCCAAAATCCCATAAAAATCTATCTGGATGAAAGGACCGTTGCCGGCTTTTGATAAACCTGTTGTTTTAATACTAGAAGGATTCTTTTTAAGAACAAGAAAGAAAAACACGTAAAGCTCTACACACAGGGAAAAGAGTTCTGGAAAGTATATACCCTCTTTAGGCAAATGGAATCCCCTTTGGGAAGTGGAATATCTTAAGCCTGTTTCTTCACAGGTTGGTGCCATAAATGGCTGCTGGGAACCACACGGAAAAGAACACAGCGTCTATGTGGATAAGATGTGCTTGTCTAGTGTAGGCGCTGGACTCGGTTTCGGCTGGTTCCAGTGACCTGGAATTGCAAACTACTGGCACGGGGCATCTGAGCACAGAATGTGGGTGTTTCTAATGCTGGGCTCGAGCGCCAGGAAATATAGTTCCGCACTGATTAGAAGGGAGGCAGCTCACTACACTGGAGTTTGTGGTGGGTGGCTACAGGCAGGAAGCTTCTGGCTGCCACGGTCTCAGATGCTCCCCGCTCGTACTCTTAAAAGAACATTTTGTGAGCATAGCAGGCTGCCAGCAAAGAGTCGGCACGCCCTGCTGAAATGGTTGTGCTTACAGGCCCTCGCAAACCAGAGCGCGCATGGCTAACTCATTCCAGGGAGGCTATCCAGGAGACCCTAACATCCTGGTCCTGCTGCCTCCCATAATGCTTGTAGGGCCGGGTGCAAGTATGTTCGGCTGCTACAAGTTGTCCACAGGCCAGATGAACCACCTAGAGATATAGACAAGCAGGCCCCTTTGGTGGGGCCCATGTATGTAAACCCTCTCACTGTCCAGTCCCACAGACATCTTTGCAGTTGATTTTGTTTTCAACTGGCTCAAGAGACCTTCAGATTGCCCTCTGAGGAGGTCCCATGTGCAGAAAGAAAATGCCAGTGACGAAGGTCACCGAGATGATGACATCAGCAAGTGTTAAGGAAGTGACTAAGGTACGTAGGTGCCTTATTAGTTATGAAAATGTGCAGGTCAGAAAGACCTTCTACCCTTTTTCTGCTAGCGCCATTTTGTGGACGTTTCTTACTCGAGGGTGCAGCTCGAGTAAGCCATGATATACGCCCTCTAGCCAGCAGTCTTCCGGCTCCTGGAGCTTTGTTGGTGACTTTGGAGATTTTTTTAAAATTTTGCTTATATTTTTTGTTTCTCTTCCTGTTACACGTTTGATTATCCTCGCTCGACTTCTACTAGCAGGCGAGTCTCTACTTTGGCGTTGTTAAATGTTGGGAGAGTCAGTCCGTAGGCAGATAGATACGGGCTGGCCCCATCTCTTATGCTTTCAGTAATATTAGGTTTGGAGCTATGAGACGAGCAGAGTATAGACTACACCTGCTCATTCTAAGCATAAAATGAACATGTGATGCTCTGTAGGGGGTGCATCTTATCAGAACATTTTACTTCTCCAACTCTTTAATTTCAGAGCCCAGGAAATGTCCTATGATGTGACTCACAAGTAAGGAGTAAACCGTGCTTGTGAAGCATACCCTCCTGATATGCAGAGCGGAGCTCATTTCATGTGATTCTCAACAAGCACACACCAGAGGAAACTAACTTCACTTGCATACTTCTTCTTTTGCTTCTAATCTTTGCACTGCAGATTGTCTGCACCCCTAGGGTTATGATTAAGGCTCCCAGTTTTCCACTGCTACTGATTTTTACAGATAAATATAGACAGAAAACAATTTGTTTCCTGTCTGTATTGATTTTTAAAAGTGGAAAAATACAAAAAAAAGGGCTTCTTGTGAAGGACTCTCCATGCTGTCTCATGAATTCCAGGCCAACAGCTGAGCAGACAGACAGCATGGAAAGTTGAAATACAAGATGACATTTCCTAAATTGCAGTCATATGTTGACACATAATTGTATGCAATGCTAATATTTTACCTGTGGGTGTAGTGTTTTGTTATATTTGGCTGCTTAATTTGCTAAACACTACAGGTATCAAAGTGTGACTGCATGTTTATCAGTTAAACAAATGTGGAAACATACTGTTTATGACTTCATTTATGCTCAAAATATAAACTAAATATGTATTAATACCAATAAGATGGCCCAAAAATAAATATGAATACATACAGACAGATATCTTTTAAAAAAATAGGTACCAAAAAGCTGGAAGCCCTGGTTATGATCCATGTACAATTAGATATCTTCGCCTAGTTTTCCTCCTCTGGATAACATTTCCCAGTGCCCATTGGCCACTGCCGTCCCCAGGACCACGAGAAGAGGTTTCACGGGGTGAATGTCGCAGAAGGTGGGTGCTGCCGGCGTCGAGACAGCAGGAATGCCCGGGCATGTTGGAGAATGAGGGAGGGGTTGTTAGGCTATTCATGCAGGCAGTAGGAATGTGTGTGGGTATGCGGGATAACGAGTGAAGTGTGGAGGTGCCGTGGGTGTGTGCACGAGTTCTGGGTGCGCAGGAGGGCGAGCCGGGGAACATGGAATACACCAGAGAGTTATGTCATGCTGCCGATCACATACTGTAAGTGCGTTACCAGTTCGTTTGCATGTACCCATGCACAACAAAACAACAAGAAAGGCGCTGGAAAAAAAAAACATGACTGGAGGAGTGACAGACTTCAACTAATCCTTTGATCCGACGAGACAGCCGCGCTTGGCAGGGCTGCGAAGGGAAATCCAGGCGTCACGCAGCAGTTCAGAGGCTCGGAGAACAAGAGGCAGAAGATAGCCGGGCAGGAACCCTGCCGCGCAGCCCGCAGGACACACATGACCACATGTCCCCCACGCACACAGTCACACACGCTAGTACTGAAGGCTGAAAAAACACAGAGGCAGCCAAAAACAACGGCACTAACTGGAACCAAACCGAGAGGAGAAGGGCAGAAAGTGAAAACGTTACTACAAAGCTTGGCATAAACGTCCCGTGGCGAATGCTTCCTATTTAGGAAGTAAACAGGACCTGGGAGCTATATTCGCTCCTGGCTCTCGCTAGGTGATGTCACAGAAAGAGAGAGCGGGAGAGACAGAGAGAAAGAGAGAGAGAGAAAGCGAGAGGAGAGAGAGAGAGAGCCAAGGAGTGCTGCGTGCATGCGCGCGCAGTCTGCTCTTTTTGGAAGCACTGCACTCGTGCTTGTGGCGCGCCCCTGCTCGCTCCCGCAAGCTGGATGCTGCCACAAGCACGAGTGTGTGCTTCCAAAAAGAGCACAGCGACGGCTAAAGTTCCTCCTATGCAGCGCATGCGCGCTGCGTAGGCGAGACCTAAAAACTCATGCGAAGTGTAACTGATTCAACAGTGCCGCTATGCTCGATTATTTTACCTGACTAACAGCCTTGGACTGTGTGATGCCTATTTTTTTTATAGCGACAATTGACACTGTTATAATTGACTTGTGTCTTCCCTGCTGCTCAGCTAGTATGAGTGTTAGAGTGCCTGATGACCTCATGGAATGTTTGATGTGCCTGGCTTGTGTGTGGAGTGTCAGTTGGTGGCAGGCAGGCTGAGCGGCAGGGAGGCTGCTCCTGGTGGGGCTAATTTCCATCTACTTATCTTCTTCTTATGAACTTAACCTGGAACTAAGCTTAAATAAATCTACCTTCTTTCATACACCTCGGTTAATGGACTTCATATATACAACATTTTTGGCGACGATTTTAAAGAACCTATGCGTGGAGGAAGGAAGGCTGTGCTGTCTACTCTGGAACTAAGGAACCTACTAAATATACTAAAGAGATTGGATTTACTGAAACCTTAAGGAAAAGGAAACGTTATGGAAACGCCCTGCTCAGCCCCACCAGTGTCCCTCATCAACAGGACAGCCTGCAGCCCAGGGCGTTTGACCTTTTAATACTGTGGAGTCTGCTGGCATTATACTGCCTTGGAAGAGTTGCCTCTGTCCTGCAGCGTGGGCGTTTGACAGTCCACTTCTGAGGAGCCTGTGGAAAATTTTTGCTTTTGGACACTCTCTGAAGACATGAGAATTCCTCAGAGGCGCAACAAGTTTGGCACATCCTGCTAGTGATGTGTTTAATCTAGGCACTTAGCCTGTGTTGGGACTGTCAGAGTGTGATCTCTACGGTGTGGACAGCTTGGCGTTGACCGAAGCAAATCAATTGGATGTGGAGGAAAACGGATTACTTGGCAAGACTGACTGGGCACGATTGTTTTTTTGTATGGTTCAAATCTTTTTATTGCGATTTTTTTTTGTTTTTTTTCCTTTTAAACAAGTACACTCACCTACCTACACCCAAGGCACAACAAGTCATAAAAAAATAATTTGCAATGCAGTTCTGGTCTCGCATTTGTGAGAGTTAGAGCTATTGGCGTTAATCGGGTAGAATAATTGATGGAAAAATAACAATGTTGTAGGAAATCCAAGGTAATGCACCACCTATACCTAGTTTTTAAGTGGTAGGGACCACTTATGAATTATTATGTAGTACAAATGGACCAGTCATTGCCAAGACAATTGAAGCAGCATTTCCTTTTCTAGACTTCTCAATGATCATCGGAAGTGTTTCAATGACTGAGGACATAGCTTACAGGTAAGTTTGTTTCATTTATTTATTTTTGATTTTGTGCCAAACAGGCAAAGCAAACATTAAAACATCACACATATTTACATTTTAATACATTAAAAACGAATTAAACCTTCTGCTACTTTTGTGTACATTGTGGAGGACTAACATCAATTGTTTCTTGTTAAAGTTTCCCCCCTTTCGTTCAGAAACGGAACCATAGATCGAAACTCCGCCCCTATGCACACAAAAGTATAAAAAATGCAGTTCTAGACTACAAATGCCTGGTCATCTGTGTGTTACATAATGTGCTTTGCAGGAGACATATTAACCCTCTATGCTACTTTAATTCAAAACTGGGACCAGACAAAACTCAGGCTTCTGCAGCAAATAGGTTAACATCCAGAGTTTTCTTAGCATTATTATTATTCGCTGAGATTTAGTTGGCACACAAAGATCTCTGCAGCAGGTGCCTTAACCCCATAAGATATTTTAAAACGCAGACTTTGCAACCTATTAAGCAGAAACGATTTACTTCCAGGTTTCTCCTTGTTGCCAATTTCTTTGTGGTAGGGTTTAAAAAAATAAATGTATAAGCTGAGGCCCAGATTTTACTTTGGGGTTTATTTCACTTTTTTGGCACAACCCTGATGCAAAATCCTATTTGTTAAATATTGTAATGCGCTCAAAGGTACTCATGATAGACCTGCTATACATATGTGTTAGGTCTTAAGATCTGATGCCACTTCTTGTTGTGTTACTTCCTGTGAGGTCATTGGTTGAGATGTCATTGGTTGTGATGTCACCCACTGGGATGTCATGCTCCCTGATGTCACTTGCATACTGCCTAACTCGGTTAGTCATCCCATTTCTTTTTTTAGGACTTGTGCCCTGGGTATATCCATGAATGAAAACGGTTCCGCTGCTACTCATCGCCCAGTACCAACTGCACCCACAGAACTCCCTGATAAACCTGCATTCCACATAGCACACTCACTACCCAGCTACCAGCTGGTAGATGAAGCCAGAGCTGCAAACCGCCTGAGGAGCGGGCGATGGCAGAGCAAACCAGAGTCATGGCGGCGATCACGACGTGGAGATTCACAGGAGCGATGACAGCTGAAGAATGAATGGCCCCTGAATCAAGAACTGTAACAGATGGAGAATAGGGAGACCCAGATGACGGTCTTCAGGGGAACCATAATTCTGTCGAAGGAGGCAAGGAATATGTAGTATCTAGGTCTGAGATATATGTTGTGTGAGAGTAGTATGCAAGTGTACGTGCAAGAGTGTTCTGACTGGGAGATGGAATATGTGCTGCAGAGTCCTCTGAGTGTGCGAGTACTCCACTAGGAGTTAGTGCGGCAGCTCATGAAGAGAAGGGCTGAGCTGCATTAACATCTAGCTCCTGATGAGGTTTTTGTATATATGTAACTTACTCCTGAACTTGTATGTGCTTGTGTTAGGCAGATCATTCCCTCCACTACAGAACACTCAGACAGCTAAAGCAGCAGAAACCTTCGGTACAAGGTTATGTGAATGGAGCGGACTAACTCCTGGGGGGCTCTCCATCTGACCAGCACTGAGTATTCGCATTACTCCCACAGCTATGAAATCCATTCTCGGTTGGACATGGTTTTACACTCAAACCCTCTTAAGGGTGCAGTAACACATGCTGACTTTCTAGCGAGGACGCTGTCTGATCACTGCCTCCTGCTGAGGTACTCTAGCTGACGCTGTGCTCTCGACCACCATCAGAGATAATATTAAACATTATTTGAGACTACAGAGGAATCAGTGGGTGACCCACAGGTGGAAAACAAAGCATTTAAAATCTGCATTGGGGGAAGTTGCATAAACATGACACTTGGGGTTATGTTAGAGCTACGTTAAATAAGGAAATTAACACACTAGAGAAAGACTGCTGCACTCCAGAGAAACAAGCAGTAATACAAGCAACAATGGAAATACTATTAGAAACCAGACAAAGCTATAAGCAAAGCATGCAGCACTTGAGGCTATCTGACTAAAAGGACTACAACAGCCAGACAGTATGATAAGGCGGACAAATCAGGTGACCTTACGGCATGGTTGGTGTGAAATGAGAGAGCCAACACCCTCATTATAGCCCTAAGAATCCGAGAAAGGCCTAATGTCAACACTCACAAGGAAATCAAGGAGGCAATGTCAGAATACTACAGCGAATATATGTGAACCCCCACAAGCCATGAGCGTCAGAATAGGAGATTATGCACAAGGGATGAGATAGAAGATGTTAACTCCTCTGGAGGCAGAGGAATTGGATGCCTCTGTTACCCCAGCAGAGTTTAAGCATGTGCTCAAACACTTGTCATTCGGCAAAACTCCTGGGAGCAATGGTCTCCCTACAGAGTTGTATGCCATGTATAGTGCATGGTTAGCCCCCAAATTACAGCAAATGTATCTGGGGGCATACAACCAATGGAAACTGCCAGTCGACCCGGGAAGCAAAACTGGTGGTAATGCCAAGGTCATATTGCGACCCACTAGAAATGACCTCTTATTGCCTACTTTCCATGTGAAACGTAAATTGTAAAATACTGGGTCAATTGCTGTCAAATACGATTGCCCCATTGTTGCCAAACCTGGTTCATCAAGACCAAGCCAGTTTTGTCCCAATCAGAAGTACAGCAAGAAACATCATTGTCTATAGTTATCCAGAAAGCGACCTTTGGAACTGCTGTTCAAGCCCTCTTACTCTTGTATCTGGATGGTGGTAGTGCCCTATTCCATAGTCTCCCAGAATCCACACTGGCACCCCTCACAGATTTCCTACATGCTGCAGCATGTCTCAATCAGGGCCTGAAGAAATATGGTCACATCACCCCCATCCTGATGGAACTTCATTGGCTCCCCTTGTTGGCTTGCACCATCTGCAAAACTAGCTGCAGCATTTACAAAGCTATTTCAACCAGCACCTCGCTTATGTTGCAGACAATCTTACCATCTCCTTGGATGACGGCACACCTGCAGCTAGGACACAATCAGACTGCAGATTAAAAAGTGTAAAAGATTAAAAAAAACAAGATGAAAGGCATTTTCATCTATCCACGCAGGATCTGGAACAACATTCCTGTATCTATCAGGACAGCCCCAATGCTGCTCCAATTAAAAAAAAGAGTTAAAGATTCTCCTCTTTAAAGAACACTACATCACAGTGCATTAACCATTCACAATTCGGCTTAACCGCTTAACCGCGGCGGCAATTCCGCCGCGGTGCCGCGGTTTTATTGAGTGGGCGGGGCCGCGTCGGCCAACGGACGTGCGCAGCACTACGGAGGTAGTACTCGCGACGGCCGTTGGCCGAAGGGGGCGCACGGAAGGGGTTAATCTCCTCCGACTTGTTGACTTTATGCTGGTCTTTGACCATGTACAACGCTCTGCTGTCTTTTGGCAAGGTTCGTGCTATAGAAATACCATATATAGTCCTATACATACAAAGTCTCTGGACAAGCATTGCTTTTACAAAGATTTTTATCTTTGAGAACCTTCAGCTCAGTCCAGGGAACGCATTGACACTAGCATCAGGCCAATAGTCTCTGTCCAGGAGTTGTAAAACCTGCAACAGTATACTTATTGAATTAATGAATGCCATCAAGAGTTACTGCCGAAACATCCTTTCAGCCATCGAATGTCTTTCAGGCTTTACAGTATGGGGTGTCCTTTTATGCAACTTTGCTGAAGGAGGCTCCTCCTACTTGGTCTCTCAACCTCCATCGGGTATCTGAGTACAATTCATCAGGACTAAGGCAATAGCATTATCAGGTATGTATCCATTAAGAGAAACTGATTCATGTTGTATAGGTTTAAAATAGGCCTGATGCCCCAGTCTTTTTTAGGGACAGTGATGTTCCTGGTGTAACACCTAAGACCATTTTCCTGATTCAGAAGCAACTTCATTAACTCCCAGAAGCAGAAGCTTTTGAATTTCGTGTAGAAGATCTATACATTTTTTATTCAACTTTGGAGGGGAGGCAGGAGGGACTTCTGGGAGGTTAGAGGTAGACTATGCAAAATTATTTTCAGCACCCATTGTCTTTAGGTATGAAATGCTGCAAAGTCTGAAGAAAGAAAGACAACCACCTACTGTGGTGACCTGCTCCTTGATCCATGGTGTAGATATTTACAGAACTTCTCACAGAAGGACAGCATCATTAGAACTGGTAGTCCTGGCTGCAGGCTTGTTTCTCAGATGACATCTGTGATTTTGGGTCATATTTGAAGCTTAGGACAAATTCCCTTTAGAGGTCTGCCTGGCTCTGAAAGCATCAAATGCCTGTGAGGACTGGTGAATGCCCTTTTGTTGACCTGAGATAATAGAACATTAGGAGTTTGCGGTCACCACACCAGTGTTACATTTCTCCAGAAGCTCACCTTTTGAGGGGGCAAACATGATTATGCCATCAAAAGGCACATCCTTGACTTAAATTCAGAGCCAAGCATGCCTATACATGCAGCATGAGCTATTTCTTGAACTAACTGTAGTGTCTACAATGCCCTTGTACTTTATACATTGTATTATGGCAGCTTCCTTGGCCTCAAATGTCCTGAAGAAACTTTTCCAGCAGACTACATAAGAATACATTCATCAAATGTTTCGATATTGCCCTTTATTTGGACGTTATGACAGGACAAAACTGTATAAGAATGTATCTGTCTTCAGGAAAGACATCTATTTCTATAGCTGAAAAGCCTTTTTTCTTGCTACCACAACTGAGAATGGACTAATGGGATCATTGCATTGCCTGGGTTCTTCTTCTCTGTGTTCCCGGATCCATGGAAACCACTGTTTCTAAGTGTGGCAGTGCCCAGGTAGAAATGGATTGTTCAGGTATAGATTGTTCAATTGACAGAATTGTCTCTAAAGAACAAAAGGTGCAAGTGTTACAAACAGACCAAAAGTATAAAGTTGAGATGGGTTTAGGGAGGACACTAAATCTAGAGCATGCACTGTTTGAGCACCAAAAGGAAACTGTTTAGAAGAATGTGGTTGATGCTGATTTTATAGCAAGGCATGAGGGCTAATATTAACTTTTTTCACTGCCCAACTCACAGCAGCAACAGAAAAAAGAAGGTTGGATTCCTTAACATTCTAAAAGTTAATACAAATACGTAACTAGCAGCTATCTTCATACTTCTTTTGGTGCTTCAGCTCACAAAGATAATTACTCTGTGGGGATGGCTCTAACTTTGAGAGGATGGAAGCTGATGTCTATTCACAGTGCCATGTGAATAATGTATGCATTGACTGATGCAGACACATTGTAGTTGGGTAAGTGGGGTTTTCAAGTAGACCTGATGCTGTGGAGTTTAAACTTCATAATTTTGGACGACTCTTAATAGTTGTTCAGCGAAAAGGGTTTTTACTCTGGAGGTTTTGACGGTAATATTACTGTTGTAGATGTTTTAGGAGTATTGGTGCACTCGGAGTGATATCGTATGTTAGTACAGGTTTTATGTTGGCAGATCTCAAGACAAGGGTAGGGGAGGCAGTTGGAGCACATAGAGATGGGGGGAGGTTTTCAGTGCACTTTCCGTTAGCACATTTCCATTGATGAAAGAGGCAACACTTGTGTAGTTTTCTGTTGATAAAGATCCACATCTTATGTGGCTTCTGCTTGGAGTAATCGCCTTGACAGTCACTGCTTTTTATTTCTATGATTGTCAGCAGCATACATCTCTTGGATGGTATAAAAGCATATACAACACTTTACTGCAACAATTCTGGAAGTTTCCCCTTGAGTATAACTGTTGGACAAAAGACAATCCTGCATTCATTAGTAAATCTGCGTGCATCAATCCACTAGGACACTCACTTCTATGTGAATTTTTCATTATTAACAGCGCTTGTAATCCTTTGAAGCCCAGTCTTGCTGCCAAACTCCTCATAGCACCTGCTTCTTTCATTCCTACTTATCACACACTTCTAGGAATTGGTTCCTACATAATTCGAACAAATTAATCCTGTTGTGGATTGACCCCAGGCTTTGTATATTTGTTAACTGTTCCAAAAATGGTAAAATGTTGTGGTATTGCAGTTGACCCACCCACAACAAAGAAGGATAACTGTAAGTGACTCCTGGCCAAAAGTAAACATGATAAACATGTGCCTTGATAAATGAAAATTTTAACCTAGAAAGAGGAACCTTTAAATTTGGGACAGAAAACATTTGATCTTCAAAACAGCCCAGCCTGCATCTGAGATTCAGCAACTTTTGCAGACTTAATTCCCAATGCTTTTTGCTGATCTATTGCACACTATATTTCATGCTTCAAATACAACTGGCATTATCCATATTTTTAAAACCATTGGATCTGGCTTGTTCGCTGATTTTAAGACTATTTTTAGATTCATCCTTTCCTTCTTGTGGTATCTTAGCTACCAAGTTACCATTGCCATGGTGACTGGAAGCTAGATATCACAGGGAGATGCTGGAATGGGAAGTGAAGGCAGTTAGACAGAGGAGTTGCTGATGGATGTACATGTACCTGCTTGCTCCGAATAAAGATACCAACTTGGTTCATATATCGGTGTGGACGTATCTTTACATTTTGGCGACTGGCGATGGGAGTAAATCCTGATAACCTTTAACACGAAGATTACTTCAACTTCGTTGAGATTCATATGAAGATTACTTCGATTCATGTGAAGATCACTTTATCTTTCATGTGATTACTGGTTACCATTTGAGCAAGAAAGGAAGCGGATCAAGCAGACAGAAAATTACAAAAGAACTTCACGCTCATGGTAAACCACAATCCAACTTTTAATACTGCGGAAATTCAACTGTTGGACATCGAACATTACTTCCTAGTCTTTATTATTACTAGGACAACGCGTCATTATTATTTGAAAATTACACGTATTGAACTGCTGTGGAAATTGAAGGTCTTCAGGAATTGTACCTGTACTTAAGCGACGGTTGGAGTATTCTTCTTCATAAGCGACGGTTGGTGGATTCTCCTTTCTCGGCCGCATTTTTCGAGCGGCGGTGACATTCCATCTTGCCCGAGCTCCATTGAGGTGACGTATGCTGATTCGAGCGTGCGCAGGCGCATACTGACGTGGCTTCTTGTTTAACGCAGCCTACGTTATCCCAGCACACGTCATTACACAAGGTCACGCAGCGTGACCTTGCGTGTCGGCCATGTTATATTTTTATAATTTTAAGGAAGTGCTGCCTAGCAACCTCACGACCTACAATTTTCTTGCATCGTCATTGAAAACATTGCTCTACAGCGGCTGCATGTTTTGTCACCGAAGCTATTCTACTCAATCGAATATTTACAGTATTTATAATATACATTTATTTACTTTCAACCGCGCATCAAGACTTAACATTTGCGGTGATATGCGCATCGCATATCAGTTATAACTCTTTTTGAAACTTTACTCTATCTTCGTGTGGAGCATGTTCAGTGACACTCACCCTACAAGGGAGAAAAAAAAGAGAACTTTTTGGTTATCAAGCACACACGGTGATGTGCACACCAAACCAATTTTTCACAAAATTCAATGCTTAGCAGGATCACCTTATTACATGCTATGCACTCATTTATTTATCTTCATGCATTTGATATCCTATTCTAATTCCAGGCACTGTTTTATTTAAATTTATATTCATACCTATTCTAGCATGGCATCTCAAAGTTACGGGTTGGTTCCCCCTGTTCCATTTCTTCCTTGCCCTGGTGAACCACTATTAAAATGGTCCGATTGGAAAGATTATTTTTTAAATTATATTGCAGCTTTAGAAGAAGAAAATGAGGATGAATTTACACCTTCTAGAAAGAAAAAAATGTTATTACATAGCTTAGGACCTGAAGGCTCCAGAATATTTAATCAAATGGAAAAGAAGGTAAGATCTACTGAAAATGCCAATTTTTTTTAGAAGCGTTAGAAGATCTTGATGCACATTATCACCCAACTGTTTGTGTAGGTATCAACAGATATTAATTCTTTCAAAGAAAACAGAACAAATCCGAATCAGTTGAAGACTATGTGTCAGCTCTAAAAAAATTAGCCATCAACTGTGAATTTGGATCTCTGCATGATAGTTTTGTTAGAGACCAGCTGGTTATGCATTCTAATAATTCAGCTATTCAAGAAAAGTTATGGGTATGCTGAGATGCTACTTTAAATGAAATTATCGCCATTGTAAAGAAGGGTGAAATGTCCAGAAGGTGCGCAAAAGTAGCATTAAAAAGCAGTGATGATAGTAATATTGTCAGTAAAATATCACACAACAATTATGATGCGAAGAAGAATGATAGACGGCCCCACAAATAAGTTGGTAAGAAATTTACTAATCCAGGCAAAAGTGATATTGAGGATAAACAACCAATTTGTTTCAGATGTGGTTATAAAGGCCACACAGCGAATGACAAGTGGTGCCCTGCCATAAAGTCTAAATGCACTTTTTGCGGCATCGTTGGCCATTTTGCAAAAGTTTGCAGAAGGAGAATCAACAGAGGTAAAAAGAAATTTGAAGGGTGCATTGAGGACAAAAATGAGAAGGTGGAGGAGAATAGTGAATCTTCAAGTGATGATGGTATATCATGTAGTATTGAGGATATGTGTGATGCGGAGAATGTTGTTTTGAACGTTTGTACCAATTCAAGGAAAAAACCTGTTTGTGACATAAGCATAGGTGGAGTACACTTACAAATTGTACCTGATTCTGGTTCTCCATATACCATCATACAACGCACAGTTTGGGAGAACAAATTTGCTAATATTCTTGATAAAAAGTTGAGACCGACTGATATTCAACCAGTAACGTTTACCGGGGAGAAAATTCCCATGGTTGGGTTTGTAGAAGAAATTTTCAAATTTAAAGACAGAAGTGCACTCGGTAAATTATATGTTGCAGAAAAGGGACCATCTGTACTAGGTTGGATGGACCAAGGAGAACTTGGAATCATTCTTAATCCGAAAATGGATGAACAAGTCATGCTTTTAGATGAAGGTGACAAGGATTTAGTCAATGTCATCACTAAACAATTTCCCAATGTTTTTTCTGGTAATGTGGGGAAATCAAGGGGATTTGTACATAAACTTGTGCTAAAAAGATAATGCCATTCCTGTATTTCACAAACCCAGGAATATTCCCATAAGTGTGAGAGAAGGTGTCATGGCAGAATTAGATGCCTTGGAGAAGAAAGGTATAATTGAGCCTGTAGAGAGTGCTGAGTGGTTGGCTCCTTTAGTCGTAGCACGCCAAACCTGACGGCCGCTTGCGTCTATGTATTGATTTAAGAGACCTAAACAAAAATATCATAGTTGATAAGTTTCCCTTACCCAAGATAGATGAATTATTAGCACAATCTAAAGGGATTAAATGGTTTTCGACCATAGATCTAACCTCTGCATTTTATCAGATTCAGTTACATGATAGCAGTAAGGATTTAACAGCATTTATAACTCCATTTGGATGTTATCGCTTTGTGAGGATGCCTTTCCGTCTTGCCTCGGCGGCTGCTGTTTTTCAAAGATTAATGCATAAGATGTTTAAAAACCAAATGGGAGTAACATATTTCCAGGATGACATTTTAGTCATGGGTCGTAATAAAACTGAACATGATGATCGTCTTAAAGCTGTGCTGGGTAAATTGTCTGAGAAAGGTTTAACGGGTGAATTAAAGAAGTGCAAATTTGCAATGAAATCAGTCACTTACCTGGGCCATGAAGTTGGTGGTGATGGTATTTCACCCAAGAAGAATTTAATTAAGGCAATCAGCAATGCATCCGCACCCAGATCAAAAGAAGAAGTAAGATCGTTTCTTGGCTTAGCTGAGTTTTATTCAAAATTCGTACAAAACTTTGCAACTAAAACTTCTAATATGAGGCAACTACTCAAGGTTAAGCAAGAATTCTTTTGGAATATGGAACTCCAAAAGGATTTTGAGAATATTAAGGAAGATCTTGTTTCTGCTTTTCCCCTACAAGGGTTTGACAATCTTGCCCACAGCATCATTACTACCGATGCCAGTGGTAAGGGTCTGGGCGCGGTTTTGTCACAAGTTAATGAAAAAGGTGAAGAAGTGACAATAGCATTTGCATCTCATTCTCTGTCTCCTCCGGAGGAAAAATACTCTGTTATAGAGAAAACTGTCTGAATTTTTCCATGGCCCAAACAGTAGCCAACATCTCTTTCTCTATAACAGAGTATTTTTCCTCCGGAGGAGACAGAGAAGTTGGCTACTGTTTGGGCCATGGAAAAATTCAGACAGTTTGTGTGGGGTACTAGATTTACTTTGCGTACAGACCATAAACCATTGCTCAAGGTGTTGACTTCGGAAGGTATACTCAAAGCTACACCTAGGATTGCTAAAATGAGTCTGAAACTGTTAGACTTTACATATGAAGTTGAGTATATACCAGGAAAAATAAATCAAGTTGCTGACTACCTCAGTAGATCCCCTATACCTTGTGAAGATACAGAGTGTGCTGATTGGGATGATTTTAATGTAGCAGCCATATATGATGATGCTTGTGCTATCTCTAGGGAAGAGTGGGATACTGAATATTTACTAGACGAAACCTTGAGAAAAGTGTGTAATTTTGTCATTAAGGGGTGGCCTAATAAAAGTGATCTTCAAGATGATTTGAAAGCCATGTGGGAAATCAAAGATGAATTGTACATTGATAGAACCAATTATATATGCAGAGGTGAAAGAATTATTGTTCCTTTTAAGTTACGCACAAGAGTATTGGAAATCAATCATGAGGGTCATTTAGGCATTGTCAAATTTAAAAATAAGATCAAAACGTCATATGGTGGCCTGGCATTGATAGGGATGCAGAAAAATTTGTTAGACAATGTTCTATTTGTCGCGAAGCTGATAAAACACAACGTGTATTTAGACCTACCTTGGGCTCTAGGCATATTCCTGAACATCCTTGCGAAGAGTTAAGCATTGATTGGTTAGGCCCTATTGATGATATTGATGGTAATTGTAAACACATTCTTGTAGTCATTGACAATTATTCCAAATGGCCAGAGATTGAAATTACAGAGAACTTTAACACCAAACAGGTCATTAGCTTCTTAGAAAATTTGTTTATACGTGAAAGCATTCCCAAAAGTATACTCAGTGACAATGGTCCTCAATTTTCCTCAGAAAAATTCATAGATTTTTTAAAAGGAATGGTATTTGCGAAAATAAAACCCCAGTTTATCACCCAGCTGGAAATGGTTTTGCAGAATGTTTTAATAGAGTTATCATGGGGAGAGTACAAGCTTCTTTGAATGCAGGGAAAGATTGGGAAAAAGAGCTTTTTAAAACTATATGGGCTTACAGAATCACACCCACGGGTACCAGTTATAGTCCTTTCAGGATTTTGAGGGGTAGAGAACCTTTTACAAAAGACAACGTGCCTTGGAACACTATGAAAGTGTATGGCAAATGGTCACCTGCTGTGGTTCGATCTAATTTAAGGAAAATGCATGAATCTTACAAAATGCACTTTGACAAGAAGCACAGTACTAAAGATGCTGATTTAAATATTGGGGATTGGGTTAAAGTAAAACTTGGTTCCAAGGTGAAGAAAGGTGAAAGTAAATACTCTGCAACCGTTACAAGTCATTACTACTTACTCGAAATCTGCCAAGTTAAGTGATGGAAAAGTTTGGCATCATAGTAGAATGGCTAAATGTGATAATGTTCATGTTAACAAAAGCTCAAAATGCAGTGATTATGTAAAATCTCCTTCCAAGTCTTCTTCAATGAATTGGATGTGGGATGATGTTACAGATGTTAAGTTGAAACACATCTCTTCACAATCTTCTAATGATCCTAATGGGGTTGTTTTAGGAAATGGCGTACAATCTTCCAGTAACACTGGCAGGTTAACACGTGCTGGCAGACTGGTAAATTTACCAATGAAATATAGAAATGTTCTCATGTGAATTATTTTGCTTTTTATTTCTTTTCTTTTTTCATGTGTGCAAAGAGAGGGATATACTGGCTGTGTAGTTTCCACTAATGTATCCTTATACACTTTGTTGTATTTGTGTGCAACTATTTTACATATATTTCATTTTGTTGCTTGTTTGCAATTTAATATTATTGTGGTTTTGTTATGTTTAAATTTTTGTATAAAGGGGGAAGATGTGGTATCTTAGCTACCGAGTTACCATTGCCATGGTGACTGGAAGCTAGATATCACAGGGAGATTCTGGAATGGGAGGTGAAGGCAGTTAGACAGAGGAGTTGCTGATGGATGTACATGTACCTGCTTGCTCCAAATAAAGATACCAACTTGGTTCATATATCGGTGTGGACGTATCTTTACACTTCTTCAGTTCGTTATTCTCAAATATGTTTGGTGGGATATCAAGTACATTTTTGTAGCTGGATGTGCAGTTTATATTTTTTCCTTGTGAAGCAATGCTTTCTTTTTTGGAAGGGTCCTGTATTTTGTTGCATGAGATGCTATAAAAAATAGGCATTCTAGACATTCACATTGGAAGCACTAGCTATACTACCTGTTGACATTTGGAAAGTAATTCAATCAATCAGAGTGCATCAGGCGCTCTGCAGTGCAATGCAGTTACCCATCATCAAAGCTGCAGTGTATGATTCTGTATCTGTGCCTTTGCCTGTGCTAACAAGCACAGGAAAACCGACAATCTCATCATGTTCCACCCCAAATTGGTGTCACTGTACAAAATGCTTCAATAACTACAACTCCATCTTCAACTCGACATCTGACGCCACTGTATCACAGAGGCTTAACATTTTTATACTTCAATTAGATCATGGCTTCATCATCAACAGCTGGCGAGAATCATTATTCATTATTTTAACATTTGTTATTCCTTTTATTGTAAAGGGAATTTGGAAACTTAGTCACCTTCATCAATGAAATCTCTCTTTGATGCTGTAGGTTTGAAAGTTTGCATCGGTTTCTATAGTGCTATGAACTCAGAAAAACAAGAGAAAGAAGCTGCTGCTGTTTGTCTGTTTAGCTGCCTTAACCCAGCTTTTTGCTTTTAATCCATTCAGAATTAATTTTAGTTTTCTTGTACCAAGCTGCTTAGTTGAATTAGGCACTAGGCATTATTGCCTAGCTTTTATTATTTCCAGTGCTTATAGACCAAAAAAATATATACATATACCTTACTAGCGATAGCCAGTAGGTAGTTATAGTAAGGACCAAAGTTTCCATAGGAAAAGTATATTTTGTTTTGCCAATAACTTCGTTTGACGAATCATTATGACATTTTTAAAAAAAGTCCCCTTTTTGGTTCAGCTGCTGTGTTGAAAGTTTTGGGGTGATCCTTCAAGTGGGGCCCAAGAAAGAAGGAGGGTCCCAAAACGCGATCTCCCCATGTTATGTCTATGGGAATTTTAAATTTTTTGAACACGAATACAGCCCAACCGCTGAACAGAATTACACCAAATTTGGCAGAAAGCTAGATGTTGGTCCAGAAAGCGTGCTTTTTGTGATTTGATGTAAATCCGTTCTGTAGTTTCAGAGATATTTAAGGTTAACAAATATAGATATCTGGGAGACCAAAATCCTACTGAAATTTGATTGGCTACCACCACTTCAACCAGGAAGTGTTGGCAGCCATCTTGGGACTCGACTTGAAGCCGAGTCCCACAAAAAATGTAATAACAAAAAGAAAAGGGGGCAAGGTAGAAACACCCTGACCCCCTAGGCCTCTTAGGGGGGGGTCCCAGTGGGATCCCACAGAGCCCAAAAAAGTAATTAAAAAAAAGATTTTAGTGGGATCCGGCTGCAAATTTTTAAAAAATGAAGCGCGGGCTCCCCTGCTTCATTCATTATTGGCCCCCGGGTGGGCCAGTTCCCAGGGGCATTATGCAAATATAGGAGGGAGGCGCACGGGGCCCCCCCTCCTGGGGCTTATTAATGGCCTGAGGACCACCACCTCCCCGGAGCTTCTTTACTAACTAATGCAGGGGAAGCCTATACAGCCTCCCCCGCTGGCCCGGGGACCATCACCTCCCTGGTGCTTTTCTTAAAAGAATGCAGGGGGGTGCGGACCCCCCCGCAGGACCACCCCGAGGTGGCCACCATCTCCCCGGGGCTTTATTTTTGAAAAAAAGTGGGGGGCCATGTAGACCCCTGCAGCCCTGGGGACTGCCACCTCCTCGGGGCATTTGCAAATTTGAATGCGTGGGCCGCATGGCCCCCCCCACAGCCCCAGGGACCACCATCTCCCTGGGGCAAATGACAAAAAAGGAGGGGGGCCGTGCGGGCCCCTTCCTGGAGTCAATAATGGCCCTGGGGACCACCACCCCCCAGGGCCGGCTCCTGCAATGTCCGGGGTGCCCACCCCCAGGGCAATGCAGTTTGCTATGGCTCAGCGGGAGCATTACCACTCCGGCCAAGCCATAGCAAATGCTGCTCTGCTTTCAGCAAGCTAGTGCATTAAAAATGCTCTTGCTTGCTGAAAGCGGAGGGGAATTGCTTTTGAAAAGAGGAAGTTGCATGTTCAGCAGCTCCCTCTGTCCAAAAACATAACCGGCTCCCACAGTACGCGGGAGCCGTTAGGGACCGCGGAGACCATCAGGCTCCCCCGCGGTCCCCAATGAAGTGTCTGGGTGCCCTGGTTGAGACCAGGGCACCCAGACTAGAGGCTGGGCCCCAGGTGATGGGGTCCTAGGGGGCCATAATCAGCCCTGGGAGTGGGGCCATGCAGCCCCCCTCCCCATTCCAAAAATGCCTGGCCCCGGGGTATGGGGTCCCCGGGGCCAAAGTCGGCCCAGGGAAGGGGGGCTACGCAGCCCCCTTTCCATAAAAAAAGAACATTAAAAAACGCCTGGAAATTCACCGTAGGCCCCGCCCCCTTTCTTCAATACTCTGCAAATGCACCTCCTGACGCGCTGTTGTTTGGGGGGTGAAGTCCCCTTGGCTGCTGAGCATCCTGAGGGCCTACAAGACCTCCTGTTACCTCCAGTAAGTCCCACGCAGTGGGATTGCTGAGAGGACTTCTGAGGCCACGCCTCCTTTTCCCACCACTCTACAAAAGCACCTCCTGGCACACCGCTGGTTGGGGAATGAAGTCCCCTTGGCTCCAGAGGGTCATTGGGGGACAGGAACCCCTTCTGTTACCTCCAGTAAGTCCCAGACAGAGGGATTGCTGAGAGCTGGTCGGAGGCCTGCCCCCTTTCTCCACCACACTGCAAACACGACTACTAGTTAAAAAACAGTAGGAAACTCAATGAAAAAACCAAAGGTTACAGGGAAGTTATAGTTAGGAATTAGCATAAAAAAACAAAGGTTACAGGGAAGTTATAGTTCGGAAAGGGAATAAAAAAAAACGTAAACATTTATTGAAAAAACAAAGGTTACTGGGACGTTATAGTTAGGCTCAGGTTTCACTCGTACAAAACCAGTGAAATACAGCAGTTATAATTAGGTGAGCTAAATATAACTTGCCCCCTGCAATGTACTGCTTATGACCTCATATATTACATCACTCATGACATGGTCAGTGACATCACTGATGACATCTCAAATGCCATCACTGATGACATCACTTATAACATCATCCGCAGAATCACTGACACACCCACTCACACCCCATATAACCTCTCATACACCCACTCCCACACAACCATTCACAAACCCATACCAGTACTTACACACCCACTCACTGATTCATGAATCTGCACACACTCACCCATACAGCCACTCTCACATTCACTCAATCACCCATACAGTCACTCATATACCCCATTAATCATCTATTCTGCCTTTCACATATCCATTTACTCACCCATATACCACTGACACATCCACTTACCTACCCACACAGCCATACACACATTCACTCACCCATACAGCCCCTCACACGTACTCTCTAACCCATACAGCCACTGACTCATCCATACAGGCAGTCACACACCCACTCACCCACCCACTCAGGCAACCATACAGGTACTCAAACAACCAATCACTCACCAATACAGCCACTCACGTATCCACTGATACAGACATTCACACAACCAGTCACTCACCCATGCATTCCCTGAGACACCTAATCACTCACTTATACAGTCAGTCACGCACCCACTGAATCATCTATACAGGCACTCATACACCCACTGATTCATCAATACACCTTGGTGTATATATATAACACTCATACACATTTTAAAAACACTCACAGTCACTGGATGATGTAATCAGTGCAGTGAGGTCATTTGAGATGTCATCAGTGATGTCACCGACCATGTCATGAGTGATTTATTATGCAAGGTCATAAGCAGTGCATTGCAGGGGGCGCGAGTTATAGTTAGCTCAGCGAACTATAACAGCTGAATTTCACTGGTTCTGTACGAGTGAAACCTGAGCCTAACTATAACGTCCCTGTAACCTTTGTTTTTTCAATGAATATATATACACACACACACACACACTTCACTATGTTTTCAGGGATGATGAAATCGTCCCATTTTTACTGCTTAAGTATCTCCCTATGCATTTCATAGATATTCATTTATTTGAGTGCCCAGTTTTAAATTATACACGCATATTGTATTTAGTACTGTTAGCACGCATATATTGTTAAATGTTTGTCTCTGTACGATTTGATAGTTTAGTTAATGTTGATGCATGTAATTCAAAGCCATCAATGATTTATATTGTTTCGTTTTTATTTTAGCAATTGTTCAAATATGTAATTCAAACATTCAATAATGTTTCCTAGTAGCAGAGGTAGGTGAAGGTGCATGTTGATCGTTATTTTTGACAACATTCAATAAGTGGCTCATTCTTTTCAAAACAAGTGTTGTAGTTAGAGGAAAATCCACACTTCCCGGGAGCTGATAGACTAGGTTCAGGAAAACAGGAGCTATAAACACCTTTTAGGTGGCAATAAGCAGGGACCCTGGGCTGCCAGACAGGCCATCAAGATATGCAGGTGAAAGGCAACACCACCTAAGAAACTCGAAGAGGCTCCTTTTGCTGAGAAGATAGTTGTCAGGCCCGGTTACTCGGAAGCAATGCTCTCAAGATGCCCTCCTTCCGACTATGAGTTTTATATTTCACCGGAATATTGATGTGGCCAAAAGGGGGGGAAGAAAAGTTAGGATGGGTACTGCAGGGAAGGAGGCCGGGAAAGAAAAAGGTTAGTCAACAATTCTTAGTTCTACTTTCACGAAGAATTGTTTTTACATTTCACACAAGAAAACGCCGGTTGTTTCTATTAAGAGAACAGAGTCTAGAATAACAGTTCCTTATGTTAAATAACACAAAGTTCTTGATATTCCTGAACCAAAAGCTTTAACCGATCTTTTCAAGGTTCATTTCAAGTTCCCAAAACAAGCCTATAAAGCCAAAGGCAAACCTCTACTGAGGGGAATCTAGGAGTTAGTTCCCAGTGTGTCTCTTGTACTATGGTTGGTTGATCTCCCTTCACCAACCACTAGTGCAGACCTAAATGTGCCCCCCCCCCCAACTTGCCAACTTACCAAAGTGCAGTTTTTTCCCAATTCGCCAAAAGAATTTCTGCTCAAGCGCCAGAAGGCAGTACCTAATCCAAACGACTGAAGAAGGTGAGCGGGAACTGAAAGCACACAGTTAGAGAGCGCTGTGTCAGTAAACACATGCAGCCTTGATCTGAATGGAACAGCTCTCTGAAATCGAGAAAACCTCTTGGGTGTTTGGCACCTCAATGTGGCAGCTCCTTCCAAAACCAAACATGAATAGCAAGCACAGCTGAAAGGACACAACCTCTTTAAATAAAGGTGCTGTCTCAGAAAGCGATACCCTTAAACATGTTTCAGAGCTTGCATCTGCTGCTAAAGGGAAACAACGAGTCATCAGAGTCAGCACAAACAAATGAGTCATCAGGGTCAGCAGGTCATTTGAGCATGTTCCAGAACTGACACCTGCTGCTAAAGGGAAACAACGAATGAGTCATCAGAATCAGCACAAACAAATGAGTCACATGGTGAAGCCCCTTATTGACATGAGTGTTAAAGCACACAAAACAATAACAAAAAAGACATTACAGTAATACAACATATCTTATTGTTTAAGCATTGGAACAATATTGGTACATGCTTATGAGATGGACTTTTAATATTTGTTTTAATACTTGTGGCAAGGAGTTTGTGACAATAGTTTAGTTAGAGGCAAAAAGGGAGGGTCGGGAGAACAAATCCAGGTAAATCCTAAATTACCATCATAATCATAATGTTGCAGTTCTTTCTAATATTCTGTTTATTTTGCAGTTCTTTCTAATATTCTGTTTATTAGCTGCAATTTTTGCCACTATTCTCTTTTTTATAGTAACAACTATACACAATATATGCACTAGAATGGGCTTTTGATTTTAATAAAAGTAATAAGTGTATTCTTAGAGTATTGTAAGAAGAAAGTAGACTTACCTGTGGGGGTAGACATGTTCCAGCTCCCGGCAGACGTCCCATCCTGCGAGGACCCTAGAAAGAAGAGAAAAGTAAACAATAGGTTAAAAAGCAAAAAAGGACAGAAGGGAGAGGAGAAAACAACAGAAAGAGACAAAAGACTCTTCCGTGTTACTCCACAGAGCGTGGAGTGAAACCAGGAAAAAGAAGGAGAAAGAAACATGGAGTTGAGCAAAAGGCAGAAGAAAAGATTAAACAAGAGCCACATGCGGAAAGCCTACAGACAGCAGGAGAGATGGGATCCAGGACAGGTGATACGCTACAGGGTCTGATGCTGCAGAGCAGAACTAGAGAACCCCTTCGGGAGCCAGCCGCTTGCTGCTGAGTACCTCCCAACCCTGACAGAGACCGGACCAGTACTGGGCTCCCACCTTGCTCTCAGAGGAGGTTGGCTAACCCAGGTGCGTGTTAAAGAAAGAAGCTGCTCACACAAGCTGGTTGGAGGGAGAGTGGCAAAAAGATGTTGCCAAGTAGTAAAGGGGAAAACATTGCAAGATACGTGCATACAATAAAGAAACACAAAGGCAAACAATAGTTTGTTGGCTTTGTTGTGGGGTTTGCTTCACTTAACTAATTAAGTAAGAAATTAATGAAAGTTGGAAAATGAGTTGCGGTGCAAAGGCAATATCAGAAACTCAAGACAAGAAGGAGAGAGGTTAGTAAAAACCAGAGTTGAAGACAAGGGAAAGAGAATCCTAATAATTAGAAACTGGCTAAAGAAAAGGTTTGTTTTTTTAAGTAAAAGCCGTCCACAGAGGAAAAGAAAGTCCGGTTTTTAAGTTTTCAAGAAGGAAAGAAAAATAATTGTAATATAGGAAAAGAAGAAATGAAAAGCTGAAAGACATAAAGGTTGGCAGAGATCAGGAACTGAATAAGAAGAGTTAATAAGAGAGAACGCATACAGAAGGAAAGGCAAGAAAGGAAACAGATAGGCTGATGTTGTGACTTGAATTCTCATAATGCATTTTTTCCCTTATTTACCTGTTCCCTGCTGCTCAGCCAGTATGAATGTGGTGTGTGGAATGTTGAAATGCTTGATGAGGTAGTGGAATGCTGGAGTGCCTGGTGTGTTTGAGAGAGACAGTTGGAGCGTGTGGGCTGAGCAGCAAGGATGCTGCTCCTGGTGGGGCTGAACTTCATATCTCCTACTTACCATCTAAACCTGTAACTAAGCTTAATTAACCTTCTATTTATAACCTACTTCATGGCTACCTCTGGACATCTTTTGGATTGTAACAATGGCGACGAGGGTGGGATTACAACAGCTGACAAAACTAATTACCTGATATGTTCTCTGTTCCCACGAGGGTGGGAACCTCCATAAACGGTCCATTCCTCAAAAGCCTAAAGAGAGAAGACAACAGGTTAGAAGAAGACAGCCAAGTACCACACAAGAAACTAACTAGCGCACTACAAAAGGAAACCCAAAATGCATCAGATACGAAATGACTATGGCATACCTTTTGTTTAAAGAGACCTTTTGTTGCAAAAAAATTAAACTGTTACTTTGATCTTTTTCCGTTGTTTCTGTGGTCACTATACCAAACCCACATTAATCTGGTGTCATAACATAAGTGGGATTCCTTTAGTTAAAATGACTGCCAAAATGGAGGCTGTAGTCCACCAATTCATAGAGGGATAATAAAAATTTAAACACGCCTTGGAACATTACCTGATAACATTCCAGAGCAAGACTGCAGCAGCTTAAAAGAGACAATTAAAAAATCAGGGAACTCAGCTCCAAGAACTACTTTTGTATTACTATACTAGTTCAAATATGATCCTACTTGTGTGCTTAGTGCTTGAAATACCAACTACATACACTGCAATTTCTACAGATAAGGACAAAGAGAGCCCATACACTGCGGGCACATGTGGGTGCAGTTACAGTAAACGCACTTGCTCATTTTTTATTTACCAAGCACTGCCGCAGCAGTGAAAACATCACTGCGAACATTGATTCTTAGAAGGTTATCCATGTCAGATAATAAAGCAATTATGTTTGAGATTTGTGTGTGGTGTCACCTCACAAAACCATTACCTAGACATAAACTGAACTCCACATTCTATATCTATACAAAAGCAATTGTGAGACTAGACACTGCCAGCAGCTTTCAGCCTTTTTCACATGAGGGTGATACCTGGAGAAATATGAGCACACTAAAAGTTAGTCAGTCCAGTAGCGGTGGGTGTTGTTGAAGAGTGGTTGGGTGGGGCAGGGGGTAGGGGGTCGGGTGGACGATGAACGACAAATAAAATACAAAAATAAATGTAAAAAAATAACTTACCTGCAGCCAGCCGCATCGCGCTAACCTTCTCCTGTCCACTGCAGGCACAGGCTCCCAGACTCCAGTGCGGCCAATCCTGACTCTGCTCTCATGCATGAACACCCTGAATTTGCACTCCCAGTGAGACTGGGAGCCTGTGCCGGTTGTCTCCAACCCGGCAACGCAGCTCAGTTTGAAGACAGCTTCAGTGCGCATGTCAGTTTGGCCGTCCTGAGACGACCGGCCAAACCCACTTGCGCACTGATACCAGTGCATGCCATTCCCTTTCCAGTGTCTGTCATCCCCCTGGCCTCGCTCCCAAAGACTCAGCCGGGAAAAGTAAAATAAAACAATAATAAAACGTGTTTATTATCGTTTTATTTTTCCTTTCCTGCCGTTTTGAGGCAGCTGGCGGGGGTGAAGCTCCTCCGCCATAGCAGAAGAACAGCCGCTGAGTTGGTCCTGTTCACAGAGTACCCATAAGTTGCAGTTTGTACTGCGGACCACCTTAACATGCATGCTGGAACTGAGGTGGCCCCTCCTGCTCACTCAAGAACAACATGACACGCTACACCTACTCTACCTACAATCTGTATCCAGGATTGGGTAAGCCCATATATTTCAGTGCAATGAGTATGTCCTCTTCAGAGGCATGTGTCACAGCCTTCGCAGACAATGAACTGTATTAATACAGTGCATTCCAGAAATCCGATGAACCATCATGTGCTCGGGAAGGTGGACACTGGAATGGGGTATTGGACTCTGGTGTAAGTGAAACAAATGACCAATCTTTTTGTGAAATCCAATCAAATTGAATGAGCACTGCTCTGTCATACTCTATACCAACATTTAAGAAGAGGAAAGTGGAAGTTAAAAAAAAATAAAAAAATCGAGTGAATGTATTTCTCCCATTGACCCTTATTGAAGCAGATGGGATTTCAGACGGGAGACAGCCAAAATAAAGCCGGGTTTTTTTTAAACTTAAAAATCGGGAGTCTTCCGTCTGAATCGGGTCCATTGGCATGTGGCTATAAAGCTACCATTTTGTTCTAGATGGGGGCGTGTTCATTTGTTCCCAGCCATTTTATTGGGATCCTTGAGGGGGTCGAAGGGAATGGAATCACAGACTGCGACAATCTGTCATTAGATCCTGCTTGCTTTTTGGTTTCTCAGAGCTACTTCAATGACCTAATCAGTTTCTCGCAGCTATTTCAATGATCCCACACTGGAAAGCTCAGTTTTTTTGCCACATGCCTTGCATGTTGTTTCCCTGTATTTTCAAGCCTGTTAAGCCCTGGTTTGGTCTGTTTTAGTATCCAGCTAGGACTGAAGGATTTACCTTAGTTTCTGAAAAAATTTAGGAAAGCCATGAAGAACTCGAAATTAACTGTGATCCAACCCCAGTAAAATCATCACTATTCATCTGAGGTTTGTGGACTGAGGCCTTCTAATTTGTACAATGGTAAAAAGATAACAATTCTGGGTCAATAGTCATACGTTTTAGGTGTCTGATACACTGATGCAAACTCTCTGCATGCTTATCATCAGTCCTAGGTCCAGGTGAATTGCTTTGGCCAACAGCCTCTCTTGCATCACTTTTACACATCTTCTGGAGCAAAATACAACAACAGATTCTGAGTCCATCAGAAATTATACAAGCCCCCACACGTTCAGTCTTGATGGCATTGTGGCCGTGGGACCCTTCACTAATGACTCTGATATTAAACTGCATAAACATTTTTGCAGAAATTCAAGAATATACATCCTTCCAAAATGGCGATAAACACCTGGATCCCAACAACTACAGTGAACTGTAATGTTTTCACAAGTATGGGATTAGGATATCTATGTCTCCAAGTCCAACTGTAAGATCTTTCTTTAAACTTGGTGGGAACACTGTGCAAGCCTACACACCAACCATCCTTTGCTGCAAAGATGCCATAATTTGATATGAATTCTCCTTTTAATTCACAGGTCTTTTCTTACTTGCAGGAACTCGAACACAGAGTTTGATTAAACTATTTTGAATTAAATATTTGGGGTTCTGAATCTTGGCACCTTCAGGGATCAGAAACACTTTTCATCATGTATGCATTTGTGAGACACTTTTGTTAATCAGTACAATAAACTGTGTGTCTATGTTGGAAATGTTCCTTTATTGCAGGATCACCCTGATTGTTTTGCCTTTTTGCTGAAACTGTTTTTGCTGGCTAGAGAACTTAGTGCACTTTACCCCTGCTGACCAGTGGTTAAGGACTTGGGCTCCTCTTTTCAATGAGATATAATTGGTATACTCATGATTGGCATATTTAACGTACCTATAAATCTGTCGTATATGGTATGCACAGTGGTCCAAGCAACTTTAAGTTAAATGGCACCAGGAGGCTGCAGAAATTGTTGTGCAAACCACTACAGTGAAACAAGACTATAGGCCTGCCACCAGTAGCCTAGCTGTGCTGGTTTTGACTGAAAAGTCGACCTGTCAAAATAACCCTTTTTAACCAGCCTAAACCTTCCTTTTAAATATTTATAAGTTGTCCCTATGTAGGGCGTATTGCCCATAAAGGCTGTGTGCATAGCACTTAAAAGTATGACATGTAAAAGTTTAATGTTAAACATGTCCTTACAGTGAAAATGCCCTCAAAGCTATTTTCACTGTGACAGGCTTGGCTGTTTCATAGGAAAACACTGGGATGCAATAATAAATACTAATCCTGTATTTTTGGAATGGGACTAGCTAGAAAAATAATTAAACAACTATTTTAATAGTTGTTAAAAATCCAATTCAATGTTGAAGTTAGATTTGTTATAAATATTACAAAAAGGTAACTTGCCTGGAGCCCCTGGAAGCTAAAATCTGCATTTTGTTCGCCCACTGCAGCCAGCTAGTAATTTGTATTCACACAGGCATGAATGAGCTGTGAACCTGCTCCCAGGAACAAAATAATAGGCTATCCTGAATGGGCAGAGATGAACCCTCTGAACCTGACAGAATGTACAAGGGGGGCAATGAGCCTCTTCTTTGACATTAAAGTGAGAAGTTCTGCCTAGATGTCACATCCTGTTTCACAGATATTTTGAGGGTTTCATATGACACTTGGGGTGCAGTTTAAAGAAGCCTTCCCTGTCACAGGCAAATGTTAGGTGACACTTGGGCAGGGCCTTTCTTTTTTCCTGCCAGCCAGTCAGGCCCCAAGCACTGTGGGTCTCTCTTTGACATTATAGTGTCTCTGCCGATTTGACAGGTCTGCTAGGTTTATGTATAACATTTGGGGTGCACTTCAAAGGAGGGAAACAAAATGATAAAACACTTTGTGTGTATCCACTGTCTAGTTGCTAAAAGCTCCACTTTCATCTTACCAGTCTTCTGTCTCTGAGCTTGTTGGGGGTACAGGGACTGGATTTTAGTATTTGATGTGGGAAGGCATCAGACACTCCCCCCCCACACACCAGCCCTCTGAGCCTATGCTTGTTGCAGGGATTCTGTACATACACAGAACTATGCGCAGGAAAACAGGACCTCGGTGTGTAGGGGCTGAGCCTCCCTACCGCCTCAGTACCCAAAATCTCAGAACCGACTAGCTATAGTGTCTCATTCGCTCTCCTACATAATCACGAAGCTACAAATGATTAGACAACCCAGAAGACAACACTCCCGACTCTCTCAGGAATCGCGGTAGCAAGACATACCCTTTCATTCACTCACTCGTACCTGTCCACAATATGGATTGACAGAGTCACTGTTATAGTTTAAAATGTTTATTTTAACTATAGTGCTCTATAATGCAGTATACGAGCCACTACCAGCAGCAAAACGCATAAACATAAAACAGTTAATGAAGCAGGGTCTATTTTTTATCATAGGGTACCCCAGGCCCGTTCTGCCCACACCTGAAGTATGAACCCCTTACATAGGCCCTGCCAGCCTAATTTGTAGGCCGTGTTAAATTGACCTGAGGGTCCGGTTTTACCATATAACAACTACCCTGGGCCATCCTTGTCACTCAGTCAGTATGAACCCCTACATAGGCCCTGCGGTCTTTCTGCAGGCCTTTTGTTAAATTGACCAGAGTTCTGCCATTTTTCTGAACAGCAGGCTCTAAGCCTGTCTGACTAAAAATCTCAGCCAGCTTCTCTCTGCGAGGATAGCCCCCACCCTACCCGTGTGCCCAAAGTTCACTGTCTCAAAATTCACTGTCTCTCTCTCTCTATCCTGTCGACATATAGCACACCACATCCTGGGTCTGAACATGAGAACAGAGAAGTTCCCACCACAAGAGCGTCCTCCTAGACTATGTTCCGCATATAGTAAGATAGACACGACACTTCTGATAAATGTGCGAACCGTGGTGTAATTCACGTAGGTAGGACTGACGTTGCAATAAGCACTTCTGCTTCAGATCCCAGCTTACAGGGTATAAAAGGAAAGTCCACGGGGTTCTCGTCGGACTACCCCACCCGTCTGTTGGTAGATGGCAGGCGGGTGTGGGTGCTCCATAAGAGCTCTTGTTTTTTGTTTTATTAAGATACAATTTAACTTGCCAATATAATTGCTGTATATGCTATTTTGTCTCTAAATTGGTGTTTTCTTATTGAGAATTTAATGCTTATATTACATTTGCAAGGCTGCTTTCTTTTAGGTTTAAACGTGAGTATTCTCTGCATTTTAGATCAAATGTGTTTTGCATTCTGAGAACATTTTCCTTGATTTAAGTTATGTTTTTCATAGTGCATTTATAAATGTGTCTTTGAGGTTTTCTGAAGTGTCTCTCTTCAAACGATTTCAATGCCTTCTGAGTCCTATTGAGAATTAGATAAAAGTGCCTTCTGTTTGGTAAGACTCTCTAGGAATGCGAGGTCACTATATTTTGTATTCTGTATTTTAAATGCCTTTTTCTTGAAGTTGCACCTTCTAAATAAATCTGTTAAACCTTTTGGCTTGGTTTCCATGGCTCACACATCTGTTTCCTTCATTTTAGTATGAGCGTTCCTTGAGCACCCTGCCTCAAGTTAAGCTGCCCTTTTGTCCCTAAATCACTCCCTGGAACAGCTGGCAAGGGTGCCCCCTAACCCCCCCCCAAGCCCCTTAAAACGCTCCCCCCAACATCTTGGTGCCGTGACTCGGATGGCAGCTCCAGCTGACAGGAGACCACTGGGACCCCGGACGCAGACTACCCTTTGTGCCTCTTTCCTGACTGAACCACAGAGAACAGCACTCGGGTAAGTTATTTTTGCTGCCTGATGTGCTGTCTCTCTGGGAGCAGCGGGTAAGGGCGACCGTGGGACATCTGTGTTCCTTGTTTCAGTTGTCCTGTCTAACTGGTCTCGCTTATTAAAAGAACATTCCCAAGCTAAAGGAAACGTGTGCGTAGTGGACTCTAAGCCAAAGGGTGACGTTAGGAAGTTGTTTGAATTATGTGTTTTTCCTTTTATAAATAGACATACGTTGTTACTGTGCCTCTCTGAGAGCTAGAGAGGGCCTCCGTCTAGGATTGACGGGGAAGGGAAGATTGCGTCTGGCATCTTCCAGTGATCATTTTGCTTTATCGTTGTTATAAGTGGTTATTGTGCCTCTCTGGAAGCAAGGGAGGGCCTCTGTTTAATTAGAAGAATTAACAGGGAAGGGAAGACTGCGTCTTGCGTCTTTCATTGTGGATTTTGTTATTTGTGCCTCTCTGGAAGCAGGGAGGACCTCTGTCTAGTTACAAGGACTGACAGGGAAGGGAAGATTGCGTCTGGCATCTTTCAGTGGTCATTTTTGTTTTATCATGCCCCTCTGATGAAAACCAAAGGGGACTCTCAGTCAATAGTCCTGAGAAAGAAGACGAATCCCGTGCCTGTCTAGCTAACGGGTTCACGGTTTCCTCTTGTGTGAACAGATTTACGGTTACCTCTTGTGTGAAAGAGAAGAAAGTTTTTTCCCCGGGATGTATTAGATATTTTATTTTCGCTAGTTATAAGCATTTTTGTGTTTTCCTTTTTTGTGAAGCAGTAAGAAAGAAAGCATTATTATCGCCCTCAAGTGGCCAGAAAATACGCAATTGTTGTTTGAAAGTCCCAAACAATAAATAATATGCATTGTTTTCTTTTTAAAGCACATGTACAAAATGTTCGTTAAATGCTAGCATTCTTTAGGACTGTGTGGGACTGTGTGTCATTTGCTAGTGTTTACCTATGTATATAGGGTTTTGTTCTTTTTGAATTGACTAAGTGTTGCAGCAAAACTTTTTGTGATCATTGTATTGGAGGCCACTGCCTGGTGCAGTGGCTGATCCATTAGTGAGACTATAATATTTAGGTGCATATTGATTGTCCTGTTAAATTCCTTTTTATTATATATGCATATATTGTTTGTATGAGCACATTTGTCAATTTTAAGTTGACTGGCCTTATACCAACTCAGTCATTAAAGGGTAAAGGCCCGCTAGGTAGGGTGTTGCTGTGGTCTGTAAAACACCTGACAATAGCCTTACAGACCCCCGCTAGTTATTGATGCTGTGGTCTGTAGTAATACACTAGCCCCCCCCCACCAGCTCTACAGACCCCGCTAGGAAGAAGTAAGTGCACATTTTGGGAAATACTAGGAGTCACCTTCACTCCAACAACTGAAGTAAGAAGTATCTGCATTACCACTTGTAGAATCACGTTCCCCAGGATCAGCCAATACCCCTGCCCCTCCTGACCCATGTGGCGCAGCACCACATTTAATAAGCACAAGTCACTTTCAGATAACTGACCACGTAATGCACAACAACATACACCGAATTGTTGAAATAGTTCCTCACATTTATATTTTGAAGTATGTACTTGGCGACAGGAGGTTGTGTCTGGCGTCTCCCACTTTGTGCCGCAAGTACGTGTGTATGGGACTGCGTCTGGCAGCTCATGTTTGTTTTGTATTTTGATTATTTAGTTGGCGTAAATTGTATTGTTTGAACGTTTATTTCTGCCAACGCCTTTCAACCTCTTTCTCTTCATTGTAAAAAGTGTCCTTTGTTCTCCGCCTTTTTAGTTACATGCAGTGTACTCTAATAGCTATACTCTATTTCCTTCTCTCGATCTGCATTTTGCGTCTCTCCCTCTCTTATCTGGCTTATGGGCCTTTCTTATCTCTTTCTCTCACAGTGGTACCACAGGTTTTCACTACTGTTTAGCAAGATCGTATATATAGGAGTACTTCTCTCTTGTGCACTGCAGTGAGAAGTGATCAGCAGGAACAACTGGGTACGTGCCAAGCACACCCACTTTAACTGAGACAGGTTCAATTAGAGACCACGCAACTGGTGCGCGGTGCATCCAGTGAATACTGTGTCTAGCTGTCAAGTAGCTGCCTTCACGACTCTTAATTACGTCTTTTTGAGCACAGTTTTAAATAGGCTCCCCTATTTTAACTCATTATACCCTGAATGGAGTACATTCAGTTCCTTGACCGTCACACCTCACGCTTCTCATCTCACCTTTCTGGCGTGCTTGGACCCTTAGTAATGGGTCTTCCCACTTGAATATTGAGTCAAGTGGTAGAAAGAGGGGAGGAAGGATTTCGCAGGCATTAATTGACCACGTCACACAGCAACCTTTTTACGTTTTCTGGTTGCTATTACGCCCTAGACTTGGCCCAGCGTCAAATGATAGACAAGCCACACAAAAGAAAAAGTGACATAATAAGGTGAGGTCAAAGACTGCCATCCCTTACCGCCCAGAGCACCATGATAGAAGATGTACTACCAGGTAAAATGGAGCTATTCCCTTTGATATTTTTGGATCATAGGCTTCACATAGTACATACAATGTTCTATGGCCCACAATGTTAAAAAGACTAAAAACACCATCCATATAAGTAATATAGTCCTGGCAGAGGGAAAATACTTTCAGTTTCAAATGCACATGAATATCTCTCTATTTAGATGACCAATTATAATTCATAAAAGAATTTCTCATTATAGACCTGATGAATATCTTTAGGCATCCATATTTCAATGCACAAAATGCAAAGGCCGACCTGGTCAGATAGATTCACACTGAAGAATACACCAAATATTGCAGTACTAAGCAACCAAGTACAGAATAATTTACTCCTACCTGCGTCCAAATTCAGCAGCAGCCGAGGCAGGCACAAGCGATAGCCCGAATGCTAGGGCAGATCCAGGAAGTACTGCCACAGAGCGCACACAGTTGGAGTTAGCTAATAGAAAAGATTTTGAAATTGTGTCTCGTGGCCAAGGAAGTTAGTGACACTAGACTTAGAGTAACGTACATGTCGGAGCAGATGGTGAACATTAGACAGAAGATTGGAATTAGCAAGATAAGACTGTTCTCTCCCGATTTCATGCGCAGAACTAGGGAGAGAAGAGGGGAGATAAAGTGATGGAATGGAATGCACGCTAGCTACATCCAATTTTCATCTTGGATCAAAATATAGGTCCAATACATTATTGTAGGCCCTTGGGGTAAAAGACTAGAATATACGGCGTTTACACAACGTGCATGACACACAGAGAACGTGAACCTGTGTTTGACTTGATGGTCACAGGTTCATATGCTACTAGGTCTATTGAACATTTCATCCTTCTAAGGTGGATAGATGCGGGGTCTGATCAGCCCTTCATCATTCTGAGGTGGATGAAATGAGTACCATTGAGTTGGGGAACAATGAAGATCTGCTGTTTAGCGTCAAAATACCATTCTGAGAGAACGTGCGCTTTACAAGAAAGCCATGTTATTTTAAAATAAGCTATATATATATTTTGCATATTACAATTGAAGATAACACATGTTTTTAGATATTAAGTGGTGCTGAAGGGTTAAAGGATTTCTCTTGTGCTGCCGTTATATTAACGCTGGCCGCAGAGTCTGGGCGTTGAGCCAGGCAGGAAAGGGACTTCCTGTGGTTGGCAACGAACATGAGATTTAGATGAAAGATATGTATGTGTAAGAATACGTTGGGCTGTGGAAGTGAACAAGAGAAATAAGTTGCCTAGGATCACACAATTTGGTAACGGGGAAGACGAAAAAAAAAAAAGAAAAGTGTTTCAGGTTTCACGTTGTGCAGTTTAGTGACGGAATATGTATGTGTCTATGTGAGAGGAGTGAGTTTTTGGATAAGCACAGCTGTGTGCAGCCTTCAGATTATGAAACAACCAGAGATTCGTAGGAATAGATTACCACAGGTAGGCACCACACCAACTTCCTTCACACAGGCCCCAGTGCTGGGAAAATACAAAAGAATAAATAATACGTGCAGATATAAAGTAGATTTCAATGTTAAAGGACGGTATGCATGGAGTAAGCAATGGTCAGTATCGCAATATTGTCAGAATAATAGGTGTGGATTTAAAGAGGCCTTTTAAAAGTACAGTTGCAACCTTTAGAGGTGGTTGCATATATTTGGCAGTTCGAATACCATGAGTTTTTGTCTCCCTTATAAGTTTTTATCTCCTGGGAAATATTAGAGTACAATGTTTTGGTTCTTCTTTGTTTTTCGGGGTTAATTGATGGTTCGAGATTTTGCAACATTATTATTATTAGGGTCTTCCCTGCGTCTCCAAGAAGTGTATTGGATTTCCTGTCTTCGGGTTGTTTGCATAGATAAGCTCAATGTTATTGTTTTCATCACCTCCTGTCTGGTTAGAAATAAAATTTAAATAGGAAAGACTTGTCATGCCACAGGCTCAGGCCTACTACATTTTCCCACACGTTTGGATGACAGCTGGACCTTGTGTCCATTATGATATTAAAGCAGCAACAACTTTCAGCAAAGCCAGAACAGAACTGCTTAAAAAATAAAATAGGCAAAATAAGCGCCACAATTGAGGGAAATAAATAAATAATTTAAAGAAAGCAAAAATAGTTTATTGCCCATGGATCACCCTGTTTTCACTCACAAATATTACAATGTTCTGACAACAACCTAACGCCCCATATCCTCCTCACTGAACAATTAATATATGTATAAGTCACATCAACTAGACCTAACAGTGACATTCAAATTATTAAAGAAGACATATATTTGTATAAGTTAACACGCACTACGAAGTTTCTGTCTTCTCAAGCATTCAGGTGGAAGAAGAAGGGCCCCATCATTCCTGAGCTCCGACCTATCAGTCCTGGAACACAGATTTTATTTTGTTTCCATTGACTGTCCAAAGAGGAAGACCACGGTGATCAGCCGCAACAGGAACACCGCCATCTTAACAAGCAGATGTATATATAGAATGGCACTAAGTTTATTGTGTTCTTGAAGGGTTTTGACTATTTGAATGGCGCAAGGAGAAGTGCTGTTTTATATGTGTATCTAAAAGAAATAATGTGTATGTATATTAATGTTTTTCATACCTAGGTTCTTCAGAGTTGGAGAGAATATTGTTGTAACAAATTACATTGTACGGTGGAATGTGCTAAAATGCATTCTAATGCAGTGCATTCGCCAGGGACTACAAAGGATAGGAGTAATAGGAAAAGTAGTAATGTTGTGTTTATATTATGTTTATGTATTGATCATTAGTAATGAGTATATGCCAATACAGAAGGATAGTGTGCATTGCATAACAGTGCTTCGTATTATAATGTTTCAAGGATAAAATGTGTACAGATTTAATATGTCTTTTAATATATAGGTGCAATCTTTCAGGGTGTTTGAAAACGTGTTTCAAGGTATAAGGGATTGGCACAAAGGGATGTGGAATTTAATGAAATATCTACTTGTCCATGGGGCAGGATGCTTCTTAAATATACTTGTCCTGTAACAAAATCCACTTGTCCCTTATGTGCCATGTTATGCAGCGACAAATTATGGCAGCAATCTCATTATATAAGAGCTCTGAAATAGCCTCTCTGATTATGCTAGGGCTCCTTCCATAGTAGGCTTTGAATACTAACAATTCCCTTATGTGGCCACGTTTCCGCAGATCTACATACTGGGGCTGAAGGTAATGGTAAGCAACAGTTCTGGCTTACAAAAAAAAAAGTGGCTGGAGGAAAAGTGAACTTGCAATCACTCAGATTTAAGCATGAGCAAATATGCAAGTGTATATGTGCTCAAGCTCATGCTTAAATGCAGTTCACAAATATTTTCTAGGAGTACTACTTCTTGGCCTACTTCTGTAGTCTTGTGAATTCACAAAAGTTGTATATCTGCACATAATCCAAGGACATGGGTGCACTTTATTTAATAATTGGGCCCCTAATTAGGTCTGGCGTTAACCATGACATTTTATGTTTAATAAAATGTTGTCTCTCTCCCTCTCTCTCTTGGCTAGCTTCACTGGGAGTGACTTCATTCTGTTCTTTCACAAGGAGCATATCGACACACAGTTGTTTTATTCAGTGCCAGGAACTAATGTGCAATGTGTGATTTTTGAGACCAAAACAATTTTTGCTTTTGCCAATGTTTGTTATAATGGTGAGGGCCCAGCAGCTCCCACACCAATGAGGTTTCAATAAAATATTGCCAAAAAAAGTTGTGCATTGACAAAGCCAAAGGGCTGACCAACAATTTCAGACCTACTGGCCTTGCCAATGCTTGTTTATTTTTATGTTGCAAAGAAATGGTACCTACCTTATTCCAGTAGTTTAGCAAAATGTTTTTGCATTTTTTTGTGAATATTTTATTTTGAAAGCAAAGAATTATCAGTCTTGCTTTCAAGCTTTGCAAATATTTGCATCTAATGGGAGAGCATTCTGAGAGCAGTATACATAGCCTCACATTGCTAAATATTGAAAAAGTGTGTACACATTTTTATACTCTAACCACTGTCAGCAGTGCAGTCTGAACTCACAACAATTACTTAGAGCGCTCACCCTAATAATAAAGCCTTTGCATTAATGAACAATAAATACAAGTTTGAACAGCATTAACACATGGACACAAATATTACCTTTATTGCAGACTATGCCTTTCCCTGATCCATAATGTGATACTGTAAACTGGCAGCCAAAGGGTTTGTGCTAAAGAGGGTTGGGCCTACTTGTCCCAAGGACAAAATACGCGTGAAAACTTGTTACCCTTGACCTCAAACAATATGTCCTGGGCGTGGGGCTATAGGAATTCCACATCCCTGGGCACAGTTTGACAACTACGAGTGTTTTGATTCCTAAAGGTGTTACTGTGACAGAGATTTTCATCTGTGTTTGCTGTTGGGACAAGCTATAGTACAATGTTTTAATTCTTCTTTTGCTTCTGGAGATAATGAATTTCTTTTTAAAGTCTTGTACAGGGACGTCAATATAATTTTTAGGTTCTTTCCTTCATTTGGAGTTCCCTCCTTACCTCAGCTGGCCAACAAATGCAGCGTGCACCATTAATAGCTCAACTATTGCAAGACATGTTGCTACCAAAGTTTCAATTGTAGAATGTGCTGCACACACCTCCTCCAAGGACTATGTATCAATTGGTAAATGATTTATTGATGCAGATGTACAAAAAGGAATAGCATTAACTGATTACGAGTACACAATGGTTCAGATTGCTTCCACTACACATGATATCATGATATAACGATAAAGGATGATGATATGTACTATGATCCTAAGTATATTACTGAAAGGGCTGGGTGGAAGAAAAGGAAGAAGGGAACAGGGGAGGATGTATGAAAAAGGAATACGGATAGGCCCAAATGGAAAGATATGTTTACCAACGATAATGCTTGCTCCCATGGCCCGTCTTTTTCATGGTTCATCACTTGTAGGACGTGATGGGAAGATCAGACTGTTTTCCTCATGCTGTATTTCCACTGCCCCAGGCCACTTCATTTCCCCACATTAAATGGACTTCATCAGCATGCCCCCTACTCAAACTACAAGTACGTGTTGGTTATTGTGTGCATGATCAGCAAATGGACTGAGGCATGCCAATTCAAGAACAGCAATACACAAACTATTGCCAAATGCCTCCTGAAAGAGTTCATACCGCGCTTTAAAGTACCTATGCTTTTGGGTTCTGACAATTGACCGGCGTTCATCTCACATGTGATTGAGGGGTTGTGCAAGGGGCAAGGAGCCACACAGAAACTACATGTGTTCCACGGAAACCACCAAGTGGGAATGGTATCCCAAGCTTATCCTGAAGGGTTGCAAGTGCTGCACAGCAGAGAAAGGAAGAGTGTGTAAGCGGACCACAACAATACATCAACTAAGAACGTCTGGAAACTTCAATGCCCCAACCCCTCAGTCTACAAGTTGTGACAACGAGACATCCTTACCTTCTTCATCACTTTGTTTTCCTCATATTGAAAGTGCCTAAGTAATAGAAGTGCTAGTAACCTCTCAAATTACTTGAAGACAGGCACCAACGGTTACTTTTTCTGTTTACAGGTATCATCTCTGAGGCTCTACATTATTCCTCAGCAGACTTTTTTGAAAAGAATAAAAGTACAGCAGAAGATAAGACATTCTTCCAACTAGTCACACTAGCCACACGTACCAACGATTGGAACAATGCCTCAAGACTTGCTCAAGACTTTCAGAACAATTAGAGAAAATTACCATTGGTGCTACTAGCAGTATTGACCCCCATTGCTGCCATTATAATGACTACGCTCCTTATAAGTGTATTGTGATCACAGTGTTATACCTGAGATACTGCTTAAATGACACAGAAATATTGTACCAAATTGAATGCCTCGCCGTTGATAAAGACAGGACAGGGGGACAGTTGACAGGGCAGGATATAATGTTTGCACACACTTGTCTACAGACACAGAAAACAGCATGTCAACTTTGACAGGCCTGAAGGAGTATATATGACGTTAAGGAAGATACAAGACAGCCAATGTTCCAATGAATGACACCCCTGGGATACACCTACTAGGAGGAGGGCCTGAAAAGATTGCTGTAAGAATTTTGTTCAGTAAATGAACAAGAGGAGGGAATGAAGCAGGGTCTATTTTTTTTATCATAGGGTACCCCAGGCCCGTTCTGCCCACACCTGAAGTATGAACCCCTTACATAGGCCCTGCCAGCCTAATTTGTAGGCCATGTTAAATTGACCTGAGGGTCCGGTTTTACCATATAACAACTACCCTGGGCCATCCTTGACTCAGTCAGTATGAACCCCTACGTAGGCCATGCGGTCTTTCTGCAGGCCTTTTGTTAAATTGACCAGAGTTCTGCCATTTTTCTGAACAGCAGGCTCTAAGCCTGTCTGACTAAAAATCTCAGCCAGCTTCTCTCTGCGAGGCCTCCTGCTCCAAACTGGATAGCCCCCACCCTACCCGTGTGCCCAAAGTTCACTGTCTCAAAATTCACTGTCTCTCTCTCTCTATCCTGTCGACATATAGCACACCACATCCTGGGTCTGAACATGAGAACAGAGAAGTTCCCACCACAAGAGCGTCCTCCTAGACTATGTTCCGCATATAGTAAGATAGACACAACACTTCTGATAAATGTGCGAACCGTGGTGTAATTGACGTAGGTAGGACTGACGTTGCAATAAGCACTTCTGCTTCAGATCCCAGCTTACAGGGTATAAAAGGAAAGTCCACGGGGTTCTCGTCGGACTACCCCACCCGTCTGTTGGTAGATGGCAGGCGGGTGTGGGTGCTCCCCAAGAGCTCTTGTTTTTTGTTTTATTAAGATACAATTTAACTTGCCAATATAATTGCTGTATATGCTATTTTGTCTCTAAATTGGTGTTTTCTTATTGAGAATTTAATGCTTATATTACATTTGCAAGGCTGCTTTCTTTTAGGTTTAAACGTGAGTATTCTCTGCATTTTAGATCAAATGTGTTTTGCATTCTGAGAACATTTTCCTTGATTTAAGTTATGTTTTTCATAGTGCATTTATCGATGTGTCTTTGAGGTTTTCTGAAGTGTCTCTCTTCAAACGATTTCAATGCCTTCTGAGTCCTATTGAGAATTAGATAAAAGTGCCTTCTGTTTGGTAAGACTCTCTATGAATGCGAGGTCACTATATTTTGTATTCTGTATTTTAAATGCCTTTTTCTTGAAGTTGCACCTTCTAAATAAATCTGTTAAACCTTTTGGCTTGGTTTCCATGGCTCACACATCTGTTTCCTTCATTTTAGTATGAGCGTTCCTTGCGCACCCTGCCTCAAGTTAAGCTGCCCTTTTGTCCCTAAATCACTCCCTCGAACAGCTGGCAAGGGTGCCCCCTAGTCCCCCCCCCCAAGCCCCCTAAAACACTCCCCCCCAACATTAACATTGTTGCAATTCCATAGATTATAAAGGGGGATGTCATCGTATACAGACAGTGGATAAAGGACTCTAAGGCCTAACCACCCTCCCCTTGGCTAGAAGAAGTTTTATTATATAAAAGAAGATCTCTGGGCTATGTCAGCAGACCCCATACCTTAGTGCCTAGACGGTATTTTTACATCATAAGAACAGCATAGCTCTTTTCCCTGGAAAGGTCCCTCTCCAAGTGTCTGTTACAACATGCATCCCCATAATATCAAAGCACAAGTTTCCAGCAATAGCAGCTGTGTTAGCATGTTTTGTCTAGGTGCTAGTTACTGACCAGAAAAGAATAACAAGGGGCATTGTTTATCGACCTTGCACACTGTGTTCAGACTAAACTCCAGGAACAGGCAAAGAACGCAGAAAGCAGACGGTTCTCATGTGAAAGGCACAAACAGAGTCTTGCAAAATAAAGTAATGTAGTAACGTGCGCAAAAGCAGCATCATGGCAGCAGAGGTCATGTTAACTTAGCAATGTCGACAATGACCCTAACAGCCATATGACACCCTCCCCTTAGTAAGGTCGTAGCATATAGACAAAAGACCCAAACAGAGTTCAAAGGTAAGCAGAGTGTAGAAGCGCTCGAAAAAACCAAATTGGAAATTTACAAAAAAAAAAATTTTCATTTAAAAGTTGCTGTTCATGGAGAACGGGATTAATTTGGAGGTGGAAAATCCATCAAAGTACGTGAACTTAAGAATGCTATTTGTTCCAAAAGGTCACCCCTATCGTTCGTAGCAAAAAGGGATGCCATCCAATCAAGTAGTTCGAAGGAACACACGTGTTCCTCACAATCCAATGCTTCCAAGAGCATATCCGGGCAACTTGCGTGATATTCGATGAAACTCCGTTGCAAGAGGTTCCATGCAGCCGCACAGATATCCCACTCAGCCAACACTCCAAGTGCAGCCGCACGCGCCATACGTTCATCCAAAGAACAGGCCTGGTCGTGGGCCAGTAATGGACCCACTAACAGATCATAATCCGGATCCGCGCATGACGTATTGGAGAGGCATAAATCCAAGGCCCAATAGAAAGGGCACCGCTGGCAGTAGAACACAGGTTGCACGCAAGTGAAGTAGGCAAAGCGAAAAGTTAGTCCATAACTTACGCTAAGTGTCGCTAATGGCAAGCATCCAAAAAGTTGTTGCATTCGGTCACGGTACAGTTGCAACTGGCCGGGTCTGTGCATTACTACATGCTGGGCAGCCATTGCGTAACAGGAGCAGAAGAATCAGGACGCCTCCCGCCAGCGCTAGGATTTAGGGGAACCCTCCAAAGGCGCTGGAAAAAAATAGAATAATAAAGGCCGGTATTACTCCAAAAATCGTCTGAAAAGAAGTCACAAGGCTGGATCCCACAAGTTTAACAAAATGAGCAAGGCGTTCTGTGTCACACGCATTAAATATTTGATGTATCAGTTCCCCCAAAATGAAGTGGGAGATTCGTGTTCAGCAGTGACTGAATCTCACTATATGTTCTAGCCACCTGCAATTCGAAGGTCTCTCGAGCCGAAGTGAGAGCCACTTCTTGTTGAAACAATAGCGCTTTGAGTCTGCTTAATTGATTGAAATCTGTTTTCAAAGTCGGAATGGAAGGCCAAATGGAACTATCCACATTCCCATGCAGGGGTGGAAAAAGCACGTTGCTACAACAAGTAACACGTTGTGAAACTGTTACTATATATGGGATGCCCACCCGTAAACCACAGCAGCCGTGGTTATTCAAAATAAGATAACTGCCGTTAGAAAGCAACATGAGAGCGGGAATTATTGCTGGGACAGGCGTCCCTTACAAAAAACAAGCCAGATTAGGTGCGGACACATTACAAGCGCCGTGCAACTTAACTTGTTTACAAACTAGGGACTGTCCTACTGTGGAATCGCAGTGCTCCCCTGTTAAGAAAACATCCTTACCCTCCCATTGATATCTGTATGTGAAAGGTAGGGACCATAATTCATGGAGAAATGTACTACCCAGGGGTTCAAAGCAGCCAATTGGGAAATGTTTCATGCAAAATTTAAATTGAAACAGCGAAAAGGGCAGAGAGATAACGCCATGAATTAACCATGCAGCCGAATCGGTCTCCGCCACTGAAAATGGCAAGTGTTCTAATTGTTCAATGTGTAATAGCGTGCGTATAGCGTCTTTCATGGACATAAATCTCTGTTTATCAGTTAGATTAAATGGTAAAAACAAAGCAGAAGTGTTCTAATAATCTCATGGTACTTTTCCCATTTTGAGAGTTTGTAACGTCCATGCAAATTGCATCACAGATCGTAATTGATTTTGACCATGATATAACACAGATACATCATTTTGAACAATATCAATAACAGATGAAACAATATTATCTAAAGTATAAATGCGGGAAGACAGTGTATTTATGCTATTGTCGACTACTGCAAGGACTTTTTCTAAATTTGCTTTGTCAATTTGGCGCAGACGGAACGCTGCTTCCATCTGCGAAAGTTTCCATAATTAATTGTAAGCCTCATAGATGAATCTCTTTGATCTGGGAGTTTTAGGACCCAAGATAAAATCGGCCAAATTGATGTCGCTCGACAAGAGGGACAGGAGTTGTTTCACCGACGACAGAGTGGAGTGTTTTCCCACTGAATATCTAGTGACAGAGTGTGAATGTGGGTAACGGGGATCAGGTCTAGGTTGTGTGAAACCGGTCGCTGCATTATAAAAACGCAGTTGACATGCTTTCGAATTGGATTGCCACAACAACCATCCTGAGGGGTCAACATCAGAGATATTGAAACTGTCATTTCGAAACAGAGCTTGTAATACATCGATGGTACTATTGGTGTGTTTTGGCCAATCATCATACTTACTCCGCCAATGACGAAATGGATGGAATATTCAGATTCTTGGCAGTAGCCAAGAGAAAACAAGTAGTTTGGTGCACTATGTCATTTAAAAATAATATCCGAGTCGGAATTAGGCAGGCACGATGCAAAGCTTCGGTTCCCTGGACCTGCCAAGCCTTAGTGCCCCAAATCGATTTCAAATCAATGTTGTCTTTCCAGTGATCATAACCCTGTAAGGCCAATTCAGTTCTAAAGGAATTGGAATAGATTAATTTCGTGTGTGTCTGAATAAATTTAGATTGAGAAGGCAATTTCAATTTAAAATATAGGATTCTGGATTGGACGTGTTGTAACTAGTGAAATAGGTGAACTTATTTCTAAGCGTTTTTCAACTTCGCTGTAAGGGAGTTGGACAATGTTCCTACTGAGTGTAATTAAAAGCAGGTCTTAAAGTGTTAATTTTGTGCAAGAAATGATGGCCATAATGTTGATAACAGAATAAATCAGCATAATTGGCAGAAATTAAATATAAATCTTCAGCATCAAAATCAGCATAATACTTTAAATCAGAAAACAATGAATGCACTCGGTGTACATCCCAATCATTAGAATGTATGTCCTGTGTTACCACATCTCCTAATGAAATGCGAAACACGTATGGTATCTTGAGGACTTCCATCGGACCATGGATTTCGAATGCAACTTTATCCCAAAAGATGCCATCTGCAACAGGGAAAGCCGAAATGTTCACAAGGGCTTGATCACGTTTCATGATATGGGACGATGTATAGGGAGCCAGAATTCCGTCGACCAACTTTACAGCAGAGCGTTCTGGCAAATAATGACCATTGATGAGCAAAAAGAATACTGCCACAAACCCAATTGACATGAAGAGGAAAATCAGGATAAGCACCAACCAGATGTAGGTCCAGGGTGGGACCATGTAAGTCTTTTTGAACCAAGAGATGAAAATACTCGTTTTTGTTGGTGGAGTTGCCACAGAGGAAGACGAGGAGGAAGAGTCATAAGAGAAGCTCGTACGGTCCCCAAAATAACCGCTTGCTCCCACGTTCATTAACGGTGGTAGCGCAGGATCAGCTTGATGATGTAAAGGACTGTCCGGTACCTCAATGTGGGACTCATCCGCAGGATAAGCATACTCGACGTCTGTGTTGGAAGAGGATGAAGGCACAACAGGCAAAAGGTCAATAGTAGTCTCCATCTCACCCTCAACGACATGGTCATTAGTTGAAGAGGCTGAAACCATCGGAATCAAAGAAATAGCGTTGCATGAAACACTAGGAGTCACACTATTCAGAATCGGCCAGATGGTGTAGCTTGACATTGTCGACTGAAATGTATCTGTTTTCTTTGCGACCAGGCAAAGGTGGTAGAATCACTGTACGAGTACCCTTCAATCCAAGAACTGGGGCTGGTGCACGATAATAGGGACCAAATTATTTTTTGTTCTCCAGCTTTTCTCGTTCCAGATCTCCAATCTTGGGAAGCCAGCCGGCCGTGTCATTGGAAGAGGGTATATGTTCTGTTGCATAGCTGTCACGGGTCTTTTGAAGGCCCTGTAACATAGTAGAATGGTTATCGACATCAAATGTTGCAGCCGCCGCCACAACGTCTAGACCATCAAGGTCTGGTACAAACATTTTAATGGCAAAAAGCATTTCGCCCACCCAGAGATCTTCTTGGGAGATTATTAAGTGCTCGTTGAACTCCATACAAATGGGCCAGCCAGTTCCTGCCAGTACCTAAGACTCTAGCTGTCAAAGATTGCTTTAAGTCACGTTCATTCGCTCCACTATTGAATTGCCCTCAGGCCTGTATGGAGACGAAAACTGCACCAGCACCCCCATAGACTTCATTGCGTCCTTGTACACCTTAGAGGCGAGCGCTGGACCTTGGTCAGAATGGAAGGGGCCACAGGCAAACGTCCCGACAAAGACACGCAAATCTCTAATGACATTTCGAGCGTCAGCGCTGCGTTGTGGCCAAACCCATAGGAATCTAGTGCACGAATCAACTGCAACAAAAATGCATTTATATGCAGTATCAGAAGTCAATGGACCGCAGTGATCAAGATATACACAGCCAAACGGCTGATTTGAAATATATAGCTGTGTTTGTGGTGGTCGTGAAACCGTAGACGGTTTGATTTGTTGACAAATGTCACAAGAAAGCACATAATTACGGGTTTGTTTATATAAACCACGCCACCAATAAAGTTGCTGTAAAATAGAGACAGTCGCAGACACCCCGGCATGTGCAGAAGCCATGCCTTCGTGTGCAGCTATGATCAAAGGAAGCCTGCGGTCCATGTTGGGAATCAGCCGATCCCCAACTGACGGTATTGTAGCATAAGGAACTTGTTCGGGAGATATATGATAAGAATATTTTGAAGGGAAGCCCTGCGGATAAGCAGTTCCATTCTTCGTAGCAACTATAGCTGCCAAAATTTCATTATCTATCTTAGTCATGGACCTTGTAACTGCTGCAACGGAACACGTGGCTACTGCAGATTTGGCTGCCTCGTCAGCCAAAGAATTACCAACAGCATGTGCTCCCACACACTGATGGCCAAGAGTATGTATAACCTGTGTGAGTGGCAGACGTTCTTTAAGCTCTGCCACTCAAACCCAAAGCATTTTATGCTTTATTGCACTGCCTTTAGAGTCCCGATAATCATTCTGAGACCAAAAGAATAAGTTGTCATTAAAAGACTGGACACAGTAGTAAGAATCGCACACAATAAGAGTATTCATATTAGGACCAGACAAAGAGCACGCAGCTCCGCCAATTGCGCCGTACAGTCCCCAAGTGCCTGTGTATGCACAATGGAAGACTTGAATTCACCATTTACAATTGAACCAGCCACAATAGCGCAAGCTGCTGAATAAGCATGTTTGGACCCGATGGCCGGTACATTTGTACTCATCCAAAGGAAGCAATGACAACGGAGGAGGATGAACATGTTCATACTGCAAAAACTCCTGTGTCTGAAGAGCAGAATCAAAGATAAATGTGACATCAGCCGATGTCAAAGAAGTAGCCCATTGTATCCAACGGGGATGTAAAGCTTTAGAGTTCGGTACACTCGCGTTAGTCACTTAGTCTAAAGCAGGGACAGGCGAAACCATAAGAATGCGTTTCCCCTGCGCCAGCGAGCGTTCTTTCAGAATCGCCATTTGGACAGCAGTCAAAATCTTTTCAACATTTGAAAATCGCATTTCCGCAGCTGTGTACAAATGTGATTTGTATGCAATAGGCACTGTGTCGCCTTCGTTGAACGTCAAGTAAGTGAAACCCACCGTCACTGGTACAATACATATGACCCGGTTCGTGGAATTATCATGCGTCAACAAGTAGTTAGTCGCTAGCAGATCTGACTGCAAAGACTGTAGAATAGAGGTATGTTCCGGAAGCCAGCAGGCAGAAGAATATGTAGGTTGTATCAACGCATAGAGCGGTTTGATACGCTGGGCATAATCAGGGATTTATGTCCTCCCAAAATTTAAAAATCCCAGCAGAGACTGAAGTTTCTTTAGTGTAGACGGAGGTTGCAATTGTGCACATTTCTCCAGAAAGTGGGGGGCTAACCCCTACCTTCATTATTGAGCTCATAGCCCAAAAAGAGCACCGCAAAATAAGCGATGTGTGATTTTGCAAAATTGAATTTGTATCCATAGTCGGCAAACGACAGAATAATTCGGTCGACACGGACAAGATGCGGTATCAGTTCGTCGTCCGTCAGATAAATATCATCTACGTACGAGAACGCATCTGGATCTACGCTGCGCAACAAAGACACAACACGTGCAGCAAAGGCCCCGGGGCTGTTCTTATACCCCATAGGCAAGCGCATAAATCTTTTTTGATTTCCGACGGCGCTAAATGCTGTCAAGTCACGGCTCTCAGGAGCCAAGTTATGATTGTAGAAACCATTGGATATATCCAATGTTGTTTTGTATTTTTTACGAACAAGGCTGTTCACTAGCGCAGAGCTGTGTGTGTTCTGTACCGCAAATGTACGACAATGACTATTCAAATTTCGATAATCTAATACAATGCGATATGAACCATCCGGCTTCGATACCGGAAAAAGAGGATTATTCATCGGTGATTCACAGGATTCAATTACTCCTCGATACTCTAATTGAGTCAGAATGTCACAAACGGGAGCCTTAGCCTCTCGTCTGATTGGATATTGCAGTTGTGGCTGTGGTATAGACCGTAATGGCATCTCATTTGCTGGTGAATCTCTATCCCAACCCACCAGATTACGGTACACCTCTGGGGCAAAGGCCAATGCCCACTCAGATGCGTAAGCCTGTTTAGCTTCCTCAGGGACGTAACGTGAAAAACTCAGAAGTATCACGTCCTCCCCTCTGAAGGCAGCCAGAACAAATAGTGCAGGCCAATCTGCCTCCGCCAACAAAATGTCATATGAGGAGGTGAGATTTTCCCAGAAAACCGCTGTAATTGTACGCTGTATATCACCCTCAATTTGGAAGACAATTTCATAGTCTATCTAGTATCTGCTGTTTCTACTGTAATAAATGTATCAGTTGCTCTCGCCTTCAGACAGGGACGCAGTGCCTCCCGCACTATGGTAACCTATGCCGCGCTGTCGAGCAGAGTCACTGCCCATGTCCAGTCTAGGAGTAGCGTTCTCACCGTTCGAGGCATAGTTCGCTGTTAAAGCGGCAACCTTTTTCTTTTGATACAGGGATCGAAAACGACGCAGTGCCTCTTGTTTGGCTTTTACCTCAAACTGTCGAGGTTGATCCCATCCCTGTCGAGTGGTCGCACCTTTGCCGCGATCCTGGCGCTCCCCACCAGCGACTTGAGAGTCTGATGTGTCCTGTAAAGAACGAGGAGAGCGCTGATCAGGTACTTGAAATCTATCAGGAATCTTAATTTTTGCGCGGTCACACAAATCATAAGTTCGCTCAGAAGATCAGGTGTCGGTGAGCCAGCACGCGAACCTTGCTTCTGTTGCTGCTGCCCCTGTTTTTTATTTCTCCAGTTCTTTTTAGGAAAGAACGGGCGCCCATCCTTATCAGTCTGGGCTTTTTGTTGAGGTTGAGTTTGAGCAAAAGGCTTAATTCCCAGACTATAGCAATAATCTTTGGCAATTCGCGCTGTTTGTCTGTGTCAGCAACAGCCTCCAAGTGTTGTGCCACTTGTAAGCTTACGGCTTCACCATTCACATTAGCAAGGATCATATCGCAAACAATCTCGAACACCCCCACCAGTCTCATTCCCAACTCCAGGGCCACTTCAGCCCCATGTTCATCCTGAACAGGTTTTATCACGGAAGGGAGAGCGGTCATTGAGGGAGTGCCAAAACACATCGAATATACCGCTGCAAACACTCTACCCCAAGTGTTACAATCAGCTAACTCGGGAACAAGGCTTTTAGGTAAGTTCATGGTCAGAATCCTGTGCTTCTCCACAGGTGTGGTATTTGGAAAAACAGCTTCGATTTGCACAAATTTTTCAGCAAGCCAATAAGGAAGCTCGTCCTTATTTTGCGGACGCTTGCCCATCACTGAATTAATCATGACAGGACTGATAACTACACCACGGGTCCCGGTGGTTGTGCAGCAACTCCAGGTGGTCCCACCTGCATGTTGCATGACATGAACTGTATAACAGCTTTATGTATTCGTATTAACAAAGTATGCAATACGTGTAGCTCTGTGACCGTAACATGAAGATAATTTGGATGCGGGGTATACCCAGCCAAAATGGGCCACGTGGCCCCATCAATCGATAAGAGACCTAAACGGACTGCTGTCAAAGGGTGAGGAAGGGCGCCATTAAACCATATAGTGTGTTGCCAAGCTGTTAACGGAACTTCAAGAGATCGATAAGGTCGATAATCCCACGGTAGTGGGGTGGCAGTATACTCGTGAAAGAAATTATCAGTTCCATCCACTGCCGGAAAGGTGACCCAAGAATAAAACACCTTGAAGCGGTGTGCCGCATCCGCCCCAGCGCCAAAAATAAGATCAGTACCCCCATTAGGGACTCCATGTTGAGTCAAGTAAGCGGTCACTGGAGCGTGGTTAGGACCCACTATGGCAACCGCCATAATCAAAGCAAGAGAATAACAACCTACGAGCGGCAGCGCAATAACGGGCAAAAGAAAGAAAAAGAACCTTTTAGAATTCAAGCTTGAAAAACCTATAACTTCACAATATAGGAGGCTACACCGTCACAACTGTATCCGGAAACAGATGTGAGGGGATTGTGGACAAGCACAAGCACTACTCAGGAGTCTCGCATATAAGTACCAGACCAAACGTCGGTGGCGCTATGTTGCAGGGATTCTGCACATACACAGAACTATGCGCAGGAAAACAGGACCTCGGTGCGTAGGGGCTGAGCCTTCCTACCGCCTCAGTATCCAAAATCTCAGAACCGACTAGCAATAGTGTCTCATTCGCTCTCCTACATAATCACAAAGCTACAAATGATTAGACAACCCAGAACACAACACTCCTGACTCTCACAGGAATCGCGGTAGCAAGACATACCCTTTCGCTCACTCACTTGTACCTGTCCACAATATGAATTGACAGAGTCAGTGTTATAGTTTAAAATGTTTATTTTAACTACAGTGCTCTATAATGCAGTATACCAGCCACTACCAGCAGCAAAACGCATAAACCTAAAACAGTTAGCATTGTTGCAATTCCATAGATTATAAAGGGGGATGTCATCGTATACAGACAGTGGATAAAGGACTATAAGGCCTAACCACCCTCCCCTTGGCTAGGAGAAGTTTTATTATATAAAAGAAGATCTCTGGGCTTTCTCAGCAGACCCCCATACCTTAGTGCCTAGATGGTATTTTTACATCATAGGAACAGCATAGCTCTTCTCCCTGGAAAGGTCCCTCTCCAAGTGTCTGTTAGAACAACAACTGAGAAAACTAGACTTATTAACATGGATCTGGAAACCAGGAGGGCTCTACTGCTACCTAATGAACCTGCACCCCCACTGGCCGTACTAGACAAGATAACACCATGTAGCTGGGGTATCAAGAACAACGCTTCCTTGGACACCTTTACCCCTTCACTGAAAATGATATCAAAAAGGTTCTTCGGAGTATCAACCCATCTAATCACTTCAGCGACCCGTTACCACCTACCATCTTCAAAGTGATTAAGGATGAAATCTCCCCATTCTGGACAAAGATCGTCAATGCATCTCTGTCACAAGGCACGATCCCAGAATGCCTAAAAGAGGCTCAGGTAACACCTATATTAAAAAAACCCACAGCTGACAGTACAGATCTTAACAACTTCCGACCTATCTCCAGCATCCCCACTCTAGCCAAACTCCTTGAAAAATGCGTCCAGTCACAACTATGTGCGCACATCGAAAATTTCCATCTCCTGGACCAACACCAATCTGGCTTTCGTAGTGGGCACAGCACTGAATCGGCTCTTACCCACGTGATGGATGACATCTTAATAATGCTCGATCGAAATGAATCCTGCCTCCTTATCCTACTAGACCTTTCCTCCGCATTTGACACTGTCAATCATGACAACCTCCTATTCATTCTGGAGCATAGGATGGGCCTTTCGGGTCAGGTGCTGCATTGGTTCTCGTCCTTCCTGAAGCACAGGACCCAAAGAGTGAAAGCGAACCACTCTCTCTCCCAGCCATCCCCAGTCAGCATGGGGGTTCCCCAAGGGTCCTCCTTATCTCCCATTCTCTTCAATTTGTTCCTGGAACCATTAGCTAATGTTCTAAAATCATTGGACATTCGCTTCCATATGTATGCAGACGACACCCAACTCTATCTGAAAATCTCCTCCCCGGATGATATCACCTCACTCAACTCCACCCTATTGACGACCCAAAACTGGTTAACTGAGAACCACCTACTGCTAAACACCGCCAAAACAGAATTCCTCCTCATCTCTCCCCCGAAACATACTCCTATAATCGACCTATGGATGAACCAACTCACCGCCTTCAACTGCTCCCCCGCACTATCGACTCAGCTAAATCTCTAGGAATTACCCTGGACAAGCATCTGAATATGAAGACTCACATTAGCAACGTGTGCAAGGGAGCTAACCACCTTCTGAGAACACTCGGGAATCTCAAACCTTTCCTACCTCAAGCAGATTTCAAGCAAGTGGTCCAAGCGCTTGTCTTGCCGAGACTTGACTATGGCAGTGCTACGCTATGTGGCCTCCCCAAATACACTTTGTCCCCCCTAAAGGCGTCACTGAACGCGGCGGCCAGATTGATTACGGGCACTAAGCGAAAGGCACACATCTCCCCGGTTTTAAAATCTCTAAACTGGCTACCTTACGAAGCTAGAATTCAACTGAAGATTGCCTGCCTATCACACAAAGCCCTCCACTTCAAAACCCCCATCTACCTTGCACAAAAACTAGAACTATCCGGAGGGGGTAGACTGTCAAGGAGTGCAAATTCCCTCCTCTTAAAACCACAGATCTTCCGCAAAAAGAGAACATGCCAACGAGCATGGCTCTGCTCCAAAAATCTGGAACTCTCTTCCACCTGAAATTCGGAGGATCTCTTCAAAGGATGCTTTCAAACTGGAAGCAAAAAGATTCCTCATGAACAAGTTCTTACCTTAACATGAGAGACATTTGTTAGCTCTAAGCGCATCGGACATACCATAGCATTTGTTATTATCCCTGTATATGTTTATTATTTTGTTTTGGTTATGATTTCTGTACATGATTATTGTATTTACTCCCCTTAAGTCATTATGCCCCATCGCCTAGCCCACTCTTCGTTTACCTAGGTGTATAAATGATCTGGTAGAGGTTCACCATCTGATTCAATGCCATTTGACTCATGGTTTGTTTATTGTTTTGGTATTGGTTCTATTCCTGTATATGATTATTGTACTTACTCCCCTTATGTCACTTTGCTCCATCGTATAGCCCATTCCCCGTTCACTCAGGTTTATAAAGGATCTGTTATGTGTGCACTATGTGATTCAATGCCTATTAGATTCACCATCTTAGCGCATCGGACATACCATAGCATTTATTATTATCCCTGTATATGTTTATTATTTTGTTTTGGTTATTATTCCTGTACAGGATTAGTGTATTTACTCCCCTTAAGTCATTATGCCCCATCGCCTAGCTCACTCTTCGTTCACCCAGGTGTATAAATGATCTGGTAGGTGTTCACCATCTGATTCAATGCCATTAGACTCCCCATTTGACTCATGTTTTGTTTATTGTTTTGGTATTTGTTTTTATTCCTGTATATGATTATTGTACTTACTCCCCTTATGTCACTTTGCTCCATCGTATAACCCATTCCCCGTTCACTCAGGTTTATAAAGGATCTGTTATGTATGCACTATTTGATTCAATGCCTATTAGATTCACCTTATTAGACTCATGTTTTGATTTGTTACCTTCCTTGCCTCAAATTGTAAAGCGCTCTGATATCCTTCGAGATCAAGTTCGCGCTATATAAAACTTTATAAATAAAATAATAAATAAAATAAATGCATCCCCATAATATCAAAGCACGAGTTTCCAGCAATAGCAGCTGTGTTAGCATGTTTTGTCTAGGTGCTAGGGACTGACCAGAACAGAATACCAAGGGGCATTGTTTATCGACCTTGCACACCGTGTTCAGACTAAACTCCAGGAACAGGCAAAGAACGCAGAAAGCAGACGGTTCTCCTGTGAAAGGCACAAACAGAGTCTTGCAAAATAAAGTCATGTAGTAACGTGCGCATAAGCAGCATCATGGCAGCAGAGCTCATGCTAACTTAGCAATGTCGACAATGACCCTAACGGCCATATGACATGCTTAGTGTGGCCAAAGACTTTGACCATCTTGAAAATGCCCAAAGCGGGTAGGGTAAGCCCCAGGAACCTTTACCCCACTGGTTAGGGCATCCCCGGGGTCATTCCCATGCAGTAGCTTGTGTCAGACACAAACGTGGCACCTACTTCAGAACGATCCTGGACCTATGGAAGATCAGAAGAGGATTGAACCTGCTGTCTGAGACTCGAGAAGAGCCCTAGAAGACTGGACCTGCTCACCCTCTTGCACCCATGACAAAGGAAAAAAGTCGACTCCAAGGGTCCCATGGCTGACCTTCTGTTAAGGCTACAGTGACACAACAAGCAACTGCCCAGCTGACCAGTGGCAACTGGACCTGGACTAGATCTTCCTGTTGGCCTTTGCCTGACACCCCGTACGTCTCTAGTGCCTCTGCTGGGGTGTTTTAGAAGTGTACTCCTGTGGTGAATTGGGACTTAAAAGCATGAAGTCAGAAGGTAAAATCTTTGACTAGGACAAACCTGGTTAGTGTATCTGACCCGCACTCTATCATGGTCAGGATCACATTGTGCCTAGGTCATTCATGTTCTACCGTGGCCATTGACTATCATTGGCACTTTGTGCTTCTTGGCATTATTTCTACTAAAAGTTTTAAAAATAATATTTCCGGTTACCTGTATTGGATTTATGTCATTTTGGTGTCATTTTGTTTATTCTCATCCGTTTTGGAATTATTATTGTTTTGCGTTTTGACTATATTACTGTTTTAGTACTGCATATATAGTTTATACATTGTCTTTGTCAGTTCTGTGCCATAGCTACCAGGGGATTGAGCTAAGGTTAATGTAGTGATTTTAAGGGTCCCCCCAATCCAGGGCTGCAATTATTTGTTGAAGTGGGTACTTAGCCCCCTCAACTAATAACCCAATTTCTTATACCCAGACTACAAAACTTCTGTCAAAACATTTGTTTAAGTTTCAATGGAGGACAGCTGTAATTCTAGTACTTCGACTGCCCTCTGAACCACTACTGCAAATTAGGCACTTTCTTCTGGTGATGGCCCATGCGGCGAATCAAGCTCTAGCTCAGGGAAGGTATCAAGCCCACTGGTATTTTGTAAATCCAGATATAAGACATCATCAGTAGAATGAACGGGAGGCAGCCATCCCGCTCACCATCATCATCAGTACCCCGAAGTGCACCCTCTGGCATAGGATCAGAATCCGAATCAGTATCAATAAGAACATAGAGGCTCTGCTGATAGTTGTGATGTGGTAGGGGCACTGGGTTAAAGTCAAACTGCATGAGAAATGGTTGCAGTTTTTTAAATTTTGTAGCATGACATCAGTTGAGCTTGAGTTGATCTCGATTCGGGGTCAGACATGGGCATCAGATCATCAACAGTGCGCTAAAGACATGCTAGAATCTCAGGGCCAGAGAGTAAATCTGCTCTGGATTTGGTAATGGGTCCCAATACTTGCAGCAAGGCCTCTTCAAAGGCTTCAATCTGCTATGGGGCGGTTATGGCCCAGGGAACTCAGTGTGTGTCAGGACCAACTGAGAAATTGGTTCAGTGGCCAAAGACCTGAAGGAAATGCAACTTGTACCTTGATACCCTTGCGCCTTCTCTTTGGATTTGGGGTGGTGGGATGGCATCGAGTCCTGCTTTGCTATCTTATGCTTTTGTTTAGACTTGTACGTCAACTTACTCGAAGATTTAGGGTGGGAAGTGGAGCGGTCATTGGAATGGTCCCGTGACCAGGCCCGCAACTTGGAGTGTGAGGAGGATCTGCATGAACACAGCAAGTACTTCTAATGGTCGGCGACAAACAACTTCGCATCCCGGTCTCAAATCGCCTTCTTGTGCATTATGGCACATTTATCACATGACATAGGGTAGTGTCCAGGGCCCAGACACCAATGGTATACTTTGTGCGGGTCAGTGGCCAATATCTGCTTCCTGTAGTCGCAACACCGTTTGAAACCTGTTGTTTTCGGTGTGGACATCTTTCCCCAGCACACTGTGGAAAGGTTTTGGAGTTCACGCTGAAAGGTGTGGAAAAAGGGAACTGACGTCAATATGCAGGTGTGGCACTTATATGCAGCTCTGTTCCATCACTTCCTGGGAGGTATGGAGTCAGTGCAGAACTGCATAACGCTACCTTTTGGCAGGCAGAGCACTGTTACAAGATTCTCCAGTTCCAGTCTGGTGTCTGTGGGATATTCTAAGATGAGGAATCTGAGGTTACAAGTGTCCATCAGAAACATATTTTACTTGTTCATAGTACTTTCAGTATTTTAACCTGTGCTCCGAAAGGAACAGCTTTGGGGATGACCGAGACCAATGAATATTTTAAAATGTTTTTAAGAATGATTCCAGGTTCCTTAGTCAACTGCCCAGACCCTAGATACACAACTATAAAAGTGAATTACATCATCAGAAAGTGCTCTCATAACCATTCGATTTCTTCCATTGCTGCATACATTGACTACCTAAATAAAAATGCAAAATTGATTTTCTTTTTAGGTGCTATGCATTCGATTAACCAGAAACAAACCTTCACATATGGCCCTTATGTACACATTTGCCTCCTCACATCGGAAGGTATCCAATTCCATTCACGATATTAGGGCAAATAATACCAAAATGCCCTCAAATTAATTAACAAATATGTACAAATATTGTCTGAAAGGCTGCATTGAGTGTCTTAACCGGCTGCCTCTGCCCTCACACTCGTCAGCGATGATGCGGAATATTTTAAATATAAGCAGCAACAAATGATCTGAAATTTCAAAAGGGCTCAAAAGGCTCTGAAACCACATCATAAGCCTTGGTCTCTCTTCAATGACATTTCTTTTTAGCGATATGATTTAATTGCTCAACAAAGAGCATACACTGAAAAGAGAAACAGGACTTCTAACACTTCCACCTTCTGACACACCTCATCCATCATGGTTGATTTATGATCTTGTTTAATTTCCAGTGATTGCTCTGAACGTTGTTGAACGATAGAATCTCTAGGGTGGTTCCAGGTATTGCTAAAACCACTATGCATTAACAGTGGGACACGCTAACATCATTGCCTTCTTAACAATGAGAGGCTTCTTAGTAGTCCCGCTTGTAATAAACCCCTCTTGTCAGGCACTGGCTAGAGAAGTTATAATGCACTATGCATTGAATTTTACAGTCTTGGGTAGTGTTTGATGTCAAGAGAAACAACGGCGGACTCCTAGTTTTGCACCTCACGCTAGTTCCAGTATGTATAGTTCCTGCGCAACCAACCCCAACGCCAGCCGTTGCGTGACGCCTCTGTGCTCCAGATCCAAGGTTGATTTCAACGATATGGGGGTGCGCCAGGTAATGAAATCCAGTGGCCAGCGAGTAGTATCAAAAAAGTTCTTTATTTCAAATTCATAAATCAACTCAGTAATACGAAAGACTCAGCCAACGCGTTTCATTCCCTCAAGGGGAACTTCATCAGGGCTTAATTATCAGTTCAGAAAACGTTCAAAGTCTCAATTGGTCGATACGAAGGTTCAATTCCAGGTGCTGTACTACAATTCTCCGGTGTACTTACACGCTTAGTGAGGCCTGCATCCAGAATCCTTATATGTCAATAGTAGAAGTGCTCAAGGGTTCAATTGGTCAATAAAAAAGTTCAGGTCCAGTGTATTGCGCTGGGACTCTCCGGAGTGCTTACAGGCATAATAAAGCCTGCATAAGGAGACCGGGACACACGTTCGTCCGGTCGACACTCCGTAAGTGGTAGTGTTTGATGTTTGCGAGTGTCGACTCGGCCCCACATTCTGCTACTCTTTTCCTGCTTACAAAATGGGCGTTTCTTAATCTCCTGGTGTACACAAACACGCTTTTGTGGCTTCAACTTCATCGCATCACCCCATAAGGCACACACGTAGTGTAAAGTAGTGGCCTTCCCACAGACTGATACCCTTGAATGTAAATACGCTGGTGACTACATTACGTCTTCCACCTAAAAGTGATGTTCACCCCATCTTCGTAGGAAACCTTTAGACTCAGCATAACCTACTACACCCATCACTCACCTGTTCCAGACCATTTACCCACCTCATTTTGTTGATTATTTTTGTTCTTTTTCACAACATATTTTATTGATTTTCCATTTTGACTTTACAATCCGGTCAACATGGCCTATTAAATCATGCTGTGCAGCCGCAACACATTGCCCCGTTCCCAGCAGCACAAAAGAAATGGACATCAAGCAGTTCCACCATCCCACCCACGATCAACATATCATACATTCCTTCAGTAAAGACACCAGACCAATGCAGGGAACAATGGGCCTCGTGAACCACCGCTGTATTGTCGCGTTTCAATATCATTGAGGGAATCTACCGTGCGGACCGGGGCCAAAATGATACCTTTATGAGACGCCCACCTCTGCCATAGTTTTGCATGTTTTTTTGTTTTGTTATTGATTTTATTGTTGGATGCGGACAAACAAACAGAACAAGCATTTGCAATGCAATCGGTCTCGCCTTTGGGACCTTATATGTATTTAGCTATGCAGCACATTAGCCTGGGTGCTGAAACATTTACTGTTCTTTAACATGGAGGGAAAGTAAGCACCAAACTCCGTGACACGCCAGGTATGGGAACACATTGAGAGAAATATTGCCTTTCAGCGGAAAATGGTATAGTCCAAAGCTCTGTTTTTAATATAAAAGCAGGTCCTTCGGTGGTCATATCACTGAAAATACAAGATTTGAAAAAAATATTATTGTCTACGGGTGCTCGTGGAAGACAATTTCTATGGACTGGAATCTAGAGAATGCTAAAGTGATTCTGGTATTTTACTGACCTCTGCTGGTCGTTTTCTATCAAGAAAGTTAAATAGAGGCAGTTGCCAGAAAAATTTAAAAAAGAAAGTCCCTCAGCAGAAAGCAATTCTGGAATTTTACTGACCTCTGCTGGTCGTTATCTATCAAGACAGTTAAATAGAGGCAGTTGAACAGAAAAAAGTCCCTAAGCGGAAGCAGACAAGTCCTAGGGCTGATCTCCAGAGCCCACAAAGTACATACACATATAAGTATATACTAAAGTGTATATACTAAAGTATATACAAGAGGTCTCGAATACTTAACCTAAAAAGAAACATTAATGAATAGGGGTGGGGGGAGTGAGATTACAATGATATTGTCTTCGAGGGTGCAGAGAAAAGGTGAGGCATCCATGCCAAGGGAAACATTACTGTTGCTTATAAAAACAAAGAGAATGTTTTTTCAATAACGGATCACATATAGCTATCCGGGATGCAAATAGGTATAGGGGGACACTAGTCTATTTCGGCAATAAGCGGTCCCCGCCAAAAAGACACTATGCATAATGAGAACGTGATCGTTAAAAAATAAGAAATAGAAACATAGAAAAGAGTGAGTGGGGAAAAGGGGGGGGGGGTGGGCTGGGGGGAGCTATCCGCATGGATACTCTAGATAGACCGGTATAAAGGCCTAAGAAGCCGAGGCTATTCTTGAGGGGATGCTGGGGGGGTAGGAGGAAAAGCAGCCAGTTAGTAATATGGCAAGTGTGATGCCGGCTTATACCCCTATTGGGGCCGTTCTGGGTGCGGACATGGCGAGCTCGTGTGGGATGGTCTGTCATGATCATTTGAAAGCGAATGGGATGGAGGGAGGGAGGTCTGTTGCAATGGGGGTAGGTAGTGGCGATATATATGGCAAATATCCTTGGGTCGTGAGGTAGGGGGTTGAAGTGAGGAGTATATCTCCGTCTGCATATCACAGTATGTCATACTGCGAAGCCACGCCTCCTTCATGGGCCGTTGTCTAGTGCCCCAGTGCAATGCGATCTCTTGTTTTGCTAACAATAGTGCTATGGCTGTGAATCTGCGGTAGCTGAGCGGGATATCGCTAACTATTCCCAATAAAGCCAGTTTGGGGGAGGGGCGAGTGATGCAGAGAATATATCAGACAGCACCTGAAATATTGTGGTCCAGTATGTAGATATGAGTGGGCAAGTCCAAGTCATGTGTGCAAAGTCAGCGCTGGAGAATTGGCATTTGGGGCATTGGAGTGATTTGGAGGGGTCGTATTTGGCCAGCTCCACCGGTGTGACGTATATTCGATGAATGAATTTGAAATGCAGTAACTTATGCCCGTGGTTAGGGGACACCCTCTTAATTTGTTCAAGGCAACATGCCCATTCCTTGTCAGACAAAGGATGACCCAGGTCCTCCCCCCAATGGCGCCGTGCCCCCCTGTCCTTCACTTATTTGAGCGCCATACATGCTTGATATAGTTTGGTGACCAGGTGTGAGCCGTCCTGGTCTGCTATTAGGAGCGTGAGAGGGGTGAACTCTTCTGGGGGAAGGGGAAAGGAGGGAACTGCTGAGCGGAGAGCTCCAAGTAATCTGGTCACTGTAAATTTGTCCATGTAGGATATCTCAGCCCGCGCTGTCAGGTCAGCCATGTTTATCGCGTGGCCTCCAGGGAATAGGGACCCAATGGTGTGTAGTTGTAGCTTACTAAGTGTGCGTTGTACTACTTTCTCAACTGTCGGTGGTATAAACGGATTCTGTGGTAATGGAAGATTTGGGGAGTATAAAGAGCTGGAGCCCAGGAGCAGACAGAGCCTGCGCCAGGCCCAACAAGTGGTAGATAGAGGCTGTATATCGTTTGGGTCTATATGCCTGCCTAATGGAAATATTGCTCCCAATGGGGAGGGTTCCGACAAGTCTCGCTCAGGTTTGGTGTATGGTATGCGAGCATCAGAATGGAACCAGTGATAAGCAAACTGGGCCTGCGCGACCAGGTAATATAAGTGTAGATCAGGGACAGCAACTCCTGCATGTATGGTAGGGTGAGAGTGTCCCAAGCTATCCGTGGCCTTCGCTCCCTCCCCAAATCAGGCGGATCAGCAGGCCCTGGAGCTGCGAAAAGAAAGCCTTGGTTAATGTGATTGGTATGCTGACGAACAGATATAGGAATCAAGGAAGGACGTTCATTTTGATGAGGGCAATGCGGCCGGCCATGGACAGTGGCAGCTGGATCCAACGCTCCTCCTGCAAAGTAAGCAATTCAATCGCTGGTCCATAATTAAGACGCATAATTTGTTCTTTGTTTCTGTGTAGGGTGATTCCTAGGTATTTCGTGGTGTCCGCTGCCCATCGTAGAGGGAGATTGCTCCCTGCTGGGCTAGTCAAGTCTGTGAGCGGAAAAAGCTTTGATTTGTCCCAGTTCACACGCAGGCCGGACATATCCCCGAAGCAACCGATCTCGGCTATGAGAGGCTGCAGGTTTATACTGGGGTCTCTAATGAAAAGCAGGATGTCATCAGCATACATGGATAAGAGCAATGGCCCAGGGCAGAATCGGAGGCCGCAGTGCATATGTTTTTATTGCATGTGCCTAACCTGTGGATCCATCGTCACTATAAAAAGCAAGGGAGAAAGAGGGCAACCCTGGTGTGTGCCGCGAGAGATCGAAAAGGAGGGTGTACAGAACTGTTCACTCGGAGCCGAGCTGTGGGGGAGGAATACAGGAGTGTAATCAATGTGATGAAGTTTGCTGGCATGCCAAGCTTACGCAGCGTAGCGAAGAGAAAAGGCCACTCTAGGGAGTCAAAGGCCTTCTCTTTATCAAGGAGAGCTATTGCTGCTGGGGTGGTCGGCGATATCCTATTAATTACTGAAAAACACAGTCCGGAGATTCAGGTCGGTCGATCTATGCGGTATGAAACCAGATTGTACCGGTGAGAGAATTTTGTCTAATAGCAGCGATAGCCTGTTGGCCAGCATCTTAGCAAGTATTTTGTTGTCAAAGTTAATTAAGGAGAGAGGGCGGTAAGAGCCATAAATAGTAGGGTCTTTGCCAGATTTCAGCAGAAGGGATATTGATGCTTCCCTCATTGATGGGGGGGAGGGCGCCATTAGCAAGTGATTCGGCATAGACCTCAAGCAGATGAGGTATTAGCGTTTGTTTGAATGTTTTGTAAAAGGCCCCGGATAGTCCATCGAGGCCTGGGGCCTTCGATCCGTCAAGAGCGTCTATGGCTTGGCCAATCTCCTCCACTGTGAAAGGTTCACTAAGGAATTGCGCTTGTCCCGTGGTCAGCCACACCATCGCAATCTCTTCTAAGTAGGCGAGGTGATGTGTGAAATCAGTGGGGAGTTTGGTTGTGTATAGGGATCAGTAGTAGGAGACTAGCTCTACCATTATGTCGGTATTGTCTGTGACGATAGAGTCTTCAGGCCTTCGCAGTGAGGTAATATGTGCGGCTCCCCAAGGGGGTCGTACCAGGCGTGCAAGAGTCATGCCTGGGCGCTCTCCCTCGCCATATCTGCGTGCTGCATGATACCTGCCCAGTAATGTGGCCTCCCTGTCGGCATGTTCGTGAAATTCAAGTACAAGAGCATTGCGTTTATTAGAGGCGTCCTGTGAGGTAGGTGAGCTGTCCAATTGAATCAGCTTTGTTTCAAGTTGGGCAAGACTACCACGTATTGAGCGTAGGACCCCGGCTTGTTTGTATATGCAAACGCCACAGATATAAGCCTTGAAGGCGTTCCATAGTACTGCATATTTCGTCACAGAGCCAGAGTTTAATGTGAAATATTCGCAAATTGTGTCATGCAGCTCGGATTTGAAGAAAGCTGTGGCCGGGAAGGTCTATCTGCGTTCCCACCCGGTAGTGTATGGGATTGGTAGATGGAGAAGTACAGGTGCGTGGTCTGAGTGGTCTGATAAGGTGCGGGGTAATGTTTCTATGTTCCTGATCCATTGGCAGCCTAGTGCGTTAGTGAACCAATAGTCTATCCGTGTCCATGTCGAGTCTGGTGCTGAATGAAATGTGTAGTCTGATGTATCTGGGTGATGTGATCGCGATATGTCGCGTAAGGCCAGAGAGTACAAAAGATCTTGGAATTTGGGGCTTCGTGTTCTGCCTGTAATTGGAGGATTCGCAGCTGGGGTCAAGCCATAGGTTCAGATCTCCCCCAAGAAACAGCATGTCATGTTCATGCTTGTTGAGCAGGGCATGCAGGTCAGAAAAAAAAGTGGGGTCATCTGTGTTGGAGCATAGATGTTAAGAAATAGGGTTGTTTTGCCCAGTAGTGATCCGGCCACCAAAAGGTATCTCCCGTGCTTGCCGGCAATAGTGAGCTCGTGGGTGAAGGAGAGGCTACGGTGAATGAGGATACATACTCCATGTGAGTAAGTGCTGTAGCCAGAAGAAAAAAAAAAAAATCGATGGGGGCCCCATGAGGAACCGAATGGGGGAGAAGTTTGCAGGGGTAGGTGTGTTTCCTGTAGAAATGCTACCTTAACATTGTGTCTACGAAGGTAGCTTTACATTTCCTGGGGTTGTGGAGTCCCCGCACATTCCAGGTAAGCAGTTTAGTCTCGACATTTGCACCGGGAGTCAGTGCTGTAGGGAGAGATGTATGTATGTGCATATATGGTGTGATTTACGGAGTGTATTACATGCGGAGGAAGGGGGGGGATACAAGGAGGAGGGAGCAGGGACCGAAAGAGGAATGAAAGGAAAAGATTGAGAAAGAGCAAAAAAAAACACCACATGAATCAAAAACCCACCCACACCAGGGCACAAGGGCCTGGTGAAAACCCAATACCCCAACAAAGAAAAACATGTCCCAAAATCAACCCATTCCGAGTCATCCGTAGGGGGCGGGCAACACCTCGGATGCCCAATGCCCATTCTGCATACTATACAACTTGTAGAAGAGGAATACGAAAACGTTTATAATATTTGGAAACACTGCAGCAGTGAATCGCCGTTGTTGCACAGTACATTGTAGTAGGGGGAGTAGATCCCTAGTTAATGTCGAAAAACAAAAATGTAGAGAGTACATGCCATGGAGGTGGAGAAGGAAGCAGCAAGGCTAGAAGAACATAGCAACCAGGGGGCGCTAGGTGGCGCACGACAAAGATGGACGTGCATTAGTAAGGCTCCAGCCAGACCGGGCGGAAAAATATCCTTAACCCCCATCCTACATTGTTTAAAAAACCCTACATACGTCCCAACGAGGAACGGAATGACAGCTGATTCCAGCGACCCCAAAAACCCACTGAGGTGCCTATCAGCGCTGAAGGAAAAGACAGTCGGAGTCCAGAGTGCGAGGCGGCGCTGACGCGCTGATAGGCAAGACCGGGGACGACTGGGCCCTACATGAGCTGCGGAGGCGGAGAGGGAGAGAATTGAGCGGCTGCTGGCGGGCAGCCGGAACGTATACCTGAGGCCGCTAAGATAACGACGGGGAGCTGGAGCGGATGAGACACGGCACCAACGCAAGGTACAAAACAGAAGGAGTGGAAGGATCGGGCTCCAGGGTTCGAGGGGCACGGATCCCCGCACTCGCGGCGTAGGCGAATGAAGAAACACCAGTAAGGCAGGCTTGCGGCAGTCTACAGCAGGGAGCAGTGAAAATCCTCAGGGCAGGCAGAAGAGGAAAGAAACGCGAGCGCCCATATGAATAGACCTCGTAACCCCTGAGACGGTAAAGAAGGGCCGCCATCTTAGATCCTTAGTGAAGCTGCGGAGACGAGACGGATGGCTGCCCCCCCCGCTCCGGAGTATCCCTAAATCCTAGGACGAGGAGTGCCTGGTAGTAGATACCGACTCTAGGAAACACTGGCGTGGGAAAGACGAGCCAGGAAGCGAGGAGACATTACTGCTACCTGCGTAATTAGCCAGCCATTTTGAGAGCACAGGACTGCTCGGACATAACATTGATACGCAGGGCCTAAGAGGAGGGCAGCCAAGAGGCCTGCTGACTGTACACTCGGTGACTTTCGCTCACCTGAGCACTGCCCCCCACCCATACAGCGGCACCTGCAGCCACGTACGAGGGAGAGAAGGTATGATCAGCATTGGGGTCGGAACCGTAAAGACGCATCCAGTGGAACCCAAAGATAGTGCTAACCCGCAGACCTCTACTTCCAACTACGGTGCATGAATTATTAGAGACCCAGTGTGCAAGACTCCGGTGCTAAAGCCTGCCCATTACAATAGAGCGCACCGGATCGGAAATCCTTCTCAAGTACAGAGCCCACGCGCGACTGACAAAAGCTAGAGGTGGGCAAATACACGATAGAAGACGGAGGCCGGATATAACCCTGCATTTTGCCCAAGCGCAACACGGAACAGCTAATATGGGGCGCACCGATGCCAAGCAGGCGAAACTGTCATTCGACTCCCGCAGGCCACCCCGCTCACAGTCAGCGGAGCAGACAGAAGCGACAGCAGATCGCCAAGAGGAGGACTGGAAAACACTGCTCCTCAGTATGAAACAAAGCCTCACATCCATTGATGCGAAAATGGATACCATGAATGACAGGATGGACTCAGTGGTAAATAAACTGGAGCAACACGATCAGAAGATCAACGAAGCTGAAACTAGGGTGTCGGAGTTAGAAGACGGAGCGGTAGCAAATAGGGAGCATGTACTCCAAATGGACAAACTGCTCAAAATAATTGCGGATAAAAACGAGGATTTGGAGGCCCGCTCCAGAAGAAATAACGTCCGAGTTCTTGGCCTGGCGGAATCAACCAACACAGGCCGTATGGAGGACTTCATGGAGACGCTGGTCATTGAACTCTTTGGGAGGGACTCCTTTTCAGCACATTTGACGGTGGAAAGGGCCCACAGGTCGCTAGCTGCACGCCCACCACCAGGAGCACCGCCACGACCAGTAATAATGCGATTCTTAAACTACCGCGACAGGGACGCGGTGCTACGACTGGCCCGAGAGAAGCAACAAATACGCTATGAGAATGCCACTCTGGCGTTCTTTCCCGATTTTACTCAGGCCGTGCAGGAGGCACGACGCAAATTCGCAGCAGTGAAAAAAAAGCTCCAGACACAGAACATACCATACGCCATGATGTATCCTGCAAAACTGAGGATAACCCATAGCGGGAAACAACTTTATTTCACAAACCCACAGCAGGCAGAAAATTACCTTCGTCAGACCCGCCAGGCGATATCCACTGAGGCTGAGGCGCGCGGACGCCCCGGATCTCGATCTCCGACAGCGAACACGGAGTGAAAAGTTTGCATCCAGTTGCTGGTCGAATGACGGCTATGGCCGATTGACTATATACGGACTACTCCAAGGGGGTAATGTATTCTAAAAAATAACAAGTATGTACTCAGTTCCGCCCGGACACTCGCCTCCATCCCACTAAAGCGGTCTACCTGTTTGGGTAAGGCAGCGGGTGGGTGAAATAGAGGAGGAGAGTGGGCAAGTTGTGAGCCCCTAGTGACCCCCGCACGAGGGCGAGCCCCTTATTTCCTTCTACTGAGGGTTGATAGGTTAATGAAGTTGTATATCGTTGGGGGAGGGTACATATACTGGGCAAGTTGGGGATGCCAAAGTGGGAGGGGGAGGGGCCGCCGGGGAAGTTACCGTTTAATGTACAGCTGATCAATGAAAAAGGCATATGGGTACAAACAACAAGCACACACAGAGGGAATGGCTGACACCACGAAAGACACAGATAAACTTAATATATTATCTTGGAACATACGGGGATTGAATAACCCACGGAAAAAAAGACAGGTGCTAGGTTACCTAGATAGACATCGCATTGGGGTGGCCCTGCTGCAAGAAACCCATCTAGACCCCAGAGTTACTCCCCAATTCGCGGCGAAATGGGCGTCTTACCGTTGTTTTTCATCGTATTCGGGGTATTCTAGAGGAGTGGCCATCCTCATCAGAAGAGGGGTGAAATTTGTAATGGGGGGCTCGGACACTGACCCTGCTGGGAGATATTGCCTGATCTGGGGGAAATTGAACTCGCATGATGTAACCCTAGCTAACTACTACGGCCCCAACACCGACGACACACATGCCCTGCTCCTAGTATGGAGTAAAATTCAAGAATTAGGCACTACATATGTCATCTGGGGAGGGGATTTCAATACAGTAGTGAACCCGCAACTAGATCGTTCCCGAGCCTCACCCGCACACTACACAACTATGCAACGGACACTGAAAGACATGATAGACTCTAACTACCTACTAGACGCATGGAGGTATAAACACCCTATGATGCAGGAGGGGACACACTACTCAGCAGTACACTCGTCATGGGCCCGATTAGACTATATATTAGTCTCTATAGGGATGGCACACTGGCTGGAAAAAGTGACCCATCTTGCCCGTACGTACTCTGACCACTCGCCTGTTGTGGTGACCCTTCGGACCCCGGCTACCCGATCGCCCTATGTGAACTGGCGACTTAGCCCCCTGCAGCTACAAGACCCAGTTTTTAAAGCCGAAGTAGAGCAGGAAATCCAAGAGTTTTTGAGCGAAATGTAAACTCTGTATCGAGCTTAACAACAGTGTGGGAGGCATTCAAGGTTACTGCCAGGGGCTGGTGCATCTCTAAGGGGGAGGCATTCTTAAAGAACTGCGCAGGGACCTACAGACATTAGAAGGGGACATGAAGGCCCTTGAGAGACACCTCTCATCCGGCACAGATGATGGGGCAATAAGAGCTGAACTACGCAACAAAATGACAGAATATGAGATCACAGCGGACCGAGAATGTAGATTCCGGGGAAGCCCCATATGGCGCGAATATATAGAGAAGGAGACAGACCAGGGAAGGCCTTGGCGAATGCAGTACGCTCTCCTAAATTTGCTAATTATATTGCGGAAATACAGGATGAACAGGGAAAAACGCATAGGAATCTACCTGACCAAATACATACGGTTGTAGAATACTACAAAAAGTTATACACCTCCCAAAGGGGTCCCCCTCTGGACTTGCAGCAATACTTCGAGGATACGGCCCTGGCGTGGTTAGGGGATAACCAACGTGAATTCTTGGGTCTGGACCTGGAGGTGGACGAGATTACAGATGCAATAATGCACATGCGATCGGGACGGGCGCCGGGATCAGATGGGCTGCCGATGGAATTTTATAAAACATACGTGCAGATACTGGCTCCCATGTTAAAAGCAGTATTCTATGAGGCTTTAGAGGAGGGTAGGCTACCCACAACCATGAGAGAAGCCCAGATAACCTCCTTACTCAAACCTGGCAAATCCCCGACAAGCTGCGAGTCCTACCGACCCCTATCTTTACTCAATTGTGATTCCAAAATCCTGGCAAAAGTTCTAGCTACCCGCCTTAACCTCCTGATGGAGCGCCTAGTGTTGCCGGATCAGGCGGGTTTTGTCCCCAACCGGGCGACATCCCATAATCTCCGAACATTGATGGCGGTACTGCAAGACATAGATCCTAGCTGTTCGGCGGTTGCTGTCTTCCTAGACGCCACCAAGGCGTTTGATTCAGTGGAGTGGGACTATCTGATAGGAACCCTGGGTCACATGGGAATGCCACCTACCTTCTTGAATTGGGTAAAGTTGCTATATGGGCAGCCACGCGCCACAGTATTGTTAAATGGGGACAGATCTGCCAAATTCTCCATCTCTAGAGGAACCAGGCAAGGCTGCCCACTGTCTCCAATCTTATTTGCCTTAGCAATCGAACCTTTAGCAGCGAAACTGCGACAACACCATAAAAACAGCGCCCTGGTTTACCCGTCTAGACAACTACTCATCTCCCTATACGCGGATGATATGACATTATATATAAAAAACCTCAGGACAACCTCAACCCTGCCCTGCGCGAGATCACTAAATTCGGTGTCATCTCCGGAATACAAATAAATTGGAATAAGTCTGCAGTGTTCCCATTAACGAGTGCAACCACCCAGCACCAACTAGATTACCCACTGGCCTGGGAAGCAGATGATTTTAAATATTTAGGGATACATATTACTAGGGACAAAGAGGTATTAATGCGCACAAATTATGGAAAGGCCATTGATAAAATGACGGATAACGTTTCCAAGTGGATAAGATTACCTCTGTCAATGGCGGGACGAATATCACTAATCAAGATGACAATATTGCCAAAATTTTTATACTTATTCACTAATATACCGTATCACCCAGGCAGATTCTTCTTCAATACACTTAGGACGCAGCTAGTACGACTCATCTGGGGGGAAACAGGCACGACTCAACCTAGCCACGCTGATGTTACCATATCATCAGGGAGGATATGATGTGCCTAATTTCGAGCAATACTACTATTGTGCACAGGCGCACTTTGCTGTTTACTGGTTCCATCCACCTCCCTATATGCCGCATCTGGCAGTGGAGGATGGGTATATGACTCCGACAGCTCCGGAGGGATACATATTTACGCCAGTGAAAGAGCGGGGGCGGGATCCAACTACAGTGGACTGTACCGTTGCTGCATGGAGATGGATGGCGCGTAGTATGAAAACACCACTAATGTATTCACCCAATATGACATTAAAGAATACCCCATTGCTACAGATTACATATGAGGGACTATGGCGTAGACTGATGGGCAAGCTCCACTATAACAAATGGGGGACCTCTTTGTCGAAGGACAATTTCGAACTCAGGAACAATTTTTCGGAGACTGCACACCCACACATATGGATGTATTCATGTATATCCGACTCCGGCAGAGCATGAAGGCCATAAACCCAGCATTTCCATGTGAACCAGACACATTTGCGCCCATACATACATTACTACAGGCTGAGGCACCTAGACATGTTATATCCCAGCTATATAAACAGGTGCGAGGTGGTGCCCCCTCCCAACCCCTAAGGGCCAGAGTGGAATGGGATAAGGACTTAGGAATCGCTCTAACGGACGAACAGTGGGAAAAATGCTGCATGCAGACAGAGGCAGTGACAGGCAGCAATAGATTACGACTAATCCACTTCAAGTTCCTACATAGACTGTACCATACACCGGCCAAGCTACTTAAATTTCGCTTGAGAGATAATGACAGGTGTGAACGATGGGGAGGGGGCGGACTTTATACATCTGGCATGGCAATGCCCACAGGTGGCGCAATATTGGGAGGACATATTCACCGGTATGTCCGCCATGATAGGACTACAGATCACTCCATCCCCATTAATAGCTCTCCTGGGCTTAACTACACCTATAGTAACAATACACAAAAAGTATTTAGCAATGGGCATACTACTAGCAAAGCGCCAGGTGGCATGCAGGTGGGGAAGGGGCCGTGCGCCCAAATTCAAGGATTGGATGAGGGACCTCACCACATGGCAGGAACAGCTTCACAATTATGCAGACCTTCTGCCCATAAGGTCCAGACCTAAAAATATATGGGGGCCATTGACCACCTACTTGTTAGCGCAGACGGCAGACACTGAGGGAGATCGGGGGGAACAGGAGGACAAAAGGGAGGGAGGAACGACTTAAAGATCGGAAGAATACGTCGACAATGATGCAACACCTTAAAGCAGGGCGGATAGAGCTAAGGAATCTGAGCGACATAATAGAGGGACCATAGAATGTGGCAGTGGACAACCCAATGAGAGCAGAAAGTAACATTAGCAATGTATGACTGACTCAGGCGATTAATATGATTCTGATTTCTTGCTTTAAGACACTGGAAGATGCTAAAAAAGTACCATATGCTGAACATGCTGGGATACCTGGGCGGGAGCGGGTGCTGGGTGGGAGAAGGGCAGCAGAGGGAGGGATTGTTAGATATATATGTTCCGATTGTCATGCCTTGGAAGCAACACCAGAGACAATAACAAATGCAATATAATGTACATACACTTTGTGACGCTGTACTATGCCAAATGCCAATAAAGGTTTTTGAAAATTAAAAAAAAAAAAAAAAAAAAAAAAAAAAAAAAGAACATAGCAACCATCACCCCGAGGGGAAGAGTTCAGCGCTTGCAGCCAGCTGCTGATCCAGAGACGAGTGTCCAGAGGAGTGAGGAGGACTTCTGCGGTTGTTATCCTTTTGTAGCTTACAGAAGGCCAAAACATCGTCTAAAGCGTAAAAAAAACAGGGTTTATCGCCTAGGAGTACTCGCAACCATGCACGGAAGAGCATGGCGTATTTGAGACCTAGCTTACGAAGCTGCATCTTGGCATCCGCAAATTTGCGGCGGGCTTCTTGAACTGCGGCCATGTGGTCTGGGTAGAAGAAGAGTGTAGAGCCTTGGTACAGTATCGGTGCATTTTCTCAGGCCAGGCGTAGGACTGTGTCACGGTCCCTAAAGCTGAGTAGGCGTTAGATTATAAGCCGCGTGGGAGCACCAGGGAGGGGGTGAGGGGCCAGTGACCTGTGCGCCCTTTCCACTAGAATTGCCTTGGAGAAGTGTTCCGTTCCGAAGAGCTCGGTGAGCAGTGTCTCTACGAAGAGCTCGGGGCACCCAATATAGGTAGACTCCGCCAGGCCCAAAATGCGAATATTATTTCTCCGTGACCTGGCCTCTAAATCTTCATTCTTCATTGCTACGGTCTTCAGCAGTCGCTCCCGTTTTTCTAACCAGCACCTGGTGTCTTTGGCCTGGTCTTCTTGGGTGGAGCTAAGCTCTTCAGCCTCATAAAGCCGGGTGTTATGCCTGTCAAGGCGCTCTCCCATTCTGTCGAGTCGTGAGGTGTGGGAGTCGAATCTGGAGTCGGTAACGTGGAACCCAGCACGCAGCTCCACCATGATAGCCGCAGTGCCCTCTAGGGCAGGAGGCTGTGCGTCCCGCTCCTCCCCGCCCTCCGTATCGGGGTGTTGCCCAGAGCGTTCTGATGTATCCGGCTTGTCAGAGGTCAATTTACGTTGCTTTGGATCGCCTCGCCCCATTTTGTTGGTTGGAGAGATGGTGGCAGCCCGGTAGATTGTGGCAGGTATATCGGGAATAGAAGGGGCGCTGCACGAGTCCGATGTGCCCCAAAAATGAGGGGCCAAGTCCCAGGGAGAATGGAGGGCTCCAGGGCGTCCCCGCTCAGGGGTGTAGGGGGGAGCCGGACCCAGGAAGCCAACAGGCAGCGGGGGACCCAGGCAGCTCGTGGTGGAAGTCTGAATAAGAGGCCCAGCGGGTTTTGCTCTGTGTGAGGAGGCTGCCAAGTTGTGGAGTCAAGTGTGTATGCACCCAAAAAAGAAAATAGGGGGTGCCCAGCGAGGTCTCAGCACCGCGGCCCAAGCAGTGTTTTCACTCCTCCCGTCTTCCCCGCCCAACGGCAGCATGCCCGGCCCCCAGTGTGAAGAGGGGGGGGGGGGTAAATCGACGTGTGTCACACTCGCGGCCAGGAGAAGCCCACTGTTGGTCAAATGCCATGGAGGATGGGTTGGGGGCCTCGCCCTGGGCCCGCAGCCAGGCCAGTAGTCTCCGCCGCACCTTCCCGTGCGGTTTGTGCATTAGTGCCACTCCCAACGGTTGTCCGGACTCCCCACCAAAGGGAGGGGGTGCACTTGCGGGGTCTTGGCGAGTAGATAAGGGCCAGTGCCGATGTCTTGAGTGGTGCCGCTGGTCCCGGGGTGGACAGCCAGTCAAGATCAGACTCACACAGGTCTTTGCATCGCCTGTATGTGTTTCCGGGCTCTGACGTAGCCTGCGCCACTCACCCAGGTCCCAGTTTCCAGCTGTCGCGGCTTGCCCCCGCTCAGCCTCCGGTGTCCAGGTTTCAGCGCTCCCAGCCGATGGCAGTCTGGAGCGGGCGGGAGGCCCAGCGGAGCACCGCAGCCCCGGCCTCAAGCTTGCCCACGACCCCTGTCGTTGCGGGGCCTCCGAGGCAGGCTGGGCCGCCCCACATCCCGGCGGGGTCCAGCACCAGCTCGGTGGTACGGAGCCGGGACCCGCCAAGCTCAGCAATATCTCCGCAGTGTTGGGTGTCCACTGAGTGGCATCTCCGGTAGCGTAGGTAGCAGGAACGTGCAGTTTTTGTAAGTTGGTGGGCGCCGGAGCTTCAATGCCGTGTGGCCATCTTGGTCGCCGGCTCGGCCACGCCCCCTATATTTTTGCATGTTTTTAATGGCACCCCCTGACCTGATAAACCACCACCTCCATACCCATACAATGATCCATTCCGTTCTTCCAGGTACCGACTGAGGGCGGCGAGACATTCCTCCACTGCCTTGCAATATCTCGTTTCGCCAGGGTTAAGCCAAGGAACAGTAGGTGTTTTTTTAATACTTGTTGCCACCAATTCCCTCGGTGCTGTGTAGTAAGATCTGCTTTCGGTGAAATGGGATCTCCCCCTAAAAAGTTTAGGATCTTGAGTGGCGCGAAGGTCTAGAGGAAGGGAATTCCAGGCCCTCGCTGCCTTGTAGGCCAAAGAACTGCCACCCATTCTGGTAAGGCGGAAACGTGGGATAATTGCCAGAAACTGCGCAGCTGTCTCCGGGGTACATAAAACCCAAAACGTTTCCTGAGATAAAGCGGGCCCGATCCGTACAAGGCTGCATGCGCCAGGGTAAGGGCTTTAAATTGAACTCTTTCAACCACGGGGAGCCAGTGAAGGTCGTGCAGATGTTGCTTTATGCTGGATCTCCTGGGAATGTTTAGTAGAGATCTTGCTGCAGCGTTTTGAACTACCTGAAGTCTCTTCAACTGGTACCCTGGCAGGCCAATGTACAAAGCATTCGCGTAATCAAGACGTGACAGGATCAAGGTGCGGGTAACCATCTCCTTAGCTGCTCTAGGTAAGAGGGGAAGAAACTTCCTCAGTGATTTGAGGGTGCCGAAGCATTGCCCCGCTAACTTCTTAATCTGAGTAGAGAACCGGAGATCTTCGTTGAACCAGATCCCAAGGTTTTTGACCGGCTGACCCGCGGAGATGGGCAGAGGATAGTCATACGGCCTTAGTGATTCCCTAAACTGAGGAGGAAAAATCCCATACAAGAGGATTTCAGATTTATCCTCATTGCACTTAAGCTGGGCAGAAAGGAGCCATTGGAAAACAGCTGTAAGGCAGGCTCTAGCACGAGCGGGGGAGGAGTCATTTTTACCCCATGTAAAGAGGAGCTGGGTATCATCCGCATAAGCGATAATCTTAGCCCCCAGCTCCTCCGCCAAGTAGATCAGTGGGGTGACGTATATGTTGAAGAGGAGAGGGCTCAGAGTAGACCCCTGAGGTACTCCCGTGGTCACACTTTGGGGTGCCGATGAGGACGGGGGCAGTCACACTTGCTGTGATCTATCTTCCAGGAATGATTTGAACCAGCTCCAGGCTACTCCAGAGATACCGATATCCGAGAGACGGGCCAATAGCCGAGAGTGAGGCACGGTATCAAAGGCGGCAGAGAGATCTAATAAAACCAGAGCCGCTCTGCCACCTGCGTCCAAACACTCTCTGATTGCTTCTGAGAGTTCAACGAGGGCCGTCTCTGTGCTATAGGTAGCTCTGAACCCCGATTGAGCTGGGTGGAGCAAGCCAGACACTTCAACAAAGTTAGTGAGCTGTTTGTTAACAGCTTTCTCACAAACTTTCGCCACGGCCGGGAGAAGAGAGATAGGGTGGTAGCTAGCTGGAAGGGAAGGGTCCAAAGAAGGCTTTTTCAACAGAGGCAGGAGTTTGGCCTGCTTCCAATCTAGGGGAACTATGGCGGTCTGAAGAGACATATTAATCAAAAGTGTTGACCTCTGGATTAACAACCTCAGCAACTGAGGCTAACAACCTGGCCAAACATGGATCCGACGGAGAGCCGGACTTCAATGATTTGAGGATAGTCGAGGAGTCTTGCGGAGCAATGCGTAAAATGCCGTCAAGGAGGGTGAAAGGGACGGGCCAGATGAAGGAGTTCCAAGGGGAGAATTCCCTACAGGAGCAATAGTGCTGATCTCGAAATTCGCCTGGATCGCCTGAATCTTATCGATGAAGAAACTGGACAGTTTCTCACACAAGGCGGCCGAGGCAGGTAGAGTAATGATCTCAGCGCTGGGGACTAGGAAGCTCTGTACGATAGAAAAAAATTCTTTGGCATTATTTTTAGAGAGCTAATAGTACAGGCTCTTGGCTTGGAGTATAGATGCATAATATACTTTCTGTGCTTTCCTTAGTGCCGCTTTGGCTAGAGGACAATATGACAGTCTCCAGCATCGTTCTAATTTTTTACATTGATGTTTCTGCACTTTAAGTTCATTAGAAAACCATGGTTTAGAAGGGGAATCTCTAGATCGCCTATCCAACGGGGGGGGGATAGATGCTCAACCGCCTGCAAGATCCAACTAGTGAAGCTCTCCAGGCCTCCTCCCAGATCCTTGGTAAAGGCTGGACGAGTCTCAGCTAAAGCCAAACTAAAGGCAATGGGGTCAATTTTGTGGGAGGGTCTGCCTTGACGATGCCGATTATATGGGTGTAAATTCTCAATGGTCCACGAAAAGTGGACCACAAAATGATCGGTCCAAGCTACTTGGAGGGGTTCTTTAACAAAGATGGGAAAGTTAGAACAAATTGGGTCTAAGATATGTCCTCCGCAATGCGTGGGGGAGCTGACCCATTGGGAGAGCTGGGCAAGGTTCAGCGAGTCGATAAACTCCCGAGTTGCCCCCGCCTCCGCACAGTCCAGATGAATATTAAAATCCCCAAGAAATAGATAATGGGTGAAGCGTAGAGCACAAGGAACAATGACCTCATCTATGGCTTTCAGAAAAGCTCCTGCGGGTCCAGGCGCCTGTAAACCAATGTGCCGCCTAGTGTAAAATGGGGTGAAATGGTAATGGAAAAATCCAACGCCTCCCCATCGCCAATACCCAGAGTCTCACCCCGGTGGAAAGTCCACAAATCCCTAAACACCACCGCTATGCCTCCACCTCTTCCTGTTTTACGATCCACGGGGGACATTTTATACCCCTCCGGGATAGCCAGTTCAATAACTGGGTTAGAAAACTCATTAAGCCAGGTCTCCGTTAAAAATAATAAATCAAGAGACTCGTCCGAAAGGAGCTCGTCATCATTAAGTGTGGGTATATCCCCCCGCCATGTCTGTCATAGGGTTGAGAGCGTCTGGTAAATATGTCTGATTTTATGTGCGCCCAAGTCTCCCGGCAATAATCTTCCCTCCAGAGGATTGAGTTCTGGTAGGTCATGGAGGTCACGATGGAGGGGGGTTAGAGCATGGCGTAACTGGAGATACTTATAAAATTGGTATCTATGTAGCTGAAAGTCTGCTTGTAATTCTTGGAAGGATTTAAGGACTGAGCCACGAATTACATCTCCTAGCGTCAAAATACCAATTGCATCCCATTGCCGAAACTACAACAGAGATATCACCTGGCCTAAGAAGCGCCCTCCCCACAATGGTGTCATCTGAGTCATTTGGGCCCACCAACCCATGAGCGACCACCTCCGTAATCAGAGCACTGTTTGTGTTGCCTGGGTGACATGACTCCTTATCCGCCCGCCATAGAAGAGGTCTAGGAGCGAAACGTCACCCCTTGCCCAGCGCTCCGTCGCATACGCCGGGTCTGCCTGTTGCGCATACCACCATTCATTTATGAGTAGGAGATGAGACGCGACATAAGAGTAAACATGCAGGGCTGCAATGTCCCCACTGAAGGTGGACTAAAAACAGGTCCTGAGGGGAATACGTACCACCCCTCCACCCCAGAGGAACTGTGTGAGAGCCGGGTTGATTTGCTTAAACCATGTTCGAGGGATGTTGAAGGGGTAATTTTTCAGTTGGCACAGGATCCGCGGCAGAGATTTTGTTGATGTTTTAAATAACATTTTCTACACCCAATGCTATGAATCTGGCATCTCAGTCCAATTACCTAAGCTCTGGACTCCTTCATCCCTTCAAATTTGCTCTTAAAGTGGTGTCTAAAATTGCTGCCTTCTTCTCGTTTATCAGATTGACATCCCTTTTCCTTACAGCAGTAGCTGTCTTGTTTTGTTATTCTGCTTCCACAACCGAAAAAATCACTATAGCTTCTGTTCACCAATGCTCTCTATCTATGCCTGCTCATTAGTGCGCACTGGCTGCAGAATCTCTTCCGGATCCAGTTTCCGTTTTGTACGTTTCCACTTTTAGCATGTACATAACAGACATGCTCTTTGAAGTCTACAACCTTATCTGCATCATAGTACCAGACTCAGCCACTGGACCGCTCAACTTATCACACTTCTGCAGTCTCACCAACATCATCTATTTCACCTTTATCTAGTGTGCCAAATATCTCTGAGTCAGCAACAAGAGAGTTTCTTCTCTGCCTTCACTGGCACTACTCTGTACATCTGTGCACTCAGTCACCAAAGACTGGCCCCTTGAACCATGCTTTACTTTCTAAAGATCCCTTTTGACCGTCTTTTGAATAGCTGTCAGTTCTGACACGACTTTCCATGCCAGAAGCGCAGAGCCATGCAAGACACTGACCACTGGTGCACATAACTAGGGCCCTGGAAGGGAGTCCTTATCCCTATAAGTCAGTTCGCAGAATGGGGAGGATGGGTAGGGCGGTAAGGAATCTATAACTAACATATGTCTCTTACAGATACATCATTACCGAAGGTAAGTAACTTGTTCATCTGAAAGAGACTGTTAGTTATAGATTCCTTACCTTAGAATAGATAACCCAGCAATGCCAACCCCAGAGGTGGGTCTGCGAACTAAGCTCACATCAGAATGTCCTGGAGAACAGAACGGCCAAAAAAGCCGTCTCTCCGGACTTGGCTATCCAGGAAATAATGTTTGGTGAACGTGTGCAAGGATGCCCACGTGGCTGCCTGGCTGATGTCAATGAGCGGAACTCCACGTCCCAAAGCAGGAGAGGCTGCCGTCACCATGGTAAAGTGGGTGCGCAGTCCCACTGGAGGTACCTTTTTCGCCAATGAATAGCAGATTTTAATGCCTAGGACAACCCATCGAGAGATGGTGCGTTTTTGTACGGCCCGACCTTTCTTGGCGCCCACATAACCAACGAAGAGTTGATCGTCCACCCAGAAATCTTTAGTGCGGTCAAGGTAGAAAGACAATGCACATTTTGGGTCCAGATGGTGGAGTCTCTCCTCCTCTTTGGAAGGGTGCGGAGGCGGGAAGAAGGTGGGCAAAGTGATGTGGTCTGACCTATGTGGAAAGAGGTAACCACTTTGATTAGAAAAGAGGGCCTAGTGTGAAGGACCACTTTGTCCGGATGGACTGCAATAAAAGGAGGCTTTGAGGATAGAGCCTGACGCCTCACTCACCCTGCAAGCAGAGGTGATGGCGAGCAGGAAGGCAGTCTTCAAAGTAGGAAGTCGAAGAGGACAGTTATGAAGTGGCTCGAAGGGAGCACACATAAGGTAAGTAAGGACAAGATTCAAGTCTCATTGGGGCATTACGAAAGGAGAAGGAGGAAAGAGATGAGTAATGCCCTTTAGGAATCTATTTACAATAGGGGACTTGAAAAGAGAAGGCTGATCAGGAAGGCGAAGAAAGGCAGATATGGCTGAGAGATAGCCTTTAAGAGTGCCCAAAAAAGCCCTGCTGGGCTAAAGAAAGGAGGAACAAGAGGACCTCAAGAGGGGCAGAGAGGGGATTCACAGCCTTTGCTGTGCACCATGTCACAAATTTGTTCCATCTACAGATGTATACTGTCTTCGTGGAGGGACGCCTGGCTGCCAAGATGACATTACAGACTTCGGGCGGATGGTCGAAAGCTGTCAACTGTCGCCGCTCAATCTCCACGCAAGGAGGTGGAGACTGGACAGGTTTGGGTGGAGGACCGTCCCCTGCTGCTGCGACAGAAGATCCTCCCGAAGAGGCAGTCTGATCTGAGGATCGATGGCCATGCTCAAGAGCTCGGGGTACCAGACTCTTCGTGCCCAGTCCGGAGCCACAAGAAAGACTTGGGACTGGTCACACTTGATCTTCAGCACTCTGGGCAGAACTGGTACAGGCAGAAAGGCATACAGGAGGCCGCAATTCCACTCGCGACGAAAAGCGTTGCCGAGCGAGTGCCGCCTTGGAAATTCCAACGCGCAGAACTGCTGACACTGCACGTTCTCTTCTGTGGTGAACAGATCTAACCAAGGCTCTCCCCACTGCTGAAAGAGACCTTGCACCACCTCTGAGTGAAGACGCCATTCATGATCCATCATGCACCGACGGCTGAGTTCGTCCGCCCTGGTGTTCAGAGAACCTGCCAGGTGTTGAACCACCAGGGACATGCCCTGATGTTCCAGGCATGTCCAAAGGCAAAGAGCCTCTTGACATAGGGTCCACGACCCCACCCCACCCGGTTTGTTGCAGTACCACATGGTGGTAGTGTTGTCTGTAAACACCTGCACTACTCTTCCTTTGACAGAAGGAAGGAATGCCGTCAGTGCAAGACAGATCGCCCGGAGCTCCAAAAGGTTGATATGGAGACTAGACTCCGCCGGAGACCAGAGACCTCTGATCTCCGCCTCTCCCAATTGGCCGCCTCATCCCAAAAGTGTTGCATCTGTCACTACTTTCAACTCGGGTTGGGGAAGGGAGAGGGAACTGCCGCTGACCCAATCCTGGTTCTTGAGCCACCACTGGAAATGACGTGCAATCCCCTCCGAGATATGGACAACGTCGGAAAGATTCCCCTGATGCTGCGCCCACTGGAACTTCAGGTCACACTGCAGAGCCCGCATATGCCACCTGGCATGATCCACCAGCAGGAGGCCATGAGGCCCAGTAGCCTCAGAGTCAATGTCACCAAAATCCGGGACAGAGGCTGAAACATCAGTATCATAGCCCGAATATCCCGGTCTCGCTACTAGGGAGGATAAGCCAGAAACTGCGCTGTATCCAGAACTGCTCCGATGAAAAGGAGCTTCTGAGAGTGAGTCAGGTGTGACTTTGGCACGTTGATAGTGAACCCCAGCGAGTGCAGGAGGTCCGCCGTAGTCTGGAGGTGGGAGGCGACAGCCTGGGGCGAGCACGCCTTCAACAGCCAGTCGTCGAGATAGTGGAAGACTGGAACCCCTGATCTGCGCAGATGAGCCGCGACCACCACCATCACTTTTGTGAACACAGAGGGGCACTGGTAAGGCCAAAGGGGAGCACGGTAAACTGAAAATGCTCGTGGCCCACAGTGAACCGTAGGTAACGCCTGTGGGCTGGCAGGACGGGGATATGGAAATATGCGTCCTGCAAGTCCAACGCTACCATCCAGTCTCCGGGGTCGAGGACAGACAGGACCTGAGCCAACGTGAGCATCTTGAACTTCTCCTTCCGGAACAAGGTGTTGAGGGTCCTGAGGTCTAAGACAGGGCGCAGGAATTTGTCCTTCTTGGGTACCAGAAAGTAGTGGGAGTAGCAACCATGACCTACTTCTGGCACAGGGACCCTTTCGATAGCTCCCTTGGCCAAGAGAGCTGCAACTTCCTGGCGGAGAAGGGCCAAGTGATCCTCCGACATGCGATGGAAGGATGGTGGCATGGACGGAGGGGTAGTCTCAAAGGGGAGGGAGTTGTGCCTTCGGACTATCGGCAAAACCCACCTGTTTGACGTGATGTTTTGCCAGTGGGGGAGGTGATGGCAAATCCTGCCGCCCACTGGCCTCTGGTGGCCCTGAAAGGTCAGACTAGTAGGGTTTGGAGGCTGCTGCGGGGCGGGGGGTTATGGGTAGACTGGCCCACCCGCTGGCCCCCAGACCCGTGCCGCTGTGTCCCATGTTGGCGGCCACGCACAGGCTGGGCAGATTGCGTGAACCAGTGGCTAGACTGGGTCGAACGTGGTTGGGCACCCCATCCGTAGTCACGAAAGGGGCAAAAAGCAGACTGCGTGGGGCGAGAGGTTGCCGCGAGGCCCAAGGATCTGGCCGTAGCCCTAGAATCCTTGAAGCGATCGAGTGCCGAAAAGGCGACGGCAATCAAAGGACATGTCCAGTAAGGTAGATTGGACATCCCCAGAAAAACCAGACATCCTCAACCAGGCGTAGCGCCTCAGGGCTAGTGACGTTGAAACCGTTCTGCCCAGTGAGTCAGCGGTATCCATCCCACATCTGATGGTGAATTTAGCTCCGTCTCGACCCTCTGCCACTGCATGGGTGAGAACGGCCAGGGCCTCCTCCGGGCACTGTGGCAGCACTTGCGCAACCGTATCTCACACTGTATGGGTATAACGGCCCAAGAGGCATGCAGTATTCACCGACCGCAGCGCTAAGCTGGCAGAAGAAAACATCTTCTCTCCAAGGTGGTCCAGCTTCTTGGATTCCCTATCTGTAGAAGCAGTAGGAAATGCGCCCTTAGAGGATGAGGCTTCGACCACCAAGCTCTCGACTGTTGGGAGAGAAAAAGTGGGTCACCTGGGGCCGGGCGGTGGCATCGGGCAATCATCCTGTCCATAGGATCCCCTGTGCTGGGCTTGGACCAAGTGCCCAGAAGTAAGTCGGTGAGGGCTTCATTGAATGGCAGAAGGGGCTCTGAAAAGGCCGCCACCGGTTGAAGCACCTCGGTCAGGAGGTTAGTCCTGACTGCCACCGTAGGAAGCTCCAGGCACAAGGCCTCAGTCGCCCTACGCAACACCACTGCGTATGAGGCTCCCTCCTCCGTAGCCACGGTAGGGGGGGAGGGGGGGAGAGCATGCCAAGGTCTGGGGAGGTATCTAAACCACTGGCGTCACCCAGGTCCTCTCTCCAGTCCGGCTCTTCAAGTTGATCAGCCAAAGGGTACACAGACCCCTCCCAGTCCGCCTCACCCTCCTCTGGTTGCCATCTAGACCTGAAAGGAACACCAGGAATGAACAGAGGCACAAACGCCGGTACCGACGTTGGTCCAGTGCCGTGTTCAAGTCGGGGGTGATGCTGGGGTCAGCGCCGGTCGGGGGCACGACCGGCGCCAGCGTTGTCGTCACCGGGGAAGGTACCGTGAGGTCAACCGGCGTTGATCCGGATCCAGGCCTGGATCCTCAGGGGCCCTCTGGTGTCGGGGCCAGAGCCGCCGGCAAAGAAGGCCCAGGGCCCGAGCCCGCAGGGCCCGAAGGCGTGGAGTCGGGCTGCATAAAAATACTATGAAGCGCTTCGTAGAAAGCTCAAGGCTGGAGAGGGACTGCTCCGGCACCGGGAAAGGGAGGAAAACTCAGAGCCATCCCTGGAGCAGGCTCCGAAGACTGAGCTGGGGAGCGGCGACGCTCCGGGTCCCGCATCGCGTCAGCCGACCGACGGGGAGAAGGCAAAGAGTGACGCTGCTTCTTCGCCTTCTTCCTGTGCTTCGACTTAACCGAGGATCTCGAAGACTTGGATGATGAATGGTGATGGTGGCCCCACGACCGGTCCCGAGACCTTCTCGACAGGGACCTCAAACAACGTGGAGCCGACTGCCGGGCCTCCAAGAGCTTTCGGGACCGCTCCCGCAAAGATTTTGGATTCATGGCCCGGCAGTCGAAGCACGACCTCGGGTCGTGCTCCACGCACCAAAAGGCACACGAGATGGGGGTCTGTAACCGACATCAGGCAATTACAGGCCTCGCGAGGTTTAAACCCGGTCCGACGATGGGACATCCCTCACACACCAGAAGTCGATAGACTCACAAAAAAAAAAAAAAGTCGAGAAAAAGTTAGTCAAAAAGTGACTTAGGGGAAGCTCTCTCCGGATCTGCGCTAGGCTGGTGTGGAAAAAGAAAGAACTGACGTCAGCGCGCAGGGGCGGCGTCTAAGTAGACATCGCGACGTCCTCCCGGTGACCTCGACTCCGACGATGGACGCAGAGTCCACAGACGCCAGGGGTACTGCTAAGAGAAAAATTCTCCGGATCCAGTCTGACACCTGGGGGTAATTCTAAAGTAAGGAATCTATAACGAACAGTCTCTTTCAGATAAAAAAAAAACCCTACATCGTCTTGGCAAATGAGAGGTCAGTCTGCAAGCCTATGAGCCGAGGCCATCCAAAGGAGATTCTGGCTCAGAAGCCAACCTCCCAGTCACGTGATTAGTAACATGTGGGTTGATTTTACATATCTCAGTAGATCTGAGAACATATGTATGCCAGGATTCTCACAAACGTGCTATCCCGTTTGGTGTTTTTTTTCGTTTTACTTTTATTTTATTCACCTTGGCTAGCATATACATTATTATCTAGGTTATTCTAATCCATATGCGTTATAGTAGGTTGGGGATAATTAACTCATTAATCCCTAATAATATAATGACCTAATGTATGTGATTTTGACTGGTAGTCCAAAATAGTGTAGGCAATATTACCTACAACTTCTCTAGCAGGACTATTGTCCACCACGTTTTTCCTCCAATGCACTTTGAGCCGAGTGAAGGGTGCCAGGACCCTTCTACCTTCCTCCCCACATGTAAACCTTTGCCAACATCTCTGGGGAGTAGAGAAAGCTAAACAATTGTTGACCCAAAAACGGGCGGTGGGGCAAACAGCCCATACGAAGCACCTGCTATATATATATATTCTGATTTCCCTCGACCTCTAATGCTCTTGATAAGCAGGGTTTGCACCCCATACACGGCAGGATGTTGCTGCCCAAATTTGCCAAGCTGGGTTAGTATTCTCAGTGAAAACTGTATTAACTGTTCGCTGTTGAACAGCATCACTGTTTATATCAGTCATGTCTTCAAAGTAATGTCTTTCCATTCATGATGAAAAACCTACACCCTGCCTCCCACCGGGGACCAGCAGAAGGGAGAGGCAAAGGAATTCTGTTTTCACCCTGCAGCTTACGGCTGAGGCGATTGGTGCCTGAACTCTCATTTGCCCTTTGCTGAGGGCTGATTGTTACACAATTTGTTGTTTGCGCTGGAACCATCTTGTCCCTCCAATGCCACGATAAGATTGAAAACCGGGTCTTTGGTCTAAGTCCATTCAGCAAACAGTTTCAATGTCATCATATGAATCTCTTCATCCATACGAGAAACAAATAAAGATCTATCATTTGAAGCAGGTTTGCTCGCCCAGGATGAGCCTCTAGTTTACACTTTGAGAGTTTGATCCAGGAGTACTATTGAACAAGGCCATCTCATCGATACCTGACCTGCCTAGTCACTAAATCAGCTAGGTTTGCCGTTACGATGGTGGAGCTGATCTGAAGTTAGTTGCTTGGGCTCCAGCAAATAGACTTCAGTCACAATCCTTTTTTTCTTTGGGTAAACATTCCAAAAACACTACCATTTATCCTGCCTGCTTGATCAAGCCTGCTGGAAATACAAGTTACAGTACATTAGTTGTGCTGAGAGGGCTCATCAGATGGACCCATCTTCTATGCTGCGGCCTCCAACGTAGTTGCTCTTCCTATGCAGGGGAAACGGTGGCCTCTACACTGGCCAGATACTACTTTGCAATTGAAGCACTCCCCCAAGGAATCAACCAAAAAACAACTTCTCAAAAAACAGTGTGTCCAATTCAGGGAGTTAATGTGCATTCGTGCTCCAGTACATACTATTTTAGAGGGATTTTGTGTCAAAAAGGAAAACAATTCCTGCTCCAACAAACCCTAAAGTGTGAGAATACAAAGATAATTGTGCTAGTCTTAGATGGGATGACTGGCAACAGGAGTCTCTGTGAGAGAGAGAGAGAAAAAGACTGCAAGGCACATAAAAGGATGGGGGATCTGGGCACTCGTGCGAGTGGTCACAACCACGAGGTCCATGATGTGTTTGTGTACCTTTGTAGGAGGGGAGTTCTCCTTGACCCTGAATCTATATCCGATTGCCATTTTTGGGTGTGAGCACCCAAATTAACGTATTTATCAGGAAAACTCTACATCTGGCTTTCAATATTATTTTTAAGCTTTGCTTGCAGACAGTTCTGCCGGGGGTCTAATAGAACACGCATTACAACGTAATTAATACTTTAAGGAGCCCAGGGCTATCAATGAAAGGACAGATCAAAATCTTGCACTCAGACATTAACATGCCATAAACAGACAACCAAGAATATAGATCAACGTACAACTCATTGCACGCGGCTAGGAGTAACCAGTGAAGTTCGGTGCGACTTATTAGTTGATTGGCCTGATGTTTTACAAGCCAACTTGTTTTGGAATATAAACGTATGGTACTTTCAATATTGCTTGTTAATTGTAATATATCTGTCGGGCGTGGTCCATTCTGTACCTATAAAAATGAATAAAATCTGTTGTGGAAAAAAATAATAATCTTGTACTCAGAAAGGCACTGCCACACAGCTTTCAACCACTAAAACAAAGAATGGTGTCGAGAAAACTACACAGAATAGAAAAAGAATATGTTGAGCACGAGAGAAAGCACAAGAAAGTCACACTGGTCCTGTTCTGAAAGACTTAGAATAAAGTACAGAAGTCTAATGTCTCCATGAGCTAAAGTAATTCCCCATCACCTTTAAAATTATTTATTTTTCAATAGTAGGTGGGGGGGGGACCCATGTGACCACTAGAGCAGAACTCCCACTGCGATCCATGTTGTGGACGCCTTTGTATGCGAGCCTTATCACAGTGTATTTCCGGATCCTAGAGCAGTTCTCTGGTGTCAGAACCGGAACTGCTCCCGACGCACGAGGTAGATACCTGAAAAAATTAAACAGTGGACGCAGCCTCTTCCCCTGATCTCGTGATGAACTCAAAATGGTGCAAGAAGCCACTAAGCACCTACGGTGGAGTCCTGGTGATGCAGAAGAGCAGGTCCCATTGGGAACAGGCCACACCAGAAAGAAGGATGGGGCCTTCAGCACCAGTGGGGGACTACGTTGGCCGTAAAACTCAATCTTGCAGCAAAATCCAGGTGAGGTAGAGACCCAGAGGAGATAATTTGTGTAAAAGATTAAAAATACTTATGGCAACAATCCAGAAACACTCCAAGGTGGTGACTGACCAGACCTGGCTCCAGCATTGTGCATCTGGGAACGCCAAGAAGCAGCATGTGTGGGCCATGAACATGTGAGTGGCAGTAGGCAAAACGAAAAGAGGGTGTGGGGGGGCTTGTAACATCTGTGACTTTAGTCATTGATAGGATGACCAGATTTTGAGAAGCATGAGGAGTTCAGGATGATGCCGAGGTTCCGCGCATGGTCTGTGGGTGTGGCGGAGGTTCCAAGTGCTGCCGGCCATCAGGAGTCGTCCCAGGCGGAGGGGGTGGAGCCAATGATGAGGACTGCAGTCTTCTCTGAGTTGAGCCTGAGGCAGCTGTTTTTCATCCAGGCGGCAACAGCCTTCATCCATTTGAGAAAGTTGTTCTTGGCGACTGTTGGTTCTATGGTGAGGGAGAGAATCAGCTGGGTGTCGTTGGCGTAAGGGACGATGTTTAGTCAGTGGTTTCTGACGATGGTTGCGAGCAGGACCATGTAGATGTTGAAAAGCATGGGGCTCAGGGAGGAGTCCTGAGGTACTCCACAGCTGATCTCTGTGGTTTCCGAGAGGAACAGAGGTAGTCTGACTCTCTGTGTTCGACCGGTGAGGAAGGAGCGGATCCATTCCAGGGCTCTGTCGCAGGAGTGCGGTGAGAGACAGTATCAAAGGCAGCAGAGAAGTCCAGGAAGATGAGGGCTGCAGTTTCGCCTCGGTCAAGGAGAGTGCGGATGTCGTCTGTAGCGTTGAGGAGGGCGGTCTCGGTGCTGTGGTTGCTTCGGAAGCCGGATTGAGAAAGGTCCAGGATGTGGTTTGCATCGATGAACTCTGAGAGTTGGGCGTTGATGGCCTTCTCGATGGCCTTGGCTGGGAAGGGGAGAAGCGAGATGGGTCTGAAGTTCTTGAGGTCCGTCGGGTTGGCAGAGAGTTTCTTCAGCAGGGGGTTGATCTCTGCATGTTTCCAGTCTTCCGGGTAGGTGGCGGAGTTGATGGTGTGGCAGAGTTCGGGGGCGATGGTGATGCCTGCTCTGTTGATGATGTGGTGTGGGCAGGGGTACGAGGGTGCTCGGAGTGGATGCTCTTCATGATCTTGAGGGTGTCGTCTTCTGTGAGGGGAGTCCAGCTGAGTAGGATCTGTTGGGGTCTGGTGTCATGGGGTGCACTGGTTGCGGGTGGGGCAGAAGGGTCTTGGGTATCAGGGCTGTCAAAGCTGTCCTATATCTCCCTGATTTTGCAGTGGAAGTGGGTGCCGAGGTTATTGCAGAGGTCTTGGGAGGGGGCGATGTCTGCTGTCTCTGTGCTGGGTCTGGTGAATTATTTGACCACGGCAAAAAGTTCCTTGCTGTTGAATGTGTTGGTGTTGATGCTTTCTTGTAGGGCCGCTTTCTTTGTTGTTCTGAGGAGGTGGTGGTGTGCGGTGACAGCGGCCTTTAAGGCTGAGGGTTTTCCAGGGTCTTGCTGCTCCTCCATCTCTTCTCGAGCAGTCTACAGGGGCGTCTGTACTCATGAAGGGCAGGAGAGAATCAGCTGGCTTTCTTGGAGTGTCGCTTGCTTGAGACTTTCTTCAGGGGGGCCAAGGTGTTGGCGCAGTTGAAGATCCATTCGGTGGAGGTAGTGTATTGCGGTGTTGGCAACTGCAGATGTCGATGGAGAGGTTTAACTGAGGGCGGTAGTGATCTGTTCTTTGGTGATTTGTTCAAGCTTCTACAAGGGTAGTGGTGGGCGTGGTGGTGTATGGTGGGTTGGGTGAAGGCAAAGTGGATGCAGCGGTGGTCAGTCCACTGGAGCTTGGTGGTGTGGCTGAAGGTGATGTCGTCACTGGCTGAGAAGATGAGGTCGAGCATGTGTCCTGCTGAGTGGGTTGGGGAGGTGACCATTGTTTGAGTCCGATGGTGGCAAGGTACTCCAGCAGGGATGAGGTGTTTTTGTCATTGGAGTAGTCCAGGTGAAAGTTGAGGTCGCCGAGGAGGATGTAGTCTGTGGAGGCGAGAGCGTGGTGTGTGTGTGATGAAGTCGATGATGGGAATCGCTGAAGGGTGGGCGTGGTCCAGGGGGTCTGTAGATGAGGGTGTCGCAGAGGGTGGTGTTCGGCTTGGTCTGAACCTGGAAGTGGAGGTGCTCCATGTTGGCTGAGAGGTTGTCTGCGTGGGTGGGGAGGAAGAGGGTGCTCTTGTGTATGATGACGAAGGAATGAAGGCCGTCGCCGAATGGATGAGGACCAGCCGCCTGAAGCTGAACTCGGACAAGACGGAGGTCCTCATCCTTGATTCCAACCCTTCAGCCTGGGACGACTCCTGGTGGCCAACATCACTGGGAACAGCCCCGCCACCCACCGACCACGTACGCAACCTAGGGGTCATCCTCGACCCCACCCTCTCCATGACTAAGCAGGTCAACGCCGTTTCCTCATCCTGCTTCAACATCCTCCGAATGCTCCGCAGGATCTTCAAGTGGATCCCCACCGAAACAAGAAAAACAGTCACCCAGGCCCTCGTCACCAGCAGGCTGGACTACGGAAACGCCCTCTACGCAGGAACGACGGCTAAGCTCCTGAGACGGCTGCAACGCATCCAGAACGCCTCTGCACGTCTTATCCTCGACATCCCCCGACGCAGCCACATCACACCCCACCTGAGAGACCTGCACTGGCTCCCTGTCAACAAGAGGATAACCTTCAAGCTCCTCACCCACGCACACAAAGCACTCCACAACTCCGGACCAGCCTACCTCAACAGACGACTCAGCTTCTACACCCCCACCCGCCAGCTCCGCTCGACCAGCCTCGCCCTCGCCACAGTCCCCCGCATCCGGAAAACGACCGGCGGCGGCAGATCCTTCTCCCACCTCGCCGCCAAGACCTGGAACACCCTCCCCACCAACCTCCGACAGACCCAAGACCTACTGGCCTTCAGAAGACTCCTCAAGACCTGGCTCTTCGATCAGTAGCAGCACCACCCCGCTCTTCCCCCAGCGCCTTGAGACCCTCGCGGGTATGTAGTGCGCTTTATAAGTGACATGATTGATTGATTGATGCCTCCCCCGGTTTGTTGACTCAATGCTTGTGGACGATCTTGTAGCTGTCTGAGATGGCGGTGTCCGGTGGGGATGTGGGGTTCATCCAGGTTTCCGTGAGGAAGGCGATGTCGGGGTCAATGGCGTCTAATAGGTTCCAGATCCAGATCTCCGCAGGGTGTTTGTGGAAGGAGCGTGTGTTGAGCAGGATGCAGTTGAGGGGGCCGGGTTCGGTTTTTGTCATCATGCGGTGGGGGGTGCTGGTGTGGGGTGGCAGGTGAAGGTGTGGCTGCAGTTCCGGCAGGACAAAGGGCCTTAAGGTCAATCGGCGATCCCCAGTGGCAGGCTGTGTGGCATCCGGTGTTGAGAGCGTGGAGGGTGTTGGCATCATAGCGGTGGATGGTCCCAGAACCAGGTTGCGGTCCAGACATGGATGAGCGCAGACGGGCTTACCTTTGGTCCTTCAGCAGCACGGCCCCACCGCAGCTTCCATAAGAAGTGTGAGGGGGAGCGCTGGACAGCTGGGAGGCAGAAAAGTGGGAATCAGTGCTAGAGGAGGGCGGGGCTGCGGGGGCCAGCAGTGGCACAGGGAAAAAGGCTCAAAAGAGGCAAGAGAGCAAAAGCAGAAAAAGAGCAGAAAATGTGAAAAAAAGGAAAAAAGTTCAAAAGAGAAGGAAAAAGGAAAAACAAGATCAGAAGGGGGGAAGAGAGGGGGGGAAGAGAGAGAGAGAGGGGGGGAAGAGAGAGAGAGAGAGGGGGGGAAGAGAGAGCGAGAGCGAGAGAGAGAGAGAGAGAGAGAGAGAATGAATAGCAGCGGCAGAGCACAGGAGCTCCCCACTGGACCACCAGGGATGATGCGCAAGCGGGTGCCTGTGGGAAGAGGAAGGCCTCGAACTCTGACCTGCAAGAATCTGGTTTCATAGTCACCTCTCATCACCCTGGTTAGCTTGAATCCAGTGGCACAGTGAGACCAGGACCCACGTCTGAGCATACCCGGCACACTTAGGGCAAGAAAGCAAACACACAAATGATGGACAGAAGGGGTAACAAATCAAACATTCACCCCTAATCAAGACATCCCGAAACCGGTCCCAGGAAGCTTGTTTCCGGTCCAGAGAGGACCTGGCTTGGCAGTTTGGGCTGGACTGTTCCCATGAGGAACAGGGTCAAGACTGATTTGCATATGGCTGGGTCTAAACTGGGGTGGCATAGTGGGGAAAAGTATGACAGATTTAACCCAGATCTCTTGACGTAATGCTCGATTTGTTCCACATTCCGTCCATCATTTGCGTGTCTAGTGCTTTCGCACCTTAAGTGCGCTGGGAATGCCCAGACATGGGTCCCGAGCTCACTGTGCCACTGGATTCAAGCTAGCCTGGCTGATGAGGGTGTGATACCACAAAAATGGTCCCAGGATGCTTGTTTCTGGTCCAGGGAGGACCGGGCTTGGCAGTTCGGGCTGGACTGTTGCCATGAGGAGATGGGTTAAGACTGATTTGCATATAGTTGGGTCTAAACTGGGGTGGCATGGCAGCAAAAGAATGATGGATTTAACCCAGATCTCTTGACTGGTGGTGAATGTTTGATTTGTACTGCATTCCATCCATCATTTGTGTGTCATTAACTTCCTTAAAATGGCATTTTCAGAATTGCGATTTCAAATCCCACTTTACCATTAAAACGTGTTTTAAATTACAGTTCCTCAGACACGACTTTCCTACTTGCTCCCAAACACAAGTTATCACTTATTAAATGTAATAAGGTAACTAAATGTTATCCTATGGGAGAGGTAGGCATTACAGTAGTGAAAAACAAATTTAGAAGTTTTTCACTACCAGGAGATGTAAAACCAAAAAGTACATGGCCAACATTTTAATTACACTGCACCTTGCCCTATGGGGTGTCCAAGGCTTACCCTAGAAGTGACTTGTATTTAAAAAAAGGGAGGTTGAGGCTTAGCAAAAGGTTTATTTTGCAAGTTGGAAATGTCAGTTTAAAACTGCACACACAGGCTGCAATGGAAGGCATGGGATATGTTTTACAAGGGTACTTAAATGGGTGTCACAATCAGTGCTGCAGGCCCACTACTAGCATTTAATTTATCAGCCCTGGGTACCTGCAGTAGCACTTTACTAGGGGCTTTCAAGTAAATTAAATGCGCCAATTGGGTGTAAGCCAATTTCATCATGTTTAAAGGACAGAATACAAGCACTTTAGCACTGGTTAGTAGTGGTAAAGTGCACAAAGTGCTAAAGGCAAACAAAAACAGGTTCAGGAAACAGGCGGGTCAAGGCAAAAAGTTTGGGGATGACCCTGCAGAGAGGGCCAAGTCCAACAGAATCTCTTCTACAGTCTTATGCATGATTCACACAGCCATCTTTGTGGCTGGACCAAAGTATCTTCAGAGGGAAGAAATAAGTTACTTACCTGTAACTGCAGTTATCCAGTATTGGTAACTTTCATAGATTCACATGCTTGAATCATTCCCCGTCGTCAAAGTGGGAGTCCCACGGTAATATACATAAAGCAGTAATTAAAAATTTCCATAGGCTATCATGGTGGCAACCTTGCATTTAATAGCCTATGTACAACCTTTTCTAAAAAAAAAAAAAAGGACCAAACTTTAAGTACAACCAATCAGTAACCAGCACCCTCTAGAACCTTCCCAAGAGAGGCTGAATCCCTCAGATTTTCCAGCACAAGTGTGGATAGGAATACCGAAGTATAAGGGGAGCCTCTCCGGGGACGAGGGTGGGTTGCATGTGAATCTTTGAAAAATACCAATACTGGATAACTGCAGTTACAGGTAAGTAACTTATTTCTTATCCAGTATTGGGGTATCTTTCATAGATTCACAAGCTTGAATCAGAGTAGCAAGCAGTAATCTAAAACAAGTAAGTACCCTTAGTGGATGGTGGGTAGTACCAATAGCGTATCAAAATGTATTCATAGAAAGGAATGTTCTGTGAAAGCGCTGGTGTATAACTATATGCATATAAACGCATGGACATGTAGAATAAACATTTCTACCATACTCTTAAACAAGTATACCATCTTCTATAAACAATTATGGCACATTTCAAAATGTAGGTTAATATTCAGAAAATAAATTTTCTAATTAAAGAGGCTCACCTTACTGAAACAAATGACGTAGCACTGCCTGTCCCACGGCTGCATCAGCACGCTGCGTTGATTGTAGACAGTAATGCTGCGTGAACGTGGCCGTTGTTTTTTACGTCGCCGTTCTGCAGATTTTTTCCAGTGGCACCCCTGCGAACATAGCAGCCGGTGTAGAGACTGCTCTTGTGGAGTGCGCTCTCACTGTTTTGTCAAAGGCTTGCCTGCCTTGTCGTGGCAAAACTTAATTGTGGCTGCTATCCCTCTTGCGATGGTAGCTTTAGAAACAACAGTGGCTGATGACCTTGTCCCAAGGCTACTACCAGTTGATCTGTTTTACAGATAGACTCAGTCTTTTGTAGGTAGAATTTACAACACCTCTTGATGTCTAGAGTGTGTAGAGTTCGCTCCGCAGGTGTAGCAGGATCAGGAAAGAAAGTTCTGAGAATGACAGGTTAGTTTAATTGGAACTGTGAAGGAACCTTAGGGATGAATTTGGGATTCGTCACAAGGATAACCATTTATTTGTAAAACGAAGAAAAGGATGTTTTATAGTGAACGCTTGTATTTCACTATCCCTTCTGGTTGATGTTAGGGCGAGTAGAAGAGCCACTTTCCACATCAGGTATTGATGTCAGCCCTATGGATTCGTTCAAAGGGTTGCTTCATCAATTGCGACAGGACTATATTTAAGTGCCACTCAGGAGGTGGAGCCTTAACAGGTGGATAAGTGCGAAACAAGCCTTTCATGAATTGCTGTACAATTCTGGTAGAACAGAGACAGACATTTAGGGGAGCGTCTATATTGAGATATAGCTGCTAGATGAACTCTAATTGAAGAATATACCAGTCCTGATTTTGCCAAGGACAGACGGTACGGTAGGATTTGCTCTGGAGCAGAGATACACGGATGTACGTTGTTTTGACAGCACCAGAGACAGAATTGCTTCCATTTCAGTCTGTAAGTCTTGTTGATGCTATCCGCATGAGACCTGGCGAAAATGTCTTTATACTCCTGTGTAATAGTCAAATCTTTGAATTCAAAGGATTCAGGAGCCACGCATGAAATTAGTGGGGCTATCAGGATGAGAGGACCCCGCTTTCCTGTCGCTGAGAACCTTATGTATTAAAGGTATCAGGGGAAAAGTTGAGCAGAGATCCTGGACCATGTGTCAAAAGGTATTCCTTCACGATCCTGGATGTGGATGACAAGTTGCATAGAATTGGCATTTGAGTGTTTTGTTTGTTGCAAAGAAATCTAGAGCTAGTTTGCTCCAGAACAAGAAGATCATATTTGGTGAAGACCGATCAAACTTATATTCGTGGAGGCTGCTTCTTTGCATGCTGGTGCTATTGCCTGCGCAAACTAACACCGAAGACTCTGCTATCATTGGCAGGAAAGCTTGGAGATGGAGTTAGATGTATTTGAGCTCCAGGCGATTGATATGCATGCTCTTTTGGAGCGGAGACCACTTTCCTTGAATTTGTAGTGTCTGTAGATGACCACTCCAACTCTCCTGGGAGGCATCCATAGTCATTACGAAGTGAGGTATTTAGGGTAAGAGCGCGAGGTCCTCTAATAGGTGGGAGATCTGGGACCATTAGTCTAGAGTTTTCATCATACATGTGCAAAGATCACCAGGCCCTTGAACGATTCTTTTGTTTGAATCTATTGTTTTGAAGCTGTTCCTGTAAGAGTCTAATTTTCAGGTGCGCAAGAGGTATCATGTTGATCGCCGAGGACATGATGTCCAGAAGCTAACTGAACCAAAGCACTGATTTTTTTTTTTTTTTGAGAGCCATTAGTTGCTTGGCTTAGGATAGAAAGTCTTTTGTCTTGGACAGTATCTAGTGTTGCGGCCTAGGAACAGAATCTTCTTAGATGGATGAGTTACTGATCTTTGACAATTCACAAGGAGACCTAGTTTGTGAAACAACTTTAGGCAAGCTTCTGAGTCTGTGGATGATTAAAATGTCTTTGGTACTTTTATCAACCAGTTGCCGAGGTAGGGGAATACCGGACGACCCTCAGTCCTGAAAAAAACTGCCACAGAGCTATGCAGTAGGTAAAATGCAGGAAGTTGATCTGAAGCCAAATGGGAGGACTTTAATGCATGGGAGGAAATGTGGAAGTATGAATGCTGTAAATTCAGAGCGATCATGTGGTGTCGGAGAGGGTGACCACGTAACAGAATTGGTTTCAGAAATACTTGTTTAATTTCCAGAGGTCTACGATGGATAGCCAATCCTTTATTTTCGGGTCTATGAAGAAAAAAACGAAAATAGAAGCCTGTTCTTTGCTTACAAATGTACTCCTTTCTCTATAAATCTCTAGTTAGCGTAGCCATCACTCCCTTTCGAAGCAGATGTAGATAAGGGGGGCACCCTCATTTTGGTGGAGTAGTGGGCGGAATCTTGGTGAACTTTAACGTCTGACCAAATGTTTTGAGAGCCAGGACTTATTTGTCCGAAACTATTTTAGGCTATAGATGACATTTTAGAACGGTTTCTCCCACAGGATGGCGTAAGCAGCACTAGAACGTTGTCACTGTAGGTAAGCTAGCCTTAGGGCTACTGATAGCGTTGCTAAGTCTGATACCTTTGGCATCCTCCTTGATACAGATGAGTATCTCTTTCACGATTGCCTCAAAAGGGTGTTTCTTTCAAAATTGAATGTGTCAAAAAATCTTGCGGTGTCAAAGTCATCCTTGACTACTTGCAAGGTGTTGTCAACGTGGTTGCCAAACAGAGCATCGCCATGGTATGGTGAAAATATTAGATATATTTGCACCTCAGGTTCTATATGCAGTGATCTTGAACCAACATTGGAGTCTAAGGACCACTGGCCCTGCCAGTTGTGAAATACCTACTGAGGCTACAACTATAGCGCAATCTACGTTTACTGATGAGGAGGTTTCAACCCCTGCAGAATCTATATATATATATATATATATATTTTTCCCCATCTGTCTTCCAGCAGAAATTCTATGTATGTGGCAGTGTCGGACTATGTCTCGTGGTTATACCTGCCCCATATTGCCAGTGATTGGCCATCCCGTACCGTAGCACTGGGCATAGTTGAGAGCGTCTCCTTGCTGGTTAGGAAGGGTTATTAGTGACAGGGTTTTCCATGATTGCAATTCCTCCCGGATAAATCAACAACTGGAATAGGTCTCACAGCTTTTCTATTTAAAATCAGAAAGAGAACAAACCATTTCTTATTTGCTTTTGGAAGTTAGAAGCGTTTGGCTGCTCGTTCCTTAAGGGTCTGGAAATCAAAAAATCATCTGGTGGGGAATCCAGCAGTTGTGGGCTGTCTCTCTATCATCACCAGATATGAATGGGTCGTTCCCGGGAAAAAAGGTAATTTCTGACACTGGGATCACTCTTTCTGTGGCAGGAGCATCGGAGGATGCGGACATATCGGGCACAATGTGACCTTGCAGTCTCGGGAAAGTGTTAGTAGTAATCCTGTAACACGCCCTCTAGGTCTAGTACTAGAGCTACATAGATCTGACCTATGCTGTGAAGTTGGAGGCGGAGCGAAGTGGTGAATTTGCTCCACATATTGCCTCTCCATATATTGGTTACTGTTATAGACTTACTCATATTAGTCCCCTTAATTTGTGACATTAAGTTATTCTGGACTATGTGTCTTTTGTTCTTGTTGATGACTATTGTGTATTGTCATCGAGATCGTAGACGACTAGGCGGACATTGACAATTTTTGTCGTCAACAAGGCCGTTGTACAGGATGCAGTCATAGATGAGGCTGTCGTAGACATGGTTATCGTAGGCGAGGACATCGTCCTAGTTGACCGTCATAAACAACCGTCATAGAGGAGGCTGTCGTAGACAACTATCCTAGACGATGCCATCATAGATGAGGCCATTCGTAGATGAGGCCATCATTGTTAAGGCTGTCATAGACAACCGTCGTAGATGACCATTGCAGATGAGGCTGTCGTTGAGAAGAGGCTGTCATAGGCAATGCCATTGTAGATGAGGCCATCGTAGATGAGGCCATTTGTAGGTGAGACCATCGTAGATGAGGCCGTCATAGTCAGCCATCATAGATGAGGCCGTTATAGACAACCATCATAGATGAGGCTGTCGTCGACGACCATGGTAGATGATCGTAGACGACCATCGTCGACGACCGTCATAGACGAGGTCATCGTAGACGACCGCCGTAGATGAGGCCGTCGACGACGACCGTCGTAGATGAGGCCGTCGTCGACGACCGTCGTAGATGAGGCCGTCGTCGACAACCGTCGTAGATGAGGCCGTCGTCGACAACAGTCGTAGATGAGGCCGTCGTCGACAACCGTCGTAGATGAGGCCGTCGTCGACAACCGTCGTAGATGACCGCCGTAGATGAGGCCGCCGTCGATGACCATCGTAGATGAGGCAGTCGTAGACGACAGTAGTAGATGAGGCCGTCGCCAACAACCGTCGGAGATGAGGATGTCGTAGCAGCCATCGTAGATGAGGCCGTCGTAGACGACCATCGCAGATGAAGCCGTCCTAGACGACCGTCGCAGATGAAGCCGTCCTAGACGACCGTCGTAGACAAGGCTGTCGTAGATGAGGCAATCTTAGACGACCGTCGTAGATGAGGCCATCGTAGACGACCGTCATAGACGATGCCATCATAAACGAGGCCATTATCGGTGAGGCAGTAATAGTAGGCATGGAGTTTTGTTATAGACTCCTCATTGTCAGGTTATGAGGATTTCCCTGATATAGTGTCAGGGATGAATAGGGAGTTGTAGGATCTGCCTCTGAGGAAGTTTTTTCCAATTGCCTCTCTCTGTGAGAAGTGCTTTATCAAGACTCATGGTAAGTCTTTTTTATGGCTTTCCTGCGCGCCCTCTGGAGACTCTTGGCGCAACCTCTCCCTTTGACCTCTCCTATGAGGTGAAGGAATCCTCACTGTCCTCATCAGAAGTGACAGATTTAACTTTCTGTAGTCCCAATAATAGCCTCATCTCTCTGAACGTGAGAGTTTTTGAGGAAAAGGTTAGACATAGATCGATGTATTAAACCTTGTTTTCTGCCACTCTGCCATATTACTGAAATATTAGTGCCAGGGTCAGAGAAATGCAACATGAAATATAATCTTGGATGATCCAAAAAGAATAGCTGAAGAAACTGAGCAGAGCTCAGGGAGACTCCCTTCACACACGACGTGCGGTGAAAATCTGAGGGATTCAGCCTCTCTTGGGAAGGTTCTAGAGGGTGCTGGTTACTGATTGGTTGTACTTTAAGTTTGGTCCTTTTTAGAAAAAGAGGTAGATAGGCTATTAAATGCATGGTTTCCACCATGATAGCCTATGGAAATTTTTAATTACTGCTTCATGTATATTACCGTGGGACTCCCACTTCGACGACGGGGAATGATTCAAGCATGTGAATCTATGAAAGATACCCCAATACTGGACAATTTTTATTATACCCACATGGAATCGTAGGTCTGCTAACTAGGCATATCTGAATATACTGCAATTCTCATGCCACTGTTTAGGTGCCAATCTTTCTGTTATAAAAGGGTGGTTTTGTGGAACTCGCTCCACCTCTGAGCCAAAATCAAGACCTGCCACCATTTAGCAAGTGGCTTAAAACCTACTTGTTGAGCATTTAAAGTTTGCAATTGGTGAGTCCAAGTGCCAGGACTACCTTGGTATATTCAAATTTAAAAGAAATGCATTCATAGATCACCGTGAGCATATATTTCTCAAATCTGTTTCCATTAAATTTACCAAAACTTGACACACTTATAATCTATTTGACCTCAATATGAATGAGGTAGCATTTATACAGCGCCTGGTTACCCGAGGGCATCCCAGCGCTAATAGTAACGCAAATACCGGTTCCGAACATATCAAGGGAAGAGGAGAGTTTTTAGCTGTTTACGGAAATTCATGTAGTTTGATTGTGACCGAATATGGAGGGGAGGCGGTTCCAGGTCTTGGCAACATTGTATGAAAAAGACGACCTCCACTTCTCGTTCGTTTTATTTTAGGGACTGTCACCAAATGTTTACTTTCGGATCTTAAAGCCCTCTTGGGCTGATAGGGATGGATCATGGAACGAATCATCGGGGACCCTTCTCCAGAAAGTGCTTTATGTGCAATGCACATGGCCTTAAACTGGATTCTCTCCTGGATTGGGAGCCAATGCAGAGAGGCCAGTGCAGGTTTGGCTGAGAGACGTTTAGGGATATTTAAGAGCAGACAAGCTGCACAGTTTTGTACTGTCTGTAGTATTTTGGTTGTAGAATGTGGAGCTCCTAAGTACAGAGCATTGGCATAATCAAGCCGTGACAAAATCAATGCTTGAACTAGCAGCCTTCTGGCCGTGAAAGGTAACAAGGGAAGGATCTTCCTGATCATCCTCAGGAGGCCATAGCAGCTGGCTGCTACTTTCCGAGCTTGTTCCTTGAAATCAAGGTTACAGTCAAGCCAGACCCCCAGGCTCTTAATGTGCTTTTTCGGGACAGGGGGAGGGCCCAGACAGTTAGGCCAAAAATGATCTATATTGGGAGGGGCAGAATTGCCAAGGAGCATAAGCTCAGTCTTTGCCCCATTGAGCTTCAGACATGAGCTATCCATCCATCTGGAGACTTTTTCTAGGCAAGAAGTTATGCCCGGTCCAGAATTGTCATTTGTATTAAGGGAAACGACCAACTGAGTGTCGTCCGCATAAGTGACAATCTGAACCTCAAACTGAGTAACTATTTGTGCCAAGGAGCTCATGTAAATATTAAATAAAGTGGGACTCAGTGCAGATCCCTGAGGAACTCCACATGTAAGGGGCTGTTTTGAAGAAATTTCATCCTCAAAGACTGAGAAGAATCTGTTTTCCAAAAAGGATTGCAGCCATTTCAGTGCTATTCCAGTCACTCCTACGTCCCGAGTCTGCTAATAAACAGAGGGTGGTTCACTGTGTCGAAGGCTGCGCTCAGGTCTAACAGAATAAGTACTGCGAGGCCTCCGCTATTAAGGATTTTTCTAGTTTCCTCCACTACCGACAGGAGTGCGGTCTCCGTGCCCTGCTGTGATCTGAATCCTGTCTGTGAGGGGTGGAGCTGGTTGTTCTTTTCCAGGAATGCAGAGAGTGCGGAGTTAACATGCTTCTCAGCAATTTTACTTATACCCGGCAACAGCGATATGGGTCGATAATTCGCCCATTCTTCCGGGTCCAAACTAGGTTTTTTTAAAAGAGCTTTGACCATCGCCTGTTTCCAAAGCGGGGGCACAGTTCCCGTCAGAAGAGAGGCATTGATCAAGTCCAATATGATCGGAGAAATAGTCTCAACAATCTTATTCAGAATGGTGGGGGGGATGGATCTGCTGGAGAGCCAGATTTTAGGTGATTCAGGATCTTCTGCAAGGAGGTTCGGTCTAGGGGGGGGAATTCCTCCAGCAGGTCCTGTTCCTTTATTGAGTCAGTTGGTGGTACCATCTGTTGGTCTATTGCCTGAGGAAAGGACGTATAGATAGTTTGTATCTTGGCAGAAAAAAATTCTGCACCTTAGTAAGATTAATGACTGGATATTTAGTTTAAAAAAACACTCTAAATGTGTTCAGGACTTATTCATAGTCTGGGTGGTCACATAATAACTATTTTAGATTTAATGAGTATCTCAAAAACACTATATAGCCTTTACTCCAAAGGCCCACTACAAACACAAGTTCTGCAAGTCTAGTTACTATCCGAGGGCCAGACTAGAAACAAGAATTAGCCCTCACACAAATGAGCAAATCTAACCTAACCTACAAGATGACCATTAGAATTGACTTCGAGGCTTTCATAGTTGGATAATGGCAGTCGTACCTGAGCTGCTGGTGTTCAGGGAGGACCAGGGCTGGCAGCTGGGGTTGAACTGTTCATATTAGAGCAGGGTCAGGACTGATTTCCGTATTGCCGAGTACAAACTGAAGTGGAATGACTGGACTGGGATGCAGCCTGAGTAATCATCAGTGGCCGAGATTTATTTCAGCATTACATCCATCACTTTTTTTGTAGTGTACCTGCTGTAAAAGCAGTCCCCCTGAGCACCGACCTACTGGGACAATGCAAGAATTAAAAAATGGCCAACCCTGCCTTAGCTATCAGGTCAAAATGAAATGGTCTTCCTTGAAGCTGTTCAAAGTCCATTTCTTTAACTATATAGAACAACCACTGCTTAATCCTTACTAGCCGAATTCACCAGGAGTTAAGGACACCTAGGTAAACACTAAAATAATTACAAAATTATATCTCAAAGATACTGAAATTAAACATAACTGCTACACAAAATTCACAACGTTGAAGAAAGACCGGAGTATCTTGCTAATGCTAAAAGAGCGACCAACATTCAACTACTGTGCTGGAAAGAACTTGAGACCCAGCCAAAGATGTGGTGTACTGTTGAAACTTCCTAACACAGGGACATGGGACTGTTGGAGGAGTCTCAGCACATAACCCTGTGGGTAGTGACACTGATCACAAGAAGAAAAAATCTTGAGAGGGCATTTGGGTAACTGTGCTCCTTCTCTTCCATGACTAGTTCCTAGCAGGTACCTGGAGGCAATTCCTAACATGCATGAGGCATTACTGTCTTGAGCCACTCAAGCAGCATTAAAGCCCAAGTTGGTTAGGCCTCTATGGGAAATGTATGGATACAGCCCCAGGTTTTTTCCTTCTTCCACTGTATCTTAAAAGGATCGGGCCCCTATACTTCAGTGTTTAGGATTATCGGACAAGTTACTTACCTTCAGTAACTCCTTATCTGGTAGAGACAGTATCTAGCCGCAGATTCCTTACCTTTGAACTTCCCAGGCGTCAGACTGGATTAGGAAGATTTTTCTCCAAGCAATACCCTTGAGCGCCGGTCAGCTCCGTATGGCGTCAGTGTAGTATGCACCGGATCTGATGCCCGCATCACCTATCTAGGCGCTACCTCGCTGCCAGTTATTTTTCACAACTCTCCACGCCAGAAATGAGGAGCCATGAAGAGTACGGACATTGGTGTTTAAAAACTAGGGCCCTGAAAGGGAACAACCTTGACTCTAGAAACTAGTCCGCAGTGCGGGGAGGATGGGTGGGCCGGTGTAGGAAGCTGGCTCTGTATATACTATACCAAAGTAAGGTATAGTGTGCACAGAGTCAAGGGAGTCCCCAGAGGTAAAGCAGATGCTAAATTAGGTAAGTACTAACAGCTCTCTTTGTGGTAGTGTGAGCGAGCAGTTAGGCTTATCCAGAGGGTGTGTTAAGCATTTATTGTATTCACTCAATCAAGGTCTCTCTCACTCTCACTCTCTCTCTCACTCTCTCTCTCACTCTCTCTCTCACTCTCTCTCTCACTCTCTCACTCCCAATGAGGTAAGTATAAAAAAGATATGCTTATGTTTTTTAGACCCAAGCAGGACTTGGCACACGTGAGTAAATATATAAATTGTCAAATGCAAGACTTCAGGGAAATGCAGTTGGGCTTGAAATTACAATTCTTGCAGGTTTGTATTACTTTAAAAATGCAGTTGGAATTATACAGCAAGTACTTGCAGATTACTTTTTAGTTACTTTAGGATTACTTTGAGTACTGGGGGTGGTATGCCTAGATACCACACCTTAGGATCTCCACATACAAGGGAAGTGCGACTAATTATACTTTGCAATAGACTTTCCTTTTCTTCATACAACACAGTTCAATACTTACACATTTGTTTAGGCCAAAAATCTCTTGACATGGATTACTATGGGGGAAAAGTGTTAGCGGTTTTGAAGGTAAGTACTAAGTACACGACTTATGAGGGTGAGTTTTTAGGGTTAGGACCAAGGTTCCCCAAGGACTAGATGGGCACTCAAGTTGCACCACCAGTGGCACTGGGGTGGCCGGGTGCAGAGTGCAGGGGCCCAATGTTAGCCAATGGGGCTTAGGGGGCCTTCGGTTACGGACTGCTGACAAGCAAGCCAGTCGGTTGTGGGAGCAAAGCTCCTGGGGTTAAGGTCAGCACTCCAGGGGCCAACGACCAGCACAGGAGCTGCACCACCAGCGGCACTTGGGCAGCCAGATGCAAAACAGACGTCGGGGACTCTGTGCTTTCCAATGGAGACTTTTGGTTTTGGAAAGTTGCTGCAGGTTCAGGCAGGGAGACTTCCTGAAGGCGACCACCAGCTAGAGAGGTAAGTTGGGATCTGGGAGGGGATGCCTAGACAGTCGGTGGTGCCACCCAAGGCCGTGGGGCGTCTCGTGCAGGGGTGACTTCTGGCGTCGGGTTTTCTTACCAGCTCCAGTCGCAGTCAGGGGGACCCTTCAGGTTGAGGCTGCAGGCGTCGTTGGGAGTCTTGAGGGAGGTTGGGGATCACCAGATCCCAGGTCAGGATCACTGGGGAGACCTCCTTGGGGTGTTGGGCCACTCGAACTCAGGCCGTGGGCGTCGGGTGCAGAATCGCGGAGTCGACAGAATATGGATTCTGGAGGCGAGTCTATGTTTGAGCAAATCCGGTGCTCATGGGAGACAGAGTCTGTAGGAAAGTTGCAGGGCAGGTCCTTCGGGCTCTGGGGGTTGCTAGCTGCTGGACTTGCCGGGGTTCTTGTTGTAGGCAGGTCGTAGGCAGGACAGGCCGGCAGGGCTGAGGCCAAGGCAGTTGGTGTCCTCTTCTCCTTCCTGGGTCAGCACGGCTCTTCGGTCCTTCTTTCTTCCTCGAATCAGAGGCGGCAAGGTTCAGGGTCACCCCTAAATACTAGATTTAGGGGGTTAAAGGGGTGTGCAGGTCGGGACCAATGGGTCCCTTCCTTGGGGTGAGTACACCCCCTATTTATGCCACCATCCAGTGGGAGGGGGCATGAGCCTCTTCCTAATTGGCGGAGTCCTCTCATCTTCAAGATGGAGGGGTCTGAGATGTGTGCTTCACCTCGCCTCCCCCACCTGAGGGGTGGGGTTGGCAAAGGTGGGCCCACCTCTGTTCCTAGCTTGGATTTCCCGCTGATTCTCCCACACACAGTGGGGGCCAGAACCGGTGGGAGCCAGTTGCTGGAGGCAGCAAAAGGCAGGGACAGCGTCCAAAGGTCCCAGGCCTTTAAAACTTCCCCTTTTGTGGACCCAGCCCATCCTGGGGGAGGAGGCATGACACCTCTGCCCAGGATGGGCTTTGTTTCTGGACCCAGAGAGCGGAAGCTCTCTACCCAGGGATCCAGAAACTTGTCTGGTGGTGGCAAATGGCAGCTAGCCATTCAGGAAAGACACTAGGGCTGGTCAATTTTCAGGGGGCATCTCTAAGATGCCCTCTGGGTGCATTTTACATTAAATCCCACACTGGCATCAGTGTGGGTTTAATGTGCTGAGAAATGTGCTTCCAAATTTCCCAGTTTTTAAGTAAAGACATTATGGAGCTGTGCAGTTCGTAATGACCAACTCCCAGACTATTTACTCTTTATGGCTTTACTAAACTTACAATGTCTAAGAATGAACTTAAGACACTGTAGGGGTACAGGGCTCATGCCTCTGTGCCCTCACCTCAGGGCTAGAGCACCCTGCTAGAGGGGTGTCTTAAATAGGCCTCAGGCAGTGGACTGCAGGCATGGCACACAGGGATGTGTGTCATGCCGACTCTTCACTTCTCTCTGCACCAAAACACGCAGGGGGGGTGGGGGGGTGGTGTGTGTGTAGGTAGGTGTGTGTGTGTAGGTGTGTGCGTGTAGGTGCAGGGCCTCTAAAGATGGCACAATAGGTGCTGCAGCCTTTAGAGGCCTTCCCTGGTCCCAGTGCCCTTGGTACCCACGGTTCCTTTTGTGGCCAGGGATGTGCCAATTGTGGATACAAAGGTACAGTATTGGGAAAGAACATAGGCCCTGGGAACCTGATTGGCAGGGAATCAGGGCACATCAAGTCAGTTTGCATCAGATGTCAGGCAAAAAGTGGGGGGTAACCATGCAAAAAGGGGCACTTTCCTACAGTCGGTAAAGAATCTGCCGCTAGATACTGTCGCTACCAGATAAGGCGTTACCGAAGGGAAGTAACCTGTCCATCTTATAGTGACATCTAGCTGCAGATTCCTTACCTTTGAATAGATACCCAAGCAAAACCTTTCCTGGAGGAGGGACTGCAGACAAGTTTCAGACTATAAAGTCCTGCAGGACCAAACGGGTAAAATGGCCATCCCTGCAGACCAAACGGGTAAAATGGCCATCCCTGCGGGCGAGACTGTCCAGGCAGTAATGCTTGGTAAACAGGGATGCCCACGTTGCTGCCTGACAGATTTCCAGGACTGTGACTTCATGTGCTAATGCAGTGGCAGCAGCCTTAGCTCTGATGGAATGAGCTCTTAAGCCTTCAGGAGGCTGCTTCTTTGCCAGAGCGTAGCAAATTTTGTTGCAGAGGGCATTCAATCGGGAGATGGTCCTCTTCTGCTGCGACCGACCCTTCTTTGTTCCAATGTATCCCACTAAGAGTTGGTCGTTGTAGGAAGGTGGAATCTGACTATATGGTTGCCCCCACTTTTTTTATGGTGTTTTGCTGGTTTATGACTTAGTTGGACTGGGACCCTGCTATTCAGGGCCCCAGTCTATCTGCTCTCTCTAAACGACATGGAGTGCACTCTAGGTGCACTAGTGATTGGATACTGTGGTGCCTTATGAGTCCCTAGTATATGGTACCTTAGGTGCCAAGGGCATAGGTACTTCACAGGCCTACCAGGGGCTGCAGCATGTGTTATGCCACCCCTGGGAAGCAGTCTAAATCTGACACCACAGGCCTGCTACTGCAGCCTGGGTGAGGTGGTGCTAGCACCCCTCACTGAGATATAGGATTCCTATATCTCTCCTGCACACACATATAAACCTATCAGTCACCCCTATGGCAGGCCCTATCAATCCTGAGGGCAGGGTGCTTGGCTTCTATGTGAGGGGGTGCCTCTGCCTGAGCAGGGCCCCTCTGCAGCTCTCAGAGTCTATTCTCTGGGGCTGTTTGTGGATGCGGTTAAACCATATACTCTTAAGTGCATTATATCCTCGCGGTAAATGCTAACTTTGGAATGGCTGCATCAAAACATGTCGTGTTTGGTGTCAAACATCTTGGAATACTACCCCCCGCCAATCTTGGCGGCGGGGGTAGCATTCCACCCTTCTAGAGGGATAAGACATGTGCCTGCTGTGGAAACGCGGTAGAATCCTAAAGAGCCCTGGCATCACAAAATGGATGCCACCAGTCACAGACACTGGGCTGCCCTCCTGCTGATGACCGAAACTCACAGTGGAGGAAGCCCAACAATAGGCATCCTGTCACAGGGAGGGTTTAGTGTATTGGGGCTGGGTGGGTGCACTCTTAGAGTGCTTTGAAGTCCTGCACTGGGGGAGCAGAAGGCTCCTCTGTGCATATGCCAGTTCAAACCAGCTCAGGGGCTACCTGCCCCTGCTCTGGCGCGAAACTGGACAAAGGGAAGTGGGTGTAGCCACCCCTCCCTTGACCCTCCCATAGGTGGGGTCATAGAGCTAGTCCATCCCCTCTTTTAGTATAAGAGGGGGAACCTTGCCATTGCAAAGCAGATAACCCCTGGATGACACTCTACAGAAGAATCCTGGCCCTTCGACGTTCCACTACCTTTGGAAGACAGAAGAATCTCCCTTGGAGTCAAGGAGTGACTCCCCTGCTTGGCAGGCACCAAAAACGACAACGACGGTCGCAAACTACGCCGCTCCTGCCGGAGTCCGAAGTCCCTGCAGCCCAGGAAGTGGATTTCCTGACCTCTCCTAGGCCATCGTGAGTCCCCAGCGAAGCTGAGGCAAGTGGACCCCACGAGTAACGAGGAACCGCGACCCCTGGGTACCGTGCACTATTGTCGAGTGCAACCCCTTCACAACGTTCTACGAACCTGTGCTTTGGACCACGTGTGGTCCCGACCTCCAGCAGGAATCCCTCCGAAGATCAGAGGCCTACACCGTCCCGAGTGACCGTGGGCCCCTGTTGAGTGATTCCGCCCGAGGTGTCTTCGCGATCCCTTGCCCGCTGGCTTGTGGGTCCCCAGAAGACTTCTTAAAGAAACCAAAGGGCTCCCCTGGTTGCTCCAGGCCTGCCCTGACTTACCCTCGCTGGGTGAGTTCCACAGACCTTGCTGGTCTGCGCCATCGACTTTTCTTCATCTCCCCGAGACTTGCGGCTGCCAAGGCTTGTTGGCTCCGATCGAGTTGCCGACACCGCAGTCAGCTGCAGACGTCGAGGGACCCACCGAATCCAGCTCCTGGTCATCGTCGACCCCTCCTGGACCACGTGGCTGAAGAGTCAAGGCACCCGCAACCGACCTGAATCACTCGACGACGGTGGGCATCCATCTTCCTTGCCCCGAGTCACTGCCAAGTGACTTTGAACACTGTCCCCTCTGCTTTCAGGTCATCCTTCTTCAGAATCCAGGCTTGGATTCCACCGGACACTTCTTCAGCTCCCGCAAGCAGCAAGTCTTCTTTGTTCGCCATTGAAAACGACGCCGCGACCCGACACCAAAGGACACCTGTGCACCCGGCTTCCCTGGGTGAGGTAACTCCAGCACTACGGTGCTCCTGTGGGTGTGGGCCCTAGAACTACTTACCCTGTAAGTGACTTGCTTGTAGGTTCTCCCGAAGTATCCTAAAACTCTTTATTTCCAACCGCGACTTGCCCCATTGAAGTTAACGGCGATTCGCGCCTGTGTATCCACACTGCACGCGTCTCCCGTGGGTCCTTTACTTACCTGCCTTGGGTGGTTTCGTGAGGCCCCAGCACTTCTGAAGGCCCTAGGCCTTGTCTCCTTGCAAGTCGTTGTTTCTAAGTCTCTTACTTAGTATATGGTCTGGTACGCCCCTAGGGCCCCAGCCATATTTTGTGCTTAACTTATTGTGAAACGTTGATTTGTGCATATGTTTGTCTTCTAATCTCATAAAGAGAATAGTAGAGAGTTATTTAGAAATAAATACATATATATTTGATATATATACCTGTGTGGTGTCTTTTCATTTGGTGATTCAAGAGATTATATGGTAAAACAAGCTGCTTTACATTCCTCCGAGACTTAGCCTGAAGGCTGCTCTCCACAGCTACCACTAGGATAGCTTTCTTTAAAAGGTTGTCTTAAACCTATCTACCATAAGAGTCGATTTGCCCTGGTGCAAGGTGTCCACTTTAATTAGTGAACAGCATATACCAGGCCAACTTCTCACATTGGTGGGCAGCGTGTGGGATTCCAGCTTGCCATTGTTTTACCAGAAAATCTCTATTTGAATTACTAACTGAAAACCATTATAGGTACTCAAGGTACATATAAAGTCAAGCTTAGTATCAATAAGTTCTACTGAACTTAGAGCTGTGTGCCAACGGATAGCACACCCTTTCCACAGCTCAAGCTAGGATCAGTAGGCCACAAACTAGTGTAGGTAGTACAACACTGCACAACACTAGAATGTCCTTAAAGGGTGGACCCAGTGGATCCACTCAGCCTCCAGTATAAGGACATGGCTTTCTCTGACTTGAGAGCCATGTGTGTTGACAGACACCTGAGACTAGGACAGAGTCCCTCAACACTCCACCTGATAGATCTGCTGACAGCAGATGACCTTAGATTGGCTCTAAGAGCTAAAGGGTTTGAATCAGTGGGTGGGTCAGTCATAGTATCTGGGTCAGATGATGAAAATCAGGATGACCAAGACTCTGTGATTGAAGGGCCAGGCTCCAAGGGGCCTGAAAAGGACAGAGGAATTCTCCCTAAGAGAACTGACAGAGAGGAGGAGAGGCACAGATCCCCTTCCAGGGAATCTGACCACTCTTATCACTCTGGCAGAGAATTTGTCCAGCAGAGGAGCTCATACTTTTCCTTAAGAGAGACCTCCTCTGAGAGAAGGTGCAAACTGCTCCAGTATGAGGAAGCCAGAGTGGCCCTCAGAACCAAGCAGTTGGCACTGGATAGGGAAGCCCTGGAGATCCAGAGAGCTTCTAGAAAGAGGGGTTAGAACCCCTGGTGGCAGCAACAGTGTCCCTAGAGGCAGAGAATATATTCCTGACCATAGGAACCTGAGCAAGGTTGTTCCTCCCTACCAGAGTGGGGATGATATCCACAAGTGGATAACTGCTATGGAGAGGGCCTGTAGAGTACAGCAGGTCCCCCAAAAGCAGTGGGCAGCAATCTTGTGGCTCTCCTTTTCAGATAAAGGAAGAGACAAGCTCCTCACTGTTAGAGAGGAGGATGCTGATGATTATGAGGTCCTGAAGAGTGCACTGATAGATGGGTTTGGCTTAACCACTGAGCAGTACAGGTTGAAGTTCAGAGATACCCAGAAGGCACAGACTCAGGACTGGACTGACTTTGTAGATTGTGCATCCAAGGCTCTGGAGGGTTGGCTGGTTGGCAGTAGGGTTACTGATTTCAAAGGATTTTATAATCTAATGATGAGAGAACAGATCCTTAATAATTGTCAAAACCAGCTTTTACACCAGTACCTGGTGGACTCTGATCTGACCTCTCCCCAAGAATTGGGAAAGAAGGCAGACAAATGGGTCAGAACCAGGGTAAGGCCTAAGAATCAGGGTGGTGACCACAAGAAAGATTCTACCAAGTCCCAAGAGAAAGGTGGGGATAAATCCAAGGATAAGTCCACTACAGGGCCCCAAAATTCCTCTTCTGGGGGTGGGTCCCAAACTCCTTCCTCTCCTGAAAAGAAACCCTATTGCCATGTCTGTAAAAAGCCTGGGCACTGGAAAACTGATCCCAGTTGCCCCAGGATTGGCAATAAAGAAAATGTTCCTCCCACAACTACTACCACCCCTCCTGGTACTACCAGTAGTAATCCTCCAGTTGGGAGTAATGCACCCAAAAGTTAGGTGCTTTTGCAAGAGGAACAGAGGTGGGCCCTAGTTTAGACAGGGACCCCTCAACAGACTCCTCTGACTCTGATGGTGGTATAGGATTTGCCACCTTTACCATGGGTCCCATAGCATTGGGCAGGTACAGATTGGAGCCAATAATTAATGGTCAGAAAGCCGTGGCATTTAGGGACACAGGGGCTAGTGTCACCATGGTGGCAGGGAAACTAGTCCCCCTCACCAGCTTTTACCTGAGTTTAAATACCAGGTGACCAACATTGATGGTGTCAGAACAGATCACCCCATGGCCATAGTCAATCTCAGCTGGGAGGGGGTCACAGGCCCAAAAAGAGTGGCAGTGTCCCCAACCTTACCTGTAGGTTGCCTGATGGGCAATGATCTGGAAATTTCAGCCTGGGCTGAAATTGAACACCAAACCCATCTGAAGATGTTGGGTGTCCCTGTAAAGGTTAGTGGGGCTGTGATGGCCACAGCCCCAGCCCAAGATTTTGGAGAGATGGAGCCTGGAAGAATGGCCCACTCTCCCCCAGAAGAGAGCACAAGGGTTGAAGAAAAGTCTTCTTCCCTCCAGACAGTAGGTAAGGGTCAGCCTCCTCAGGGAACTGACCCTACCCCTAGTGAAGGAACTGCCACAGAGGTAGTCAGGCCTGGCCTGGCCACCCCCTGATGGCAGAGGACCCTTACAAGGTGGTACCCAGTCTGGAGCAGGTAACCTGCCCCTCTCTACCCTGCCTCAGTCAGCCCAGGGCTGCAGAGGTCAGGGAGGTCAGTGGACCCCCAGGGCCCCTGTCCAGAGGAACCCCCATCAGCAGATTAGGGGCACCCAGGCTAGTAGCCCTAGCCAGGTAGAAATTCCTCAACCCACTGAGGGATCCCCCATACCTTTATGTAGGGACCTCCCCAGAAGGACTCTGTTAGGCAAGGGCAAACCTGGGACCAAAAGGTTCCAAACATGCCATGTCCCTCCAGTGTTCCACCCAAAGGGATCCAACCCCCGGCTGTAGGCAGTCAAAGGTTAGCGCAGAGTACCACTCAGTCATGGAAAGACAGGCATACATGGTGACCAGTGAGCTGAGAAAGCTGAGGCCAACATTCCTAGGGCCACACTTCCCTACTCAGACACCTCACCAGCCTGGTACTTTACCAAAGCACACCACAGGTAGTGATTCCCCATGGTGGAGACCCTCTCATACCCTTAGGGTGAGGGATTGCTTAGTGGACCTTAAGACAGGGGGCAACCATGCTAGTGCAGGTGCTTCCTTATATGGCCACTTAGTCAATAAAGGCTCAACTGGCCAAGGTTAGCCTTATCTCCTTTCGTTTGGGGGGGTTATGTAGGAAGGTGGAATCTGACTATATGGTTGCCCCCACTTTTTTATGGTGTTTTGCTGGTTTATGACTTAGTTGGACTGGGACCCTGCTATTCAGGGCCCCAGTCTATCTGCTCTCTCTAAACGACATGGAGTGCACTCTAGGTGCACTAGTGATTGGATACTGTGGTGCCTTATGAGTCCCTAGTATATGGTACCTTAGGTGCCAAGGGCATAGGTACTTCACGGGCCTACCAGGGGCTGCAGCATGTGTTATGCCACCCCTGGGAAGCAGTCTAAATCTGACACCACAGGCCTGCTACTGCAGCCTGGGTGAGGTGGTGCTAGCACCCCTCACTGAGATATAGGTTTCCTATATCTCTCCTGCACACACATATAAACCTATCAGTCACCCCTATGGCAGGCCCTATCAATCCTGAGGGCAGGGTGCTTGGCTTCTATGTGAGGGGGTGCCTCTGCCTGAGCAGGGCCCCTCTGCAGCTCTCAGAGTCTATTCTCTGGGGCTGTTTGTGGATGCGGTTAAACCATATACTATTTAAGTGCATTATATCCTCGCGGTAAATGCTAACTTTGGAATGGCTGCATCAAAACATGTCGTGTTTGGTGTCAAACATCTTGGAATACTACCCCCCGCCAATCTTGGCGGCGGGGGTAGCATTCCACCCTTCTAGAGGGATAAGACATGTGCCTGCTGTGGAAACGCGGTAGAATCCTAAAGAGCCCTGGCATCACAAAATGGATGCCACCAGTCACAGACACTGGGCTGCCCTCCTGCTGATGACCGAAACTCACAGTGGAGGAAGCCCAACAATAGGCATCCTGTCACAGGGAGGGTTTAGTGTATTGGGGCTGGGTGGGTGCACTCTTAGAGTGCTTTGAAGTCCTGCACTGGGGGAGCAGAAGGCTCCTCTGTGCATGCCAGTTCAAACCAGCTCAGGGGCTACCTGCCCCTGCTCTGGCGCGAAACTGGACAAAGGGAAGTGGGTGTAGCCACCCCCTCCCTTGACCCTCCCATAGGTGGGGTCATAGAGCTAGTCCATCCCCTCTTTTTAGTATAAGAGGGGAACCTTGCCATTGCAAAGCAGATAACCCCTGGACGACACTCTACAGAAGAATCCTGGCCCTTCGACGTTCCACTACCTTTGGAAGACAGAAGAATCTCCCTTGGAGTCAAGGAGTGACGCCCTGCTTGGCAGGCACCAAAAACGACAACGACGGTCGCAAACTACGCCGCTCCTGCCGGAGTCCGAAGTCCCTGCAGCCCAGGAAGTGGATTTCCTGACCTCTCCTAGGCCATCGTGAGTCCCCAGCGAAGCTGAGGCAAGTGGACCCCACGAGTAACGAGGAACCGCGACCCCTGGGTACCGTGCACTATTGTCGAGTGCAACCCCTTCACAACGTTCTACGAACCTGTGCTTTGGACCACGTGTGGTCCCGACCTCCAGCAGGAATCCCTCCGAAGATCAGAGGCCTACACCGTCCCGAGTGACCGTGGGCCCCTGTTGAGTGATTCCGCCCGAGGTGTCTTCGCGATCCCTTGCCCGCTGGCTTGTGGGTCCCCAGAAGACTTCTTAAAGAAACCAAAGGGCTCCCCTGGTTGCTCCAGGCCTGCCCTGACTTACCCTCGCTGGGTGAGTTCCACAGACCTTGCTGGTCTGCGCCATCGACTTTTCTTCATCTCCCCGAGACTTGCGGCTGCCAAGGCTTGTTGGCTCCGATCGAGTTGCCGACACCGCAGTCAGCTGCAGACGTCGAGGGACCCACCGAATCCAGCTCCTGGTCATCGTCGACCCCTCCTGGACCACGTGGCTGAAGAGTCAAGGCACCCGCAACCGACCTGAATCACTCGACGACGGTGGGCATCCATCTTCCTTGCCCCGAGTCACTGCCAAGTGACTTTGAACACTGTCCTCTCTGCTTTCAGGTCATCCTTCTTCAGAATCCAGGCTTGGATTCCACCGGACACTTCTTCAGCTCCCGCAAGCAGCAAGTCTTCTTTGTTCGCCATTGAAAACGACGCCGCGACCCGACACCAAAGGACACCTGTGCACCCGGCTTCCCTGGGTGAGGTAATTCCAGCACTACGGTGCTCCTGTGGGTGTGGGCCCTAGAACTACTTACCCTGTAAGTGACTTGCTTGTAGGTTCTCCCGAAGTATCCTAAAACTCTTTATTTCCAACCGCGACTTGCCCCATTGAAGTTAACGGCGATTCGCGCCTGTGTATCCACACTGCACGCGTCCCCCGTGGGTCCTTTACTTACCTGCCTTGGGTGGTTTCGTGAGGCCCCAGCACTTCTGAAGGCCCTAGGCCTTGTCTCCTTGCAAGTCGTTGTTTCTAAGTCTCTTACTTAGTATATGGTCTGGTACGCCCCTAGGGCCCCAGCCATATTTTGTGCTTAACTTATTGTGAAACGTTGATTTGTGCATATGTTTGTCTTCTAATCTCATAAAGAGATTAGTAGAGAGTTATTTAGAAATAAATACATATATATTTGATATATATACCTGTGTGGTGTCTTTTCATTTGGTGATTCAAGAGATTATATGGTAAAACAAGCTGCTTTACATTCCTCCGAGACTTAGCCTGAAGGCTGCTCTCCACAGCTACCACTAGGATAGCTTTCTTTAAAAGGTTGTCTTAAACCTATCTACCATAAGAGTCGATTTGCCATGGTGCAAGGTGTCCACTTTAATTAGTGAACAGCATATACCAGGCCAACTTCTCACAGTCGTCCAGCCAGAACTCTTTCATGTGGTCAAGGAAGAACGGCAACGCTCTTTTTTGGTCCAGACGGGGGAGTTGCTCCTCTTCTTTAGAGGGATGCGGAGAAGTGTAGAAAGTCGGCAAAGTGACATTGTCCCACGTGGAAAGGTGTAACCACTTTTAGCAGAAAAGAGGCCCTAGTGCAAAGCACTAATTTGCAGGGAATATCGCCAGAAAGGGAGGTTTGGACGATAGAGCCTGCAGCACGCTCACCCTCCTGGCTGATGAAATTGCCACTAAAAAAGGCTGTTTTTATTGTGAGCAGCCGGAGGGGGCAATTATGCAGAGGCTCGAAAGGAGCACACATAAGGAAGGTGAGAACCAAATTAAGTTAAGGTCCCACAAAGGCATAATAAAGGGGGAAGGTGTACAAGGCCTTTGAGGAATCGATTTACAATGGGAGACTTAAAAAGGAAGGGTTGTTCTGGCAGCCTCAGGAAAGCAGACAAATACCCTTTCAGGGTGCCCAGAGCCGAACCCTGCTGGCCATGGGTCAAAATAAACAAAAAAAAAAAAAAAATCAGAAAGGGAAGCAGAGAGAGGGTAGAACTTTTCTGTACAATGTATTACAAATTTCTTCCACCAGCATGTGTAGAACGTCTTAGTGGAGGGACGCCTGGATGCTAGAATAACATTACAAACTTCGGGAGGAAGGTTGAAAACTGTCTTCTGCCGCCGCTCAATCTCCACGCAAGAAGGTGTAGAGTTGACCGGTTCGGGTGGAGGACCATCCTCTGCTGCTGCGACATAAGATCCTTCCGAAGGGGCAGACTGGTTGGAGGATTGATGCTCATTATCAGGAACTCAGGATACCAGACTCTCTGTGCCAAGTCTGGAGCCACAAGGATGACTCAGCCCGGTCGTTCCTGATCTTCTTGACAACTCTGGGCAGGATTGGCATGGGCGGAAAGGCGTACAGCCGGCTTGAGCTCCAATCGAGATGAAAATTGTCTCTGAGCTAGAGACGCCTTGGAAACTCCAACGCGGAAAACTACTGACACTGCACGTTTCCGGCGTAGGCGAACAGATCTAACCAAGGCTCTCCCCACTGCTGAAAGAGACCTTGCGCCACATCTGAATGGAGACACCACTTGTGATCCGCTAGGCATCGAAGGCTGAGTCCTTCTGCCCTGGCGTTCAAGGAACCAGCCAGGTGTTGAACCACCACGGATAAGCCCTACTGTTTCAGCCATGTCCCGAGATGCCGGGGATTCTTGACAAAGAGTCCACGACCCCACTCCGCCCTGTTTGTTGCAGTACTACATGGCGGTGGTGTTGTCTGCGAACACTTCAACTAGCCTTCCTTTGATGGAGGGTAGAAAGTCTTTAAACGCTAATCGGATGGCTCAGAGCTCCAGCATGTGATGTGTAGTCTGGATTCCGCTGGAGACCGGAGTCCTCTGATCTCCACCTCTCCCACATGGTCTCCCCATCCCAGAAGTGACGCATCTGTCACTACTGTGAGATCTGGCTGGGGAAGGGAAAGGGGTCTGCCTCTGACACAATCACGGTTTGTCAGCCACCACTGCAGGTTTTGTACAGTTCCCTCCGAAATCTGGACCATGTCTGAGAGATTCCCCTGATGCTGCATCCACTGGCACTTCAGGTCCCACTGCAGAGCCTGCATACGCCATCTGGCATGTGTTACTAGCATGATGCAGGAGGCCATGAGGCCCAGCAGCCTCAGAGTCATTCTAACCGAAATCCAGGATGGAGGCTGAAACATCGGTATCATAGCTTGAATATCCTGGACTCGCTGCTTGGGAGAATAGGCCCAAAAATGCACTGTGTCCAGAACAGTTCAGATGAAAGGGAGTGCCTGAGAGGGTGTCAGGTGTGACTTTGGCACGTTGATACTGAACCCCAGCGAATGCAGGAGGTCCGCCGCAGTCTGGAGGTGGGAGATGACAGCCTGGGGCGAGCCCACCTTCAACAGCCATTCATCGAGATCGGGGAAGACTGGCACCCCTGATCTCTGCAGATGAGCGGTGACCCCCTTGGTGAACACCAGAGGGGCGCTGGTAAGGCCAAAAGGGAGCACAGAGAACCGATACTGCTCGTGGCCCACCGTGAATCGCAGGTAACGCCTGTGGGCAGGCAGGATGGGGAAAATATGCTACCATCCAGTCTCCTGGGTCCACGGCAGGCCAGACCTGAGCCAATATGAGCATACTGAATTTCTCCTTTTTAGGAAGTAGTTGAGGGCCTGTAGGTCTAGGATAGGACGAAGGCCCTTGTCCTTTTTCGGGACCAGAAAGTAGCGGGAATTGCAACCAAAGCCTACTTCTGGCGCCTTAACCCTCTCCCGCTCCGCTCCCTTGGCCAAGAGATCTAGGACTTCCTCCTGGAGCAAAAGTAGATGATCCTCCATCAGCCAGTCGAAAGATGGAGGCATGGAGGGAGTAGCCCCTTTGGATAATCTGAAGAACCCACCTGTCCGAAGTGATGGTTTGCCAGTTGTGGAGGTGATGGCAGATCCGGCCACCAACTGGGCACCCATGTTCTTGAAGGGCAAGACTAGGAGGGCTTGGGGGCTGAAGTTGCCAGAGGGTGGTGGCTTGACTGGACCTCTGGCTACCCGACTCATGGGGTCGGAATGAACCACGCCCTTGTCCGCACAGGGGTTGTGGTACTTGCGCGGCTCAGTGGCTGGGGTAGGGCTGGCACAGTTGAAAGCCCATTCCGTAGACTGGGGACAGGAGGCAGCTGAGAGGCCCAAGCACTTGGCGTTGCCCATAAGTCTTTAAAGCACTCCAGCGCCGTGTCTGCCTCATCTCCGAAGAGACGGGTGCCATCAAAGCGCATGCGCATGAGCAAAGCCTGGACATCCCCAGAAAAGCCAGATGTTCTCAGCCAAGCATGGCGTCTAACAGTCAACATTATAGAAATTGCTCAGGAAACGGCATTTACACGTGGACAGAACCACGCGTTACGTTACCACGCAAGCGTTACCAAGCTTGGTTTTACCATGCATGCCTTTACAAAGATTTTCATTGTAAAGGCGGTAAAGGCATATGCGTGGCAAAGGCAGTCAGTGCTCTAGATTCAGAGCGAATGAGCAGGGGGTGGGAGGTGTTGGAGACAATTCCTCCAATTAATTCCTGAGAATGGAAAGAACAGGCAGGATCGGAACGTGGCTTTGTGAGTAGGGATGGGAGCTGGGTTTTAGGGCTCTGGGCGGGCAGCTGGGGTGTTTTAGGGCTAGGATCTGGGTCGTTTTTAGGGCTGGGTTTTAGGGCTCAGGGCGGGGGGTAGGAAGGTCAATATAGTTTTCAGGGCTGGGGGCAGATTTTAGGGCTCAGGAGGGGGGGCTGAGGTGTTTTTAGGGCTGGGGGCCGGTTTCAGGGCAGGAGAGGGTGTTTTTAGGGCTGGAGTTGGGGTCTGTTTCAGGGCTGGGGGCCGGGTTTTAGGGCTCAGGGCGAGTGTGTAATCTTTACCACGCATATCCCTTTACTAATCATGCCTTTACAATGAAATTCGTTGTAAAGGCATGCCTGGTAAAGGCATGCCTGGTAAAGGCATGCCTGGTAAAGACGCATTCGTGGTAAAGCCGGAGTTGTTAAGGGATGCAATATAATCCTATGCGTGGTTCCGTCATACAACCAATCGCTCTGCCCAGCGAGTCGGTCGCAACTAAGCCACATCAAATGGCGAACTTTGCTGCATCTCTCATGTCTGTTACGACTTGGGAGAGGATGACCCGGGCCTCCTCTGGGACCTGTGGCAGCACTTGTGCAACAGTTTCCCTCAGAGAGTGGTACCCGGTCCAATAAGCATGCATTGTTAACCGGCCACAATGCAAGGCTGGGGAACAAAACATTTTCTTGCCCCAACTGTCCAGCCTCATGGATTCCCTGTCCAGGGGAGCAGTAGGGAACGTGCCTTGTGAGGAAGAGGCTTGGACTACCAAGCTCTCTGGGGTGGGAAGTGAGGAAATTTGGGTTGCCCGGGGCAGGGTAGTGGCGGTGGGTGATCATCCTGTTCACAGGAGCCCCTGTGCTGGGTTTGGACCATGTTCCAAGAAGGGCGTCCGTGAGGGCTTCATTAAAAGGGAGCAAGGGTTCCAAAGAAGCAGCTCCCAGCTGTAGCACCTCGGTGAAGATGTTAGTCTTGACCACAACTGAGGGTAGCTGGAGCAGCTGCCCTACGCACCACCACTGCTTAAGATGCGCCCGCCTCTGTATCCACGGTGGGGGAAGAAAGAATGCCAGTATCTGGAGAGGTATCCAGTCTGCTGGCTTCACCCAATTCCTCACATCAGTCCATATCCTGTTCATAAGGCTGGTCTTCTAAAGGGTCCATTGACCCCTCCCATTCTTCTCCCAATTCTAGCCCTCCAGAATAAGGCTCAGGAAACTACCTAGGACCTGTTGGTGCCGGTGGACGAGGCTCCTACTCTGTGTCGTCTGGAATCAGAATAAGGCTGGCGCTGCCCGTGGGCGGCGTCGGGATCAGCATAAGGGACGGACGCAGTGGTATGACCGGCATGGGCCGGATCCATGGGGGACTGCTGGGGCCAGAGCTGCCGGCGCGGAACCCGATGGGCCCCCCTGACCCTGTGGGCGCAAAGGCACACCGGAGGAGTCAGGCCGCTCAAAAATGAGGCGCATGGCCTCATAGAACTCCTTAATTTAAGCGGGGGTCACTCCGGCTCCCAGAAAAGCAGGGAGACGTGGAGTAGGCCCAGGTACAGGTTTCAGAGAATGAGGCCTTGAACACAGAGGTCCCTCAGCCGTGCCGGCCGACCAACAGGGATAAGTAGAAGCGCGCTTCGACTTCTTGCGTTTTGTGTGCCTCCTACGGAGTGCCCCAATGATCTTGAGTGAGACGAAGAGGACTTGGGACTCTTGGAGCGGTGCCGGGACCGTCCTCTCGACCGGGACCGTGATCTCCGATGAGTCGGGTATGGCCTCGACTGGGGGGTCGTGAGCAGCTTTAGGGACAGCGCCCTCAAATCATTCGGTGCCATGGCTCAGCAGTCAGAGCACGGCTTGGAGTTGTGGTCGCGCTCTAGACACCACAGGCAGGCCAAATGGGGGTCCGACATCGCAAGATGACAAGTGCCGCACGGCTTGAACCCCAAAGTTTTCCTAGAAGTCATCCTACACACCAAAAAAAAAAAAAAAAAGTGTCAACAAAAGGTCAAAAAATCCTATCAAAAAGTGACAGAGGGTAGCTGTCTTCCGGGATCAGCGATTGACTGGCGCGGAAAGAAAAGAATGGACGTCAGCGTTCCGAGGTGGCGACTATATAGGTGACGTGGACGTCACTTCCGGCGCGGACGTCACGTGGAGCCAACCGATGCTATCTACCGGCGTGCAGGGGTTCTGCTCAAAGAAAAATCTTCTGGATCCAGTTTGATGCATGGGGAATTCAAAGGTAAGGAATCTGCGGCTAGGTGTCTATCAGATAGGTTGCATCAACAAAGCATGAATTATTATCAATCTATTAGCCTTAATCATATTATGGAATTCAATAATCTTGTCTCCATAACATCAGTTATACGTTTCTGAAAATATGTTTCACTATCAAATAACTGCTTCTCATTTTTGGTAAACCTGCTTAAACTCAATTTCCGCAAACTAATTTTCTGAATATACACTTTTTGCCTTAAAATTCCAGTTTTAATTTTAGCCTCCTATTCTAATCACTGCTCATTTGTACACATTTCTCACATAATTAGATACTGTCTTGCATGGGCATGCCAAGGATGGGAACCATAATGCCAAAGATGTCCACAGTATGACGGGGATGGAAATTATTATGCTAGAAGTGGCCACCGCTACACAGTGGATGCCACAATTAGGCAGAGGATACAGACAGTGTATAGCGAACTTACAAACTCAGCACCTATTCCCGTGGAGAACGGGTTAGATGGAACAGAGGAGATAGCCCCTGGAGCTAGTTTGATACGGTTCCAATTGCTAGAACAGAGTCAAGTATTAGGCCTATTATTGAAAACTAAGTCGGGCTCCCCTCTGGACCCTTGCCCCCTTCCATAATACATTTAGCTCCAGAACTGATCAGTGGCTATCTGACCCCCTATTAAATACAATTATAACCTCAGGGGTTTTCCCAATGTGTTGGAAAAAAGTCTGTATTAGACCCATTTTAAAAAAACTTCACTTGACCCTCTGGAGGTCAAGAATTATAGACCTATCTCATGCCTCCCGTTCCCCTCCAAGATACTCGAGAAAGCACTAAATAGAGAACTGACGGAATACCTGGACAACAATAATGTCCTAGACCCCACACAACATGGTTTCCGAGCTCAACATTCAACTGAATCGGCCTTGATCATAGCCACTGAGGAGATCAGAAAGGTGATGGACGGAGGCGGGAGGGCCATCCTGATATTACTTGATCTAACTGCAGCGTTCGACACCGTAAATCATACGGTGTTGGTACAAAGGCTGAAAGAAGTTGGTATAGGGGAGAAGGCATTGGATCTTCTAGCCTCATACCTGGCAAATCGGGAACAGGCAATTCACTGGGATGGACTTCAGTCGGGAAAGTTTACACTTCCGTGTGGAGTGCCCCAGGGTTCTGCTCTTTCCCCCACACTGTTCAATGTATATGTCGCCCCTCTGGCAAAAGTAATAAAAAGCCATGGTCTCTCTCTTGTTTCATACGCGGACGACACCCAATTAGTGGTGTCAGTTGCGCAAAATCCCGACCTAACAGCAGATAGGTTCCGGAACTGCCTAAGGGCTCTGATGGCCTGGATGAATTTAAACTTTTTAAAGCTAAACACAGAAAAAACTGAGGTCATAGAGTTCGGGCAAAAACCCTCTGTCTGGAGTGAACTCTGGTGGCCGCCTGAAGCAGGAATCCTCCCTGTTACTGCTCTGAAGGCTAGAAATTTGGGATTCTTGGTGGATAAGGATCTAACCCTTGCCTCCCAGATTAACCAAGTGACCTCGGCATGCTTCTTCACGTTGAAAATATTACGGAAGATTCTTCCATTCATTCCATTCTCATTAAGAAAAACGGTAGTCGGCGCATTGGTGCTGTCCAGAATAGATTACTGCAATGCGCTATACCTGGGGGCTGGCGTCAGACAACTCTCTAAACTACAGTCTCTACAAAATGCTGCTGCACGAGTATTGTTAGAGTTACCTAAATATCACCCAACATCCGCAAGTATAAAAAGCCTCCATTGGCTACCAGTTCGCAGAAGAATAGACTTTAAGGCCTTGTGTATTGTCCATAAAGCCTTTTATGGAGGAGGGGCGTCAGCCATCCAACTTCTATTCCCAAGATACCTACCGGTCCGTTGCCTCAGGTCAGCAAACACTGGATTGGTCCAGCTCTCAACTATAAGCAGAGTCAGATGGGGCGGTAAGGGGTTCTCCCACCAAGCTGCTAAGTTGTGGAACTCTCTCCCAACTCACATGAGACTGCAGCCAAGCAGGGATCTCTTTAGAAAAATGATTAAAACATGGCTCTTCACTAAGACCTAGGCTTGTTAAATCTGGTGGGTGGCTATTTTCCTCAGCGCCAAGACGCCCGGCATAAGAGCGCTTTATAAATATTTCAGTCAGTCAGTCAGTCAGTCAGAGGATGGTTGAAATAGGTGTAGAAAGATCACAGTTACGTCACAACCACCATTATGCAAGGGGTGTTCATTATTATGGCGAGAAGGGGCAACATTGTGTCAGGCATAAACATTCTATACCAGAAGGAGAATCAGTTGCAATGGTGGCCTCAGATACCAGGTATTGTCACCAGAAAAAAACACTGTCTGCCAGGGAAGCCTTCACACCAGCCACACGGACACACACACATACTCCTAGATGTTCGCATACACAACCACATATCCTACTCCCAAACCCGCACAGCTAGTAAATGCCTTACCTGCGTCACATCCATAGTTGTGTTTCCTTTGCTTTAAGGTTGCTTTAATACTTACTACACAATGATCAATTATTTTGCGAGGTCTATCTGTGCTGATATTTCTTTGAATTGTTGCCACTCAACAAGTAGAACTAATTCCTGCATGATGTGTCTGGAGCCGTACTACTCAGGTCCAGGCACTCTGAACTATGTACGTGCTGGGTTGCGTGAATAAATATGAGCTACGCATTAGTAGCGGTCAAGTTTGTGGTAGCTCAAAAGCTACTTGTTGGACGCCCCAGCTTTAAGCGTAGAATAGTAAAGGTCTCATTTGGTATTCAAGTTGTGAAATTATTTATACAATGACTAGAATTTTGCACTTGCATGTGTGTAGAGTTCTCAAATTTGGTTGTATGACGCTCTCAATTGTGTACAATACAAAGGTAATAAAGGTGCTGACCAAAGACAAGTCTACAATTCTTAAATAGCTGCAAATAACAGAATTCACATAGGGCAGAAGAGGTGTACAGAGTTTCATTTCTTTTAAACGAGCCAAAAGTTACAATTGCTTCAGCGCCTTACAAATTTTATTCTAAAGAACCAAAGTTATTCAAAAGGTATCAAAGATTTTTTTCCTTTGCAATTATTTGATTCTAAAATCAAAGACACCACAATACGACAAATCTTTTTTTTTTTTTTTTTAAGAACGTGAGGGGTAGTAAACAGGAGCTAAAGCGCAACAATGGCCATACCTATGGGCTTATTCAAGGAAAGACCCACTACAGGTCGCCAAACTTTCCACCTATTTGGGTGAAACACAGAGGAGAACTGCAGTGTTGAATTGTAAAAATTAACAAAAAGAAATGTTCATGTGATGAAGTCACTGATTACATTAAATATACATTTCTTTAGTTCCATACAGGTACAAGAAAGACTTGGTAAATATGGGGCACGAAAAAAAGGTGCACAATAGTGCCAATGTAATCAACAAAATACATTCCACTGGAATGCCATTCTGTTTAAAATGTGCAAATCTATGCCACGCATAGTGTCTAGGTACTTTGCTTCCCAGGTTTAATTTACATTTTTACAGTATTTAAAACAGATCTAAGAAACCAACATTGGTGCTGTAACAGGGAATCGTATATGCCTCATCCAAGTGTAGCTAAACAAACTGTGCGATTCATACCAGTAAAGTAAAAGCCAAACAGTGCATTTATTTTTCCTGTAGACTTCAGTCCCCATTTCCAGAAAACGGAGCCTTGACAGATGTATGCCCAAATCATATATCTGGTTCCAAACTTGAAAATGAAATTACGAAATTAAATAAGTCCAACATCCTACCATACGTGTGTGGGCTTAAAACTATCCTTGTGATGTTCCGGTAGAGCACTGCCGTTTCACATGAATCCTTATTCAAAATGTAACATTATTGTAAAATTAACTGTGACCAATACCTGCACAGTGCGATGCTCTAAGAACATTGTTAACAAAATTCTTCTTTTAAAAACCCAACAAAAATTTACATTTTTGCACTTGAACACCGTCAACAAAGTCCACAAAGTTCCATGTATAAACCAGTGTTCCATTAACATAAAATACATGATCTTTTTGATTTTTCTTTATGGGAACAGTTGTCTGACCAGATGTCCCCTCCAAAACAGAGGTTATTTTTTTTAAGTCAGATGGCAAAAACAACTTGAGATTCGGCCAAACATTTACACATTGAATCTGAAAGCTGCTGTGATTTAGCGATTTGCAGCATCAGCCTGACGGGGCCAGCCTTCCTCCTCCACTCCAGAATCATATTCCTCTTCTGATGTCTCTTTGGCAGGGGCCCTGAAATGAAAAAGGTTCATCATATAAAGAAAATGTTCAAGTATTGCTGAATGTGCATCTTCAATTCAAATGTATTACTTCGATGCTTTTTTTTTTTGCGGTAACTCTTTAAAAAAATTTTTTAACAGCTTTAAATTGTTCCCACAGTCCTTTCCTGTTTCTATCACTCTTTTTAAAAATATTTTTCTTTTATTAATTTCCCCCTTTTATTCTCACAAGGAAACTTTTCTTCCTTTCCATAACTTTTTTCACACTGTTCCCAGTCTCCTTAAGCTTCTTGTTTTCTCTCCTCCCTTCAATTTTTAGGTCTTGCCTAGGCAACGCTTGCGCTGTCTCTTCGAGACATGCAGTACTCAGGATATGGGCATGAAGCTCCGCCCACTTTCTGCCAATCTTTTTAATTGGCTCGTCATTGTCTTTTGTAAATGGTGGCTTTTCATTGGCCAATAGGCTTAGTAGTCCCTCCTTAGTACTGCCTTTTCTCTTCTTGTAACCTCTCATGAGGATACCCCCTGTAACATGTGTTGTTACTCCTTACGTTTGATCTACAGCCTCGAAGCACTATTTTCCTGAATAGCTTTGTCCTGCCTGCTGTTGCAGACAGTCTCTCCCGCAAAGCTTTTTTTTTTTTAAAGCAGCGCAGCACGCCTTTGCAAGAATTATGGCCGCTGTGCCTTTTTAAAAAAGAAAATCCCATCGCCGAAGAGGCCCCATGCCTTTTTTTTCTGTTTATTTACTTTTGATACAATGGTGGCACACACGCTTAAGGCTTTGAACATCTTAAGCTAAAGCGCGGGTGCCACAATTGCATTTCTTTCTATGTTCAAAGCCTAAGCGCAGGTGCCGCCACTATAACAAAAGTAAATGAACAGAAAAAAAAAATATGCGCCCGCCATTTTCTTTGCATTTGTTCACTATTGTTACAATCGCAGCACTCGCGCTTTATCTTTAAACATCTTAAGCTAAAGCATGGGTACCACGATTGCTTAAAAAGTAAAGAAATAGAAAAAAAATGTTTTTTTATTTCTTTACTCTTGAAGCATTCGACGCACGCACAATTTAGCTTAAAATGTTTAAAGCTGAAGTGCACGTGCCACGATCCATTAGCTAGAGATGCTTAAAAACTAATAACATTTTTTTTTATTATTATCTTAAGTAAACTCCTAGTTGTTGGTTGTTTTGGTGCTGTTCCATTGATTATTCCGTGTGTGTCCATCGGTGAATGCACTTGTGCCTTTCTTTTGGAATCCATGGTTCTTTGCTTTTGCCTCAAAGCACAGTGTGGCAGTGTTTGAACTGAAATGGTAGGTTAATATTTTTGTAAAACGACTCCTCAGCACGTGACTATGGAAAAACAATTACACCTTGCCATGCAGGGAAAGGGCAGTGGAAAAACCACCTCCTTTGCGAGGGCACAACCAAGCGTCCATGTGCCGACATTGCAGCAGGGGGAGCGAAAAAAGAAATAGTGCAGGGAAGCTTCTTGTTTGAGGACTGGCGTTTCGAGCTGCATGCAGTACTCCTGCTTGTCTCCTCCCCAGGCTGGACAAGGCCCTGCTGTTTATTCACTATCCCAAGTTGCCTGACGTGCTTCCCTCCTCCCCGCCTTCCTTCCTCTCTGGACAGCTGCAGAAGGCAGGTATGAATGGCAGATGCCTCAAAGCTGTTAGTGTGCAAATCCTGTGCTAGTGTGCGCGTGTGTAGAGTAGGCTTGAGTTGTATGCCCACTGCCCACACTTGCAGAAAAGCCCTGCCATAATGGTGGTAACTGCTGGCGTATTGTGGGCATCCATAGTATGATGGCACCTATCTTTGGCGTATTGGTAGACTAGGCAGATGTTGATTATTGATATATTATGTGCTTCCATTGCACAGTGGTGCACACCCATAGTTTAATGGTGGCCTTGGCATTGCGTTGGTAATCAGTGGCGCATTGTAGGCATCCATTGCACTTTCGTCTCCATACTTGGTATCACGTTTACTCTGGCAGAATTGTGGTAATTTCTGGCATATTGGGGACATTCATTTAATACTGTTAGTGATTATCGACACTGTGCACATCCTTGACACACGAAAATCAAATCTTGGCTCCTATTTATGACAGTAATTCATAACCTTTTTTTGAGCATGACTGTGCACCCCCAGTGCATAATGCTGGTTCTTGCTTAGTGGTAAAACCTGCTCTGTTGAGGTTACGGTGTGCTGGTGTCAAGGCAGAAATGCAAAATAGTTATGAATACATTAAAGGCCAAGCAGGCTATGAAAAGTGGAAGCAAGTGAAGATATTGCATAGCTCTTCAATTCATGGTTGCACAGCACCCAGGATAATATGCTGCATGGCTAAACACTTATAAGGTCCCAAAGGCAAGACCTATTGGCTATGCCAATGCTTCTTTACCTAGCCATGTTGCCGGGTGCAATACCATATGTGACCAAAAGAGGTCCCATGGGACCTCTTTTGAGGGACCTCTTTTGACCACATGTGATACTGCACTCAGCAACATAGCTAGGTAAAAAAACATTGCCATTTATAATGCCAATAACTCCAACAAATCCGATTGCATTTCCAATGCAATCAATCTCGCCTTTGTTAAAATTAGAGCAATTTGCGTTGAAAACGACCATTTTTTTAAATTTTGTTTTTTTATACCATCAGCAATAGTGCTAAGCAAATATAATAACTCCACTGCAAATAAAAAATAAAAAAGTAAAAAACATTGCTATTTTCAACGCCAACAGCTCTAACTTTAACAAATGCGAGACCTATTGCATTGCAAATACTTGTTTTACATGGAACCTCTTTTGGCCACATATGGTAATGCACCCTGCAACATAGCTAGGTAAACAACCATTAGCAATGCAATAGGTCTCGCATTTGTATAAGTTAAAGCTGTTGCCATTAAATATGACAGTATTTTTCACTTTTGCTTTTTTATACCAATGGCAATAGCGCCATGCAAATATAATTACTCCACTGCAAATAAAAAACAAAAGTAAAAAACATTGTCATTTTCAACGCCAGCAGCTCTAACTTTAACAAATGCAAAACCTATTGTATTGCAAATGCTTATTGTGTTTATGTGGGCAGAGCAACAAACTGTGCTGAAAGGGGAAATGTACTATAAATGGAGATTAGAGCATTCAGTATTTGGGAAATTACTGTAACAACCCGAATACATATCTAATCAAAAGAAAGCGATATATTATAATAATGCAGGAGGGAGGACAGTAGCAGTCCCAGGGCAAGTAGGACGATGCCATGCGAGTGTGAGCAGTTGGCTGTCAGACAATGTAGAAGTGGGTGGAGGATTGACCAGACAAAAGCATAGGCAAACAGTAGCGGACAAGGAACGCAAAGAGGCAAACGGGGATGGCAATAAGTAAACTAGTTGTGTAAACATCACAGTCAGTTGAGAGGGAGCAGGAATGGAGGAGTGAACACGCAGAAATGGGCGAGTGCTGGCAGTTAAGCCATGAACGAGGTCACAAAAGTAAGCAGCGGAGAGGCGGTGGCTGAGGTGGCAGTTAAACTATAAGCATAGGTGGGATTGGTGTAGAATGTAGTGCAGAGCGATAACTAGATGAAACATTGTCAGTTAAGCATTCGGAGAGGAATATGCGAGGAAGGACTAGAGATGTTCAAAATTAACTGTGCATAATCTGAGTGAGACTGTCAAATTAACCATGTGAAATCAAACATCAATCATTAACAAAACTACATGGCAATACAACATTCTCTAATTAAAGAAGCATAGTGTTCTGCAGCGTAGCATCTGTCATTCATTCAGGTACAACTAAATGAAGATTACAAAAAGATTGCAAGGCCCGTGAAACAAAACCACTGGACAATATTGGAGTGAATGTGGCTTTTTCAGGCCACCAAGCTTTAGGACAGATTAAATAAAACTGCTCTTTAAAATCAATCTGCAAAACAGTACAGCATTTTGAGATGCAGCTATTTTAGAAGTGGAACGCCAATGCTGATATACTCACAGTAAGTACCTATCTCAGTGCATCGGATGCTGGAGAGTACATAGTTACCTGATAAATCTAGGCTCTTTCTTGCCTTCAACCACTTCACGGTCAACTTCCACACACACAATGTCAGAATTTGGCACCTCGAACATGGGCTCCAGTAACAGCTTCTCCTGTCAGATAGACCCATAACAGATTAAGAACAAAGGTAAACAAAACTGTACAGTGGTTTTACAATGCACAGTATAGGTTATAGAATACACATTCAATCATTGTTCTCTATTTAATTTATTATGGTTAACAGATATCCAGGGGCAGGAATGACTTTGTAAATAATGCGTAGATGATGGCACAGTCAGTGGTGGCTGGCAGCACTAGAGAGTGGTGTGGCGGGCAAATGGGTGGTGGGTGATACTCGCATACATACACACACACACACACACACATGGCCCCCACTCTACTGGATGCCCTTGGGGAACTCCATTTAGACCCCTGCTCCAATGTCGGTAGTTCTGGCTGTGGGTGACAGGAAGGATGAATATATAGGTGAAGTAACGGGTGACTGGACAGTTTTTGCTTGGGTGGATGGCTGGTTCGTGTGGAATGGACGAGTGAGTGTATGAAGAAAAGGATGGACAGATGTGTACTAATGGATGAGGGAATGAACAGACTGGTGCCTACAAACAGGTCTGATGACTGACACGAGGGAGCTTTGGTGTGTGCAGAAACGGACATCTGGGAATGACAAGCTCACTTAGAAGGGACATTCAGATGTGCACCGGGCGTGTCCAGATGGGTGGGTGTAAACAATAATATACTGGTTCGATAACTACGATCTACACTTTGATCATCGCTTTAGAAGCGGCCCACTCGCAAAAGTTAAATGCATGCGTATGGGAGTTTAATGTATAACGTTGCAGGTTAACGAGTCTCGCAGTCGCAGTGTTGCCTAGATGATATTTCTTGGCTGGAGAATTCAAGGGGAAGTGTCACCCACCATTTCTTTTTTTGGCACCCTTAACTTTAGTGGGGAAAAAAAAACTAATAAAGGGAAATGGAGACTTGATACACGCATTCCTAAAACTCACAGCTTAGAGAGGGAGGAAGTGAAAGGGGATTGACGAAGCAGAAAAGTGGGTGGGAAGGTGGAATGTGGAAGAGAGGAGAAATAAGAGGGGCAGTCAGTAAAAGCCTATTGTCTGTCAGAACATATACAACATTTTACAAAGTATATACACAAAGATATTGTCAACAAAGAAAAGTGCAAATGTGAAGTCTTTTTGGCAAGCCTTATTATTCACAAACAGTCTACATTTTAGGGTAGCAGAGATCTATGTGTAGCCAGCAAATAATCTCAGAGTAAAATTTAGATAGCCCCGTTGGTTAGGCCCTTGCTGCAGCAATGTAAATGTGTGATAACCGGCACCTGCAAAACACACTCACCATCGGGCTGCAGCCGTCAGGATCTGCCAACGAACAAAGCACTTCCTCTCGCTGAGCGTGCTACGTCAGGCCCAGAGTGCACCTAGCCCCCAGTGTCTGCCCAGTGGATCTTGGCTTCTTTAGTTGCACAGATGTGGTTATGAAATGCGTGCCGTAGTAGGCCAGCAGTAATTTAAAACAAGCAACTGAACCGACTGTCTCTGGGCATGAAGGGGAGAGAGACAACCTCCTCCCACCCTCTCGCTGCCTCCGTAATGTCACGTGCAGACAAAGTCTGCACTAGCCAATCAAGATGCTGCTTCTGCTGTTACAGCAGTGCCTGGATTGGCTAGGGCAGGGAACCTCAACGCTCATATTGAGACTGGCGGCTGCAGCTTTGAGTCATCCCTGGCTCAATGAAGCACAGGTGGGCTGAAGACTGGGAGGCCTCTAGAGTGCATGTCAGGCTGGCCGGGGAAAGGCAGCCTTCCAACCAGACATGCGCAATTGGTCCCAGGTGCACTGGCTATGAGTGTCTGTCACTCTGCAAACCCCACCTCCCCAAAGACCTGCTGCACTGCTTAGGATGACCTGCCTCAGCCTTGATTACGCAACCGGCCCGTGGCGAAGACTGACTGCCGCGGGCAGAATGTGGAAACATTTAATTTCAATTACATGTTCACATTAATTAGGGAACGGGGGGGGGGATATAAGTGGGGCAACGCCCTAATGGGCGCACCCCCACTGCACATTGTCAAGATGATAATTGTGAAAACGTAATTCGCTCTTGAATGAACATTGCTGGCAGGTGTGGGGACAGAAAATAGAAAGATGGGAGGTGTAAATAAATCAATTTAGGTACAAAGGTACAAAGAAACGGATCTCGTGCTTTGCCTGGTCATGCACTGTGCAGCAAATAGCCACAATGACATATAGGGAGCTAATAATACAAACAAGAGAGGAGGGAAAGGAGCATAGGTCCGAGTGGTAGGACTATGCCCAAGTGGTAGGAGTATGTCTTTAGAAAGCAATAGAGGCTACTTTCGCTCCGACGGCATGAGCATAAATTGCTGCTAGAGGAGTGAATGCCAGATTGTCAAACTTTTTTCAGGAGATGGTCTACCACAAGTAACAACGTCAGGGAATGTTTCAGACTTGTGTCTCAACCAAACATCGAGGGCTGTTCTAATATCTAATCTATTAGGAGTTCCTTTCCCCCCCATCAGTAGTGGGGCTTAGTACAGAAGGTAAGACTTCAGATATATATGCAGGTGAAATTAAGAGTACACAAAATGTGAATTAGTGTGCAGTACAAACAAATCCTATGAATACTGTGAACAGACAGCTGAGAGAGGCAGATTTGATTGTGCCAGGAAAACCAGTCTTCCAAGTTACAAGCTTTTTGGAGATTTATCCACTAGCTCAAAAGACATTTGAAGTTTATAGAATGCACCTTTACAGTGAATGTTTCTTCAAAATACTTCAAAAGACGCAAAAAATAGAGGAGCTACATTTTCAGTCTCCTTCTAAAAGAAATGTGACCTGTTAGGTTGCAATTTCACAGATTCTGGACATTCCAGAGCACTCGTACTAAGACTGAAAGAGCCACTGCCCAGGTGCGCCCAAGCCATTCTGGAGACTGTAGCAGAGCAGCATATGAATATCTCCGCCTACAACCAGGGCCTGCTTCCCACCCTACTGATTTAGTCAGTAGGCTACCATTTGCTAGGAATTCCTACTGCCTACCAATTTTGCACCAGGTTCCAACGGCTTCCTTTTTAGGTCTTGCCTAGGCACCGCATGCTCTGTCTTAGAGACGTGTTATTCAGTTCTATGGGCTTTGAGCATGCCCAGTGCTTACCATTGGTTCTTTCGTCTGCCTTTACACATTCCTTCGTTTTTATTGGTGAATAGTATACTTTTGTCCTGCCTTTTGGCTGTTTTGCTGCGCCCTGCAGACTGGCCCGGCTACATGGTTCATTTCACTATTGGCCATATGTTTTAGTTTCAGTGCACTACTTTTTCTTTCCACTCTCTCCTCGCTATTGGTAATAGCATGAGCAGCAGCGCAGGGATTGCACAGGGAGTCTCTGATGCTGTCCCAGTGTCTGCTGGAACCAGGAAGCAGCAGAACACTGCGGCGGGAGGTGACAGCAGCTTCAGGCAAGTCATATTTTTTTAATATTATGCCCCCCACACTCCCCTCTCCCCCCCACCACTTTTTGTTTACATTGGCTGCCACTGGCCTAGGGAACACTTCCTGTCAGCAGGTCCCTGCCAAGCACTGTGTACACAAGCGCTCCTGGTTCAGGACCTCCTGCAGGACGGACAAGTTACATACCGTTGGTAACGCCTTATCTGGTAGAGACATGATCTAGCCGCAGGTTCCTTACCTTTGAACTTCCAGGCATCAGGCATGATCCGGAATAATTTTCTTAGCAGTATCCCTGCGCGCCGGTAGGTGGCGTTGGTCGACTCCGCGTGATGTCGTCGGCATTGTGACATTCATGTCTTCAATAAAACCGCCACTCCAGCGCACTGACGTCAGTACTTTTCACGACTTAGCAACCCAGAAGCGCGAAGCCATGAAGTGACTGACCACGGTGTATTAAAAAAGAAGCTAGGGCCCTGAAGGGGAATAGCCCTGACACTAAAAACAATTCCGCAGTGTGGGAAGGATGGGTGGGTCGGTAAGGAATCTGCGGCCAGATCATGTCTCTACCAGATAAGGCATTACCGAAGGTAAGTAACTTGTCCATCTGACAGAGACATCTAGCTGCAGATTCCTTACCTTTGAACAGATACCCAAGCAATACCTTCCTCGGAGGTGGGACTGCAGAATAGCTTTAAACCAGGAAATCCTGCAAGGCAGAGCAGCCAAACAGTCCCTCCTTATAACCTGAGAATCCAGGCAATAGTGTCTGGCGAACGTGTGCTGAGATGCTCACATGGCCTCTTGGCAGATATCAGCAATTGAAACACCACGCTGGAGGGCTGTGGTGGCTGCCTTCGCCCTGGTGGAATGGGCCTTAAGGCGGCTGTTTTTTTGCTAAGGCGTTACATTTTGATACAGAGGATAACCCAGTGTGAAATGGTCCTCTTTTGGACAGCACGCTCCTTCTTTGCTCCCACGTATCCTATAAAGAGTTGGTCGTCCACCCGGAACTCTTTAGTGCGATCAAGGTAGAACGATAATGCTCTTTTTGGGACCAGACGGTGTAGACGCTCCTCTTTTTTGGAAGGGTGCGGAGGTGCATAGAAAGTGGGCAGAGTAACTGACTGTCCCAGATGGAAAGGAGTTACAACCTTGGGCAAAAAAGATGCCCTAATTCTTAGCACCACTTTGTCCGGAAAGACTGTCGGGTAAGGAGGCTGTGATGACAGTGTCTGCAGTTCGCTCACCCTCCTGGCAGAGGTGATTGGCACCAAAAAGGCTGTTTTGATAGTGAGCAACCTTAAAGGGCAGTTGTGCAGGAGCCTAAACGGTGCGCAATCAAGAAAGTAAGGACCAAATTAAGGTCCCATTATGGCATAAGAAAAGGAGAAGGGGGAAACAAGTGGGTTAACCCCTTCAAAAACCTCTGCACCAGAGGGGACTTAAAAAGTGGAGGCTGATCTGGCAGCCGAAGAAAAGCAGAGAGGGCCGAAAGGTAGCCCTTCAAAGTGCCCAAAGCAGAGCCCTACGGGGCCAAGGAAAGGATAAACAGGAGAGAGAAGCAGATAAGGAGTCAATAGATGGTTCTGTAACAATATTTAAAAAATTTGTTCCATCGGCAGGTATATACCGATTTCGTAGAGGGACGCCTGGCTACCAGAATAACTTCGCAGACTTCGGGAGGGAAGGTCAAAAGCTGTCAGCTGTCGCTACTCAATCTCCATGCAAGAAGGCGGAGAGTGGACAGGTTCGAGTTGAGGACCCTCCCCTGCTGCTGTGTCAGAAGATCCTCCCGAAAAGGCAACCTGATTGGAGGATCGACGCTCATAGCCAGAAGCTCAGGATACCAACTCTCCGTGCCCAATCTGGAGCCACAAGAATGACTTGTGCCCGGTCGCTCCTGATCTTCTTGAGCACTCTGGGCAGGAGTGGTATGGGTGGAAAGGCGTACAGGAGGCCTGAGCTCCACTCGCAAACAAAAGCTTAGCCAAGCAAGAGCTTCCTTGGAAACTCCAACACGCAAAACTGCTGACATTGCGCGTTCTCTTCAGAGGCGAACAGTGCCCTCTGATATCTGAACCAGGTCGGTGAGATTGCCTCGATGCTGTGCCCATTGGAACTTCCGGTCCCACTCCAGAGCCCACATGCACAACCTTGCATGGTCCACCAGCAGGATGTAGGAGGCCATGAGGCCCAACAACCTCAGTCATTCTCACCGAAATCCAAGATAGAGGCTGAAACATCTGTATCATAGCCTGAATATCCTGGACTTGTCGTTCACCGTGTTCAGAACCGCTCCAATGAAAGGGAGTGTCTGAGAGGGAGTCAGGGGTGACTTCGGCATGTTGATCGTGAACCCCAGGGAATGCAGGAGGTTTGCAGTAGTCGGGAGGTGGGAAATGACTGCTTGGGATGAGCCCGCCTTCAACAACCAGTCATCAAGATCGGGGAAGACTGGAACCCCTGATCTCCGCAGATGGGCTACAACCACCGCTTCACCTTTGTGAACACCTGAGGGGTACTGCTAAGGCCGAAGAGGAGCACGGCAAACTGAAAGTGCTTGTGGCCCACCGTAAACCGCAGGTAGCGATGATGGGCAGGCAGGATGGGGATACGGAAATAGGCATCCTGCAAGACCAGCGCACCCATTCAGTCTCACGGGTCCAGGGCAGACATAGAACTCCTTCAGTTGGGCAGGGGTCACTCCTGGCCCCGGGAAGGGAGGGAAACGCGGAGCCGACCCAGACACCATCTCCGCGGAGCGGGGCCTCGAGTGCCAAGTTTCCTCCGTCTCGTCACGCGACGGACGTGGCGAAGTCAAAGCACGCTTCGACTTCGTGTTTCTTGCGATGCCTCTTACCTGACTACTTGGAAGAAGAGGACTTCGATTCTCCGGAGCGGTGCTCGGATCTTCCTCTCGAACAAGACCAGTATCAAGATCGATGGGGCAATCTCCGAGGCGACGGACCGCGATGAGCTTTAGGGACCGCTCCCTCAAAGCGTTCGGTGCCATGGCCCGGCAATTGGAGCACGACTTCATATCGTGGTCGCACTCCAGGCACCAGAGACACACTAAGTGGGTGTCCGTGAACGACATGGCGCAGCGACAGGCACCGCACGGCTTGAATCCCGAGGTCTTCTTGCTAGACAACCCTAGCACACCAAAAGGAGTTGACAAAAAGTTTTTAAAAAGTCTGTAAAAAAATGACAGCAGTGAAGCTCTCTTCGACGAATCTGCGCTGGCTGGCACGGAAAGAAAAGAACTGACGTCAGCGCGCCGGAGTGGCGGTTATATTGACGATGTGGACGTCACAACGACAATGAACACAACACCGACGACGTCATACGGAGTCGACTGACGCCATCTACAGGCGCGCAGGGGTCCTGCTAAGAAATCTCTGCAGCTCTACATGCCAAGAACAGATGCATACTGGCAAGTAGCATTTTCCGTTCGAGGCATATGAGCTGCAGAATTCACACTATGTGCATAGACTGTACAGCAGTGTCTCCCCTAGCGGTGGTCGCCTGTATCTGTTGCAGTAGTTTGAAAAAGTGTTTTAAGAACAGCTTGGCCTACAGAAGCTTGTTGCTTTGCCTGCACATCTACACAATAGTGTTCAGTGTAGGTGTGTGTAGTAGACCATGTTGCTGCCTTACAAATGTCTTCTAGGGGAATGTTCCCTAAGAATGCCATGGAAGCCCCTAGTTTGCGTGTTGAATGTGCTCTAGGGGGAATTGTTAACGTACGTTTTGCTTTTTGGTAGCATATTTGAATACATTTTACTATCCATCTGGCAATTCCAGCTTTGGAAATAGGATTGCCTTTATGAGGTGGACAAAAGGCTACGAATAGTTGCTTTGTTTTCCTAAAGGCTTTAGTCCTGTCTATATAGTAAAGTAGAGCTCTTTTGAGGTCAAGGGTGTGAAGAGCTCTTTCTGCTACAGAATCAGGGTTCTGGAAAAATACTGGTAACTCTACTGATTGATTAAGGTGGAAAGCAGAGATTACTTTGGGAAGGAATTTTGGATTTGTCCTAAGAACCACCTTGTTATGATGTATTTGTAAGAATGGTTCTTGTATGGTTAAAGCCTGGATCTCACTTACTCTTCTGAGAGGTGATTGCAACAAGGAAGGCTACTTTCCATGTTAGGAATTGTAATTCGCATTTGTGTAAAGGCTCAAATGGGGGACCCATGAGCCTAGTAAGAACAATGTTTAGGTTCCACACTGGAGAGGGTGGCAGTCTAGGTGGAATTATTCTTTTGAGGCCTTCCATAAAGGCTTTGATAGCGGGTACTCTAAACAATGACAAATGTTGTCTGTTTTGTAGGTAGGCGGCTAGGGCAGCCAGATGTAATCTTATTGATGAGTATGCCAGATTGCATCTTTGTAGATGTAGCAAATAGCAGATAATGTTCTGAATTGAAGCATCTAACGGGTGAATTTTGTTATTGTTGCAGTAAATGACGAATCTTTTCCATTTAGCTGCATAGCAAGCTCCAGTAGTGGGGCGTCTGGCTTCTTTAATAATGTTCATACAGTCGGGTGGGAGGTTAAGGTAACCGAACTCTAGGATTTCAGGAGCCAGATTGCTAGATTCAGTTGTGCTGGATCTGGGTGCCTTATGTCTCCATGGTTCTGCGTTAGCAGGGTTGGGGAGAGAGGTCGTTTTTGGTGTGGAACGACAGAGTTCCAGGAGTGTTGTGAACCATGGTTGCCGTGCCCATGTGGGAGCAACTAGGATCATTTTGAGAGACTGTTGTTTGAGCTTGCATACTACTAGTGGAATGAGTGGCGGAAAAGCGTACGCAAAATCTGCCTGACCAGTTCATCCATATTGCATTGCCCTTGGACAACGGGTGTGGTAACCGGGCGCCGAAGGTTGGGCATTTTGCGTTTGCATGGGTGGCGAATAGATCTATATCTGGTTGGCCCCCACATGTGGAAGAACGGTTGAAGAACTTGTGGATGAAGTTCCCATTCGTGTATCTGTTGAGTTTGACGACTTAACAGATCTGCTATCTGATTGTTCACCCCTGGAAGATGTTCTGCTAGAAGATATATTTTTTGTGGAATGGCCCATTTCCATATACTTTGCGCTAGATGAGACAGCTGCAAAGAATGTGTTCCTCCCTGTTTCTGTATGAAATACATTGCTGTTATGTTGTCTGTGCGGACTAGGACAGCTTTGTTGAGGAGATGTGTTTGAAACGACTTTAACGCTAGAAATACTGCCAGTAATTTTAGGTAATTGATGTGGAACAGTTTCTGTTGAGTGGACCACCTGCCCAGAATTGTGTGGCTTAGGAGATGGGCTCCCCAGCCGGTGAGTGATGCGTCTGCTGTTAGCACTATCTGTGGAACTGGCTCTAGGAACGGCCGCCCAGTGGAAAGGTTTTGTATGTTCCACCACTGCAGAGAGCGATGTGTGCGGCTGTCCACCAACACCAGATCTGTAAGTTGACCTTGAGCCTGGTTCCACTGACGTGCTAAGCATTCCTGTAAGGGGCGCATTTGAAGTCTTGCGTGAGGTACAATGAAAATGCAAGAGGCCATCATTCCTATTAGCTGCATAAACACGCGTGCTGGGAGAGCGTGTTGGGGCTGAAACTTGGAGATGAGGGTTTGCATACTGACTATCCTTGCTGGATTGGGGTATGCTAGAGCTTTGGAAGTGTCTATTGCGGCTCCTAGATACTGATGTACGTAGGAGGGATAAAGGTGTGACTTGGTGTAGCTTACTGTGAACCCCAAGTTGTGTAGAAGCTGAATGGTTTGGAAAGTGTGGTGAACACATTGGTTGTGTGACTTGGCTTTTATGAGCCAGTCGTCGAGGTATGGAAATACATGGATTTGTTGTCTTCGCAAGTGCGCTGCTACTACTGCAAGGCACTTTGTGAACACCCTGGGTGCTGTAGTCACTCCGAATGGAAGGACTTTTAACTGATAGTGTTGGCCGTCCACTGTGAACCTTAGGTATTTTCTGTGAGCAGGGTGTATGGGAATATGGAAGTAGGCGTCCTTGAGATCTAATGTGGCAAGGAAGTCGCCTTGTTGGAGCAGTGGAAGAACCTGTTGAAGAGTGATCATGTGAAAATGATCCGACTGTATGTAGAGATTGAGAGGTCTGAGGTCCAGGATTGACTTTAGGGTACCGTCCTTTTTGGGGATTAGGAAGTAGAGAGAATACACTCCTGTCCCTTGATGTTGTATGGGGACTGGTTCTATTGCATGTTTTTGTAGCAGTGAAAGAACTTCCTGTTTGAGGAGTGTGAGATGTTCCGTGGACATTGGACGCTGTTTCGGTGGTATGTTGGGTGGGGTTGCTGTAAGTTCCAGGCAGTAACCATACTGGATAATTTGTCTCACCCACTTGTCTGTAGTGATAGAATTCCAGACAGGTAGGAACTGTGAGAGTCTCCCTCCGACCGGAGTGGAATGGTCTGGAGGGAGTGGAGGGAAGTCACTGCTTATTAGTGGGAGAGGCGCGAGTGTTGTTGTTACCTCGGCCTCTTCCTTTGTTGTTATTCCCCCTGTATCCACCTCTAAAATATCCCTTGTTGGGGGAAGTTTGTGAGGGGTTCTTGTAGGAGGAAGAAGCAGCGTCTGCACTGATGTTTTTGGATGCTCCTCTATAGAAGGAGCATCGAAAGGAACCTCGTGTGGATGGGGACTGTAATGCACCCATGGACTTAGCAGTCTGTGTCCTTTTTCATTTTTTCTAGAGCTGTATCCACAGCTGGGCCAAAAAGTTGTTCTTGATTGAACGGCTGATTGAGGATAGTTGTTTGCACCTCCTGTTTAAAGCCAGAAATGCGCAACCAGGCATGCCTTCTTAGTAACACACTAGTGTTAATGGACCTAGATGCGGTGTCTGCTGCATCGAGGGCACACTTGATTGATGCATTGGTTATTAATTTGCCCTCCTGAATTAAATCATTGGCCTTGGTCTTATATTGATCAGGCAGATGTTGCAAAAGGGTTTCCAGCTGGTCATAATGGGCCCTATCATACCTGGCAAGTAATGCCTGCGCATTGGCTATCCTCCAGTTATTAGCTGCTTGGGCAGCAACTCGTTTGCCGGAAGCGTCTAATAATTTGGACTCTTTGTCCGGAGGTGGAGCATCACCGGAGGTCTAAGAGTTGGCGCGTTTTCTAGCGTTGGTCACCACTAGAGAATCTAAAGGGAGTTGACCCTTGATGTAGGTGGGATCATTGGGAGCGGGTTTATATTTTTTGTCAATTCTCGGATTGAGAATTCTAGCTCTTACGGGGTCCTTGAATACGTCTGGTGCGTGTTTAATGACGCCTTTTAACATTGGTAAAGTCTGTACAGTCCTTTGTGACTGTGCAAAGGTGTCTATCAGGAAGTCCTCCTCTATGGGGTCCGAATGCATTTGAACGCCATGGTACTTGGCAGCTCTGTCTATAAGCTGACCAACACCAATATTGTCATCTGGGGGAGATGGCTTTGTGGGGTATGCATGAGGATCAGAAAGGTCTGGAGGATCTACTGGGTCATCAGTCATCCCAATTGTCCTGTGGTGTGTGTGTGTGTGTGTGTCGTCATCCGGGTCAATAAAAGGGTCATTATCTCCTCCCCCCCGTAAATCATCATCATCTTGTGGTGGTGGTGGTGAGTATGTTGGAAGTATGGGAGAATTTGGAGAAAAGAAAGGTTTAGTAGGAAGAAAAGGAGAAGGTCGTAAAGGTGAAGTGGCACAGTCTCTCTTCTTTACAGGCACCTCAGGGATGTGTGGGGTGTCGAATTTTCTGTTGTTGTGTGGAACAATGATGATATGTCCTGTTTTAGGGTCCACTTGGAGAGTTTTTTGTTGCGGATTGATGGGATCCGGTCGAAAAAGTTCTTCCTGTTCGTTAGTCGCCTTCGGTGCCGATTTTTTTGGGTCCGAGCGATGTTTAGATTTCTGCTCTGGAGCCTTGGAAGGGGTTTTTGGATCCTTCGGCTTCGAGGTGGAGTCCGAAATCTTTTTCGGTTCCGAAGATTTTGGTTTCGGATCCGAGGCCTTTTCCTTCGGCGCCGAGGTGCTCGGTGCTGATGGCTTTTTGGGGATTGCGAGAGCAGGACGAGCTCCCGGCTTCGGTGCCGATGGTGTCTGCGGGGCGGTGATATGCGGCTTGCTCGGTCCCGAGCCGCCGGAAGGCTTATCCTTTGTCTTCAGAGCCGGGCCTGGGGGCGGGGCTTCTGAAGCTTTCTTTCGGTTGCGACTGGGGCCAGCAGGCGAAGTCTTGACTGGAGCCTTCTTTTTTTCAGGTGGGGTTGGGGAAGGGGCAGTTGTACTCACTCGTTGACCTGGAGTGATGTGGTCGTCTGAGTCGGAGACGTCTGCCTCGGAAACGATTTACAGGTCCGCCGAATCATCCGCCGGCACATCGGGGCCTTCGTTGAAGATGTCCTCCGGCCCCGGAGCTGCTCGTTGCGCCAAAACGTGTCGTCGGGCCTGGCGATCACGGATAGTCTTTTTTGATCGAAAGGAGGTGCAGGCCTGGCAATTATTCTCGTTGTGCTGGGGCGAGAGGCAGAGGTTACAGACCTTGTGTTGGTCGCTGTGTGGGAATTTAGCTCCACACTGGGGGCATTTTTTAAAAGGAGTCCTTTCCATTAGCCGTAGGCCCGAAAGGCGTCGATAGGCCCAGCGGCCTGCGTCGACGACCGGAATCGAGGAATTGAGGAGCGCGTCGAAGAGCACGCAAATGAAGACAATACCGTCGAGTTTTTTTGATGTTTTGCGCGTCGAAAGTAGAGTACGGAACCGGAGCGCAGAAGTTACATCCGAACCCGATGGCGGAAAAAAACAATCTGAGGATGGAGTCGATGCCCATGCGCACTATCGTCCAAGGGAGGAGTCACCTATCGCGTGAATACAAAGACTTCTTCCAAGACAACAACAAGGTGCAAGCATCCGAGCCCAACACCAGATGGCGATCTATGCACAGTGTGAATTCTCCAGCTCATATGCCTCGAACATACTGGTTGCTAAAGTTTAAAATCGTTAATCGCGGTTTGGGTGTGTTGGCCTGGTAAAGAATTGTGGACGAGATTTTATTACTCGACACTTTCTGACCTTTGTGGTTTGTCAATTGCTTGTTCACATGTTGCAAATAGCATTGCTCTTTCATCGTCCATAACATGACATTAACAATGCATCACCCCTGAGCTTCTTCATGTAAGACATCAGGAAATTATATGTCGCTGATAAAAGAACATGTCAACAACACGTGCCACACAGTTACACAACTAACAATTCCAATCCAACCCACATGATTCCACTCAAACCACACACATCCAATCCATAACACAAGGGTAAAACCCATTGTATTTACAACGCCATTAGCTCCAACTCAAAACAATGCGAGACCTATTGCATTTCTAATGCTTGTTAAGGTCTGCAGCGGTCCTGCAATATTATCAGAGAGCCTTGGCACCAATCATATATTGGCCAGAGCAAATCTATCATCGATACAAATGATCATTAAAAGGGACATGTTCTGGATGCTCTAAACTTCCTACTTTTTCAGATATGACGAAAAAGGGGTCTATATGCTGAAACTTTTGACCCTGCCAAAAAAATTACATTCTTACATGATTTAGTGGTCATCACTATAATGTAATATAATTCTATGGTCATAAGTTAACTAAGTTACTATAATTGTAATTATCAACTAATCTACTTTTGGCTGTTTCCATTTTCATTTCTTCACAGCCTCTTTACTAACTCTTGTAAGGCTCGCCTAATGCTTTTAGAAAATTTATTTTCCCTTTATCCGGTCTTCTTCCTCTTCTCTCTTCTTTTCCTCATTTATATTTCAGAATCTAGAAAGTGTTTACTGCGTGTGATTGCAACTTCGTTTATGTATGAAAAGAACATTATACAAACATGGTATTTAACTAGAATGCTATGTTTATGTTTTACTTCTCTTTTTTGTAATCATAAATGAAATTATTTATTGTTCTTTTACATTACTTAACAATGAAGGATTGATGTATTTCTGTGCTTCACTATTTAATAACGTAAAATGCTGCTCTTGACTCAGCTAACTGACTGATCTGATTTTTGGGCAGTCTGACCTGTAAGTCTTCTTCAAGCCTGCTACCTCTAGAGCTAAAGGGCTGTCATTAAGTGGGTGGAGTCATTTATCAGAGCTGAGCTCTTTGCTAGAATAATGGGAATGTTGCTAGGAACGAAAGGTTAGAGCGGATCAGCACCAGCCCAGCTCAGCTGCGGAAATGGATGCCTACACTAACAGGCTGGCCCACAGCTTAGGGTAACAGGGGCAGGTGAGGGCTCTCTGAAAACAGGGGCTGAGACTGACCAGTAGTGCGTGTGCTCCGGGGCTCACTGCCGACCTTGAAAGGCTAATGCTTTCTTTCTCTTCACGTGGACAGCACTAGCAGGATAGATGATAGCACAGTGCACGTCGCGCAGACATGTACATTCAGCTGTGAGCGCACTCTGAAACGCCATCTGGACTGAAGCTCCAATCCAGAATGCGGGGGCCAATCCTTACTACGAATGTTCTTTGTAATTAAGAGACCACAGAGCTGATATGTGGGACAAATTATGTATCCTGCGGTGATTTAGCCTAGATGGGTTAGTTTAACCTGTGTTGCGTGGTACTTGGTAGAGCTGTTCAAACAGTAAATGGGGGTGGTAATGTGAATACATTTCAAAAGCTTGTAAGTTCCAAAATGCATATCTAGTTTAAAAAAATGATTTTAGGAGCTGATCCAGCCGAGCACGGAGGCGTATGCTTCACCTTGAGCCCAACTGCAGGTCCCATGTTCAAGTACCCAAACAGCAGAATTGGGAAATCCAAGGTGATTATGGCAATCTAGTAATCAAAAGGATGCCTGGGAGTCAGAACCTGTGTCAAACGGCCAACATGGAGCAATGACTACAGTAATAGAGTTATAAATATGGAGCTGGCAGCACTTTGTCGTGGTGTAGGTATGTCCTGGCTCTTGTAGTAGAGTGAAACTATTGGGCGTACCAGGAAGAATAACTGAAGCATGAGTTAAGGCAGAAGCAGACGATGAGACTGTGCAAAAAGCAAGTTTAAAGCACCGCTTTCCTTGATTCGCCAGGTATAAACATATTGCTCATAAACAACCTTATGATTAAGTTCATGGTGCAGCTGAATCCTAGAGGCAGCCATTTTAGATGGTGGAGGAAACTGGGTAAAAATGTAGTTAAAACAAAATGAGAGGCATTCGCCAAATGTGGGAAGTTCAATCATGAGGGTTGGGTGGGATGAGAGGAGTTTTATCACGGTTATGTTTCATTAGTTTTCGTCCCCTGACGCTTTTGTATTCTTTGATTCACTGGTTTCCTTGAAAACGATGAAAGAACATTGGTACTCCAGACAGATACAATGCACCAGTATTGTGAATTGCTTTTTTGTTGAAAGAATTCTTGCTCTTTCAGATACCTCCAAGTCCACCGTTAGGTACTGCACTCATAAGTGAAGGTGGGCACGACATGGGCGCTTCCATTGTTTCAGAGTTGGCCAAAAGGAGGTGATCACAAAAAGCATATAATTCCCACACTCAGTAGCGGCTGGCAGGAAACAGGTGTGTGGGGTTGGGGGGAAGGGGACAAATAAAAAAAAAAAAAAAAAACACTTACCTCCTCACAGCTGAGCCGCTGTCTCTCCACCGTTGGCTCTCCGTTTCTCCAGTGAGTCTCAGAAGCAGGAAGTACACAGGCTTCCCTAAGCCAATCACAACGCTGCAATGGAGCGTTGTGATTGGTCTGAGCGCCATGGTTGGGCGCTCAGACGGGGACAGGGAACCTGTGCATGTTCCCCACCAGGCTGGGCATTGCAGCCCATTGGGGAACATGCAAAGTGCACATGACTGTTTGGCCGGCCCAAGACGGCCAGTCAAACTGTGATGCACACTTGGAGTGTGCAAACCACTCCTCCCCCTGTGCCACCAGCCCCACCCCGCCCTAACCTAGACCCGAACCTACAAAAAATAAAATGATAATAACATTATCATTTTATTTTTCCTGCTCTGAGAGCAGTGGGGCAACGCTCCTCTGCCTTAGCTGAGGAGTAGCCCCCGCTCACACTATGTATAAATGACTGACTCACACACAAAATCGTGTCAAAGCTCAAGCCAGAAACAGTGGGAGACAAAACTCGTCAGATCAATGACTGACGATGAATGGGAGAACGTTTTTTGATAGCTACATAGTGACCATGAGAAGTATGAATGGAGGGGAGTCCAAAGTTCTCACTCACTGGTACCAAACACTTGAAAAACTGCATAAGCGGGACAGTGAGAAATCCCACCCTGTTCGAGAGGATGTAATTGATGGCCACACTACTACATCTGCTATGGAACTGTCCGAAATTGGGAAAAAACTGGAAGACAAGCAAATAACTTCATATTCGCAACCAGTACACTGCAAGACTCTGGTTGTGCTGCTACTGAGTTTTCCCCATCGGGCGCTAATTAATACAAAACCCAGACCTGGAAGCAAACAGCCTTGACAATGGTAGTGGCAAACCACCTCATGTATTGCTTATGAGGAAAGGCCACACCTCCCACCAAGAGGGAATGGTTTCTCAGGACGTGGGAACATTTGGCTTTGGAGAAACTGACCTCTAATCAACAGGAAATGTGGTGATATAGTACTGACTGGTCTTTCTTCCTGCTATACTTATTGAAGGAATTCAGAGAACTGTCGGCTTTTGCTTATTAAAAGTGCTGTGTGTAATCCTTGCAGAGATGATACACTTCCGTAGGGACTGATGTTCATAGCTGCCAAGGTTTCAGATTGCTTGTGTGTGACATTTTCATAGTTTCAGTGTACTTATGAGTGACATTCAATGACTATGAGTGACACTTTCTCATGAGCAAAATCATGCAATGATGTCCATGGAAACAAACAAATATCGGAAATTACACTCATTTGAGCAATGAGAACTCAAAGTCTGCAGCAGGTGCTTTTAAACCTATTATTTCTAAATAATCAGCACCCTCCACCCCAACCTCAGCACCAGGTGCGGCTGAACCACAAGTAACAAAGGGATCTCTGTCACAAAAGCAGCAACCCACTGAGCTATCCACATAAAATACAGTTCTGTAAATGCTGGTAGACTTTCTTTGCAGGAGGCATATTAGCCCTCTGTGCTACTTTATGGTGAGAGTCAAAACTGCCAGTAGACCCAACTCCGACCTCTTTACTCTCTTAGTCTTACTTTTGAGGTGCATGAAGCAAAAGTGTACCCAATTGCATGGCGCTATGTCCTGCTGGAGCCCCGCCCATTCTTGTAACAAACAATTTAAATGTCAGTAGCGGGTTATTAAAATAATTTGTTACTTACCCGAGTCTCAAAGTCTGAGAGGAACTGCTGGTTTCACTGTGGAGGACGCTAGCCTGTCTTTTCTTCAGAGAGTGAGCCATGCTGCACTGTCTCAGCCTGTGCCACCTGCTGTCACTGAGACTCAGGCCGGCGTGACCAGTCCAGGGCACAAGTTGGGCTCTGCCTGGCAAGGAACAGCAGCAGCACAGGTCGAGGTCAGGAGGAGATGGACAGGTGGCTTCCTCCTGTTTAACTCTGAGCCATGAAGGGCGCGTGGCACAACAGCAATTAATTCATGGGTGCCTGGGGGCCCGACCGGCTTGAAGGAAATTGAAAATTCTGCCACAACATGCGACGACTGGACACTGCTCCTCCCAAACACTCATAGCTGCCAAGGTTTATGTGTGACATTTTCATAATTTCAGTGTAATTATTAGTGACATCCAACGACTATGAGTGACACTTCCTCCCTAGCAAAATCAAGCAATGAAGACAAGGGAAACATATAAATATCAGAACTTACATCCATTTGAGCAATGAGAAACTAAGATCTTAAGACTGCTGCAAAACACCAGAAATGGAAGGGCACTAGCCTAGTGCCCTGCTGTTATTGTTTCGAAAGACTTAACTTTACTTAGGCTCATGATGACGCGCTGTAAATTAGTAAATTAAATTAGGATTCATTGAAGAAAGTACCAGTACTACTGGTAGTGACACTTACTGTTGTGCTAGAGAGCAGCACAATGACGGTATGGGCCAGCAGCCCCCTGCACCGACTCCCCCTGGGGGTCCCAGGGGAACAATGATGCATGACTAATCCATTTTAGTGCAGTGATGTGGACGCCAGCACTAAAATGCATTAGTCAAACCCCTGATGCACGGCTCTTGGCAGGTCTATTTAGCAAGGGATCAGGTGATTTTTGCCGACTAGTGCAATATCTCATGCATCAATCATCTTGTCCCGAAATTCAAAACTCACTGGCTTTTTCCCAATCAAATTAATTAAGTCCACATTTGCAAACTCACAATTCGGACATTATGTGTGCTATGGATTACAATTTGATGGAGTGTGGGGGATAATGTAACTTCAGGTAAGGTTTCTATATTGGATAAATCATAACACAAATTTAGTGGGACATTCTTTCTGTGGGAACATGCCCTTGATCACTACTCTTCAGTAATTTTACCACTTTGATCTTCCCCATCTGGACTTAACTTTTGATAGGACAACTTCACATGGGGCTATACAGTAGTATGTAAGCCAGATATTAATTTGCAGCAACAAGCAGTTGTCAATAAATAACTAAGCATACGTTCATCTATAGGTGCTCGAAGACTCCAGTCCGACCTACCTACCATGCAAGCCATCAACTGTGTGTTTATCAATGCTATAGACATGGAATTGCAGACATGCTCTTCTTTCTGTTATTCAGAAATAAGTCTACTCTCCACAAATAAGTTGCCAAATGCCTGCATGAACCTACAGGATGTAATGCCTCACATAGAATACTGTCAAGTTCATAGCTGACCGCCATATATCCACACACATAGGGACAATATGCAGATACAGAACATTTTCAGCTTCATCAATGGTTCTCTACAGCTCAACCAATGCAGATCAAAGGGTATACCTCACAATAGAGTCCTTTGTAACGTTGGACAGTGCCAAGATAGCCAGAAAATAAGCCATTCTGCACGGCTCACACTGTAATTCTCTATCATGTTTGGATTTGGTGCTTTACCTGTCATCCTATTCAACACATGTTGCATTTAATACTGCTAGTAAATATTCTGCACCTATTCTCTATATTCTTCACAGCACCAATGTCTCTATGGCAAAGCATCTGGTGGGCTGAGGAAGTGTGGGGTATTGCCCATTGTCAGAACTCGAGACGTAGGCTGACTGAGGCTGGCTGGCTGCCAGATCCCTAAAAAAAAGCACATCCTGCAGCCAGTCGACCCTCCTCTACAGTGAACACCACTGTGTGCGGCTGGTGCTGGGGCAGAAAGGTGGCAGCTCAGTTCAGGAGCTTATGATTGGAGGCGGGCGCAACAAGTTTGAATTTGCCGTGGCACCTTAGAAAGAACAAGAATACGGGTATGATAACATTTGAGTAGGGCAAACCAAGAGGGGCGACATCTTTGAAACTGCTAACTTAGCAGACAACTATAAACATAGTAAATACTAACTTTCCTCAAAATGAAGCAAAGGCAAAAAGAAATTACTTGATTGTTCAAACACTGGTTTCTTTTATGGCCTTCACTGCAGTTCAGCCACACGTTTAACTAAGAACTGACAATGCAAATGTTTGAAAATACTCAAAAGTTACAAACTTATCAATGTTCTCCTCAGTTGCACTGAATTTCTCTGGCAACTTTTTCCTCGGAAATTGGCAAATTCATGGGGAACCTACGACTGGGGAAGTAAACTGACCTTGTTTAACCTCCACACATATAGGTTAGAACTATGCCTGTGGCACTTAAATACTTCTGGATTTCTGAATCATATGTTGATCACAAATCAGTCATGACCATAACCGTGAGCAAGTCAAACTTGCACCTTAAAAAATCTTTGTGATTCTAGGCCATCAGATTCAAAGAACAGGAGTCTTTTTGTACCTAAAAGGTAACTTCTCAGGCAATGTATAGCTAAGTACTTGATTATGGTTAGGCTTTCCTGTTTTCAGTTTCTATTTTTGGTAAATTCTGGTGGGGTTTTTTCAGTGTTTTCAAGTGATTTCAATAAAAACAGTGTTATCAGTGGTTACACATTTTCGCGCCATTAAAAACTACATTAACAGTGTTTTTCCAGTGTTTTTGGAAAGTTTTGCTTTTATTATTGCTTGCTTTCTGCACTGATAGCGCATGGTATGTAGACAGTGTAAGTATAGTGTATATGAGGTCCAAATAGATTTTTGCAAATTAAACTTATTGTAGTACACCATATAATACTTCTTCAGTGAGTCTTTGGTCATGTGCGCTCGCTCTTTCCTTCCCATGTAAACTTCTGTGAAAAGACCATCTCAACATTGGCACTTGAGATGGGCAATGCCAAAACAGCCAGTACACAATTTGTTAACTCTGGCCACTGACATAGCTTTCCATGTCAATACTGGTTCACTTGAAGATTGTGATTATCAGGGCCGGTTCCGCAACATTTGCGCTGATCTGGGCGCTCATGCCCTCGGAGTTATTGAAGCGGTCAAAAATGAAGCAGCACTTTTGAAACTACGGAGGAAATTCCCCTTTACGGAAGGGATCTAGAACAGAGTACCACAGTGAGGTTTCATAGACTTCAAATGCCATTGGTGGTGAAGGGACATTTCTATGCATCATTGCAAGCCATTTCTCATACATTGTAAAATAAAAGTTCCTGAATTGCTCTTCACCATTGCTTTGCTTACCAAGTGGCAAGCACTGGAACATGTTGCAGTGCCAAAGTCACTAAAGGTGTCGCCCAGCCTACTCTCAAGGAGATGTTTCACATCTACACCAATTATGCTGAACACTTGGCAGACAAGGGTGTTTTCAGACTCTAGTTTTCTTATTATGTCCACTACAGCAGTTATGTTTTCCTTTAAAAATCTAGGAATGCAGTAGAGTGTACATTTTTCACATCACTATCAATATGTGACCAAAGATCCTCACATTTCTTGCCTTTGGCATCATCACTCAGCAAAACATTCTGTAAACGGTTGCCACATGGATAATATAGCATTCCTAGCCCCTTGGATTGAGAACCATCAGCTAAGGGACACAGTTGGGATGGCTCTTTCTTTGATGCCACACAAAGCACAACATTATAAATATTTGTGGTTTAGTTCCTGTGCATAAGAAAACAGTGCACCAGAATGGACTAAAGTATTTTTCCTTTCTTTGAATGGCATTTAGTTTGTGATTGTGCAGGTGTTTTTCAGTGTTTATATGTTTTCACTGGTGAGGACTATTTCTCTTTCAGTGGGGTTTTATCAGTTATTATAGGTTTAAACCTAAAACTGGACAGCCTAATTATGGTGAAGTTAAAAGTGCTGCAGCAATTATTTATAATTAAGATCAAACTAAGTTGTAGAAATGTACTCATACCTTGAACAGACCATGGACATCTGGAGGAAATAACAGACCACTGACATTTGGAAGAAATATCAAAAACACCTGAGGCCATTTGATACAAGAAAAACAATCCGATATTTGTATAGGAAAACATTTTGCTCACCTTGGAAAACTTTAAACTCATTTCCATAAAGGATAACTTTTTCATTTTTGCAAAATGAACTATGGAAACGCAGGCTGGCAGATGCCTGGTTATCAGCAAAGCCCGTAAAAACAATATATCTTGCAGTCAGTGACCCAGCTCCTCCACAGTGAGCTCCTTTCTGAGGGGCGAGTGCACCAGACACAAAGGTGCCAGCTCTGCTCCAGGGCTTATGATTGGAGGAGGGCACGACAAGGTAAAAACAAAGCTGCCGCCCATAGTTTCTGTATGTCTGGCTGCTGGACCAATCATCTGCTGCAGGATGTGGTCACAAAGGGTGGTGCTCGGCCGGAAAACAAAAAAGAGCTGCACCTGACGGGCTGCAATCTGTCGGACAGCTGAAGACTGTTGAGTATGTTTCACTCTGCTGAGTGAGACCACATGGGCTAGGTTCGCCCAGTACACCGAGATGCTGAGTTTCGTGTTTGATTGGGAAACCAGGGCAGCCCTGCAGTGAATGTAAACACTGCAGCCAGTAATGATTTATGGAACTCAACTAATTTCTCAAAGAGGCATGTTGAAGAGCAAGCCTGTTTTGATGTGCTGGCAGGTTGCTTCGTTATTAGTGCAGCTGAGATGGCATTAGCGTGCCCCTTTGTAGGGTCCTCCCAAGGGTGTTCTATTGTATGATTAATGCACTATAATGTGGTGATGCGGACACCAGCATTAAAATGCGTTAGTCTAACCCCTGATGTGTGGTACATGGCAGGTCTGGACACAGTGTGTCCACGCGGGACCTGATGAGACCTGGGGACTGACATGTAAGAGCCTCAGAGAGAGAGGTGCAGTTAGCGGGTCGAATCCCGAGCCGCCAAAGGGAAGAAGTCACTGACTGGGGGTGGCGCCAGTTTAAGTTGCCAGAAAACGACAACACGCATGTGCCAAACCCCAGATAAGCAAGGAGTTCTGTAGGCCGGCCATATTACAGAGAGTCAGTCTCAGAAAGGTCAGGCAGCCAGGCAGGTGGAGTCTCAGCTGCTGCTAATGCAGTCAGTTGAGCTCAGCCCCACCGCGGCAAGAGCCCGAGAGAGGAGACACTTGAGTCTCAGTCACTGCATTCAGGCTCAGTGAGCGCAGGTGATCAGACGCAAAAAATATATGACAATGCATTTTAATGAGGTGATGCAGACCACCACATTATAATGCATTAGTCTAACGTCTGATGGTAATACTTGGCAGGGCTGTATGTTTCGGGGGAAGTCTCCCACAAATGAGAACGGAAAATTAGTTGTGGAAGAGCAGTGATCTAGGCCTTAGGAGACACTACAACTAGTTACATGGATCTCCTGGATGGAGATGGGGGGCAGAGTGTTTTTATTTTAAAGAGATTGTTGATTAAGTTATACAATGTTATGGTTGTAGGTGATGGTAGGTGTACAAATTAAAACAAGAATAAATACAGTTCATCCTAATAAATTTGACACAGTTTGATCAATCGACACAAAATTTGGTAGATGTATGCAGGTTTGGCTTACTGTTGGTTATGTCAAGTTTTGAGCAGATCTGTTATGGGCAAAGATAATTGGGAGGGCAATTAGAGTTTCATTCACTAATACCTGAACTATTAAATTAATCTGCATGAAATTTGACAGCTCGGAAATTAAGCGTGGTACAAGGCCAGCCAAGCCCTTCAACCAGCCCCCGCTGCACACAGCCGAAGGTAATGGGTACATGGCAGGCTGTGTGCAGTTGGGGGCAGGGGTTGGGGGAGGTGGGATGGGTGGCGGCGGCAGTGGTTGCCTCTTGTTAAGGACCTCTGGCAGCTGGATGCCAGAACTTGGCATCAAGAGTCCCGGCCGTGAGGCAGATGTAAGTGGGCCTTTCAGAGTTGACTTTGGCTCCAAAGCTGGGTGCTCTATGCCTCGGGGTGAAAAAGGGCAGTGTGACTCGGCACTCTTAGGTGGAGGCTTGTTCGGCATCAAAGGCAGCTTTCTGGGTCCATCGCGGTGTGCCGGCAGAGCTCAACCTGAAGGCCTTTTCAGTCTGGATTCGGGGTGGATGCTTGACTCCCTTTGGAGCAGCACTCTGCCTCGGTCTGGGGACTCTTTGGAGGTTAAAATGGCTGGGGCCCCATGGACCTGATCATTGCTTAAAAGTGCTTCCGGGCCCAGACCTCTCTCTGCTCAACATTGGGAATTCCAAGGATATCACCTCTAGACTCTCATCCCCTGGGTGGCTGGAAGGCCAGATGGGCCTGCTTCTTCCTCCTCAGCACCAATGACAGCTTCTGGCCTCAAGATGAAAGAGGCCTCAGGGGAGGCTTGGCAGTGCATTCTGTGATGTGCCCAATGCCTCTCTTCGATGCCAGCGGGATTTCTTACAGTGGAAAGCACACCTAGTATTACAAGCAGCCTCATTGTGTTTAAGCCTATGGTACAGACAACTGAAAGGTTATCTGTTCCATACCTTCACACACTTCTCTAAAAATATAGAGATAGCATTTCTAAATAATGCTTTGTAGCAGCCAGACAACCTTAAAAGAAAAAGCTTTCAACCCTTACTGTCCCATGAAGCCTGAAGCCATTTGCATTTAAAAATAGATTAACATAAAAAGGTTTAATGAAGACTCTCACTCAATATGCTCTGACCAGCCATCGAAGGACGCAGCTATTGCCTCACCCAGTTCTCACATAACGTAGAAGAGCCCTAAAGGGGAGTGGGTGTGCTACTAAAGTGAGCAAATTATGTACTACTGGTACATTATACATGCACAGAACTTTCCGAGCCTTACAATAAGAAATATATTTTAATGTTTGTTAAACAATGAGAAATTAAATTCTGGAGAATGGAACACTTACAACTAAAGCGATATAGGGCAATAATTTTTGTATTTTATTTTGAACCTCAAAACTTAAACAGGTCAGCAACCTCCACATTATAATCAGGAAGCATAGACAATGTACACTACTAATGTCGATAACATAACAGGAGGTAGCCCCCCTAAGACCCACACTGGGGACTATTCGGCACATACTAAAACACGTGCATACACTAAACAAGACTAACCAAAATGTACATCTGGTTACTGAGTCTGCTTAATTATTACATCTCGGCTTACATGTAGTGTCTATATGATAAGGAGTCTCTGTACTCCATCTATCTAATGCACTAAATTGTTCACGAGTCCTCATCGCCTGCTCTGGTCTTCTGCGCTTGCCCTTATTAATAATGGCATCCTGGCTAAGTATATCCTCAGGAGGGACCATAAATCCTTAGGCCTAGACGTGGGTGGTTGTAAGGTAGTTTATTTTTCACTTCTACATTACATATGACTAAATCTTTCAACCAGTCTTCAATTTTTAGGTGCGTTCTTCCTGCATCAATTCATAGCTATCCTAGACATAAGCAGTGCAAGCGCTGGGTTGGCTTCTAGTCCCCGCGGTATCAGTTTAATGTATCCCAGCAAGGCAATTAAAGGGTGTGTCGCCAGTCTGCTTCGGATCATATCAGAAATATAGAGAGGGAAAATGCTACTTAGCACAGTATGCATCTGTTCTTGGCATATAGAGCTGTAGATTCATATGCTTTAGCATAGATCGCCATCTGGTGTTGGGTCCGGATGTTTGCACTTTGTTTTTCTTCGAAGAAGTCTTTCCAGTCACAAGCTAGGTTACTCCTCCTTTCGTTGATAGTGCGCATGGGCATCGACTCCATCCCCAGATTGTTTTTCCAGAAGGGTGATGATGGAGTTAGTAAGAGTAGTAAAGAGATGTCCATGTATAATGTATCTAAGTAAGATAATACTGCAACAGATAAAGGTTCCCGGGGAGGCGGGTGGGCGCATATGAATCTACAGCTCTATATGCCAAGAACAGATGCATACTGTGGTAAGTAGCATTTTCCGTTCGAGGCATATGAGCTGTAGATCATATGCTTTAGCATAGACTATACAGCAGTTATCTCCCAAGCAGTGGCTAACCTGTAGCTGTTGCAGTGGTTTGAAATAATTTTCGTAAAACTGCCTGGCCCACACTAGCTTGTTGTCTTGTTAACACATCTACACAATAGTATTTTGTGAATGTGTGTGGTGTAGACCATGTTGCAGCCTTACAGATGTCATCTAATGGTATATTCCCTAAGAATGCTATAGAAGCCCCCAGTTTGCGTGAAGAGTGCGCTTTAGGGGGAATTGTTAATGTGCGTTTAGCCTTAATATAGCATGTTTGAATGCACTTAACTATCCACCGTGGAATACCTGCTTTTGATATGGGATTGCCTTTATGCGGTGGTGCAAAAGCAACAAAAAGTTGTTTTGTTTTCCTAAAGGGTTTAGTTCTTTCAATGTAATATAGTATGGCTCTTTTGACATCTAGTGTGTGAAGAGCGCGCTCTGCCACCGAGTCTGGTTGAGGGAAGAACAGGGGTAATTCAACAGACTGGTTGATATGGAAGGCAGAGACTACTTTTGGTAAATATTTGGGATTAGTCCTAAGAACCATTTGTTTTGGTGTATTTGCAAAAAGGGTTCTTGTGTGGTTAGTGCCTGAAGCTCACCAACTCTTATAAGAGATGTGATGGCTATAAGGAAGGCTACCTTCCAGGTGAGAAATTGTAGGTCACATTTTTGTAAAGGTTCAAATGGTGGACCCATTAGTCTTGTAAGAACTATATTAAGATTCCACACTGGAGAAGGTGGAAGTCTAGGAGGAATGATTCTCTTGAGTCCTTCCATAAAAGCTTTGATAGCGGGCACTCGAAACAAAGACAAGTGCTGTCTGTTTTGTAGGTAAGCAGCTATTGCAGCAAGATGTAAGCGTATGGATGTATACGCCAAATTGGAACGCTGCAGGTGTATTAGATAGCAAATGATGTTTTGGACAGAAGCATCTAGTGCATTGATTTGATTGTTTGTACAGTAAATTACAAACCGTTTCCACTTAGCTGCGTAGCATGCTCTTGTGGTAGGACGTCTAGCCTCTTTAATGACGTTCATACAGTCTGGCGGAAGATTGGGGTAGCCAAACTCGAAGATTTCAGGTGCCAGATCGCAAGGTTGAGTTGACTGGGATCTGGATGTCTTATCTCTCCATGGTTCTGAGTGAGAAGCTTGGGGGAGAGGTGTAGTCTTTGGTGAGGAACTACTGATAGTTCCAACAGGGTTGTGAACCATGGTTGTCGAGCCCATGTGGGACCAATTAGGATCATTGTCAGGGAATGTTGTTTGAGTTTCCGAACCAGTAATGGAATTAGCGGGAGAGGTGGAAAAGCGTAAGCAAATTTTCCTGACCAATTCATCCATAGCGCATTGCCTTTGGACAATGGGTGAGGATACCTGGACGTGAAGCTTGGGCATTTTGCGTTGAGGTGTGTGGCGAAGAGATCTATTTCTGGGTAGCCCCACATCTGGAAGAATGGGAGGAGAACTTGAGGATGTAGTTCCCATTTGTGGATCCGCGGTCTTTGACGACTGAGCAGATCTGCAATCTGGTTGTTTACTCCTGGGAGGTGTTCTGCAAGGAGATATATCTTTTGAGGAATGGCCCATCACCATATGCTTTGAGCTAGTTGTGAAGGCTGTAGAGAGTGTGTCCCCCCCCCTGTTTTTGTATGTAGTACATTGCTGTCAAGCTTTGCCTACTAGATGCAGTTGAAAGGCTTTAAATGCCAGAAAAATTGCTAGTAGCTCCAAGTGGTTTATGTGGAGTTGTTTTTGTTGTAGGTTCTGTCATAAGGTTTCTGCACATACACAGAGCTATGCACAGGAAAATGGGACCCTGGAATACAGTGGTTTGCCACCATATACCATAGCACCCAAAAACCCCAACCCAACTAGCTTAGCATCCCATTAGCACCCAAGTACTAATGTTTGGACAACCCAGAACACGGTATCTTTATCTCAGGACTCACTGAAGCAAGAACACTCTTTCGCCACTCACTCGTACTTGTCCACAAGGTGCGTAGGAAGAGACACTGGATAGGTTAAAATGTTTATTCCAACTTACGTGCTCTAATGTACAGTACACGTGTCAGTACTAATAGCATAATGCATATTACTAATATAAGCAGCATGGTTACAATTCCATAGAATACAAACGGGGAAAGCATCTCATAGCTCAGTGGATAAACGTATAAATAACATTACCACCCTCCCCTTGCAGTAAGATAGTTTATTATAATAATAGAAGACCTCTGGGCTTTGACTAGCGAACCCCCATACCTCAGTCTCTAGATGCAGAATTACATCAGCAGGACATCATAGCTCTTCTCACTGAAAGGGATTTCTCCAAGTGTCTTAAGCGCTAGTAAAACACAGTATTCAAAGCATATCAAATCCTTCATGGCAATTGCACATAATGTTATGTCTGGGTGCGCGTGACTGGCCATATCAGGAAGAACCAGAATACATTGTTATGTGACCTTGTACATGTTTGTGCAGACTGAGCCCAAAAAGGTGAACAACAGAAAATGCAGACAGTGCAAAAGAACTTGGCACGAGCAAAGGGCGAGGAAGGCCCGGCTCAGTGTAACGTGCGCAAAGAAAAGCAGCATGGCAGCCAGGCCTAGGCCAACATAACAAGGCAGGTAACAATCCACAAGACACCCTCCCCTGGACAGTCTGGCGGCCAGGACAGAGGCCCATCAGAGGAGAAAATTGACGTCGGAGCACAGGGAGCGCCCAAACGGCGAAGGGCAGGTCAATCCATGAAAGTGAAAGTGCAGAAAAAGGCCATACCCTCCAAGAGTTCATCATTGGAATCGTCAAAAACATAGATGCCATCCAATCCATGAGTTCAAAAGAGCAGGAATGCTCCTCAGCAAAGGGAGCATCCAGAAGCAATGCGGGACAGCTTGCGTGATAATTGAAACAGCTTCGTTGTAGGAGATCCTGGGCAGCCGCCCAGATATCCCATCGCGCCAAAATCCCCAGTGCAGCCGCACGCGCCATACAGCCAGCAACGGAACAGTCCTGCTCATGGGCCTCTAAGGGACCCATCAACTGAACAAAATCCGGAACAGACAATGACGAATTGGAGAGGCAATAATCCAGAGTCCAGGTGAAAGGACAGCGGACACAAGTCATCACAGGTTGCACGCAAGTGAAATACGCAAAGCGAAATGAAAGAGTAAATGACACACTCAGTGTCGCCAATGGCAAGACACCAAAACCAGCCAAAAGGCGCTCACGGAGCAGCTGGAGGCGTTCTGGATCGAGCAGGTCCCATCGGGGAGCATCCATTGCGCAGAAAGCAAATTAAGAGCAAGACACCAGCCGCTAAAGCGAGGATCAATGGGAAACCGCCAAAGACACTGGAAAAAATAGAATGTATGAAAGCCGGGATGACACCAAAAATAGTTTGGAAGGAGGACACCAAGCCCGACCCCACGACCTTAAAAAAGTGCACTAGGCCTTCAGTGTTAGATGCGTTAAAAATACGATGTATTAACTCCCCAAAATGTTGGGGGAGATTAGTGTTTAAAAGGGCCTGTATTTCACTGTGGGTACTCGCCACCTGGAGAATGAATGTCTCCCGGGCGGACGTGAGCATAACTTCCTCGTTTAATAATAGTGCCTTTATTCTGCTCAGTCTATTGAAATCTGCTTCCAGGGTAGGGATGGAAGGCCAAATAGAGATATCAACCTTGCCGTGAGGGGGAGGAAACAGCACATTTTTGCAGCAGACAACCCTGTGCGAAACTGTTACAATGTAAGGAATGCCAGCCTGCAGGCCACAACAGTTTTCGTTATTTAAAAGTAAATAACTACCATTGGAAAGGAGAGTGAAAGTAGGTGAAATAACAGGAGCAGGAATACCTTTCAGCACACAAGCAAGATTAGGAGAGGAAACGCTGCATGAGCCATGCAATTTAATGTGTTTACAAATAAGCGAATGACCTATAGTCGAGTCGCAGTACTCCCCGTGAGAAAGACTTCCTTGCCGTCCCGAAGGCATTTATACATGAAAGGCAAGGACCAGAGTTCATGCAGGAAAGCACTGCCCAAGGGCCGGTAACGGCCCACAGGATAATGTTTCATGCACGAGTCAAATTCAAACAAGGAAAAAGGTAAAACGATAACCCCATGAACTAGCCATACAGCAGAATCGAGTTCTGCAACAGAGAACGGCAAAGGATCCACCTTTTCGATATGCAATAGAGTGTAAGTTGCATCCTTCATGGACATAAATTGCTGTTTATCAGTTAAGTTAAAAGGTAGAAATAAGGCAGAGGTGTTCAAGAAATGCCAAGGCACTTTACCTAACTTAAGTGTTTGTAAAGTCCATGCAAACTGCATAACTGAGCGCAATTGATTCTGACCATGATATAACACAGAAACATCATCTTGTACAATATCAACAACAGAGGACACAATATTCTCTAAAGTGTAAATGCGAGAAGACAGGGTATTAATACTATTGTCAACAACAGCAAGCACCTTTTCCATATTTGCTTGATCTATTTCCCGAAGACGGGAAGCAGCTTCCATTTGTGATAGCTTCCAGAGTTCATTATACGTTTCATAAATGAATCTCTTAGGTCGGGGACCACGAGGTCCCAAAACAAAGTCGGACAGATCAATATTGCCTGTAAGGAGGGACAAATGTTGTTTAACAGAATCAAGGGACGAATGTTGCAGCCATTGTTTGCATAATTTACCAACAGAGTATGTAGTGACAGTACGGGCATCAGTAAACCGCGGATCAGGCCTATTCTGTGTGTAGCTAGCACCAGTATCATGAAAACGCATTTGACATGCATTAGATGATATAGGCCATATTAACCAGGGTGACTGAACCAGCTCAGAAACATTAAACGAATTATTTTGTAACATTGCCTGCAGGGACACGAGGGACATATTGAATCGTGAGCTGTCATTGGGAAAACTCGACAGGGATGGTATTGATGGAGTATTCAATTGTTTAGTGGTTGCTAAGCCCCAACACGTAGTCTGATAGATGGAAGCATTTAGGAACATAATTTGGGTAGGGATGAGGCAAGCACGATGCAACGCCTCGGTTCCCTGTACCTGCCATGGCTTGGAGCCCCAAATAGATTTTAAATCCACTGTATTATCCCAGTACTCATAACCACCCACAGCTAGGGCACTTAGAAAGGAACCTGAATAAAGCAATTTGGTGTGTGTCAACATAATTTTCTGAGTTGATGTGTTATTTAATCTAAAATAATAGGATGCAGGGTTCGACCGATTAAAATCAGTAAAATAATTAAACTTATTTCGAAGAGTTTGAGAGCTACCTGGCAAGGGGTTTGGACAATGTTCCCATTGGGTATAGTTAACAAAACTACGCAGGGCACTGGGCTTATGGAGAAAATGATTACCCCAATGTTGGTAACAATACAAATCGGCATAATTAGCAGAATTCATATATAGATCTTCAGCATTAAAAGATGCATAATATTTTAAATCGGCAAACAATGCTTCAACGGCATGCACATCCCAATCATCAGAATGAATATTATTTTGTACTACATCACCCATTGAAACACGAAGGACATTAGGTACATTAATAATTTCCGTCGGACCATGGATTTGATAGTTCACTGCATCCCATACGATGCCATCAGCAACTGGGAAAGCTGAAATGTTCACAAATGTGTGGTCACGCTTCATGATGTGAGACGAGGAATGAGGAGCCAAAGTTCCAGAAACATAGTCTACAGCAGAGCGTTCAGGTAAATAGTGACCATTGATTAGTAGAAAAAACACTGTGACAAAGCCAATGGACATGAACAAAAATATCAAGAAAAGTACCAACCAGATGTATGTCCAGGGGGAATCAAAAAATTGTCTCTAAACCAGGATATAAAAATACTGAACTTGGATGGAACTTTTGAAGATGTGGAATCCGAATCAAAGGAATAACGAGTCGGGCTTAGTGGCGTTGTTGGTTGATGTGCCACCGATTCTGATGCAGGATAAGTATACTCGTCCTCGTCGATATTGGTGGAGAGTTGGGGATCAATCGTAGTTTCAGGCAAATCAACCATCTCAATTACAGCATCAGCGATCGTTCGTGCAGATGGACTATGAACATATGTCCGATAAATGGCAGGACAAGAGACCGCTGGTGTGACACTATTCAGGATCGGCCAGGCGCTGTAGCTTGACATTTTCAACTGAGATGTATCTGTTCTCTTTGCGACCAGGAAGCGGTGGTAAAATGACTGTACGTGTTCCCTTCAGGCCAAGAACTGGAACCGGTGCACGAAAAGAGGGGCCAAATTCTTTTTTGTTTTCAACCTTCTCTCGAACCAGTTCTCCAACCTTTGGAAGCCAGCTGGCTACCGGAATCTGCAACGCAGGGTCTGTGGCTGAAGGTAAATGTGTAGTTGCAAGTTTGTCTCGGGCTTCTTGTAAGTCCTGTAACATAGCAGAATGGTTATCTACATCAAACTTGGCGGATTGCGCCGCGATGTCTGGACCCTCAAGGTCAGGCACAAACATTCTTATGCCAAAGAGCATTTCGTATGGGGTCCGCCCACCCAGAGGTCTTCTAGGGAGATTATTAAGTGCACGCTGAACGGTATACAAATGGGCCAGCCAGTTCCTGCCAGTACCTATAACCCTAGCTGTTAAGGATTGCTTTAAGTCACGGTTCATTCGTTCAACGATAGAGTTGCCCTCAGGCCTATACGGAGACGAAAATTTCACCCGCACCCCAAGCGAAGCCATTGCATCCTTGTAAGCCCTAGAGGCAAACGCTGGACCTTGGTCCGAATGGAAGGTGCCGCATGCGAAAATTCCCACAAAGACACGCAAATCCCTGATTACATTTCGGGCGTCAGCACTCCGTTGTGGCCAGACCCAGAGAAACCGTGTGCACGAGTCCACTGCCACTAAGATGTATTTATAGGCAGTGTCTGATGAGAATGGACCGCAGTGATCCAAGTAAACACACCCAAAGGGTCTGTTAGCAATGCAGAGCGGTGTTTGTGGTGGACGTGTTACCGTGGAAGGCTTAATCTGTTGACAAACGTCGCAAGAAAGCACAAAAGCACGGGTGTCTTTATATAACCCACGCCACCAATAACGCTGCTGCAAGATGGAAACCGTAGCCGACACACCTGCATGTGCAGAAGCCATGCCTTCGTGTGCAGCTGATATCAAGGCACTCCTGCGGTCCGCGTTGGGGATCAGCCGATCTCCAACGTCAGGTATAGTTACATAAGGAACCTGTTCGGGACTTAATGTGTAAGAATACTTGGAAGGGAAACCGGTCGGGTAATTATTACCTTCCTTGGTTGCAGCAATAGCTGCTAATATAACAGGGTCTATTTTAGACATGGACCTGGTAACCGCTGCTACTGAACACGTGACTACTGCTGAACGGGCAGCTTCGTCTGCCAGATCGTTACCAATAGCGTGTGCGCCCACCCGCTGATGGCCTAAGGTGTGAACCACCTGTGTGAGGGGCAGACGTTGTTGCAATTCTGCCACTCGAACCCAAAGCATTTTATGCTTAATTGTGCTCCCTTTTGCGTCCTTGTAGTCGTTTTCGACCAGAAAAACAGATTGTCATTGTAAGATTGTACACAGTAAAAAGAATCACATACAATAAGAGTGGTCTCATCCTGAGAAGCGAACTCAAGTGCAAGTAGCAATGCATGCAGCTCGGCCAATTGTGCGGTACTATCTCCAAGTGTGCGAGTGTGCACTACAGTGGATTTGAACTTTCCATCCACAAAGGATCCCGCAACAATAGCACATGCAGCAGAATAAGCGTGCTTGGACCCAGTGGCCGGTTGCGCCGAACCATCGGTGTAGATCACACATTTGTAATCCTCAAGCGGCAGTAAAAACAAAGGAGGAGGATGAACGAATTCATACTGTAAATACTCCTGAGTCTGAAGAGAAGAATCAAAAACAAAAGTGACGTCCGAAGACGTCAAGGATGTAGCCCATTGTATCCAACGGGGATGCATTGCTTTTGAGTTCGGTACACTTGCCTTTGTTACTGCCTCCAGGGCAGGACAGGGTGATACCACCAGAATCCGCTTTCCCTGTGCTAGTGCGCGTTCTTTCAGAATCGCCATTTGCACTGCAGTTAGAACTTTTTCGACAGATGTAAAGCGCAATTCAGCGGAAGTGTACAGATGTGACTTGTATGCGATGGGTACTGTATCACCTTCATTAAAGGTTAAATAGGTGAATCCCACCGCCCCCGGAATAATTCTAATCACCAGGTTTGTGTGGTTATCACGAGTCAAAAGATATTTAGACTCCAAAAGGTCTGTCTGCAAAGACTGCAGAATTGAGGTGTGCTCAGGCAGCCAGCAAGACCTTGAATAAGTAGGTTGTATCAAAGCATACAAAGGCTTGATACGCTGGGCATATTCGGGAATGTAAGTACGCCCGAAATTCAAGAAACCCAGCAAAGACTGAAGTTTCTTCAGAGTATTTGGGGGCACAAATGTGCACATTTTTCCAAGAAATGGGGGCTAAGCCCTTACCTTCGTTATTGAGCTCATAGCCCAAGAACAGAACGGTAAATTCAGCAATGTGTGACTTAGCAAAGTTAAATTTGTAACCCTGCTCCGCAAATTCAAGAATAATGCGGTCCACACGGGACAGATGCTGATATAACTCGTCGTCTGTCAGATAGATGTCATCTACATACGAACATGCGTCTTGATCAATGTCATTTAACAAAGAAACAACACGGGCGGCGAATATACCCGGACTATTTTTATAGCCCATGGGTAAACGCCGGAACAGGAATAATTTACCACCGGATGTGAATGCGGTCCATTGACCACTCTCCGGGGCCAGGTTGTGCGTGTAGAAACCGTTTGAAAGGTCAAGTGTCGTTTTGTATTTTTTACGAACAAGACTGTCTACAAGCGCAGAACTGTGTGTATTTTGCACCGCAAAGTTCCGACAATGAGTATTTAAATGCCGGTAATCCAAAACTAAGCGGTACGATCCATCGGGTTTAGAAACCACGAAAAGGGGATTGTTCATAGGTGATACGCATGGTTCAATTACTCCCTGATATTCCAACTGTGTCAGAATTTCGGAGACGGGGCCTTTTGCCTGCCGTTTGATGGGATATTGGGGTTGTGGCTGCGGTAGTGACCGCAAAGGTATTGCATGAGGAGGTGATTCTTCATCCCATCCCACATGGTTGCGGTATAACGCTGGTGCCAGGTACACAGCCCACTCAGCTGCAAGTGCTTCAGCTTTGTCTTTTGGGACATGCTTTGAAAAGCTTGGAAGGATTACCTCCTCTCCTTTATGTGCAGCTAAAACGAATGGGGGTGGCCAATCCACCTCTGCTAACAAAATGTCATATGAAGAGGTTAGATTTTCCCAAAAAATCCCTTTTATTTCACGCGGTATGTCACCTTCGATTTGTATGACTATATTATATAGTCTGTCAGGGGGTGCCACTCTCGTGTCAGCTGTCTCTACAGTAACGAATGTTTCAGTTGCTGTCGCCTCCATATGAGGACGTAGCGCCTCCCGCACTATGGTAACTTCCGCGGCGCTGTCTAGGAGGGTCACTGCCCACGTCCAATTCTGGAGTCTCGTTCTCACGGTCTGAGGCATATTTCGCTGTGACAGCGGCAACCTTTTTCTTCTGAAATTGCGGTCGAGGAAGATGAAAATCTTCTGCTTTCCCTCTGACTTGTTGTCGAGGTTGGTCTCGCTCCTGGGGAGCCTCTCGGCCCCTTCCTCTATCTTGCCGTCCTCCTCCACCAGCCTGTGACGACGTCTGGGCCTGTGAAGAACGAGGAGAACGCGTATCAGAGCTCTGAAACCTTTCTGGTGATTTAATCCTTGACCTATCACGTAAATCATAAGTACGTTCAGAAGAAACCGAAACTGGGGAAGCGCCTCTCGACCCCGGCTTCTTTTGTTGCTTACCCTGTTTTTTCTGTCTCCAACTCTTTTTAGTGAAGACTGGTTTATCATCTTTCTCAGATGCACTTTTTGTTTGTATAACTTGTGTTTGCGATTGAGTTTGCATTTTTACAAAAGGCTTGTTGCCTAGGCTATTTCTTCCAATTGTTTTATAAGCCCGGGCTATTATTTTCGGTAATTCGCGAGGCCTGTCCAACTCTGGGACCAAAGCCAAAGCATTCGCTACTTGAAAGTTCATAGCATCGCCCTTGACATTTCCAAGGATCAGCTCTGCTACTACATCAAACACTCCCACTAGTCTCATCCCTAATTCCACAGCCGCTTCAGGGCCATGTTCATCCTGTACTTTTTTAATTACAGAGGGTAGAACCGTCATGGAAGGAGTTCCAAAACATTTTGAATAAACTGCTGCGAATACCTTACCCCAGTTTTCACATGATGTCAAATCGGGGATTATGTCTTTTGGCAAACTTATCGTGAGGATGCGGTGTTTATCTACTGGGGATGTATGTGGAAACACTGCTTCTATCTGATCGAACTTTTCTGCAAGCCAGTAAGGATAGTCATCCTTGTTTTGTGGACGTTTGCCCATCACAGAATTTACCATGACAGGACTTATAGTCACTCCAGCTGCAATAGCTGGTTGGCCTGCGACTACAGGAGCAGCTCCATGGAGGCTACCTGTAACGTATGTCACTAAGGCTCGATGCACTCGCACCAATTCGGTATGCATAGTGCGCAATTCCGCTAGCGGTAATGCCAGATAATTTGGATGCGGGGTATACCCGGCCAATACAGGCCAAGTGGCCCCCTGAATTGATAAGGGGCCTAAACGAACTGCGGTAGTTGGTTGTGGTAGGGCGCCATTGAACCAAACACGGTGCTGCCAAGCCGTGAGAGGCACTTCAAGAGCAGTATAGGGTCGATAGGCAGCAGGAATTGCGGTGGGTTTATATTCATGAAACAGCTTATCACCTGCATCCACCGCTTCAAAAGTGATCCAAGTGTAAAACACTTCAAAGTGATAAGCCGCATCGGCTTGAACCACAAAGACCAATTCGACCCCAGCATCGGGCACTCCATACACAGCTAAGTGGTCTCGGAGTGCTCCTCGACTATGTGCAGCTATCGCCACACCAGCCATGACTAAACAATTATATTCGACAACTTAACAGGGAGCACAAAAATGGGTCTATTAACTAACCTTTTTTAATAATATCAAGCTTGAAAGAACCTATAAAACATTCAATATAGGAGGTATCACCGTCACATACGCCTCCGGAAGCGTACGCGAGGGGTCTGTGGACAAGCACAAGTACTACTCAAGCGTCTCGCAGATAAGCTGCCCCACGTTGGTCGCGCCATGTCATAAGGTTTCTGCACATACACAGAGCTATGCACAGGAAAATGGGACCCTGGAATACAGTGGTTTGCCACCATATACCATAGCACCCAAAAACCCCAACCCAACTAGCTTAGCATCCCATTAGCACCCAAGTACTAATGTTTGGACAACCCAGAACACGGTATCTTTATCTCAGGACTCACTGAAGCAAGAACACTCTTTCGCCACTCACTCGTACTTGTCCACAAGGTGCGTAGGAAGAGACACTGGATAGGTTAAAATGTTTATTCCAACTTACGTGCTCTAATGTACAGTACACGTGTCAGTACTAATAGCATAATGCATATTACTAATATAAGCAGCATGGTTACAATTCCATAGAATACAAACGGGGAAAGCATCTCATAGCTCAGTGGATAAACGTATAAATAACATTACCACCCTCCCCTTGCAGTAAGATAGTTTATTATAATAATAGAAGACCTCTGGGCTTTGACTAGCGAACCCCCATACCTCAGTCTCTAGATGCAGAATTACATCAGCAGGACATCATAGCTCTTCTCACTGAAAGGGATTTCTCCAAGTGTCTTAAGCGCTAGTAAAACACAGTATTCAAAGCATATCAAATCCTTCATGGCAATTGCACATAATGTTATGTCTGGGTGCGCGTGACTGGCCATATCAGGAAGAACCAGAATACATTGTTATGTGACCTTGTACATGTTTGTGCAGACTGAGCCCAAAAAGGTGAACAACAGAAAATGCAGACAGTGCAAAAGAACTTGGCACGAGCAAAGGGCGAGGAAGGCCCGGCTCAGTGTAACGTGCGCAAAGAAAAGCAGCATGGCAGCCAGGCCTAGGCCAACATAACAAGGCAGGTAACAATCCACAAGACAGTTCCACATGCCCTGAATGGTATGTTTTTGAAGATGAGCTCCCCAACCAGTGAGCGATGCGTCTGCTGTTAGTACTATTTGTGGAACCGGGTCGACGAATGGCCGCCCCTTGGAAAGGTTTTGTGTATTCCACCACTGCAGAGAGCGATGGGTGCGGCCGTCCACCAACACCAGATCTTTTTTTTTTTTTTTTTTTTTTTTAAAGTTTCAAAAACTTTTATTGTAAATAAGAATCAATGATCACAGCGTGATGCCTACATCCCTAGGTGGGCCGGCAAAGCAAAGTTCTGATGTGTATAGCAGTGCAGTTGATAGGGGGTTACACAGCAAGCCGCCTACAACAACATTGGGCCGGCCGCATCAGGCAGGGCAAAAGTATTAACTTTATTGGTTTCTTAACCAGTGTTTCAGCAAGGTGATATATAAAGGTATAGATGATCTAGATCGTAGCCATCATTACTGCTCATGAAATACATTTACTTGCAACAAACTATAAACCAAACTCCCTCCCCCTTCTGTTCTGTAGATTTACATAAGTCTAATTGACCATACTCCGAGTTGCCTAACCCACTGGTACAGTAAAACGGCCTATACACTGCAGACCATGACCATCTGTCGGGGACTAGAGCGCTATGTGGTGGGCCAATCCTCTCTAGGGGCTCCCGCTGCAGTCTACCTCCATGTGGCATGGTGTCAACTAAGCCTCTTGTCTCATAGCGTGCAGGGGTAGTGGTGCCTCCCCATTCATCCCACCCGTGGGGCCAGTCGCGGTCGCCAGGCCCACCGACATGTCTGAGGAAGCAGTGGTATCGTTCGTCTGTAAAAGTAGATATGCCTTGAGAGGGCCCCATATGTCCCGCTGCCTAGAGGAGCGTGGGAGCAGTTCAGCATACGTGAGCGATTGTTCCTGCCATGTTGTAAGGTCGCCCAGCCAGTCCTTAAACTTTGGGGCCCTGCCCCTACCCCACCGACAGGCCAGCCTACGTTTTGCTATTAGGAGGCTTAAGGCTAAGTATTTTTTGCATCTAGTGTCTATGTGTTGCGTATAGCCTAGCAATGCCACTTCTGGCAAAGCTTGGAGGGTCAGGTTTAACATAGAGGACAGGCCCGCAAACACTTGTTGCCAGTATTGGTGGATAGCTGGACACAACCAGGCAAGATGGAGGAAGTCCGCTCCTCGCTTCCACATCTTGCGCATCGGTCATCCTCCCGAAGCTTGTATTTGTGTAGCTTTGCTGGAGTGTAGTAGAGCCTATGTAGGAATTTATAGTGTATTACTCTCAAACGACTATTGGACGTCATAGCCGCAGTCTGTTTACAGCAAAACTCCCATTGATCATCTGCTATAGGGTTCTCGAGGTCTGCTTCCCACTCCCGCCTAGCCCTGGAGGCAGGGGGTCGGGCACATTCTGCGCATGGCGATATAGGAGTGATGTGACATGTCGGGGGTCCCTGACTGTAACAGAGTGTGAAGAGGTGGCAATGTAGGTGGTTCTAGGGGAACGCAGGTGTGGCAGCTTTGACGCTCTGCCGGAGTCTAATAAACATGAATACATCCATGACCGTAGGTGCATGCGCTCCAAAGAACTGATCCCTGGAGCGGAATGTGCCATTAATGTACATATCTCCCCATGTGGTATAGCGCAGTTTCTCGAGCATCGTGCGACACTGTTTGTCATATGTGACCTGCAGGGAAGGATGATACACCAGAGGCACCTGGGGAGAGTAAAGCATGGGTGCATCCAGCCGGGCGGCAATTTTCTTCCAGGCTGTCACGGTGCAATGGACAGTGGTGGGGTCCCGTTCCCGCTCTCGGCATGAAGTGTATAGGAAACCCGAGAGGGGAGTAGGGGTCATATATCCCTCCTCCACCGCTAGGTGAGGCATGAATGGAGGGGGGTGGAACCAGTATACGGCGAAGTGGGCCTGGGCACAGTAATAATACAGTTCAAAATTTGGGACTTCGTATCCCCCGTGCGAGAATGGCAGCATGAGTGTGTCCAGCGCGAGGCGGGCATGTTTGCCACCCCAAATGAGGCGTGTAATTTGCGTTTTGAGCGCTGTGAAAAATGCTTACCAGGGTGGTATGGTATATTAGTGAATAAGTAAAGGAATTTAGGCAATAGTACCATTTTAACCAATGACACCCTCCCAGCCATGGATAGGGGCAGTGATAACCATCTTGTGATGGAGTCTGTCGCTTTGTCTAGGGCTACACCGTAATTGGCTTTTATTAGTTCGTCTCTATATCTAGTGACTGTTATTCCTAGGTATTTGATTTCCTCTGCTTGCCAAGCAAGGGGATAATCCAAGGGATACTCCAATGTGGAGGGGGTAAGTGGGAACACTGCTGATTTAGCCCAATTAATGTGAATACCCGAAATGGTCCCAAACTTCGTGACCTCCCGCAATACAGGGTTGAGGTTCTCCTGTGGATTTTTAATATAGAAGGTAACATCGTCCGCATAGAGCGATATTATTAGCTGCCTGGAGGGGAAAATCAGTGCTCGCTCCTTGTGGTGTTGCCGAATTTTTGCCGCCAGGGGCTCTATCGCCAGGGCAAATAGGATAGGAGATAAGGGGCACCCCTGTCTAGTACCTCTAGTGATGCTGAAGCTAGGGGATCGTGAACCATTGAGGAGGACAGTAGCAGTGGGTTGTTGGTACAGCAACTCTATCCACCCAAGGAACGCTGGAGGCATACCCATATATCGCAGGGTGCCTATGAGGTAGTCCCATTCTACAGAATCAAACGCCTTAGTGGCATCCAGGAACACCGCAATCGCTGGGCTGTCGGGGTCAATATTCTGTAGAACCGATAGGAGGGTCCTTAGATTATGGGACGTCGCTCTGTTAGGGACGAATCCGGACTGATCTGGTAGGACCAGCCGCTCCATCAACAAGGCCAGCCGGTTAGCGAGGACTTTTGCCAGAATTTTTGTGTCACAGTTCATGAGGGAAAGGGGCCGGTAGGAGTCGCATTGGGTAGGAGACTTGTCAGGTTTAAGGATTGATATGATCAGGGCTTCCCGCATAGTGGGGGGAAGGTGGCCTTCCTCTAGGGCTTCACAAAAAACTTCCTTAAGAACAGGGGCTAATTGCACCTGGAAGGTTTTATAAAATTCTATGGGGAGTCCATCCGAACCTGGAGTACGCCCTGATGACATTTGCATGATTGCTGCCGTGATTTCGTCTAGCTCCAGTTCAGCGCTAAGAAACTCACGTTGATTATCCCCCAGCCATGCGAGCGCGGTGTCCTCAAAGTACGAGGGGAGGTCAAGTGGTGCACCTCTATGCGTAGTGTACAGGGATGTATAGTGTGTCAGGAATGCGTGTAGTTGCCCCTGCGTATGATAGTGTACCTCCCCCTCGGGGTCTCGGATTTCCGTGACATGCGTTGAGAATCGGGGATGCCTGGTCAGGTTCGCGAGCATCTTTCCCGGGCGATCACCCTCCCCATATGTCCTAGCAATGTGGTACTTACTGCGAAACTTACATTCCCGTTCAGCAGTGCGTGTATATTCTGTAACCTTATCCCGCAGTTGTGCCCTGGCTGCATCCCCCCCAGTGCTGTCATTTATGCGTTGCTCCAGTGCCTTAATATCTTTCTCCAGCCTGTCAAGTTCCCTCCGGATATCTTTAAGGATGCCCCCTCCTTTAGTCATGCAATAGCCTCGAACAGTCACTTTGAAAGCCTCCCAGACCGTGGACATGCTCGGGACAGAGTCCGCATTGCACTCAAAATAGTCACCAATTTCCTGCCCCAGTTCAGCATGAAAGACCTCGTCTAGGAGGTGTAGTGGATTAAGCCGCCAGTTAATGTAGGGGGATGGATTTGTAGGGAAGTTCAACACCAATACCACCGGGGAATGATCAGAGTATGTCCTGGCCATATGGGTAACCCCGTCTATCCAGCTCGACACCCCCAGCGACACAAACCAATAGTCCAGTCTAGACCAGGAGGAGTGGGCAGCGGAGTAGTGTGTGCCCTCTCTGAGTGTGGGGTGCATATGTCGCCATGCATCGAGAAGGCCCTGGTCCGCCACAACGTCCGCGAGCTGTTTTTGCATGGTCGTGTAATGTGTTGCAGTAGGACTAGAGCGATCCATCGCTGGGGAGATAGCTGTGTTAAAGTCCCCACCCCAAAGGAGGTATGTGTAACCTATGGACAGAATTTTGCCCCACAGGGATGGTAGAAAGGCTGGGTCATCCACATTGGGCCCGTAACAATTTACCATAGTAATATCCCGGGAGGCCAGTCGCCCCCACATAATGCAGTACCGGCCATGCTGATCCGAGAAGGTGCCACCTAATACGAATGGGGTGGAGCGCTTGATCAGTATCGATACCCCGCGTGAGTAGGTGGAATAAGATGAGAAACAGCGGCAGGAGGCCCATCGGGCGGCGAAGGTAGGGGCCGCTAATGGATCGAGGTGAGTCTCCTGGAGGAAAGCTATTTGGATGTGGTGCCTCTCCAAATATCCTAATATATTGCGTTTTTTGCGCGGATCATTGAGTCCCCGAACATTCCATGTCATGCTGCGTATAATGGTCTGCATGTTAGTGGGTATTAGCATTGTGTAGCTGATTGTACTCTAGGGACAGGCCCGACGCAGGAGTTCGTGGAGTGCGGACTAGTGTATACATAGCAGAACAGAATACATTTCTAACAACCCTCCCCCCCACCCACTCCGACTTTCCCAACTTGTCGGGCATTAGTTCCCACCCAATAATAACTATAAAAATTAAACCAATAAGAAAAAGGAAATGTAAATATTCCAGCTAACTCGGGGTATTCCCTCGTGGGTGCAGCTAGGGGCCCGGGATTCGCCTATGTCCTCCCATGATCTCACCCGTCAGATACCAGACCCAGCCGGGCTGGCTCTATTTCCGGGGAGAGGACGAAAGCCAGGCGATATACTACAATAAGTTGGTGTCCAATCAATCTGGACTATGACGAAGGTATGAGTGGCAGGCATCCGTGAAAAGCGTAGCAGACGGCTCCCAGCAGTTAGCACATTGTTACTCGCTATGTGGATCTAGCTCAATCCTGCATTAACAGTGGAGACACGGACCTAGAGCGGCGGCCGTCAGACACCGGTGCCGGAGACACCCTTTGATTAGTTTTGAGGTAGTCTTCAGCCTGCTGCGGGTTTTGGAAGACATGGTGCTGGCCCAGATGTGTGATGCGGAGACGTGCTGGATAAAGCATGGCATAGGGAATGTTGTGAGCTATTAGTTTCTTTTTAACATTAAAGAATTTACGTCTTGCATCTTGCACATTTTGTGTGAAATCTGGGTAAAAGGACAGTATCGTATTTTCATAGTCCACTTTTTGTTTCTCCCGTGCAAGGCGGAGCACAGCATCCCTGTCCCTATAATTAAGAAACCGGATTATAACCGGGCGTGGGGGTGCTCCTGGGGGGGGACGTGCTCCCAGGGATCTGTTGGCTCTTTCCACTACTAGGTGTCTGGAGAATGCCTCAACCCCGAACAGTTTAGGGAGCAGTGTCTCTATAAAGTCCTCCATCCGCCCAGTGTTGGTCGATTCAGCAAGGCCCACTAGGCGGACATTATTCCTCCGTGACCTAGCCTCCAAATCTTCATTCTTCTCCGCTATGACCTTAAGCAGTCTGTCCATCTGTGTTATTTGTTTCCGGTCGCTCGTGGAACTGTCCTCTAGTCCAGAAATTCTGCTTTCCGCCTCCTCAAGTCGATGATCATGTTGCTCGATGCGGTGCACCACAGAGTCCAAGCGCACATTCATGGCGTCTATTTTGGCATCTATAGATGTGAGGCTGTGTGTCATAGTCACCAGCATGGCCTTCACGTCGTCTTCCGAGCCAGTGGCTGGTGCCGTCGTGGAATGTTCCTCTGATTGTGACCAGGAGGGCCTGCGAGCCTCAAATGGAATTTTTGTTTGCTTTCCCTCTGTTCTGCCCATCTTGAGAGGTCCAGGGGGCAGCAGCCTCCCAGGCCAGACGTTCCAGCGAAGAGGAGATCAACAAATGGAGTGCTCCGCCGACCTATTCCCAGGGCAGTAATTCGGAGCCCCGCTTCAATAAGGCAGGATCTAGTCCCCGGTGAAATATTGCTGGGCGGAAACCCCGCTTCCGAGATGGAGTCGGCCGATGGGAGCCAACAGTCCGGCCTGGTCACTATTGCGCAGGTGCGTCGCAACGGATAGGGGCCCTCCACAGCTCCGTAAAGCCAACCGAGCACCCTGCAGGGCCTCCTGCTCAGTACCGTCGTCTCCGGTATATGCGGGGGCTCCGCTTGTGAGCAATTAAACAGCTGTGTCCGTGGGGGGGTGTAGTCGTCTGCGTCCGGGAGAGGGCAGGCACACCGACAGTCAGGTCTGTCAAGCTGTTTCAGGCTCTCCCACCCTCTGCCCCGCTCCGTCTCCTCACCTTTCTGTATTTGGGCTCCTCACCGGCAATAGAAGACGTCGCGTGAGGGGCTCCCCTTCACAGCTCCCAGCCGGCAGGGCCCTGCGACTCGGCCGCCGCCGACAGGGTCAACTCGCACTGTTCAATCCTCCCGTTTCAGTACCTCAAAATGGCGCCGTCGCGGCCCGTCCAGCTCCGCAAAGCCGCGGGCTCCAGTGCAGTGTGCCCCCAATCTGCGCGACCACCGCAGCCGCAGAGTCCACCGGTCAGGGTCTCACTAGGCAGCGCTTCACTCTCCGGCGACGCTGAGTCACGGAGAAACGCCACAGCAGTCCCCCAGGTAGTTCACGGAGCAGTTCCGCCCCGTGCGGTCAGGATTACAGGACTTAGGATGGTGCTTTCGGATATTTTATCGCCCGGCTGGCAAGAGCCTCACTAGCGCTCGGCCATCTTAGTCCCGCGCCACCTAGCGCCCCCCACCAACACCAGATCTGTTAACTGACCTTGAGCCTGGTTCCACTGACGTGCTAAGCATTCCTGTAGGGGACGCATTCGAAGTCTTGCGTAAGGAACGATGAGAGTGCAAGAAGCCATCATGCCCATTAATTTCATGAACACTCGGGCTGGTAATGAGTGGTGAGGTTGAAAATGGGATATCAGATTTTTCATGTTGCGTATCCTGACTGGGTTGGGGTATGCTACAGCTTTACAAGTGTCTATGTTGGCTCCTAGGTACTGTTGCATGTTGGATGGCTGGAGGTGAGACTTGGTGAGGTTTACAGTAAATCCCAAGTCGTGAAGCAGCTGAACTGTTTTGTGAGTATGATGTATGCAGCTGTGTTGTGATCTGGCTTTTATTAGCCAGTCGTCCAGGTAAGGGAAGACGTGAATGTGTTGTCTTCTTAAATGAGCTGCGACTACTGCCAGACACTTGGTGAAGACTCTGGGTGCTGAAGTTACCCCGAACGGGAGAACTTTGAATTGGTAATGTCGTCCATCCACCACGAACCGGAGATATTTTCTGTGAGCCGGGTGAATGGGAATATGAAAGTAGGCGTCCTTTAAGTCCAGAGTGGATAGAAAGTCGCCCTGCTGAAGTAGTGGTAGCACCTGTTGGAGTGTGACCATGTGGAAGTGGTCTGATTGAATGTAGAAGTTTAGCTGTCGGAGGTCTAATATAGGCCTGAGAAAGCCGTCCTTTTTGGGAATTAGGAAGTACAGGGAGTATACTCCTGTCCCTTGATGCTGAAATGGAACTGGTTCTATTGCATGTTTCTCCAATAGAGAGAGAACCTCTTGTTTTAGGAGAGAGGTGTTCTGGTGACATTGTATGTGGTTTTGGAAGAATAGTTGGGGGAGTGCTTGTAAGCTCCAGCCAGTAACCATACTGGATAATTTGTAGGACCCACTTGTCTGAGGTGATTGAGTTCCAGACAGGCAGGAATTGTGAGACGCGTCCCCCGACAGGTGTGGAAAGATCGGGGGTAGCGGAGGGAAGTCACTGTTTGTTTGCGGGGGAAGTGCGGGTGGAGTTGCCCTTGCCTCTTCCCCTATTATTGTTCCCTCTATAATTTCCTCGAAAATAAGTTCTGGGAGAGGTGGATTGATTATTCCCTTTGTAAGAGGAAGAGGGATTTTCTGTGGACACTGTCTTTGAGCCACCCCTGTAAAAGGAGCGGCGAAAGGACCCTCTGTTAGTTGGTAATTGTAAAGCCCCCATAGACTTTGCGACCTCAGTGGCCTTTTTCATCTTTTCAAGGGAGGTATCTACGGCTGGCCCGAAAAGATGTTCCTTATCAAAAGGCTGGTTCAGTATGGAGGATTGTACCTCCTGCTTAAAACCGGAAATCCTAAGCCAAGCGTGTCTGCGCAGTAGCACGCTAGTATTCACTGCACGAGCTGCTGTGTCTGCTGCATCGAGTGCACATTTAATGGAAGTGTTACTATAAGTTTGCCTTCCTGGATAAGGTCATTAGCTTTTGCCTTATATTGATCGGGTAAGTGTTGCATGAGCTGTTCTAACTCATCATAATGAGCCCTATCATAGCGTGCTAGCAGAGCTTGAGCGTTTGCAATCAGCCAATAATTTGCAGCATGTGTAGCCACTCTCTTGCCTGAAGCATCAATGAGTTTGGACTCCTTGTTAGGAGGGGGAGCCTCACCTGTGGTTTGAGAGTTAGCCTTCTTGCGAGCATTAGAGACTACAAAAGAGTCCAAAGGTAACTGACCTCTAATATAAGCAGGGTCTGTTGGAGCGGGTTTGTATTTTTTGTCTACTCTGGGTGTGAGTACTTGAGCTCTAACTGGGTCTTTAAAGACCTCATCGGTGTGCTTTAACACGCCCTTTAGCATGGGTAAAGTGTGAGTAGATCTTTGAGAATAGGTGTGTCTTAAAGAGGAAATCCTCTTCCAGATGCTCTTTATGGAGCTCCACTCCGTGATATTGTGCAGCTCTGTTAATGAGTTGAGCGTATCCAATGTTATCATCGGGTGGGGAGGGTCTAGAAGGATACAGGTCAGGGTCATTATCTGTATATGGTTCCTTATCGTAATTTTCCCATGGATCAGTATCTTGAGGTCTATCCTGATCTGGTGGTATGTCATGCTCCTCATCAGTATCCCCATCCCCATCCCCACCACCATAATCCTCATCCTGAATGCTAGGTGAAAGTGGAGGTGGTGGTGAATTTGATGGTGAAATAATCAAATTCGGATTAATAGGAGGAGAGGGAGGTGGAATGTAAGGTGGAGAAGGGTTAGTACCAGAGTCCTTTTTCTTAAGAGGTATAGAAGGGTCCTCTGTGAGGTCCAGCTTCCATTTCTTAGGAAGAGTGGCCTGAATATGCCCTGTTTTAGGGTTAATAACAAGTCTTTTTTGTTTTGGGTCCAAAGATGGCTCATCGGACCGAGGCTCTTTGCGTGGAGTGTCTTTTTCTTTGTTTGTTGCTTTCGGTGCCGAGAGTTTCGTCTCCGGCGCTTTTGGTGTTGGAGTTTTCGGCGGCGAGTCTTTGTGTTTGGTGGGTTTCGGCTCCGAGCCTTTTGGTGCGGAGGAATTCGGCTCCGAGTCTTTCGATGCAGAGGATTTCGGCTCCGGGTGTTTTGATGCCGAGGATTTAGACTCTGAGCCTTTCGGTACGGAAGATTTCGGCTCCGAACCTATAGGTTTTGGGGATTTTGGATCCGAATTTTTAGGTTTAGAGGCCTTATGTTCCAAAGCCTTCAGTGTGGAAGGTATAGTCTTCGGTCCCGGTGGTGTGGTGACCGGTAGAGACTTGGACTTATGTTTCGGTGCCGAGGGTGTTGGATCGGCACCAGAATGGGGGCGGCTCAAGCCAGAGCCAGAAGGCTTTCCTTTATGTTTCTTAGCCGGGCTGAAGGGCGGGGCATAGGAAACTTTCTGTCGGTGCCGACCTGAGCCCGGAGGCGAAGGTGGTACCGGAGCCTTTGTTTTATTTTGACAGGTCACAGGGGGATCAGTACTCACGGTACGCTGACCCGGAGTGATGTGCTCTTCTTCCTCCATGTCGGAGTCTGCTTCGGACACGGAGACCTGTTCTTCTTCCTCGGCTCCTTCGATTGGATGTTGGATATTTGGATCTTCTCCAGAGATGTCCGGTACGGAGCCGCTGTGGTGTTGCATCTCGTGGCGTCGAGCCCGACGATCACAAATTGTTTTCTTCGATCGGAACGATCGACACGCTTCACAGTCCTTTTCGTTGTGTTCCGGGGATAAGCAGAGGTTGCAGACCTCGTGCAAATCGGTGCGTGGAAACTTAGCACGACACCCGGGACATAGTTTAAATGGAGTTCGTTCCATCGACTGCTAGCGCGGTCGGCACGGGTAGGCCCAACGGCCCGCCTCGAGTTATCCGATCGAAGGTTTTCTCAGTTGGAACGATGCGCGTCGAATGGGGAACCGCGATCGAAGACAATACCGTTGAGGGTAGAGGATTGAGCGTGGAATAAGTTTGAGAACGATACCGAACCGGAGCGTCGCAATACACATCCGAACCCGATGGCGGAAAAAAACAATCTGGGGATGGAGTCGATGCCCATGCGCACTATCACTGAAAGGAGGAGTCACCTACCTCGTGACTTGAAAGACTTCTTCGAAGAAAAACAAAGTGCAAACATACGGACCCAACACCAGATGGCGATCAATGCTAAAGCATATGATCTACAGCTCATATGCCTCGAACATAATTATTAGCAGATGTAGAGTCACAATGTTCCTATGCTGGCTGCCTGGGGAATCCTTCCTGAATGTTCTCAAAGTTTTATCTCCTAACATAGATTCAGGCAAAAATATAGTCCATCTGGCTTTCACGTTAAGATGTGCAGGAGAAAGAGGTATGTCATCCCCATCCTGTGACAAGATACCGGGTTCCTCTAGAAGCTTATTCTACAGAGCGATCTTTTAGACTGGCAAACTGACAGTCTGAAAAAGGGTAACAATACTTTTTCACAATACTCTGAAACCAGAGTATCCACACATAGGACAAATTTGACTTTCATAAAGTTTCAAACTGGGGTTCAGCTTTCCTTGTAACTGTTTTAGACAGCAATGCAGATTTCATCCTAGTGATTGCTGCATAATCAGCATAGCCACTATAATCGTGGTTCCACAGTTAGACTTGCATGGAATGATCTATAGTGTCCTGAATTACATCAAGTTACTTCTCTGAAGAACTTGATAGTCAAATTCATAGCTGCCTTAAAGGTCGTCTCAAAGACACACTGGTTGAAGATAAAAAATTGCGCTAATGTACACGGTATTTTGGTACAAAGATGGTACTTACCTGTAACAGCTGACCATCACAAGTATACTCAGATTCTAAAGTTTACAGTTATGTTCAGACATGGGAGTAATCTGGAATAGTCTTCAAAGTATCCTGCTAGATCACAAAGCAATAACTTTGTACAAAAGCACAAGACTGGTACACGCTTACCATTATAGATCGAAGGCCTCTTGCACCTGTCTTTCGTTCCAAAGCCAATCTGGCAATTGCCTTCAGTGCATCCGCAGTTATACTTAACTCACACTGAAAAGAAAGAAAATCAGTTATATTAGGAGGGGTACTTCACTATCTCCATAACAGTTGGCCAGATGATGGCATGTTTCCACTTTATGGAAAGACAATGCGCCTCACTCTTAAAAGCAACACTGATTTTAGATATTATACAGGATATATTATTTGCTTAAGAAAAGAAAGGAAATGCTTGCACTACAGGAGTTTCATTTGGGCGTTATGCCTTGTCAACTAAGTAATAAGATCACAGATCAATATATACAATAGAAATAAGTAATAATTATACTGTTGATTTGTTGGTTATTTCACCTTGATTTCTCTGTACCAGAAGACTCTGTACCAGAAGAGCACAACCCTTTTCTAGTCATTAACCTTTAAACTTAGACTGTGGGGAAGAGGCCGTACCCACGAGGGGATGCATTTGCACACCATATTGTATATATTTTTAATATCAAAGGCAGACTTGAGAACCATATACAAGTAGAATAAATGGAACACTGACTGTAAAGACATAATTTACAATTTCCAACATCCTAATTTTGAAAACCAGCAGGTATTGACAATGAGAAAGGAACAGACAATCAATGAAAAAAATACATGGATCATAAACAAGCATAAATTAAAGAAAAGGCTTGGCTTCTGGCCTTCAAAGTTATCATGAGCAAAGGCTATAGGAGTGTTACACAATATAAATATACATAGCTCCAGCAGTCCTTTCACATAATGCACAGTGAGATGCAGTGTTTACAATACAATGCCAAAAGTTTCATACTCCATCATGGATTGTGGACAGTAGTGCTGTAACAGAATGTATATAAGGTCTTAAGAACTTGTCGAGGATGCCGCCATGAACATATGAATTTAACCAGTTTACACAAATGCAAACAGATTAAACTCGATAAGTTAAACCATTTTACTATATTCCTTGTAACGTTTCTGTGATAACATACATAGAAATTCTCCCAGGACACAACTGGTGCTGGGCAAATGAGCCTTGGGAAACCAGCTATACAAAAGATTACATGCTAAAACAAGCATTGGCAAATCCAATAGGACTTGCCTATGCAAGAGCAATAGGCATTGCCAATGTTTTAGCCATATTGTACACCAGAAAGGCTGCTGTTCAGCATGGCTAAATGTTAGTGGTATAAAGACGAGTGGCGTGGAGTGTTGTAAAGTAGTGTGTCTTGAATTAGAGTGTAGTGTTAGGGAGTGGTGTAGAGAGTTGTGGAGTGCTGAAGAATTGAGTAGCGTAGAGTGTCATGGAGGGAGTAGAGTGTCATGGAGGGAGTAGAGTGTCCTGGAGGGAGTAGAGTGTCCTGGAGGGAGTAGAGTGTCCTGGAGGGAGTAGAGTGTCCTGGAGGGAGTAGAGTGTCCTGGAGGGAGTAGAGTGTCATGGAGTGGAAGGCCAGGCATGGAGTGGAGTAGAGTGGAAGGGTGTAGAGTCGAATGTCGTAGAGTTGCATACAGTGTCAGAGAATCTTGGAGTGGTGTAGAGTACAGTAGCATAGAGGGTATTGCGTAGAGTGTTGTAGAGTAGCGTGGAACAGAGTAGACTGACTGACTGGAGTAGTGTAGTAGAGTGGAAAGGCAGAGTGGAGTAGAATGTTGTAAAGTAGAGTAGCATAGTGTGTCAGAGTGGAGTGGCAGAGTGTAGTGGAGTTATGGAGTAGTGGAGTAAAGCATCGTAGAACAGAGTGGAGTAAAGGGGCATGGAGTGGCGTAGAGGGAGCTGCGTAGAGGGGAGCAGCGTCGCTGAGTGGCAGAGTGGAGTAGAGTGTCAGAGTGGAGTAGAGTTTAATGGAGCAGAGAGGCATATAGTGGACTATCATGGAGTGAAATGTCGTAGAGTGGAGTGTCGTAAAATACAGTGGGGCAGAGTAGATTGGCGTGGAGTGCACTAGTTTTCAGTACATTGGTGTAGAGTGCATTGGCATAGAGTAGACCGGTGGAGAGTGGAGTGGTGCGGCATAAAGTGGTGCGGCATAGAGCGGCGCGGCACAGAGTGGAGTAGAGTGCAGTGGAATAGAGTAGATTGTTTCAGAGTAGAGTGAAGTGGTGCAGGGTGGAGTGGCTCAGGATAGAGTGCACAGGTGTAGAGTAGAGTGGCGTAGGATACAATGAGAGTGGCGTAGAGTGTAGTGGCATCGAGTGCAGTGGTCCAGAGTAGAGTGGCGTAGAGTGGAGTGATGCAGAGTAGAGTGGTGTAGAGTGTAGTGGCAAAGAGTGCACTGGTACAAAGTGAAGTAGAGTGGAATAGAGTTGAGTGGTGCAGAGAAGAGTGCAGTGGTGCAGAGTAGAGTAGCGTAGAGTTCACGGCGGAGAGTGCAGTCGTGTAGAGTGGTGAAGAATGCATTGGCGTAGTTTGCTGCAGGGTAGAATGCTGTAGAGAAGTGGCATACAGTACAGTGGTGCAGAGCAGCATAGAGTATAATGACAGAGCGCAATGGTGTAGAGTGGTGTAATGTTGAGTGGTGTTTAGTGCAGTGGCGTATAGTGCAGTGGCGTAGAGTGCACTGGTTTTGAGTAAAGTGGTGTAGAGTGCATTGGCTTAGAGTGCAGAGGTTTAGGGGAGAGTGACGTAGAGTAGAATGTTGCAGCGTAGATTGCAGTGGATGGCATAGAGTGGAGTAGCGTGGCGTGCGGTGGCATAAAGTAGATGGTTTTAGATTAGAGTTAAGTAGGGTGGAGTAGAGTAGAGTAGAGTGGCCTAGAATGAAGTGGTGTAGAGTGTAGTGGCGAAGAGTGCAGTGGGGCATAGTACAGTGCATTGGCATAGAATAGAGTGGAGAAGAGAGGTGTAGAGTGAAGTGGAGAAGAGTGCAGTGGTTCACAGTATATTAGAGTGGCGTAGAGAGGATTTGCGTAAAGTGCAGTAGAGTGGTGCAGGGTAGAGTGCAGTGGCGGACAGTGCAGTGTTGCAGAGTCGTGAAGTGAAGTAGAGTGGCGAAGAGCGGAGTGGCGAAGAGCGGAGTGTTACAGAGTAGAGTGGCGTGGTGTAGAGTGGAGTGCTGCAGGGTAGACTGCAATGGCCTACAATGGAGTGATTCAGAGTAGAATGATGTAGAGTGTAGTGGCACAGAGTGCACTGATGTAGAGTGCATTGGTGTAGAGTGCAGTGGCACAGTGTAGAGTGGTATAGAGTTCAGTGGCACAGAGTGCAGTGTTGCAGAGTAGATTGCCATAGAATGCAGTGGCGTACAGTGCATTGGTGTGGAGTAAGGTGGTGTACACTGCATTTGCACAAGGTGTTGTGGCATAGAGTAGAGTGGTACATTGTAGAGTGGCGCAGAGTGGAATGGTGCAGCATAGATTGTAGTGGCATGGAGTAGAGTGCAGTGGCATAGATTGCAGTAGTGCAGAGTAGATTGTTTCAGAGTAAAGTGGCATGGAGTGGAGTAGTGCAGAGTAGAGTGGCGAAGGGTAGAGTGGAGTGGGGTAGAGTGGAGTGGGGTAGAGTGGAGTGGCGTAGAGAACAGTGGCGTACAGTAAATTAGAGTGGCGTAGAGTGCATTGGCAGACTGCATTGGAGTAGAGTGGTTCAGAGTGGAGGCACGTAGATTGGAGTGGCGAAGAGTAGAGTGATGCAGAGTAGCATAGAGAGGAGTGGAGTTGTGTAGAGTGCAGTGACGTAGTGTGAAGTGGTGCAGAGTAGTGTGCAGTGGCGTGGAGTGGTGCAGAGTAGGGTGGAGTGGGGGTAAAGTGGAGTATGCATGGTGTGGTAGCGCACTGCCATTACAGACAACACATTCAATTGAAATGACCATTACTTTTGCACAGACATACAGTTTTACAAATAAAAGTATACAGCGCACAAACGATAATGTGTGGAAATGTCATCACCTGGTGTATTGATTAGTTTTGAGCGTATTAAAAGACAAGTTTCCACCATCTTAAGAATTACCAGAATTACCCCCAGGAGCCAGCATGCTTGTCACATAAATCCTCTCACTTTGAAGTCAGAGAAAGAAAAGTAAACACCACACTCCCTCGAAAGACAGAGTCTGACATTTGACCTCTGTCTCTGAATGCACATCAAATGTGACAAGATAAGAACAAGATTTAAAGGCCTGTTTACAGAAAGCCAATACTGGTGGAATGATGCAGTAAATAGGGATTGGGCAACTCAAGCTGGACAGCCTAAAACAAATAAAGCTAGCAAATAGAAAGCAAGAAAATGTGAGTTACAAAACACAAAGCCAATGGCAAGCAAAAAGCAGAATGGATTCCCAAGGAAGCTTTCCGAATGTCCCCAAGATGTCGTTAGCAAACCAGACATTGTACTGTCTGCTAGGCTTCGACTTAAAAAGCTATTAGCCTACTCCAAACTGTGCGCCATGGCTCCCAGGGGAACCGTCAAACCTAGCCAGGGGAGCAGCGCACCAAGCACTTGAATACATTTAATGTTGAAGGGGTTGTTGGCTTAAGTTAAACTAATTAGACTTAAACGCATGATGTCGATGATTTGCAAGTGACATGCCTGAAGCTGTAAACGTAGTGCTTAATTGATGGCATGTCGAGGGAGATGACCTCCATATTTCACTGGATCCCCACATTCCAACACTCCCAAAGTAAGCGGTAGATGCCTGATTTATTTTGTTAGACTCGTTAATAGTTTCGTTTTTTCTAAATGCATTTTACACCAATGCAAGTTATCAGGAAAGTACAGTTGTCCGGTCTATTAAACACACTAAGTATTATTAAGTATTGACATTTGTACTTGAATCATAGGTACTTCCAGTACACATTTCTTTCAGTACACACACATTTCCAGACAGGCCTGCTCTCTCCTTGAGCACAGGGAAGTAAAACACCATGTACGGCATAATGGCAACTTTTTGAAGCAATAAAGAGGGGCGTTAAAAAAAAGAAAAGAAAAAAGAAAAAAAAAAGGGAATTTATTTTACTTGCATTGATTTGGAGGCAATTTTAGGGAGGAGACAGCAAAAATAAAGCTGTATGTGGTTTAAAAAATCATGAGTCACCCTGCTGAGATGTGTGTTTGCACGTATGACATGGGTAGAAATGGAAGTGCATGCAAATATTCTTCAAGGTCAGAAACACTTTGGCAATGGAGCCTACATGCATAGGGGTGCTATCTAGCACTGCAAGTGGGATAAAAAAGTTTGAGAGGGTACTCGAAAAAAGGCATGGGCAAAGAAGTGTAACTAGGAATATTGTATTAGAGGCGCCGCCTTAGTAAAACGAAACACCCTGCGTACATGATTATAATACCTTCATCAGCTTCATCCCAATTATTTTCAGGAAGAAAAATGCAAGTACTCCGGAGGCAGGGCTTACATCCCCCCCACCCTCCAAAAAAAGTGACAGTGGGGAGCCACGGGCAATGACCAATCGGTCAAGGGAGCCGCGGGTCGAAAAAGTTTGGGAACCACTGGCCTACTCCAAAAATGTGGCACCAATATATTGCAGATTTAGCTTTCCCAGGGGAAACAGTGTTGAGTATACACCCAACGCCAATAGGAAGCTAATAGGACTAGGTGATAATGACCCAGCGATTTATTTCCCATGCCGGCACCAAACCCATTATTCTAGACAAAAAAATATCATCTACTGTTTTTCAGTCTTTTAGAGGCTCTAGAACAGAGGAGATATTAACCTTGTCCATGCTGAAAAGTGCCTGGTACTGAGGTACAACCGCATTCCGAGGCTCAGTAAGAATCCGCACCAGAGTTTTCTCATCCAGGCTGTGCAGTGGAACCACCACAGGCAGACGCCCTACAAACTCTGGAATCATTCCGAACTCAATGAGATCCCTGGCTTCCACGTGTCTAAGCAGGCGGTCCTTCTCTTCAATATCTTGCACAGCATTGGACTCTGCACTGCTGTTGGCAAGATCTGCAGCCGCTGCAGCCCTTCTTCCCTTTCCAAGGTTCGATGGGGTTCCAAATCCAAGGTACTGCCAAAAACAAACAACAAAACACAGCTGTTTAATGCACCTGTGCTGAGTCATCTGTGAACATTAACAAAGAAAACCCTTTTTGCAAGGATGGTTCATGTAGATGGACTTTACTCTGCATACTCTTTACATCTTAAAATATCATCGGTGCCAGATGGGAACTTTTTTTATAGCTTGGCCACCATATACTCAACCAACTGATGACATTACAAGAGTATCAGACAGCACTGTCATCCTAACTTCAGTTCCGCAAAATGATCCTACTACTGACACAACAAGGACAACTCTTAGAAAGTTTATGAGAAGCGTGGTTACCAAACAAGTAATTTATGCACTGTTACTACCAAGGACAATTCCTACTGCATGACTCATTCTGCCACTTAAATAGCTTTTTCATTGAATGTCACTATTTGTATCTGAAGAGCTATAAATCTTGAATACAACCACAAGACTCTTTAAAAGGGAATAAAGAATACAGGGACGAGGGTAGGGGTGAAGTACTCATGTGCAGTCCGGAGACACTGGCTGATAAAACTGTACAGTATATTTAGTAAAGAACAAACATTTTATGAAAGGATACACAAACTGTTTTTAGATAGTAAAAGTTGGTCATCTTCAAATTCTAAAAATTAAAATAAGTGATCAGTAAACAATTTTCTTATACTATAAGCACATTCTGAAATGCAACATAGTATGTTTCTCTGACTTGACATCACAGGCATACAAGTCACAATATCATAAAAAATGTAATGCTGAAAAATGCAGAGTTAATGAAACTAAATTTATTACAAATCGAGGACCTGAGATTTAAGTGGTAATCCCAATCAAGGCAGACAGTGTTTCAGGCTAGCAATTATTTCATGAAATGCTCATCGGAGGAACACCTTCAAGACAGACAACTGCACGCAGTTCTGATGGCAGACACGGTTCTGCTTGCATCAACATATAGTACTGGGAATCAGAAGGGGCCCAGTGAACAAAGGTTGTTTTTCCATTCGACTTAAAGGACACACTGCACTGGCAGTTAATTAAAAATGACATTAATTAGCACAAAAGTTACATACCTTTTGTAACATTTATTCTGATGGATACTGTGTTGCATCTGGCGTTCTGCAATGTGGAAGGATGTAATTCGCACCGTCTCAATCGACCCCATCAGTTGCCAGAATTCTTAAGCCCAATAAGCATTAGATCCGGAAACAGAGGGGAGATGCAGGGGAAAACAGTGTGATACACAATTGTTTCGTTCTGCAGGTATATAATCTTTGAAAGTTTACCCACAAATTACTCTCAAATTTAGTTTCAGGAGGCTAGGATTAGCAACACAGAAGAAAAGATGCCTAGAAATATGCTGAATAACCATTCTTAAAAATAAGATTTCAGCCCTGGTATGTAGCAATAGTGTTCAATAAATAGACAGACCGAACACCGAATAGCTGCCTTGAAAATTTCCTTCAAAGGAACCGCATTCCTCTCATCCAGTTTAGTGCTGCTGGCTGCCTTATAAAAGATGAATGCCACCATCTTGCTTGAAACGGTCTATTTCGTAACAGCCTTAGAAGTACAACCACAGGTGATAATTTGTCTGTCCAACTGTACTCATCAGATTTGGTCATTTCGCACCTGAAAGCCCTCATAAGGTCTAGACTGTACAATATATGTCAAAGAAGGATGTGGCAGTGGGAAAAGGCTGGCAATTACAAATAGATAGGTTCTGCCTTTTGTTTTGATAGCTTCATCATCGAAGACACCTTGCCTTTTCAGAACATAGTGTATGGTAAATCTGCAGAAAATGCCTATAACTCATTTATCCCTCCTGTGTGTATTTATTTCAACCAGGAACAGTCTAAAAAAAGGGAAGCTATTAACGGAGCCAACAATTCCAAACTGAGATCCAACCTGAACCATGATGTTATGAATAATGATGCACCGCACAGGAGGAAACCTGTTGACGAAGTTCTTCAAAGAATGAAAAATGACAGCAAATTCAAACACTTCAAACAGAGAAGGATAAGCAGGCTTCCTCAATAAGACAGACATCACTGAAACATAACAGCTAGCACGTGGAAATCTTCTCTGTGAAGCTGCAAAGAAAATATAGAACTGCAGGCTATCGAGCCTTAAGCATACATAGAGAGGTCCCTGATCGATTCACCTGGTATTGTCCACAACAGTTTACCAGTAGGATCTCGTCGAATACATTTCAGTCTCATGAGCTGAACATGCAGTAGCAGACTGGTCAGGTTCAAGTGTAGGAAACTGCTTCCCTCAAGCAAAAGAAGCAACAAAAAGACTCACTTAAAGATACTGTTGGGACGGGAAGTCCTCTGCATGTCTCTGGAGAGAGTGTTTCCCCTGCCTTACGCTAATCTCCAGGCAAGTCACTCAAAAGCTACTGTATGGTTTCTAGATCCCTACCTCAGTGAGCATGACAATCATACATGTCCACTGAGGGTGTCCCAGTTTACATGGATTGAGACCCTAGAGCTTGGCTCTGAGGTCGCAGGGTATGCCTAGTGCACCCCTATTTTCCAGAGAGTGGCTACTGCCCTCTCTACCCAGGCTGTGGTAGAATGACAGAGGTGGCAGCAATAAATCTATAGTCAGGAGGGGTGAGCCACTAGCCACCCTCCTGATCAACTCTGTGCAGTCTATCCCTTGCCTGGGGTCCTGTTGCCTTTGTCTACCCGACATGTGTTTGAGAGCCCGTGGGTGTACTGGGGAGGGATGGTGAGTTGAGCCATTGTGTGGAATGCAAGCTGTTCTGCTGGACATCGCAGCTCCCCTGGGCCCCTCCCCATCTCCTTGGAGAGGCCTGGTGGGCTGGGGTAGACACTCAGCTCTTATCTGGGTTTAGCTGCACTGACTCTGCTAAGAGGATCCATCCCCGGTCAGTGCCTCCTGGTCTGGAGTTAATTAAAACTCCTTTTTAAAGGAATAGCACAGACTGGTACCAGGAAAGACAGTAGGTCATCTGTGCATGCTTTGGTCAGGCATTGAACACGCCATGAATGGTTTGTGATTGGAGGTGTAATCAGGTTACAAAAGTAGCAGACCCTCTGATTGTATCAGCCTATCAATCAGAGGTGATAAAAGCCTGGCCTGAGTGGACAGATGTTGTTCAAGATTGGTCTGAGACTGAGCAGGTCCGTCCAAAGGAAGCCAGCCGGGACCCGCTGTGTGAAGGCAAGATAAAGACACTTGCTCACTGCGTTCGGAATCTGGAGGAAGTTTTCTCTATGACGGATGAATTCTGCTGCCTGGAGTTCGATGAAGATCCAGGGCATCAGCAGCATGGGAGAAGACCAGCTGTTTCTGTGAGACTTGGTGAGCGGGCGCATTCAAGAAGGAAATTGCAGACAGCTGCGCAAGGAGAAAAGGAAGCTTACAGCACATCAAGGGAGCCAGAGAAGGTGAAGCTTGATTCTAGTCCTTGAAGGTGAGATCAAATCCCCTCTAATCTCCTCCCCTGCACTGTGGGAGCCTGTACAAGCATTAGCTGGGAACAGAGGCCAGTGAAACAGGCCCCCACCTTTCTTTTTGTGATCTCTGGGGGTATCAGGGTGAACTGGCACTCTGTCCAGCCACTGCCCTCCTACAGCTAGCCAGTGGCTACTGGACTAGTGGGACTCCAGAAAACTGTGCCAAGACATCAGGCACCTGTGATCAGATCCCAGAAGCCACTAGAGCAGAGTCCTCACTCATGACAGGAGGGCACTTCTGTTGCTTTGGGTGGGGGTTATGGGGCTGATCAAGAACCTTTGACTTCACATCATATGCTACAACTATATCCTTTCAATCCAAAGATTGGTATCAAGGCTCTAGCAAACGAGAGCAACCCTGTGCAACATGGTCTGTAATATGCAATGCTAATTGTGTGTTTTCATGTTTACTGTGTTTTTATAGTGCTTGGCGTTTAGGCGCTATAATACTGTTTGGGGTCAGAATTCTGGCCCAGAGGGTTGTAGAGACATCTAGTTTTCACTGTTTATCCTAGTTTTACTTGTAGTATAATTCTCTTGTGTGTATTAAAGTACTTTTCTTTTATAAAAAGTAAAGCACTGACTGCACATTGACTTTATCAGCTGGTAGTACGGTGTGCACTGTATTCTGAATGTCTAACCTCACCTCCTTGAGTAAGCCTTAGACTGCTCTGTCTCGCTACCCTGAGAGAGCCAAGCGCTGGAGAGGAGTACTTGGTTATCCAATTTTGGGTCCACTAGTGCGGAGGCCCCAGGACACCTGTGGGGAACACTCCAGTTGATGTGACTGGAGCGCAGTAACCCCAGAGTGCCCTGGTGCCCAGGAAGCCGGGTCTAACATATACCAAATCAACATTCCCCGATTAAGAACCACACAAATCCATGTCATTTGACTCTTCCTTAATCTGTTCAAGACACTCCGAATAACTGGAGAAAGTGGAAATGCATAAACCAGATTTCACTTTCAAGGAAACTGCACTGCCTTTTTGAGAGGGTCGCTCTTCAAAAAAATCAGGTGCAAAATAGGCACTTTACATTTTGGCACGTTCTGGTGTGATTCACCTGTGGGCACTTCACAAACTTGATGAGCTTTGTAACTCCATCTGGATGAAGACTTTGTGAAAATGACTGTTGAATGCATCCACTTGAACATTTGGCTTCCCAACGAAATGAGCATCTGAAAAGTGTATGTTTGTAAGTATAGTTAACGGCCAAATAATCAGAACCTTTCTGTACACCTAACCAGCCCCCTTATGGCTGATATAGAACCTGATAGTGATATTGTCATTCAAACTGAGAGGCTGGCCACCATGCACTTGGAGAAGTAAGTAAAAGACCTGCAACAAACCAATACCTTTTCCACCAACTGGCAAAACAAGTACTGATACGGACCCCATTGCTTGAAGTAGACCTAAAAACGCAAACCGAAAAACATAAAAATGATTTCTGCTACATCATGTATTGTTTTAGACTAGCTCTCAAAAAACAAAGTACGACAAGCAGAAAATCTTCTGCATTAGTTATCTCCTTTAGTTAAAAATTTACCAACAGACGAAGCGTTACATAAAGCATATTACATACTATAGAACTACATTGTCCTAACATTCTAGGAATAGCGAGAACTGAAACTAACTTTCCCAAATATCTAGCACGAATGAATGAAGAGGGATTTATAGAGCGCACTGCTACTCAAAGAGTGTCCCGGCGCTATACAGAGTGCAAGGAAAAGATAAAATGCTAAAGGCTAATCAGCGAAAAGTCAGGTCTTGAGTTTCTTTTTAAAAGGCCCCTCATCTTCCACTTGACGCAGTTCTAAGGGGAGCTTGTTCCAGGCTAGAGGTCCCAGGAAGGTGAAGAAGCCCTCCAGCTTTATATAGACGTACCTTTGGACTGTGTTCTGATAGCTATTCGAAGAGCGCAAGTTTCTGTTCGGGTTCTAGCGGGCTACCCTGGAGGACAGATAGCCCGGACCAGAGTGGTGCAGCACTCTGTGCATCAAAAGAAGGGGTTTGAATAAAATGCGCTTATTCACTGGAAGCCAATGCAGGTTCCGCAGATTTTGAAACTGAGCACAAGCCGAGCAGCCGCATTTTGGACCGTTTGGAATTTCCTTACCAAGTACTGTGGCAGACTTGCATATAAGGCATTCACATAGTCCAACCTGGACATAACCAAGGCCAAAACTACTGCTATCCTTACCGGGACCGAGATGAAATGCAGAAATATTTTTGCCATACTCAAGAGACCAAAACACATGCCAACAACTGTGTTGACTTGGTTGAGAAAAGCTGTGTTTATCAAACAACCCCCAGGTTTTTCACAGTATCAACTTGCAAGTTTGGCGGGGAGACCCCATCCGCCCAATGCATTTGCAGGTTTAGGTTGAAGTTGTGCCCAAAACTAAGAGCCTCTGTCTTTTCGGTGTTACATTTAAGTTGTTTGGTATTCATCCATTGAAAAACTGAACAAAGACAGGGTTTGATGGCACCCGGCTCAATCAACTCACCTTTCTTGAAGGAGAAGACAATCTGTGTATCATCTGCATAAGAGATTATCTTGGCCACAAAAGACTCAACCAGGGCTTCAAGCGGAGTCATACAGATGTTGAATATTGTGGGGCTAAGGGCTGAACCCTGTGGAAATTTAACTGCGACACCTCTGCTGCTAGAGGAACATGGCGGCAGCCAGACTTCTTGACCCCTCATCAAGGAAGGATTCATCCACTTCCAGGCAGTATCTCCAATGCCTATCTCCTGAAAGCGGGTGAGCAGCCTGGAATGAGGAACTGTGTCAAACGCTGCTGATAGGTCTAGCAATAGCAGGACTGCCCTAACCCTGCATCTAGAGTGTTTTTAATCAGTTCCGAGACTTCCAAAAGGGCAGTCTCTGTACTGAACTTTGGCCTGAACCAAGACTGGCTGGGGTGTAGTAACTCATTTGACTCAATATAGTTAGACAGCTGCAGATTAACAAACTTTTTCTACTAATTTAGCCAGCACTGGCAGCGGTGAAATGGGCCTATAATTGCCTGGAACATCAGGGTCGGCAGTAGTTTTAATTTTTTTTAGAAGAGGTATAATTTTAGCCTGTTTCCAGCAAGATGGAGCTGTGGTGGTTGCCAAGGACTTATTTAACAGAGAATTCCTCACTGGGTTAATAACGTCCACTCCCAGAGCTAAAAAAAAAAAAGAAAAAAAAAAGAGGGGCAGGAATCAGAAGGGGAGCCTGACTTGAGATTTAAAATGGCCACTCTACAGTCTTCCAACAAGATATGATTAAACTCGCAAATCTGCGAAATTCTTTACAGTTTTAAAAATGTCTGTTTTTTGCCCTTTCTAATCCTTCCCTCATAGAATTCCCTTTAAGTGGAATTAATCAATACAAGATAGTTCTTAAGTACTTGTATTTTGCTCTATCCTCGATACTGTAATTTTTGTGCCAAGCTATTTCTGCCTTTTTGCATATATTTTCCCCCTGTTTCAAGGTGTTATTAAACCAAGGACTCGAAATATTATTTCTACCCGGCCTGCGACCTGGGAGAGGGGCTAATCTCTCCACAGAGGTACGAATCCAGTTATTGACCTCCTGAGCATCACACTCAATTGACCCCAAAAGAGGAGACACTATTTTCCAGGGCAGTCAGCAGGTAATCTTGGAGAAAGGTCTAATTAGGCGAGGAGCAGGATGGCCATATAAACTACCTTGAGGGGAGGTAAACCAATTAAAATGAATCGGGTAGTGATCGGTCATGCTAGAGGAATAGGATCAGACAGACTCAAGCTTTGATTGGAAAATACTATGTCAATTGTATGTCCTCTCCTATGAGTGGATATAGAGAAGAGACAAATTGTGAGATGTCCAGTAAGGACCGAATATCTTTTAGGGTGATCATTTATTTATCAGAAGGGCAGTCCCAATGAATAATGAAATCGCCTAATATGAGACAATGAGAAAAACGCAAAAGAACTTGAGAGATTGTCTCAATAAGATAATTCAAGAAGGGACCTGCTGGTCTAAGAGGTCTGTAAATAAGAATGCCCCCTTTCGACTGCTGAGCATTCAATGAGAGACAGAAGCCCAGCGCCTCTGCTTCTAGTAAGTCTGTTGCCGGAAAAGTGGAACAAGTATAGGCGTCTTTGTAAATAATTGCAATGCCCCCTTCTCTCCCATTAGCACGGTTAAGGTTCTGCGTCATCTAGCCAGAAGGAATGGCCATTTCTATTACTGGTTTAGATGAAGCCGACAACCAAGACTCAGTAATAAATAGCAGATCTGGTCTATCATCCCAGAGGAGGTCATTTACAAAGACTGCGTGTTTTTGAGGGCAGCGCTCATTAATGAGAAAAGCTTTTATTTGTCCTAAAGCTTTAGGGGGGAGAGGGGGGAGGGTCCGAGGGAAGTCCATCATTGTAGTAAGAGGCTTTGACTCAAAGACAAGGCAGCATAGGGTGCAGGTAGATCCACTGTACACCTCGTGAAGATTTGTTTTTATGGGGCAGCTAATAGAAATTTTGAGGGCTAGTAGATCAGCTTTTCAATAACTAATTCTCACCCTTGGATAGCTTGTAAAATGTGCATAGTGCCCGGCGTTGGTCGCTTCCTGGACGCTGACAGACACAGATGGGCTTGCCTTTAGTGCGCTTTCGGTGCGCCAGCGGCACGCCTGCGCTTTCTGCATGTTCAAATAGCAACTAGAGCAGGGAAGCGAATGCGTAGTGGCATAGCCAGACCGCCGCCATCTCAAGTAGGCTACTGCAATAACACTGCACTTTAAATGCTCCAAGAAAGGCACACTAAAAAACCTTCCTCAAACAACCTCAACCAATAGAGCGGCAGAAAAATGAAAGTTATTTAAAATGGTACAGAAACGAGAATTTAAAAACTTTGAATATATAAAAAGGCAACAATAAATAGCCTTAGACTCCGCGATGAGATTAATGAAAGACTCTGCAAAGGAAGGAAACTAGTTCACCTCTTGCCCTTTATGTAAATTATCAATTACATTATGAACAAACATTGGCAAAGCCAATAGGTCTCGCCTATGCAAGAGCTATTGGGTTTGCCAATGTGTTTTAGCTATGTTGTACACCAGCATGGCTGATGTTCGGCATGGCTAAAAGTTTGTGGTGTAGAGGAGAGAGGACAGTAGTATAGAGTAGAGTGGTACAGAGTAGAGTGGTACAGAGTAGAGTGGAGAGTCGTGGAGTGTCATGGAGCAGAATGTCATGGATTACAGCGAAGTGCCCTGGAATAGAGTGGAGTGTTGTCGAATGGAGGCACGTATAATGGAGGGGTGTAGAGTAGAGGGGTGTAGAGTACAGTGGAGCAGAATGTCGTGGAGGGGTGTAGAGTGGCATAGCACGAAATGGAGTAAAGTGTTGTAGAGCAGCGCAGCACAGGGCAGAGTGCCGGGGATGACAGCAGAGCGCCGGGGATGACAGCAGAGCGCCGGGGATGACAGCCGAGTATCGTAGAGTGGTGTGGAATTGAGTGGAGTGGATTGGCGTAGAATGGAGAGGCCCAGAATGGAGGGAGGTAGAGTGAAGTATAGGGGGCATAGAGTGGCATAGCATGGAGTATAGTAAAGTGTCAGAGTGAAGTGTTGTAGAACAGAGTAAAGTGTCGTAGAGTGGAGTGGCCTGGAGTGGTGCACAGTGGGGTGGCTTGGAGTGTAGTTTGGTGGCTTAGAGTGTAGTAGAGTGGCGAGACTTAATGAAGCGGCACAGAGCAGGGCGGCACAGAGCAGCATTCTTAGAGTAGAGTGTTGTGGAGTGTCAGAGCAGTGTATCGTGGAGTGTCAGAGTAGAGTGTTGTGGAGTGTCAGAGTGGAGGGACGTGGAGGGGAATAGTGTGTCAGAATGGAGTGGAGCGTCGTAGAGTGTTATAGCACGGAGTGGAACATCGTAGAGTTTTGAAGCGTTGAAGGGAGAGTCGTGGAGTGGCGTAGTGTGGAGTGTCAGGGAGAGGAGTGTTGTAGAGTGGAGTAGTGGAAAGTGGAGTAGCATTAAGTACCACAGAGTGGAGTGTCAAAGTGGAGTGGAGTGTCAAAGTGGAGTAGAGTGTCGTGGAGTGTCATTGAGTGGAGTAAAGTGGCATAGAGCGTCAGAGTGGCGTGGAGTCACAGAGTGGAGTGGCGTACAGTGGAGCAGAGTAGAGAGGCATAGACTGTCGCAGAGTAGAGTGGCGTAGAGTGGAGTATAATATTGAGTGACAGAGTGGCTTGGAGTGGAGTGGCATAGCAGAGAGGGAAGTTGTGTCAGAGTGCCGTGGAGAAGAGTGTAGTAAAGTGGAGCTGCATAGAGTGGAGTATGCATGGCGTGACAGCGTACTGCCATTCCAGACAACACATCTTCAATTGAAATAACCATTACATTTTCACATACAGTTTTACTGATAAAACTATACAGCGCACAAACGATGAGTGGAAATGTCATCACCTAGTGTATTGAATTGCTTTGATCGTATTAAAATATTTGGTTCCATCACAGTTCAGAATTACCCAAAAAATTTGCTTTATGTGTGCTTTCCTAATTCTGATATATTCTGAAATATTTGCAGTTAGTTTACAGACATTTACATTTTGTTGAGTGCTAGAAAACATAACACCCTACAGCCTTCCGTCTCACATGGATACCCAGCAGGATCGTCACATAAATCCTCTCACGTTTATGTCCGCTAAAGAAAAATAAACACCAAGCTCCTTCGGAAGACCAAGCCTGGCCTTTGACCTCTGTCTTTGAATGCACAGCAAATGTGACTAGATAAGAACAAAATTTAAAGGCCTGTTTACAGAAAGTGAGCACTCATGGATGCTTTTATGGAAGAATACAAGGAGCCCTGCTAAACAGGCTATGCTCTACGAGATCGACTAACTCAAGCTGGACAGCCTAAAATTAATAAAGGCAGCAAATACAAAGCAAGCAAATGTGACTTACAAAGCCAATGATGAGCAATGGGCGGAATACATTCCGAGGGAAGCTTTTTGAATGTTCCCAAGATGTCTGTAGCAAACCTAATGACCACTTTGACTGCAGCTGGGATAGCAAAAAATAGCAATAATCTGGGTTCGATGGGTCCTTCTTGGCTCTCTGCCCCAGTACCACTGCACCTGCTACACCAATGGTACGCCCTGGGCAATATGCATTAGTATCCACACAGCCTAGCTACCAGCCAGTAACATTCGACAAGGGCATAGAAGCTGGCCGAATTTGAGGATGGGCAGGAAAAAAAAGGCGAGGAGAAGCTGTTCACAGGTCATGGTAAAGTCTGGTAGCCTCCTTCCAAAGGTGAAATGCCAGGCATGGGACATGGGCTTAGTCAGGCTTGCAATGGGAGGGAGGCAGCAATGCTTGAATGAGTGGCACTGGCAGATCTGGTGACCCAGTACTGGAAAACCAGGAATAGAGTGTGGCTGGGCTGGGATGCATTCCCTGAGCTGTATCATGGTCTCAGCAATGGAACAGTAATTGGTTCAGGATGGTATTAACGAGGAGCATTGGCAGGGCTGTTTGTAAGCTCCTGCACCGAAAGAGCAGAGATTCTGCAGGTCAGGGGTGAAGTGCTTTGAGTGGACTGTGGCATGGTCTCTGAATTTGAAGTGGAAGCTGCAGGTTATGATTGTGGTGCATTAGCAGAAGTCTATGAGGTTGACTCCGTGATTGAATGGTTGCAGGTGTGTCTTGTTATGATCGAGGTGCACTGGCTGAGCTGCCGGTTGGTCCCGGTGGAGGGACAGCAGTGGATACTGAAGGAAGATTGAGGTGCAATGGCACATCATTCTGAGAATGACAAGGTCCACAACACACATGGTTTAAGTAGCAGGATACGACTGAGCTGCATTGGCAGAACAGTGTACTGCCAGTCCTGGATTAGCAGGGAAGTTGCAGATTGTGAATGGGAGTTACTGGTGGCGCTGTGCACGCTCCAGTAATGGAACGGAAGAAGTGCTGCAGGAATTGAGTGCACTGCGAAAGCTACATATGGCTCTCAGCAGTTAGTGCAGCGGGATATGACTGAGGTGCATTAGAAGAGTGATATGTATGCTTAGTAATAGAAACGTAGGGTTGCTGCAGTCAAAAAATACTGGACGCAATAATGTCAGTTGCAAACACTGATTCATAAAGGAGAGAAGTCACAACAGAGACAGGGTTATAAATCGGTTTCAGTTTACAAAATAGTCTGTTTTTGTCACTGGGAGAACAGGTATAATAATTCACGAACCTCAGTTTCACTGTGTAAAACAAACTGGAAATTACTGTGGAACATCAGCAATTTGTAGGATATGATTTGCGTTGGCAACAGTGATAATAGGAGGGGGGGGTGGAGGGAAAATAATAGGAGGGAGGTGTTGGGGAGGAGGGAGGGAGTACCAGAGAGGCAGGATGCTTGAGGGGGGGAGCGAGGGAAGAAATAGTACCCTAATCGCGTCAGGAGCAGCAGACGGGCATGGATTAGGTTGAATCAATCTATGTTTGATACCTGTTGCATGGAGACAAGCAGAAGTGATGTGTGGCAGCGATGGCCAATTAGGAGACAGCAAAGAAGAGTGAAATTTAATCAAACAAATGCAATGGGCGGGTTTTAGGCCCTTTACTGAAAACAATAGTGTCTCGCAAGCGAGTGCAAGCTGTCGCAGGCTTGACCCAAAAAACCTCCGCTTCCTGAGTGCTTGATGGCTTTAAACTCAAAGTGGAGGAAGCTTGCATCCAAGAGGCAACTTACGAATAGTAAACATCGGAAGGAGACAAGAGGAACAAGCATATTCAGCACACTGATAAAGAATCAAAGTCATCTCCACCTTGCAGAGTTCATATGCGCTTCACATTCCCGGTCTTTCTCAGCATGAGAACACTCCGATTCAGCAAAATGGTACTTCCTGCCCCCACCTCCCATAATCACAAAAATCGCACTGGGCAAGTTTTATCCATAAGCTCCTCAATGGGGAGCCTATTTAGCACTTTAGAGTTTTCAAACACCTGCAGCGCTGTGGAACATGCTGGTTCAGGCCGCAGATACTCCCTAAATAGGGTCGTAGTAGTGAGGACCTTCCCTTTGCGTGAATAAACATGGCCCCGAAAAGCCCGGTCGGCACCACAGCCAGACCACTCACCTTGCCAAACACAAACATTGAAAACCACTCCTGGAGCCATTTCACAAATGATTCCTGAGCTCATTATTCATGAAATCTGGAGAGGAGCAAAGTCTGAGTGTGGGAGAGAAGGATTCTTGAGACCTCAACATTATGACTTTTAAAACATGTTTGAGATATCAATTTGTGTTTCTATCTAACCTTGCCTTCAAAGCTATCTTGAGGCGACCTACGCACAGCTATCATGTTCAACAATGACAACATACTCAGAGTTTATGAAAGTCAACGTTCACATCATCATAGCTTAAAACCGATTTGCTTGAAACCTAAAGGAAACTTTGCTCATTTTGAGAAAATTAAATTGGCCAAATTTCAGCTTGCCTGACCACTGGAACAGCCGGATAGGTTGAGAGAACATTGTAAAATCAAGATACCTAGCTGAGGAAAGGGAAACAAAGCGTGAGACAACAACCCTAGAGCTCTTAAGTAATCGAAAGTCAACATGCAGTGCTTTATAAAACTGTTTAATAGAGAAAAAGCATTTATGTGCTCTGTGCTGTTGCATCTGTCCAGCACCTACTGATTTGAGTGTCACACTTCGGCATTTTGTTTTTATAAATGTTTTATTTTGAAGAATAAGCAATTTTGCAAACTCAAAGGGAGTTACCCACATTGCCATTACAGAAATATACTGAGTATAAGGTATCCATTAATCAGTCATAGACATAAATGTGAGAACATTGTTACCACAGTTTTTGCATGGCACTGGGTTGTATCTGGTATCAGTTGAGGTCCGTCCTCACCATCTGTAGGCCCGTACTTTATGATGTTTAAAGGGACAGCCCCTGCTTTTATAGGCGACTTTCTTTGCAGCCATATACATGTCCATTCTCTGCCTCTATTCTTGTAAGGTAGGGACCTCCTGTGCCCCCATATCTTGGCCACATTCCGCTTAGCCACTACCAAGCCAAGGCCACTAAATAGGAGCTTGGCCCATGGGGCATCTACATCGTTAGGAATACCCAGGAGAACGTAGTGCGGCTCAAGTGGAATAGTGACCTCCAAAATGGCCCTCAATTCCTGCGTGATCTGTCCAGTACGTTTGAATGAGCGGCAGCTCCACAGCATGTGTAGGAAGGTCTCTCTGTCCCCATTACACGGCATACGTGTTGGGGATATCGCCCTCCCAGTCTGTGCAGTCTGTCTTGGTCATAGTAGAGCCTATGCAATATCTTGGGCTGTATTAATCTCAATCTGTACTTTAGTACTAGCAAGCATGAACAAGAGAGGGTACAAGGTACAACCCTGTTGGGTCCCCATCTCAATTGAGAACTCTGCCGATAGTGTACTATTCACACGCACTGCCGCTGTTGAAGTCCGATACAGCAACGCTACCCATTCCCTGTATTTAAGGCCGAAACCGAATTTCCTTAACGTTTGCTCATGGAAGGGACAGCATACAGCATCAAATGATTTTTAAGCATCTAGCGAGGGGAAGACATGAGAGGTTGGTCTATCTAATCGTCAGCCAGTCAATTGTGTGAGCGTCGCAAGTTGAGCCTCGTTAACCTACTGCCCACAAATACACTTCAGGCATTTTTGAACCCACACTGACAGCAGGTAAATTGAAATATCCCAGGCACATAATCGGACCCTTGAAACAAAGGTCAGAACTGTGGAGCAGATTGACTGGTAATCATTAGAACCTTTATTCTTGGCAAATTCTAAGGAGCTTTCAAATTGTTCTTGGTATGCGGACCTGTAATAAAAATTGGATTTATATAGTTAATGTATACACAAGGAAATAGTTTGCTGCGGACACAGTTCACCAAAGAATCAGAAAGTTTCTCCAGGAGGATTGCTCCTATGTTTGGAGAAGTGTGACTTTTTTTGGAATTTCTCGTGTCCCATGGACAACTATCTTTCCAGAAGGTCTTACATGTTTACACAATGTGTAAATTACTGCATACAGAAATAGGATTTTTGTTTCACCAAGGGAAAGAAATTATCTGTGAAGAAACTCCCCTATACTACATTAATTATGGGGGTAATCCATCCACATTCCCACTGTGGAAACTGACATACTCCTGCCCTTGGCAGGAATAAATCTACGTGTCTTTCTGCAGCGGGAAACTACCTGTAAATTTTTGTTGAGTATCCATAAACTTTAATTCTGGCTAGTACTCAACTTTCACAGGTGGACCAGCTTAAAATGTCCAACAAAGCTATCCATAAACCTAAACTTGCGAATAAGCACATTTCTCAGTACTGGTGCAATTACTGTATTCACACCTACACTTTATGCATAGAACATTTTGTTTAAAACGGGGTGCACAAAACAGTTTGTGCATGGAACTCTCAGTTTTCAATTAAGTGAAACGCATATGCGCCTACACTTGGTGTATTTACCCAGCATTAAGCATAGGTAAGGTTGAGAGCTTGAACACACAATTTAAACTCTACTCAGTTGCTCCTACAAAATAAAATTCAAGGACACTGTTGTGCCATCAACCGCATGTATCACATTGTAACAAGATTGCCATTAAATTTCATTACAAGACCGGAGGCTAACATTATGCATTATTCCTTTAATGCAACTTCAAGCAGCCATTTTAAAGTTAATACATCACAAAGCAAAGCTCTAGAATACTCCTAGGTTACAATGGCTACAAGGCTAGATAGATCTGCCTCTTTTAAATGCGGCTTCAAGCAGATAAGTTCTGTTTTTTTATTGCTCTCTATATTTTCTTCTCAATGTTGCATTGTATTGAGTTTAATCTTGATTATACCTTATATTATACCTAATAACATTTCCTGCTATCATTGTTTTCTGTTTAAACCTTTTTACTTTGCTGTTTATTAACATTCTATTAATATTTGGGCTTCTGCTGCTCCCAACATACCTCGGCGCTCCTGTCGCCTCCATCGAGCCTTCTACACCCTTTCGGAACAGAGACGCCACTCTCCCTTTCCGATTTCTGCCTTTCTTTCACCTTTATACTGACCGCAAGACTTTATAATTCATTGCGGTCCGGGCGCGGCTCTCCTCATGCTCCAATTTTCGGAGCGTGGGCCGCATCAGGACATATTTGTTCTCCGGTCCCATCCCGGTTCTTCCTTTTGGCGCGTATGAACTTCTCCGACTTTTCCGCTTTTCGGGCCTTCGTAAAGCCAGGGCCTCTCCTATTTTAGAGGAGAGGCCCTTAGCGAACTCAGAGTGACACGTTACGCTTCCTTGACGAAGCACGCGTAAGGGAGGTGCCCTAAAGGCATCTTCAATCTGTTACCTAGCAACTCATACGCTATTGCATACAGCTGATCACTCGCACTCTTTCTTGACGGTTGAGACGCTAGAGATCAGATAAGTCAGATTTTCATCGTGTGGAAAGAGATTAGACATAAATCAACTAATACTACTGCAATTAATAGATTTAATACTGCTCTTTTCATAGAATTACTCAATACTATTTTGAGGACTTCTATTTTGAAGACTGCTTCAACAGAATGACCTATTAACCGTTACTAAGCAGTCTATATTAATATAATACGTAATAAAACGCTTGGGCATACCTATAATAATTATAATCGGTGTTAACACCCTTGTCAAGGTCTTAACCCCTGTGATTCAAATTTTACTATGTCTGACGTTGAATCGGACGATTCGCTAGCCCAGGCCCCTACTCCCAACCCTAATGAGGAAATTATTTTAAAAATTATACAAAAAGAAATGCACTCATGCATGAGGGAGACTATAAATCAAATTGTTGCTGGAAAAAGACCCCTACCTGAATCTACCAACCCCAATGCTCTCCATGGAGTGCACATTGACGATTTATCTAAATGTGGGAGTAAAAGATCAAGGAAAAGCAACAATTTAGATAGGGAGAGCACATTAAGCACACTGGGAGGTCCAAGCACCTCGAACTTTTTGGGAGGCTTACGCACCTCACACCCTAAAGGAGGACTAAGCACCTCAAACACTAAGGGAGGCCTACGCGCCCCAAAAGTATCTGGTGCCCATAGTGGCACAACCTATCCCGACGCCCTAAGCGGCTCACTTTACCCTAGTGCTCTATCTGACCCCCACTTCATTGATGATGATCAAGGAACAACAGAATCCCTGGACGAATACATCCTTGACCTGGACCAGGATGATAATGACCCCGATTTTGCTCTCTCAGAGGACAAACTCCCCTCTTCCTCTAAGGAAATAGCCATTGATCCCTTGGGTGAGGAAATGTTCTCCCCTTATAACATTCAACACCCTGGGAGTTCCCAATGGTGGCCTCAAAACCATGTGGCCAAGTTTATCAAGAGGTGGATAAGAAAACCCCTTGAAAGAGACAAGGAATATCCTTAAAGCCGAATGCCCAAGACCTATAGTCCAAGATAAAATTTGTCTCACTCCAAACCTGGACCCAGAACTGATTAAGTTCTTATTTAAAATGGGCAGGGACCCTAGGAAGGGAATGGAGCGCTCCCTCAAAACCTGCCAAGACCGAATGCTTGATATGCTAGGTCCTTTGTGCAGAATGATTGATTTAATTGAAGAGAGCCATATTAACGGCTCTTCACCAAACATTGATTTGTTGAGGGGTTGGAGCCAGAGGACACTAATCCTCCTCAGCAACGCTAACGCAACAATTAACACCGAAAGAAGGAAAATTGTTTTATCAAAAATCAACCCTAAACTCTGTGACATGGCCAAAAAGGAACCCTCTGTCAACCCAAACAGACTTCTTTTTGGGGAGGAGATGATCCAGGGACTGGGCAAATACGTGGCAACATTCACTGCACTGGATAAGGCGCAAACTAACATGCGCAGAGTTTTTAACCCAAGTGTTTTTGCCAGGGCCGGCAGAAGGCTTCGCTTCATCAAAGACCCTTCTACAGACAACGGGGTTTTGGTCGTCCCTACCAGTCCAATCCCAGCTTCTACCCTCAGAGAGGAAGACCCTTCCGTTCAAGAGGCTTCAGAACGAGAGGTCAGAACTCCTCCAATACTCCAAGTAAGTACCTTTCCACCTCATCCTTCCTTTTCAACGGGGAAAGTGGGGGGGTCGCCTAAAACACTTTTTACACAACTGGAAACAAATTACACAAGACCCTTGGGTTCTACAGACTGTCCAGGGTATCAAAATAGATTTTACAGAAAAACCCAAACAAGTTACAACACCCAGAGTGTTAAATCTAACCCAAGAACAATGTTCTATTGTAGCAGAGGAAATAAACTCAATGTTGGTGAAGGGAGCAATTGTAGAGGTCCCCTGGGAATGCCGGAATTTCCTGAGCAATATTTTCCTGGTGGAAAAGAAGGGCAAAGGGTGGAGACCGGTATTAAATCTCAGAGAATTGAACAAATCACTCACCTACAGACACTTCAAGATGGAAGGTATCCATCTCCTCTGGGACATGCTTTTAGAAAAAGACTGGTTAGTGAAATTAGACCTAAAGGACGCCTACTTTACAATTCCAATGGCGCAAGAATCCCAGTGCTTCCTCCAATTTGCTTGGAACAATCACCTATACCAGTTCCAAGCTCTTCCCTTCGGTCTATCCTCTGCCCGCTAGTGCTTCACCAAAGTTATGAAGCCCATTATCTCAGTTCTGAGGGAAAGAGGTATCCGCCTTATAATCTATCTAGACGACATTCTCCTTATGTCTCAAGACCATTCTCAAATTCTAAAAGACGTGAATACTACCGTAAACTTAATAGAGAATACAGGTTTTATTATAAACAAAGAAAAATCAATCATGACTCCCTCGAGGTCTCTAGAGTTCCTGGGCTTCACAGTGGACACCGTGAAGTCTATGCTGCTACTTCCGCTGAAAAAGATATCCAAGATTCGAAAGGAGATGCGTCATGTCCTGAAACTCCATCTGTTAACCTTAAGAGAACTAGCCAGACTCCTGGGCCTCCTCTCATGGTCAATCCAAGCTATTTTCCCAGGCCCTTCAAAGGATGAAAGACAGAGCTCTCCGGTCTGGCCTTTGGTATGGAGACAAAATTCGCCTAGATTTGGAAGCCAAGACAGAACTGACCTGGTGGTTAGAAAATCTGGACGCATGGAATGGCAAAGCCATATTTGGCATTTCCCCGGAATTTGTCCTGGAATCAGACGCCAGCCTTCATGGCTGGGGTGCTTGCTTTCAGAATCAAAACACGGGAGGCTCATGGTCCTATTTGGAGAGTACGAACCACATACATTTTTGGGAGTTAACCGGCGGGCTTTATGCCCTTATGAGTTTCAAGCAATCCCTTCAAGGGAGGTCGGTCATTCTCAAGATGGACAACACGTCAGCCGTAGCCTACATAAATCGCCTAGGGGGCACCAAGTCACCAGACCTCTTCAACCTAGCAAAAAAGCTATAGATGTTCTGCCTAGAACACAAAATATCGTTAAGTGCAGAATACCTTCCAGGACAAAACCATGTCTGTGCGGACTGGAATTCCAGATTCCTAGTAGATCACACTGTCTGGAAACTGAACACAAACGTGTTAAAAAAACTAGATTACCTCTGGGGTCCCTTAGAAGTAGACCTCTTTGCGAGCAGACTGACCTGCCAACTATGCAAATACTTCAGCTGGATGCCAGACCCGGGTGTTATGGCAGTGAATGCCTTCCTTCAACCTTGGAAAGGAATTTATGGATATGCCTTTCCCCCTTTGCAATGATCCAACGCGCACTGCAGAAATTGAGAATGGAACAATCTTCAATAATCCTAATAACACCCTTTTGGCCGTCCTAACCTTGGTTTCCAACGACCTTGGAATTAACTTACGAAAAACCCTTTCTTCTCCCAGCTTCACCAGGCCTCCTAAGAGACATAGACTGTTTAGAACATCCCCTTCTTGAGAACGGGACTTTGAACCTTCTTGCCTGGAAAGTGTCAGGCGAGCCAATGAAATCGCTGACCTTTCGGCGCAGGCTTCTTCTCTCCTCCAAGAATCCTGGGCCCCCGGTACACACTATAGATACAACGGTATCTGGAAAAGATGGGTTCGTTGGTGGCTGGAAAAGAACCTGGATTCCGTGGAGGCTCCTATCGTACATGTAGCCAACTTTCTTGTCGAACAATTTGGAAGAGGTCTTACTTATAGATCAATTAACTGTTATAGATCAGCCATTTCTGCAGGTCATTCCCTTTTAAATGGTAGATCTAGTGGTAAGAATTCTATAATATGCAGAATTATGAAACGCATCAGGCTCAAAAGACCTCCTAAACCTAAATACGAAACACTATGGGACGTAAAATTATTACTTGACCTCTTTTGTAACTGGCCCAATAATAATCTGCTAGATAATAAAAAACTTTCTATTAAACTAGCTTCTCTTCTGTCCAATATCCTGTCGTAGGGTTTCAGATGTCAAAGCATTGGAAATAACCAATAGATCATATGACGCCTTCGGTGTCAGATCTGAAATTATCAAACGAACTAAAACCATGTCAGACATGATTTTTTACCCTAGGTTCGATGCTTGCCCAAAGTTATGCGTTGTACACTGTATGAAGGAGTATGATGCAAGGATGAACAAACATCGCACTGCTGGTGTAAACCAGCTTCTTATTTCCTTTGTCAAGCCCTTCAAACACGTCTCCTCTTCCTCTATAGCTAGATGGGTTAAACTAGCTATGCGAATGGCAGGTGTTGACCTCCAAAGATTTCAAGCTCATTCTTTAAGAGGCACTATGGCTAAACAATCTTTTTGGAAAGGAGGTAAGTTAGATGATATTCTTAAGGCGGCCGACTGGTCCAGTTCCTATACCTTTGCAAAACATTACTGCAAACCTGTAGAACATATGTCTGATGTAGTTTTACTAGACTACCAACATGCATAATGGTAGCCTCCGGTCTTGTAATGAAATTGCGATTCTCCTATTACCATGACCAGCTTTGCAGATAGGGGAACCCTTTTGTGGGTTTGCAAAAGCAACAAAAAGTTGGTGTGTTTTGAGAAAAGGTTTAGTCCTTTCGATGTAATACATTAATGCCCTTTTAACATCGAGGGCGCGTAGAGCTCTTTCTGCTGCTGAACCTGGTTTAGGAAAAAAATGATGGTACCTCAATTGTTTGGTTCTCATGGAATGCGGAAAATACTTTAGGGAGGAACTTTGGGTTAGTCCCAAGTACTAATTTATTTGGATAATTTTGGAAGAAAGGTTCTTCTAAAGTGAACGCTTGAAGCTCGCTTATTCGCCCGAGAGATGTGATAGCTACTAAGAATGCTACTTTCCATGTGAGGAACTGTAATTGACATGAATGTAGCGGTTCATAGGGTGGTCCCATGAGTCGGGTGAGAACAATATTTAGGTTCCAGACTGGTGCTGGTGGGATAGAAGGTGGAATGACTCTTTAGTCCTTCCATAAATGCTTGGATTACTGGAATTTTAAAGAGCGACATATGTTTTATGGTTTGCATGTAAGTGGCAAGAGCTGCTAAATGTAATCTAATAGAGATACATGCAAGGACTGCGTGGTTGTAAATGAAGTAGACAACAAACAAGGTCTTGCACTGCTGAAGAGAGTGGCTGGATTTGTTTGGCCAAGCAGTAATAGACAAATCTTTTCCATTTGGCTGCATAACAGGCTCACGTGGTTGGCCTGCAAGCTTGTTTTAGAATGTTCATGCATTCTTGTGGTAGATTGAGGTGTCCACATTCTAAGACCTCAGTAGCCAGGTCGCCAGATTGAGCTGTTTGGGATTTGGATGTCTCACCTGCCCCTGTTCCCGAGTTAGAAGATGTGGCCAGAGAGGCAGTTTCTCATGTGGAACCACTGACAGGTGTAGCAGGGTTGTGAATCATGCTTTCCGCGCCCATGTTGGGGCTATTAGGATTAGCATAAGGGATGTTTGTGTTAGCTGTAGGAGAGTAGGATCTGCTTCACATGGGTACCCCCACTTTTTGCTGATGGCTGGGGCCCTGCTAATCAGAACCCCAGCCTAGCTGCTTCCTCTCTAAAATGGTTTCCATGTGCCTTAGGCACATCTCGGATTGGAATCTGGAGTGCCCTTGTAAGTCCCTAGTATATGGTATACTATGTACCTAGGGCATAGGTACCTCAGAGGCCTGCCAGGGGCTGAAGCATGTATTGTGCCACCCCTGGAAGGCCAACCAAAAGGACACCACAGGTCTGCTACTGCAGCCTGGGTAAGGTGGTGCATGCACCCCTTACTGTGATATAGGCTACCTATATCACTACATACATACACACATATAAACCTATAAGTCACTCCTATGGCAGGCCTTGTCAATCCTGAAGGCAGAGTGCTTGGTTCCTATGTGAGAGGGTGCCCCTGCATGGGCAGAGCCCCTCTGCAGCGTTCGGAGACCCTTCTCTGATGCTGTTTGTAGTGCAGCCTGACCATATACTCTTAAGCGCATTATAACCTCGCGTTAAATGCTAACTTTGGGATGGCTGCACGGAAACTTGTCGTGTTTGGTGTCAAACATCTTGGAATACTACCCCCGCCAGTTCTGGCGGCGGGGTAGCATTCCACCCTTCTAGAGGGAGAGACATGTACACACCGGCCTGCCCGGTAACTTCTTTCCAAGCCCTGGCATCACAAAATGGATGCCGCTGCCACAGACACGAGTCTGGCCTCCTGCTGCTGACCGAAACTCCGGCAGGGGAGGCCTGGACAATAGGTTTCCTGTTGCAGGGAGGTGTAACCACCTCCCCAGACAGGATAGTGTGTATTGGGGCTGGGCGGGAGCACTCTCTGGTGCTTTGAAGTCCTGCACTGGGGGCACATTTGGTGTCCCTGTGCATACCCCAGTTCAAACCGGCTCAGGGGCTTTCAGCCCCTGCTCTGGCGCGAAACTGGACAAAGGGAAAGGGGTGTAACCACCCCTCTGCCCTGACCCTCCCATAGGTGGGTCCCCAGAGTATGTCCAACCCCCTATCTTAGTATAAGTATGGGACCCCAGTCCTTAGGACTTTAGATTTACCTGGACGAAACTCTGACACAGAATCCTGGACCTTCGACGCTCTACGTTAAGATTAGAGAACTGAAGAATCTCCCTTGGGGTCAAGGAGTGTCTCCCCTGCTTGGCAGGCACCAAAGAAGCAATTGTCCGGTCTGCATCGCTGAAGCTCCCGCCGGACGCCGAAGTCTTTGCATCACCAGAAGTGGATTTCCAGACCCCCGAGGCTGCCCTGAGTCCCCAGCAAAGCTGAGGCCCGTAGCTGTCGTGGGTAACGTGGAACCGTGACCCCTGGACACTGAGCACATTTGCAAGTGCATCCTCTTCCTGGGCTCCCACGAAGTTGTGCTTTGGGCTCCGAGTAGCCCCCGCCTCCAGCACCGACTGCACCGAAGATCACTGGCCTCCACTCCACGAGTGTCCCGTGAGCCAGCTCCAAGTGCGTCCACTCGAGGCTCCTTCGCGGTCGCTAGTCCGTTGGCTAGTAGGCCCTCCCGAAGGCCAATCTTCTTCTGCTTGGGCTTCCCTGGTTGCTCCAGGCGTGCCCTTACTTACCCTCGCTGGGTGAGTCCCTCAGACCTTGCTGGTCTGCACCACCGTCCTCCTATTTCCACGAGACTTGCCGTTGCCAAGGCTTGTTGGGTCCAATCCGGTCGCCGACACCCCTGCAATCGACAGACGTCGTGGGACAGCTCGAATCCAGCTCCTGGTCGTCGTCGACGCCTCCTGGACCTCGTGGCTGAAGAGTCAAGACGACCGTCAACCTACCTGAAGCACTCGACATCGGTGGGCATCCGCTCATCGCCTTCCTGGTCACTGGCTAGTGACCCAGACTCTGTCCCCTCTGCTTTCAGGTTCTTCAGATCTTCGATCCACCTTTGGATCCACCCGAACACTTTCGACTTGGCCGCCAGCAGCACTTTGCAGCAGATCGCCATTGAAAACGACGACGAAACCCGACCCCGAAAGACACCTATGCACCCGGCTTCCCTGGGTGAGGTAACACGAGTACTCCGGTGCTCCCGTGGGTATAGACTCTAGAACGACCCAGTTCTAAAAGGGTTTGCTCCAAGTCCTCTTCTAAGTGTCCCTTTTCTTTAAAATTCCAACCGCGACTTTCCATAGAAGTCAACGGCGATTCGCGGCTGTGTTCTCACACTGCACGCGTCCCCCGTTGGTCCCCTGTGTCACTACCTTGGGTGGTTCCTTGTGGTCCAAGCACTTCTACAGGCTCTAGGCCTTGTGTCTAGCTCAGTCGTGGTTCTTATACCACTTTATTGGTATATGGTTTGGTACGCCCCTAGGGCTCAAACGTGTATTTGTGCTATTACTGTTGATAACTAACTTATAACTTATGTACTTCGAACTCTAGCCTCATAAAGAGACTAGAGGGTGTGTTTAGCAATAAATACATATATTTTGAATATATACCTGGTGTGGTCCTCTTTCATTTGGTCACTCAAGAGATTATAGGCTGGTAAAACAAGCTGCTTTACATTCCTTCAAGACTTAGCCTGAAGGCTGCTCTCCATAGCTACCACTAGGATAGCTTTCAATAAAGGTTGTCTTTAACCTATCTCCAATAAGGGGTTGTTTGGACTGGTGCAAGGTGCCCACTATAAATAGTGGACAGCATATACCAGGCCAACTTCTCACATTGGTGTGCAGCGTGTGGGATTCCAGCTTGCTATTGTTTTACCAGATAATCTCAATTGAATTGATCAACTGAAAACCACTAAGGGTACCTTAGGTACATATAAATCAAGCTTAGTATACAGTAAGTTCTACTGAACTTAGAGTTGTGTGTTAAGGGATAGCACACCCTTTCTACAACTCAAGAGAGTTTAGTAGGCCACACTAGAGTAGGTAGTGCATACACCACACCTCACTAGTAATGTCTTCGAAGCCAGGACCCAGTGAGTCCTTGCCAGAAGCAAGTGGGCTTCTTCCCTCCAAGTATGATAAACTCCCATTCTTGGAATTGAGAGCATTATGCAATACTAGGAAGCTGAAGGCAGGCAAAAGTGCCAGCACCCAACACCTCAGGAAGGTGTTACTGGCTGATGATCTCAGCAGGCCCCTAGGGTCTGAAGGGGTAGGCAGAGAGGGTGGGGCAGAAAATGAGGAAGGGGTCAGGGTTGAAGAAACCCAGGGCCCCCCCTCTGAAACTGGCCAGGAAGGTGAAAATGACCTTGACCTGGAAAACCCAATTCCTCCTGTGGAGGAGGAGGAGGAGGATCAGAATGACCTCCCCTTTGTCCCCCCAGGAAGAATTGTGAGTGTGCCCAGAAGGTCTAGATCTCCTTCTCAGGAGTCAAACCACTCTGACACCTCAGTAGGGACCTCTGTCTCCTCTCGTGGAAGGGAATACTCTTGTGAGAGGAGGAAGAGACTGATTCAGTATGAGCAAGCCCAGCTTGAACTCAGAAAACAGCAATTGGCTATAGACAGGGAGTCCCTAGATCTCTATAGAGAGAGAAAAAAGTTGGGACTAGAGTCCCATGGTGGCAGCAATTTCCCCAGAGATAGGGAAAGGTCTTATGACCATAGAAACCTGAGCAAGATTGTCCCTCCCTACCAGAGTGGGGATGACATCCACAAATGGATAACTGCACTGGAGAGGGCCTGTAAAGTACAGAGGGTCCCTCAGGAGCAGTGGGCAGCAATCTTGTGGCTCTCCTTTGCAGACAAAGGTAGAGACAAGCTCCTCACTGTAAGAGAAGAGGATGCTGACAATTACAAAGTCTTGAAGAGTACTCTGATTGATGGGTTTGGCCTAACAACTGAACAATACAGGTTAAAGTTCAGAGATACCCAAAAAGCACAGACTCAAGACTGGGTAGACTATGTGGATTGTTCTGCTAAGGCTCTGGAAGGCTGGTTGATGGGCAGTAAGGTGTGTGACTTCACAGGATTGTACAATCTTATCATGAGGGAGCAGATTCTTAATAACTCAAAATCAGCTGTTGCATCAGTACCTGGTGGACTCTGATCTGACCTCTCCCCAAGAAGTGGGAAAGAAGGCAGACAAATGGGTCAGAACCAGGGTGAGGCAGAAGGTACAGAACCAAGGTGGTGACCCAAAGAAGCAAGATTCTAAGAACTCTGATAAGGGTGGGGAGAAGGGTAAAGACCAGAAGTCTTCACAAGGCCCCCAAAAATCTTCAGGTGGGGATTCACAGTCTAACAAAGGGAAAGGCCAAAAGAAACCATGGTGCAAGGTCTGTAAGCAAAAGACCCACTGGACCAGTGATTGCACAAAGTCCAAAGACTCTATTCCAGCCCCCACCAATGCCCCTAAGGCACCTGTTCCCCCTAGTACAGTTACAGTTGGTGGTGGGAGTACACAGGCCAAGGGTTTAGTAGGGTTGACCCTGGGTAAGGAGATGAGCTCTGACCTAGTCAGAGAACTCACTCAGGCTGTCCTAGTCTGTGATGGAGGCATGGATGTGACCTCCTCTGTGAGTCCCAGTAATCTGGGCAAGTACAGGCAACAGCCCTTAATCAATGGAAAAGAGGCTTTGGCATTTAGGGACACAGGGGCAAGTGTCACCATGGTGACACAAGACCTTGTGAATCCTGGGCAGATTATACTTGGTGAAATGTACCAAGTGACCAATGCTAGCAATGTCAGAACAGACCATACTCTGGCAGTTGTTAACTTCTCCTGGGGAGACCTACCAGTTGAATGCTTGCTTGGCAATGATCTGGAAACTTCAGCTTGGGCAGAAGTGGAGCTCATCCCTGCAGATGTGTTTGCTGTGACCAGGTCACAAGCCAAAATGTCTAACACTGAACAGGCCTTGGATTCTGGAATAATGGACCAAGGGCCCTCCAAGAAGAGGAGTAGTAGGGTAAAGGCAGTGCCTTCCCCCCTTGGCTCAGAAGGAAGATCAGTCTCTTGAGGGGGATGATCTCAGTCCTGAGGAAGGAACTGTCCCAGAGGAGCTTGAACCTGAACAGGTTGAGTTCTTGGGGACAGGGGGCCCTTCCAGGGCAGATCTGAGCCAGGAGCAGCAGAGCTGCCCCTCTCTTGAACCCCTCAGACAGCAAGCTGCTGCTGAGGCTGCTGGGAAAGCTAGTGGTCCCCATACAGTGTATTGGGATGATGGACTCTTGTACTCAGAGTGTAGAGACCCCAAGCCTGGTGCCACCAGGAGGTTGGTCATACCTCTGAAGTTCAGGGGCTTCCTATTGACCCTAGCCCATGACATTCCCTTAGCAGGTCACCTGGGCCAGAACAAGACTTGGGACAGAATTGTCCCTCACTTTCACTGGCACCACATGTCTGAAGACACCAAGGAGTTTTGTCGCTCCTGTGTAACCTGCCAGGCCAGTGGCAAGGCAGGTGGCACTACAAAGGCCCCCTGATACCACTACCTGTGGTGGGGGTTCCCTTTGAAAGGGTGGGGATTGACATTGTTGGTCCCATGGATCCCCAAACAGCATCTGGGCACAGGTTTATCCTGGTGGTAGTGGATCATGCCACCAGGTACCCAGAGGCTATTCCCCTTAGGACAACTACAGCACCTGTGGTGGCAAGGGCCCTCCTGCGAATTTTCTCAAGAGTGGGCTTCCCTAAGGAGGTTGTATCAGACAGGGGTGCTAACTTTATGTCTGGATACTTGAAAGCAATGTGGAAGGAGTGTGGAGTGACTTACAAGTTCACCACACCCTATCACCCACAATGCAATGGTTTAGTTGAGAGATTCAACAAAACCTTGAAGGGCATGATTAAAGGGCTCCCAGAAAAGCTTAGGCGAAGATGGGACATACTCTTGCCCTGCCTTTTATTTGCATACAGGAGGTGCCTCAAAAGGGGTTGGCTACAGCCCTTTTGAACTTTTGTTTGGTCACCCTGTCAGGGGTCCATTGTGCTTGGTGAAGGAAGGATGGGAGTTACCTCTCAAGCCCCCAAAGCAAGACATAGTGGACTATGTACTTGGTCTCCGCTCCAGGATGGCTGAGTACATGAAAAAGGCAACTAAAAACCTTGAGGCTAGCCAGGAACTTCAAAAAGCCTGGCATGACCAAAAGGCTGTACTGACTGTTTACCAGCCAGGACAGAAGGTGTGGGTGCTGGAGCCAGTGGCCCCAGCAGCTCTCCAAGACAAATGGAGTGGACCCCATACCATTGTTGAACAGAAGGGTGAGGTTACCTATTTAGTGGACCTAGGAACACCCAGGAGTCCCCACAGGGTTCTCCATGTCAACAGGTTAAAACCATATGTGGACAGGGCAGACATGGGCTTGCTCATGGCTACTGATGAGGGACAGGAGGAAGAGAGTGACCCACTCCCTGACCTGCTCTCACAGAACCCTGATGATGGGTCAGTGGATGGTGTAGCCTTGGCAGGCAGCCTCACTGCCCAGCAGCAAACTGATTGCAGACAGGTGCTCAATCAGTTCAGGCACATATTCTCACTGACACCCAGTCAGACCACCCGGTGCACTCATGAAGTGGACACTGGGGACAGTCTGCCTATTAAAAATAAGATTTATAGGCAACGTGACCATGTCAGGGACTGTATCAGGACAGAAGTCCAGAAGATGTTGGATTTGGGAGTTATTGAACCCTCAGATAGCCCTTGGGCTAGTCCAGTGGTCCTTGTGCCAAAACCTCACACCAATGGTGGGAAAAGAGAGATGAGGTTTAGTGTGGACTACAGGGGTCTCAATGCAGTCACTAGGACTGATGCCGATCCAATACCTAGGGCAGATGAGCTAATAGACACTTTGGCCTCAGCCAAGTATCTAAGCACATTTGACCTGACAGATGGCTACTGGCAGATCAGACTAGCTGATGATGCAAAGCCAAAAACAGCATTCTCAACCCCTAGTGGACATTATCAATTTGTGGTGATGCCCTTTGGTCTGAAGAATGCACCTGCCACTTTTCAGAGGTTGGTGAATACAGTCCTTACAGGTCTGGAAGCCTATAGTGCAGCATATCTAGATGATATTGCTGTCTTTAGCTCCACCTGGGAGGATGACCTGGTCCACCTCAGAAATGTTTTACAGGCCCTGCAGAAAGCAGGCCTGACTATCAAGGCCACCAAGTGCCAGATAGGGCAGAGTCAGGTTGTGTACCTGGGCCACCTTGTGGGTGGAGGCCAGGTTCAACCCTTGCAGAGCAAGATCCAGACCATCATGGACTGGACTGCTCCCATTACCCAGACTCAGGTGAGAGCCTTTTTAGGCCTGACTGGGTACTATAGGAGATTTGTCAAGGGGTATGGATCAATAGTGACACCCCTGAATGACTTAACTTCCAAGAAAATGCCCAAAAGGTTCAGTGGACAGTTAGCTGTCAAAAGGCATTTGATGACCTAAAGCAGGCAATGTGCACTGCTCCCATTCTACAGAGTCCTGATTACTCCAAGAAGTTCATTGTCCAAACAGATGCATCTGAATTGGGGGTAGGGGCTGTACTGTCACAATTGAATGATGAAGGTCAGGATCAGCCAGTAGCTTTTATTAGCAGAAGGCTGACCCCTAGAGAGAAACGTTGGTCAGCCATTGAGAGGGAGGCCTTTGCTGTGGTCTGGGCTCTGAAGAAGTTGAGGCCATACTTGTTTGGTACTCACTTCCTTGTTCAAACAGACCACAAGCCCCTCTTATGGCTAAAACAAATGAAGGGTGAAAACCCCAAACTGCTTAGGTGGTCCATTTCCCTACAGGGGATGGACTTCACAGTGGAACATAGACCTGGGAGTAACCATGCCAATGCAGATGGACTCTCTAGGTACTTCCACTTAGAACATGAAGACTTAACTGGGCAAGGTTAGATTAATGTCCCTACGTTTGGGGGGGGGGTTGTGTAGGAGAGTAGGATCTGCTTCACATGGGTACCCCCACTTTTTGCTGATGGCTGGGGCCCTGCTAATCAGAACCCCAGCCTAGCTGCTTCCTCTCTAAAATGGTTTCCATGTGCCTTAGGCACATCTCGGATTGGAATCTGGAGTGCCCTTGTAAGTCCCTAGTATATGGTATACTATGTACCTAGGGCATAGGTACCTCAGAGGCCTGCCAGGGGCTGAAGCATGTATTGTGCCACCCCTGGAAGGCCAACCAAAAGGACACCACAGGTCTGCTACTGCAGCCTGGGTAAGGTGGTGCATGCACCCTTACTGTGATATAGGCTACCTATATCACTACATACATACACACATATAAACCTATAAGTCACTCCTATGGCAGGCCTTGTCAATCCTGAAGGCAGAGTGCTTGGTTCCTATGTGAGAGGGTGCCCCTGCATGGGCAGAGCCCCTCTGCAGCGTTCGGAGACCCTTCTCTGATGCTGTTTGTAGTGCAGCCTGACCATATACTCTTAAGCGCATTATAACCTCGCGTTAAATGCTAACTTTGGGATGGCTGCACGGAAACTTGTCGTGTTTGGTGTCAAACATCTTGGAATACTACCCCCCGCCAGTTCTGGCGGCGGGGGTAGCATTCCACCCTTCTAGAGGGAGAGACATGTACACACCGGCCTGCCCGGTAACTTCTTTCCAAGCCCTGGCATCACAAAATGGATGCCGCTGCCACAGACACGAGTCTGGCCTCCTGCTGCTGACCGAAACTCCGGCAGGGGAGGCCTGGACAATAGGTTTCCTGTTGCAGGGAGGTGTAACCACCTCCCCAGACAGGATAGTGTGTATTGGGGCTGGGCGGGAGCAATCTCTGGTGCTTTGAAGTCCTGCACTGGGGGCACATTTGGTGTCCCTGTGCATACCCCAGTTCAAACCGGCTCAGGGGCTTCCAGCCCCTGCTCTGGCGCAAAAGTGGACAAAGGGAAAGGGGTGTAACCACCCCTCTGCCCTGACCCTCCATAGGTGGGTCCCCAGAGTATGTCCAACCCCCTATCTTAGTATAAATATGGGACCCCAGTCCTTAGGACTTTAGATTAACCTGGACAAAACTCTGACACAGAATCCTGGACCTTCGACGCTCTACTTTAAGATTAGAGGACTGAAGAATCTCCCTTGGGGTCAAGAAGTGACTCCCCTGCTTGGCAGGCACCAAAAAAGCAATTATCCGGTCTGCATCGCTGAAGCTCCCGCCGGACGCCGAAGTCTTTGCATCACCAGAGGTTGATTTCCAGACTTCCCCGAGGCTGCCCTGAGTCCCCAGCAAAGCTGAGGCCCGTAGCTGTCGTGGGTAACGTGGAACCGTGAGCCCTGGACACCGAGCACATTTGCAAGTGCATCCTCTTCCTGGGCTCCCACGAAGTTGTGCTTTGGGCTCCGAGTAGCCCCCGCCTCCAGCACCGAAGATCACTGGCCTCCACTCCACGAGTGTCCCGTGAGCCAGCTCCAAGTGCGTCCACTCGAGGCTCCTTCGCGGTCGCTAGTCCGTTGGCTAGTAGGCCCTCCCGAAGGCCAATCTTCTTGTGCTTGGGCTTCCCTGGTTGCTCCAGGTGTGCCCTGACTTACCCTCGCTGGGTGAGTCCCTCAGACCTTGCTGGTCTGCACCACCGTCCTTCTTCTATTTCCACGAGACTTGCCGTTGCCAAGGCTTGTTGGGTCCAATCCGGTCGCCGACACCTCAGCAATCGACAGACGTCATGGGACACCTCGAATCCAGCTCCTGGTCGTCGTCGACGCCTCCTGGACCTCGTGGCTGAAGAGTCAAGACGACCGTCAACCTACCTGAAGCACTCGACATCGGTGGGCATCCGCTCATCGCCTTCCTGGTCACTGGCTAGTGACCCAGACTCTGTCCCCTCTGCTTTCAGGTTCTTCAGATCTTCGATCCACCTTTGGATCCACCCGAACACTTTCGACTTGGCCGCCAGCAGCACTTTGCAGCAGATCGCCATTGAAAACGACGACGAAACCCGACCCCGAAAGACACCTATGCACCCTGCTTCCCTGGGTGAGGTAACACGAGTACTCCGGTGCTCCCGTGGGTATAGACTCTAGAACGACCCAGTTCTAAAAGGGTTTGCTCCAAGTCCTCTTCTAAGTGTCCCTTTTCTTTAAAATTCCAACCGCGACTTTCCCCATAGAAGTCAACGGCGATTCGCGGCTGTGTTCTCACACTGCATGCGTCCCCCGTGGGTCCCCTGTGTCACTACCTTGGGTGGTTCCTTGTGGTCCAAGCACTTCTACAGGCTCTAGGCCTTGTGTCTAGCTCAGTCGTGGTTCTTATACCACTTTATTGGTATATGGTTTGGTACGCCCCTAGGGCTCAAACGTGTATTTGTGCTATTACTGTTGATAACTAACTTATAACTTATGTACTTCGAACTCTAGCCTCATAAAGAGACTAGAGGGGTGTGTTTAGCAATAAATACATATATTTTGAATATATACCTGGTGTGGTCCTCTTTCATTTGGTCACTCAAGAGATTATAGGCTGGTAAAACAAGCTGCTTTACATTCCTTCAAGACTTAGCCTGAAGGCTGCTCTCCATAGCTACCACTAGGATAGCTTTCAATAAAGGTTGTCTTTAACCTATCTCCAATAAGGGGTTGTTTGGACTGGTGCAAGGTGCCCACTATAAATAGTGGACAGCATATACCAGGCCAACTTCTCACATTAGCTTTTGAACCATGTAAGGTTTGAGTGAGAGAAGGGGGGGGGGAAAGCGAAGCAAATATCCTTGACCAGCTGATCCATAGAAATTTGACTTTGGATTGTGGGTGAGGAAACCTGGAGGTCAAGCCTTGGCATTTTGCATTATGGTGTGTTGTGAAGAGGTCAATCTCTGTGGTTCCCCACTGCTGGAAGTATAAGTGGCGGAGTGTTGTGTCGATCTCCCACTCATGTACTTGCTGATGCATTCTGCTGAGCATATCTGCAAAGTTGTTGTCCACCCCTGGTAGGTATTCTGCTAGACAGTGGGTTTTGTGATGTATGGCACAGTGCCATATCTGCTGTGCTATGTATTTGAACTGTATGGAGTGTGTGCCCCCCAGTTTTTTAATATAGTCCATTGCGGCCATGTTGTAGGCTGAAAAGCTTTGAGACTTAACAGAACCGCAAGAAGCTCTAGATGACTGATGTGAAAGTGTTTGAGTTGGAGACCAGAGACCACATACTGTGAGGTCTTGCATATGTGCCACACAACCCTGAAGGGACGCATCTTTGGTAATGGTGATTTGCGGAACTGGGGATTTGAAAGGATGACCCTGCAACAGGTTGTTGCTTTTCCACCACTGCAGAGAGCGATGGGTTGCTGGCCCTACCAACACTAGATCATGTAGATGCCCCTCTATTTGAGACCATTGTAATTGAAGAGTGCGTTGAAGGGGGTGTATATACAGTCTTACGTGTGGCACTATGAAGATACATGATGCCATCATTCCAAGAAAACTCATGACTGTTTTGACTGTGACATGATGATGTGGCTGAAAAAGAGGCAATGCTAACAAACTCTTTCACTGGGATAGGCCTTGGCTGTTATAGAGTTTAATGTTGCGCCTAAGAACGGCTGCATTTGGAAGGGTTGCAGGAGAGATTTTGCTGTATTGAGTGTGAAGCCTATAGCCCAAGTATAAAATTGATTACCTTTAGAGTATCCTCTTGACATTGCTGGTTGGTGGCATTTTAATTAGCCAATCGTCTAGATATGGAAAAACGTGTGCCCCCCCTTTCCCTCTCTGAGATGAGCTGCTGCTACTACTACTACTGCGAGGCATTTTGTGAATAATCTTGGTGCAGTAGTTACTCCGAATGGCAACACACTGAACTGGTAGTACTGTCCATTTACTTGAAATCAGAGGTAGCGATGATGGGCTGGGTGTATTGTAATGTGGAAGTAAGAATCTTTGAGATCTATAGCCGTCATGAAAACTCCTTGCTGTAGCAATGGTATTACTTCTTGAAGTGTTACCATATAAAAATATTCTGATAGGATGTACTTTTTGAGTGGCCTGAGGTCTAGAATAGGCCTAAAAGTTCCATCCTTCTTTGGAATGAGGGAGTATAGGGAGTACACTCTGTGCCCTTGATGTTGTTTTGGAATGTGTTATATGGCCCTTTTTTGAAGCAGAGATTGGACCTCGACTTGTAGAAGTGTTAGGTGCTCTGTTGACATTTTGTTTATGCAGTGGTATGGTGGGCGGGGTAGCTGTAAGTTCTAGACAGTACCCATCTTTTATGATAGAAAGGACTCACTGATCTGTTGTAATTTGCGCACAGGATTTGTGGTATTGCTGCCGTCCCCATACTGGTGTTAAATGTTGAGAGGGGGGGGGAGCATAGAGGGTCACTGTTTAGTTGGAGTGGTCCCTTTAGAGGTGGAACCACAACCCTGTCTATTATTTTTGTAGTGTGACCCATAGTATCACCCTCTGGTGTATTGGGACTGGTAGGAATCTTGCAACTTTTGCGCACTGGCTGTCTCTGTGGAGGTGCTAGTTCTTGATGTCCCACTATAGTGTCCTCTACTAAAGGAACCCCTATGTTGGAAGGTTTGAGGTGCACCCATGGCCTTGGTGGAATCAGTGTCTTTTTCAAACATTTAATCTACCTGTGGTCTGAACAAATATTCACCATCGAATGGTAAATTGAGTAGATGATGTTGGACATCAGGCTTAACACCAGAGACTGTAAGCCATGTGTGGTGCCTGATGATGACCATAGTATTAACCTCCCTTGCACTGGTATCAGCTGAGTCTAGTGCACACTGTATGGTGGCAATAGAAATAATCTCGCCTTCCTCCTCTAGCTTAGCCCCTCTTTGCCTTTATTGGTGTGGGAGATGCTAGAGTAGTTCTTGCATTTCATCACGTGACGATTTCCCTGCTGGACCCACTTTGGTTCCCCACTTAGTTTTACATTTTAGACATTTTAGGCAGACATTTTAGCAAGGTTATATTTTACATGTTTTGCTTGCACTATATTATTTTGAGAATACAAGGTACATGCTGCTTGTTTTTATGAAGCCTTTCACCTCGTTTTAATCAGTACACTCAGTATAAGGCTGAAACACAGAACAAGATATCAGGGTGCTTATTTTGTCTGCTCAGCGACAGACATCATTACATCAGAGCTGTATCTCTAAAACTGTTTTTTTTATATAAACTGTGCCCTGTCCTGTTGGAGGTTAGAGAGGAGCATTCCGGTGTAGATGGACTCAGTCCCTGCATTCAGAAGTTCTGTCATCCTAATACGCAGTCCTACCTTTTCTAGTGGGAATCATAACAATCCCATTGGGCTCTATTGTATTGTGAAAGGAGGCCTACGGAATTGGCTATACGAAGATGGTTGGCGGCTTGTGCGCAGACACGTTTTCCTGCTGCATCACACTTCCTGCTCACTTTTTCAGTGGGGGGAGCATCCCCCATCCCCAGTGCATTAGCCCTGTTCCTGGCAGTGTGAACCACCAAAGAGACCGGTGTAGCCTGGCTCTTGATGAATGTAGGATGAGAGGGGCAGGGTTTATACTATTTGTCCACCCTTGGGGGTTATGACTTGATTTTACCAGTCGCTTAAAAATTTCCTCTGAGTGCTTAACCATACACTTCAGAATGGGCAACAACTGTATTGTCCTGTGAGACCTGCTTAATATTTCCATTAAGAAATCATCCTCATACTGTAATGAGTGGAGATCCACTTTATGATAGAGTACGGCTCTACTGAGAACCTCATCGTAGGTTGTTGTGTCGTCTGGCGGTGAGGGTTTAGAGTGGTGTAGGTATGGATCAGTGTCATCTACAGGGTCTAAGTCGTAGTGACCCATGGGTCATTGACATTATTTGGATCTACCTGTGGGTCAGGAAAGTAATGTGTGTCATACAGGTGAATGTCATCCCCTGGTTCCAAGTCTCCTGTTGATGATGGTGCAGGTGATGCCTGTGGTTGTTTGCAAGGAAACTTTTCAGGTGACTGAGGACAAACTGGTGATCCAGCAGGTGCTGGTAGCATGGGAATGTCAGGGGATGGAGAAGGTAGTGGTGTAGAAGCAGGTGGAGAAGGTGGGGTTGAGGAAAGAGTATGGGGCTAGTGCCCCAGTCTTTAAGTTTCTCCTTTGGGGCCTTGGGTGGATCTGGCCCCATGAGTTTTTCCTCAAAAGTCTATTTCCTTTTAGGGAGTGTGTCCGTTGGTGGGAGAGGTGGTTTTGCAACTACCCTTTCTGTGTCTGGATTGATTGCTTATTATCAAGTCTTTCTAGCAGTTTTGCAAGTATTGGCTCTACAGGCCGCTGTTTTGGCTCAGACCGTGTTTCAGCTGTTTTCGGCACCAAGGATATTTCAGGCGTCTACGACATTATCCGTGCCGATGATTTTTCGTGCGGTCAAGCATCTTTTGACAGTGAAGGTGTTTTCGGAGCCAAAGGTGGTATTTTTGGGCTTGATGCTTTGTGGACCTTTTCCAATGTTGAAGCTTGCGTTTGACGCTGGCACAGAGGCGACCTTTAACTTTGGTGCAGTTGGTGCTTGCTTAGGTGGAGGGACGTGTGTCTGCTCCTTTGTCTGTTTTCAGATACTGCCATGGCCAGAGGGCAGTGGGGTTCCGTGAGCCAGTTTGGAGGGTTTAGTGGGGTCTGTATAGCTTTCGCCGGAGTACTCGCGTGCCCTTTGCATGTGGATGGGTCGTGGTCGGAATCGGAGCCTTCCCCGCTGCTAAGTAGTATGGGAGCGTCCATAGGCATATCTTGTGCTTCGGCGTCCTCGAATTTCTATTCCGGCTCCCCAAAGATATTGGGCACATCGCGTGCATGGTGGAATGGGCCCAGCGACATTCCCTCCATTGCCGAAGAGTCTTTTTAGACCGAAAAGCCAGCCAAACCTCACACAACACCTTGTTGTGTTCACGGGATAGGCACAGGTTACAGAACGAGTGTTGATCCTGCCTGAATTACTTGGTGCGGTACTTGGGGGCAGAAACTGAAGGGCGTTTTTTTCCATCCCTCCGAGTCGTTGAGTGGAAGAAGATGGTGGGAGAAAGTCAAACGGGGCCTGAGCCTGGGCGAGCAAATCGAAATATGTGAAGGAAACTAGTAGTTATTCGTAGTTACCATACCATCCCAAGACATTTATAAAGCGCTCGGCTACCACCAACGGCGGTGTCCCGGCGCTACACAGAGACAAAGGAAGAAGAAGAAAGAGAAGAAGGCAGGCTAAGGGAGATCAAAAAGCCAAGTTTTCAGAGCACTCCTAAAAGTAGTTTCAGATTCTGCTTTGCGCAAGTAGAGCGGCATCGCATTCCAAAGAGCGGCTGTTCTTACTGCAAAGGCGCGCCCTCCCATCCTGGCTTTACGGAAGGAAGGAGAGCAGAGAAGAAACTGGGAGTTCGAGCGCAGGGTCCTATTCTGGTGGTATTTCCGAAGTCTGAGCCTCAGATAACCCGGTCCACTTTCTCTAGTAGCTCTAAAGGCAAGTAACAAGGCCTTAAATTCGATTCTTCTCTTTACTGGAAGCCAGTGAAGACTGCGCAGGTGGGGGGAAATGTGATGCCGGAGAGGCACGTTTCTAAGAAACCTAGCAGCAGCATTTTGAACTGTCTGGAGCTTTTGAATAAGATAGGCAGGGAGGCCAAGATACAAGCTATTGGCATAGTCCAGCTGGGACGTAACCAAAGCATGGACTATGGTGGCCCGACAGTTCATCGGTAGTAAATAAAGAAATCTACGCAAGCTTTTGAGCTTCCAAAAGCATGCTATAGAAACTTGGCCAATCTGGGCTTTCACCGACAATTCCGAGTCAAATCTAAATCCCAAATTTCTGACAGATAAAACTGGGGTGGGAGGAGGATTCAACTGCAATGGCCACCATAAATCAGCCGGTGGAGGTGATGGTTGGTTGAAGAACATCACCTCAGTTTTATCGGTATTCAATTTAAGACAGTTATCTGTCATCCATGAAACAATCTTAATTAGGCATTGCCTAAAGCTGTCAAATGCAGCCATCTTGGAATCTTTAAATGAGAACACCAGCTGCGTATCATCAGCGTATGAAATTATACGCACGCCACACTGCTCAACTAATGCAGCCAGAGGGGCCAAATAGATATTAAATAGGGTCGGGCTTAACGCAGAACCCTGAGGTACTCCACAGCCCATGGCGCTAGAGGAAGAGACATAAGGACGAAGGAAGACCTGCTGGGATCGCCCCTCCAGGAAGGATTGGAACCAATTTAAGATGGTACCCGAGATACCCAGCTGTGTCAGACGGTCTAAAAGAATCGAATGAGAGACCGTATCGAAGGCTGCAGATAAATCTAACAGCACAAGCATGGCACAGCTACCATGGTCTAAGGATTCTCGGATGGTTTCCGCCACTTCCAACAGGGCCGTCTCTGTACTGTAACCCTTCCTAAAGCCCGATTGGGAGTCGTGAAGGAGATTATTAGACTCCAGGTGATTAGAGAGTTGTCTCTGAACCTCCTTCTCCAAGATTTTAGCAGGGGCCGGAAGAAGCGAAATGGGCCTGAAATTCTTGAGTATACTCGGGTCTGCATCTTCCTTTCTAAGAATTGGCAAGACCAGGGCCTCTTTCCACACTGAGGGGAAGCATCCCAACCTTAGAGAGGTGTTCCAAATAGCATTTAACTGAGAGTTAAAAAGAGGGGCCAATAAGTTAAAAAATCTAGCTGGGCAGGGATCCAGGGGCGAGCCTGATTTAATTCTGACAAGGTCTTTCAGAGATAAAGACGGGCAGAAAGGCTGAAATTCAGTCCAAAGACAGGGAGAAACATAAGCCGAGGGTGTAATTGGCCTTTCTCCTGACCCCAAGAATGTGGAATATATAGATTGAATCTTTTCCTTGAAAAAAGTTGACAAATCCCTACATAAAACAGCTGAAGGCACAATCTTACTCAAAGTGGCCTCAGGTTTCATAAAATCTTGAACAATCTTAAATATTTCTTTAGAAGAATTGTCTGAATCTTTAATTTGTTTGGCTAGATGATTCTTAATTGACAAGCGTTTAAGAGCATGGAATTTTTTTGTGCAGCTTTATAGGTGCTCTTCGCATCCGAATTATACGATTTCCGCCAAATACGCTCCAGCTTTTTGCATATGCTTTTTTCAGACTGGAGCTCTGACGAGAACCAAGGAGCGGAAGGCTTTTTCCTAGCCGATTTTGACATTTTCATGGGGGCAATGGCGTCCAGAGAGGAAGCAACCCATTCATTAAATGAGGTTGCATCTAAGCTGGGATTGCCTGTGAGCTGGAGAGGGATATCACGCAAGACCGGGCCCATGGTCTCAATAGATACTTTCCTCCAGTTTCTCTTCTTTTCAGACTCTGGTCTCATCCGGTGTGTCCCACCGTGCCTGGACAAACTAAAAGGGACTAACCAGTGTTCTGACCACGTCAAAGGCAGAGGGACCTCTACTCTAATGGTAGGGTCGTTTGAGAAAATAAGGTCCAACATATGACCAGCACAGTGTGTGGCAGACATAACCTGCTGAATCAAGTTTAATCCACCCAGCATCTCAGTCACTTGGAGCGCCAAAGCACAATCCTGTCTGTCCATATGGACATTAAAATCGCCCAAAACCGTAAAATTGGCATATCTTAATGAGAGATCCGCAACAATGTCCCCTAATTTTAAAAGGTTGGCAACTACGGAACTCGGGGGTCGATAAACCAGCATGCCCGCAAAGGTATGTCCTAGAGAGGTTTGAATAGAAAAGGACATAGCCTCAATAGTGCCAATATTCTCAATTTTTTTACACCAGATATCCCATTTATCATTACAAATAATCGCAAGACCTCCTCCTCGCCTGCTGTCTGCTCGATTCACCTTGGAGATTTTAAAACCAGTGGGAAGTGCCAGAGCGATATCAGGGTAAGAGGTGTCTGTAAGCCAAGTTTCTGTCAGAAACATGAGGTCCCAGCGATTGAGCTCGAGGGAAAGCCAGATGTCCTCTGAGTGCTTAGGGAGAGATCTGCAATTAACCAGGCATGCTCTTATAGTAGGCTTATTGGCGTCAGTCTCAGTAGTAGGAGACTTGACACCGCCTGCCTCTACCTCCTGTGGCCCCTCCAATGCCCCCATAACAAAGGAGCAGGTGTTGCATTGAAAACCCTGGTCCCGTTTTGTCAGGCAAAGGTTAGGGTAAGTAGGATGGGTACATTGCCCCACATTACAATCCAAGAGCTGTTTTCTAGACCAATTAATTCTTACCCCAGATCCATTTTGAACAGTATAGCTGGCGCTGGGCGCGTTAAGGTCGCGGACGGGCGCAGACGGGCTTGCCTTAGGCGCGCCAGCGGCGCGCCCGCTGCGCGCGTCCGCTGCGCGCTCGTGCAGCAACCCGATTTATAATCCCCATGAAAATCAACTAGACCGCGTCCGTCCTACAATATGGCGGCGTCGGGGTAAAAATTCAGTGAACAGGGTTCGAATCCTCCTCCCACTGTTAAAATGTGCCAGCAATGAGATGCCCCCCTCAAATTCAATACAGTACAGTAAATAACACCACAAGTATAAAAATGTTTTAAAAGTGCAGCGAACTGCTAAAAACACTTAAAAGATGCCCAGACCAGGAGAAATAGCAGCAGGTTAATACAACAGGACAGAGTAACCACTTCTGATTGCGAGTCAAATCTTCCATCGAACGGTTATGAATCAAGAAGATAAAGCCTCATAGCAGGAATCGAAGCTTCGGTTGCAGAGATCCAAGGTCGACGTCCGAACTTGATGGAGGAAAAAACAAAGGAGCCGATGAACATGCACAATAAGACTATAGGGGGCTGTCACATTACCTCGTGACTCAAAAGACTTCTTCAAAGAAAAACAAGCTGCAAACGCCGAGCCCAACACTAGATGGCAGGAGTATGCTTAGCATTTGTATCCAAGGCCAGCACATGCAACGAATATGCTAATAACCCGATAAACATCTGTGTGCAGGGCTGTGGATTCACATGCTTAGCATACACCTGCTATCTTGTGTTGAGCTCTAGTGTAGAAGTTTGCAAGTTCTTTTTATTAAAAAAGTCTTTAGAGTCACAAGGTATTATGTTACTCCTCTTGTACATTACGTATGGGCACTGGCTAAATGTTAGATTATTTTTTCGCACATCATGTGAGAGTATGTATGGAGTGTGAATGAACAGTAAGGTGCATAAAGCACAAGGGAAAATAATGAAAGTAAGATCTGCAACAAAACGCATGCTTACTAGGAGGATGACAGGCACATCCGAATTTACAGCACTACACGCTTCGAGAAGATGCTTATAGGTTAAGTAGCATTTTCCTTTCTTAGCATGAGTGGCTGTAGATACCAGGTCTGCTGGTTTTTACAGATCCACGGTTTTAGGCATGCTGTAATTAACTAATATTTTATATTATCCATGTTACAGGCTCGAACTGTGGGCAGATGGGCCTCCTTTAAAATAGCCATACAATCTTGTGGAAGGTTAAGCTACTCTAGCTCTAGGACCTCAGGTGCTAAATCGCAAGGTTGAGCTACCTGAGATCCTGATGCCTGATCTGACCTTACCTCTGTGTGAGAAAGTCCTGCCTGAGAGGAAACCTCTTGTGGGGGCTGAAAGACATTTCCAGAAGGGAGAAGTACCAGTGCTGTTTGGCCCAGGTTGGCACTACTAGGATGAGAGTCAGTGATGATTGCCTGCGTTTCCTCACCACGAATAGAAGCAGCAGGAGAGGTGGAATAGCATAGGCAAACATTCCTAACAAATTCATCCATAATGTATTGCCAATGCACTGTGGATGTGGATACCTTGCAGAGAAGTTTGAGCATTTTGCATTTTCTGGTGTGACGAAAAAGTTTATGTGGGGTACCCTAACACTGGAAGTATGTGTGAAGAACCTTGGGGTGGAGTTCCGACATGTGGACTAATTGATGCGTCCTGCTGAGTAGGGACACAAAGTCATTGCCCACCCCAGGAGATGCTCTGGTGTATGCTATAGCGGAGTGTCCAGTGCCACATCCTCTAAGCTATGTGGAAGAGCTGAAGGAAGAATGTGCCGCTATGCTTCTGAAAGCAATATATGGCAGACCTGCCACAAATAACTTGTAGGAAGGCTTTCAGGACTAGGAGGAGACTAGCAGTTCCAGGTAATTAATGTGGTGATCCTGCTGTTGACACAACCACATCCCCTGGCTCATGATTATGAGGAGATGCGCTTCCCAACCCATAACTAGTCTTGTTGTAATAGTCATCTGCAGAACTACGTCTGCAAAAAGCCTGCTTCCACCATTCCAGAAAACAGTGCATTTTCGCCTGTATTATCTTCCCAGGAACCTTCCGCTTGAGACTAATGAGCCCTGAGCCATTCCTGGAGGGAGGCGCATATGCAGCTTCGCGTGAGTAATGAGGGAAATGCAGGAGGCCATCCGTCCTAAAAGGCGCATGACAGTGCAAACTGAGTTGATGATTGGGTTGAAAAAGAGGAACCAGGTGCTGAAAAGCTAAGACTCTTTGGTGACTGGGATAGGGTTTGCCTGTGGCTGCATTTAAAACTGACCCTAGAAAGGGCTGTATTTGCAACCGTTGTAAGTGGGACTTGGTAGTGTTTAGGGTGAAACCCAAGTGTGAAGCAAGGACCCCACTGTTTGAGTGTGCGTCAGGCACTGCAGCTTGTTGTTGTTTGGTCAGCCAATCGTCGAGGTAGTCAAATATGTGAATGCCCTGCCTTCGCAGATGTGCTGCTACCACTGCTAGTGAGTTGGTAAAAACCCAGGAAGCCATAGTGACCATGAAGGGGAGTACTTTGAACTGGCAGTGCTTTCCACTTACCACAAAGCGACGGTATATATGATGATCCGGTTGGACAGTAATGTGGAAATAGGTGTCCTTGAGATCAAGCACTGTCATTAAGCATCCCAGCTGAAGGCGTGGGATGAAGTCCTGCAAGTTTGTCATGAAGAAATGTTCTGATAAGTAGTATCAAATTCAGGGTCTGAGATCAAGCCTGGTTCTAAGGGCGACTTTTTTAGGAATTAGGAAGTATAAGGAGCACACATCTCTCCAGTATTGTTCCGGTGACGCCACTTCTATGATACCCTTTTGCAGTAGGGGCTGCACTTCCTTCTGAAGAAGGGAGAGGTGTTCCTGACTGAGGGTGCGATTCTGAGGTGGTATGTTCTGGTGTGTGGAGGCGTTTGTTTTGGATAGGGAAAGAGGGTGGGGAAGAGAAGGGAGTGGGTGTTATGTAGTTCGAGGCAATAGCCATGTTGGACCACAGCTAGGAACCACTTGTCTGATGTGATATCTGCCCAGAAAGAGAGGAAATTGCATAACCTACCCCCCAAAAGGTGATGTGATCGGGGTGAGCAGTTTGAGGGGGCAGCACATCACTGCTTGAAAGTTGTAGCTCATTTGCCTCTACCTCTTTTATTACCTCTGTAGGAGCCCCCATTATCACCCCCCTATTGGCTTGGTTATGGTAAACCTGCTGCTCCCTTTGGTAGAAATGGGGTTGCTTGGGCGAGATGGTCTTTGCCCTCCTATGGGCTGGTGTATCCGAAAGGAGACTTTGTGCAGAGTGGACTGAAGAGGTACCATGGATTTTGCGGTCTCTGTATCTTTATTGGTCTTTCTGAGCATCTCACGAGTCTGGTGTCCGAAAGGTGCTCCCCATCAAACAGGAGGTTGAAGAGATGCAGTTGTACCTTGGGTTTGAACCCTGCGATACAGAGCCAGGCATGGAACTTGAGTATGACATTTGTGTTAATGCCTCTGGAGGCTGTGTCTGCAGCATTCAACGCACAGAGAATGTTGGCATTGTAGATGGGTTTGCCCTCAAACACCATCTCCTCCCACAGCTTTCTGTACTGCACAGGGAAGTGCTTAAGAAGCTGCTCCATCCCCCCCCCCTATTGTACCGTGACAGGAATGCCACTGATTTGGCTATTCGCCAATGGGTTGCTGCTCCTACATTGACCCTCTTGCTCGCTCGGTATACTTTCTTTCTCCTCTTTATCTGGGAGGGGAGCACTGCTTGTGGCCTGGGAGGAGGGACGCTTGCAGGCGGAGTCTACTGCCATGGAGTCTGAGGAAACCTCTATGTAGGATGGGTTATAAAGGGCGTAAACGTTTTCTCTACCCTACGGGTCACCACTCAAGCTTTGTCAGACTCTTTGGCACTGTAAGGGGCAGCGTTTAACATGCCCTTGAGCCTGGTGAGAAACCAGACAGTGCACTACGACTTGGAGATCATATCCAGCAGTAAGTCATCCTCCTCCTGGATGACATGCATGCCAGCCTTGCGGTAGGCTGCAGCCCTCTGCAGGACCTCCTGGTATTCTGTAGTGTCAATGGGGAAGGGAGGAATTGAGGGTGAGGCTCTCACTGGATAATGATCAAAGTCTGGATCACCTGGGGGATTCACACTGTAATCGACCTAGGGGGTCATCGGTGGGACTCTTGCCTGTGGGTTTGTCGTATATGTCAAAGGTACCATAAGAGCTGCCCGGTGAGAATCTGAGAAGGGAGACCGCTCAGATGACTCTGTCGGAGGCAGTGGAGCAAGGATGCATGGGGTGGTGGTGGCAGAGGAGGTGGAGATGGTGTCAGAGGTGGTGGAAGTGGGCTATGTTTTAAGGGGACAAGCCTAGTGGCTGTGTCCCTATGCTTCTTGGACGTCAGTTAAAAGACGAGGAGGCCTGTAAGAATTCTCCCTCTCAAAAGAGTCTTCTTTTACGAGGAACCAGCTCAAAAGGTGGTTGTGGAGCCACTGTAGGCAGTTTTGCAGCAATTTTGACTGATCTTTTGCCTAGCATCCAACTCTTGCTGAAGCCTCTCCAACATTGGACTGCTTTTTGTCCTCACCACTGGTCGTCAGAGGTCAGGATTTCTCCCTTGCCTACGGATTCGAGGAGGATTTCAGAGCTAAGGAGGGAATCGGAGCAAAGAAAAGCTTTGGCAAGGACGATGTCTTGAGGGCGGGCACCAAAGGAGTTGTTGATGCTATCTTTGTGTAAGTGGCTGGGGTTCGATGGGTGATGGGGTCAACGTCCTTAGCTGGAGGCTTGGCGGTCTGCAAAGCAATTTGCTGGTGCCGACCAGGGCCTGCAGGCCTGTGGCTGACCTCATCCTATACTTAGGCCTCAACATCGGACTCCCGCGGGAGCGGTGCTCTGCCTTGGCGCAAGTTTTCTTTTTATGGGACCTCACCGTGGCAATATGGGTTTCGTGGCAAAAGGCATGCTCATAACCCTGGGCGTGGTCTTTATGTCACGGCCGGTCATTGGCACTGGTACTGAACTCTCCATGCACTGGTTGGCAGAGTGGCTGGACGATACAGTCTACGGACTGGGTGGCGGTTGCACTGCTGGGAGTCCAGACGGTCAGGGTTCGTCATCTTCTTGGGCACCAAGAGGATCTTCTTCCCCGAAGATGTCCTGGAAGCTGGAGATTTCCTTCCGATGCATCCAGTTGTGTACATAGCAGCGTTTTGTTTGGTACCCAAGTGTCTTTTTGGAGTGAAAGGCAAGACACGATGGGCAGGAGGCGTCACTGTGGAAAAAGACATTTCACACTTTGTGGTGGTCTGGTAAAGAATATTGGAGTGGCAGCGAAGACAATTCTGGAAGGTTTCCATTTCATCACCCATGCACCTTTCTAAGGCAACGGAGGATTGGAAATGGTGCTGGGCCTCCAAGGGGGCTAGGCTTTCGATGCGTTACAGGGTCAACAGCAATCTTGGATACTGCTGAAGGGAGCACATGCCAGTACAGAGACGATAGAGACGCTCTGTGGAGATCAATGCAGTGTGGTGGAGAAGTAACTAAATGGGCCTAACATAAAATGAGTCAGGAATATGATGAACTTGGAGCAGAGTAGATGCATCTATGAACCCGATGGCAGTAAAAAAACAATTCAACATAGAATCAGTGCCCATGCACAATGTACAAAAGGAGGTGTCACAACATACCTCGAAACCCAAATGACCTTTTGAAAGAAAATCAACTTGCATACTTCTGAGCTCAACACTAGACTGCAGGAATATGTTAAGCTTGTGTACTACCTACAGCCACATATGCTATGAACATACATTTTCTTCACCTTTAGGTTATTTCCCTGTAACTACAGTTCAGACAAGACATCAAAACAGAATAACGATCCCGCTGCAGAATTCCCACTGAAGAGATTCCCTCCAACTCCTCACCTTCCAGCATACCCGTGCTCCCCCTTAAACTACCTCCAACTATCCTTGCACTGCAATGACAAACTTCACCCCTCTACAGTGCTCTGCCACTTCATAGACTTGATCTACACCAGTCTCATACATTCTTTCTTTTTTTTGTAAATCTTTTTATTGGTAAACAAAACAGTAGGCTTCACTCAACATTTGGCAGCAATATAGTCAGATCATTACACATACATCTTTGCCTTGGGGCCATCGGACCCCTTATATTACGCAATCTAATTGAATTATCTGGGTGCATTTACGGCCATCTCGTTTAACTCGCTTTGTGTACCCCACTGTTCCCCGCACCCCAGGTCATCTCCCTTCCATCCCTCCACCCTAACTCCTATAGTTTTTCCAATCACCCCATATTTTCTCCCATTTCTTTGGGACATCCTCTCGTTGTGTAGATCAATTGTTCCGCTCTCTGGCACCAATCCAGGTCGGCCTCCCAATCCTCAACTGACGCGGTGGTCCCAGCCCCAAGCCCTTGAAACATTTAGTTTTGCAACCCCCACTGCCAGTCTCAGCAAAATTTCTTTTGACTTAGGCCAATCATGGTCCCCTTTTATTCCTAATAGTAGCTATCCAGGTTCCACCGGGACCTCCACCTCCGCCACCCTTGCCATTATTAACGTTGTCTGGGCCCAGTAGTGTTGGATCAGCCAGCAGTCCCACAGGATGTGATAGAAGGACCCTTCACTTCCACAGCCCCTCCTGCATAATGGGGAGTCTACTCTGCCTATTTTATGTCGGAGAGTTTGTGCATAGTAAAATCTATGAAGAATCTCGAGTTGGACCAACCGAAATCTCACTCTGACGGAGATCTCCCAAGGGGCCTGGAGGGCCTCCACCCAATCCTCATCATCTAGCGTTTTACCCAGGTCTTCCTCCCACACTTGTTTTAGGGGGCCAAGCAGGTCAGGGGAGTTGTTAATTAGCTTCTTGTAAATTAATGCTACTCCTTTATTTGATAGTGTCTCTGTAGACGGTCCTCTAATGGCGAGGAGTCGGGGAGCTAGTCCCCCGCTAGTAAGTGACAGCAGTGCATGCCCCAACTGGGCGTGCCGGAATCTTTCTGATTCAGCTAATTCAAATTCGGACTGTAGGTCATGAAACTGTATGTAGGACTGGTTCCTCCAGACGTCTCCCCGGTGCTCTATACCAATAGGTCTCCACTTCTGCAATCCACCTAGCCCTGCTACCTCTGGTAATAGTACAGGGCACCACAGCGCAGTCTGGGCCGCCAGTTTACCCTTCCAGCCCAGAAAGCTGGCAGCCCTATGCCAGATATGCACTACCACTTGTGTATGCTGGGGCCAATCGTCTCTTGTCATCCTACCGTAAAGTAGTCTCTCCCATCCTCCTTGGGGCATGTACCCTCTTTCGACCCTGTATGCTGGATCCTGGTGGCTTGTGAACACCCAGTCGTTGATTATCAGCAGCTGCGAGGCCCAGTAATATTTTTGAAGGTCAGGGATCGCTAATCCTCCGTCATGTACCCCGTTTTGTAGCTTGGCCAGCGCAATTCTTAGGGCCCCCCCCTTTCCATAGGAGTTTACGGACTATCTGGTCAATTCCTGTAAACACTGTTGGTGGGATCTTGTAGGGAGTATTCTGCATTACATAGAGCAGACTTAGAAGGGTCATCATCTTGTAGAGGGCAGCTCTGCCAACTAACGCACAAGTTACTAACTTGTGTAACGATATATCTGTAAGAGACAGTAGTTAGTGACAGATTCCTTACCTTAGAATATCCCCAGGCGTCAGGCTGGATCCGGAAAGTTTTTGCGTAGCAGTACCCTTGCGCGTCGGTAGGCGGCGTCGTGCGGCTCAGGGTCCGTCGTCGGCGTCGTGATCGCCGGGATGACGTCGCGGGCAGTACTTGGACGCCGCCCCTGCGCGCTGACGTCAGTTCTGTACACGACTTTCCGCGCCAGGAACGCAGAGCCATGCAAGAAGCTGACATAGGTGTCTGAAAAATACTAGGGCCCTGAAAGGGATGTCCTTAACCCTAGAAATCAGTTCGCAGAACGGGGAGGATGGGTGGGGCGGTAAGGAATCTGTCACTAACTACTGTCTCTTACAGATATATCGTTACACAAGTTAGTAACTTGTGCATCTGAAAGAGACACGTTAGTGACACATTCCTTACCTTAGAATAGATACCCCAGCAATACCAACCCCGGTGGTGGGTCTGCGAACAAAGATAAGACAAGGAAGTCCCGGAGGACAGAACGGCCAAAGAAGCCGTCCCTCCGGACCTGACTGTCAAGGCAGTAATGCTTTGTAAACGTGTGCAGCGAGGCCCACGTAGCTGCCTGACAGATATCCTGCAGCGGAACACCACGGCCCAAGGCCGTGGTAGCAGCCATTGCCCTGGTGGAATGGGCACGCAGCCCAACAGGAGGCTCCTTCTTAGCCAAAGAATAGCAGGCTTTGATACACAAGGTTACCCAGCGGGAGATGGTTCTCTTGTGCACCGCCCGACCTTTTTTGGCGCCCACGTAGCCAACAAAGAGCTGGTCATCCACCCGGAAGTGTTGTGTGCGGTTGAGGTAAAAGGAAAGCGCACGTTTTGGGTCCAGACGGTGGAGCCTCTCTTCCTCTCTGGAAGGATGCGGAGGCGGAAAGAAGGTGGGCAAAGTGATGGTCTGCCCAATGTGGAAGGCAGTAACCACCTTTGGCAAGAAGGACGGACGCGTCCTAAGAACAACCTTGTCTGGATAAACAGACAGAAAGGGAGGTTTGCATGAAAGAGCCTGGAGCTCACTCACCCGCCGAGCGGAGGTGATGGCCACCAGAAAGGCTGTCTTCAGAGTCAGAAGACGAAGAGGACAGTTGTGCAGAGGCTCAAAGGGAGCGCACATAAGAAAGGTAAGAACCAAGTTCAAGTCCCACTGAGGCATCACAAACTGAACAGGAGGGAAGAGGTGTTTAATGCCTTTTAGAAACCGGTTAACAACAGGGGACTTGAAAAGGGAGGGCTGATCAGGAAGCCTGAGGAAGGCCGAGATAGCACAAAGATAGCCCTTGATGGTACCCAGGGCAGAACCCTGTTGGGCCAGGGAAAGAAGGAACAGAAGAACCTCAGAAAGAGGGGCAGAAAGGGGATTCACAGCCTTTGCTGAGCACCATGCCACAAACTTGTTCCACCTGCAGGCGTATACCTCCTTAGTGGAGGGACGCCTGGCTGCCAGAATTACATCACAAACTTCGGGAGGCAAGTCGAAAGGAATCAACTGCCGCCGCTCAATCTCCACGCAAGCAGGTGGAGACTGGACAGGTTCGGGTGGAGGACCGTCCCCTGCTGCTGCGACAGAAGATCCTCCCGAAGAGGCAGACGGATCGGGGGATCTACGCTCATACTGAGTAGCTCGGGATACCAAACTCTTCGAGCCCAGTCCGGAGCCACAAGAATGACTTGGGCCCGGTCGTGCCGAATCTTCCTCAACACTCTGGGTAGAAGAGGTATAGGCGGAAAGGCGTACAACAGACCGCAACTCCACTCGCGACGAAAAGCGTCGCCGAGCGAGTGCCGCCTTGGAAATTCCAACGCGCAGAACTGATGACATTGCGCGTTCTCTTCGGTGGCGAATAGATCTAACCAAGGCTCTCCCCACTGAAGAAAGAGTCGTTGCGCCACGTCCGAGTGAAGACGCCATTCGTGATCCATCATGCACCTGCGGCTGAGTTCGTCCGCCCTGGCGTTCAGGGAACCTGCCAGGTGTTGAACCATCAGGAACATGCCCTGATGTTCCAGCCATGTCCAGAGGCGCAGAGCCTCCTGACAGAGGGTCCACGACCCCACCCCGCCTTGTTTGTTGCAGTACCACATGGCGGTGGTGTTGTCTGTGAACACCTGCACTACCTTTCCTTTGACAGAGGGAAGGAATGCCTTGAGTGCAAGTCGGATCGCCCGGAGCTCCAGAAGGTTGATATGGAGCCGGGACTCCGCCGGAGACCAGAGGCCTCTGATCTCCGCCTCTCCCATGTGACCGCCCAATCCCAGAAGGGACGCGTCCGTCACAACTGTGTGCTCTGGCTGGGGAAGGGAGAGGGATCTGCCCATGACCCATTGCCGGTTCGAGAGCCACCACTGCAACGGTTTTGCAGTCCCCGCCGAGATCTGGACGTGATCGGACAGGTTGCCCTGGTGCTGCGCCCACTGGAACTTCAGGTCCCACTGCAGAGCCCGCATATGCCATCTGGCATGATCGACTAGCAGGATGCAGGAGGCCATGAGGCCCAGCAGCCTCAGGGTCATCCGTACCGAAACCCAGGATAAAGGCTGAAAGATCGGAATCATAGCCTGAATATCCCGGACTCGCCGTTTGGGAGGATAGGCCCGAAACTGCGTCGTGTCCAGAACTGCTCCGATGAAAAGGAGCTGTGGGGAAGGAATCAGATGCGACTTCGGCACATTGATGGAGAACCCCAGCGAGTGCAGGAGTTCGGCCGTAGTCTGGAGGTGGGAGACGACTGCCTGGGACGAGGCCGCCTTCAGCAGCCAGTCGTCGAGGTAGGGGAAGACTGAAACCCCTGCCCAGCGCAGATGAGCTGCGACCACCGCCATCACTTTCGTGAACACCCGAGGGGCACTGGTAAGGCCAAAGGGGAGCACGGTGAACTGAAAATGCTCGAGGCCTACCGTGAACCGCAGGTAACGCCGGTGGGCCGGCAGGACGGGGATGTGGAAATAAGCGTCCTGCAAGTCCAACGCTACCAACCAGTCTCCAGGGTCGAGGGCAGTCAAGACCTGAGCTAGGGTGAGCATCTTGAACTTCTCCTTCCGGAGGAAGCGATTGATGTTCCGGAGGTCCAAGATAGGACGCATGTCCTCCTTGTCCTTTTTGGGCACCAGAAAGTAGTGGGAGTAGCAACCACGCCCTACTTCTGGGGTCAGAACACGCTCGATGGCCCTCTTGGCCAAGAGGGCCATGACTTCCTTCTGCAGAAGCATCAAGTGATCCCCTGACATGCGGTGGAATTGAGGTGGCATGGCTGGGGGGGCGGTCTCAAAGGGGAGGGAGTAGCCCCTTCGGACAATGTCCAAGACCCACCTGTCCGAGGTGATGGGACGCCATTGGTGAAGGTGATGGTGGACCCTGCCCCCTACTGGCGTGCTGTGCACCTGAAAGGAGGGACTAGGAGGGCTTGGTGGCCTGACCCGCACGCTGGTTGCCCGAACCGCCACGGTGGTATCCACGTCCTCGGCCACGCGAAGGCGCTTGCTGCGCGGGCCGGTGGCTGGGCTGTTGACGTGACTGGGCGCCCCTTCCGTGGCCACGAAAGGGGCGAAAAGCAGAGGTTTGCGGAGGGCGCACAACAGAAAGGTCCAGGGACTTGGCAGTAGCCCGTGAGTCCTTAAAGCGCTCCAGCGCATGGTCTGCTTTGGAACCAAAAAGACCGACTCCATCAAAGGACATGTCCATGAGTGTATTCTGGACATCACCCGAGAAACCAGTGGTCCTCAGCCAGGCGTGGCGACGCAGCGCCACCGTCGTTGCAAGCGATCTGCCCAGCGAGTCGGCGGTATCAAGGCCACAACGTATGGTGTACTTTGCCGCATCCCTACCTTCCGCAATGGCGCGGGTAAGCAGTGTCTGGACCTCCTCAGAACACTGGGGCAAAACAGTCGCCACCGAATCCCACAGGGAGTGGGTATATCGGCCCAAAAGGCAAGCGGTGTTCACCGACCGCAAGCCAGCACTGGAGGAAGAAAAGGCCTTCTTCCCAAATTGGTCCAGGCATTTGGATTCCCTATCCGGAGGGGCGGTAGGGAAGGCGGTTTGGGAGGCAGAGGCTTGGACAACCAAGCTCTCGGGGTGGGATGTTGGGAGAGAAACACGGGGTCGCCCGGAGCAGGGCGATGGCGTCGGGCCACGTTCCTATCCACAGGAGCCCCTGTGGTGGGCTTGGACCAGGTGCCCAAAAGAACGTCAATCAGTGCATCATTAAACGGCAGCACAGTCTCCGCAGAGGAGGCTGCCGGCTAAAGCACTTCCGTCAAGAGATTAGTCTTGACAGCCAGAGTAGGCAATTGGAGGTGCAAGGCTCCAGCTGCTCTACGCAACACCATTGCGAAATTTGCTCCCTCCTCCGTAGCTACGGGAGGAGACAGCATGCCAGTTTCAGGGGAAGTATCTAGATCACTGGCATCCCCAAGTTCCTCTGCCCAGTCCTGATCATACTCACACTGCCGTGTGAGAGGGTCTTCTGACCCCTCCCAGCTCTCCTGGTCCTCCTCTAGGGAAAAATATGGAGGAGGAGGGACATTTGGGACCCAAGGTCTCGTCGGCGCCGGATCCGGCGTCGGGCGACGCCGGTCCGGCTCCATGTCCGGAGCCGGAAAGAGCTGGGGAACGACGCCGTCCTGAGCCCCGGACGGCGTCAGAAACGACACCGGGGACATCGGCGGAGGCGTGGTTAGGTCAACCGGCGTCGATGGGGGTTGCGGCACCACCGGGGCCGGGATCGAGGCCGGAGCCGAGGCCGGGATCAAGGCTGGCGGGACAGGCGACGCCGGGACCGGAGTCGCCGGCGACGCCGGAGCAACCCCATCAGGGCCCGCGGGGCCCGAAGGCGCACCGGAGGGACCTTGAGGCTCGAAGAGGCGGGCCATGGCCGACAGGAATTCCTGTACTTGGGCCGGAGTCGCCCCCGGAAAGGGCGGGGGCGGCTCGACAGGCACGTCCGGGGCCACGGGGACGGTGCCGACAGGGGCCTCAGCCGAGTCGTGAGACCGGCGAGGCGAAGTCTTAGAGCGATGATGCCTCTTAGACTTTGTGCTTCGACTTACCCGAGGAGCGCGAAGACTTGGACTCCGACGACCGGCGGGGACTCCGCGACCGGCCCCTCGACCTCTCCCGGGACCGGGGCTTGGTGTGGCGCGGAGCCGACTGCCGGACCTCGAGTAGCTTTCGAGACCGCTCTCGCAAAGCCTTCGGTGAAGTTTCCGGCAGTCAGGGCACGACTTCGTGTCGTGGTCTCGGCCGAGACAGAAGAGACACTCCAGATGCGGGTCTGTGATCGACATCATTCGACCACAGACGTCGCATGGCTTGAAGCCGGGCATCCCTATCGACACCTAGGAGTCGACGACTCGAAAAGAAAACAGTGAAAAATCACCAAAAAATTTAGTCAAAAATTGACTAGGGCACTGCTCTTCCCGGATCTGCGCTTACTGGCGCGGAAAAAGAAGAACTGACGTCAGCGCGCAGGGGCGGCGTCTAAGTACTGCCCGCAACGTCATCCCGGCGATCACGACGCCGACGACGGACGCGGAGCCGCACAACGCCGCCTACCGACGCGCAAGGGTACTGCTACGCAAAAACTTTCCGGATCCAGCCTGACGCCTGGGGATATTCTAAGGTAAGGAATCTGTCACTAACGTGTCTCTTTCAGATGTCAGTTGCAGAGATTCCCGGTGCTTCACATCTGCTTTAAGCCTTTCGAGTTACGGGTCAAGATTTTGCCTAAGGAATTCATGCGGATCTTGCCTTGCATATATACCCAGGTATTTGAATCCGTTTGGGCTCACCGGGGCCAAGCAGTCATGTGGCAAGCGAGGGGCTTCTCCCGATAGGGTGTATATAACTGATTTGGCCCAGTTGATTGTATAGCATGAGTGTTCCCCAAATATTCGAAAGACTTGGACTACTCGGTTTATGGAATTCTGGGGTCTAGCAACGTATAGCATCACATCATCAGCATACAGGGAGATTCTTTCTTCCCATACCCCTGCTGCGGGTATACCACAGATTAGAGGATCGCAGCGGATCCACGCTGCTAGGGGTTCGAGGGCCAGGGCGAATAACATAGGTAACAGTGGGCAGCCCTGCCGGGTGCCTCTATAAAGCTCGAAGCTGCGTGAGACAGTTCCATTCACCCTGACCCTAGGGGTCGTGTACAGGAGTTTGACCCAGGCTCGAAATTTGGGGCCGAACCCTAAATTATCCATAACTGCAAACATGTAGTTCCACTCCACTGAATCAAACGCCATTCTCGTGTCTAGGGCCATCGTTACTATTTGTACATCCCTGCAGGACTTACTTAGGTGGAGGACCCCGTATAGGCGTCTCAGATTGAGCCGCGTGCTCCTGCCGGGAATAAACCCCAACTGGTCTGGTGTATTATCGAGGGGAGAACAACCTTCAGTCTAGTGGCCAATATTTTGGCTAGCACCTTGACTTCCACGTTTAGCAGGGAAATTGGCCTATACAAACCAGGCTCGGATGGATGCTTTCCTCGTTTAGTATGGTCACGATCGTTGCAGTCCTCTGGTTGAGTGGGCGACAACCCGTGGAGAGCACCTCCTGGAACATTGCCAGCATTGGTTTGATCACCACCCCCGCCAGGCCTTTGTATAGCTCTATCGGCAAACCATTGGGCTCCTGAGCCTTGCCCGATTGCAATTCTCTTAGTGCCCCCTGCAGGTCCTAAGGAGGACTCTAGGACTCTGTTCCTCCCCTGCTAATGGTAGAAGGATCACATCTCTTACAAAATCAACGCAGTCCGCATCAGTCATTAAGGTCTGGGATACATACAACTCCTCATAGTAAGAGGCAAAGGCTTCAGCTATTTCGGCATTCGATGAGTGGATCGTCCCCCATCTTTGTCTTTCACCTGAGGTACTCGGAACCTTTCCCTATCTTGTGATTCCAACCATGCTAGGAGTTTGGCTGCCTTATCTCCAACGTAGTAGAGACGTCATTGCGTTGCCAAAGCATGCTTACGAGCTAAGTCCTCCGTCAATGCTTTCAGTTCCTGCTGGCAGTGCAGTAGTTGGTGTATGTCCAATTATTGACTCGTATCTTGCGCTTTACTCTCTCTCTGTAATATCCTCTTTTCCAGTTCGACCCAATTGCCAGAGTAGTCCCTCTCAATACAGTATTAAAGGCCTCCCATAGAGTCAGTGCTGAATCGACCCCTGATTTTCTTGGAAATACCATTCCGCTTTCTTGCGGATTTTGTCCCTTGTGTGTTTATCTTTGAGGTACCAGGCATCCAGCCTGGGAGGACACTGAAAATCTATCACCGAGCCTTGTAAGCGGACCTCGACCGGGGGAGCGATCTGATATTCCTCTGCCCAACTGGACCGCCGCCGTGAATCGTGGAAGCTGGGAGCGGGGAGTGAATAAATGGTCAATTCTAGAGAGGCTGCCATGCACTGCTGAGTGGTTGGATAAAATTCTCTCCAGAGGTCCACCAGGACCAGCGCCGAAGCAAACTGCGAGAGCGGAGTCCCTCCTCTCAGTACCCCAGAGCCAGCGCCCGTTCTAAGCATCTGGGGGTCAAGGACCGCATTAAACCCCACCCCCCCCGTAGAAGGATTCCCGCGGGGAGTTCCAATAATAGGTCCCTCAGATCGGGAAGAGTCGCGGTCAGGAGTCGAGGTGGGGCATAAACGGAGCAGAGATTAAGATCCATCCCACTCCAGGTCCCACTAAGGGTCATGTATTATCCGTGGTCAACTCTCTGTACTTTTGGGGAGTGAAGGGGCAGCGACTTATTGATCAGGATTCCCACCCCGAGAGTCTGAGATGTATCTTCCGTCATCCTTTAGAACATAACCCATTCGGTCTAGCGCCTTATAGTGATGCCCTTTCAGGTTTTTTTTTTTTTGCATAAGTACTATGTCTGGACTGTGTCGTTTTAGGTGCTGTAGGATCAGTGTGCGCTTAATGAACAAGTTACTTACCTTCGGTAAGTAACTTGTTCATTAACAACAAAGAGCTGGTTGTCCACCCGGAATTGTTTTGTGCGATCCAAGTAGAAAGAAAGCGCACGTTTTGGATCCAGACGGTGGAGCCTCTCTTCCTCTTTCGAAGGATGCGGAGGCGGAAAGAAGGTGGGTAAGGTGATGGTTTGGCCAATGTGGAAGGAAGTAACCACCTTGGGAAGAAAGGAAGGCCTAGTTCTGAGGACGACCTTGTCCAGATGGACAGCCAGAAAGGGAGGCTTGGAAGACAGAGCTTGTAGCTCACTCACCCTGCGCGCAGAGGTGATGGCCACCAGAAAAGCAGTTTTCAAAGTGAGAAGTCTGAGAGGACAGTTATGTAGTGGCTCAAAGGGAGCGCACATAAGATAGGTCAGAACCAAGTTAAAGTCCCACTGGGGCATTACGAAGGGAACAGGAGGAAAAAGATGAGTAATGCCCTTAAGAAATCTATTTACAACAGGGGACTTGAAAAGAGAAGGCTGATCAGGAAGCCTAAGAAAGGCTGAAATGGCCGAGAGGTAGCCCTTAAGAGTGCCCAGAGCAGAGCCCTGCTGGGCCAAATATAGGAGGAACAAAAGAACCTCAGAAAGAGAGGCAGAAAGAGGATCCACAGCCTTTGCTGTGCACCATGCCACAAATGTATTCCATCTGCAGGCGTATACCGTCTTAGTGGAGGGACACCTGGCTGCCAAGATTACATCACAGACTTCGGGAGGCAGGTCAAATGACGTCAACTGCATCCGCTCAATCTCCAAGCAAGGAGGTGGAGGCTGGACAGGTTCGGGTGGAGGACCATCCCCTGCTGCTGCGACAGAAGATCCTTCCGAAGAGGCAGTCTGATCGGAGGACCGATGGCCATGTTGAGCAGCTCGAGATACCAGACTCTTCGTGCCCAATCGAGAGCCACAAGAATGACTTGGGCCCGGTCGCGCTTGATCTTCTTCAGCACTCTGGGCAGAAGTAGTATAGGCGGAACGGCGTATAGAAGACCGCAAATCCACTCGCAACGAAAAGCGTCGCCTAGCGAGTGCCGCCTTGGAAATTCCAACGCGCAGAATTGCCGACATTGCGCGTTCTCTTCGGTGGCGAATAGATCTAACCAAGGCTCTCCCCACTGCTGAAAGAGACCTTGCGCCACCTCAGAGTGAAGACGCCATTCGTGATCCATCATGCACCTGCGGCTGAGCTCGTCCGCCCTGGCGTTCAGTGAACCTGCCAGGTGTTGAACCACCAGGGAAATGCCCTGATGCTCCAGCCATGTCCAGAGGCAGAGGGCCTCTTGACAGTGTCCACGACCCCATCCTGCCTTGTTTGTTGCAGTACCACATGGCGGTGGTGTTGTCTGCGAACACCTGCACTACTCTCCCCCGGACAGAGGGAAGGAAGGCTTTGAGTGCAAGACGGATCGCCCGAAGCTCCAGAAGGTTGATGTGGAGCCCAGACTCCGCCGGAGACCAGAGGCCTCTGATCTCCACCTCTCCCATAAGGCCGCCCCACCCCAGAAGGGATGAGTCTGTCACCACTGTGTGGTCTGGTTGGGGAATGAAGAGGGATCTGCCGTTGACCCAATCCTGGTTCGTGAGCCACCACTGCAATTGTCGTGAGGTGCCCTCCAAGATCTGGACGCAATCGGACAGATTCCCCTGATGCTGCGCCCACTGGAACTTCAGGTCCCACTGCAGAGCCTGCATACGCCACCTAGCATGATTGACCAGCAGGATGCAGGAGGCCATGAGGCCCAGCAGCCTCAGGGTCATCCGGACCGAAACACGGGATAGGGGCTGAAAGATCGGAATCATAGCCCGAATATCCCAGACTCGCTCTTCGGGAGGATAAACCCAAAACTGCGTTGTGTCCAGAACCGCTCCGATGAAGAGGAGCTTCTGAGAGGGAGTCAGGTGTGACTTCGGCACGTTGATGGAGAACCCCAGCGAATGCAGGAGGTCGGCCATAGTCTGGAGGTGGGAGACGACAGCCTGGGGCGAGCCCGCCTTCAACAGCCAGTCGTCGAGATAGGGGAAGACTGGAACCCCTGATCTGCGCAGATGAGCGGCGAGCACCACCATCACTTTCGTGAACACCCGAGCGGCGCTTGTAAGGCCAAAGGGGAGCACGGTAAACTGAAAATGCTTGTGGCCTACCGTGAACCGTAGGTAACGCCTGTGGGCCGGCAGGACGGGGATGTGGGAATAGGCGTCCTGCAAGTCCAACGCTACCATCCAGTCTCCAGGGTCGAGGGCAGACAAGACCTGAGCGAGCGTCAACATTTTGAACTTCTCCTTCCGGAGGAAGCGGTTGACGTTCCTGAGATCCAAGATAGGACGCAGGCCTTTGTCCTTCTTGGGCACCAGAAAGTAGTGGGAATAGCAACCACGACCTACTTCTGGGGCAGGAACGCGCTCGATGGCTCCCTTGGCCAAGAGTGCCGAAACTTCCTGTTGGAATAGGGCCAGGTGATCCTCCGACAGACGATGGTACTGAGGTGGCATGGATGGCGGGGCAGTCTCGAAGGGGAGGGAGTAGCCCCTTCGGACTATTTGCAAAACCCACCTGTCCGACGTGATGGTGCACCAGTGGGGGAGGTGATGGCGAATTCTGCCGCCCACTGGCGTTTAGTGGCCCTGAAAGGTCAGACTAGGAGGGTTTGGAGGCTGCTGCAGAGGGGGCTGTGGTGGACTGGGCAGCTCGCTGGCCCCCAGAACCACGGCGGTGGTTCCCACGTCCCCGGCCGCGATGGGGCTGACCAGCCTGCGCCGGCCTGTGGCTCTGGACGGGACGTAGTGGGGCACCCCTTCCGTAGCCACGAAAGGGGCGAAAAGCAGACTGCGCAGGGTGGATGGTGGAGAGGCCCAAGGACTTGGCCGTAGCCCGAGAGTCCTTAAAGCGCTCCAGCGCGATGTCTGCCTTATCGCAGAAAAGGCGATGGCCATCAAAATGCATGTCCAGAAGTGTAGATTGGACATCCCCGGAAAAACCAGTCGAACGCAACCAGGCGTAGCGTCGAAGGGCTACTGACGTGGCAATCGTCCAGCCAAGTGCGTCGGCGGTATCCAGTCCACAGCGGATGGTAAACTTCGCTGCATCTCTCCCTTCAGCAACCACTTGAGAGAGCACGGCCCGTGCCTCTTCCAGGCACTGAGGCAGCACTTGCGCAACCGTGTCCCAAACGGAGTGGGTATAATGGCCCAATAGACATGCGGTGTTTACCGACCGCAGTCCCAAGCTGGCAGTAAGAAAACCTCTTCTTCCCAAGATGATCCAGCTTTTTGGATTCCCTATCCGGGGGTGCGGTAAGGAATGCGCCCTTGGACGTAGAGGCTTGGACTACCAAGCTCTCAGGGGTGGGGTGTTGGGAAAGGAAAGTGGGGTCGCCGGGGGCCGGGCGGTGGTGTCAGGGAACCATCCTGTCCACAAGAGCCCATGTTGGGCCTGGACCAAGTGCCCAAAAGGATGTCTTTCAGGGCTTCATTAAACGACAAATGCAAAAGAAACAATTGATGGATGGAATGCTGGACAATCCAAACATTCACCCCCAGTCACAAGGATCTGGGTTAAATCCATCATTCTTTTGCTCACCACACCACCCCAGTTTGGACCCAGCCATATGCAAATCAGTCTTGACCCTGTTCCTTGTGGGAACAGTCCAGCCCGAACTGCCAAGCCAGGTCCTCCCTGGACCGGAAACAAACATCCTGGGACCGGTTTCAGGGCATCACCCTTCATCAGCCAGGCTAGCTTGAATCCAGTGGTGTAGTGAGCACGGGACTCACGTCTGGGCATACCCTTCCCACTTAGGGCGACAAATGCAAAAGAAACAATTGATGGACGGAATGCTGGACAATGCAAACATTCACCCCCAGTCACAAGGATCTGGGTTAAATCCATCATTCTTTTGCTCACCACACCACCCCATTAAAACGGCAGCAGGGGCTCCGAAGAGCTCGCCGCCGGTTGAAGCACCTCTGTCAGGCTGTTAGTCCTGACTGCCACCGTAGGTAGCTCGAGGTGGAGACGAAAAACTTTCCAGATCCAGTCTGACGCCTGAGGGAGATTCTAAGGTAAGGAATCTATAACTAACTGTTTCTTTCAGATACTACTCCCAAGTCCATTGACATTCCAGGACCATATTTTTAAGCTCTGTGCGGTCTCATGTGTCCCAGTCCCAGTCTTCTGAATAGTGTGTCTCTGGCTGCAACTGGGTTGCTAAGTCCACCCATCCCACCCCTGGGTGGGTCCATACGCCTAGCGCCTTCCACCAGGTTTTAAGGCACTCTCAACAGGCCGAGCACCGTGAAGCCTTCATTCTAACTAGTATAGCTAACAATAGTCCAAACTCCCACCACCCCGCTACCCTGCTTAGTGGAATTCGAACTTCCCACTTCCCAAACATGCAGAGTGCCTGTCGCCCCAAACTCAGCATACAATGGCGGGTCGTGGTGCAGACGCCTGGTTGAAATTTGTCGGATAATAACTTTCATATATATCAGAAAAACAATCCCCACCAGTCTTGAGAGCCGACCCCAGCCTGCGCCCACCCTCGCCTGGCACAGCAAACCCCCGCGCCCACCCTAGCCATGATATGTTGTCTCACAGATATTTGAATACCTTCCCATGCCCCCCCCAACATCTCAACCAACACCCCCGCCCCTTAATCTCTAAGGATAGGTGCTCACGTGGTCCTCTCAAGGGAATGCCGATCTCCGGGGTAGTCCAGCAGAGGCGGACCTTTTCTCTCCAGGGGGTACGCGCCCGCCCCTTTGTCTGTCACCGGCAGCCCCTTTACCCACCACTCTCCATCCTCCAGCCAGTCCCAAGCTTCTTCAGGTGTGGTGAAATGTAATGTCTTTCCATCGGTGATCACTTTCAGCTTGGAGGAGTAGAGCATCATGTATTTCAGTTCCTTTGCTCGTAAGGCTTTTTTTACTTCATCAAAACTTCTGCGCTGGCGCTGAACCTGTAGAGGTAAGTCTGGAAAAAAGCGGATCACTGCATTGTCCATGTGCACGTCTCCATGTGTTTGGGCAGTTTGCAGGATCGCGTCCCGATCCCTAAAATTCAATATTTGGGCGATGATCTTGCGCGGGGGGAGGGGGGCCCAGGCCTTGGCAGTAAACCCAGCTCCCTGTGGGCCCGCTCCATGGAAAAAAAGTTCGATTATCGTTTTAGTTTAAGTTTACCAAGAATCAGATCCTCCAGAAGAAGGTCCACGCTGGGGCCCTCCAAACCCTCTGGGACCCCCACCACTCTAATGTTGTTGCGCCTCGCCCTTCCCTCCTGGTCCTCTAGTCTGGCAAACAGGATCCCACTTTGTTTCGTTAAGTTCTATACTTGCTCTTCCAGATGTTTGGTGGTGGAGAGCAGCCCATTCATTTGTGTTTCTGCAACTATCACTTTTTCTGATATTTTATGGAAGTCAGCCGGAGCAGGTTTACCTCGACTGTTACCGCATCCAGCTTAGGTTCTATGGGGATCATTAGGCCCTGAGCTCCTGAATGGCCGCCATTATTGTTCGTAGGGAGGGTTCCCCTCTGGTTGATGTTCTTCCAGGGAGGCGGATGCCTCAGATTCCCAAGCCCTCGGCCCAGGCGTCCTCATCTTCACCGCGTATTTATCCAAACTGGTTTGCTGTGTAGGTCTTTGCAGACGACCCTACGTCATTTCGGGGATCCCTTCTCCTAGAGTTCCTTATCTTCAGTCCCACAATGCAGTACTCCTGCGGCACTCGTCCTGACCCCAGGGCCAGCTACTCCAAGGATCTCCCTCTCCACTATTCAGTCCAGCGTAATGGGCGGTCGCCAGTTCCCGCAGTTTCAAGCCACCATGGTCCTCCCACAGTGTACCTTGTCCGCAGTGGGCCTCTATTGGGGGTTCAGGCCCCCAGTGTGCGAGCAGCGCTCAGTTCCTCAATGGTCCGGGGTCACCTCCCACTGGTTTCCATGGGGGGAAGAGAGGTAGAAAGGAAGGGAAAAGGCACAGGGTCCAGGCAGCTACTTTCCAATTCTAAGCACCTGTGCCGTCCCATCTTGGCACGTCCAGGTCTCACTGATTCAAAACGCCCAGGCGGCAGGCTGTATCTATGGCCTCTTCACTTACTCCTGGGCTGCAACGCCCTGTCATGGGGAAGTTTGACCCCTCTGGCGAGGTTCTCGGGCCTCCTCCTGTCCTCCTCTTGACCCGCGCAGCTCTCCCGGTGTCCTCAACCCCCGAGAGGTTCTCTTTTAAACCAGGCTCACTCCTCTTCCCAGCAGACCTCGGCCGCGACCCCCGCCAAAGTGCAGGGGGAAGGTAGGTGGGGGCACGCAGAGCTGGTCTAGGCCACCCTCCAATCTGGGCTACGGGACCCCCTCCGTCGCTCACCAGGCCAACCGAGTAGATCTTCACCCCAGAGGGCCCACAGCCTCCGCTGATTCTGCCTCAGCCGCCTGTCCCCCCACAGCGCTCTCAAACAGGGCGGCGCTTCCGCCGCAGGCAGTCACTTCCAGTTGTAGAGCGGTCAGGGACAGGCGCGGGCCGGTCTCCCATGATCTCTCGGCTCCGAGCTCCCAGCTGCAACTAGGCCCAAGTCGTCTGTCCAGCTCCTCCCCCGGAGCTCAGCAGTCTAGCCCGTCACCGGAGCCTCGCTGGGATCAGAGCGGCCAACCAAGCTCTGCAGCAGGTCCAGCAAAGCGGGCACTGTCACCCCGGTGACCCCCAGTCAGCCAGGCGAGGGAGGGGGCGGGAGGCGTCTCCAGTCTCCGGCCCTCCAAGCGGTCACTGCCCATGCGCCCTTTTGGGTGCCGCTTTGTTTCTCGTCGTCTCGGTTCCTCCAGCCTCCCGGCTAGTTTCAGTGCTCGCCGGGCACCGTAGGGTCTTCAGGGGGGGGGGGGGGCCACGCCGAGCCTCAGCAGCCCGGGCCAGGTCGACTCACGGATGGAATTGACGGCTATTTAGGGGATTAACCCCGGGCGGCACAGAGCACTCTCAAGGAGCCGCCATGTCCTTTGGCAGCAAGTCACGCCCTCCAAGTCTCATACATTCAGTACTTCAGCGCTGCTACCTTTAAGATATACTTGCTTTGAATTATCTGTCTATCGTCATGCTAGGAATCCTTGGCACATTTAACATAGCAGTAATGAAGAAACATGTTTTATACAGGAGCCCTATCACCACATTGTTTAATATTTCCTATTGCTCTCAACAAGGTGAACATGCAGAGAAACTCACTTTCCCTTACTCCCTCACTCGTCCCCTACTTCAACCATGGAGACAGTCTGCATATCTAAAGGAACATGTCTGGCCACACATATAAAGTCCAATAAGGAAAGATGATGGGTTGCTCAGACCCCTGGCAAGTGACTCTACAGTAGTCAGAATTTGTAGGTATTAAACAAATAGAGTATGGACGTCTAGGGTGGTGCATGAGAATCTGCAATCCCTTACCTTCTCATTCTTTCTCCGGCTGATGATCCTATCCAGACCATTAAAAGCACCAGATGACACAAACAGTATATTTGTTGTATCGACCTGTACAGTCTCCCCACGCAGTTTACGAGAGTTCTTTTCGGGAACATTAACAATTGTACCTTCAAGTAGTTTTAGCAATCCCTGGATAAATGAAACAAAAAAATATTAAAACAAAACAATCTCTCTAATTTATGATCTATGCTAGGATTAGCTGGTGCTGCAGCATCACAGAGTTTCTGTTACTTCAGCCCTTTCGTAACTCATGCAATGCCATATTACTAGGATAAGGACCAAAGCAGGAATGAAAATCAGTCTGTTCAGGAGCATATATAGATAATAAGAGGCCATAAGACTACAAGACTGTCTCCTGAAAGGTATACATGATATACGTAAAAAAATTGAAATATATCTTATGTTGGATTTTATTTGCAACTTGTGGAAGTGCATTACGAAAAGAAGATCACAAAAAGCAGAGACAGCATAGGCAAGATCAGGGCTCAGGTGAACAGATCCTCAAGGAAGAGCTAAGCAAATTATACATCTGCTCTTTTCAAAAGCCAGGTTTCATTTTTGGGAACGAGTTAATTAAACCGCAGAGGCACGGGAATAATAATACAAAACAAGCACTGGCAAAGCCAATAAGTTTGGCGTTGGATGCCAGCCTTTTGGCTTTGCTTGTGTTTGTTTTCTCATGGTTTTCTTGTTGGGGAAGCTGCAAGGCCTTCATCGATCTACAAAAAAATTATTGGCTAAAACCAAAAAAAATTTTTTGTCACAAAAGGCACACATTGCTACTACTTTATGTGTAGATGAGCTCTTTGTGATAGGGCAGAACGTAGTCACTCACACTGAAGTATACCAATGGCTGAAGTGGGTTGACCCACTTCTCTTTGCTGAATGCTCCAGAGGACAAAAGACAAATGTGGATGCTAATAACAGAGCAATGGAAGAAGAGGGTTGGCTGAAAGCCCTCATAATTAAGTATATTGAGCATATAATTTTAGTGAAATTCAATAGTCTTGGATAGCACCAGACCAAAAAAGACAAATGCATTTTCTACTCCCCCACCCCCCCCTCCATCCATTAGGGTCATAAACACTATACATGTTACAAAACATTTGTCTAGACGAAAGACTGGTTAGAATACCAACATGATACATAACATTGTGTCTAGATGAAAGATGGATTTCAATACATAAAGAGCAATGTTATTAATGCACAAGATGTGGTTATTAAAACTAGAAATATGGAATACCAGAAACCCACTGGACTTAACCCGTTTTTGTTGACATTGCCAGTACGATATTCAAATGCTACACAGGATGTACTTCCCATAGCAGGGAGAGCTATGTTGGAGGCATAGTTAGGAAAATAAAGTACACCAAGGACAAAAAAAGACGTGAGGAGTGGATAGGGAGACATATCTTTGCACCTCAGCAGGGCATCATATGTTTGCCTTTGATTCAAACATACTGGTTTGACGATGTTGCTATTCTATTCAAGATAGTCGCATCCAAATACCAGTCATCAAATCCTCCCCAGAATTACAATGGACCTGCCCGCTAAAAAACTGCAAAACTGAATCGCTAAAAGCGCACCATACTCCTACACTTATCTGTATCGACTACTCCAGAGACATCAAGGTATGAACTGGGCACTACACACAAATAAAATCCACCATTGACACTCCTGCCCACCCCAAGAGCTCCAACACTAAATCCAGAACTAGGCAACATGGTACTCCAATCAACTCTAAGAAAGAAGAAATCTTATCGGAAGAACTGAAACCAAATGGCGACAAGCTAATACCCCTGCCCTACAATCTAAACTGAAGAAAAAGAGAAGGAAATAAAAACAAGCCATGAAAGGCGTGAAAGCAAGCTAAATCATGGGAACAAATCAATAGCATCAAATAAAATCCAAGCTACCTTCGTAAAGCACTTACAATCCAGTTCATCCCCTCTAACAGAAGCTTCTATCATGCCCTCACTAGAAATTGTGACAAAGTCTCTAAATACTCACTATTAGGAAAAATATCAAAGTTCCACCTATCAACATGCCAGAACCTCCTAGCAAACATCAGAAGTGTTTGTAGACCTTAAAGTCAATACATAACGATTAGCATCACTTATCAAGGAGCTTAAACCAACTAAGCTTAGATCATATTCCTTCCAAATTATTAAACAATTTTGACCTAATCAAATCAACCTGGTTATCCATTATAAAGAGTCCCTAATTTTCTAATGCTCACTCAAATCACACCTATTTTATAAAAACACACTCTACCCCACTGTCCTGGCCAACTACTGATCAGTGGATGCCACTCTCCATTGGTTAGAGAAAGCATTAAAACATTGCTTGCCAATCAACTGATTGAGATCATCAAAATGAACAACTGCTCTCTCCATTTCAAACCGGTTTTCATTCAGGCTATCGTACAGAAATGACGGCACTCAAAGTCCTTCATCACATCCTAGATGGCAGGAATGTTGCTTCCCTGTCTTACTAGACTGATCGGTAGCCTTTGATACGGTTGACCATTGTAGACTCCTCAATACTCTAGAACAATGGATGGGTATCAAATGGTTTGCCCTTGAATGATTTGCTTCCTTCCTCTTAAACTGCAAAGAAGTGATAAAAATTGTTAATTTCAACTCCATGGAAACCGAAGTGATGTGCCGAGTCCCTCAAGGTTCAATTTTTGCACCATTCCTTTTCAATGTCCCAAAGGAAAAGGGGTGTATTATAGTGTGGTTGTGCAACCTCACCATGTAATAACTTACCAACCCCATAGGTCCAGTAGGTTTTGAATGTAAAACCCCCAGCTCAACCCTAGGCAGCTGTGCCACTGAGCAGCAAGACTTACACAGAGGATCAAGCGTTAAGCCTTTTAAACAGCATCAAAACAACTGAAGAAGAAATCGATACGACAATCATGAAATAAGACACCAGTTTATAAAAATAGACTGTATTTTTGTAAGAATTTAGGCAATAAAAGGAAAAAGCTCCATCGAAGGGTTCCGGAGATATAGATTTTACAAGCAATAAATAAATCAAGCGATTTCACTCAACCACGAACAAGCTTTGGCTAAGTCAGCGAAATGGGCACTTAGAGACTTTTTCAAAGAACACTTAGATAAGTGTCAATGCGATCGGTTAGAAGTACTTGGGGCGACAAACTCAGGCAGGGAGCTAGTCAGGGGGACCAGCAATGTCCTCAAGAATAGTTACCTTCACAAAAGAAGCAGTCTTTTAGCAGTTCCAGTCACTTTATCCGCGTTGCAATGGATTCCTATGGAGTGGCCCTGATGCAAAGGATGAAGGATGCTGAAGATGCTCCAAGGATGCTGTTGATGTGATCCAGTCGATGGAGGACTTTCTGTAGGGATTCCTCTGTCCACGAAGATGGTGAGGGGGTCCTGGCTGCAGAGTCGACATTCCACGAAATCTCTCAGGTCTGGCCGAAGTCCAGTCGCCACTGGACTACCCTCGCCCGTTGTCGCGGTCACAGGCCAATCCTCTCTTAACAAATAACTCTCCTTCTGAGGGTCCCAGCAACTCTTCGACAGCATTCCTGTCTCAGCGAACTCGGGTACAATTCTGTGTGCGTGTCTTGGTCCTCAGTGCTACACGGCGGCAGTGGTAGCAGCTTGAAGACTTTGGGGTACCAACTTGCCCCAGCAGACTCCTTCATCTGTTGTGTCCCTGTGCTGTGAATAGGAGGCCAGTCAGCTGGCCCTTGGAGTACTATTGGATTGACTGGGCTGGGTTCTGGAGACAGCTTCTCCTTGAGCAGGATATGGCAGTGACAGTCCCTTCTCTTTGCTAGCGACCAGGTGCAGCAGATGCAGTCCTAGTCAGTGCAGCTTCTCTTTGCTGGTCCCGCGGTGCAGCAGGCAGTCCTTCGGTCCTTCTCCCAAGTCGTTCAAGATCTAAAGTCTGGGAGCCAGGGGTGCCCCGCTTTATGCTCGGAAAGTGCCCTCCGGGCAGAATGCGGTCGGTAACCAATGGGCTACCAGGTTCCCTCACACCTGGTGACAACTTCCTGTGGAGTGTAGCATCTGGCAATCCCAGGATGCATCATTCTGTCCACTACCAAGATGCCAAGACCCCTCTCTCGATGTTGAGACCTCCAAAGTTCACCCCCGGGGTGTGGCTACCTCAGGGCTACAAGCCCCTGGGGAAACCAGTTTGGCAACTGGTTTCCCCTCTGCTTCCTGTGCCAGCCTGTCTACCTCAACAATGGGTCCCACGATGTTACACATCTGCACTTCAAAGGCGGGTTCACCATTAAAGTCTGCTTTTTGGGGCTAACACCCAAGTGGCTTCCTGCAGGAGGAAGATTGGGACACCTCCCTAGCCTGCAATCCCTCATTGTTTTCCTTCCTCAGTCGTTGGCACGTCTCTCCAGAGGGGCAGAAAGCAGTCTTGTGGAGCAGGCTCCAAGTGTGCCCAGGAAGGCACAGAAGTTTTAAAGGCAACAAAGTGGCAGCTTTGCTAAAGCTGCACTCTGCAACAAATTGCATTAACTTTGACTTGAGATACAAGTGGGGCTTAATGTAACACATTTTTTGATACCTTGGAGTGCCTACTTTGGTTGCTCCGTTCCGGAGTTAGCACAGCTGAGGGGTCCGCACGTAACATTGTACTCGCCAAATGGACAAGCAAGTCTTTACACCGTAAAAAAACGGCAGATTTGAGAGTTTAACGGTCAGGACATTCAAAGTACATATCCTGTCTGTGTCATACGCTGCACCTTGTCTTTTCTGCTTTGTAGGCATGCCAGAGCGGTCACTTATACACATGCCTAGGGGACGTGGTGGCTTTGCCATTACTTTCAATGGCAAAGTCGAGCCATCAGTGCAGGACTGCTTTACCAGTCTGCAGTGGTCGACTGGGGGACTTATTTTACTTGGGGGACCTCCAGGGTAGCAAAATCAGTGCTTCAAGCCCTGGAGGACCTCTCTAACTTACATGCCCTGGGTAGCAGGGAACCATTTACTGGGGTTTTACAGGTAAGTTAGCCATTTCCAATCATGTACAGCCAATTGGACACACACTTTAGGGTCAGGCCACTGGCACATAGGTCTGGTTAGCAGGCTTCAGTGCACTCTGAGTCAAAAAACCAGCAGCATCAGTCGAAAAACTACAGGGTGACCATTCCAAAAAGGCATTTCCTTACAAAGTCTATGTAGAACCACTATGTGAGATGTTCAACCTCACTGGTGTGTTGCCCCCACCAGTATGAAGACAACACAACTCTGCCTGAAGATCTCAACCATCAGAGACACTGAGCATCTACGAACATGCTTGATCACAATCCAAAGCTGGAGGTCAACAAATTTACTTCTGTTGAATCCAGAAAAGACTGAGTTCAAACTGTTCTCTCCCCCACGAAAATGCAAGCTAGTGCCAACCATACTCGATTATCTAATTCTCAATGACTTCTCTTCTAATTTCAAGCCACTTGTGAAATCGGTTGGCTTCTCATTCTTCATCTTTTACTTTTCACATGAGCAACATGGCCAAAAGTGCTAACTTATCCACCCTAAAACAAACCAGAAACATCATAACCAAAAAACAATCTGAAAACAGATGTGCATTCCCTTGTTATCTCTTGTATGGATTTTGGTAATTAACTTAGCGGGGGTTCACCCTAATAGCACCTGGCCCCCATTAACCGCCATGCTTCACTCTGTGGCCAGGCTAATTACTTCAAGAAATGTGATCATATTTCACCTATCCCAAGTGAACTAACCTGGCTACCTACAAAAGCTAGAATTATCTACAAACTCTACTGCTGGACGTACAAGGCGTTACACACCAACAGCCCCTCATACCTGGCCACCCTTTTCCCCATCTCGGAAGGACAAAGAACTTCATGTAGCCATAATAATCTCACATTAGAGTCTCTGAAATTCAGAAAACAGATCCTTCTCTGAGGCGGCAATTTCTGCCTGGGACTCGCTGTCTATAAATATCAGAATTTAACTTACTCTTCTTTCGTTAAGGAAACATCTGAAAATCCACTTATTCAGCTTCTCACTTGGTTGATTTCCTTCTTTCCCACTAATCTAGTCCTGGAGTGGACTCAACAGAACCCCACCCACTTTCACTTACTCCAAGTATCAACACCTACCCCCCCCTCCTCACACTTCACATCGTCACCCTATTTCTTCTCCAAATTATCCTATCTCTTTATCTCTACTGCTTACTTTTAGCAATATATTTTAGTTCTGGCCATGTCTTGTTCTGGTTAAATGTAGAGTGCCTACATGCCCATGGGTGCTCGTGTGCTATATAAGAAACTAAATTATAATTATATATATACACACACACACACATATATATATATATATATATATACACACATACACATATATACACACACACATATATCCAAAAACACACGGATACACATTCATATATAAACAGCACAAAACTACATACATTGCAACTGAGTGACGCCTCCTAGTCAAACTATCAGAAAATCTCAGGTCCATAGGAGCTCCCAAGAGTGTACAGGTAGGTGGTTAGACAGCAATCACCACCATCATAGCTTTTTTGAAAGGCTTGATAGTTTGTAGATCAGGAAAATTCGCCTCTTTAGAGTAATTTCTTCTAAGGCCAGAATGAGATCAGAGGAAGAGTATCAAGTCACTCTGAACATCTTTTCCTTTCTCTAATAATGTGAGGTGAAAGTGGTTTCTTGTAATGCATCCTGAGTCACTTCTCTATGGAGTGCTTCTTGGGCAGTTAGAAACCTGGATGTTGTCCTAGATTTTTCCTTAGGAGAGACTACCATCAACTATCTCTCCCTTTTACACAAATCATTCAATGAATGTGTTCTGTGAATTACCCAGGAATTAAATACAATCCCTAAGAGTGTATCACAGACATTGGCCAGCTCAAAGTAGAGCATAGCTCAAAGTTCTAAGACTTGGGTGGATCCACTGCCAAAAACAAAGTCTACCTAGAAGTCATCAAGGGCAAAAAAAAAAAAAAAAATTCATGGTAGTTTCAGGTTCCGCGCCTATGGAGACATAGAAAAAAGGAACAGATGTCACTGGCACCTATAAATCCTTCAATAGAGCAATGTTGTATGTATGTTGATGGTGTTTCTATAGCGCAAACATTGCGAAGCGATGTACATGTCATTTTCAGTGAAGTTGTGCACACTGACTGAAGCCATACTGACATTGTTGAAAAAATATTCCACATCCAGCCTGGTACTGGAGAATAAACATGGGTGAAATGTTCTTTAAGAGTTCTGTTAGAATACGTATCCATTAGAAATAATAAGCCTGGAAGAGTCTTGATTGGCTGGGTTAAGAAGAGAAACAAAGACATAGCCAGTCCAAGAACTAGCTGGCCAAATCTATATTTTTTGCAATCTCCTCAATCTCAGGCATGGTCTACTCATATGCCAAGATCTTTTCACATATGAACAAAGAAGAACTACCATGGATTGTGGGGTAACGGGGGGAGGTGAAAAAGGGTCCAGTATGGGTGACTTCTGAGGTAAATCATCCACCAGAGAAGGCTCAGGCTGTGTAATTTGGTCCTTTGATGAAGATTCTCCATGTCCTGATGAAGGATGCTTCCTTTATCAGACTATTTCCATTTACAATCATTCCTGTGACTGTCTGTTTCCAAAATTGTTATCGTTGATCTTGATAAAAAGTGATGGCTTCATGACATGAGCAAGTGCTGCCTTAATGTCCAGGATCTAAATGATTACCATCTCAAGTGTGAAAAAGAACATTAACGTCAAGCAGGTCACTGGAGGAGCTTTCACTTCAAAAGCCTTGGTGTCTAATGATAACAGGAATGATGACTATGAAGGAACAGTTTCTCCGAGGGTCCCTTCAGGGTGTCAAAGTTGGTGACATCAATTTCTGATGCAGAGGACTTTCCTCTCAAACCTTTTGCTGGGCAGGACCCTGAAGTAGATAGATCATTCCTACATCCAAGAAAGAGCATCTAATCCCTCAGGTATGCTCATGCTCTCTTTCAACTTCTTCAGCAATAAGAAATAGACATTTCAAACTTCCAAGGAAAGGAGTGAATTAGATAGCTAATACTTCTTGGCATCTAGTACAACCAGTCAACTTTAAAAAGGTAAACACGTTGAACTGAAACACAGGTACAACTAGACACCGACACCACTCTGACTAGGGAACCTTGATATTCAGAATAGCGAAATGAACTCAACTATATGTTTTAGGACAACTGAACTTATTTTATTAAATGAGCAGTGATCACATTCATATTTGAAGAGCAGTATGCTTAGAAGTACCACTTCTACTTTTTTATATGGAATAGGAGGTGACTTTAAGTGGATTTTTCAGCCAAATGTACACTAGCGAGTATTTTCTTTTAAATATATACTTTTCCCAGTCAAATTTCAAAATCAAATAAATACATGATGATGCAGAACTTTTAACTTAGGAAATATTTTAGACATGATTAATCCATTCTTCATTAACTGGGTATTTATAACTGTGGTAATGCAGTGGGATAAGGGTAAACAAAATTGTATTTAGAGAGGTTCAAGTTATTTCTTTACATGGTTATATCCCCCCTCCAACATTTCCCAATCTCTAGCAAGTTCAAAGTAAGACTGAACACTTTAACACTTTGTGTTTCTTTCATATCTGGTGTGTCTATTGGTGGCTCTGAACCATTCAGGCTGCCTTACATTATGTTATTGAGATTTGAACAGGGCACGCAGTTTCTCCAGACCTGAACAGGTGACTATAGGAAGCACATTCCAGGAACCACCAAATATATGTTCTTTTATTTGTTCAAAAGTGTCTGTCATCTGTGTGCCTAAAAAACTCTATTAAAAAAAGCATCCCACGTTAGTGGTAGATATTCCCAGCTCATAGTCCAGTTACCAAGGGTCCTTGAGGCGGACATTAAGGTGTAGCTCATCTAAGTATGTCCCTCACCATCCAGAAGTCTGCACTATAGTCTTAAGTCTATGAAAATACCCTAAGTCTTAACCATAAAGTCTTTGGGGATGGACTGGAGTAAGAGAAGTGTGATGTAGATAGTAAAAGTGAAGGGAGTTTTAGTTTTGCCATAGGTGACGAGCTGCAACCTGCCATTCTGCCGACTCCTCTTCTTAGAAGTCCCTCCCAATACCCTTAGACCATGTCCCTCTCAGACCACCCAGTTCTATTTTGCTCATCCCCAACAACTCCATAGGTAACAAAGTAACTCCTGCCCTGAAAGTACCCAGTGTTGGTGTTCATAACACTCTGCATTTCCAGTTCAAGCATACCAAAATTTCACTCCGATTACAATGGGGAGAAGCACAGAGATATAGAACTGTACAGCTGGGAGATCAGAAGCCTTACAGAAGGTATGCAATGCACCATAATCATCAAACAATATTTTTAGGTTAATGTTCCAAGACCCTCCAGCAAATCGGGCAAAGCTTCAAATACGAATTTCTAATGCATATACCAGTTACCTCAGTCTTTTTCAAACACCAAGCAGAGATGAGACTTTTTTTTAAATTGCAACCGAGTAAGAAAAAGTGCAGGTGGGGCGGGTACCACAGGGAATGCTGGAATTAGTCATACTACCCATTCCTGGAACAAAGCTTTGGGCGTTCTCTCCGCTAGAAAGAATAAATGCTAGGCCAATCGTGTTGTACTCCGCCTGCACTGCTGCCTCTGTACAGGTGAATAAATGGCTGCTGTGTAATTGGCTGATGCACCATGGAGACCGAATTCCCAAGCTTTTGGTAGTCCTGATGAAATATTTTAGCCAGAGAACCAAGCCTCAGAGTCCTGGCTTTAACACTGCTATTTAAAGTGCTTCAGAAACCTGCTGGCTTTTTTGCCATACAGACGTTCCCGCTCAAAGGCATGTCTGGCAAATGTGCCTGAATGTTCTTGAGAACACCATGGATTTCATCCAGGCATGGAATCTCATGACCAAGCCTTTAGCAATAGAGAAAGCCACTATATATGTGGCGTTCAATCCAGGCTACTTAGACCCCTTCACTGCATCAACACGATTACCCTTTCTCTTTATCTTGAGTTGCCTACATTTTGTGCAATCACCACCCACTTTAAATGATATGCAAAAGTTGCAACTAAATAACAAGATTGTACCTTACATAACCCGACGCCATTCATACTGCTCTTAAATTGTGTGTTTCTAAGTTTACAGAGGATCGTAACTTTCATTTCTCCATAATTGACATCAATCCAGTTTGCCCAAATCCCACCTGGGTGAAGTACTAAATGACAGCATCATCTGCATGTAGCAATATTGATATTTTACAGTTCAATGAACAAGCTACTTACCTTAGGTAACACTCTTTCTAGAGGATACTCTATTTAACCACAGATTACTCACCTTTAGAATATCAACAGGCACCAGAAGATTTTTAAGCATAATCACTGCACGCCAGTAGGTGGCACTGTGTGGCTCTGTGTTGACTCTGCTCTGCCCCAAAAGAGACAGCTATTGGAGCCGCATTCAGGCACCACTCAAGTACGCGGACGTAAGTTTCTTTTTGGGTACCATCCTCCGACACAGAGCCCAAAAAACAACTGTTCGTGCCAGTGTGCAGATCTTCAATTTGGAAAAATGGTCCATTCTACAGAAACGGGTGGGGGAGAGCTGTGAGGAATCAGCAGTTACATAGACAAACTAGCAAAAAGAGCTTTACAGAGAGCAAGTAACTTGCTATTCTCATGGGAAATTCGAACTGCATATTCCTCACCATTAGAATAGATACCAAAGCAGTACCTCCTCCAGTGGTGGGTCTGTGAAATGACTCAGAGTAAAAGGTCTTGCAGGACCGAATGGCCAAAATGCCCTTCGCGTCTGACTTTTAAGGCAATAATTCTTCATGAACTTGTGCACTGATGCACACATAGCAGTCTGACAAATATCCCAGACAGGCACTCAACGTGTCAGCGCAGTGATAGGACCCTTGGCCCTGGTGGAGTGAGTGCTCAATCCTTCAGGAGGCTGCTTCTTGGCCATCGTGAAGCAAATCTTGATGCAAGGGACTATCCAGCTGGATACGGTCCTTTTTTGCTCTGCCTTGCTTCTCTTTGCACCCAGACAACCTCACAAAGAGTTGATTGTCCACCCAATGGTCTTTGGTATGATAGATGTAAAAACTGAGCGCTCTCTTGGGGTTCAGACAATGGAATCGCTCCTCCTCTTTCTAGGGGCAAGGTGGGGCAAAGAGATGTACTGCCGAATGTAAAATGAGTCACAACTTTCGGTAGAAAGGAAGCTTTAGTCCTCAGCACCAGTTTATCCAGGAAGTAGGCAGTGTAGGGCGGCTGAACTGAAAGTCTGATGCACAACTAATACAGCAAGCTGAGGTGATCGCAATGAGAAAGACAGTCTTCAAGGACAGGAGATGTAGGAAACTGCTGTGCAACGACTCAAAAACGGTGCATGTAAGGCCCAAATGAAGGTTCTACTGATGCATCACTAAAGGCTTAGGAGGAAACGTGTGGACCAAACCTTTGAGAAAACGCAACAGGTTAAAGACAAAAAACCGTAATAACCTGCAAAGGGTACGTATTACATGTTCCACACCAAGCCTCAAATTTTGCAGGAAAGCCAGGAGGACATCCACTACTTCAGGAGTTAGACAGAAGGCAGTCAACTGCGGCCGCTCAATCTCTAAGCATGGAGGTGTAGGTTGCGCAGGCCCAAGTGCAGCACCCTACCCTGCGGCTGTGGCAAAAATCCTCCAGAAGCACAGCCTGATCGGAGGACAGACATCCATGGCCAGAAGTTCCAGGTACTACACTTTCTTGGCTCAATCCAGAACTACAAGGATGAGTTGGGCCCAGTCGTTCATGATCTTCTACGGACTTGGAGCAGGAGAGGCAGCAGCGGGAAGGCATACAGGAGTTCGGGGTTTCACTCTAGGGGGAAAGCATCTGACAGAGTTGTCTTGGAAACTCAAAAGCGCAAAAGGGTTGACACTGCATGTTCTCGGTGGTGGTGAAGAGATCAAGCAAGAGTTCTCCCCAATGCTGGAAGATGCTCTGCGCCACCTATGGGTGTAGCTGCCATTCGTGATCCACTAGGTGTCGCCGACTGAGTTTGTTTGTCCTGACATTTAAAGATCCGGCCAGATGGTGTACAAGCAGGGAGATACCTGGATAATTCAGCCAGCTCCAGAGGCACAGGGCTCCCTGGTGCAGAGCTGCAGGACCCAACCCGCTCTGCATGTTGCACTACCACATGGCAATGGTGCTGTCCATGAGCACCTGAAACCGCCTCCCTTTGATGGAAGGCAAGAAATCTTTCAATGCCTAGTGAATGGCTGGCAAATTCATCTCCAGAGTACTCTGATCTCTACCTATCCTGGACGACCTCTCCAACCCAGCAGTGATGCATCTGTCACCAACAGCTCTGGGTGGGGTAGACATAGTAGTCCGCTGCTGGTTTAACTGTCCTTGAGCAGTCACAACTGCAGATATTTTGCAGTCTCCTCTGAAACCTGGATGGAATCTGAAAGGTTCTCTTGGTGCTGGATCCACTGAGACTTCGGATCCCACTGCAGAGATGGCATGTATCATCCGTTATGGTCAACAAGCAGGATGCAGTAGGCCAAGAAGCCTAAAAGCCACCCTCACTGAGACCTAGGACCGAGGCTGAAACAATAAGATCATAGCCTAAAAGTCCTGGACTTGTTGATCCAGAGGGAAGGTCCGAACGTGCACTGTATCCAGGATGTCTCAGATGTAAGGAAGCATCCGCAAAGAAGTCAGGTGTGGCTTTGGCATATTGACATCAAACCCCAGAAATGTATGGAGGATCGCAGTCATTTGGATGTGGTCCGTGATTGATACTGGTGAGCCCGAGTTTAACAGTCAGTCATTGAGGTAAGGGGAGGACTGGTACCCCAACCTCTGAAAGTACGCTGCATCCAGCCCAATCACCTTCCTGAACATCCGAGGGGCACTGATAAGGCAGAAAGGGAGCAAGGCAAACTGAAAATACTCCGGCCTACCTTGAACTGCGGGTAGAGTCTGTGGGCCTGCAGGACAGAGATATGGAAATAGGCATCCTGCAAGTCCAACACCACCATCTAGTCTCCTAGATGCAGGGCAAATAGAGCCAGGGCTAGCGCGATCATCTGGAATTTGTTCTTCTGAAGGAAGATATTGAAAGGTCGAAGATCTAAAATAGGACGAAGGCCTCCACCCTTTTCCAGCACCAGGAAATAACAGGAGTAATTCTCAGTTCAATCTCCAAGGCTGTAACCCTCTTTATAGCTACTTTCTCCAAAAGAGCCTGAACTTCCTGCAGCAAATTGACAAATGTTCATTTCAAAACCCAGCCGGTCTGATGAGGGTGGAAGATGTGTCAGGAAGGAAAAGAATGACAGGGCATAGCCTCGTTGGACTATTTGCAGGTTACCCAGTCAGATTTTTGTGCTTGCCACCTGAGGAGAAAATGAGTGACCCTCTCCCATGGGGTGGCTGTGTGCCAATAAGGGCAAGCCATAGCAGTTAGGGGGCAGCTGCCAGAAGGGCTGGGGATACCCTTTTAAGAGGGTTAAATAGCAATAGTGATCAGGAGACAAGAGCACTGACCATAACCAATCAGACCCCAAGCCATAGGTCCAATAGAAACACTACTCCTGGGAGCCAATCAGAACCCTCTAGCCCTATAAACCAATCAGAACCCAAGCCTTAAACATTTGCCGCCACCTAATCTCTGTATCTTCTGAAAAACATTCTGCAATCTTACAGTGCTTCAATTAAAATGGCTAACTCTCAAACAATAATCTGGCACAATTTTTAATGGTCGAAACCTGTCTGTGTGGAGAAGATCCTTCATTTATTTCATCTAGAAGGCATGAAAAAAATCATCATTTTGTGCTACATAATACAAAATAAAGGTTTGGAAAGTTGATCCTCCATGCATTGTGATCTGGATGAGGACACTCCAAGAACCACTAATGGTGAAACTAAAGCAGGGCACAAAATTACTCTGTGTAAGGGAATCCAGTATTTCTGAATCATCATGGGATCCTGATGTCTGGGTAGCCTCAACAGAGCAAACCTTAGATGACAAGGGCAAATTCGAAATTGGACGGTAGTTGGAAAAATCCAAAGAATTCTGCATGAGGTTTCTTGAACAGGAGAACAAAGGCACATTTCAGCAAGGGTCGGACGTGTCCAGAAGACAGTAATAAAGTAAGATAGAGATGTTCATCATGTGTCTTAAAACGGCTGCACAGAGGAATGCAGTGATGGCAATTTAAAAATGGAGTTCAAGCAGAGGACTTGGTCAATCCACAGCTTTAACTTTGTTCAAATATACTAACGCCCTGTTCCATCGTCAGTGGCTGGAATTCTCCAAGAGTTTGTGTGCCTTGTTAGCTCATAGTTGTCATGACTGCAAACTCTAGGTGTGGGGAATCTGACTGTACTAGTTTCAACAAGAATTGCGATTCTCCTATTACCATGACCAGAGAATCTGGATTTCATTAAAGACACGGAGGCTAACATTATGCATTATCTTTTTAATGCAACTTCAAGCAGCCATTTTAAAGTTACATCACAAAGCAAAGCTCTAGAATGTACATATGTTACGATGGCAACATGAACACACAGATCTGCCTCTTTTAAATGCAAAGAGAAAAAAGGAAAAGTTCTTCTAAAAGGTAACGAAATCCAAAAGACAGGATCGTGAAGGCAAAGGCTTCTCCTTAAAACAATGAAGAATTCCAAGAAGAAAGAAGACGTGATGTCGAGACTTGCTTGAACTGTATCTTGATGAGGAGTCAATCAAGTTGAATTATCGAAAAAGGACAAAATATTAGGAGTTGAACTTAACGGCCTAAATGAAGGGAAAAAGAGAATTGGTGATAATATTGCATAATAAAGTCAAAATACAATGAAAACTGAGTTACGTTTTAAACAAACATTAACATAATATAAAGCTCTAAGGACAAGACAAAAGCAATAGATTGAAAGATGTTAAAATCCACTCCCGGAGGGAGGGTTGGGATAATGTTAGCCTCCGTGTCTTTAATGAAATCCAGATTCTCTGGTCATGGTAATAGGAGAATCGCAATTTCAATACAAGACCGGAGGCTACCATTATGCATGTTGGTAGTCTAGTAAAACTACGTCAGACATATGTTCGACAGGTTTGCAGTAATGTTTTGCAAAGGTATAGTAACTGGACCAGTCTGCTGCCTTAAGAATGTCATCTAACTTACCTCCTTTCCAAAAGAATTGGCTAGCCATAGCACCCCTTAAAGAATGTGCCTGAAATCTTTGGAGGTCAATGCCTGCCAATTGCATAGCCAATTTAACCCATCTAGCTATGGAAGAAGAAGAGACAGGTTTGAAGGGTTTAACAAAGGAAATAAGAAGTTGGTTTACACCAGCGGGGCGATGTTGGTTCATCCTTGAATCATATTCCTTCATACAATCCACCACGCACAATTTTTTACAAGCATCGAACCTTGGGTAAAAAAATCATATCAGACATTGTTTTAGTTCTCTTGATAATTTCAAATCTGACGCCGAAGGCGTCATAAGATCTGTTAGATATTTCCAGTGCTTTAACATCCGAAACTCTACGACAGGAAATTAGACATAGGAGAGAAGCTAGCTTAATAGAGAGTGTTTTATTATCTAGCAAGTTATTATTAGGCCAATTAGAAAAAAGGTCAAGTAATAATTTAACATCCCATAGGGTATCGTATTTAGGTTTAGGAGGTCTTTTGAGCCTGATGCTTTTTATAATTCTGCATATTATTGAATTCTTGCCGATAGTTCTACATTTAAAAGGGAGTGACCTGCAGAAATGGCCGATCTATAACAGTTAACTGACCTATAGGAAAGACCTCTTTCAAATTGTTCAACAAGAAAGTTGGCTACATGCACAATAGGAGCCTCCACAGACTCCAGGTTCCTTTCCAAGCACCGACGAAACCATCTTTTCCAGATGCCGTTGTATCTATAGTGTGTACCAGGGGCCTATGATTCTTGGAGGAGAGAAGAAGCCTGCGCCGAAAGGCCAGAGATTTCATTGGCTCGCCTGACACTTTCTAGGCAAGAAGGTTCAAAGTCCTGTTCTGAAGAAGAGGATGTTCCAAATCGTCTATGTCTCTTAGGAGGCCTGGTGAAGCTGGAAGTAGAAAGGGTACTTCGTAAGCCAATTCCAAGGTCGTTGGAAACCAGGCTTGGGACGGCCAAAAGGGTGTTATTAGGACTATTGAAGATGGTTCCATCTTCAACTTCTGAAGGACGCGCTGGATCATTGCAAAGGGGGGAAAAGCGTATCCCCGAATTCCTTTCCAAGGTTGGAGAAATGCGTTCACTGCCAGAGCACCCGGGTCTGGCATCCAGCTGAAGTATCTGGGAAGCTGGAACATGAGTCTGGTCGCGAAGAGGTCTACTTCTAAGGGACCCCAAAGATAGTCTAGACTCTTGAACGCGTTTGTGTTTAATTTCCAATCGGTGTGATCTACGAGGAACCTTGAATTCCAATCCGCGCAAACATTGTTTTGACCCGGAAGGTATTCTGCTCTTAGCGAAATATTGTGTTCCAAGCAGAACATCCATAATTTTTTGGCAAGGTTGGAGAGGTCTGGTGACCTGGTGCCCCTAAACGATTTATGTAGGCGACGGCCGACATATTGTCCATTTTGAGAATGACAGACCTCCCCTGAAGTGATTGTTTGAAACTCATTAGGGCATAAAGCCCGGCGGTTAACTCCAGAAAGTTTATGTGGTGCAAACTCTCCGAATAGGACCATGAGCCTCCCGTGCTCCGATTCTGAAAGCAAGCACCCCAGCCATGAAGGCTGGCATCTGATTCCAGCACAAATTCCGGGGAAATCCCAAATATGGCTTTGCCGTTCTATGCATCCAGATTTTCTAACCACCAAGTCAGTTCTGTCTTGGCTTCTGTGTCTAGGTGAATTTTGTCTCTGTACCTAAGGCCAGATCGGAGGGCTCTGCCCTTCAGCCTTTGAAGGGCCCGGTAGTGTAAAGGACCCGGGAAAATAGCTTGGATTGATGATGATAGGAGGCCCAGGAGTCTTGCTAGTTCCCTTAAGGTTACAAGATTGAGTTTCAGAACATGACGAATTTCTTTCCGAATCTTGGATATCTTTTTCGGGGGAAGTAACAGCATAGACTTCACGGTGTCCACTGTGAAGTCCAGAAACTCTAGAGACCTCGAGGGAGTCATAATGGATTATTCCCTGTTTATAATTAGGGCTCCCAGTTTTCAGTTTTTACTGATTTTTACAGATAAATACAGACAGAAAACTATTTATTTTCCTGTCTGTATTTATTTTTAAATACAGAAAAATACAGAAAATAGGTCTTCTTTGCGATGCGATCTTGACAGTTTTTGAGGGAGCGCTCCATCCCTTTCCTAGGGTCCCTGCCCATTTTGAATAAGAACTTGATAAGTTCAGGGTCCAAATTAGGGGTGAGGCAGAATTCATCTTGGACAATGGGTCTTGGGCATTCTGCCTTCAGGATATTCCTTGTCTCTCTTTCAAGGGGTTCTTAATCCACCTCTTGATAAACTTGGCCACATGTTTTTGGGGCCACCATTGAGAACTCCTAGGGTGTTGAATATTATCAGGGGAGAACATTTCTCCGCCTAAGGGGTCAAAAATAATCTCTTTTGAGGAGGAGGGAAGTTCCTCTTCCAAGAGATCAAAATCGTCATCATTATCGATTTGGTCTAAGTCAAAAATATATTCATCCAAGGATTCATTGGTAACATGTTCGTCATCAGTTAAGAGGGGATCAGTTAGAGCACTTGGATAGTGTGAGCCGCTTAGGGCATCCGAATGAGTTGTGCAGTTATGGACACATGGTCCTTTTGGGGCGCGTAGGCCTCCCTTAGTATTTGAGGAGCTTAGTCCTCCTTCAGTTCGTGAGGTGCATAAACCTCCCAATAAGTTTGAGGTGCTTGGACCTCCCAGTGTGCTCTCTTGTTCCAAATTGTTGCTTTTTCTTAATCTTTTACCCCCACATTTATTAAATTCATCAATGTGCCCTCCGTGGAGAGCAGTGGGGATATTAGGATCGGGAAGGGATCTCTTACCGGCAACAATTTTGCTTCTAGTCTCCCTCATGCAAGATTGCATCTCCTTTTGGATTATTTTCTTAATGAGCTCCTCGTTAGAATTAGGAGCGGGGGCTTGGGTCTGAGAATCGTCGGATTCAGCGTCAGACATAATAGGATAGAGTCAAAACACCACTAATTAGGTTAATTCAATGAAAAAAATGGTCACAAGCCCAGGATATATAGGGTTAAGGGAGATAATAAGAATGGTTCTAAGCTAAATAGGTATTCTTTTTTAAAATTATTATATTTTATGGTCAAAGGAATTAGTTGAATTGGGAATGGAGCCAGGAATCAGTTGATTTGGAAATTGAGCCAGAAATCAAAGCCAGGAAGAAGGTAACCGTATCGTCGTGTCAACAGTCAGCTGAGCAGTTGTTAGGAAGAAAAAGTTGCTAAGCAAAATCATCAGGCATAATGCTGGGGCAGCGCACGTAGCGCGTTAAAAAATGCTTGCCAGGGGACTCTCCTCTAATGCGGGAGAGCCCTTTGTGTAACGTCGTCTTTTTTTTGGGAGGGGGGGAATGTAATGCTTTAGCATTAGGAGAGATGCCGCAAACAATGGAGCGCGATGAAAGCACGACGCGGCCCGCACTCCGTGAATTGGAGATGCGAGGGAGGGCCGCGTCGCGCCTTCAATTCAGAAGCGAGTCGTTGAAGACTGTCCGAGAGCGGCCGCAGTGCGGAAGAAGAGCGGGATGGAGAAGGAGAGTGGCAGCTCTCCTCCGAAAGGTAAGAGTGATTGGTAAAGTCAACCAGGAGCCGAGACAAGTGGGGTGCGGGGTGAGGAAATTGAGGCAAAGGGTTGGCAGAAAAAGGGGGGGACAAATCGGCACAGTCAGAGCCTCATGGTATACAAGACAGAAACAAAAGTAAGGCTCAAGGCCTAGAAGTTAACAATCAGAACTTCATAGCATATAAATCCGAAACAAAAACATGGTTCAAGGACTAGAAGCCAAACAATGATAAACGTATCAAAAAGGAGAATATTAGCATAAAAGCAATCACAAAACAGAAATGTAAAAAAAGAATTGAAGACAAACACAGTACAAATGACAAGAGCAATGGCAAAAGACAACTTATCTGCTTGAAGCCGCATTTAAAAGAGGCAGATCTGTGTGTTCATGTTGCCATCGTAACATATGTACATTCTAGAGCTTTGCGATGTAACTTTAAAATGGCTGCTTGAAGTTGCATTAAAAAGATAATGCATAATGGTAGCCTCCGGTCTTGTAATGAAATTCTTTGTGCAATAACTGTCAAAGATCTTGAGAAGGCACATTAGCAGACCACTTGGTGCCATGATTGCACAACTTTTTTAAATCTTTAAGATTAATTAAAAAAAAAAAAGCATGGTTGACCCACTCCTTATCAAACACCCCTCGTCTCCGGAGTGGGCTCCATCTCAACATGCTGCAGAATACCTCTCCTGGCTACGGAAGGAAATCCCAAAAGAGGTTAGGTCCCGCCTCAGATCTGAGTGCCCATGACCATCCCTCCCAGACAAGGTCCCTTCAACCCCAGACCTAGATACAAAACAGTAGAAGCAGCTTTGGCCCTGGTGGAATGGGCTCTCAGATCTTCTGAGGGTGCTTCTTGGCCAGTGTGTGGCAGAATCTGATGTAGAAGACTATAGACCTTGACAGGGTCCCCTTCTGCACAAGCCCTTTTGGGGGTCCAACTGATGAAGTGTCTCCTTCTTTGAGGGATTATGAGAGCAAAGAAAGCTGGTGGAGCTGCCCGACATGAAAGGGAGTCACAACTTTAGGCAAAAAGGTTGCAGGGTCCTCAGCACCAATTTGTCTAGAAAGAAAGGGGTATGGGACGGTTGCACTGAAAGCGGATGCAGTTCACTCATGTGACCAGCTGACGTAATCAAAATGAGGAAGAAAGTTTTCAGAGTCCAGAGACTCAGCAAGCAACTATGCATAGGCTTATGGGCGTACACATAAGGAATGTCAAGAATAAGTTAAGCTTTCACGGTTTGGGAGGGAACATGTGTAGCAAAGTTTTAATAAACCGCATCACAACAGGTGATTTGAACTGGGATGGTTGGTCCAGCAAAAGTACAAAGGCTAAAAGGGCCAACAAATAACTTTTTACAGTGCCCATTCTAAGGCTTTGCAGAGCCAAAGACAAAACAAACGAAAAAACATCTGACAGCTTTGCAACAGTTTATGGTTTTGCCTGCCGGCAAGAATGAAATGAATCGCTTCAGATGGCCAATCAAAGTTAATTGCTGCCTCTCAATCTCCACGTATGTTGGCTGCAGAAGATCGGATGGATGCAGAACCATACCCTTCTGCGGAGACAGGAGGTCCTCCAGAAGTGGAAACCTGATTGCAGGACATATGCTCATGCTCAAGAGTTCCAGGTACCATACTCCTCTGGCCCAATCTGGGCCAATTAGTATGACTTGGACCTGGTCGTTGTTGATCTTCAGAATTCGGGCAGTAAAGATAGTGGCGAAAAGTTGTGTAAGAGTCCCTTGTTCCATTCCAGCCAGAATAGGTCTCTTAACGAGTGCTGTCACGGGAACTCCAACACACAACATCGTTGACACTGCACAATCTTGACAGTGGCTAAAAAATCTATCCAGGGCTTTTCCTATTGATCAAATATGCACTGCGTCACCTTGGGGTGTTAATGTCACATGTGATCTGCCAGGCAACATCTGTTCAGTTTGTCCACTTTGGTATTCAGGGAGCGTGCCTGGTGGTTGGGGACCAGGAATATGTTCCGCTAGAGCCATCTACAGAGGCACTGAGCCTTCCAGAACATGACCCAGGACCCCACATGCCCTGCTTATTGCAGTACCACGTTGTGGTAGTGTTGTCTGTGAGAACCTGCATCACATTCCTGCTGCCTGAAGGCAAGAAATCCTTCAGGGCCAAACTAATGGCCAGTAGGTTGATGTTGATCTGGCAGTTTGCAGGAGACTAGAGGCATCAGATCTTCACTGCTCCCAGATAACCCTCGAAACCAGTAGTAATGCGTCTGTCATCACTGCGGTGGGGAAGGGAGGGTGACCTGCTACAGGACAAATTGTGATCAGTCAGCCACCACTGCAAATCTTTTGCTGTCTTCTTCGAGACCTGGATGGTGTCCGAAACGGGGCTTTGATGGTGGGCCCACTGGCATTTCAGGTTCCAACTGCAGGCCTCGCATGTGCCACCTGGCGTAATTAACAAGGAGGCTATACAAGGCAAAAATGCCAAGAAGCCTCTGAGCCACCCATACAAGATCAAGCCTGAAATATCGGGCTCATAAATTTAATCTCGATGTGTCAAAATGGTAGGTATGCCACAAATGTTAGGCGAGCCCTCACACACACCAGCCTAGGTGTCATGCTTCAACATAGGGCTACCCAGTTCATCAAAAAAGATTGTAGTAACGGATGACGAATTATTAAAGTAGTATTCTTTGCAAGTAGGAGATTTTTAGCCTTCAATTCTGGATACAATACTTTCACCACAGGAAGTACTCACTAAACATAAGAAGCACATTTGTCACTGTAATCATTTCTGATGAATGAGACAGCCTTATGATTAAGCATGACACCAAGCTTGGTGTGTGAGGGCTCGGCTAAATTTTTTGACATATCTTGAACTGTCATTGGACATCTACATAAGATTTGGTAGCTTTCCGATTTAAGTTGATGACCTCCTTTGGGCATATCTACCGTTTTGCATTGCTGCTTTTTGTTGTCAAATTTAAGTGGCCTGTTGGCTGTTGTAGGAGGGGAAGGAGAGTTGGAGAACTGGTCTCTTTGTTGGACTGTGTGGTGTCTGCTGGTGCCGCATCTGCGACTCTGAAAGACTGGGCAATCTGGTGCATCACTGGTTTGGAAGGCTGCAGCTACCGAAAGGCTAGTCCACTGAATTAGCCTCTAAATTTGCAGAACCGATGGGAAATTGCTTTGTGGGAGTCAATAGTCCCAAAGAATGTGTTGTGACCTCACTATCTTTAAAGAGTTCCACAGCAGAGCCCACCTTTCCTCGAAAGAGGTGAGACCCATCAAGGGCAGCAATACCTGCATATTGCCAGAAAATACGGCTGACTTTATACAGGTGTGTCTACACAAACCTGGTACCCACTGCGTTGTCAATGCAATCTGCGGCATCTAAGCCTGTGCTAATGACATTCGATATGTCCTGCCCATCATTGATCGTCTGAGTCAAGCAAGCCCTAAGGTCCTATGAGACAGCTGCCCTCTCCCATAGAGTATGTGGATATCAGTTAAAGAGACTGACTGTTTATGGACCTCTGTGTAAGGCTAGCAGATGGGCGGACAGGCCTTTCATTTCACCAGGCATTTCCCTGTCTGGCTAGGGCTTTTGGAAACCGGTTTTGAAAGAGACACCAGGGAGGCCTGGGCTGTCACTTTCCCCAGCTCCTTGAGGTAAATTACAGCAGGTGCAGTGTGGCTTCACTGGCAAAAGAGAGGGGGAGAAAGGAAGAGGGAAAGAGATCAGAGGGGAAAGAGAGAGAGAGGGGAAAGAGAGAGAATATATATGGATGGAAATAGAAATAGCACAAGGAGATGAAGGGAACAGGGCTGTTAGCATTTTTTCCAGAGCTGCCTAGGGCCCAGTCCAGCCCTGCAGATAGAAGAAAACATTTGCTTGCCAATAGCATCAACCCTTTTGGAGACTGGCCATTACCTTACTGGTCGAAGCTTTACAATGAGACTTTCTGGAATAAGGTGCTGGGTGAGAAAATCTGAATTATTTGGTGCAGGTCTATGTCACCTGGCTAACATGCTGGTTAACGGGCAGACAAGAAAATGATTTCAACTAGGTACCCATCAGGGTATCCAGAAGCGCCTCATTGAATGGAATCAAGGGCTCTGATGTAGGTGGACCAGGCTGTAAAAGTTGTCAAAACATGTACTGCAGTCTTAATGGAGGGCAGCTGTAATTCTAGTACCAACCTCAACTGTCCTCCGAACCACCACTCCAAAAAAGGCACTTTCTTCCGCTGGTGACCCATGTGGCGAGTCAAACTCTGTTTCAGGGGAGGTGTCTATCGCATTGGAGATTTGCAAGTCAATTTATAAGGCATCATTCTAATAAGGGGGTATAATAAGGGGGGGGGGGTAGGCCATCTTCATCCCCATCATTAATATCCTGGAGTGCAGCCAGTTCCGCCATAGTATCGGTGTCAGAACCAAAAAGAAAAAAAGAAAAGGGAGCTTTTGCTGGTAGTTGGGTCCTGTTAAATTCACTGAATCAGAGTTAGGCTGCATGTCAACTGGTTGCGCTTTTGTAGCACAACACTGGTCGAGCTCGAAACTATGTCGGTTCAGGGTTTGACATGGGTGTGAGCTCTGGTTCATCATGCTGCACCAATGGAGTCAGTACTGGTGTTGGAGCAATAGGGACTGGCACGGATTTCAGGGCCATAGTGGAAGTCTGTACCAGAGTTAGAACGGGTCCTAAAGGAACAGATGGCATCGGAGGAGGGTCTGCCGATGGTAACTAGACTGGAGGCCCTTGTGACTCTGTGGGTCCCAAAGACTTGCCAAAAGGAAGTCAGAAGCGCACTTAAGATTTGCAGCACAGCCTCCTTGAAGGCCTCAATTTACTGCAGGTAGAGGACATTTATGGGAACTTGGGGGTGAGTCGGGACAAACTGAAGTACCAGTTATGTGGCAAGTGACCTCAAGGAAGTGCAGCTCAAATCTTGAGCACTTGCGCCTTCTCTCTGGAGTCAGAGGTAGGATTGAGTTAAGTCCTGCTTTGCTTTCTTATCCTTGCGGTTGACTCTATTTTGATTTTTGAGGAGGAAGTGGAGTGGTCTCTGGAACTTCCCGGGTCCAGGAACAGAACCGGGTCAGTGACTTGGAGCTGGACCTGATTGAGGACCCCAACTTCTTATGTCTGTGGATGTACATCTTTTCCTCCTAGTATCAAATCGCCTTTGGTGCATGAGGGTGTGCATGCATCTAACAACTTCGAGACATGGCGAGAGCCCAGGCAGCTAAGGCAACCTCTTGGAGGTCCATAACCAATATCCTGCGGAGCTCTGGATCTGCATCAGAAGGCACAGAAAGATGGGAGCCGACAAACACGCAGGGGTGGCACTGAAATTCAGCTGTGCTCTGTCAATTCTGGGACGGTATTGCGTCAGCGCAGAGCCGCATAACTCTTCTTATCAGCACGCAGGAGCATTGCAGAAAACTTACCGGACCCAGTTTGGCTTCAATAGGATATTCTAATACGAGGAATCTGTGGTTAGGAGTATCAAAATGGAAACACACGATTGCTAGTCACTTTATGCACACCACCTCTGTAACAGAAACCAACAATATGAAAATAAGCAGACAATTCTAGATAACATACGTGAGGTTTTCAAAAACAACAAGTAATTCAAACCATATCATTCATTACAATTGTGCAGTCTGAGAAAAAATAAAGAGCAATTACATCAAACATTTATATTTTATAGTAAACTGCCAGCAGATCAGTAATAATGCCCGATATGAACGCAAAAGATGTATAGTAAAAGATTAATATTCAATGCATACCTGCTGAACTCCTTCGCCACCAACATCTCGCAGTTGATGAATGCCAGGCACGCTGCCTATCTTGTCTACTTCATCCAAAAAGACAATTCCTGCAATGGAGTGAAAAACATTTCAGATGGCAAAAACAATTCTCTTCACATTAAGAAAGCCTTGTATCAAAATGCTTATTCTTACACAGTACAACCACATTCATCTCTGTGAGTGACTGGGGATGCCTTTTAGCAACTAAATTATATTTTAGGCGTCTGAATTTAACGCATGCGGTAAGTAACACTCCTACAAGATACCTTTAGTTTTGACACTGAAAAGGAATGTTCTAATTCTAACACTGGAGATCTCAAATATTACCATTTGTGGATTACATACTAAAAGCATCTTGTTCGTCTTACAGAGGCACAGAAAATTCAGATAATGCAGTCTAGAAGAGGACATGTAAAGCAGGTGAATTGCAGGTCTAAAGAAACATTGCCAAACTGCGCTTTTAAACCTAGCATTAACCTCTGCTTTATGATTCATTTTGCACATTGTGAATGGAAGCATTCACAAGACTAGCAGTCAGGGAGAAGATTTAGAGATTGCTCACTATTTAATGAATAGTGCCTTCTAAATATGACAATGGGCACCTGCTCCATGTTGGAGTGCAAGAGCCAATGAAAGGCAGATGGAGTAGGAGACGAATAGCCCCCATGTGACCTTAATCAGCTTTTCCTACAATTAACAATGAGAGTGAGCAACTCCCTGGGATGATGCGAATGCCTTGACGTGATCTGGTCTTGAACTGAGCAGGTAGAGTCAAACATTTTGGAAGCTATTCTTTTAATCCTCTTTGATACAGATTGCTACTGTGCTCTAGGAAATTAGATTAGATGAGCAGTAATTCAGAGACCATCCTGAAAGATGGTTTCTAGAATATAAAACCTTATCTCCCCAAAATAGTGTGAAAAACATAGGTCACACCGATTTCTCACAGAAAAATACAGAACTACTCCATATAAATAGGACTATCACACATTCCAAGCATATTATACTCAAGTGAGTTCTGGTACACTAAAGGAAATATAACTTATTATAGTGTCCCCAGAAGTCCAATTTTTTTAGGGGAAGTTAAAAGTTACCACCTATTGGTTAGGACCTGAATTTGTCGAACCGCTTTTAATTAAATACATAGCACTGTAACATCACTTGAATGTTAACTCAGCATAGCTCTTGGCAAGCTAGGATGAAAAGGGATGCTGCTTTCCAGGATTGCACATCGTTGTTGGGTCAAGTTTAAAAAATTATGAATTATGCCTCAAAACCTGTTGCAAACAATGTACACACCAACCTATATCTGTTTGCAGAGATTATTTGGCCCAAATGGATCCAAACCTAAGCCAACCTCGATCAAGAACAAAGAAAAGGATTAAGACAAGGAGCTTCTAGTTCTGATGGAAATCTGCAACAACCTTTGGAATTCCTAGAAAAGGACCTTGCAATCACACAAGGCACGAATGTTACCGCCTACCCAAGGGATGGATAAGTTACTTACCTGTAATCCTAGTTCTCTTCCAGGGGTATCCGCATCAAAGTCATAAGCACATGAATATTCCCGCCCATGCGCGGGACCCCGGAAACATATAAAACATATATGTGGAAACCATATATGTAGCTCTATATATATATCCATATATATATAAAAACACAATGCAGCCTTCCAATACTAGAAAACGCTGAGCAATGTTGTAAGAATTTCCCTTGCACAGAAATACAATTCCAATAAAGCAGGGAGAAAATAAAACACATTTGAAAACTGCTTTAATGCACAGCAGAAAACACAATCCTGCAAAAAGGAATGAAAGAAACATTGCCAGCACATAGGCTGCATTGTAGAAAACATCAGTGTAGAAAGCTGAAAAGCTAACCCACAGAACACACAGAATAAACTGGCACCGTGCCTTTAAGGCAGCCATGACCCCTAGCTTCCCATCATGCCTCAGGGGTGACAGTTAGGTCAGTTGTTTTTTGCGGAGACCCGAAGGCCAGGGCAAAAAGAGATGACATGTATCTTGATCACTTGCCCGGGAGGCGGGTGGGTTGCTTATGACTTTGATGAGGATACCCCTGGAAGAGAACTAGGAATACAGGTAAGTAACTTATCCTTCTCTTCCAGGGGATCCTCATCAATAGTCATAAGCACATGAATAGAATAGCAAGCCCATACCCTCATCCTGCGGGCAAGTGACTAGAAAGCATACATTGTCAAAGAATATTTCAAAGACTCCAATTACACTAGCATTGGAACAGATTCCTCAAGGAGGCTTGGCCAACTTGGGTATCCGCTCTGGAGTCAGAATCCAGACAGTAATGCCTGGTAAACGTATGGACCGACTTCCAAGTTGCAGCCTTGCAAATCTCGGCCATCGGTACATTGTGTAAGAAAGCTATTGTAGCAGCCTTTCCCCTAATAGAGTGAGCTTTAGGGGAGGCTAACAGTGGCCTGTTCGCTAATTGGTAAGCCAATTTAATACAGGACACTATCCACCTCGAAATGGATCGTTTGGAGGCTGGAAAACCTGTCCTAACAGAGCCGTAGTTTACAAACAATTGATCAGCCTTTCTAATGGATTTTGTTCCCTCCAAATAGAATTTGAGAACCCTCTTGAGGTCTAATGAGTGAAGAGACCTTTCTGCTGGTGTAGCAGGATTGGGAAAAAAAGAGGGAAGAGAAATTGTCTGATTGACATGGAAGTCAGACACCACTTTGGGTAGGAAAGAAGGGTGAGTTCTCAAAACCACCCTATTGTAATGGAAAACCGTATACGGTTCATTAGAACAGAGTGCTTGGATTTCACTCACTCTGTGCACTGATGTAATAGCCACCAGAAATGCTACTTTCCATGTAAGGTGTTGTAACGTGGCCTTATGAATGGGTTCAAAAGGAGGACCCATCAGTTTTGACAAAACTAAATTCAACTCCCAATGAGGAGAAGGAGGTAGGACAGGGGGATACACCTTCTTCAACCCCTGAAGGAAGTCCTAGACCACCTTAAGTTGAAAGAAAGAAAGTTGGTTGGGTGATTTTCTATAGGCTGTAATGGCCGCCAAATGAACTTTTATGGAAGTGTATTTCAAACCAGATTTGGCCAAGTATAGCAGATACGGCAAGATTACCTCTTCTTGCCCGCTAGTCGGACTCCAACCATTACGCATACACCACAAGTAAAATCTTTTCCATTTAAAAGAATAAGAGGTTCTTGTGGATGGCCTTTTTGACTCCCTCAAAATGTCCATGCAATCCTGAGGAAGGTTCAAATGTCCGTACTGCAAGACCTCAGGAGCCATCTGCCAAGCTCAGCGATGGAAGGCTGGGGTGCAGAATCTTCCCTCCCATTTTGGTCAGAAGGTCCGGCCTGCGCGGGAGTCTCCTGTGCGGACAGATCGAGAGCTGTAGTAGGTCTGGATACCACCATTGGCGAGGCCAGTCCGGTGCTATCAGGATCATCTTCATCCTGGATCGGATGATCTTGGTCACCACCTTCGGGATGAGAGGAAGGGGCGGAAAAGCGTATGCAAACGTCCCGGACCAGTCTATCAAAAGAGCATTCCCTCTCGTTCCTGGTCGGTAAAACCTGGACGCGAAGGTGTGGCATTTTCTGTTTAGATCGTCTGCAAAGAGGTCGATGGATGGATGACCCCATTGATGAAAAATGTCCGCCACTACCTCGTCGTTGAGCACCCAGTCTTCTTGTTCTTTGAAGTGTCGACTGAGAGCGTCTGCTCGCACGTTCTGTTCTCCTGGCAGATGCACCGCCGTGATCGAGAGGTTCCTGGCGAGCAGCCAGTGCCAGATCGCTTGAGATTCCAGAGACAGAGGGCGAGAGCGTGTTCCACCTTGTTTGTTTAAGTAATACATGGTGGTTGTATTGTCCGTTTGTATCAGAATCGACTCGGACTGAATCGATGGATGGAATGCCTTGAGGGCCAAATGAACCGCCCGCAGTTCTAACATGTTGATATGATAGGTCTGCTCTTTGCTGGTCCATTTGCCCCGAGTCTGCAGTTGACCCAGATGCTCTCCCCATCCCTGAAGAGACGCATCTGTTATCAAGGATTGTTTTGGAAGAGGCTGATGGAATGGTACTCCCACTAGAAGATTCTTTGGCTGAGTCCACCAGAGAATGGATTTCTTCGCAGTCTGAGAGATGAGAACTCGGTCTTCCCAATGACCCGAGGATTGGACCCATTTGTCCTCCAGATCCTGCTGCAACGGTCTCATTCTCAATCTGGCATTGGGAATGAGAAAAATGCAAGAAGCCATCGACCCCAGCAGAGAAGCTACTTGCCTTACTGATGGTTGATGTGCTTGGAGGATGATGTTGATTTTGTCTCTCATTGATGACAATCTCTCCTCCGAAGGAAACACTTTTCCTAGGTCGGAGTTTAGGGTGGCGCCCAGATAGTGGAGCGATTGAGTTGTTTGCAACACTGATTTGTCCACGTTGACATGCAGGCCTAAGCGTCGAAGGAGATCCAGGCAGATGTGAAGGTGCTCCTGCACTATGCCGGGAGATGATCCCTTCAACAGCCAGTCGTCCAGGTATGGATACACAAACAGACCTTGGCGATGTAATGCTGCTGCTACTACTGCCATGCATTTCGTGAATACTCTTGGGGCAGATTTTAGGCCGAAGGGTAAGACCTTGAACTGGTAATGCTTTGCGCCCACCATGAACCGCAGGAACTTGCGATGCCGTGGTGTGATTGGAATGTGAAAGTACGCATCTTGGAGATCCACCGAACACATCCAATCGCCTTTTCTCAGATGTGGAAATATCTGATGGAGCGCCAACATTCGAAACTTTTCTTTTTTGATGAACTTGTTCAGCAAACGTAGATCTAGAATTGGTCTGAACTTGTTCGGTTGGTCTTTTTTCTGAACAAGGAAGTATCTTGAGTAAACTCCCTTTCCTCTCTGTGCCGGAGGGACCTCTTCTATGGCCAGTTTCCTGAGAAGGGTCGACACTTCCTGACGCAGGAGATCTCGGTGTAGATGACGGGATTTTACCGGAGGAATGTCTCTTGGGGACGCGCAAAAACGTAGTGCGTACCCATTGTTTAATATATTCAGCACCCACTGGTCTTTGGTGATGTTGCGCCACTCTTGAATGTAGTTTGAGATACTTCCTCCCACTGGAGTGTGCAACGGTGCTAGAGGAAGCAGAAAATCATTGCTTCCCTTGAGTTTTTGCTGTGGAAGAGGACTGCTGTTGGTGTCCTCCTCTTCCTCTCGAGGAACGACGGCCTTGGAACTGGGACTTGTTCTGTTTGTTTTGCGACCATTGAGGGGTTCGAACCCTCTGTTGGTAATTTTTACGATTGTAGGGCCTGTAACGTCGTTTAAACTCTTTTTTCTTCTCCAGGCCCACAGCCTTTAACGTGTCCAACTCGGCCTTCATTCTGGCCATTTCCTCATCTGTGTGTGATCCAAACAGTGAGTTGCCAGAAAACGGAAGATTCAAGATGCGCTGCTGCGCCTCAGGTTTCAACGCTGTCAAGCGCAACCAGGAAGATCTTCGTGCACATATGCCATGTGCATAACAGTGAGCCGCCAAAGACGCCCCATCCGCTGCAGTGCTAATCACCTGGTTGGCCACCAGCGCACCTTCCTGGAGAATCTCACAGAAATCCTGCTGATCCTCCTTTGGGAGTTTGTCTTTGAAACGGTCCATTGAATCCCATAAGGACCTATCATAACGGCCCAGCAGAGCTGCAGCGTTAGACACCTGAAGAGAAGACGCTGCAGAGCCGCAAGCTTTCTTACCCCAAGAGTCCTGTGCCCTACTTTCTTTGTCTGGAGGGGCTGAGGAGGAAGAAGCAACTGCGTGTGTCTTCCTTGCTGCTGCAATAATGACAGAGTCCGGTGGCGGATCCGATTTGAGAAAAAGGGGATCTGATGCAGCAGGTTTATATTTTTTCAGGATCCGAGCCAGGGCTGCTTTAGCCGAGGATGGAGTGAGGAAGATGTCCATTACCGGCTCGATGATCCCAGGAACCAAAGGAAGCAATGGCCTAGTCGCAGACCTTTGATGGAGGGTCTCGAAAATAATGGACGTGGTGGTCTGAGGAGTTAACATGGGTATACCTAGCTTTTGTGCTCCTCTGGAGAGAACATCGTGAAAAGTGTTCACATCATCGATGGGTGACACCCTAGAAGGAGGACTATCCGTAAGGGTAGGAGAGTAGTCCCTTTTGGATGAGTGCGAAGATGAGGACGAAGATGGTGTTCGTCGTCTCTTGCGATGACCCTGAGTCGACCTGCGCTCAGGAGATCTGTGTTCTCTTGTCCGAGTGGTAGGGGATCTGTCCACTTCCTGCACGAGACGTTGTAACGGCGATCAGTGCAGTGGGCTGGAATAGTCCGTAGGTCGCCGGGTGTGACCTGAGGGCTCTTTCTGCCAATGATGGAGAGGTTGTAGCCATCTGGGCGAAAGATGGATTGAAGGAGATCGTGGTCTCCTTGGAGAGCGTCTTGGAAGCTCAGGCGAATGAGCAGAAGAACTGCGTGATGTCGCAATTGTCTGGGGTGAGCTCCGAATAGAATGGGAGGACTCTCTGCGACTTCTGGAGCGTGATCGGCGTCTTGATGATCGATGCGACGTTGAAGGAGAGTGCCTCGAAGTCGACCTGCTCTGCGTCACCATCACTGTTGAGTCTGTAGGGCCTGATTTTCTCCTCGACGGCGACCCCTCAGTGTGTTTAGACGTTGTATGGTACGGCGTCGAACCCCTGGAGCCCACAGACTTAGCCTTCGACGTTGAGCGTGCAGGAGACCCCAACGAAGAACGGATGGACAGAGAAATCCTTCTCGACGTCGCTTCTTGCCTGTTCGATCTCTCTCTCGACGCTGACCGTCTACTGGAAGCCAGTGGAGTTGAGATCGGGGCACTTCTCGCCGTCGACGGAGACCGCCGCCTCGACGTCGAACGACTCTTGGTGTACCTCACCCTGGGTTTCGACGACGGATCTTTCCTCAACGTCGGCGAAGATCGAACCTTCGACGTCGAACGTCGCTTGAACGACGACGGAGGCGATGAGTGTCCTGCCTCAGGTGACGAGGCGTGTCTCGACGTTGACCGTCGCCTGGTTGACGGCAACAGAGACGCCTGCTTCGACGCCGATGATCTGGCGACGGCGGAGCATGTCTCGACGTCGAACGCCGAGCAGACGGCGACGACGGAGATCTATTTCTCGACGTTGTGCGAGCCCGCACCAACGGAGAGCGACTCCTCGACGCCGATCGTCGCCGGGTTGACGACGGCGGAGGATCCGACGTACCTGTTGTCTTCGTCGACGACCGGTGTTCTCTCGACGGCGAGCCCGCCGTCGATGGTCTTCTCATCGACGTTTTCGTTGCCGATGAAGGTTTTTGAGGCGCCGAGCCCGACGCCGATGGAGAGCAGACTGGAACCTTACTTCTAGATGGTGTAGTGGCTCTCTCTTTCCTCTTCTTCATCGGAGACCTGCCTCTTGAAGGAGTCTTCTTCTCAGCCGGTCCATAGAGGCGAATCCTCTCCCTGTCCTTAAGAGTTCTATTGGACAGCAGCTGGCAATGCTGACAGGTCTTGGCATTATGATCAGAAGGCAAGCAGAGAATACAGACAGAATGGGAGTCTGTTTTAGCCTTCTTCTTGCCACAGGTAGGGCAAGAGTCAAAAAGAGAGGGCATTTTTTGGTGGAAAATAATGCTTAACTCTCTTAAAAACAGCAGAGATCTACTTCAACAACAAAAAACTGTCGAAGTAAAAAGCTTTTGACAAAAAGAAGTATTTTCTGATAGAAATCAGAAAAAAGTAAGAGCTGAAGTAACCAGGGTCCTGACAGAAGGAGCCGGAAAAAACAACTGACCTAACTGTCACCCCTGAGGCATGATGGAAAGCTAGGGGTCATGGCTGCCTTAAAGGCACGGTGCCAGTTTATTCTGTGTGTTCTGTGGGTTAGCTTTTCAGCTTTCTACACTGATGTTTTCTACAATGCAGCCTATGTGCTGGCAATGTTTCTTTCATTCCTTTTTGCAGGATTGTGTTTTCTGCTGTGCATTAAAGCAGTTTTCAAATGTGTTTTATTTTCTCCCTGCTTTATTGGAATTGTATTTCTGTGCAAGGGAAATTCTTACAACATTGCTCAGCGTTTTCTAGTATTGGAAGGCTGCATTGTGTTTTTATATATATATATATATATATATATATATATATATATATATATATATATATATATATATATATATATATATATATATATATATATATATATATATATATAGCTACATATATGGTTTCCACATATATGTTTTATATGTTTCCGGGGTCCCGCGCATGGGCAGGAATATTCATGTGCTTATGACTTTGATGAGGATCCCCTGGAAGAGAACCTAGCCTTACTTTTATTATTAAGGAACATCCAGGATTGATGACGGCCACCATCAGGAGTTATTAAAGAATCACTTTTAGAAAATGGAATACCCGAGTGCTTAAAGCACACTTCACCCCTAGAAAAGCTCACTCTATCCAATGCGCCTAACTAGCTTTCGTATAATCCCTGGCACATGCTTGGCAAACTTGATAAAGAAGGTGGAGACATCCCATTGTTTTATAGTCTGGTAGCACATGCAGTAAGGTTTTCATCCTAGCAGGGGTACTGAGTTTAAAATATTGAATATGAGAGAACTCCTCCTGTGGGAGATCAACAAGAGTCAGCCACTTTTTATATTGCTGAGTTTGTAAATTCTGTTGGAACATGTAGTCAGTGTATTGATTGTCCCCATCAGCTGAATTGGGTGGATCAAGGATTTGGTCTGTCTAAGATACCATCCAAGTAAAATGTTGGGACTTATTAGCACCATGGTGCTTAGTAGACTGTGATTCCAATGGAGTGCCCATGCTCTAATCCTAACTGATGCATCTGCTCCATGAGCTCTTGAAGGATTTGGGCTAGGGGTGCACATAGGTTACTACAAACACATGGATGACTCATCTATTCTTCCTTCTGCTGTGGGACTGTTGTATTCCTCTTAGGGTGTCCATACACGGGCTTTCCTGTATCATGTCCTTATATAGGCACAATTCGCCCTGCCCTTATATAGGCATAAAATCCCAGTCCTTATTTAGGCATTAAACCGTGCACTCCAAATACAGGAATGGTCTCCGACATCCGTCCACCCCAACGTCACAACGAGTTCTTGAAGAACAGACCCTTAGGCTTCGGGAGTTTCCCTAGCACAGGACTATTGATTTCTTCAAGGACTCATCTATTATGCATGAACCATTATACCTTAGGGGTTCATTCATGACGTCTTCCGCTGTCCGATTCACGTCAATGCTAACATTCTGAGGTACCTCTCAGGTATAAATATACCTTCCCTAGCAAACTAGAGGAAACCTCGACTTCAGAGGAGCCCGTTTCCCGGCCTGACGCACTGAGAAGACGCTGTCATCCCTGCACGCAGAGAGTCCAGCTTCCAGTGATCTAACTTCCCTTGCGGGGTGTTGGAGTTAGAGTCTGGCAAAGAGATTCCCACCTCTCTCATTCTAAAGGTATGGAGCTGACTAGAACCTAGAGGGACTCTTGGCATACTAGGCATACTTGGCATACTAGGCATACTAGACTTAACATACTCTTAGTATACCATAGTAAGGAATACTTCACCTACTTCATACCTCTCCCTACACCTAGGTTAGGTTAGGTACATTGGGTTAGAACTAGCTTAGCAACGCATCGTATGAGTACTCGCATTTTTTAGTCTGTGTTATTTATGTGAATGAATATCTGCTAAAAGATAATGCTATCGCAGTATTATTTATTTCTACTGCTTACGCTGTACATTATTTATCTTGCATACTGTCTTGTGATCGTAACAGCACATTTTACTTACACGAGAAACAAGACTGATCAATAAATCTTTTATTGAAACGCCAGTCTATTCTTTCTGTGTAACTTTGAGGAAAACTAAGCATGCACGATTGAGCTGAGTGAAATAGTTATCTATTGTTTCCACGACTCTGGGACACGTTCTGATTCTAAAGGGAAACAAAGTGGTCATGTTTTGCGGATGCCAGAAACTACTCCCTTCTTGTTGTCAAGGAGTTTCTAGTGGCCTCTGAGCCAGCTGGCACAAGTAATTAAGTTTAATATACTCGATAGGGACATACTGACCTTAGTCCTATGTCAAACCTATAGGGTATATTATTCCAATGCGCAGAGCCTATTAGGGAAATAGGAGCTACACTACAGGACTTCAGCAAGACTATGAAGTTGAATAGTCTGGTTGACCTAATTAAGGCTTGTATGTGGTAACAACTGGTAGTTTCTGAATATGGCCAAAAAACTAGCTTTTGAATATCAGATTTGACCATACCATCAACAACCTGAGGGCATTCAGATGCATATCTCTTAGGGTGAAGGCAAATAGATTCAGACCTTTGCATTCTTAAGTGTTTGACAGGACCTTTTAGGTATTCTCTGAATTAGTTTGCTGCACATATTCTCCAAATGATCACAGTAGTTGATCACCTTGTAAAAGAAAGTCCTGTTCAGAGTCCCTGGTTATTTGGAACCGGGTCCCATATGGTAGCTGTTGCAGTGTAAAATAATTTTTTTGTCTGCATATTTCTATTTACTGTCATGTTAAGATACTGAAAGGGACAACATTAATTCTGTTCCATTCCTAATTAATAGTGGAGGCTAAATCAATATTGCAATGGTTTAGTCATTCATCTCATATATGAACGTCTTCCACTGTGCCACACAGACAAAAATGTTTATATACCTTAGACATTCTGTACTTTTAAGGATTTCTGGCAAATCTTTCATGCTCCAGGACTTGGCAGTCGCAATGGACAGAACCATCCAGTTCCGGATGATGTACTTGCTACCTACCTGAAATGGAGTTTGAAGTCTTTGGCAATTACCATTACTGACTACAGCGGACTTTGAGGCTATGGGAAATAGTGTGTGCCATGAGGTACTCTAAACAGCGCTGTCCGTTGAGTGCAGTTCAAATTCTCTGCAAATAGAGTTAAATGGTCTAGATCAGGGAATTGTTGTAGTTAGTTCTCCGAATAAGGGTGGAGTAGTTATACATTTTGATACATGCTCTTCTAAAAACTAAACATCCCGTCATCGTTCATAATTTATGTCATTAGGAGTGTAAAAAGAATAGTTGTGCCTAAATTCTTCAAATTATTGGTGGAGAAGAATTCACTCGCTCTTCCAATTTTGTTGCAATATGAAGCCCTCACAGGCAGTTTCTGATAAAATGTTTTAACAATGGGAAAACCAGAAATTTGCCCAAAAATTGGTAATTTCATGCAAGGCATAGAGTTCCAAGTTGGGGCAAAACTTTTGTTATATATGAAAATAAGTTACTTACCTGTAACTGTAGTTCTCCAATATTGGTATCTTTCATAGATTCACATGACTGAATCATTGCCCATTGTCGAAGTAGGAGTCCCATGTTTCCATAACAAAGCAGACATAACATTACCATAGCCTATAATAGCAATGAAACATTCACTTTAATAACTTCTCCATATCATTTGAAAAGAACCGAACTCCAGGCAATCACACGTCAACACCCTCTAGAACACTCCCCACTGAGGCGGATTCCCTCAGATTTCCAAAAACTAGTGGGGAAAGAAAGGTATTCTTGTAACAATAGGGGGAGCCAATAAGGGAAGCAGGGTGGGGCACATGTGCATCTATGAAATATACCAATACTGGAGAACTACAGTTACAGGCAAGTAACTTATTTCCTTCTCCAGTATTGGATCGTTCATAGATTCACATGCATGAATCAGAATATTAAGCAGTTACAGTATTTGCAACAAAAAAAAAAATGCTAATAGTACAAATAGCGGCTGGTGGGTATAAATACGTATACAGAGAAATATCCACATATTCATACATACATATTTATTTATAAATACACACACATTTCTCCACTCTTCTGTTCCTCACAGAAGAACAACGGTGGTCACCCAATTCTGGAGCAAAATTGTAAAGTATTTTATTTGCAGAAAAAATGGCAGGCTGCAACGTACCTTCGCGTTTCGACTTTCTCAAACGAGCCTTGCTCAAGGATGGGCATCACGATCCGTAACCTCATTTTAAAGTGACCATGTGCAAAACAACATAAATAAAAGACTTGTTCAACATCTCAGTCTTTTTTTTCTACCTTGGTGTTTCAACCTTGTTCTTGCACTCAGAGACATATGCAATTTCGATTTTGAAAGAAGCGAATGTGGAAATTCAATTACTAGCAAAATAAAAGACTTGTTCCACAACTCAGTCTTTTTACATCGGTGTTTCAATCTTACTCTTGCACCTGGTATAGACATGCAATTTAGATTTTAAATGAAGCGCATGTATAAATTCAATTCCAGCAAAATAATTCCTAAATTCAATCATGGAAAGGGGGGATGGGGCAACAATAATGCTCTATACAATCATTATGTGGAATCGGATTAAGCCCTAGTGGGCAACTGAATTCCTATTTGCCTCAGACTTCAGTGATTATTCATAGTTTACAAGGAAGCTGCATGTGATTCCTAGCTAGGACAAAAACATCCTAATATATAACCCATCTGACATGTAAAGCAAATGTGCACTCCATAATCATTGTTATTATCCGATCTAACCCCAGTGGACAACTAAATCCACTGTTCTCTGTTGAAAATTCATGAATCTTCTGGCACAGCAAATGCTCATTACAGACATATTATGCCCATTTTGTCCACACTCAGTCTTGCCCTAGTAAACCATAACTATCAACCCCCATATCCCATGAGAGAAATCATGTAGGTCAACAAGTGCATTAAATCATGTTAGGTAATTCTCAAAAGACTTGACTTGACATAAAAACACAAGAGGAAGGGAAGAAACATTTTTTTCATCTTCTGCCAACAAACATGCTGAAATAACCATAAAGTGAGGAAGTGAGAAGCAATAAAAGAAAAGTTAAAATCAGGCTGGACATTTTCAGATACTTCAATCTAGTTAAGGCAGCTATAGCGGGAACGGGACAAGAAAGGAGTCAAAAAGCAGGAAGACGGGAAAAAGGCATCAGAGTGAAGGGATCCGGTTACAATATAAATTAAAGATCCAGGTAGACTGCCAACTCTTCACTCATGTTGAGCCTATTTGGTTCTACTATTTCCAGATTAGTGATATACCTGGACTCCAATCTCCAGAGTGCTAAGCACCTATCTCCTCCTTTCTGTTGCTTTTTTTATTTTTTTTATTTTTTTTTAAAGAGTTTTATATAGCGCGAACTAGACCCGAAGATATCGGGTATCAGAGCGCTTTACATAGCACCAGTTTCGTTACATGAGAACACATTCATTTTTGTTAGGCACGGGGAGATTAAGTGATTTGCCCAGAATCACAGGATGTTGAGCGTCGTTGCCGAGACTCGAACCCGGTTTCCCAGCGTCGACCTCGACCACTCTAGCCGTAAGGCTACATCCTCTCCCCAACATCCTCTTCTTTACTCTATCTAGCCCAAAGTAACTCAACAGAGTCCAGTCACTCTTGTGGTTGGTTTGGAAATAGTGAGCTACCGGATATTTCTGGTCTTGGTTGGTTATTGCCCTAATGTGCTCTAGGACACATTTTTTTATGGGAAATATTGTACTCCCTACATATCTCAAAGAGCACTGACATTCGATATAATATACTACATAATCAGTTTTGCAGTTTATGTAGTGTCGTACCCTATATGGTTCCTTTTGAAAAGGGTCCTCATACACAGTTCTCGTGGTGCTGTGTTTACAGGCCTTACAGGCTTGATACAGGGAAAAAACCCTGAGGTTCTGTGCCCAACTAGGTCCCTATACTAGTTGTTTTATAGTTGCTAAGCACCAACATGTTGCTTAAATTTGTGCTCCTCCTGTATGTTACTTAAGACGGAGATTGCCCCACATACTCTCAGATTGTAGGTTCATTACTCAAAATATCCCAGTTTCTGGTTAGGATATTGTAGATTTTCTTGGAATCTTCGTTATAAGTCAATGACTCTCACTGTCGTTAGCCTAGTTCCAGAGGCCCCTTCCTGCTCTTTGGTGGTCCCATACAGAAGACTCTCCCCGTCTCTCAATCCTGCTTTCGTTATTGCAGTTCTCAGGCCCGCAATGGGATACCCTCTGCCCCTGAATCTTTTGACCAGTTCCTTCTGTGCTTCTGCAAACTTAAATGTGCTGCAGTTTCTTTTCAATCTTATTAGTTCTCAATGTGGAATATTCCAGGTCATATGTCTATGATGACTATTTGCAGTGTGCAAGACTGTTCCCTGCTGTTTTCTTTATAAACAGCAAGGTGGATAGTTTCCCCCTCCCTTTCACCTCAACATGGAAATCTAGGAAGTCGATGTCACTTTTGCTAAAAGAGATGGTAAAATTCAGACTAAGCTTGTTGGTATTTTTTTTTAAAGGATTGCCTCCTTAGATGTTTAAGTTTCTTCATGGTCACCTCACGGAAGACATCAATTGAATCAAATTGCAAAATTGGGACTGTGAGAAGCTGGCTTGGTATATGGCGTACACTTATGTAAGTGGGCACCTTGCCACCAATCTAGACAACCCTTATGGTGATTTTTGTGGTCTTAGACAACCTTAGAAAGCTAAGTGGTAGCTGTGGAGAGCAGCCTTCAGAAAAGAACCACACAGTGCATTTATAAAAATATGTATTATTATATAACACTCACTAACACATACAGGTATCTCCTAGCCGGAGATACACACAATACTTTTCAATAGAAACAGGTAAGTAGCACGTAATACACAGTGGTCACCAGGGGGAGACCAAACCATATACTAAAATAGTGGTATGTGAACCACGACCCAAGTCAAGACTGTGCCCAGAAGACGTAAAAGTGCCGGGGACCCAAGGAACCACCCATGGTAAGTAACCAGGAGCCCCATGGAGGCCGGGTGCAGAGTGGGAACACGACCGCAGGATCAATGCAAGTCAATGGGTAAAGTCGCAGTTGCAATTTTAAAGAAGGACCCTTCCCAGTGGACCCTGAAGAAATCCTGTGGAAGACAGAAGGTTGGAGAGCCACCCACCCATGGATACCTTAGGAAGCAAGATACCTGTCCCAGGGATCCCGGGTGCATAGTTGTGAAGTGGCGTCGGAAACCGCCAAACCGAATGGAGGACTTCAAGAAGATGCCGCTGCTGGAGAAGGAGAAAGTGTCCGAGAAAGTTGAGAAGTACCTGAAAGCAGAGGGGACAGAGTCTATGCCACTTGGAAGTGACCAGGAGGCACGGAGGACGAATGCCCACCAATGTTGGGTGCTGCAGGAGAGATGACAGTGACCTTGGAGCTGCAGCTGTGAGGACCAGGCAAAGCTGTGGAAGACCAGGAGACGTTCATGAGCTGTCCCACGTCAGATGTCGAGAGTTGAGGGGTCGGTGTCCGTCGGGAGCACCAACAAGCCTTGGCAACTGCAAACAACGTGGAAAGCGAAGAAGGTGCAATGTCGGGAACTGCAAGTTCCAGGTGACTCACCACTAGTAGGGGAGTCAGGGCAGGCCCGAGCAATCAGGGGAGCCCAAAGAATACAAAGATGACCCTCAAGAGGACCCACAGGCCAGAGGCACTGGAATCGTGAGAGGACCTCGAGCAGCTCACCAAAGAATCAGGCCCACGATGCAATTGTTGCGGTGTGGATGAAGATCTTGGTCACTGGAGATGCTTGAGGTTAGGGCTACTTGGAGACCGAAGATCTTGGTGGAAGGAAGCCAACAAGCCTTTGCAACTGCAAGTTGACGCGGTGCACAGGGGTTCGGTTCCTGCGGCTCCGACAAGGGATACTGGCCTCAAACTTTGTGAGAGGACAGGTCAGGCCTCGAGGGATATGAAGAACCATCACCTGTGTTGCTGAGCCTTTCAGAGTCCGTGGGAGCCCAGGATCAGCAGACCGGTCAGCTTTGTTGCAGTGCCTGCAGATGCAGAGAAGTGACTCCTTCACTTCAATGGAGATTCCTTCAGGTGTTCTTGGATGCCCACAGGCCTTGGAAGGTTCCTGTATGGTGCACAGGCACAGCCGTTGCAGCAGACGAGCAGGGCGACGAGATCAGTAGCAGCAGGAGGAGTCTTCCTAGTTGTAGCTTTGCTGTCTGCCTTTCTTGTTGCAGCACCCTGTAATCATTTAAACGTACCCTAGCTATTGAGGGTGTATGCATGGTACTGCTGGTCGATGCTACTGGTGTTGAGATTGTGTCTGGTTCAATGTCTGAGCTCATAAATGAGCTGTCCTCATCCCTTTGTACTTGTGTTTTATTTGTCTTTGTGGCCACTTGATCATGCTTCTTGGCGAAAGTGAGAACACACCCATTCTCATAATCCATTCTGTCTCTCACAAACATCCAGTGCTTGCATTTTTATACTTGGTCCTCGTATTTTTGTATTTCTGTCTGATGTTAACACCAGCAGTAATGCTACTTTCTATGACAGGAACTTTAGGTCCACTTTGTGCGTGGGTTCAAATCGACTCTTCATCAACTGTGTGAGCACAGCTGTCACGCAGGAGGAGGAGCCCTTATTGGAGGGAAAACCCTATATAGCCGTTTAATTAATTGTCTAATGATCTTATTAGACCACAAAGACAGTTTGAAGAGCGTCTATATCTTGATATTGAAGCCAGGTATACTTTGACGCATGGACCAAATCTGATTTTGCCAGTAACAAGAGAAAAGGTATTTGTTCTGGCAATGCTTGAATAGTATGAACATTTGACTTCTGGCACCACAGACAGAAATGTTTCCATTTCAATCTATGTTTTTGCAGTGGTCCCCCGCTCTGGCTTTTGTAATAATGTCTCATCAGTCTTGAGGGATATACAGATCTGCGAATTCATGGAATTCAGGAGCCAAGCGGATAAATAGAGAGAAAGTCAGGTCTGGAGAGAAGTCGGTCTTGGTTCATCGTCAAGAGCATCCTGGATGGTTTCAGGTGAATGAAGTTAGTTTCTGATAACAGGAGCAGCTCTGTGAACCAGTGCTGTCTGGGCCATCAGGGGGCTATCAGGATTGTACAACACTGTTCTGTCTTCATCTTACTGAGAATCCTGGGTATAAGAGGTATTAGGAGGAAAGCGTGTGCATAGATCCCTTACCATCTGATCGAAAACGCAATACCCCATGACCCTGGATGTGGATGCCAGCTTGCATAAAACTGGCATTTCTTGGTTCTCTTTCGTTGCATAGAGATCTAGTGCCGGCTTGCCCTATAGAGAGAAGATCTTGTTCAGAGCGGACTGATCGAGCTCCCATTCCTGGCAACTGTTACCCTTTCTGCTTAGCATGTCCACGAAGATGTTGATCATCCCAGGAACATGTTCCGCCCGAAGTGATATCCTGTCAGTCATAATCTAATTCAAGATCTCTTTAGCTTCTTTGGAAAGGGCTAGCGATCTTGTGCCCCCTTGCTTGTTCACATAGTGCAGGCTGGTGGTATTGTCTGTGCGATCTTACAATGAAGAGCCTGTTATTCTTGGTAGGAAAACTCAGACTTAAATAGATTGCTTTGAGCTTCAGCCGATTGATGTGCATGCTCTTTTGGTCTGGATACCACTTTCCACAGATTTGAAGGTCTTACAGATGGCCTCCCCAGCCCTCCAAGGAGGCATCCGTGGATAGAACGTTATCGGGTATTTGAGGCAAGAACAATAGACCTTTGGATAGATGGTTGTCTTTTGTCCACCAGGTTAGCGCGGCTGTCATGCCTGGAGTGATCTTCACCAGATCCCTTTGTCTGAATCAATTGCTTGTTCAGCTCCTCCTGTAGAGGCCTCATTTTCAGATGGCAGAAAGGGACCAGAGATATGGCAGAGGATATCATCCCTAGGTGCGATTTGAACAGACGTACTGAAACTGACTTTCTTCTCAACAGCCTGAGGGCTAGCTCTTTGAGCATTAGTGGTCTGTCCTGCGATAAAAATGCTTTGTCTTGGGTGGTATCCAAAACCGCTCCCAGGAATATTATTCATTTTGATGGAAGAATGGACTATTTCTGGTGATTGACAGTAAGACCTAAACTGTTAAACAATGTTAGGCAAGTTTCCATGGCTCTTGACGTTTTCTTAGGGAAGCTGCCACAGGAGCAAGGCATTTGGTAAAGATGCGGGGAGCTGGTTTGAGGCCGAATGGGAGGACTGTGAATTGATGGTGGGCACCGGCTACAGTAAATCTTAGAAACTTACTATGTTTGGGATGTATGGGGATATGAAAATATGCATCCTGTAAATCCAGGGTTGTCATGTAGTCTCTGTGGTTGAGGAGATGCAGCATGTTTGGAAGGGTTACCATGCAAAAGGATTGCTTTTGTAGACATTTGTTAAATTTTTGAAGATCCAAAATGGGTCGCCATTCCCCCGATTTCTTTTTTATGAGGAAAAAAAGGGAGTAGACAACCATTGCCTTTTAGGACTAGGACTTTTTCTATTGCTCCTTTGCTTAACATGGTGAGGGCTTCCTTCTGGAGTAAGTGAAGATTAGGTGGGTGCACTCCTTTGGTGGAGTAGTTGGCAGTCTTTTGATGAATTCTAGAGTATGCCCATAGGTGTAGAGGGCTAATACTCATTTGCCGGATGTTATTTGCCACCATTGACGGTAGAAGTAAGAAGATTTTTTCACCCACAGTGTGAGTCGTTTGGGGAAACAGCCTTTACTCCCTAGTTTTTTGTAGTACATTTTCCACGCATTTTTTACATCGTAAAGACTGTTGGCACGCAAGTCTTTACAACCCACGACAAAACCACGCATTTGAGGATAATTAAAAAAGGGGTTTGGGGGTCTCCCCCAAAAATATAATATGTTCAAATACTACCAAATGTGTAAACGACAAATGGAATTAAAAAATGTATTAAGAGTTCATGTATACATTTTGAACAGTAGTTGGCTGTGTTACACTGTGATAGAATTTTTCAGAGACAGTAAGCGTGGTAAAGTATGCGTGGTAGTGGAATGCGTGGTGAAGGTGGGTCTAATGTGAATGAATGTAAATGCGTGGTAGTGGTATGCGTTGTGAAATGTGCAATGCAAAGACATGCGTGGTGAAGGAAGGCGTGGTAATGTCATACAACCAGTCGTTTGGGGTGTGACAGACACTTGAGGGAGTTTACTGCTTTCTGTTAGTGTCTCTTACCTGGGGGGGGAGGGGTGTTGCTTCCATCTAGGCGTTTGCTTGTCAAACAGACCCAGGTGATGGTCGATAGGAACGCTGCTGGTAGGATGGTCTATAATGCTGCTAGAAGGGTTGATATTGTTGAAGGCTTTACTGTTGCTAGAAGGGTTGAAATTGTTGAAGCCGCATGTAACCTCCTCTGTAAGATGTATAACCCCTTCCTCGAGCTTCTCAAAAGGGCACTTTGCGAAATTGTAGGGTTTCCAAAGATCTTGTAGTGTGAATATCTGCCTTAACGGCCTGTAAAGTGTCATCCACGTGTTTCCCAAATAGGGCTTCGCCATCATAGGACATGTCCAGAATCTTACTCTGTACCTCAGGCCAAAAAGACATTGCCTTCAACCATTTTTTTTTGCAGATATTATCCAGGCGCCTGCCCTCTCTATCTGGTGGAGCTGAGACAGGTGTGGAGAGATTTTTGGATCGGCGCTGAGCCGCCTGGGATATCACTGAATCCAGCTTTTGGTGCCTTATTACACAGGTAGGCGAATCCTCCGGCGCCTTATATTTTTTGTCTATTTGCGGTAAGACGGCTGCAACCATCTCTGGATTCTTCATTATTTTTGTGCCCTCCTCCCAGTTGTAATCCACTATAGGGATCGCTCGTACAAAGCTTTTGGCAGGCTCTTTGAAATCATAAAGAAAACAGTCAGATTGTTAAACTGTCATTGGCAGTTGACATTTTTTGCTGCTCTTTCTGTCAGGTTATGGAAACTCCCGTCATCCAGAGGAGAGTCCATCGATTGTAGCACAGGTGGCGATGGAGTAGGAATTAAGTAGTCATTCTATTCATTGGGAATGGACTGATTGTTCTCTCCCCTTCTCTGTCGTCTGATGAGGAGGGATTATCTCTAGGATGGCCGCATTGTTGGAAGCCAGTGTCATCCTGGATGTCAAGGGTGGCAGAATAGGCCTATGCGTTCTTGGGGATTGAGGCGGAGGTGGACCACTAGGCTGTTTTGGGGATGGTGGTTTAGTGGGCTGCGGAAACCTCTTCTATTAATCCTGCAGCATCCCTGGGAGGTCTTGAAACGGGATCAAACAAACCTGCACCATACCTTCTTGGGAAGGAGTGTTGCCATAATGCTGGAAGTTGGGACTTTCAGCGTATCTCGTCTGCTGATGTCCATCGTATTCCTCATAGTACTGTTCATCATCCTAATCCTGATATTCGACGTGGAGCTCAGAAGGGCATCATCATCTGACTCTTCCACATCAAGAAGGTGACTTGGAGGGGGAGGAGACACTTCACTTGGAGAAGTATGGTCAGGAAGCAGAACTGTATTTGTAGCTTTTACTCTCGTCGACGAGGTCATCATTGAGTCTATGGTTACAGTTTCCAATTGCGAGGGTTTTTTTCAGCTCTTCAACATCGATAGTTATTTTCGGCGACTGGGCCCCCCGTTGACCGCTGTACTGGTGCCGTTGACGGAGTCTTAGTCGATGATACCTTTGCCGACAGGATTGACGCTGACGATGTAATGGATGGCGTTGTCGATGTAGCTGTCACCGTCAATGTTATTTTTGACGGTCAGGTGGCCTTCGTCGAGATCTTTAAAGCAATTTTTGGCTTGGACGTCGACGGTTCAGGGGAGGACGTCTCTGGGTGCACTCCAGACTTGGAAGGAGTGGTGGGTTCAGATCTTGCAGTTTCTGAACGGTCTCCGACAGACTCATGGTGAGTCTTCTTTAAGGCTTTTTTTAGAATCTTCTGATGTCCCCTGGCCATGCAACATTTCCCTTTTGTGTGACCTTTTCCGAGAGGTTGAAGAGGTGTCACGGTCTTCTTCTTTAGCAAAAGGAGATCTTTTATATTTTGCAGCCAAATAAGAAGGCTCCCCTACCTATCTTTTAGGATCTTAGTTGAAATGGTACGACAGATTTTGCAGACTTTTACCTTATGTGTAAAATGTGTCTTCAGAATGAAGTCTTTTCTTCCCACAGGTGCCACATGGCCTGGAATAGCCCTTTCTTTGATGACTCTGACATGACAGTCGGTAAGATTTTTCCAAACTGGTTGAAGAAAACTGAGCAGAGCTCAGGGAGACTCCCTTCACATACCATGGGGTAGAAAATCTAAGGGAAATCAGCCTATGTGGCGCGTGTTCTGGAGGGTGCTGTCGCCTGATTGGCTGGAGTTTGATTCCTTTTAAATTATATGGATAAGTTGTTAAAGTGAATGTTTCATTGCCATTATAGGCAATGATAATGTAATGTACTGCTTTGTTATGGTACCGTGGGACTCACAATTCAACGATGGGTAATGATTCAAGCATGTGAATCTATGAAAGATCCAATACTGAAGAAACAGTGGTGTTGTTTATTTGCTGAAGTCTTAAAATGGAATATGCTTTATTTTTTAAAAAGAATTAAAACAGTTTGTTGAAGTCTTTGTCTTTAGATTACTATCAATAATTACACTAATGTTTAGATAGGAGTAATGTATTCACTTACATACCCTTTGAGACAACCCTCTGAAAATAAATGAAATAAAAATGTTATGACACTCTAAATTAGTATGTGGCTAAGTCAAACATTTGGCTGCTGGCTACCTTAAAGGAGCAATGTCAAACAACATTGTCATGAAGCTGCTGACCATCTCCATTTCATAGATTTTTCTCTTTTTCAGGATAGTGCTGTGTTTTCCTAACTCTGGGTCGCAACCCATTGATGGGTTGTGAGCTGATTTTAGGTAGGTCCAGAAAGTCCAAGTAGTAAATAAATATGCCTTTAAATTCTATATTTATCTTGTCACATTTGCTGCACTTCTGAGACTGAGGCCAAATGTGAGGCTGTTTCTTCGGACAAATTGTTGCTTATGTTTTTTAACATGAGAATTGGTGTTTACTAATTCTTGACTGTGATGGAAACAAAGATTTTAATAGGACAGAAACAAATCAAGACCTTTTACTTGGTGATGCACAAATTATAAATATTCACTGAAACTCAATTTCCACACATTATCATTTGTGTGCAACACAGTTTTATCAATAGAACTGTATTTCTGTGCAAATTTAGAGGCCTTTCCAATAGAGAATGGAAATGACAGTGCGCTAACATACGATGCTTTAGTTACATAAAAGAAATTGCCAGCCTCATGTCCATTAAAGCTAAGTGGGTTGTGAAAGTTTGTCGTTCTAAAAATTGAGTCGATCTAAAAAATCTGGGGAGCACTGCATTTGTGAGAATTTTTGTTTCAACTGGCTTCATTTAAAATGGTAGCACTTAAGTATTTATATTTGCTCGTTTTATAGGCACGTATAAGGTGCATATAAAACTTTGCACCAGGAGGCCCATTTTTGTGAAAGTGTTCTAGAATCTCAGTTCAGCTAGTCTCGTCGGTGTTTATAACTACCATTCAAGGTGCCATGATAAAGAATCAGACATATTTGCAGAAACTGTATTGGATACATATGCCCCCAGCACTCTCTGGACCCTAATATTTAAGAGTGTGGAGGGCATTACCTGATCTTCAGCTAGCGAAGACAGTGGCTTTAAACATTCCCAGTTTAGATGAAAACTATAGTTTTCCTGCAAAACAGAAAACTTGCACTTGAAACTTGAATCTAGTGCTATAACAACTGGTGAGGAATGTGTTAAAGAGAAATAACATCAAACATCAACACACTGACTACAGCCCTAAAGATACACAAACTGGGTGGGGAGAAAAGTGAAAATAATCTAGGTGTACTTGTGCACATTTAAACACCACATGGGGAAGGGAGCAATAACTTTAATGAACGAGTTACTTTCCTTCGGTAACGATGTATCTGGTAGAGACACAGTCTAGCCGCAGATTCCTTAACTTGGAATATCCCCAGGCGTCAGACTGGATCCGGAGAATTGTTTGCAGCAGCACCTCTGCGCGCCGGGGGGCGGCGCCGCATGGCTCCGCCCAGACGTCGTCCACGGACATGACGTCAGTGGAGCCATATAAGTCCCTCCCGGCACGCTGACGTCAGTTTTCTTCGGAGAAACTTTTCCGCGCCACAACGCGGAGCCACCACCAAAAACTGTAAGAGTATGGGAACAGTGTGCGAAAAAAGATGAAAAATCAGTGAAACAAAAAACAAAAATTTACAGTGACAAGCACTGTATACTGAAAGCAATTGAAGGAAAAAACAGAGCACCGCTTTGAGAAACAGCCCCGCAAAAGCGAAGACTATGCCCTCCCCCGAGGCAAAACGACATATGAAAAGAATGTCAAGGCAGACGACGGGCAGCCTGCAATAGCAAAATCTACCCGTGAAGGGCAACAAGACCGGAACCACATAAGTAATGACGATCTTCCAAAGGTCGGCAACACCAGGAATGCTGTATCCCCTGTAAGAGATCTATGGACTGAGGCACAGTCAAATAGACCCCCAAACCAATTGACTGTAGTAGAGTCAAGAAACAAGAGACCTCAGAGCAATGGAGAAGGTGGGAGGGAAGAAGAACATTAGTAGGCCCCACACTGGAAGAACCAGGGTGTAGGGATGTAGAAGGATACATGAACTCGCCGCCCAATCACGAGAATGGGTGGAGAAGAACAAGTAAAACAGAATGAATCATCCTTCCGAGGAGGGAGGTGAAAAATGCCACCCCGTAGGAAGATAAAAGCCACCGGGAAGGGGGCGAGTGCATAACACCCAACCTGAAAAGGTCCTCGCAGAGCGGGGAGGATGGGCAGGCGTTAAGGAATCTGCGGCTAGACTGTGTCTCTACCAGATACATCGTTACCGAAGGTAAGTAACTCGTTCATCTGATAGAGACATCTAGCTGCAGATTCCTTAACTTAGAATAGATACCAAAGCCATAGCCCATGGGAGGCGGGTCTGCGACTGAACCCCACCAGGGTCTCAAGAGAACCCAGTCGTCAACAAGTTGACTAAACACAGTGGGGGCAGCAATGCCAGCGTGGCCAACACCAGACCAGTAAACTCTGTAAGGAGCGGAAAACAATGGGAGGCAAAGGCATCAGAAGCCACCCAGGGACGGCATGAAAACCCTCTCGTTTGTACAGGGTTTGAAAGGGAGCACAGAACCAGAATGTGAGTGCGGAATGTGAGAGTCCATAACTTCCGCAAAAGAAGGTGAACTGATCATAGAAGCCGATAGATCCGCAGGATCCGATGGATCTGCAAGAGACAAAGACCCAGAGATAGGACAAGACGGTATGACAGAGGCAGAGCATACAAGTCGAGCATGCACAACAGTGGAAGAAGCACTGTTGAAAGCGTACCAGCTAGGAAACTTTGGACAGCAGTGGTAGGATGCTGACCATGTCCAGGAAGAGCCTGTGCTACCAGAGACACAAGACCGGCCATTGCGCAATCGCCCCTTCACAAAATAACATGTGAGAGGGCGGACGTCAACAAGCAGAATGACATATAACCATGACTACAAGAGAGACATCCAGGCGGGAAACAGAAGTACACATGGGCAGACCGCGTGTACCGCTAGAACCACGCCACGTAAAAGGAAATGCATAATGGAACGCAGTGAGAACAGCCCAGATGCCAAAGATGCATCACCAGGTGGGCAACCGACGAAAGGGAGCCGGCAAGCTGGACACACAGAAGGCTTGCTCCCATGAGAAGGCCGAGAGCAAGACCACGGACACCGCAGCAAGGAAACCCTAGTATGCGTGTCCAAGAGCGCACCAGACGTACCAACAGCTATGTTGCAGCAGAACCGGACAGAGCAACGTCCAGACCCGTAAGCGACAACGGCCACCCAGCAGGGAGGAGCCACAGTCCCCCACGAGACAGACTGGGAGACTGAGCAGTACTCGAGAGAGTCCGTACTAAACGGACATAGAGTAACAGGAAATTGTAAAGAGATGTACATAGAAGACAGTGAGTGTCCTGAAGAGAACACTTCCACAGAGAGCAGCAGTAGCAGCCAGAAGTAGAAGTGTGACAAACTCCTGCACGGAAGCAGCAGGGGAAGAGGAAACTCCTCCTGAAGGACACTTCCACAGAGAGCAGCAGTAGCAGCCCGAAGTAGAAGTGTGACAAACTCCTGCACGGAAGCAGCAGGGGAAGAGGAAACTCCTGCGTGGGAAGTGCCCATGGAGTAGGGCACAGGGCAATGTACAGTATTGGCGTACGTGGCGAAGATGCCGTCTACAGACAAAGTCCAGACAGGACTGAACTACGAAAAAGTACTACCTATCCCGGAGAGAGGAAAGTAGAAACCAATGAGCCATTTATCTTCCAACAAGACAAAGCTTTCAAGAAAGATTGGTCGCTAATCTCTTGGCATTGTACAAGAGATTGGTTAGTGCTCATTATAAAAACTGCAGCACGCCTATCACAAGAGATGGGAGAAGAGATACGCACTTTGGAGGTCAAACGTAAGACCTTCCAAACACCAGCAGAACTAAAAAAAAGAGATTGGAGGAACTAAATAAAACCATGACAGATTTTGAACTAACACTCAAAGATACCAAGTATCAGAAATTCAAAAAAGATGCCAAAAACTTCAGCCATGACAAGGTGTACCCATACACCAAGGATGACTAGCATCTGACCGGGAGAAACCCAGGATACAACACGGATACCGAAGGATCGGACACAGGCTCGGATAGCTCAGACAACAGTTTCAGACGTAGGAACAACGCGAGAGGTCGCCGCAACCATGGTGGTAGAATGAGGAACAGAGGAGGGCAGGGTTTCGGATGGCCCCCATTCCAAACACCACCTTTCCCTACACCAACTTTTTACTACGGCCCTCCACAATACCAACCACAACCATACCCCTATTGGGAGTCAGGCCCCCAGTTGAATTATTCTGGGCCATCTGTTCCTTTTTTAGGACGAGGCAAAGGGATGCACAGAGGAAAAACCAAGAGAGGACAACAGGTACAATGGGCACAACCCCTGGAGTCCATGAGAATGAACACGAGGATCATGGGCCCACCGAGTCTGCCGACAACCAGCAACAACCTAGCCTAGTTGTGAACTTATCGGGAACCATTCTGTCCACTACACAACTCACGGTTTTGGAGAAAGGACTAGGTTTTGTGCCTACTCCGACGCTGGACAAGTTCATACTCAGCTGTGAGCTGAATGAATTTATAAGGAAAATAAAATTACAGGTGTACTTCGAAAACAAGACTACAATGGAAAATCAAAGGGGTGATGCTGGTTTGTACCCAAAATCAACGTTTACACCTCCATCAGTTATCCTACCGGTAGAACTCCTGGCCTTTGAGAAGGCTGTTCTAAAAGAAGTTGGCGAAATGGACCCAAGGGCCATAAGAACATTCCACAACACCACCAGGATGGAACAAGAAGCCATCAAAGAATTGGCCAACACGGATATCACAATTAAACCGGCAGACAAAGGTGGAGGCATCGTCCTAAAAAGCACAGAAGCATACCGCAGAGAATGCCGCAGACTCCTATCAGATGAGAGAAACTACAGACGCATCAGAGATGACCCCACTGAGCGGTTACGGATAGGGATCACCAGCATGGTAGAAGAAGCATTAACCCAAGACTGGATCACCAAGAAGGAAGGAGAATTCATGATCAATACGAACCCGGCCAGACCCTATTTCTACACAATCCCAAAAATCCATAAGTCACTGGAAAACCCCCCAGGACGCCCCATCGTTTCTGGGATCGGATCCATCCTTGAACCACTTTCAAAGTTTGCAGATGCCTTTTTGCACCCACTCATACAGAACACCAGCACCTACTTGAAGGACACTAAAGCAGTACTCTGCCTACTAAAAGACCTCAATTTTGACCCCACATGCAACGTCCTCATCGGCTTAGACGTGGAGAGCCTGTACACGAGTTTACCACACAAAGAAACTCTGGATATTCTAGAAGAGATCTTGTATGGAACAACATGGCCCTACCATACACCACAACATCTTCGTCCTGGAATGCTGCAAATGGGCATTGACCGAGAACTATTTCCGTTTTGAAGAAAACCTGTTCCAACAACAGCACGGGACCAACATGGGGAGTACATTTGCGCCAAGTGTGGCTGGATTGTATGTCTACCCCCTGGAAGAAAAAAAAGTTTGTCAGACAACAACCCACACCATCAAAATATTCTGGAATGGAAAAGGTATATTGACGACGTCCTGGTAATATGGAAAGGCGACGAATCGGAAGCCAACGCCTTCCTGGAGTGGCTCAACTTACAGGACCCATTCTTAAAATGTACCCACACAATGAGCAGATCAGAATTAGTTTTTCTAGACCTTAATATCTACGCGGCGGAAGGGGCCCTCAAAACCACGACTCATTTCAAACCAACTGCTAAGAACTGTCTCCTTCTGTTCGACAGTTTCCATCCGCGACACCTAAAATAGAATCTCCCTTTCGGACAGTTCCTTAGACTCAGAAGAAACTGCACAGAAATGAGGGACTATGAAGCACAGGCCAAGGACTTGGCCGAAAAACTGAGGAGGAGAAAATACCCTTCTAACATCATTAAAAAGGCAAAGAAAAGAGCAACCAACAACCATAGGGACGCTCTCCTGGAAACCTATAAGAGACAGGACACAACAAAGGACAAGAGACCCATCTGTATCACAACCTACAACATAGCATCAGATAGGGTCACTAAGATAGTGAAAAAACACTGGCGGATCCTGAACAGCGGAAAACTGAACATACCAACACCTATGTTCTCGCATAGGAGGGGCAAAAATCTCAGAGATATCCTAGTGCACACCCGCGCAAAACCTCAACTCAAAAACAACCAACAAGTAATCAGTACCTTACCTACAGGACACCACCCGTGTGGCAATTGTAGTGTGTGCCATCTCACTACAACCACCAAAAAGGTCACCTTCAACACAGGAACATCATGGGAATTAAGGAAATTCACCACCTGCAACTTGTGTATCTGATTACATGCTGCAGTGACCTACACTATGTAGGTATGACTACCAGGAAAGTTAGCACAAGGATCTGCGAGCATCATAGCAATATTAGATGCCACAGGGCTAGTACAAGGATGACAGCACACTTCAACGAAATGAAACACACCCCAAATGACATGCGATGGGTAGTGTTGGAACATATCAAACCCTGTGACAACTTGGAAAAGAAACTGCTGGAAAAAGAACAAAGATGGGTGTTCAAATTGCGCACAGACACTGCAGGCCTGAATGGCAATATTCCATGGGGGCAGTTCACAAGATGAACCTCAGTATTGAGACATAAGACACCCAACAATTTTGCGTGAATACCACCCTGATTAAGTCCTTTAGACACAGCTACAACCTGAACTTCTATTTTAGATTACCTTTATTTTAGTTGATTTCATTTATTTTCCATTCCTTTTCATTTTTATTCTCCTTTTTGTGGCCCCACCAGCAACCATTTTTAGGCCGCTACATAATAGACCCCTGGAGCACGATTGCACCCGTTGCAATAAGCACCCCCTGTGTGGCATCACCACCCTAACAGCCCTTAGGAACTAGAACAAGATGGCCGCCGCATTCTAACGCTTTCTCGACTCTCGACAGTACTTGAGGTTTCGAGCCAGACCTTCACTTTATTTATTTTATTTTTATTTTCACTTTTATTTTCAATTTAATTTGAGGTCTAACCATCCGCCGTAACCCTGGTGGTTGTGTTCCTTTCGAGGCCGCTGTAGAGTCCTTTAATGTTCTCGATAGTGGGAAATACCCCCAACATGGCGCGCATCAATTGCCACTACGATGCAGCCATATTGTTCAGCCAATGCCTTTGGCTGCACGCGAGCATGACTTGGCTTTCTTTTCACCATTTAGCTCACACCGGACGACAGACACCAAGATGCGGTCCGCCCGGGCAACGAGTAGGTCAGACTGACTGAGGAGTGCCGAGTCAAGTAAGTTTCTCTTTCTCCATACTGGAACCGGCGAGGGAGAGATATATATATATATAACAAGCATTGAAAATGCAATAGGTCTCGCCTTTAATTAAGTTAAAGCCATTTGCTTTGCTAATGGTATTGTATAGCAAAGCAAATGGCTTTAACTTAATAAAAGGCGAGACCTATTGCATTTTTAATGCTTGTTGTTGGAATTTGACTAGATGCAACAAATGCCACGGGTCTCTTCTTGTCGTCGAGCACTTCCTGTGAAGAACTCCTGGCTCTGTCCAGGGAGGACAGGAAGCGGAAACAGACACCTTGCGTTTCCCCGGCCCTGCTTCTCACGGGTTTAGCCTCGGTTTGGGTGGTGAGGTCATCTCCCATCTGGTGCCTGCGCTGTGCTGTGCCAGTGGTGAGGTCACTCACTGCAGCGTCACAGGCCCTCATGGCCATATGTGCACTGCACACTGCACGGCTCGCCTCGCTGTCTCAGACACCACTGCACACTGCACGGCTCGCCTCGCTGTATCAGACACTGCTGCACACTGCACGGCACACCTCGATTTGTCTGACACCACTGCTCTGCACAGCACACACACCTCACCGTGTCAGACACCATTGCACACTGCACGAACACCTTGCTGTGTCTGCACACTGCACGGCACACACAGCTCGCTGTATCAGACACCACTGTACACTGCCCGGCACACCTCACTGTGTCAGACACCACTGCTCTGCACACTGCACGGCACACACACCTCACTGTGTCAGACACCATTGCACACTGCACGAACACCTTGCTGTGTCTGCACACTGCACGGCACACACTGCTCGCTGTATCAGACACCACTATACACTGCCCGGCACACCTCACTGTGTCAGACACCACTGCTCTGCACACTGCACGGCACACACACCTCGCTGGGTCAGACACCAATGCACGGCACACCTCGCTGGGTCAGACACCGGCACGTGCGCTGACCAGGCCCTGCTGGCGCATCACCTCAGCCGTCACAGCATGATGTCACAGGATGAATGTTGGCCCTCTCCGGACCAGCAGCCGCTCCCTGACCTTTTCGCCCCTCCCACGCGCTGTTCTACCCCACCGAGGTTTCGCCTGCTTCCAAGTGCTACGAAAGTGACAAGAATAGCAATGAGACGAAGATAAAATAAAATGAGCTGCCCAGGATCGCAATGTTGGTTGATTGAAGAAGCCAGGACTAAATATAATTCAGAACTTTAAATTCCAAAGCAACACCTTAGACACTGCCAGGGTTTTAAGTGGAATTAAAAAAGAGAGTGGGGTCTCTAAAAGGGGCGTGGCTTAAACACAATTTACATTTCTGTGATTCCCGTAGTGATACACCCTACCAGTATGAACTTTCTGCTATTGTATACAGATATATTACGCAACAACTGAAATACCTCTAAAACTAGCCAGGACTATTGACTCTGTCAATGGTTGTTAGATGTTTAAGATAAACGAGTAACAATGGTTTTGCTTTTAATAATTAAAATTGAAAATGTTTTAATTCTGATATTGTGATACTGTGAATTTAACATTACTGAGGCCTGTGGATGGGATAGTGGTCGTCGGTGCCTCTATCACTTCAGTGATGTTCACTCAATGTTAGACATATGCGTCCTTTTTCTATCCACGTCTCCTTCTACATGTCACACACCTCATCTTTGATCTTCAGCATCCTCTTTTCACTCTCCTGAATTCACTTCCTCTCACCTCCTTCACTTCGCCACCCCCAAACACACAGCGCCCTCACTCCCCTGCAAGCACTGTATTTTCTTTTACTTTTGCCAAATTTTGACAGCTGTGTACCTCTTTCACACACATCTGCACAGAAACACAACTGCAACTGAAATACTTGAGCACTGCTCTGTGCGCTCTGTCGAGAGGCCAAGGATTGGATGGCCATGTATTCTGAATACCTTTATGACCCACTGTGGGAAACGCCCCCTTCCTTCAGCCTCAGCTCCAGCGCGCGCTCAGAGGCCCGCTATAAATACACGGAGGCGACTGTTGAAAGTATGCGCCATTCAAGTGTAATATGCTGAACGAAAAAAAATACAGAGATACAAAATCCTGGAAATAGCAAACACTATTATGGAACACAATAGTAAGTAAAACTTGTGAAATGTAAACGGACACCATATCGCTGGCATGGATTGCCTAAACGTTTTCTTACATTCATTGTTAAACAAAAAATAGATCCGTGTTTTTGCCACAATCGAAATATGTCTTGGAAACCTTTGGAGGGGGAAGTGCTGGGAACAGGCGCCCTCGGAATGCCTGCGCGCCATGGCTCGTCTGCTTCATGGCTGTTGTGAAGACTTTTCTTATCTGCTTGTTTATTTAACAAGCAGATAAGAAAATTCTTCACGAGGGCTGTGAAGCACAAAGAGAAAAAAAACGCTCACCATATGTTTTCATTCAGCCACTTGTTAGAATTGGCTTAGGTCGTGATTAATGTTTTTTCCGTGCTTTTGGTTTGCAGGCTGTCACATGGGCTGAGTGAAAACAGATGTGCTTGTCACGATGGGCGGCATCACAAAACTGCAAGGGCGTCAACAAAAGTGACAGCCAGCAAACCAAAAGCACGGAAAAAACATTAATCACGACCTAAGCCAATTGCAAACGGTCGAGACACAGGGGCGTGGATTAAAGCTCCCCTTCTTACAGTGTGTTTACTATAGCCCTCGCAGGGCGAGGAGCGCATGCGCGCTCCAACGCCAGGCGAGGAGCGCATGCGCGCTTCAACGCCAGGCGAGGAGCGCATGCGCGCTCCAACGCCAGGCGAGGCCTAAAAACGCAGTTTTTTGCACTTTTCAGCATCTCTCACCTACGTAAATAGGGGACGGCTGACAGCAACCTCCGTATCCTAACTCCTATACTATCTTTACCCTCTGTAGGGTTACTACAAGCCCCTCCACCCAGGCAGACCATGAGGCTTATTAAAGCCTGAGAATAAGTATATTCCAAGAAACGACGAACATTATAGGTTATGTGTTTTGTCTGTCATGTGTTGTCCTTTTTTTCACAAGTGTTTTTAAACCATCAAACCACGCTTTTTCACAACAGAGACATCTAATGTGTATCATCTCGTCACATTGGATTTCAAGCACTAACTTAATTTTAATTCTAAGGGCACCTACACTATCTTTAGAGGAGTACATTGATTTAAGCACTGCATAGGGTATCCACCTGCCCACGTGAGAGGTGGGCAGGCAGTATGTACTAATTTGCATTCTGTTTTATTCCCTGAACAGATACGAGTCTAATTTGAAACCGTATGTATTTTACTTGATGCGCACACATTAGGTGTTTGTCTTTATTATAGTTTTTCCTGATTATAGGTTTTTTCGCGGAGTGGTACGCATGGGGCTGGTCCCCATGTGGTCCTGAAGAAGAGGTTTAGGGGACACCTGAAAACATGTCGACAAAATGCTAGGGACGGTAATCACATAAGTTACTTTTTTTCCCTAATATTAACCCCCTTTTTATCCATACCAACTAGGAGCAAGAATAAAATATTAGCTCACTAGCTAGGTATTTTTAACGTCACTTTACACCACTCCCCCAACACTGCACTACACATATTTTCACATTAAAGTGCTCCTACGTAATTCCGCAAGTCGTAGCACGCCCCAAACAGTAGCTGCTTGGGATGGCCCCAATGATGAAACATGTCACCTAGGGGTAACCCTTGGTGAGAGAGGGGACTCAAGAAAAGAATTTTACTTTTCTCAGTACAGGGGTGTGTTTCGCACATTAAGCTGAACCCCCATTCCCTTGGTTAGGCTCATGGATCCGTCATTTACGGATTTTTGTTACATTACATATATTTAGGAGGGTGAACCTAACCTCAACCTCCCTCTCCCCCTATTTTTGTTTGAAAGTAGAAACTAGTCATCGCAGGAGCGTAAGAAAAGCGTAAGCCCCCCGTGGCTGCGAACATACCAGGGAGCATCCATCTGATGCGCATAGAACACAGAAGAACCGTGCCACGTCAGCCCTGCATGCCTGGGAGCCGCGCCACAAGGCTCTGCCTTGAGGTCGTCCATGGCCAGGACGAACTGTGCCGGAACGGAACAGGACAAGGTGGTCCAAGGGACAGTGGCTGACGATAAGGGCAGCCAACATAGACAAGGAGGGCGAAGCTGAAATGACACTCCTGGAAGAGGCAGGAGAGGCAGAAACCTCAAGAAAGTGAGCATCTACAGATACAGGGGAGTGTTATGGACCAACCGCAGACCCCAACGGATAGGCAATAGCCTTTGAAGAAGAAGACTCCACAGGAGCCTACCAAGCCTTCTGTGTAAGGAAGGCAGCTAGACCATAGCCAACGAATAAGGCAGCTAGACAATAGCCAACGAATACCCCACATACGGTAAGCCTCAACCCCAGCTAGGGGCACCTCTTGAGCACGAACTCAGACAGAGGAGTCAAAAGAAAGCAGAATCAGCTGACCAGCTGCACTAAATAGAAGCAAAAACGGCAGGAAGCCGTACAGGCCGTCTGGGTATTACGTCATGAACCCAGGGCCCAGAACAAGCAGAGACAATACTGCACCTCGAAAATAAAAGTCCACAAAAGGACTAGAAAACACAAAGTCATGGGAGCCCAGACATGAGGCGGTTGACTGCCGATTCCGCATGACTGTCAAAAAGGGTCACGCCATCAAATGGCAAATCCCGAAGACTCTCCCGAACATTGTCAGGGAAACCGCCATCGCGCAGCCAGGCATGGCGACGCAGAGCAACGGACCTGGCCATCGCCCGACCCACAGAGTCAGTGGTGTCCATAGCCGACCGAATGGTAAATTGTGCCATTTCTCGGCCATCATGAAGGAGACGATCCAGGTCAGCACGGGGACCCTCTGGAAGAGAGGGAAGAAGACGCTCGACCGAGTCCCAAAGGGCAAATGTAGCCTGTGCAAACACGCAAGACGTGTTCAGAGCACGGATGCCCGAACTAGTGGACGCAAAAATTTGGCGGCCACATGTCTCCAACCAACGAGACTCCCTAGTGGGAGGTAGCAACGGGAGAGGAGAGGGAGGCTGCGAGGCGAAAGCCACCTGGACCACCCGGCCGTGAGCCCTAGGATGAAGGGACAAACAGACAGGGTCATCTGGAGCCGGGCGATGCCGACGTGCGATGGCCCGATTCACAGGGTCTCCCGAGGAGGGCCGTGCCCACGTGCCAAGAAGGGTGTCAAATAACAACCCGCCAAAAGGCAGCAAGGGCTCCACCTCCACAGCATCCTGGTGGAGGAGATCCAATAATGGATCAGAAGGCAAGGAGACTGAGGGGGGTTGCAGGTGTAAAATAGCTGTAGCCCTGCGAACAGCCCTCGCAAATGCCGCGCTAGCCTCTGTAGCCATTCTAGGTGGCGATAACAAACCATCTGTAGTGGACGGTTGAAGACTAATGCGTCCCCCAGAAAGGAGAGACGCCGGAGGCCGAGCAAAGGGCCACTTGCCAGGGGGCAGCGGAGCCGGAGAGCGTCGAAACAACCCTAGGTGCTCCGGGTCCTCATCCTCTTCGAACAGAGGAACAACAGGGACCGGCGCCGACCGACGTCGAGACGGCGTCGTATCGACGTCGACAATCACCAAGGCTGACTCGGCCCGGCATCGGACCGGCGTCGACTCGCCCTCCACTGAGGCCTGTGGGGAGGAAGGATGTCGACAAGGAGTCGAGCTCCGTGCTGCAGCCGCATCCGACGTCAGCGCAGGGAGCCCCAAAGGGTTATGCGGAGACGGGGCAGAAGGGCTCGACGTCTGACTGGGATGCCTCTCCGGGATGTGTCCTGACGTCGCAGCGACTCTGGAACCGGAGTTGAGGCACTCGGCCGGCGCCGAGGGCGTACCCGCCGGCGAGGACCCGACCTGAGGCCCTACCCCCTCTGGGGGGGGCCGAGGGCGCGCCAGGGAGAGGGGGTGACCCAAAGATGGAGTGAAGAGCCTTGGAATAGGCTTCCATCTGGGCCCGAGTCGCCCCAACACCCGGAAAGGGTGGGTATAAGGGGACCGACTCCTGGGCGCCCGTGCCCGGTAAGGACCGGGAGCAGCGGGCCCCGTCGTCACGTTTATGTGAGGTCGACGACCTCCGTGACTTGTGCTTGTGCTTACCGGCGGCAGGCGAATGACGTCCGCGGGAACGACTCCGTGACCGGACCCGAACAGGAGCTCCAGCTCGAGATGGAGATCGGCGGCGCGAAGGCTCTGAGCGGGACATCCGGGCGGTCAACAACTTCATCCGGCGCTCCCGCAGGGACTTCGGCTTCATCTGCCGGCAGGCGTCGCACTGCTCGGAGTCGTGGTGCTCTCCTAGGCACCACATACAGATCGAAAGCGGATCCGTCTCTGACATCTGCCGCGTACAGGTCTCATACGCCTTGAAACCCGAAGGCATCGCACACCGTTCCCGGACACGGAAGGCATCGAGAAGGCCTGAAACAGGCCAGAGGAACCGCTTACTCCTGGATCCGCGTTGGGACGAGGAAAAGAAGGAAACTGACGTCAGCGCGCCGGGAGGGACTTATATGGCTCCACTGACGTCATGTCTGTGGACGACCTCAGGGCAGAGCCATGCGGTGCCACCCCCCTGGCGTGAAGAGGTGCTGCTGCACAAAATTCTCTGGATCCAGTCTGACGCCTGGGGATATTCTAAGTTAAGGAATCTGCGGCTAGATGTCTCTATCAGATATTTGAAATTGAGGATAAAAAAAACTCAACATTTAAGTGAACCTGTATCTAGAAGGGGTAAAGTGAATCCCCAGGTGAGTCCCTTTTTAATTAACCACAGAAATCTCTGTAGTCTGTTGGTATAGGAGGAACCTAAAGTGACATGCTCAGTGGTGGTGAATAAGATTAGCGAAGGGAGGCTTACCGAAGAAGTCTGACATTGATTTCTACATCATCACTGAATAACTCTGGAACAAATCTTGTAAAGTTGTTTTCCTAACACGTCCTAGTCCATGTGGACCTGGATGTCAAACATAACATCAATGCAAAAACTAAAGTAGGGCACATAAAAGTAAACTCTGAGAAAACATGAACTGTGTCAGTTCTGTAGCTATTCGCTGAGGGTATAGTCTAGCCTAATTCTCTCCCCTTCCTCCATCCCCCATGACATACCCAATAAATGCTGAAGGCACAAAGTGATTTTGTCAATGGACATCAGTCATCTGGGATGCCCATCTTCTAGTTAAGGTGCCTAGCCTCCCTGCACCTCTAAGACCTGCCTTCAATCATTGTTGTGTCAAATGTAAATGCAAAAATCCTTGGTAACTATCTTTCTAGTGGAAAATTCACCTACCTGCCAACTCCTTATCTTTCAAATATCCCAGGTACCAAACTGGATCGGGAAATGTCTGACATAGCTCTCCTGTGCTAGAATGGGGTGCTGGCTCCATCTCTGGGCTAGAAAATAAGCCATGGTGATGTCACTGGAGTCATATAGCGCCCCACCTGGAGCCCAGATGTCAATTCTCTGTCTGTTTTTTCCATGAGGCTTCAAATGAGGCAAGGTAGTGCAGCAGTTTCAATTGGGACATTACATTATGACCAGCCTTTAGAATGGAGCAGAATGGGTATGGATGAATATTTCTTCTGATTGAGAATTCTACCTGCAGATGCCTCACCTTTCGAATAGATTCCCAAGTAGTACCCTCCCAAGGGGTCTGATGGGTGGTCAGACAAGGAACTCCTGAAGGACTAAGTGCACAAAGAGGCCATCGCTTAGCACCTCCAAGTCCTAGCAATAATGTTTAGGGAAGTTGTGAAGGGAAGCCAGTGTGGCTGCCCTGCAAATCTCAGCTACAGAAACACTCCTGGCCAAAGCGGAGGTTGAAAACTTTGCCCTGGTGGAATGGGCCTAGATTCCCTTTGACGGTTCCTTCTTCACAAAGGCAATGCACATTTTGATGCACATTATTACACTGCAAGACAACCTCCTTTTCTGGATCACCTTGTCCTTCTTGCTGCCTCCGCATCCAATGCAGACCTGGTCATTAGACAAGATGCCTTTGGTGCAGTATCTGTAGAAGATGACCACCTGCCTGGGGTCAAAGCTGGTTTGGTTTGATGATAAAGAATCAGACACATTGCAGAAACTGGATAGGGATACATAGATCAGATGTAATGTAATGTCCCCAGCGCTCTTTGGACCCTCATATTTAAGAGTGTGGAGGGCCTCACTCGGTAAAACCTAGTTTGGTTTGATGAGTTAGAGTGTTAAAGATGGGAAGTGTAATGAATTCCTCCTGATGGAGATAGATCACCACCTTGGGGAGGAAAGCTGCTTTAGGTTTAAGGATAAGTATGTCAGAAGAAGCATATGAATGGCAGGCAGATGCTCAGTGCTTGCAACTCTCAAATAAGCCTTGTTGCTGTAACTCCAATGAGAAAAGGTCTGGAGTCAAAAATCGTAGCAGACAACTGTGAAGGGGCTCAAAAGGAGTACCCACCAAAAAGGTGAAAAACAGGTTTAAGTCCCTCTGAGGCATGATGAAGGGAGCTGGAGAAAAATTGTTTGTCAGTCCCTTAAGGAACCGAATAACTATAGGTGACAAAGAGGGATGTCAGATACAGGAGGTAGATAAAAGGCTTACAAGACTGCTACGTATACCTTGATGGTAGCCGCCGTGCAGCCCTGATTGGCCAGCGAGAGCGCAAATTGGACGGCCTCAAGAAGCAAGCCTTCAAGGGAACCATGTGGTGTTTAGCGCACCAGGTACAAATCTATTCCACCTCCCAAAACGGACTGACTTGGTGGAGGGGCAAAAAGCACATATGATGACGTCAACCACCTCCAGTGGGAGCTTGAGGGAGCTCAATGTCCCAGCTCAATCTCAAAGAATGAAAGTGTATATTCTGGAGGTTGGGGATGCAGAAAGGACCCCTATGTCTGTGAGAGAAGGTTCGTCCTGAGATGCAGACAGAGCAGGGGACACAGGGAGAGGCACAGACGTTTTGCATACCACATCCTTCCCAGTCAATCTGGGGCAATGAAGGTAACTTGGGTCCGTTCTTGGCAATACTCCTTAGAACCCAAAGAATCAAGAGTAATGAAGGAACTGAATTGAAATCGGTCCTAAGCCTACACACAATGATATTGGAGAGCGCAGAACTGCAGGCAATGGCCATTGCCATGAGTGGTAAAGAGAACCACCTGAAGAGCCCCACTGAGCAAAGATGACCTGAACCACCTCAGGATGGAGATGCCACTCACAGTTGTTGTGTGTTACGAGAGCCAACTAGATGGTTAGTGACTAACCAAATTCCATGCTGCTTTGTCCAAATTTCAAAGCTTCCCCATAGAATGCAAGTCCCCGCTGATTATGGTTTGTTGACATACCACATCACATATGTATTGTCTGTCAAGATCTGGATGGACTGGCTACAAAGGAGATGGAAAAGAGGCTTGAGAGCCATCAGAACTGCACTCAGTTTGAGCAGGTTGATGTGAAGTATATATTCTTCTGTAGACCAAAGGCCTCAGTAATCTCCTGCTCCTCTAAAGGAGTACTAGCATACATTACTACCATGGCCAAGGCTGGAGAGGGACATAAGGTCATCTTTTGAATCACGTTCTCCTCCGCCAATAACTAGGCCTAATCCAGTGCAGCATCACAGGAGTTCAAAATGGTGTAGTCCACATCTCTCCTGTGCTGGAACTTCTGGTTGCAGAGGAACCACTGGGGAGCTCTTGTGTGCCCAGGGTACAAGAGAGAGGGATGCAGAAAGCCAGCTGACTTGGCAGGCATAGCATGTTCAGGCCTGGAATTCGAGATTCCACTCAAAATACTAGAATCATATCCTGAATGTCCCGGGGAAGGCTTAGAGTGATGTTGTATCTAGCACTGTACCTCTGAACAGGAGGAGCTGTGAGGGATCTAGGCAAGACTTGGGCATGTTGATGAAAAATCCGAAGTTGAAAAGCATGGATGTTGTTGCCTGCAAGTGGTGCAACAGCATCTGCAGGGGAATGGCTTTGAGCAGCCAGTCGTCCAGGTACAGGAATACATCGATCCTCCAACCTCGTGAGATGGCATGCTACCACTGCCATTACTGGTGTGAAGCTTTGACCATGAAACAGGAACTTCCCGAGCAACCGCAAGATCAATATGTGGAAATAAGTGTCCTGCAAATTGAGAAAGACCATCCAGCCTTCTGCTTTTAGATCCTGAAGAACCTGACCCAGGGATAGCATCTTGAACTTTTTCTTGCATAAGTAGCTCAACAGACTGAGGTCTATGGTTGGACGAAGACCGTCTGCCTTCTTGGGAACCAGAAAGTACCAGGAATAACATACCTGCCAAATTTCCTGCCCTGGTACCAACTCCATCCCTTCTTTCTGCAGCAGAGCTGTCACATCCTGCTGTAGTATTCACAGATAGTCCTCTGACTAAAGTGATTTTTGGGGCAGGATGTGGTGAGGAATCTGCTGGAAGATAGTTGTAAGAAACTGGATTATTATTTGGAGTGGGTGACTGCCCACCTCAATAAATAATCATGACCCTTGTCAGGGTGAGCCCTCAAAGTCACTAAATTAACCTGAGCTCAGCCCCCTGGTAACTATGGTACAGAGCAGACAGGCTTAACTTTCACAGTATCAAAACAATAATAAAGCCAAAATGCAAAACAATAAAAATCCCAAACCAAATTAGAAAAATAGAGTAAAATGTAATAAACACTGACAAAAATCCAAAAAGGTGTACCGGAGATATTTTTTAATATTTAAGTAGAAATAGTGTCACCACAAATAAGCCACCCTGGGTAAGAATTGCAACAGCGAAGTGTAGAGGAGTCCCTTTTTAATGGACGAATTCCCTCACCCACCCGTAGGTGGCATGCTTCATCATCGGGAACCTCCTTACACTGCGAACTTAGTCGCAGTGCGGGCTACAACCCCTTCACTGTGAGGGAGGAGCTCAGGGATGTTTTGATAAGATAGTTAGGAGGTATACTAAAACCTTCAAATGAGTCGGGCGTGGGGGGAGTAAGTGAAGAAAGTGTGGGTGAAGTTAAAGGAAAATGCTACTTACCAGTATGCATCTGTTCTTGGCATGTAGAGCTGCAGATCCACACACTGTGCATAGATCTCCATCTGGTGTTGGGCCCGGATGTTTGCACTTTGTTGTTGTATTGGAAAGTCTTTGGAAGTCACGAGATAGGGGACTCCTCCTTTGGACAATAGTGCGCATGGGCATCGACTCCATCTTCAGATTGTTTTTTCGCCAAGAAGGGAAATGTTGGAGTTTGTGAGAAACAGAAAGATGTCCATGTATGTTGTATCTAATTAAGATAATACTGGAACAGATAAAGGTAGCCGGGGAGGTGGGTGGGCGTGTGTGGATCTGCAGCTCTACATGCCAAGAACAGATGCATACTGGTAAGTAGCATTTTCCGTTCGAGGCATATGAGCTGCAGACCACACACTGTGCATAGATTGCATAGCAGTATCCTCCTTTAGCGGCGACCACCAGTATCTGTTGCAGTAGTTTGAAATAGTGTTTTGAGTACAGCCTGGCCCACAGTAGCTTGTTGTTTTGCTTGCACATCTACACAATAGTGTTTTGTGAATGTGTGCGGTGTAGACCATGTAGCTGCTTTGCAGATGTCATCTAAGGGAATGTTCCCTAAAAATGCCATGGAAGCCCCTATTTTGCGGGCAGAGTGGGCTTTAGGGGGAATAGATAGTGTACGCTTTGCTTTGTGATAGCAAATTTGTATACATTTGACAATCCACCTCGCAATGCCAGATTTTGATATAGGATTGCCTTTATGTGGTGGTGAGAAGGATACAAAAAGTTGTTTTGTTTTGCGAAAAGGTTTTGTTCGGTCAATGTAGTAAAGGAGTGCTCTTTTGACGTCTAGAGTATGAAGAGCTCTCTCTGCTACTGTTTGTGGTTGTGAGAAGAATACTGGCAACTCAACAGTTTGGTTGAGGTGGAAGGGAGAAATCACTTTAGGAAGGAATTTGGGATTTGTTTTGAGAACCACTTTATTATAATGGAGTTGTAAAAATGGTTCCTGAATAGTTAGTGCCTGTAACTCATTGACTCTCCTGAGAGATGTGATGGCTACAAGGAAAGCAACCTTCCATGTAAGAAATTGGAGCTCACATTTATGTAGAGGTTCGAATGGAGGGCCCATTAATCTAGTGAGGACGATGTTTAGATTCCACACTGGAGAGGGTGGTACCCTGGGAGGAATTATTCTTTTGAGGCCTTCCATAAATGCCTTGATGGCTGGTATCCTGAACAATGACAAATGTTGTCTATTTTGTAGGTAAGCTGCTATGGCAGCGAGATGCAATCTAATGGATGTGTATGCTAGATTACATCTTTGAAGATGCAGCAGGTAACATATGATGTGTTGAATGGAGGCATCTAGAGGATTGATTGTGTTATTGGTACAGTATATAACAAATCTTTTCCACTTGGCCGCATAGCAGGCTCTAGTGGTGGGGCGCCTAGCCTCTTTGATAACGTTCATACAATCAGGTGGGAGATTGAGGTAACCAAATTCTAGGACTTCAGGAGCCAGATCGCTAGATTGAGCTGTGTTGGATCCGGATGCTTGATCTCTCCATGGTTCTGTGTTAACAGATGTGGGGAGAGGCGTAGTTTTTGGTGCGGGACTACGGATAGTTCCAGCAATGTTGTGTACCATGGTTGTCTGGCCCATGTTGGAGCAACTAGAATCAGTGTTAGTTGTTGTAGTTTGCGCACCACTAATGGAATGAGTGGGAGAGGCGGAAAAGCGTACGCAAATCTGCATGACCAATTCATCCATATCGCATTGCCTTTGGACAATGGGTGTGGATATCTGGCGGCGAAGCTTGGGCATTTTGTGTTGTGATGTGTGGCGAACAGATCTATGTCTGGATGCCCCCACATTTGGAAAAACGGTTGAAGAACCTGTGGGTGAAGTTCCCACTCGTGAATCTGTTGTGTTTGACGACTTAACAGATCTGCCATCTGGTTTTGAATTCCTGGAAGATGTTGGGCTAACAGGAATATGTTTTGCGGAATAGCCCATCTCCATATGGTCTGAGCTAGTTGAGAGAGCTGCAGAGAGTGCGTCCCCCCCTGTTTTTGTAAATAATACATTGCTGTGACATTGTCCGTCCAGACTAACACAGCTTTGCGTGATACGTGTTTCTGGAATGATTTTAGTGCCAGAAAGATTGCTAGTAACTCCAAATGATTGATGTGGAGTAGTTCTTGTTGAGGTGTCCACACGCCCTATATGGTGTGATGTAAAAGATGAGCTCCCCATCAGGTGAGCGATGCGTCTGCGGTTAATACAATCTGTGGAACTGGCTCTAGGAACGGCCGCCCTTTGGAAAGGTTTTGGGTGTTCCACCACTGCAGAGAGCGATGTGTGCGGCCGTCCACCAACACCAGATCTGTTAGCTGACCTAGAGCCTGGTTCCACTGACGTGCCAAGCATTCTTGTAAGGGGCGCATCTGGAGTCTGGCATGCGGGACTATGAATATGTAAGAGGCCATCATCCCTATTAGTTGCATAAACACCCGAGCTGGAAGGGAGTGCTGCGGCTGGAATCTTGTTATAAGGGCTTGCATGCTTGCTATCCTGGCTGGGTTGGGGTATGCAAGGCCTTTTGAGGTGTCTATTGTGGCACCTAGATATTGCTGGATGTGGGAGGGTTGGAGGTGAGACTTTGTGAGGTTTATTGTGAACCCTAAGTCGTGAAGTAGTTGTATTGTGGTGTGTGCGTGATTTACACACTGGGTATGTGACTTGGCTTTTATGAGCCAGTCGTCCAAGTATGGGAAGACGTGAATTTGTTGTCTTCTTAAGTGGGCTTCTACGACTGCCAGACATTTTGTGAAGACCCTGGGTCCTGTGGACTCCGAACGGGAGCACCTTGAACTGATAATGTTGACCGTCCACTACAAATCGAAGACATTTTTTGTGGGCGGGGTGAATGGGAATGTGGAAGTAGGCGTCCTTGAGATCTAAGGTGGCAAGGAAATCGCCTTGTTTGAGTAGAGGAAGGACTTGTTGAAGAGTGACCATATGGAAATAGTCCGAGTGTATGTAGAGGTTTAATGGTCTGAGGTCGAGAATGGGCCTCAGGGTTCCGTCCTTCTTCGGAATAAGAAAATACAGTGAGTAGACCCCTGTGTGTTGCTGATGCAGGGGAACTGTTTCTATTGCATGTTTTTGTAGGAGGGAAAGTACCTCTTGTTTGAGAAGCGTTAAATGGTCTGCTGACATTGGACGCTGTCTGGGTGGTATGTTTGGAGGAGTTGAAGTGAATTCCAGGCAATAACCGGATTGGATGATTTGTCTCACCCACCTGTCTGTGGTAATGTTGTGCCAGACAGGTAGGAACTGTAGTAATCTTCCCCCGACTGGAGTGGAATGGTCTGGGGGGAGCGGAGGGAAGTCATTGTTTGGAGGTGGAGGCAGTATGGGTATTGACGGTTTTGCCTCTACCTTTGTTATTATTACCTCTGTAGCCTCCTCTGTAATAGCCTCTGGTAGCGGAGGTCTGGGTGAGACTTTTATAGGACGTGGAGGAGTTGTCCGTGGTAAAGCCTCTAGAGGCGCCCCTATAGGAGGAGCGACGAAAGGAACTTCTGGGAGTTTGGGATTGTAATGCTCCCATTGATTTGGCTGTGTCGGTATCTTTTTTCATCTTTTCTAAAGATGAATCCACAGTAGGGCCAAATAAATGTTGTTGGTCAAACGGCTGATTTAATATGGCAGTTTGGACCTCAGGTTTGAACCCTGAAATACGGAGCCATGCATGTCTACGTAAGAGGACACTGGTATTGATGGCCCGTGAAGCTGTGTCTGCGGCATCTAGAGCGCAGCGAATGGAGGGGTTTGTTATAGTCTTGCCTTCCTGTATGAGATCATTGGCTCTTTGTTTGTATTGATCTGGAAGGTGTTGTAATAGGGTCTCTAGTTCATCATAATGTGCCCTATCGTACCTAGCCAGTAACGCCTGTGTGTTGGCAATTCGCCAAATATTAGCTGCCTGGGACGCCGTTCTTTTACCTGATGCGTCCAGGAGCTTTGACTCCTTATCAGGAGGTGGAGCATCGCCTGAGGTTTGGGAGTTAGCCCTTTTCCTGGCGTTGGAAACCACAAGGGAATCTAAGGGAAGTTGCCCTTTAATGTAAACAGGGTCAGCTGGGGCAGACTTATTTTTTTTTCTACCCTGGGGTTAATGACTCTAGCCCTGACAGGATCTTTGAAGACTTCAGGAGCGTGCTTGATTACCCCTTTTAGCTTGGGAGAATAGAAGTGGACCTTTGAGATGGTGCAAAAGTGTCCAGAAGAAAGTCTTCCTCTATAGGGTCTGTATGTAGATCTACACCGTGGTATTCTGGAGCTCTATGTATGAGCTGAGTGAATCCTATAGTGTCCTCTGGAGGGGATGGTCTAGATGGGTAGACCTCATCTTGTGGCGTATAGGGGACATCTGGTGTACCATAGTTGTCCCATGGGTCATTAGGAATATGAGGATGACTGGGCTCTCCTAAGGGTTGGTCATCACCTTCGTACTCAGAAGGGTCCTCATCATCCTGAGGTGGAGGAGATTCTGAGGGTACTGGAGATGGAATAGGAGAGATGTGGTGTGGAGGAGGGGGTGGAGAAGGGATCCTAAAAGGGGAAGTGGCAATGTCTCTTTTCTTGAGAGAAAGTGGAGCTGGTGCAGGTTTGTCCAATTTCCTCTTTCTGGAAGGACTAACCACAAGGCGACCTGTATCTGGGTCAATTTCCAGTATTTGTTGGGTTGGATCAGGTTGAGAAAGCTCCTCCTCTGAAGTGTGGTGCTTCAGCATCGATTTTTTCGGTTCCGAAGGTTTGTGTGGCACCAATTTTGGAGTTGTTTTGGATTCTTTAGGTTTCGGAACGGGAGTTTTTATCGGTTCCATTGGGGTCTTTGGAGCCGGTACCTGTAACTTTTTCGGTTCCGAAGGTCGAGTTCCAGGTGTTCTGGGAACTGGATGTTTACTCGATTCCGATGGTTTTTTCGGAGTCGAAGGTTCGATGCTGGGTTTCGGTGCCGAATGCGCAGACGCCGAACCTGGCTTTGGTGCGGGTGTAGACTTGTCTTTTGGTTTCGGTGCCGGGGATGGGGTGTCGGCACCGAGGGTAGGCTGGCTCGAGCCCGAGCAGCCTGAAGGCTTATTTATTGACTTCTTAGCCGAGCCCGAAGGCGGGGCGTGGGAAGTTTTGTCCCGGTGTGCACCTAGGCCCAAAGGTGAAGGTGGTACCGAAGCCTTTGCCGGAATGGATGATGGGGAGGGGTCGACGTCAGTACTTACGACCCGTTGCCCAGGAGTGATGTCTTCGACGTCGGAATCATCGGCTTCGGAGGCGCTGATGAGGCCCGCTTCGAGTTGTTCCTGTTCCGGTACGTCGACGCCTTCCTGGAAGATATCGTCCGGTATGAATGTCGACGATCGAGCCATGTTTCTTCGAGCTAGACGATCCCGTATGGTTTTCTTCGAGCAGAAAGAGGCGCAAGCTGGACAGTCTTTGGCCTCGTGCTCAGGCGAAAGGCAGAGGTTACACACCTCGTGAAGATCGGCGTGGGGAAACTTGGATCCACATTGAGGACACTTTTTAAAGGGAGTCCTTTCCATGAGCCAAAAGGCCTGGTGGCGCAGTTAGGCCCGAAGGCCTGTGTCGACGACTGGAATCGAAGAATTCGAGTTTGTAGAGATGCGCGTCGAAAAGCGGAACGCGATCTAAAACAATACCGACGAAAGGGTGAAGGATTGCGCGTCGAAAGTTAGAACGGTGTCGACACCGAACTGGAGCGTGATGAAACACATCCGAGCCCGATGGCGGAAAAAAACAATCTGAAGATGGAGTCGATGCCCATGCGCACTATTGTCCAAAGGAGGAGTCACCTATCTCGTGACTTCCAAAGACTTTCCAATACAACAACAAAGTGCAAACATCCGGGCCCAACACCAGATGGCGATCTATGCACAGTGTGTGGTCTGCAGCTCATATGCCTCGAACACTAACTACCTCGTATGCTAAAGATACATTTTAATAGGACATCCAGTGGTCAGGATTAAAAAAGGTGTATAGGCCACGGCAGGAAAATTCAACCTGTCAGGGTCTCTAAGTGGTCAGATGGTCGACATGTTTCAGCCTAAATGCCCTCCGCAGAGGTGGCATGGCTTTCTTCAGGACCAGGTGGAGAGTGAAAAAATGTGAAGTGAAAAGTGTTGCCACACTACCAAATCTGGTAGCTGGGGTAAAAGGACACAGCCAGCTAGTAGGTAGATGAACCAATTATAGGGAATTGCTGGTCGACGTGGTCCCTGTGAACAGACAAAAGTTTAAAATAGAAAGTTTATACACATTACCACATGCACACCTTAGCTACTGTGTCACATGAAAAAAGGAAGAACAAGCAGCTGGGTCATAGATGACTGCACCACCAGATCTAGTCACAATTTGTAAGAGATATTGCCCACCTCAAATGGTTTGCTGCTTGTAGACCATAAATATAGCTATCTGCATAGGTTGGATGAGAGGCAATATATAGACACAAAACAGTCTAATACACACAAGCACATCAATAACAGTCAATTTGCAATTGTTCGTTTCTGGTCTTTTTATTCTGTGATGTGCTTCTTAAAAATAGCTGGTCACAGGACGTTCTCCGGACACGGCTCCTCGAATACACAGAGTTCTTATCCTTTTAAATACTTCATATTATTTATACTCATAGGACATCGCTTTACCATGAGCTTCACCTATGCGCCCTAGGACTCGCTTTTATCTTTCCTGACTCAGCATCTGAGGATACACATTATTCCTCTACCTTATGCCCTGAAGAAGCCCATGTTTGGGTGAAACGCGTTGGCTGGTTCTATTTTTAAGAAGCACATCACAGAATAAAAAAGACCAGAAACGAACAATTGCAAATTGACTGTTATTGATGTGCTTGTGTGTATTAGACTGTTTTGTGTCTATATATTGCCTCTCATCCAACCTACTGTGTCACATGTTTATATTTAAAATTTCCAATGTGGCTAAGCAAATGCTGTAAAATACCAAGTTGTTACTGCTTACCCATGTTGTCGGGGAAGCTAATGGCAACTCATCCTCGGTGCATGCACTCGAGGTGGCTTCCAAACCCTATATTAGGAAGAGGGGGCAAAGAAGGGGTTGACTGTAGTGTACAGTCATACATATACAAACAATACAGTTGACTTTATATGCTAAGTGTTGAGAGAAGGTGACTATCTTGTGTTCCATTATCAACCCCGGTCCACGCCCTAGTAACCGGAGACCTGGTGAAACAATGAGCAATGGTACAAGATACATTTTAAAAGTCCCATAGGACAGTCTAATTAGTGCCTTGATGTGAGACGGCAAAATTGAATGTTAAAGATAGATGTAGAAACCTATTTCTAAGGCAGTTCTAATTGGTAATGGACACTCAATGAGTCCACACAAAAATTCTGTAAAGATTACCCACACACATTCTGAGAGACATGATGACAATGGACAGAACGCCTCGTTATAATGTCCCCAGAACAAGGTGAAGTGCTTGGGTAGAGGCAAGCACTCGTAGTATTCAGTTACAGGAACAGCGCACCGCCTCCTCTAAGTAAGGTAGGTCTCCATGTTAGCATAAAGAGAGAGCCTGTCTCTAGGTGAGCTCCAGGGTAATGTAACCAACTGGAAATGGAAGTGACCAGCGCTAGAAAAAGGGGGGGTTTCGATGTCCCAGAGAGCCCTTAATGCACAAGTCCGCAAACTATTGGTGCAGAAAGTGAGAGGGGTCTGAGTCAGTCCCCTCTCCACTATACAAGGGGAGTGCCTCGTAAGCAGTCTCCTCGGCCATACATGCAAGGGTGGAATGTCGGAGATGGCCTGAAATGAAGTGGAGCACCCATCGGGAGTTACTGGGATGCCATCTGTAGATAAGTGCGGAGGAGTGAAAAAATATTAAACACAACTTTGCCGTCTCACCGTAATGACGGGGAAACTACAAAAAAAGTTAGAAAGAGAGTTGAGCCTACCTCAGTGGAGAATCCTCCCGACCGGTCCGTTCGACCAGGATGGGGAATCCAGCTTTGTCAAGGACGCGCGAAGTGTCACGTCCTGCTGAACTTAAGCTCCACCTACCCGGGTCGGAAAAACTAACGAGAGCCCACGGAACTCTGGAACGAGCCGTAAAAACAAAAGAAGGCTCCGTGTACTTCTCGGCAAGAAGTAGCGGGAGTGCAGCAGCCATATTTATTGCATCAACAAACTAATGGAAAAATACAGCAGTATGTAAAACGGTATGTGGACAGGACTCAGAGTAAGGGCCACATATGAGAAAAACTTCAGATCTCAGCACTGGTTAATAGATGTGCAGAAAGAATTGGGAATACATAACATGCATTGGAGTGGCATCCATACATTGAATTCCATGAATAAAAAGCTCAACTGAAGTAGCACAGAGACCCAGATGGCTTGAGCGGCGGGGCATGAGCTAAAAAACTAACTTCAATGTCAGGCGGAACATGGCATAACGCCATAATGTAACTCAAAACTTTATTATTGGGATAACGGTGAACACTTGAAACTCAAAACTTTATAGAAGTGAGGGGGTTGTAGCCCGCACTGCGACTGTTCGCAGTGCGAGGGGTTTCCCGAAGAAGAAGCATGCCACCTACGGGTGGGTGAGGGAATTCGTTCTTTAAAAAGGGACTCCCCTACACTCCGCTGTTGCAATTCTGACCCAGGGTGGCTTATTTGTGGTTACATTATTGATACAAGGGGAGTCGCTGCCTACCCGTCTCTAAATCTCATCAGGCCTTTTTTGTGTGCATCATAAGTAGAAATAGTGCCAAGAAGCACAGAGTGCCAATGATAGTCAATGGTCATGGTATAACGGGTCTAGGCACAATTTGCGGCTGGCCAAGTTGAAGCATGGGTTGGATACTCCAACAAGGTTTGTCCTGGTCAGAGATTTTACCATCTGATCTAGCCCTTTAAGTCATAATCCACCCCTGGAGTACACTTCTAAAGCACCCAAGACCATCAGTGGAGGCATTTAGAGACTCATAGGGGGTTAGGCAGAGGCCAACAGCAGGGTCCAGTCAAGATCCAGTTGTCAATGGAAAGGCCTCTTGTTGTAACCTGTAGCTATATGGCCCTTGGAGTGCACTTCTTTGTCCTGGGTAAATGAGGGAGCAGGTCCAGTCCTTCAGGGATCCTCTCACGTCACAGACAACCGGTCCTCTACTGTTCTTTCTCAGGTACCGCAGTGTTCTGAAGTGAGTGCCTGGAGATGCCACCTTTATGCATGGCATGAGCTGTTGAATGGGAATAACACCTGGAAATGCCCTAACCGATGAGCTAAAAGTTCCCGGGGCCAACCCTACCCACTTTTGGACATTTTCAAGATGGTGAAAGTCTTCGGCCACATTTAACTCGGGATCTGAGGGCTGGGGTGTACGTGGGAATAGTACTATGGTAATCCTAATGTCCTCCCACATCCACCATTAAAACCCTGCTGGAAGCAGCAATTGTACCCATAATAAACCCAGAGACAGAAGTCTGGTAGGACAAAAGCAGGATTCCTCAGCAACCAAACAGTGGATACAAAAGAACTATCTTGGCCTATTCTCTACCTTACAAGTGTGCCCCAATTGCTAGGCATGAACCCAGCGGACCTGTCAAGTAGGATTTGACATTGTAGTGTCAAAAAGTATGCTTACAGCCCCCACTCTTCTACTGCGCTCAAAGGAGTCATCCCTGCCCACTCCAGTTGACCTGTCAATCACAGGGACTTATTGTCGACCTACTGTTGAGAAATGTCCCACCTCATTACACCTATTCAAATGCTAATCACTAACTGAGGGGAATTGGAGAGCTAATGCAAACTAGCCTTTCGGAACTTTAGGCAGGGAAAAGGTAACTTGTTAAAAGTTACTTTTCCTTAATATTTATTAAAGATTCCATTTCACCAATGAATTCATTTTTTAATAACTATTAAAAATAGTTGTTTACTTATTTTTATAATTCATTATTTTCTTACAAGTTCTATTCCAGAGATACTGTATTAGGATTTTAATTTGTATTCTGGTTTTCTACATAGGACAGTTAGTTCTGCCACAATTAAAAATAGCTTTTAGGAAATAGTCACTGTAAGGACATGTTAACATTAAATTTCTACATACTTTTCAATGCCATGCACACTGCCTTGTGGGCTACAAGGCATACATATGGGTGACTTATTAATATTTAAAAAGGAAGATTTTTACTTGTCAAAAGGGTTTATTTTGACAAGGCGAATTGCAGTTTTACACTGCCACAGTAAGGCTACACGAGTAGGCCTGGAGCCATGTTTGCATTGCAACTGTAGTGGATGGCACAATAGGTGCTGCAGTTAACAAGCAGCTTTTATGTTCCAGGCCCTAGGTACATCTTGTACAATATATTAGGGACTGACAGGCAAGTTAAGTATACCAATTAGGAGTATACCAATTCAAACATGATTAAAAGGGGGAGCACAGGCATTTGACTACCGGTTAGCAGGAGTTAAGATTAAAGAGTTCTAAAACCAGCAAAAAATTAGGTTCCAGCAAGAGGTGAAAAATCCGGGGTGATCACACACAAAAGGCTGATTTCCTACAGTAGACTATTTCCCATTTCTACAATCTGAAGGACCCACTGGCCTGAAGTTAAGGCCTTTAAAGCTGTAGAAAAGATGATATCTTGAGCCAAAGGCCTAAGGATAAGCTATTGTGGCTTTCTGGGTGGTCTGGGGGAGGAACTGGAGGAAGACTCCTAAGCTTGAGAAATTCTTCCCATTCCTCTGCGGCAATACTGACTGACAAGCTGATTCTGCTATAGAGGAGGATGTTGGGACAGACACTGTTGGAAGGTAAAGCTTTTGGGGAACTCCTGAAACTGTCAGTAATTATTTGTTGGGGATCATAGCCCAAAGATCAGGCCGTCACCCTGTTGACCTTAAAACGCTCCAAAGCACAGCCCACCAAACCTCAAAAGGGCATATCTATTATTGTGTTCTAAACATCCCCAGAAAAGCCGGTTGACCTAAGCCACGCAGGTTGTCTGAGGGCCGCTGATTTATTTGAGGAGTTTTATATAGCGCAAACATGACTCGTCAGGGTATCAGAGCGCTGTACAAATAGCAGACAAGTCATACATATAGAATAAGAAAACATTCAGTTATAAGTAAGCAACAGAACAACTGCAAAGTAACCATCGGTTAGGTCGATTCATGCTTGATGTTGGAGGAGCAGAGATGGGAATAGTAAGCATAGAAGATGGCTTTAACGTTATTTTGTGCATAGTAGATGTCATCATTTTCACCTTGCAAAGCTGTCAGTTACTATCTATCAGTGTTTGTTTTGATTAGGTGTGCCATTAATCAGCCAGGTTTATCACCTTCGGTATGGAGATGAATAGATGAATATTCTCAAGTCTTGACACCTTTGTCTCTCCAGTAATGCAATGTACTACTTTTTATGTTCCAGTAAGGAGGCTATTAATAAGCGGTCTTGAACAACTTTTTTGTACTAAAATCACGCAACTCTTTCTTTGCAAAATATGCCTCTCATTCTTACGATGCATGCATTCCTTACTCCTAGATTAATTTTGATGTACAACCCTCTGACCATGATCTTAACAGCTTCTCACTCTATGCTTACCTAGCCCATTGAGTCAGCATTCACTTTGATATAGTTTACTATGGTACCTCAAATCATATTTTGAAGGCCAATTCATGTAATGCATGGTTGTAAACTCCAGGTCGGGATAAAGGTTAGCCACTTTCTCCCGAGAATGAAAGCAATAAGGGAGGAGTGATCAAATATTGTTATCCCCAAGTATGCTACATTAATAATCAAGGCCATTAAATGGTGGTGGTGGTGAATCCATTGCTCTAACTATGGAATCTGCTGTATCCAGATCAGCTCTTACTTGTATGCAGGTGTCCTGTCCATACCAAACCACCTCTGCAAAGTGGTGTCTAAGGTTGTTGGATAGATTAGGTACCACCATCTATCTGGGTCATGGTCCAGAGGGTGGGTGTATATGTGCCTAAAAAGTAGGCCACGCTGAGAGAGCGCAGAAAGCCAGGCTGCCAGATGAGAAGGCCTTTTATGCAAGTGCCTTCAACTCCTTGAACTACCTATACGGAGGAGCTGTAGAAGAAAATCCAGAGTTCTCTTTTGTACATCAAGAAGCCTTAAAACTAAGCTTTCTGGGGAAGGGGAGGTGGACAGAAAGGGCAGGCCCCCAGGCACTGACCTATAGTGCCTGGTGATGAGCCAGTTTACTGCTTGTGCGAATGTGGGTTTCTCACAAGCTGCGGCCCAAGGTCCAAGAGCATCTTGCTGAAAGGTAGTAAAGGTTATGACGCACTGGTGGAGGGTTGTAGGACTTTATTGTGGATGCAGGATTATGTTTTCACCAATGGAAGAGGCAACTCTAGAACATCTGCTGAATTTGATAACAGCATGGAAATAAGCCATCTTGGAGGCATGGGGGTGGACCTGAAAGCCAGCTCATCTTGAACTATAGAGAAATGTCCCATCCACTGGTCTGTTGTAAGGCCAAGTAGTTGGCCATGTCTGGCGATGGAAATGAATATCGATTTGCACCCTCACTCTCACCTGTGTTCTGTTTGGCTTAGGGCATAAATATTAGATCTGAGTCAGGCCCAAAGATGTCAAACATTGTCTGCCTATAACACAGGCTGGATTTGTCACCTTGCTGCCGAGTCTTTCCTACTAAACACAGTTGAGTACTCATTTGTAGCAGTGCTTGTGTGTTAGCACCTGTTTCAGCAGGAGGTGCCCAGGGTGAAGAAATCTGTGTCAGAGGCGCCAAAGGGTCAACCGACAAAGATCTTGAGGCTGGTGACAGTCCAAGTGGAAACGAAGGAGACAAACCGTGCTAAGGTCAAACCCACCACTGGAAATCTGTATGGATGAGATTCCATGGCTCCTTAGGAACTTCAGAGGGGACTGCTGCACACCTAAAGAGCTACATCACTGCCTGCAAGAAGGAGGCCGCGTAAGCACTGAGAGCTGGAAACTCCAGTTAGACTTGGTGGTAACAGAGGGCAACTGCAGGTTGAAGAACTGTAACTGGCCCTGGACCCGGCACCAGCAACTCCATATGCAGATACTCGACAGGAGTGACCACCTACCAGCTCTAAAGAAGACCCCTCAAGAGGTAGAGATCGTCAGGGGTACTTCCCTTTAGAAGGGGGCTGGCTCTTAGGCGAAGAGTCGCCCATGGCTTTTCTTCTTTTTGTGTATGTCCTTCTTCTCTCAACTACTTCAATGAAGGTGAAGATCTGGAAGGCGACCTTGTCCTATACTGTGTGCTGCACAAGGATTGGTGTTCCGTCCCGGGTACGGGCCATGAAGAGCTCAGCCTCGCACGTCTTAACTGCATTGAGGTGCACGAGTCTCACTTGGTTAACAAACTTGAGTCATGAGGTGACAACACTACAGACCCACCTCAAGGGGGTCCAAAATGGACATCTGCCTATTATAAACTGTGCAGGATTTAAAAGCAAACGTTTAGGGTGGAGACATTATGCACCGCACTGTTTATGGAAAATTTAGACAGCATCTTTGAGAAAACTCACTGGCAAAATATGAGAAGAGAGTGCTACAGATGTGTGTCATGGGCGACAAAAAAAATAGAAAACAGACATCAGAGTACCCAGGTGGGCATTGTAAGGCTTAACTGATGACATAGTGGCAAAATTCCAAAGGGGCGAGATGTAGCCAACGTCCCAACCGGCGCAGAACAGCTATGAGAAAAGTTTCTGGTTCCAGTCTGCTGCCTGTGACATTTGAAAGGTGGGGAATCTGCAGATTGAAGTATCAGAAAGTTTATTTTAATGCACATGATCCTTACCAGTCTTCCTACACTTTGACTAAAAGCTAAAGAACATTGTAACCAAAAAAAAAAGGTGAAAAAAACAATGCCGGAAGGAACTACTCTAGAAAAACTGTATTCGACTGACTGATGCATAAATGAAAATGGAGGGAATAGGGATTGCAGAGTGAGACCCCAGACTAAGGAAATGCAGAAAAATTGTTTTATGGATAAAGTATTGTTTTTGATGAAAAACAGTCTAAGCAGGATGAAATGCGGAGGGATCCTGTCAAAACAAATAAAACAGAATGGAGGTTTGAGACAATCCTGCGCACTGTAGGTGCTCGCTGGATAGCAGCTATGGAGAGCCAGAACTGCTTTAGGTATTTTTAAACAAGAGTAGAATTTATTTGAATTTCTAATTATTTGTTTACAGGTTCTGGGGTCCTGCTTGTGTGAAGCAGAATAAATACTACAGGAATAGTAAGACATTTCATAAAAGAATACGCTTGAACAGTAACGCTGCTTGATTCCTTCAGTTGAACTCATTTGTCAAGAACCCTGTTGAAGATTCAATAGAAAAGTGAATGCAAGCACATATGTTGGCACTCAGTTCTAGGAGTTTACTCTAGACCAAGGCCTTATGTACATCAGCGGAGGCATACATCACGGCAGTACACCCTGTGATCAAACAAAGCTAAGAAAATCTTTTCCACCAGTGTGAAGATGGCAAAAGGTTGAATCAAACCTACCTTGTTGTGCTTTGTCTACATTGTAGTTAGCATCCTGTAGTAGCTTAGCAATAACTGACTCAATGTCCTCTCCCACATATCCAGCTTGGGTGAGAGTTGTACAATCACAGATAGCAAAAGGTACATCAAGGCATTTCGCTAACGTCTGAGCCAACAGGGTCTTACCTTTTAAAAAATAAAAAAGAGAAGTTCTTAATAGAAAATAAGGTTCATCCATATGCGAATCAATACATTTGGGCAGAAAACTTTAACTAGAAGACAACTGGCATTTCCCTTGTACACAGCTGGTATTTTAACATAAAACACTACATTTTATTACTTTATTTTTTGGGAGTTTTATATAGCACAAACTCGACCCTAAGGTATCAGACAGCTTTACATGATCACCAGTTGCATTACAGACTGACGCATTCATTTTGTTAGGCACGGGGCGATTACGTGATTTGCCCAGAACCACAGGATGTTCAATGTCCCTGTCGAGACTCGAACCTGGTTCCCCAGCTTTGAGGTCGAACACTCTAGCCGTTAGGCCACATTAATCATTATCATACACACCAATTAAAGGGGTCAATATGTAGTATTAAACATTTGTTTTCCTAATATGTAGAACACATTCATATGTGTTCACTGAATAGATTCAAGATGTGTACTATGAAAATATAGGATTTTCTTTTTTTTTTTTTGTAAGAAACTCTCGGATTAGATTTCATTCTTTTCCATTCTTACTTCCACTCTTTTTAGGGCTTCGTGGTCTGCAGTGATTCATATGACTGATGCTGGCATGTATAAAGTTGGAAAGCTTCAAGAAGAACAAAAATGCACTTTTCCGTGGTGAACTGCTGGCTGTTCAAAACATGTGTGCTGCTCATAAATTGTACTTTATGCACTTAAGACCAGGGTCTGTAATAATGTAGGACATTCACCAATACAGATCTTGCTAGTGACACAAACAAACACAGTTTGTGCAGTAATTGATTGCAGTATCACTGGAGGAAAGTGAGGCTTTTAGAATCACTACAAAATAACATGAAAAATTAAATGAGCAAACCACGAAATACGATCAATGCAACAGAAAACACCAACACAAAACTATATAACAGGGAGAGCTAAACTAGAGGACAAAAGAGAGCTAAAATAAGGAAGGAAACCGGTTACTTACCTGTAAGAAAGAATTAGCAGCATCTGGGTCCGTAGATTCACATGCTGTACACACTTTTGCCATCTAGTCTTGGGATCTGAATTGTACAAAAGTTGCTTTCGTTCCAAAAAGGAGGTTTGGTTTCAACGGGACTCCAGTACCTCCCCTGAACCACACCATATACTCTACCTCAAATTGTGTGCCCCCTTCCCAAAAAAAGAGTAGGTATATGTGTGGAGACATAAAACATTACAATATCGGTTCACTGGAGAGTAAATATGCAATTACTAGAATAAACAGAAAACATGATTGTACCCATACATCGTACCCTGTGCTCAACTCCAATAGCTGTTTAGGGTGCAAGTGAATCTACAGCATAACAGGCTGCAAATCAATTGGAACAGATGAGTGACGTTTTCCATCTGCAGCATGTGTGGCTGTAGATCACGTGCTGTGCACAGACTGAGGAGTAGTATCCAAATCCATAATGCAAAAGCTTGCGAACAGAGCCAGAAGAGGCTCTGAACAATGTTTTTAGTACAGTCTGCCCGAATTGCGCATCTTGTTCGGCGTGAGGGTTCACATATTAATGCTTAGGAACTATGTGGATTGAACTTCGTGTGGCAGTCTTACAAATGTATTCTAATTGAATATTACCCACTGTGGCTCTTTCCTTGCCAGTGGAATGTGCTCTTAGTATGTTATGCATTGAGCACTCGGTTTTGGCATTGCCTAGCTGAATGCATCACACAAATCATTTTACAATACCTGCCTCTGAAATGGGGCTGCCAAGATGTGCAGGCTGTGTAAAAATAACAAAAAGTTGTTCGGTTTTCTTAATGGGTTGAGCAGTCGACATAGAACAAGATGGCACCACAGGAATTTAATGTTTGTAATGCTTTTTCCACTAGCAACTGTGGCTGTAGGAAAAAGGAAGGCAACTCTAAAGAAACTGGTTGCATGAAATGGAGATACTACTGGCAGAAAACAAGAATTTGTTTGCAGAATAACTCTGGCTTTGTCAGAACAATGTTAAGCTCTCAGGAGGGAAATGAGGGCAGTCTAATGCAAATTACTCCTTTAAGACCTTTCACAAAGGCTTTAATGACAAGAGTTTTAAAAATGAATTGCTATTCTCTATTCTGCAGGAAGGCATGCAGCTATTGCCACTAAGTGGACATGTATAGAAGTGCTTCCTAGCACAGCATTCTTTAACAATATGATGCACAGCAGCTGTTAAGCTTGCTATTGACAATGGAACGCCTTTAACAGTAGTGAGTACCTTGCACGATGGGTCTGTGTTGCGGCACTGAATTAGTAATCCTGTTGTCGGTCGTATTTTACTTACTACATAAGGAATCCGTGGTAGTGGGGAAAAAAGTATAGGCAGTAACCACCTTATCTACAGGTGATTGCCCTGAGACTGTGGGTAGCTAAAGGCCAACCTTTAACATTATGGTTTGTGTGGGCGATGAACAGATCTACTGATGAAGTCCCCACACCCATGGAAGTCTAGGCCAAGAACCTGGATGTTCATCTCCTTCTCATGTGTTTCATGATGCATTCTTTTGAAATCGGCAAAGCTGTCTACCTCTAAGAGATGATCCACTAGCATTTTTTAAGTAAGAACATAGTGCAAAATACCAAATAGCTTGGGTCAGCTTGGACAACTGGACGTAGAGCAGACGTTCTTGTGAAGACCACTAACCCTGAATGGTGAGGTCAATCAATTAGGTAGTCCAACGTGCGAGGGACGGGTCTATGTTGATGGTCACTGGCATCTGTGGGCTGATAAATCATCTGCCCAGTTACAAGCTGTTCTTGTGCCACCACTGCAGTTTGTGCTGAATACTAGGCTCCACCAACACTAGATCTTCCGAGTCCCCAATTACTTGTTACCATTAACTGAAAGACATTCCTGTACAGGATACACGTAACCTTACACTCAGGACTAGTGCAATACAACAAGTCATTATCCTCAAGAGTTTCATTATCATTCTTAGTACCAGAAGACGAGGTGTCTACTAAAAGGGAAGCAGTCTCTGAAATGTCATCACTCTTATATTTGATTTGAACATTTGTATAGTGCTCGAATGCCAAAGGGCGTGTAGGCGCTGATGCCAGAGAGAACCAGAGAAAAATAATGATTATTTTAGTTGGCAAAGAGCCAGGCTGTGTGAAGACCTTCGGTTTCTAGAGGGCACGTACCAAATCAGATGATTCTTCAAATATTGAGGACCGGCACTGTGCAGTGCTTTAAATGCTAAGCATTGGGATTTAAATGTAATCCTTTTTACGACTGGAAGCCAGTGCAATGTTCTCAAACCGTGGGAAACTGAATGAGATCTAGGGATATCCAGCAGCAATCTGGCTGCCGCATTTTGGAGTCACTCTAACTTTAGTAAGTACTGTGTTTGGATACTCATGTAAAGAGCAGTTCCATAATCCAGTCTGGACAGGGCTAATGCCATCACTAGTGATTTTAGGGTGTCTAGAGGTATAAAAGGACGATTTTTTTTTGATTATCTTTAAAATGAAAAAAATGTAGAGAAGAGTACTGATCTGATTTTTAAAAGTCAGATTATTGTCAAAGATGAACCCTAAGTTTTTCAACTTCTTCAGTGGGACTGGAAGGTCTCCCAGACAGGATGGCCACCATCTAGGGGACCAAAAGGAGGTATCTATACCCAGCAGGAGAACCTCCGTTTTTCCACTGTTGAGTTTTAAACAGTTGGATCCATGTGTTTGCCCCTCCCTCTTTACAGTCCTTTTGACTGTTTGCATCCTTCCACTGCTCACATTTAGGGACCTACTTTACTCTCACCCCAAAGTTCTGCTTCACCCTCACGTAACACACTGTGCATGTAACCAGCTTGTCTTTTAAAGCACAACAGGGATATTTATGATAGCACACTTTAAGGGTTGGTTTTGTTTTATCCCCTGCATGAAAGCACAAAGTTTGGCACACAAAGGTGCTGGGGAAGGGACTTCTGCTGCACTCACTCTGTCTGAGACAGGAGGTGTACTTAAGAATGGCACTTCTCTTGGAGGCCCATAAATCTGCTCCCTGGGCTACTGCAGAAGAGCACGAGTGAACCCTGTGGAAAGTAAAATAGGCCTTAGCAAGCATTTCCCTTTACATTCAGGCACTTCATTATTTTTTTTTTATTCTGTACAGAGTTAAGGTGCAATGAATTTGAAAAATAACCTGTGCCATTCATAAAGATTGAAAAGATTAATTTCAATGTAGAGCTTTGAGAATACCATAAGATGTCTTTTCTTTTCCTCCACTGGCAAAAGCCAACATCTCAATGCTTCTTAGTAAGTATGTCTATGCACTGCTTTCTCTCCCTTGAGCAACACAGCAGAACAACTTTGGTTGCTGTGCTTCGTTGTGCTAAAACCAAGTTAATCTGCCTCATTATTTCACAGCTTTTTTCAAGTCATGCTTCCTTAAATATTCATCACCCCTGGTTATTTTTTTTTAGATCACCAGACCTCTCCAACTGTATCCTCAGCCCTCAGTGGTCATCCATCCACCTTAGTGTTTTGAAGTGGGCTCGGGTGGAATAGGCAAACAAAGACTCTCAGGCTGGTGCACTGACACAGGGGCGAGATGCGCTCACACTGACACCAGAAAACTGTCCCAGGGCTATCAACAAGGACAAAGAGGCCTGGATAAGGCAGCACCTACACTATCATTGGCTCACTACTATAGGAGAATCAACACTGACGTGGGTACAGCTGTTCTTCTTTTTGATAGTCAGAACCCGTTTAAGTTTAATTAAACAGCGATAAAACTAGACTGACATTAGGGCACTAACAATGAGACACTAATAGATAGACACGGTCACTTGCATAACGACACAGGCAAATCAACTCGGACACTAGGTCACTGGCACAGGTGACACAAACACCAATTCGGTCATAAGAACAGTAACACTGGAGCACTGACCTGTAGCACAATCATTAATGCTGGGACAGTGGCATGAAGATGTTTTCTTGGATACCGACACATGGACGCTAGAACACAAGGAAATTGACAATAGGACACAATACCAGTACAGTAACATGACAAAGGGACACCGACTGGTGGGGATGAGATATCAGTGTACTGACATGTGGATACTGATAGGTGCGCTGACACCAAGACATTGACATTGACTTGGAGCACTGGCACTGGGACACGGACATTAGAACACTGACAAAGGGACACCAACAACCCGGAGACAGTGAAAATGCAACACTGATATGGATCACAAACACTGACACTAGAACACAGACATAGGAGCACCAACACTACCTCTGGAACACTTGACATAGGGGCAGTAGCAATCACACAGCACCACTACTACAAGGACAAAGGTACGGGAGAACCAACATCTACATGGAGATATTGGCTGGAATCAGTGACAATGGAATGCTAGCACGGGGCCCAAACACAGATGCAAGGAGAAACTAGGATAATCACACTAAAATAATAATTGTGCACAGAAATGGCACAGATACACTCATACATGGGCTCCGACAACACTGGGGTGCTGCCCACTGTTGCTGACATGGGTCACTTATATTGGGATACGGACACAAGAACACTGACAAAGAGACACAGCTTTGATACTGATAATTGAGCACTAATATGGACACTGGGCACTGCAACACTGCCAAGAGTTACTGCCAGTGACACTGGGACATGAGGACATTGTCACAGAGACACTGACATTGGGATGCTGCCATTGGAACATGAACAATCACACAAAACAACTGACATGAGGATATTGACGCCGAGGTACTGACACTAGGTACGAGAGATGGGGCACTTACTTTGAAACTGGAACACTGATGGAGGAAATACATTAGGGACACTGACACGTGTGCACTAACACTGCCATAGGGACACTGATCTAGGAACACTGGCAAGTCCACAAATACTAATACTGACACATAGGCACCAGCACTGTGACACTGATGCAGGACAATACAAGACATGTGCATTAACACTAGGAAGTGACACAACAACAGGCAGCCACATGGAGGCACGGACACTCGGTTGCTGGCACTAGAGTGCCAAAACTAGCACATGGAGACACATTGGGGCATCAACACTTGCACATGAAAACTGATGGGGGAGCACTGACAAAGGGATATGGACATTGTGACAGTGACACAAGAACACAGGGTTATCAATAGTGATAGTGTAGCACCTGCATGTACAATAAGAAGTCCATTGTTGCCATTGGCACACAGCCCCGGATTCTGCGAGACACCGAGATAGTTAACATTACATGGGAAACTGCCATTGGAATAGGGACACTGGCGCACACTGAGACGATCATATTGGCACTGACACGGGGACACACATCGGCAAAAGGGCATGAAAAAAATGGCACGGTTACAGAGACATTGATATTTGGACATTGATGTGGAGGCACTGGTACATCAACTTGTGACCGACACTGACTTAGGGAGATCCACTGCAACCTCGACCTTGGACATGGGGATACAGGCACATAGTGTCACTGAGAGGAAAACATAAGGTTACACTAGGTCACTGGCACAGGGAGGGCACGAGGACAGAGACACTAATGCATGGGTACAAAGACTAGGTCTGTGAGACAGACCAGAAGACCATGGACACTAGGACCATGGGCATCCGAGCAAACAAAGTCTATGGTCCCAACTAAACAACATTTTATTGAACAGCCCTTAGCGTCAAAAGGGCATAACACTGGAAAATGCTGGTCATCAGCAATACTTCCTAATCTTTATTCTTGATAAGGCAGCCTATCAGCTTGCAAACACCATGACTCCTCAGCTCTGCCCAAAATAACCAGAACTCTGTCTCTGCCAATGTTAAGTTCCCAGAATTAATCTTTTCGATTTCCAGCACTGCAAGAAGGCCATATGTTTTCTGATGTCACAGCAAAGAAAAGGGGGATTAATCAGGCTAGGCATTGCATTTGAATTAGAGGGCTCTTCTTTCCCTTGTTGTTTGAACCTTCATCAATTAAATTGCACTACCTACCACCTGCCCAATCAATTTGGAAGCACTCTGCAGGCAGCCGCCTAAAGTGAAAGAGAACTTAGCAGAGCGAGGATCTGGACCCAAAACATATCACTGCTGCTCCCTGTGCATTGTTTGGAGTCCAAGCAGTGCTTCCTTTGTGAAAATATGTGTGCAAGGGGCGAGAGTTTTTCTCAGGTGGCTGTCCCAGCATTAGGTGAAGACAGGCCTACCAAATACCAATTTGTGCTAAATCAATATCCCAATTTACAAACAATGAATTTAAACAGAGACAAAAGGCAACTCACATAACACATTAAGTATAAATTGTATAATTAATATTACTGAAGAACATCAAAATCCAAGACAAAAGGTGCTGCTGGTGACTGCTTAGTGTAAGTGCAATCAAGTAACAAAGTGAACATATGCGCAAGAACAATTTATATACAAAGAAAGTCCACTGATTACTGAAATTGACCGATTCCAATGCCTGACAAAATATCAGTTTAGGAACGTAAAGTTCATAACCCGTATGTAGACCAGTGGTGATTGATCGACGTTTCAACCCCCTTAGTTGCTTTCAGCAGGTCTTCTTCAGGATAAAGCACAACAGGTAGCATCCTAGAATAGTCCCTTACATTTCAAAATGTCCATAATTATGGTATTATTGAAACCAAAACCTTAGCAACAAAAACAGTGGCTGAAAAATGCTCACCTTATTCTATTGACAAAATTCTTACTGTATACCTCATTAAGGGCTTAGCAGTGTTTCTAATCAGACATGTATGAATAGTAATACAAAAATGCTCTAGGAGACTAAGCAACGTCATGAGTTAATCACGTAAAGTGTTTCACGTGGTAATGTACAAAAGCATTCTTATAGAAAATCCCATTGTAAGGTGAAAACGAGAAAACACCTTAAGTAGGTACCTGATGTAATCGAGTGTGAACAGAGCATCATGTTCTAGCAGCGTCTGTTATCAGTCTGATGTAAGGGACAAAGTAGCTCTTGCCAAAAAAAAAAAAAAATGTCAGTGTGACTGATACTCAGTGCAAAGAGAAAAATATTTTAATAGAGTGCCAGGAAGTATCAATCATGGATACAGGAGGTATGGAATTGTACACAAGAGCACTTTACAGCAAACCCAGCTAGATTGGAGCACAAACAGTGTGTCTGGAGGAATGCTTTATTGCATCCAATTAAAATGCCGTTGTGACTGCAGCTCAAGGTGCTGCATCATTCCATAGGCATAGGGGATTTCAATCCATGTGCGGGAGACACAGAAAATGAATTTGCACATGTAAACATTAATGGTGAGTCATTGGACTCTACAAAAAACCCCAAAGGTATCACTTTGCAGCTTGGAGAATAAACTGTCGTTCTTACGCTGCCCAATAACATCAAAAAAAGAGCCTGAGTACTGGGTCACTCCTTTAGACTCCACATACAGCACCAAGTTGATAGTTATGCTCCAAGTGTCTTTGCATGCAACAGAATGCAGTTGTTGACATTTATAATCCACGTTAGTTTAGTTAGGACCTCCTGGATGGTGTTCAAGAACAACCAGAGTTGAGCTTCTTCTACCTTGTTGTAATGTACTTGAATTTAGGTTCTAGCTGGATTTAAGGGTATTCCGAGTTCGACTCTGGAACAACTTCTGGCTGCGTATGGGAGGTGTATGCTGAGAGATGTTCACCTAGTTGGACTGTTCTGTTTTTTTGAGCAATGATGACGGGGAACACCCACTCGTTTGATGTCAGCAGCTTCCACTTTGGGACACAAGAGGAATGTGAGTCCTCGATGATATAGGTCTACAGGTTGGGGGACAACAGGTTGTGCAGTGAATTATGTAAAGCTGAACAGTTTTCTGTTGTGGCACCCTGTGCCTTGAAAGAGTTCAAGGTCTTTCAGGAGGTTAGCTAGGTCCCAAGCATGCACCACATAGGCAAAGTATACTAGGCTGAGTTCTGCCATACAGCCTCTGTTAAGTGCCCCAGATCTATTTTGGGTGACATAACATTTAGTGGCGATGCAAGGATGTTATGCATTGTCTATGCAGTGAAAATGCCAAACAAGAATAAGCAGCAAAGTTTTTCCGATGCAAAGATCTGAAGTATTGTGGGTTTTCGGGCCAGAGGCTGTTGCAAGGCATATAACAGATTTTGACATGATGTTTATGGGCGCTCCAGTGTCAATTAGATGGTTATCAGCTGGTTGTTGATAAATACTTAGTCTTTCAGTTGAGGCAGACACTGACCAATACCTTGCTCAACAGAATACACTACATGTACATCACCCTCACTTTGTTCATCATCATCCCTCTCGTCTGTGGGGGGTCCAGGCATGTGTGGTGTGATGCACTCATTGCCTTCTTGGGTGCTATTGTGGGGTAAATAGACAAGCTGCAAACTTTGGCTAAATGGTTCAGCTTTCCACATGCTTAACACTTCTTTCCTTGAGATGGAAGGGGATCGTATTTCTGCAGTATCTTCATCGACTGGTTCTTTATGGGCGTGTTGTTGACATGAAGCAAGTGGAACCTTTTGTAATTTGATAGACCGGTTCGGCTTTGACTGGATCATTCAAGGCTGCTTTCATGTGTGATACCTTGGAATTTCTGAGCAGCAGAATGTCTGGCAGAGTCTTACCAGACTCTCTCAGGATCTGTCTATGCACTTTTGTGGATGTACAGCCTTGGAATTTCTTCATTCTCATCCTGTAGTGTGCAGGTGCTGGCAAATTCTTTTAGTCTGGCATTAAAGTCATCGACTGATTCGTCTGGACCATGTTTCACCTGGCACATCAAAAACCTTTCATAATCAGGGTTCACCAACGGGGCATATTGGGGGACAAGGGCTGCTATCGTAGTAAATGATGGCCCAGTGAGCATGTGGGACAATTTAAAGATACCTTCCTCAGCTAGGTGTAGAAGCATTGAGCTGTTCTTGCCCTTCACAACATCAGTGACTGCAAAGTACATTTCCAGGCATAAAACCCAAAGCTTCCATTTGCAGGCCTGATACGATTGTGTACATTTGATTTCGAATGGTCTGATAGAGGGAATGACCAACATCCTTTTGAAAGAGGAGCCAGGACAGACACAAGCAGTCACATGTTAGGGTGGCCATGAGGCAGAGAAGCTCTGGACCTCAATTCTTGCAAAGCTTGGGAAGATCCATCAATGAGCTTGATCAATCGAAAGGGAAAGGACTAGCCGTGCTTGAGCAGTGGATGGTATGGAGCAATAGCCCTATGATGTGAAGCAGGTCTCGGAAGCAAAATACTATACTGCTGCTAGAATGAAGTACTAGCTGGGCAGCAACCAAAAGCCATAGTGTGCATGTTGAGCAGTCTTGCCTTCACCTTACTTGCGAGAATAGTGCAGAATCTGTAGTACATTTGAAGAAAGGAGTACTCTAGTGTACAAGTGTGAAGATGAACATTATCTAATAATCCAATGAACATGCACTGTTAACTGCACATCTGAAGTACCTTTACTAACAAGTACACATTTCAGTATGACAATGCACTGCACTAAGAGGTCAGTACTGGATGAACCTCCTATCACTATACTCAAAAGACATACCTAATTGGTATAATGGTTTGAGGCTAGCAAAACTATGATAAGGCCTGCAGCCTTGTAGAATTTACTTAATGTTTCTTGGGCCTTAATCATTATTCATCACCATTAAAGGAACAATATAATTGGCAAAAAAAACAAAAAACACTGCTACGAAACTTACATGCAAGATCCTGAACTAAAAAAATAAAAATTTGTGAAATTTATCAGCAACCTGCAAAAAAGGAAGAATACATCCCAAGTGAATAGTTTTCGGCTTTTATGAAAATAAACATATGTGAAACATCTGACCACTGTTTGGTCATAAATAGGATTCTTTAACATTTAGATTAGTATGATTCACAAAAAAATATCCTACAAACGGTATTGTCAATGATTTTACTGAATTTTATAAACTAATAGAAAAGATATCAAAGTGGGCTGAAAATAATCAGAAAAGAGGAACTCCGATTTGAAGACTAGATAGAAGCTTTATAAGAAATAAAAATATTTTTTCAAACTAAAAAAAACTAAAGAAAGCTCAAACAGAATGCTTATACTGAAGTCCCAAGACCAAAGATAGGAACACTGAAAATATTTTACATGACTAAATATGAGCCATAAAGACTCCAGGCATACAAGCAGTAGGCATTCCCAATATGTAGATATCAGCAAGCTTAAGAACGTTTAACTATCCGTCAATGATTGACAGTTTCATACCAGACCCTGTTGGACCTAGCAGCAGGATGTTGCTCTTTTCAAGCCTTATGTCATCGTTGTTCGAATCCAAAACTTCCCCTCCACGTTTTTCCTGAGGCATCTGTTGGTTTACTTGTTGCTGCATAGACGCACCTAAAGCATTACCATGCGGACTTATCCCAGCAATTTGGAGCAACTCTGAAACCAGGATAAAGAAAAACACTATTGGCATATTTTCAACAGAATACCTGGAAAATACTGAACTGTGCAGCATTTATCTAACATGCACATCAAGATATGCAATCAACATTTTGAACAAGGTTTGAAGTCCTCGTCAAAAGAGAAAACAATTCTCAAAGTTGCTCGATCATGAATTTTGAAAATAAACAAGCTTTCAAACAGGACACATGAAATGGAATTGAAAATGTTAGAACATAATAATTTTTGAAACGTTAAACTTTGAATTAGCGGCTCCAAGCCACAAGAAGAGGATACAACTTCAGCCTAGTGTCAGGGCATGTTAGCATCTTTTTTTTTTTAAAGACAAATTTTATTGGGTTTTTTAAGTACTTACAATAGGCCCGACGGCATGAGGCAATAGATCTTAGTCAAAGCATATCATAGTACAGACATTGATCTACATTCCTCCATAAACAATCTGTTACAAGGCCCATTACAATAGGAAAACATTATGATTATTCTAACTCTAACATTGTCCCGCCTCTGCTAATAATAAAGAATGAGTCACCCTCATCACCAAGTACGTCTATGGGTGAAGTTGCATATTCACTGTTTCTACCCAAACGTTTTAATCTCTATATCCAATTGACTCTCTGCAGCATCATATGTTTTCATGGGAATATTTCTATAGGTGGCCCACCATGCCCATATTTTGGTGTGCTTCTGTGGACATCCTCGGGCAATAAAGACCGGGAGCTCCAACTCCATAATGAAGTCTAGGCCTATCTTCCATTGCGAAACCCGGGGAGGGGCCTCAGCCTTCCGCATCCTGGCTATATCCCGCTTTGCTACGTGAGACCCAGGAATAACAGGCGTCTTTTGTACCGGTTACCCCCCTATGCCCTCTGTGTAGTAGTTTTGACTTCGGAGACCTTTGTATGTCCCATTCCAATACTTCTGTCAGACAGGTGAGTACTCCGCGCCAGAACCTATCTATGGTCGGGCAGGACCAGGTCATGTGTATGAAAGTGCCTTCCTACGATTGGCATCGGAGGCAGAGTGGGGATGCAATCAATCCCGCTGTCCATAGTCTGTGTCGGGTGTAGTACGCTCTGTAAGTATTTAAATTGAATAAGGCGAAGTCGAGAGAAATTGCGGCCTCACATGGTGATCGCAGAGCTTCAGTCCAATCGCCCCCGAGAATTGGTCCTACATCTGCGTCCCAAGCGGTTCTTAGAGTTCTGAGGTTATTGGGCTATTAGTAACCAGGGTTTAATAGATCTTGGATATCTTATGTTCATCGAGATCCCCCATGAGTAGCTTGCCCTCCAAGGAGCTGAATTCTGGGAGATTGGTCAGATTTTTAATATAAGGGGTAAAAGTATGTCGCAGTTGCAGGAATTGATAGAATGGAGTATGAAGCATGAGGAAGTCTTTTTGGAGGTCTTCGAAGGATTTGAGGACCGTTCCATTCATGACATCCCCCAGTGTTGAGATTCCTAAGCGGTCCCAGTTGCCGAAGCCCTGCAGGTCAGCTAATTGCGGGAGCAGACTGTTCCGCCACAAGGGGGTCTCCTGTGTTAGGCGTCCCCACCAGCCAATTCTACGGAGGGTCTGTCGCCAAGCCAGGATCACCACCCTTGTTGCAGGAGGAAGATACTTTGGGTCGGCCCTACTATACAAGAACGAGTGAACGGTGAGCTCCTCCAGGATCCACTGTTCAAGTCGATAAGCGGGGTCATCTATGGGCCCATACCACCATTCATTCAGAACTTGCAGTTGTGCAGCGGCGTGGTATGCTTGTATGTCTGCGGCAGCAATGCCCCCGCAGTAGGTAGATTGTATACATGATCGTAGGGTCACTCTGGCAGTCCCCCCCTCAACCCCCACAGGAAGTGTCCCAGTACGGCATTAATTTGGCAGAACCATGACAAGGGGAGAGGATAGGAGTGAGATTGTAAATGGTATAGCAGTTTGGGCAGGGAGACCATCTTGAAAATGGCCGATTGTCCATATAGGGACAGGGGAAGTACCAACCAATTTTTAACTTCTGCTTTGACCCTTTCGGTTGTTACTTCGAAGTTACGTTTCCAAGAAACACTTTGAGTGTCCGATAAGTAGACTCCCAAATATGTGAGCCCCTGTGACACTATTGTAAGTCCCTCCGCCCATCGGCCATTCCCCAATGACCCTCGTAGCGGCCAGATCAGCGATCTGGAGGTATTCATGTAGAGACCCGAGGTCTTGCCAAAGATGCCCATGATCTGCAATATTCTGGGGCCTGAGCAGTGAGGATCAGTTAGAAAGAATAATACGTCGTCCACATGGAACATGATACAATCAGCGATTCCTGGGGTCCACTCAAAGCCACGATATAGTGCGTCCATGCATACCCAAGCTGCGAGAGGCTCTATGGCAAGGGCTAACAGCAGAGGGGAGAGGGGGGGGGGGATCCCTGTCGGGTTCCCCGCTGTATCGGAAAATTAGTTGATGTGGCTCCTGCCACCCGGATTGAGGCCGTTGGGGCAGTGTATAAGAGTCTAATCAATGCTGTGTATCGGGGACCCATATTCAAGTGTCGCAGTAATATGAACATATAGGTACAGCTGACTGAATCAAATGCTTTGTCCATATCTACAAGTAATAGGGCACCTGGTCTTTTTAATTTAGATATGGCCGATATCGCATTATGCGCTCTGCGTATATTATGTCTGGTCGTGCATTGGGGCATAAAGCCTGCCTGATCCAGGTGAATCAGGGTTTGAAGATGAGAAGATATCTTGGCGAGTATCTTCGCTTCAATGTTGAGAAGAGATATTGCCCAATAGGATGCACAGAGTTCAGGTGGGCGTCTCCGCTTGGGAAGGACCACTATCTCGGCATACCTCCAATAGGGAGGCAGGCATTTGTTCTCAAGGGCTTCATTAAGGGTTGCAAGGTACTGCGATCTCAGTATCATCCCATTCAATACGAAGAATTCACTCGGGAACCCATTGGGACCTGGTGATTTGCCCAATGCTATTTCTGAGGCCACAGTGGTCAACTCCTCCAGTGAGACGGGAACTTCCAGGGAGTCTCATGCTGTGGCAGTAAGTGCCCTGGGTGGCAGATCTTGCAAAAAAATCTTCGATCAGTTCTTCTGACAGGATTTCACGTTTAGTAAATAATGCTTGGTAATAGTCACAAAGGATCGGGCCACATGCCCGGGATTGGTGATCATTTCACCTGTGCGTGACTTAATGATCGGGAGTTGTACCGGTTTAAGGGAGTATTGGCATAGCCTGTGTAAGAGTTTCCCTGATTTGTCCCCTACTAATAAATCCTGCTTTGGGTCGCCCGCCAGATGTGTTTGGTCTCATCTAACTGGATGCTTTGGTATCTCTTCTGCAGTATGCCTAATTGCCGGCGAGCACTATTTCCGTCTCTGTCTAGTGCTAGTAACTCCATTTGTATAATCTGTGCTTCTAGCTGTATCAGGGCATGCCTCTTCTGCCGCTTGGCGGCGGTACAGTGACTAATGTCAAAGCCTCGAATAATGGGTGGCATGGCTTCCCACAATGTGGTGGCAGAGTCCACCGTTCCCTTGTTCATCGAGAAGTATTCTTTCAGTGCTCTTTGTAAGTGAGTTTGATAGCTCGGATTGTGCAGATGCCAAGGCGACATCCGCCAGTAAAACGGAGTCAGTCTGGGACCTAGCTCTAACTGCAGTTGAACAGGGGAGTGGTCTGATAGGCCTCTGGGTAATATATCCACCTGGATCAGACGATGCGTGTGCTCCCTGGTGATAAATATGTGATCAAGTCTAGAAAATGACCCATGCACTGTTGAAAAGTATGTAAAGCCAGCCTCTGTAGGGTGAAGCCTACTCCAGGTGTCGGACCATCCAAACGCCTCTACCACTGGCCCCAAGCGGGACTCTTTTTGCATATGCTGTGTAGCAGTAGGGTGGCATCTATCTTGAACGGGGTGTATGACATCATTCCAATCTCCCCCAATCAGTGCCAGGCCGTCAGGAAAGGATCCCCAAGTGTCAATTATGCATTCAGTGAATGTGTGACTGAGCGGCAGTTGGGCATATACACTTCCCAGCACTATGGCCTCGCCCCGATTGTGCCGTGAATAAAGAGAAATCTGCCCAGCGAGTCAGCCCAACTGCGGTGGATTAGGAAGGCCACTCCTCTGGAGCCCCTCATGAAGCCGGAGTGGAATATCTGCATGAAACCAAAACGAGCCAGACATGGGGCTTTAGTCCCCATCAGGTGTGTTTATTGGAGTAACAGGATATCAGCCTCAAGCGTTTTGCCTGTCTGAGGACCGCTTCCCGTTTGACCTTGTCGAGCAGACATCGAACATTCCAGATGACCACCAAGATTTCCCCTACCAAATCTATTTTATATGAGTGCGTAGTCATAGTGAGCAATGAAACAGTTTACAAAGTGTATGAGAAAAATACTAAGTAAAAAATGGAGTTGCGGGCACATTAGGACAACTGGGTCCGAAAACATTGAAAAAAACCTCCCTCTCCCCTCCCACTCACACCTCTCCCTCCCCAATACCTCAAAGAACGATGAAATATCTGTCGCTGAGTGTATACAGTCCTCACCCGAACGGAGGGTAAAGACCGAAACAGTCCAATGATTCCCCATAGATCCCATCCCTGATGAATGTCTCTGGGATCTGGGATGACCAGTTCAGTAGAGTAGCCCTGTCCAGTGCCAGTAAGCGGAATCTCGTTACAGGATCATTTCCCCTGCCCTCCTTCATGTGGACCATATAGTCTAGAAAAGGCGACCCATGTAGGTTCATGTATTACTTTTCTTGTTTCCCTGCTTTGTCGGCCCGCGATCCGGGCAGCCAGGAGGACCGCGATTTGTGTCGTCAATTATCTGTATGGTTATGGTCTTGGTGATGGCGTGGGTCTCCAGATGAGGAATCCGGGTCCTGAGGCGGCAGTGTATGAGGTTTAACCGGGCCACGTTCTTCCACCCATCGAAAGACTTTCTCTGAAGTATGGAAGAACAGGGCACTGCCTTTGTAGCTGACACGAAGACGGGCCGGGAAGAGCAGCATATACGGAATCTGTAGTTCCCGAAAACGTGACTTCACAACTATGAAGGATTGCCTCTGCTGTTGAACCAGTTTTGTGTAGTCGGGAAAAATCATTATTGGTTGGGATGCGCAATTGAGGGATTTTTGTACTCTGGTTTGTTTCAGGATGGTGTCCCGGTCGTGATAGTTTAGGATCTGTGCGATCACGGCGAGGGCGCGCTCCATTATAAAGCAGGGAGACAGACTGCCCTCAGGGATCCAGGTTTTGAGCCACTGCTCTAGGAAAGCGCACATGTCGGAGCCCTCGGATCCTTCTGGAAATCCTACGAATCATCAGTTATTGCGTCGGGCCCTCCCCTCTGCATCTTCTATCCGCGTGGCAAGACCCTTGGTAAGCGTCTCGAGGGTGGCAACCTTTCCTTAAGATGGTGATATCATCTTCCGCACCGAAATTCTGTTTTCGCTCTGTGTGATGTGTTCTACGGAGTTACGCAGGTCCTGGCGCAACATGACATCTGCGCCGATTTTAGCATCGAGCATATCGCACGATTGGGTTATCGCAGCTAGGATCATGGCGGTGTCCGTTTCCGTTGTGGCAGCATCGTCGGAGGTAGTGGAGCTGCTGCCTCCACTTGTATATTTATCCATAGTGCTCTGTTTCGCAGTGGAGCAGGCTAAGTGGCCCTTAGACAGGACTATGATGATGAACCTGTAGTCAGAGGGCCTGCGAGGGTAACTGATTGGTCTGTGGTGAAGCACGAGAACTCTATGCCTCCAGAGGTAGGTGGGTATCCCAACCCTGGCGCTTGGGCGGTCCGGCGGAACGGGGGGGGGAGGGGAGATCATCCACATGCCACCCCAGAACCTAGCCTGGCCGCCTCCACAGATGCGGCGACCCCCCCAACCGCTAATGGGCGCACCCCTTAATCTCTTCTAGGGTGCTGTGCAGCTCTGGGGGGTTAGTAGGTGTGTGCTTCAAGTTTAATTCAGCTGCGGAGTCGTACTTTGCTAGCCAGAGATCCGCAGCTTCCGCGCCCCCCCGTGTGCAAATTGTGCCAACAGGCAGCTCTTACAGGGCTCTCTGAGTTGTATGCAATGTCGCCTGTGCAGTGGGTCTATCCAAGGCTGCCCCGGTCTTACAATCCCTAGGGGGGCGAGGCAGACCAGTGCACGTCGTTCACTGCCACTGCACCCGGGCCCGTCAATGATCTAGCTGGGGTCGGTGTCTGCATACGTATGCGCCCTACCCCTCTCCAAGTCCTTAATACTAGTTGAATCCCCAGACCACCAGCTCCCGATGTGTCTTGGGCGGTACCTGGAGGGGGACTGCAGATCTCGCCGCTCCTCCTCCCGCCACCGATGTCACGAGGCAGACCAGGCCGCAGCCCTGGAGTACGTCCCCTCAGGTCCCCACCTGAGCGCCCAGGCCGTCCGCGATCCGATCCAGGAACTGGCGCGGAGGATCATCTCTCAGTCGTCTCTAGGCCATGGGCGCCGGCGCCCTGCCCAATCATATGGCCATCAGGCCCGGCCGTATCGAGACTCCAGTGAGGCGAATCCACGGCTCAGCTCCGCTCCGGGGCACACCTCCAGAGGCCGCTCGCACTGTAGGCCGTGGCCCGAACGTACGGCACAGGGCCCGTCGTCCTCGGATCTCTGATCCGACAATTCTGCTGTCTCGGGGTCTCGGCCGCTGCCAAAGGCACCGGGGGTGTTCAGGCAACCCAGGCGTTGGTCAGCTGGAATGTAGAAGTGCCGCTTATCGGCAGGATGATGCAGGATAATACGGGGCTACAGGAGCCGGGCTAACGCGCGTCCGCCATGTTGAACCGCTTGGCCACGCCCCCGTGTTATGATGCATTTTCTTTCACAGGAGCAACATGCAACACACAAATTTTGTTCACACTACTCTTACTCCCACCCCTCTTGTCTTAAACACAGACCACCGGGACATCACCTCTGAGAAAACTAAAGGTTTGTTCTGACAAAAACTACTAAACTAGAAAGATAACTTACTTACCTTCTTTAAAACGTTTTCTGGTGAATACTCTGTCTATTCGCCGATTACTCATCTTTGAATACAGTCCATGTACAGACTGGATTGCAAACATTTCTATAGCACTAGATTTACAGTGCTGGAGTGGCTCCACTCAACCACCAGATATGAAGGCACTGAGTCATACAAGGGACCACACTCCGTGCAGTTGCGAGATCCCTATCCATTTTTCTACATACTTGCCAAAGGCAAGGTGAAGAAACAAATTAAACCAAAAGAAATAAATTAAACCAAGTTGAAGAAACATATGAAATCATGGGAAGTATACCACCTTCTAAAACACAGCGCTACTGGGATCTTTTCAATTACAGCAGAACTAACCCCACACATGCCTCAGAACATAGAGGGCAATAAAGAATCTGTGGGAAGATATAAAATACACCATAAAAACCATATTGAAGAAAAGTACCTTATTCTTTTAGGATTATTCTTCTTTCCATGGATTCTGCATCTTGAATGATTCTCCTAGCAATACTCTTTCGAAAGGAAGCAACGGAGGGGACCACAGTTATACCAGGAAATCATAGCAAAGATATGTAAAAATTGGCCTCACATCTAGCTTGTTAATTAGAACTTCATGAGCACATAGACACCCAAGTGACAGTGCTGCAAATATCACACATAGGAAATCCCCGTAAAACAAGGAGGAGGTTGACATAGCCCTAGTAGCCCTTAAAAGGCTCGATTTCATCAGATTATAAACAAACTTGTAAGTACACTTTGGTACAACCGTGCTCTTCTTTCGATCTGCAAAATCTAACAAATAACTTGTCATCCACAGATGTCCAGAGGCATGAGCAAATAAAAGCGGAATGTATGCCCAGGGTCAAATCAGTACATCCCATTTCATCCTTGGAAGGATGAAGGGAGGAAATAAGGACAGTAGAGTAATGGATTATGCCAGATAAAAAGGTGCGTACAGGAAAGATGTGTGCACATAGAAGATGCTTGTCTGAGAAAAAACTGTAAACCGAGAGATACTGACAATGTTTGCAGCTCACGGACTCTCCACACTCAGGTGATGGCTTTCAAGAAGACTGTCATTAGGCTCAGCCTCCTGAAGTAATCAAGCGTAGGTTCAAATAAGGTAAGCACCAAAATCAAGTCCCATGGAGGCATCGTAAAAGGCATGGGAAAAATCTTTTAATAAAATGGGTCAACACCTGAGATTTGAACAGAAAAGGCGGAACCGGTAAACACAATAATCAAGGCAGCCAGATAATCTTAAAAAGATCTCTAATGCGACATTTTATTTGTCCAAAAAAAGCACTCTGAAATCTGGCCTATACAAGGGCATGCCTCACTTTAAGACTAACATCTGTAACTATCAGATGGACAGCAAATAACCTCCAATTTGCCCTCTCAATATCCAGGCTCGCGGTCCCTGGTGGGGCTTTGAGGGCAATGCCTGTCCAAACTGCTGCAACAGATGCATAGAGAAAATTTCCAGAAGGCACTTCACATTGATAGATAAGGAAAACCGGTCCATCCGAGGAAAACCCCCAACAAGCAGATGGCAGTTCCCTCTCGTGTCCTGCAATGGGGTGCCTGCTTGCTCAATTTGCCTTTACAAGCAATGCAAGCCCCAAGGGAATTGCAACCAGAAATATGTTGTTCACAAACACCCAACTCCATAGCTTGATGGCCTCTGCACATAGGATTCTAGACACCACCCCACCCTGTTTATTTATAGTGTATTCATCTGTTTTTTCCTTAAGGACCTGAACAGCCATTCCATGCATCACGAGACAAATACCTTCAGTACTAACCTCATCTTCCTGACGCACTGCCCAATTAAAGTAAAAGACATTCCTAACCACAGCGAGGTGAGCCGCTCAAGGATTAAAGGCCTAACTATTCAAAAAGTTACCCATACATATCCACAACTGAAGATCCTCTGGGGTAGATTGTCATTCAGTCAGTTAAGCACCCCAAATGGTGGAACCACATGTGGAGGAGACATCACTAACAGGCCATCACCCTCTATTTTTTATGGTTCACCAGGAGAATACAGAATGCTTTCAGGCCTAGGAGCCCGAGTATCTTCAACACCAGAATCATTTATTTTATTTATTTATTTGAGAGGTTTTATATAGCGCTGGCTGGACCCGTGGGTATCAAGCGCTTTACATGAGCGCTGATTGTTACAGAGAAGACAGTTGTTCAATAGGATAAAAACATAGATGTCAGGATAAAAAATAAAAATATTACAAATATGCACAAAAGCATTGATTGTTACAGTACAACAGTTTTTCAATAGGATACAGACAAACGTCAGGATAAAAGAATTTAAATTGACAAGTGGGCAAAAAATCTATTTAAATAGGGGCAGGGTTATTAAGAAAAGCTATTTGGCATGGGAACAATATAAAACTAACAGGAGATAAATTACATGAGTAAAGGCTAACAAGCGAAGCTGTTTAGGTACGATGACAAGGACACAGTATACAGCTCATAGTTGAGTGCAGGGGGGACGTCAAAGTTCAAGGCTGGTTGGCGAGGAAGAAGGAAAAGATTGATAAGTATAGAAGGGGAGAACAGTTTGGGGAGAAAGGAAGTAACGTCAGGGGGAGAATTCGGGGGGGAGAGGCGGGGGGGAAGAGTCAGGAGGGCAGAGGAGTGAAACCAGATTGGTGGAGGCTCGTAAGAGGGGGCAGAGGCGAGGTTAAGGACCCCAATATTTGTTGAGAAGGTGCGATTTGAGGTCTTTTTTAAAGCGGAGGTAGGAGGGGTTACAGCGCAAGTCCCTAGGGAGAGCATTCCAGATCATCGGGGTATTCCCGGAGAAGGAACAAAATTGTGTGGTTTTCTTTTTTAACAGAGGGGGGACAAGGAGTAGGGCATTGGTGCTTCTCATCGTACGGGAGCAGTCTGCGTTTTTGAGTTTGTTCGTAAGGTACAAGGGGGTTTGTTGGTGAAGAGCTTTGTGTGTTATGCATGCAGTCTTGTAGGAGGATCTTCCTTCAACAGGTAGCCAATTGAGGGCTTTGAGGGCGGGAGAGATATGGTCAAAACGTTTGCAGTCCGTGATTAGCCTGGCAGCTAGGTTGAGCACAGATCTAAGGGGGGCAAGATGTACTTTGGGGGTACCGGAGAGGATAGCGTTACCGTAGTCCATTTTAGAGAGAACTAGCGATTGGACAACCCCTTTAAAGTCGTCAGCTGGAATGAAGGGTTTGATTTTTTTTTAAGATGCTGGAGAGTGAAGAGAGCTCCTTTAGCCGAGTTTTTTATGTGGTCATTAAGAGTAAGTTTGTCGTCAATAGTGAAACCAAGTGATTTCGCCGAGTTTGATAAGGAGAGCGAGCAGTTAAGAGCATTTAGATCAGAGAGCCAGCTTTGGATGGGGAGCTTTTTGTTGTTAGGAGAGAAGAGAATGATTTCTGTTTTTTTGGGGTTAAGTTTGAGGTGGTTAGAGAAAAACCAGGAGTGGATCTTCTTCAAGGAATTGTTAAGATGGAGAACATCAGAGTGAGATCTAATCTTGTAGTAAAGTTGCGTGTCATCGGCATAGAGGTGGTAGTTGATTCCTGCTCGTTTCAGAATAAGGGTAAGGGGTTCCATAAAGAGGTTAAAGAGAGAGGGGGAGAGAATGGAGCCCTGAGGGACGCCTAGCGAGACAGGTGTAGGGTTTGAGATGCAGTCGAGGATTTTGATTTGCTGTGTTCTGTGTTGGAGATAAGAGGAGAACCATTTGAGGACAAGACCATTAAGGCCAAATCAAGCTTTAAGTGAGTTAAGTAAGGAAGAATGGTTAACTGTATCAAATGCAGCAGAGAGGTCAAGGAGAATAAGTAGGTAGGATTCACCATTGTGGAGTGACCAGTGGAGGTCATCGACGATATTAAGCATGGCGGTTTCTGTGCTGCATCCTTTTCTGAAGCCAGATTGCAAGGAGTCAAGAAGGTTGAAATTGCAGATGTGATTGTCCAATTGTCGGAGAGCACATTTTTGAAGGACTTTGGATAGAAGTGGGAGGTTTGAGATAGGGCAGAGATTATTGAGGTCATTAGGGTCAGCAGAGGGGTTTTTTAAGAATGGGAGTGATTTGTCCTAATTGGAGAGAGTTGGGGACACACCAGTGGCAAAGGAGGTGTTGAGGATAGTAGTCCAGTACGGGGCAATGATGTGCTTAAGATCTTGGACAAGGTTTGAGGGGAGGGGGTCTTTGGTGTGTGAGGTTGGCTTGAGTTTGGAAATGATGTTAAGGACTTCGTGTTCAGTCACGGGGTGGAAATTATGCCAGGAGGCATTGTTTTTCAGCTGTACGTTGGAAAGGTTGAAATCAGGAAACGTTGAAGTGGGTCGGTGAGTTGGAGGATTAGGAGGAAGGGGCAGGGTCAACAGGGGAGGTAAATCAATGGGAACGTCAGCAGTAAGTCTGGGGGAGGGAGGGGTAGGGTTGGATGGAAGGACTGATCGATTTTGGAAATTTTATCCGAGAGGAAGTTAGCAATTTCCTCACATCTCTCTGTTGAGGCCATCAGCTCAGGGGGAGTGGACAATGTTTGTTTCCTTACAATATTAAACAGTTCTCTGGGCCTATTTTTGGCAAACTCAAGTTGTGCTCGAAAGAAGGCTGCCTTTTCATTGAAGATGTGTTTCTTGTAAGTTGATCTGGCGGATCTGAGGAGGGCAAGATGGGAGGGAGAGGGGTGTTGTCTCCAAGTTCTTTCAGTCAGTCTGAGAGAACGTCTTTCGTTGTTGAGATCTGAGTTGAACCAAGATTTGGATGGAATATTTCGGTTTTTTAGTTTTGGAGGGGCTAAATTGTCCAAGACATCCTTGACGGTCTTCTTGAAATTTTCAGTGAGCTCATTGGCAATTTGGGAGAGGGGGGTGAGAAGGAGTTGGGCTTGGAGTTTAGACTGGAGTACATCCGGAGGGATTGGACTCAGATTTCTGGTCCATTTCAGGGGTTTGGTGATTTGTGTGGAGGGGGAGGGGAATTGGTTACGATCTTAAACAGAATGAGGTGATGGTCGGACCAGTCAATGGGGATGATGTGAGATAGGGAGGACGTGTCATGATTGGAAATGATGGCGTCGAGAGTGGCTACTTTGATATGGGTTGGATTTTGACATTTGTTTGAGGTCGTTAATCTCAAGGAGGTTAATGAGGCGCATGACTGTGGGATCCTCAACATTATTCCAATGAATGTTAAAATCTCCTAAGAAGAGATTTATTGTGGCAGACAAAGAGGATTGTGAAAGAAAGTCGGAAAATTCGTCGGCGAAGAGGTTCACCCGGAGGGTGGTAGATATTATGTAGTCGGATCGGGGGAGCGCCCTGGGCGGTGAATTCGGCGCCAAGGTATTCAAAGGTTAGGTGGTCTGAGTCTTTTAATAGGGAGAGTTGAAGTTCGTTTTTATAAATTATAGCTAGACCACCCTCCTTTTCTGACAGGTCTGTCTTTCCTAAAGATAGAAAAACCAGGGGGGGCGGAGGGGTGGGAGTAGGTCAAGAAAAGCCATCGAGTGGTCATTGAGCCAGGTTTCCGGAAGGAAGGCGATGTCAATAGCTTCGTTGAGGATGGTTTCGGATATTTCAATCGCATGTCGGACATCCGAACGGCAATTGACGAGCATGCAAGAGAGGGGTTTATGGTAATCATTGGTAGGATCGCAAGGGAGAATGGTGGTAAGTTGAGCTGGGGGTCTAGGTGAGATGGGAGCGGGAGGGATTCTGTTAGTTCCTACAATCACTGGGATATTGGTGTGTGAGAGGGGAGGATCTGAACTCCTAGGTAGAGGAAGGTAGGAGTTGCAAAGGTCAATGAGGTCGGACGAGGATAGATAGCTCAATGCGCGGAGAGGCCTTTGAGATCTGTTGCATAGGGGTGTAGTTCTCCATTGGTTATATCGGGAGATGTTTTGAGAGCAAGGACAGAGGAGTCAGAGTGGTTCAGGAAGGACACGGCTCTGAGTGAGTTGAAATCATTTCTTAGTCGAGTGAGTTCCGTCGTCAAGGTAGTCAGGTTTTGTTCTATATTAGATAATGACTGAGTAAGAAGATTGAGGGGGAGCTCAATTGTAAAAGAGGGGGGGGATGCATTAGGATTAGCATTGGTCGGGGAGGGGAGTCTGGCGCGCAGGGGTGGGGAGAGGCCAGAGGGGGGAGAAAGATGAGTGTTCTGGCTGATTGGTCAGGTGTAAAGCGTGAGGAGAGGAGGGTCAGTCGTAGAGTCAGTCAAGGTGGAAGGAGAATATAGGTGGGCGAGAGGGATGTCAGGATAGGCCAATACGGGTTGAGGGAGGGGGAAAGCAGTTAGGAGAGGGAGAGATTGACAAACGGGGGGGGGGAAGGAAAGTCAAGTTGTGGAGGCAGGAAAGTAGGAGAGGGGTTAGAGCTAAGGAAAGGGGTTGGAGGGGGTTGATCATTGGGGGGCGTGAGGGTTGGCGAGACGGCATGTGCCGATGAGACATGAAAGGGAGGATGGGACGGACCAGGTGGGGAGGGAGACATCATAGAGGAGTCAGGCAGTTGAGTTGGGGGAGGGTTAAGGACTATTTGAGAGAGTTGGTAGGTCAAGGTGCTAAAATGGTTCTCGAAGAGGTTGAGGTGGTAATCAGAGGCTTGGATGAGGATATTGCCAGATTTGAATATGGAGATGTCAATTTCCCCGAGGAAGGCTGGGGATGGGGTGGTAGACAATTTGAAACCATATGGAATGTTACAGGATTTGGAGATTGTAAGATGGTGAAGGAAGATGGTTTTCCATTTGGAGGGGCGTTTGGAAAAGAAAATATAGTTAGATTTGATGGGAGAGGAGAGACTGAGGTAGGTGTCAGCTATTAATGTTTCAGGGTGACGAGTCAGTAATTAATGTTTAAAAATTTTCTTTGCATTTTTGGAAAGGTTAGAGGGGTATAAGATGTTCACTGCCATAGGACGAAATTGTGGATCATAGAAAAGCAGATGCTTTGAGGGCTGCAGGTGGGATTTTGGATTTTTTTGTTTTAATTAATTTTTATTGATTTTAGATTTTCAAATAAAGAGTTGCATTATAGAATAAGAATATTAAGAGCACATGACCACACAGCTGCAGTACACATGATGATTATGCATAATTCCATGCATATATGTATCACCAAACCGAGGGCAGAGACCCAAAACGTAACATTGAACAAAATACTGCATTCATGGAACCAAGACTTTCTCATGGTTTGAGGCAAATTCTGGACCTTATAGATCACTTGTAATGCCGTCATAAACTGGTCCATGTTAGCACATCACTGCTCCTGCATAGGTGCCTAAAGGCTAATCTATTTTTGGGCAATGTCCCTAAGTGCTACTCTCAGGCTGAGAAACATTTTGTGCTGTCTCGCAAGGATTTGTTCTCTCCATATTTCCATAAAGGGCACTATGGCAGGCATATCTACCATACTACCCAAAACATTGATCAATGTGTCCCTAACTACGGCCAAAATAAATGCTTGAGGGCATTCCCATATAAGTACGAAGGTGCCCTCTCGCCCACATGCCTCAAGGCATTCAGCACATGTAATCATATCAAACAAATGTGGAGTTTGGTCCTGGTGTGGCAGACCCTTTAGAAACTCTTGAGTTGGAGCAACCTAAAACCTGTTTTGACCATAATCTCCCCGAGGTAAACCATAACCTCTTTCCAAACAGCATAGAGAACACTTTGTCTATTTCCCATTTCTTCTGTACTCGCACTATGCCATGAGGGAAAATGTTTACTAATGTTTTATAGATTAGTGTTACTGCCCCTTTCGCTAATGGTTCACTCATCACACTGCATTGCAGGGATGTTCAATCTGGCACTTCTCAACTTGCCTCCACATACGTGTGTGAAGGATGTCTAAGATGGAAGCATCGGTCCAATTCGTAATTTTTCAAGGCACGTTGCTTGCATATCCTGATAAAGGTTTCGCATCAGACAGTTGCCAAATTTCTTATCCTAGAAATTCCAATCAAGTACGAGCTTTAAAATCCTTCAAATCGACATATTTGGCACTTTGCTGCCTGACCACAGTGGGTTCACCCTAATTAGCTAGTTTTTCCAGCCCACATCCTGTTAGCAGAACAAAAGAGGTAAATAGTGGGGATAAATTAGGTATTTAACCACAATGAACTCAGCTATCATTGGGAACTAGATGTAATCAAACATTAGAAATTCATTATAATATTTAAATAGCAATGCCAACATGTATTGTAAAACAATTAATCTCATTTAAATTATCCATGTTCTCTGAACAGAAGTCAAATATAAATTAGAAAACAAATAATCACCTTCGGTATAATTAATGGCCACTACTTACCTCCTCCTTTGTGTTGATGTCTATAACCCAGGTGATATGGGCAAACCCCTTTTGTTGTTGCACCATCCTGTTAGCAGCATTCTAGTGCAGAGTTTGTGGGGTTGGACCATTCAAGTGCAATCACCAAGCCATACAATGGGTGTATGTATTCCATAGCAACCATAGAGTGTTCATCTAGAATGAGTGCTCCTCCCAGGTGAAAACGTTTGCTACTGTCAGTTGAGCAAGCCAGTATTAATTGTGCACATGCACAAGAGTTGTACCTCACTTCATAAGGCAAATGTTACTTACCCTGTAAGCAGCTGTTCATAGCATGTAGTGCCGTAGATTCATATGCTCTGCATACTCCTGCCATTTGATGTTCGGCTCGGACATTACAACTTTTTTTTCTTCAAAGTGCTGTGCCCCCACCCCCCTTCCTTAGTTGACAATGCAGGTAGGCATCGACTCCACCTTAGATCGTTTTCCGCTCAGAAGGTGAAAGTGGAATGTAGAGTTACACTAATGTGATGTGCTGTGTACAACGTACATTGGTAAATAATGTAAAGTTGAGAAACGTACTATCAGTGCTGGCTTCCGGAGAGGAGGGTGGGTGCATGTGAATCTACAGTATTACACGCTATGAACAGATGCTTACAGGGTAAGTTATATTTTCTGTTAGTAGCATGTGTGGCTGTAGGTACACATGCTACACAATGACTGTAAAGCAGTTTTCTCCAAAGTGGTTGCTAGCAGTTAGAGCATACAGAAGTTTGGAATAATGGTCTTAACACAGCCGACTAAAGCCTGTTGATGGGCTAGTATGTCCACACAGTAATACTGTGTAAAGTTGTGAGATGCTGACAAGGCAGCTGCTCTGTCGATGTCATCTAATTAGATGTTACACAAGAAATCCATAATTGCTCCTTTCTCACAGTAGAAGGTGCCCTGGGTAGTGCAGTGAGTACATGTTTAGCTTTGGCATAGCGAGTGTGGAAGCATTTCACAATCTTCTTTGCGCTGCATACTTGCGAAATAGGGTGAAATTTGTGTGGTTTTGCAAAAGCTACAAAGAGCTGGTTAGTTTTAAGGTGTACAGCGCCCTTTCCACTACGGAATCTGGTTGTTACAAGAATACAGACAGCTCAATAGTTTGGCTAATGTGGAAAGGTAAGACTACCTTGGGTAGGAATTTCTGATTAGTCCCAAGGGCTACCCTTGTCCTTGTGTATGAATGAAAGCATCCTGAATGGTGAGTGCTTGTAATTCACCGATGCGCCTGAGCGAAGTTATAGCTATGAGAAAAGACAACTTCCAGGAAAGTAACTGTTACTTGCAAGAGCAGAGTGGCTCAAAAGGCAGCCTCATACGGCAGGTTCCACACTGGGGCTGGAGGCGTTTTGGGGGATATCACCCTTTTCAGTCCTTCCATGAACACTCTTACCATCGGAATTCTGAAGAAGGATGAGTGCTCCATGTTCTGGCTGTAAGCTGGTACCGCAGCTAAGTGGAGGTGTACAGCGGTATACTCAATACCTGCCTTATGGAGATGCAAGAGGTAACAAATGATATCTTGAACCTTGACAATGAAGAGGTCTAAAGTACAAGGGGGCTTGGAGAGACTGTGTCTTGCACTGACTGCAAAACATGCGGGAGTGGCGGGCCTACATGCTGCACACAAGATGTTCATATGCTTCTCATGAAGGTGTATGTAGCCAAACTCTTGACCCCAGGTGCCAGATAGCTAGGTTGACCTGCTTGGAATCTGGATGCCCGATTTGGCCATGTTGCTGTGTGAGAAGCTTAGCCTGATCAGTAGCTTCTTGTGGTGACTGATGGACATCTCTAGGAGCATCGAGTCCTAGCGCTGTCTGGCCCATTCTAGGGCATCAGGATGAGGGTCATGGACACCTACCTCCTTTTCCTCACAACGTAAGGGATGAGAGAAAGGTAGAACAGCATACACAAATATCCCTGACCATTTCATGTATAGTGTATTGCCCATTGACTGTGGGTGGGGGTACTTGGAGGTGAAGCTTGGGCATTTTGCTTTTTCTAGGGTGGCGAAAAGGTTAATGGCTGGGGTTTGCCACAGTCAAAGTACCTCTGGAGGACTTGCAGGAAGATTTTCAGCTGATACTGACAATTTCCAATGTAGTTCCGTAACTTTATTTCCCACCGCATGTGGACGTTCATGTATTGGACTAAATAACTTTTATTATAGATTATCAGCCTACAACATTAACTAGAGCCCCACACACAGGATGAAGACAACTTGAGGTAAGACCTGACCTTCCTCTTATACCCAAGCCTTGACTGGCAGCTGTCCGATAGAAAATGGCAACAATATAGCTAGTATCTCTTTCCAGATTATGGCTTGGCACACTCGTGAAAGCTTCTTATAAAGGAAACACAAACAATAGTCTAATAAAACTGAGTGAGTACCCTATTGAGCCCCTACTGTATCTCACTATTGACTTCACCTCATTCCTCAACACCTAAAACACATAAGATCAGGGAAATACTCCCAAATGAAGCACGTTATTGTCTGGGTGATTTCCCACCACAACACGTGGTGAAAAACAAATATAATCACATGCTTTAACCAGAGAAATACTCTTAAATGTAGCACGTTATTGAGTGGGTGACTCTCCACCGTAACACGAGGTGAACTAAACAAATGTCATTGCACACTTCAACCAGTGATTTTACACCATATGTTATGTTATGTTATTGAGATTTGTAAAGCGCACAAATACCCGGAGGTGTCTTGGCGCTACGGACAAGGTAAGCCACTGGTGAGTCTCTAGTTACGGAAGAGCCAGGTTTTTAGCTCTTTTCTGAAACAGACAAGAGCTCGGGCGTTTCTCAAGTCAGTCGGTAGGGAATTCCAGAGTTTAGCAGCGCAGTAATGAAAGCTGCGACCACCCCAGAGTAAGGTACGAATTCTGGGCACTCTCAAGAGTTTAGCCCCAGATGAACGAAGGTGTCTGGTTGGTTCATACCAAACAAGAAGATTTTGCAAAAAGGCTGGCCCTGTGTGATTCAGGGCCCTGAACACCAGGCTAAGAGCCTTGAATTTTATTCGCTGCGCTACAGGGAGCCAATGCAAATTACGAATCTCTCCAGATACCGATTTGAACCAAGGGGTGTTTGACAGAAGTCGAGCGGCTGAGTTTTGCACGCTCTGTAGTTTTTTCAGGCAATGCTTCTGAACTTTTATAAACAGCCCATTACAATAATCCAATTTAGACTGGATTAATGAGGTGACTACAGTTCTTTTCGTGTCTTCCGGAAGATAAGGGAGGATCTTCCTGATTTTCTTAATAAGGGAGTGGGCAGAGGAAACCACAGCATTAGTGTGTTGAACAAAAGAAAGTTTACTATCCACCCATACTCCCAGGTTCTTCGCTTTGGTTGCTGGTTCCGGTGGATCACCCATGTCAGCGGGCCACCACACACTGCCCCAACTAGGTTGCAGGTTCCCAAAGGTCAAGATTTCAGTTTTCCCAGAATTAAGTTTAAGGCAGTGTGTGCTCATCCAGTTAGTGATGGCACCCATGCAGTTCTTAAATTGCAGAGCAGGGGAGGTCTGATTTTTGTATGCTGCTACTACAATCTGGGAATCATCCGCATAAGAAGTAAGGTTGAAGCCAAAAATCCGGATAAGTGGGGCTAGTTCAGAGACGTATATATTGAAAAGGGTGGGGCTCAAGGAGGAGCCCTGTGGCACTCCACAAGGGAGGAAGTATAGCTCGGACTGGTATCCATCGATCGACACTACCAGTCTTCTGTCCTTGAGGAAGGAGGACACCAGTGCCAGTGCTGAACCCCCGACTCCCAGCATCTTCAGCCGCTGTTGTAGGAGGAAATGATCCACCGTGTCAAATGCGGCTGATAGACCGAGGAGTATCAGGGCCGCTGACCCTCCTCCATCCATCACCGCTCTTATTTCCTCCATGGCTTTAATAAGTGCTGTTTCGGTACTGTGTTCCCGACGGAAACCAAACTGAGAATGGTCCAACAGATCATGTTCACCAATGAACTGGGAAAGTTGGATATTCATAATTTTATCAATTATCTTCGCGGGCAGCGGCAAGCGAGCTATGGGGCGATAGTTGTTGGGGTCGGCTGCATCCAAAGTTGGTTTTTTCAGCAGTGGAAGGATAGACGTATCCTTCCAAATGGCTGGGAAGTTACCGGAGGAGAACATGGAATTAAAAATATCTGTTAACACTGGGCTTACCAAATCAGAGACTTCTTTCAGCAGCTCAGGTGGGCAGGGGTCCTCTGGGGAACCTGACTTAGCCTCCAGAATGTGTTTTGCCACTATGTTTGATGATACTGGTGTAAAGCTGAGCAGGGTGTTTATGCCCTGAGGAGTTGGTGAAAGCGGCAGGGCGGGGGCGTGAGCTAATGTGTCCTCAAAATTTTTAAAAATGTCCAAAACTTTAGTTTTGAAGACAGAAGCAATGGCATCGCAGGACTCTTGACTGTTTTCTGGCCCTGTACTGTGAGGGGTGGTAAGCTTATTCACTGCTGTAAAGAGAGCTTTAGAGGAATGTTTTGCCTCCGAGATTACTCTAGTAAAATATTCTCTCTTTTCCGATGTAAGGAGATTTTTGTATTCTCTTAAAGCTATTTTATATGTTTCCCTCTCAGATGGGTCATACTTAGCACGCCAGTGTCTTTCCAGCCGGCGACATTTTTGTTTTCCTGCCCGTAAGGCATCTGAGAACCAAGGAGCCGAAGGGGTTCTCCTATTGCCAGTAATGCTTTTGGTGGGCATATATCTCCCAAACACACGGGGCACCTCTGGGGTCATCTGACTCAGGTGGTGGGTTCTATAATCCATTTAGATGCTCCTCCTGAATAGATTATGGCTTTGTTTTAGATGTAAAGCCCTGAGGAAGTCTGCTGTGACTGGAACAGCCAGAGACTAAACACGTGTTGGCAAAGGGGCGTGCATGATAAGAAAGAAATAAAAACTGTTGAAACCACAACCTCAACTTTGGATTTCTGTGTGCTTGGAGAACTTTTGACTTGTGGGGAGAGTTCCCACTCGTTGACTTGTTGATACGTCCTGCTTAACAGGTTTTCAAAATCGGTGTCTACCTTGAAGAGGTGTTCTGCTTGATGGTGGACCTTGTTGTGGATTACCCAGTGGCAGAAATCTTGTGGTAATGCAGACAACTGGGGGTGGGTACCCCATGGAGAATGCTTTGAGGGCTAGATGGATGGCCATCAGTTCCCAGTGATTGATGGGTCAACCCTGGTGGTACAGGGGTGTAAGAACCTTTCACAGTTATGTTGCCAAGATGTGTGCCCCACCCAGAGAGTGATGCATCAGTGGTGAAGGTCACCCGTGGAAAAAGGACTCAGAAAGGCCTGTCGAGGAACATGTTGCTGTTCCACCATTGCAGGGAGTGCAGCGTGCTGGCCTTTATCAACACTAGTTCTTCCCACTGACTCTGCGCTTGGGACCATTGGCTCGCGAGGCACTGTTGGAAGGGGCGCATGTGCATTATAGCATGTAGCACGACTGCTATGCAGGATGCCAACAAAACCAAAGCGCTTCATTACAGTTAGCGGATGAGTGCACCGAAAAAGAGGCAGCAGCTGTTGTAATGCCATCACCCTTTGATGGTTGTTATATGCATTCCCTGTGGCAGCGTTTAAACTGAGCCCAAGAAGGGCTGGATCCGTTGGGGTTGGAGGCAGGACTACTTTGCATTTACTGTGAACTCTAGACTGTGGAGCAGGGTTGTACCGGTCTCAGTGTGTGCTAGGCATTATTGCCTGCTGCCTCTATGGTTTAATCAGTCATTGATACATGGGAAGATGTCAATACCCGCTCTGACAGATGAATGGACACCATAGCTAGACATGTGGTAAAGACCCTTGGAGACGTAGTGACTCTAAAAGACAGTACTGTGAAATGGTAGTATTATCCACTTACCGGAGGAACTGGTGACTGGAGGGGTGGATGGGGAATTAGCCATACTTGAGGTCCAATACGGTCATAAAGCAGCTGTATGATTCCTGCAAGGTTGTCATAAGGAACTGCACTGACTGGATATGCTGACTGAGCAGCCTCTGGTCTAAGATGGGTGTGAGGGAGTCGTATCTCTTTGGGATGAGAAGTACAGCGAGCGAGAAAGCCTTTGTCCCAATGGAGTGTGGAAATTAGCTGTATGGCGCCCTTTTGGGGAAGCGTTTGAACCTTTTACTTTAGGAGAGTAAGGAGGTCTTGGCTGAGGTAGTGTCGGCTTGGTGGTAAGTTGGGAAGAGGATGGAATTCTAAGAAGCAGGACAGTTTAACTACTGCTAGTATCCAATGATCTGAGATGATTTCCTCCTAGCGAGTGTGGACATCCTTTAGTCTCCCCAGACTGGTATTGTGTGATTGGGAGTGGGTGGGAATAGATACTTGGGGGCGCTGGCTCATTTACCAGAGTCGCCTCAGCCCCTGCTCTTGCCTTTCTTGCCCATGTAACCATCCCTGGAGTATCCGCTGCTTGTTTGGGACTTGTGAAAGGCCTTTTGCTGGCACTGGTAGGTTTGCATCTAACCAGAGGGTATGGTCTTGTTCCAACCCCTGTATTGCTGCCTAGGTAAGGTGCTCTTCAGAGTGGCACTGTATAAGGAGCACATGGACTACGCAGCCTCTGGATACACTTGGGGTCCAAAGAGATGTTCACCATCGAATGGGATCTTGAGGAGGTGTTGTTAAACATTCAGTTTGAACACCGAGGTAGAAAGCCATGCGTGCAGCAGGGTAGGATGCTGGTGTTTACACTCTGGAAAGCAGTATCCGCAGCTTCGAGTGTGAAGTAAATGTTTGTACTGGAAAGCAAGTTTTCTTCAGCGACTAACTCCTAGCTCTTTCTTTATACATAAAGGAGGTACAGCACCAGTGCATCCATCTCCACCCAATGAAACCTGTTGTACCTGAACAGCAAACCAACCAAGTTGGCAATGCACCAAACGTAACACTTGCTGGTGCCATCAAGGCACTTGATCTACTGCTTGGGTGGGTGGGGGTGCATGCTCCTGCTTCTTGGGCTGAGGCCCACTTTCTTTCTGTGTGTACCACCAGGGAATCTGTGGGGGACCTAGCCTCGGATGTAGAGACGGTAATTGGGATAAGCCTTAAACTTCTTCTGAACCCATGGCATGACCACTTTAGTCCTGACTGGGACTTTGAGGTTTTCAGGGGCTAACTTGAACATGGGCAGGAATTGGACTGTACGTTCTGTATTGGAGGGTCTCCATAAAAATTTTTAAAAAGTCATCCTTGTCTTGTGGCAAATGGATGTCCACTTTATAGTGGCAGGTTCCTCTCTGGATGACGGCATAATATGCAGTGGTATCATCTGGCAGAAATGGCTTGGCTGGTTATGGCTCTAGATTGAGTTCATCTGTGGGGTTGATGCTGTAGTCATTCCAGTGACTGTCTCGTTCCCTGCCCCAGCAGGCTGGACATATGGGTCTCCCTCCCCATATAGACGGCCAGGGTCAGAAAAGGATCGGACCGACTCCTCAGAAGACTGAAGTAGAGGTGGAAGTGAATAATGGCATGGTGGTGGTGGCAGTGTAGAAGGAGGAGGTGGCAGTGCGAAGTGCCTGGGTGTTGGAGGCTGGGGTGGAGGGTTTGTTCTTGGTCTTTGTCACTTTCAGCACCAGGTATCGTTGTGCATTGAAAGCGAGCTCCTCCTCGAAAGTCAGCCTCCATTTGGGAATTAGAAGCAGAGTGGTAGACGGCTTTCCTGAGGGAGGCTTAGCAAAATCTTGCTGGTCTCTGGGATCAAGAGCCACTTTTGTCTGGCATTAAATTCCTCTGCCAGTCTTTGCCGGATGGGACAACTCTTATTCCTCCAATCTCAGTGGCAGCTTAGGGCTCAGTTTCAGAAGTGCTCTCTGTGCCAATTTTGGATTCAAAGGGGGAGATGCGGTGCCCTTCAGATGTTTTGGGGTGGGCGTGGGGGCTTTGATGAGGGGTGAGGTTCGATTCCCTTTGGTGAGAGCTTTCTTGACTGCAAGGCCTGTGCTCTGGGCTAAGTGAGGGTCAACCGGAGGCTGAAAATTTCTTCCGGCTCAGGGCTTTATGCCTTGCTCTCACGGGAGCTGTTGTCTGTCTCAGTGTGGGGGTTTGCAAGTGGACAGGGTGTCGGCCCATGCTTTTGTGCTGGAGTTATACTCACAGCCCTCACAGTTTTATTCATACAAGGCCCCGTTTGTGTTAACGCTGACGGTGCCCCCAGGTCTTCTCCAGAGCCGCTTGAGGACGAAGCCTCGGGGGTTTGGTGTTGAATGGGCCGCTAGGATCCCAGAGGGACCTGCCTTCTCTTCCTCAACGCAGAGTTAGTCCTATCCTATCTGCCAAAGATGTCTTGACCGCTTTATTTTTTTAGTGCACTCAACGCCTTTCCCTTTGGTACCTCAAGATCTTCTTGCACCAGAAAGTGAGGCAGAACTTATGGGAGGTCTTGTTGTGGTTGGGGTAGAGGGAAAGGCTGCAAACTCCAGAGCGCCAGTCACCAGGGAACCAAATGAAAAGGTTTGGGCTGGTTGGATTACAGTGGTGTTCCCGCTGGGAGAGCTACCAAAACAGCGTTCAACTGCATAATGATTATTTTGCAGAGTTATCGGTCATGAAAAAGTGGAGCAGGTAGACCCAAAAGACAGCAAGGACATTGTTAATCTTGGAGCAGTTACTGAACATGTCCTAACACAATGGTGGAAATAACAATCTAAAGGTGGAGTCAGTGCCCATGCGCACTGTGGACTAAGGGAGAAGTCACAGCACATCCCAGACTCATAACAACTTCATTAAAAAACAAGTTGTAATGTCCGAGCCCAACACCAGGATATCTGTCCTAAGGATATCCCATGGAAGACCTCCATCCCATAGCAACAGTGCAATAATTTGTCAAATACAAGATTTCCTTGAGTTCATGATTACCTCACATGGAGCATTTTGTAGGACTATGGTTAATTTTTGGACAACCCTAACTTTAAACAGACCTGTCCTTCTTGGGGCAGACTTCAAAAGTGTCCTCTAATGTACATAGTTGAAGAGGAGGCTGCATAATGGCTTGTTCAAGTTGGAATCATAAAATCAATTTCAGTACACTGATGGAGAATGCTAGGTGGTGCAAATACGGTGGCAGTCCAAAAGAGGTGGTCAGACACCAGCTGAGGTGTGATCATCATCAACCAACACTACAGATACAGAAAGACACAGACCCTAGACCTCTGCAGATATATGGCCACCAGAGAGAGGATACTGATAAAGACGAAGTGCTGTGTTCAGACAAAAAGGCAGAATGGGTAAACTTAGACTATTTAGTAGCCACTGCATACCACAGACACCACCCGAGTCTAGGATCAGGATGTGGAAGTAGGTGTTCTGCAAGTCCAACAGAACATTGAGTCTGGTTAGCCAATAACCATCAGTACCTGTGGAAAATAGTGTATTTTGAATGCCTTCTTCATCAGGGGGGTGTTGAGAATCCAGAGATCCAAAAATGGCGCACAGCCAATTGGCCAACAAGAAATATCTGGAATAGCACCCAGAACCCCACACAATCTCCGAAACTTTCTTTAATGCACCTTTGTTAAAATGAGCAAAAACCTTCTTCCTGAAGATGGAAGTGTTGGAGGAGGTACAAGGCACCAGATCACACATGAGAATAGTGTGTGGAGCTTCCTGGAAAGTGCAAAACTGCCTGAACACCAAAGGACCAATTAGTCCCAAGTTATTTTCCTTTAAGGGTGATTGTGTACGTTCAGGATAAAATTAAAGCAGTTTTGAAAAGGTGGCTGCATTGAAAGAGTTTCAGGACTGCATCTCCCCTGCTCGTTCAGCAATAAAAATATTGCTGGAGAGTCTGTATGGGCTGAGATGAGTGCCACTGCCCTAAAAGCTAAAATGTCTAAAGTAGTGAAGTTTGTAATTATTTTTTATGGAAATGGTCCACAGACTAGTCCAAAGAAAGGGACGTCATTGTGGCTCTACTTTACTTGAACCATTGAAGCAATTAATCTGCCTTGGGCAATAAAGATGTTCATTGTCAAATGGCATATCCATTAGGTTTGCTTATATAGCAACCGAAAACCCTGCAGAGTGCATCCATGTGTGCCTCCACAGGTCGACTTCAGGACTCAGACAGCGCCACAGTGGCTTTTGTTTAAAGGTTGGTCTTCAACATTTGCTTTCCGGCATCCTGGTTGTCTCTAATCATTTGGGATAACTGGTCCTTTAAATGTTCATGCAAAACTCATGGGGTAGTAAGGTCAATCATTTCCCTCAAAATGTGGGTGTGAAGTACAAGCAAGTAGGATTGGCTGTGTGCAGGGAGCAAAGAGTTATGTATGATGGCATCAAGACATTTTAATTCGAATTCTAGAGGAACGATAGTTGAAGAATTTGGGCTCAACCTGGCAAGACGCATGCACCACAAGACTCTCCAGTCAGGTATGGGAGGACACAATCTTGGGAGTCTATCGGAGCGGTCCAATGGCACCCATATATCTGCCTGCTGACCTCTGGAGCCAAACAGGGCTCATCCCAAACTGCCAGGATCGGCTCCATAAGTGCTTTTCTAAAGGGAAGCAGTGGCTCAGTTGCAGACTGGAGGATATCAGTCAAGAAATTGTATTTAACCTCAGCTGCTGACAAAGTTCCAGAACTTCTGCCACTTATCTAATGAAAGAGGGAAATTCCTAAGTAGGTGAAATATCCAACCTATTAGCATTTTGAAGGTCAAGATGAAAATCTGCCTCAATATATTATGCTAGCAACAAGTTGTCTATCTCATTATCGGTGCAAGGAAACCACCAAACTAGCATTTCCATGGCGTCCAAGCCAAACAAGGATTGGGAAAATAATCAGCCGAGGCCTAAACTTCAGGGGAGGCCTCTGTCTCTCAAGATGTTGAATGCCTAGGCGCCGACAGGGAAATCAGCACTTTGTGGCATCATGTCTGACTGTTTTAGCCAGGTGTCCATGGAGGTTGTCTGGAAGTTCAAAGTCGACAAATCCGCAAGGCGTGGGCCAGCCTTCCATATTTCTAATATGGCTTACTTGAATGCAGAAATATGTACAGCATCAGCAGAAGGTGCAATTATTTCCAACTGAAAATCTGGAGTGCCAGCAAAGGCTCAGAAGAGGAGGAGGTCAAGTCAGATGTCACAGAGGTGCCACCAGCTAGGGATGACTTCCTACAATGAGACTGTTGTAGAGGAGGAAGAGGACTGTTCCTTTGGGTCTCTTGCGGTATTTCCTGCGTATATACAACTTTTCCTCGGAGCCCTCATTCTTCTGAGAAGACTCGCCTTGAGGAGGAAAACAGGAGTGAGACAGCTTGCATGAGTGCACATTTGTTGGTGTTGTGCTGAAACCCCCAGGTTTTACATATACTTGCTGTGTGGGTCTTAAAATGGACATTTGTTTATGTTGTCACAAGCACGGAATGAACTCTCAAATCTTTAGTGGAGGCATGGCTCCTTTTAGTCCTAGGTGGATGAGAAGAGTCAACGCTTGAGCTGCTCCAGTACCACTTAGCTTTGCTGGGGAGCTACTGCTATAAAATAAATCCGGATCCAGTCTGGCACCTGGAGGATATTCATAATCTGCAGGAAAAACATCAATCAGAAAAACCAACTTACAACACTTTCCAAGGCCATTAGAAAAATGTCTGGCTACAGAGGAAGCAGGCACAGATGAGCTGTACAAGCCTGTGGGCATTGATATAATATCCAATGTTGAAATATGCAGCATAAAGTGTTAACTAGCATGCTGACTGGAAGCAGAACAAGCATTTGCAATGCAATCAGTCTCGCATTTGTTTGTGTGGGAGCGTTTGGCATTGCAAATGGCAATTTTATGTTACCTTTGTTTTTTGTAGTGTATGTATGCGGTGTGCAGTGGAATTATTTGGGTTGGATTCGTTATTTGTGGAATTGCGTGGTGTGGAATAGCATGTTGTGGAGTGGATTTATGTAGTGGAATTATGTGGCATGGTGTGATGTGGAATTATGTGGACTGGGATTGTGTGTTATGGAGTGTAATTATGTGGAATGGTATTTTGTGTTGTGGAGTGGTATGTAGTGGAGTTCAATTATGAGGTGTGCTGTTTAATTTTGCGGCATGTAGTGGAATTGTGTGTTGTGGATTGGATGTATGTGGTGTGTTGGGAAATTGTGTTGTTGAGTTGAATTGTGTTGTTGAATTATGTGGTTTTGTGTTGAATTATGTGGTATGGATTGGAAAGGTGTGGTGTTGAAAAGTGTGGCCTGGAACTGTGTGGAAAGCTTTGCCTTTATGGTGATGACTACTATCGCCTCAAGCTCTCCTATAAAAGTTAATGCAAATGATAAACTAAACTTACATCAAATGTTGGCATCTGTGCTTAAATAAAGAGAAGTTACGTACCTGGTGGTATGGGCATTAGGCTGGTGCAAAATATGGCTGGGATGGACCATAAACCTGGTACATAACATCCACACAGCTCATGGCTGAAGGCAGCTGGAATTTTTGTTTATGTTCTTGTAACTCTTGTTCTGCATGGAACAGGTGGTTGCTTCATGGGCAGCCCGTGGCCCTAGACAATTGCAGGGTCGAGAGCAGATGCAGATGGTGGTCTGCGAGTTTCCCACCCGTTCTGATTTCAGCGTAGAGGCCCAACGTAGTCCCAGTGGAACAGCCGCGGCTCTGCACTCAAGAGGCATTTAAACCGCACGCTCTGATGTGCCACGTCAACTGAAGGCCGGGGAAGTGGAAGAACAGCAGCCAATAAGAAAGCGAGCCGGGACCAGCGTTTGGCCTCTGGCTCTAGGTCTGGCTGTGAACATGGCTGAAGAGTTTTTGATGCCCGGCTGTGTTGGAACCTTAGACATTGAAGGAGGACTGGATGTCAAGCATTTGAATTTCTGATACTAAAAAGTGCACACAGCTCTAATGTGATATCCTGACGAAGATGACAAAAAGCACAAGTTACTAACTTGTGTAACGATATATCTGTAAGAGACAGTAGTTAGTGACAGATTCCTTACCTTAGAATATCCCCAGGCGTCAGGCTGGATCCGGAAAGTTTTTGCGTAGCAGTACCCTTGCGCGTCGGTAGGCGGCGTCGTGCGGCTCCGCGTCCGTCGTTGGCGTCGTGATCGCCGGGTTGACGTCGCGGGCAGTACTTAGACGCCGCCCCTGCGCGCTGACGTCAGTTCTGTACACGACTTTCCGCGCCAGGAACGCAGAGCCATGCAAGAAGCTGACATAGGTGTCTGAAAAATACTAGGGCCCTGAAAGGAATGTCCTTAACCCTAGAAATCAGTTCACAGAACGGGGAGGATGGGTGGGGCGGTAAGGAATCTGTCACTAACTACTGTCTCTTACAGATATATCGTTACACAAGTTAGTAACTTGTGCATCTGAAAGAGACACGTTAGTGACAGATTCCTTACCTTAGAATAGATACCCCAGCAATACCAACCCCGGTGGTGGGTCTGCGAACAAAGATCAGACAAGGAAGTGCTGGAGGACAGAACGGCCAAAGAAGCCGTCCCTCCGGACCTGACTGTCAAGGCAGTAATGCTTTGTAAACGTGTGCAGCGAGGCCCACGTAGCTGCCTGACAACCGGCAGCGGAACACCGCGGCCCAAAGCCGTGGTAGCAGCCGTTGCCCTGGTGGAATGGGCCCGCAGCCCAACAGGAGGCTCCTTCTTAGCCAAAGAATAGCAGGTCTTGATGCACAAGGTAACCCAGCGGGAGATGGTCCTCTTGTGCACCGCCCGACCTTTTTGGCGCCCACGTAGCCAACAAAGAGCTGGTCATCCACCCGGAAGTGTTTTGTGCGGTCAATATAGAAGGAGAGCGCACGTTTTGGGTCCAGACGGTGGAGCCTCTCTTCCTCTCTGGAAGGATGCGGAGGCGGAAAGAAGGTGGGCAAAGTGATGGTCTGCCCAATATGGAAAGCAGTAACCACCTTTGGCAAGAAGGACGGGCGCGTCCGAAGAACAACCTTGTCCGGATGAACAGACAGAAAGGGAGGTTTGCAAGATAGAGCCTGGAGCTCACTCACCCGCCGAGCGGAGGTGATGGCCACCAGAAAGGCTGTCTTCAAAGTAAGAAGACGAAGAGGACAGTTATGTAGAGGCTCAAAGGGAGCGCACATTAAAAAGGTAAGAACCAAGTTCAAGTCCCACTGAGGCATCACAAACGGAACAGGAGGGAAGAGGCGAGTAATGCCTTTTAAGGACCTGTTAACAACAGGGGACTTGAAAAGGGAGGGCTGATCAGGAAGCCTGAGGAAGGCCGAGATAGCACAAAGATAACCCTTGATGGTACCCAGGGCAGAACCCTGTTGGGCCAGAGAAAGAAGGAACAGAAGGACCTCAGAAAGAGGGGCAGAGAGGGGATTCACAGCCTTTGCTGTGCACCATGCCACAAATTTGTTCCACCTGCAGGCGTATACCACCTTAGTGGAGGGACGCCTGGCTGCCAGAATCACATCACAAACTTCGGGAGGCAAGTCGAAAGGAATCAACTGCCGCCGCTCAATCTCCACGCAAGCAGGTGTAGACTGGACAGGTTCGGGTGGAGGACCGTCCCCTGCTGCTGCGACAGAAGATCCTCCCGAAGAGGCAGACGGATCGGGGGATCTACGCTCATATTGAGTAGCTCGGGATACCAAACTCTTCGAGCCCAGTCCGGAGCCACAAGAATGACTTGGGCCCGGTCGTGCCGAATCTTCTTCAACACTCTGGGTAGAAGTGGTATAGGCGGAAAGGCGTACAACAGACCGCAACTCCACTCGTGACGAAAAGCGTCTCCGAGCGAGTGCCGCCTTGGAAATTCCAACGCGCAGAACTGATGACATTGCGCGTTCTCTTCGGTGGCGAATAGATCTAACCAAGGCTCTCCCCATTGTAGAAAGAGTCCTTGCGCCACTTCCGAGTGAAGACGCCATTCGTGATCCATCATGCACCTGCGGCTGAGTTCGTCCGCCCTGGCGTTCAGGGAACCTGCCAGGTGTTGAACCATCAGGAACATGCCCTGATGTTCCAGCCATGTCCAGAGGCGCAGAGCCTCCTGACAAAGGGTCCAAGACCCCACCCCGCCCTGTTTGTTGCAGTACCACATGGCGGTGGTGTTGTCTGTGAACACCTGCACTACCTTCCCTTTGACAGAGGGAAGGAATGCCTTGAGTGCAAGTCGGATCGCCCGGAGCTCCAGAAGGTTGATATGGAGCCGGGAGTCCGCCGGAGACCAGAGGCCTCTGATCTCCGCCTCTCCCATGTGACCGCCCCATCCCAGAAGGGACGCGTCCGTCACAACTGTGTGCTCTGGCTGGGGAAGGGAGAGGGATCTGCCCATGACCCATTGCCGGTTCGAGAGCCACCACTGCAACTGTCTTGCAGTCCCCTCCGAGATCTGGACGTGATCGGACAGGTTGCCCTGGTGCTGCGCCCACTGGAACTTCAGGTCCCACTGCAGAGCCCGCATATGCCATCTGGCATGATTGACCAGCAGGATGCAGGACGCCATGAGGCCCAGCAGCCTCAGGGTCATCCGTACCGAAACCCAGGATAAAGGCTGAAAGATCGGAATCATAGCCTGAATATCCCGGACTCGCCGTTCGGGAGGATAGGCCCGAAACTGCGTCGTGTCCAGAACCGCTCCGATGAAAAGGAGCTGTGGAGAAGGAATCAGATGCGACTTCGGCACATTGATGGAGAACCCCAGCGAGTGCAGGAGTTCGGCCGTAGTCTGGAGGTGGGAGACGACTGCCTGGGACGAGCCCGCCTTCAGCAGCCAGTCGTCGAGGTAGGGGAAGACTGAAACCCCTGCCCGGCGCAGATGAGCTGCGACCACCGCCATCACTTTCGTGAACACCCGAGGGGCACTGGTAAGGCCAAAGGGGAGCACGGTGAACTGAAAATGCTCGGGGCCTACCGTGAACCGAAGGTAACGCCGGTGGGCCGGCAGGACGGGGATGTGGAAATATGCGTCCTGCAAGTCCAACGCTACCAACCAGTCTCCAGGGTCAAGGGCAGTCAAGACCTGAGCTAGGGTGAGCATCTTGAACTTCTCCTTCCGGAGGAAGCGATTGACGTTCCGGAGGTCCAAGATAGGACGCATGTCCTCCTTGTCCTTTTTGGGCACCAGAAAGTAGTGGGAGTAGCAACCACGCCCTACTTCTGGGGTCGGAACACGCTCGATGGCCCTCTTGGTCAAGAGGGCCGCGACTTCCTTCTGTAGAAGCACCAAGTGATCCCCCGACATGCGGTGGAATTGAGGTGGCATGGCTGGGGGGGTGGTCTCGAAGGGGAGGGAGTAGCCCCTTCGGACAAAGTCCAAGACCCACCAGTCCGAGGTGATGGTACGCCAGTGGGGAAGGTGATGGCGGACCCTGCCCCCTACTGGCGTGCTGTGCACCTGAAAGGAGGGACTAGGAGGGCTTGGAGGCCGCGGACGGGTTGGAGGTGGTGGCCTGACCCGCACGCTGGTTGCCCGATCCGCCACGGCGGAATCCACGTCCTCGGCCACGCGAAGACGCCTGCTGCGCGGGCCGGTGGCTGGGCTGCTGACGTGAAGGGGCGCCCCTACCGTGGCCACGATAGGGGCAAAAAGCAGAAGTCAGCGGAGGGCGTGTAGCAGAAAGGCCCAGGGACTTGGCAGTAGCCCGTGAGTCCTTAAAGCGCTTCAACGCATGGTCTGCTTTGGACCCAAAAAGACCGACTCCATCAAAGGGCATGTCCATGAGAGTATTCTGGACATCCCCTGAAAAACCAGTGGTTCTCAGCCAGGCGTGGCGTCTGAGCGCCACCGTCGTTGCAATAGACCTGCCCAGCGAGTCGGCGGTGTCAAGGCCACAACGTATTGTGTATTTAGCCGCATCCCTTCCTTCCGCAATGGCGCGGGAAAGCAGTGTCTGGACCTCCTCAGGACACTGGGGCAAAACATCCGCCACCGAATCCCACAGGGAGTGGGTATATCGGCCCAAAAGACAAGCGGTGTTAACGGACCGCAAGCCAGCACTGGAGGAAGAAAAACCCTTCTTCCCAAACTGATCCAGGCGTTTGGATTCCCTATCCGGAGGAGCGGTAGGGAAGGCGGTTTGGGAAGCGGAGGCTTGGACAACCAAGCTCTCAGGAGTGGGGTGGACAGAGAGAAACAGGGGGTCGCCCGGAGCTGGGCGATGGCGTCGTGACACGTTCCGATCCACAGGAGCCCCTGTGTTGGGCTTGGACCAGGCGCCCAAAAGAACGTCAGTGAGGGCGTCGTTAAACGGCAGCACAGTCTCCGCAGAGGAGGCTGCCGGCTGAAGCACCTCTGTCAAGATGTTAGGCTTGACCGTCAAAGTAGGGAGTTGGAGACGTAAGGCCCCAGCTGCCCTACGCAACACCGTACCAAAATTGGCTCCCTCCTCCGTAGCCACGGGAGGAGACAGCATGCCAGTGTCAGGGGAAGTATCCAGACCACTGGCCTCCCCTAGACTCTCTGTCCAGTCCTCATCGTACTGACACCGTCGTGTCAGAGGGTCATCAGACCCCTCCCAGTCCACCTGGTCCTCCTCTGGTTCAAAATAAGGAGGAGGAGGGACAGTTGGGATCCAAGGTCCCATCGGCGCCGGAACCGGCGTCGAGCGACGTCGGTCCGGATCCATGTCCGGAGCCGGAAGGAACTGGGGGACGACGCCGCCCGGAGCCCAGGGCGGCGTCGAGAACGGCACCGGAGACATCGGCGCCGGCGGAGGTGTCGTTAGGTCGACCGGCGTCGATGGGGGTTGTGGAGCCGGGATCGAGGCCGGGGCCGAAGCCGGAATCGAGGCTGGAGGCACGGGCGACGCCGGGGCCGGAGCCGTCGGCGACGCCGGAGCAACCCCATCAGGGCCCGAAGGCGCACCGGAGGGGCCTGGAGGCCCGAAGAGGCGGGCCATGGCCGACAGGAATTCCTGCACTTTGGCCGGATACGCCCCCGAACCCGGGAAGGGCGGGTATGGCGGGGGCGACTCCACAGGCATGTCCGGGGCCGCGGGGACGGTGCCGGGAGGGGCCTCAGCCGAGCCGCGAGACCGGCGAGGCGAAGTCCTAGAGCGATGATGCTTTTTGGACTTCTTGTGTTTCGACTTACCGGACGAAGAAGACTTCGACGCCGACGACCGGTGTGGACTCCGCGATCGACCCCTGGACCTCTCACGCAACCGGGGCTTCCGCGGACCCGAATGCCGGGCCTCGAGGAGCTTTCGAGACCGCTCTCGCAAAGCTTTCGGGTTGAGGGCCTGGCAGTCGGTACAAGACTCCGTGTCGTGGCCTCGGCCGAGGCAGAAGAGACACTCCCAATGCGGGTCGGTGACGGACATCATCCGCGCACAGGCGCCGCAACGTTTGAAACCGGGCATCCCTACGACACCTTGATAGATGAAAAAACAGTGAAAAAATTCACCAAAAAGTATGGTCAAAAAATGACCAGGGCACTGCTCTTCCCGGATCTGCGCTTGCTGGCGCGGAAAGAAGAACTGACGTCAGCGCGCAGGGGCGGCGTCTAAGTACTGCCCGCGACGTCATCCCGGCGATCACGACGCCGACGACGGACGCGGAGCCGCACGACGCCGCCTACCGACGCGCAAGGGTACTGCTACGCAAAAACTTTCCGGATCCAGCCTGACGCCTGGGGATATTCTAAGGTAAGGAATCTGTCACTAACGTGTCTCTTTCAGATACATTTTTTTAATATGTAACTGATAAAATCATTCCTTCTGCTTCAGATTTCACTTTGAAAGCGCCATGAAGCTTAATTTTAAAAACATTTACAATTCTGATGTATTTGCAAATTATAATATCCTAGTACAAAGTTTATTATCGTAATGAAAATCAACTGCGTAAATATGGCAACCACCAAAAGTACAGTGCTGCATATACCTGCATAAAAGTGCATTCGTAGGAGGCACTGCCACTGTCCACAGTGGTCTGACATATGCTAAGAGGCTTCCCAGGTGGTGGCAGACTACTGCCGGCCGTTCAACAACTTCTCGTAAATAATATCTCGTCCGACTAAAGAGACATAGGGGGGAGTATCGAGAGTGGGCAGAAATGGGGAGGGCAGGCGACCCGCAGCCATCTGCGTCTCCCGCAGTGCCATGTGCACGCACACCAGGCAACCCAGAGAAAGCAAGGTATTGTGCTACAGGTGCTGGACAGCCTGCAGCTGTGCAGCACCTGTCCTAAACTTTTACAGATAACGCTACTTATTTTACAGAAAGCCACTAAACCCTATATGGACATAATTCCATGCATGATCTAGAGAGATTCAAGAGCTCCGTAGGGCATTCACCTGATATATACAACATAGACAAGGGGAGCAGGAGCAGCAGGGAGCCGCGCACCCAGATGTCGCTTCTGTTGTTCTGCTTGCCTGAGACACTGGAGGGGAGCAGAGAATTTACAACTTGGACAGCATGAGGGGGGGAGGGGCTAAAGGCAACACGGACAATGGGTTAATAAAAAATAGCGGGATGCGGGTCGGCGCTTAGAGCCACGAGCAGGGAACATGAGCAAGAAATGAACAATACAAGCCCAGGAAAAAGAAAAAGTAGTGGGTGACACTAATGTATATGGCCAATGGTTAAATAAGCATGTAAGAGGGGCAATCTCCAGAGCGTGACCAAAATACAAAAGGAGGGACAAATTAAGTAAGCTATTTACCAACAAAAACAAAGGAATTTAGAAAAGCCCATGAAGGTACCAATCCTAAGCTATGGGCGTGCTAAATACCCATACAGTAGATACAGCATGTCTCGAGAGACTGCGCATGCGCGATGCCTAGGCGAGACCTAAAAAAGACAAGATCTCCCAGAGTCCACTCCTTTCCTCTGTAATTTGCCTGCAAGTAATTTTACTTCCTACTATTTAACAATAAGGGTTTTCATGATGATCCCAGGCATGCAGTCTTCCACCCTGCAGCTCACGTTTTTCAAAGCAGAAAAGCAACGAAAAAGCATTTTCCTCTTCTGCTCCTTAAAAGTAGCCACTGCAACCAGCAGCAGGCATATCAATTAAGCATCAGACGCTGCCTAGGACAAATAGAGTTTTATCTCGTCATTCTTTACTACATCTTCAGTTCTGTCTTTTCCTTCTAATCTGTTGCGTACAGAAAAACTGCTAAAACAAGTGTAGGCAGAATCGCTGCTAAAACATCAGCGGATGGGGGAGGTATACAGTAAGTCAGATGACAATTAGGTAAATATAAAGAGCTAAATATGTGCGTAGGAGTCGGAAGAAAATCGACCATGAATGATGCAAGAGGTCTTCTAAATGCACACACTTTGCTCTAAGGAACAACATCCTGAGTATTTGACAGCAGCTAAATTTCAATAGAACATATCAATGGGTACAGGTGCGGTATGGTAAATTACTAAATGAACATACACAAAAAAAAAACTGCAATCGGTAACGAAGGAGACGGTAATTTAAAAAAACACAATAGAAATACGGTAGGATCACAGCAGCATGCAAAATCATAAAATAAAAGAACTAATAAAACAGAGCACATTTTACACAGACCATCAATATAGCGAACTATCACAACTAAAGATATTTCAGACCGGGATGGATTATAGATTATAACCCTTTCTGAGAGAACTGAGTTTAAAACCAGTCGCTTTAAGTGCTTTACCTACATTTACAAAACCAAGACTATTAGTGCAGCCCCCATCTTTTGGAAAACCTGGCAAGTAACTAATTATTTAAAACAAGTGTTTGTGATGCAGTAGCCAAACCAGATGGGCTTGCTGGTCAGTGCAACTGCCATAAACCTCAGATTTCTAGGTGTTCAACTGAGGGGTTCTAGATTTCATACAAATTACTATGAACATACGTTCTAAAATTATTAACTAGTTTTGTTAACGATAGAGTGGTACTCTATGGTACTATAGCACTGGAATAAGTTGTAATTATCCAAAGCAATTATGCTCACTTTACCAGATCCAAAAATTGAAAAGTAGAGTTGGCCCTGATGGAAGTTGTATCCTATAAGGTGCATATAGATCACTGCAAAAAGTGTGTTTAGCAACAGCGCTATCATAAAAGAGTCAAATTCATATAAGTACCAAAAACATTTCACTTTGCTTTTGTGGGTAGACACAAGATTTTCTTGTGTCATGCTTGACACACAGCTCTCCTCTAACAATCCCAAAACTTGCCACAGAACATAAAAACCTGCAACTGCATAATTCCTTTAACTGTTTCTCTCAAGTACTCACACCTGCATGCCAGGTTGACAAGGATCGTCATGCAAATGTAAAAACAATGTACACAATTTTAATACTTTTACCTCAGGTTTACAATGCCATTTCCATCTATCAATAGGTTATATATTCGTTGTTTCTATAGGACTGATATCTGTTGGCTCAGTATCGCCCAGGCGTGACCAACAAAGGGAAGGTATTTTTAAGTAGCTTTGAACAAACCGTAGTGCAAGATCCAGGCGACAAGTTTTCAGATTCTAAACACGGAAGTCAGAATAAAATTCCTCTCTCCACCTAGAGGGGTCTACCAAGGCCTGACCATGAACGCCAAAAACCGCTAGACTTTAAACTTGTTACTGTTCAAAAAATATTAAAATAATTTTCTCTGTGGAGTTTTCCCATGCAAACACTGTGCTAGGTGGAAGTTGCTGATTGAGAGGTGTCTCATAATATACTCAATATATCTATTCAACTCCTCAGTACAATGGCTGTTCTCCGTGTTTTTACTGTGTCATGGAGGCTGTTTTTAGAATTGTCAACAAAACGTACACATTTTACAGTCGTTCAGAAGAACAGTCAGGGTTCCTGGCTATTTTCAAACCCTACATTTTTACTCTTCAGTTTCCTAACTTTCATTTGCATTATTATATTACTGGCGCCAAGGCCATTTCTGTAATTGAGTTACTGTTTTATACTTCGCCACCGCTGCTTGCAGATGTGCCTACACATTACCAGTCCTACATGCATTCTGTTTCGATTCAAAACTAAGTATGCCTACCACCACCAAAGGACAAGGGCACTTCAAAAGAGGACATCCGGAGAGGCTACTTACTTGAAAATCTGTACTCATCCTCCCGTCTTCTGATCTCTAACTCTACAAAGAGAGGATGGAAACAGGATATATATAAAAATATATAATTTAGAATTTAACTACCCAACCTCATGCCCTCTTGAAGAAAGAAGCATGTATATTTAAGCTCCTCCTTTGTCCAGGACTACACTATTTAAAGCTTTTATTAAGCAGCTTCCTTTCGGCTCAATGGCTCAGCTTGAACTGCTCATCTTTCCTTTTATTTTGGTTCATGCTATAGCAAATCTGTGAATGGTCAAATGCCCCCAAAACATTCTGTAGTCACATCGCTGAAACTAAGCAGCAGACGGAGCTAAGACCCATAAAAACAAACGATGTTGGACACGCTACAGAACATCGGTGTATTTTTGTCAAGTGGAAGACTGGACAGGAATAACATTTTAAAAATAAGTGGGGTGTCCACAATAATGTACTCCTAGTGAGTTCAACATAGCTAGCCTCAGAAATCCATGGGTGAAAGGCACTATGGAAGGAGCAGCAGCAAATGTCTTTTTTCTAAATTATCAGCAGCAACTTTCAAATGATCATAGAAAGTAAACTGAATGGGGAAATAAGATCAGTCGGACCCAACGAGCCAGTCCTAGCAAATATACTAATTAATTTGAGTTTACTATTTAAAGTTTAAATAGAGGCCTTAAGCTTACTGAATTTTTTGCATTCCTAGTGTTTTTACTTTTCTATATGGTTTGCAATTTGATTGATATACTAGGTTGCCCCATTACTAGCAAGGAAGTTATTTACATTCACTAATTTCACTTCTGAATGAAAACAATGCTATATTCATAATGAAACTCCAAAATCTTACCCCTTCCTCCAGCACTCCAGATTATGCTGGCTCATTCCAGGAGTGCTCTTTCAAAGAACGAGGATTTCCATTCGTATCCCCCAAGGTATGTAAAGGGTAATCGGGGTTAGCCTTTCCTCGAGTGAATCTGTTTCTACTGAGATCTCTCCCCAAAGCATTTCTGTTTTACACCTTTCACTATTCTGCTAACAAATGTAACTTGAACGCATATTTTATCAGCAACCGCCATACTAGACCAAATTGTCCACTACAACACTGAGAAGAAATCAGGAAACTAAACCAGTTACGCCACCAGACTATTCAAGAAACACTTGGCAAAAAGCCTGCCTAATTAAGTGGCCTATTTGTGGATAATTCCGGGACTCTGTGCTAAACTGTACATAAGAGTAACTCTTATCCACATGGCAATTAATCACAGCCGAATTTTGCTTTCGTTTGCGACAGCCAAAGCTTTACAGTTTACAGTGCTATTTTAAGAATGCTATACACGTTTAGCATATATAAAAATGTGTGTGAAGTGATAAAGTCTTGGCTGGGGAAAAATACAAGTTCAAAAAGAGTGAAAATATTCCTCTTTTGTTTATTAACAGTTTATTTAAATCATATAGACATTCAAATAAACTATCTTTCTAAAATAATGATTACAATACTGAAAAATGAAATCAAACCAGTTGGGAATACAATTATCCCTAAAGTTGAATACTTTACCTAACTTCAACACATTAAAATCATTAAAAGCCACGTTAGAAAAAGTTCATATGGGCGAGTAGTCTATCATTTGGCAACGTAATAGTAAATGTTAGAATGATTCAATATTAATGTCACAACATCTACATAGCAAACACAAGGAGATGATGGACGGAGCGCTGAAACTTTTCAGACACTCACCCCCAGTCACAGATCTGGGTTGAATCCATCATCGTTCTTTAGCTCACTTCGCCACCCCAGTTCAGACACAGCTATATGCAAATCATTCTTGACCCTGTGCCTCATGGGAAAAGCCCAGCCCGAACTGCCAAGCCATGTCTTCCCTGGAGCGGAAACAAGCATCCTGGGACATAACCACGGACAGCTCTTGACAAGCACCCACAACCATTAACATACGAGGAATAGTTACATGTTTACTTCTAGAGAGCCATAAGGGGGCTTGCAAAGAAGACAGTATTCGAAGACCCAAAAAGCTTCGGTGCTTCTGAGTTTTTAAGAGAATTACACCTAAATATATGGAACACAGTGAATACTAAACATTGTCATCAGCAAGGACGAGAGTGGCCCTTCCGCAAAGTGGCTTCATTTTTCTGTTTTCAATGAACTCTGTGCACTATTGAATGGACCCCTTGAACATAAATTTGCCTCTACATAAAGATGTGTAAGAGACAACAATAGCAAAACAAACGAAGTTTGCTTGACTTGTTCACAGATGGAATCAATCTAAAGCAAACATTTTAAGATTAGTGACTTTTCGAATTTTGCACTACCATATATTCATAACTATGAAAAATACATTAAACCAAAGTATTGTAAGGAAAGGTCTCCCAGGCAGGTTTTTTCCAAGATAATACACATAGCCATTTCATTACTTTACTCCTTTAACGGTGTAAAATTGTAAAGTTACTTACTTGTAACTCTAGTTTTCCATCACAGTTATTTCCATTGAGATAACATTTACATTTTTTAAATGAGTTTCTAAAAAAGAAGTAAAAAAATAGAAAAAAGGGCAAATGGGATGCCCCCTGTTTTTTTTTTATATAACAAAGGGAATCTAATTGAGTTACCATAAGTACGTTTGACTTCAAACATCATTAGAAAGGTTTCCAACAAGAAAAAAACAAAGCAAGTAGGGGCAGGATGGCGGCTGCGTAGTGTGCCGCGCTAGCGGTCTCTTCGGCTCCGGCTATTTGGTATGAAGAAGAACGGAAAAGAAACCCTGGTTGCCCTTTAGAAACAAGATGCTGGACACAATTTATTTTTTAAAAGAAACTGCCCGATGGTACCTGGGTAGCAGATTGGCTGTGGTTCTTTTGTGGACGGGGGAGGCTGGTCGGTGGCTTGCACGAGTGGTTGGCGGCTTGCTCGGTTCTGCCGCTTGGAGTTTAAGGGGCTTGAAGATGTCGCCGAAAGGGAGTAAATCAGCAAAGGAGCAAGCGGAGTCTGCGGCATCGCCCCCAGCGCACGCTGCGATTCATAATAGCAAACCAGCACCCGGACAGAAGACTGAGGAAGTTGCCGCACCGGCTGCAGGGAAATCCAACGTCAGTGCTGACAATAAATCGGGAGCCGCAGGGAATGAAGAGTGTTCAGTCTAGTGCCGAAGCGCCGAAGGAGAGACAGCCCTCAATACCGGAGATCTTCGCGGGTAAGGCTCTGGGACAGTCTGCAAAGAACTCTGGTAGGTCCACTACCCTTACATCTGTTCCTGAGGCGCATGCTAAGCAGCTTGGTAGCTCCCCCTTGTGTTATATTTCATATAAGTACCCCGATATAGGTCTAGGTAACCCTTCACCTACATTCTCTCCTATACTACATACATAACGGATTTGAAGGACTGACCTTTTACCCAGTTACAATACTACACACAAGTACGTAGGGTTTTTCCCTGGACACTGGCCTCATAAATTATGCATGAGGATTCTTAGTTTCTTGGAATCAAAGCAGGACCATCATCTCCTGCATAATAACTGTGTATAAAGTTCATTCCCGACATCATCCTAAGTCCGATAGCACAGCAAGGTAGAACCCCTAGGGATACCTTGGGGTATATAAACACCACATCTTGCTGAAATAAGGAGAGGAGATCAGGACTTCCTGGCCGACACACTGATGCAAGACGCTGAGGTCCCTGCATGCAGATACTCCAGCTCACAGTGGTCTGACAACCCTTGCGGGGTGTTCAGCTCGAGACCAGAACGGGGTCCTGCAGTCTCACATCAGGTAATGGGGTTGGCTTTATCCTAGAGGGATTCTTGGCTTTACACCTACTCACATGCTTGGTACATTTAGGTACATCTAGTTAGGGTGCATCGTAGGAGTACGCATTTTATATACTTGCCTGTATTTATGATTTTAGCAAAATGGTACAGACGTACCATCTGTTTATTTTCTTAGTGTTTCTACTCATTTATCTGTGCTAATGTCTACTGGTGATTTCAGTACACTTATTTTACGCTAGAATAACGACTGTTCAATAAATACTTATTGAAAACGTCCTAACCGTTTATTCTGTGTATCCCTCGGAAAACCAGTGAGCACGAGTGACTGAGCGAAAAGCAAGTTACTGTTTCCACGGTCCTGAGGGATCAGGGTTGTCATGTTCGATATTTGCCAAGAACTATTCTCTCCTTGGTAAGGGGAAGTGATAGTGGCATCGCGAGCTAGCTGGTACACCGGCCAACATACCCGGTGGGGGTGTCTGGTAACAGTCTGGACACCAGTCCTGCAGTGTATGTTGTCTCAACGCGCAGATCCTATATAGGTCTTATAGGAACTACACGACATGGCGCCGCCAACGTTGGTATTGACACTTATTTAACAGTCAAATCTGATTAGTTCAGCCATGCTATTTTTCAGAGACCCCTACTCACATTTCCCCAGAGACGTCTGGAGTGGGAGGGAACAAAATCTGCCGCAGCGGAGTAGGAAAATTCCTATGTATTGGCTGTTGGTTTAATCAAGCTTGAAGGATACAGTGTTCCTAATTGTGCATAACACCTTATCTCAGTTCCCTTGAAACGCTCTCCTTTCTAAAAATAATGACTGAGCAGGGAGACGTAGATGAAGGGAATGCACTAAACTTCACAACAGAGGAAGAAGATGCAATACACATTGTAGACAATGTTAGAAATGTCATCACCCTAAAACTAGTAGCATATGGTGTTACAATTAGGGGTGGGCAAGTGACCTTTGTGATTGAGGCACACTAATCATATAGAACAGAGGTATTCTATTCATGGATTAGATTCCCGCAGGCAAATGCTTTGACAACAACATTTCACTACTATGTCGAAGATGACATACCGAACAAATACAGTCCATATGAGGACATTGAAATTCCACTCACTTACCACAAACATTTTTACTGGTTTAAAGGCGCCCTCCCCCATATAAGAAATAGAGTAAGACTTGGTCCGCTCAGAAGAGACGGAGCAACTTGTCCAGTGCTAGCGGCCTACACACCACATCCTGACATTGACACAATGCCTGAGGAGACTTACTTGTACAGCATAAAGAATTAATAAGACTTTACAGAAACATGACAGTTTGTGATGAGAATACTCACACTTCAGCCAACACTGGCTACACAACCAAGACCAGTTCAAAATAATACAACCAAAATTACACCACAAACACTGCACGAAGTGATAGGTAAAATGCCCACTAAACGTGAACAAATGCTCTTCTGGATAGCACAAAAAATAACATAGATGGAGGCAGTGTTTCCGCACACTGGTCCTAAGGAAAGTCATAGAATACTGACGATTTGCTTGCCAATGGGGATAGCTCCCTCTATAGAGGATTGTACCTCTTAGGGTACAGTCTTCGCTGCAATATATACCAGGACTCATGGTATCCCTTCATTAGCGGTAGTACCAGATGTATTAAAACAAATACAGAACGAGTATGGAGCAGAACCTGCTCTAAACTTAGGGATGAAGTTGTTAAATAACTTTGCCGAGGTATCTGCGATAATATTAGCAAATATTAGAGGGAAAGCAGCATCAGTGGCAATACGCCAACATCTGAGAGATTTCACTCCATTACAACAGGACACAGATCGACGTAAAATAATTGAAACTGCTTATGCGGAATTAGGTAGAGACAGTCTGGGAGCTAGACCTGTAAAACCTCAACTAGTGGGAGGTACAGATAAACAGGCAAAGGAAACACCGGTTTCTTCAAAAAAGAAATGGGACAATAATAAAACAGCAAAAGAACAGATCTCACTCCAGGGGAAGGTCTCCTCAACAGGAGCCCCCTGAAAGGAGATATAATCTTAGGAATAGAGATAACATTAAAAAACCTGACAGGTATCAGGACACTGATGCACGTTCCTCTCGTTCCTTTCAGGGTTCATCAAAAAACTCTGAGAGGGAAGGATGGTCAGAATGAAATGAAATGAAAAAGACACTTGTATAGCGCATGGCTACCCGGGGGCCTCCCAGCGCTGGGCTTGACTAGTGACCACTGAAAAGAGATACTTAGGGAAACAACAGTGTTTTCAGTTGCTTTCGGAAGGCAGGGTGGCTAGGTTCCCTGCGTAAATGAAGTGCCAGTGCATTCCAGAGTTTGGCCGCATTATGAGAGAAAAGCCGGCCGCCACTTCTGGACCTCTTAATCCTCGAGACTTCAACCAAGTGAAGGTCATCCGAGTGCAATTTCCTGACATTGTCGAATTTATGGGAGGCCCGTTCCCCTGCAAAGACTTGTGGATGACACAGAGGGCCTTAAAACTAATTCTTTCCTTCACTGGGAGCCAATGAAGGGCACGAAAGGCTGGTTTAGCCGAGTGGCGATTGGACGTTCCAAGCAATAGTCTGGCCGCGCAATTTTGGACCGATTGCAGTTTCGCGATTACTGCCATTGGGGCCCCTAAATAAAGGGCATTTCCATAGTCTATCCTTGAAAGTATCAAAGATTGGACTAATATTTTTTTGGCTTGGGGGGGGGGGGGAAGAAGAGGAAGCACTTTGCGGGCCATTCTAAGCAGGCCATAACAGGTTGACACCGTCTTTCTTGCTTGCACCTTAAAAGTCAGGTTCTGATCTAACCAGATGCCCAGACTCTTTATCTCGTTCTTAGGAATTGGGACTGGGCCCATACATGCTGGCCACATAGCGCTCAATGAAACGCTAGAGGGGTTACCCAAGATCATGATCTCCGTTTTTTCCCCATTAAGCTTAAGGTGGGACGACCCCATCCACCTAGAAACTTCCTCAAAACATGAGTAGAGGCCTCGAGATAGCTGCTTTGCTTGATTAAGCACAACGACCAACTGTCGTCGGCATATGTCAACATATGGATTCCAAAAGGGGCTACAATAGCCGCCAGTGGGGCCATATATTACATTAAAAAGAGTCTGGCTCAGAGAGGAGCCCTGAGGAACACCACACCACAAAGGCAGCGGTTTGGAGGCCATCTCTCCTTCAAATATCTGGAAGAATCTTCCTTCCAGGAAGGAGCGCAACCATTTCAGTGCAATGTCAGTGACTCCTGACTTTCTGAGACGGTGAATGAAAATGTGGTGATTCACCGTATCAGAACAGAGACAAGAAGAGCGTACACAGCCCAGAGACAGGAAACGCACTTCGGACTATGCTTCAAAGAAAGAAGGAAATCCCAGAGCAAAACCTCAATTTAAAAAGAAGAAGGTAGCAGGTCTCAAAGTTAGACATGCCCAGAATTCTGAGGACTCAACTACTGAACGGGTAATGGGCTCCGACGATGCTAGACAGCGCAGCAGAAGTAACAATAGCTCGCCGGAACCTGATGGAATTTCTGGTGACAGTGGAGTTGAGTGAGTATATCATGGTGGAAACACCTGATACTAGGGTGAGTGTCCCACACGAGTTACATGAAATAACACTCCAAATGGAGGGGGACAAGCCCAGACAAGTTAAGGGTCTCTTTTGGGAGAACCCAACTTCTGGCTACGACATCCTATTAGCAGAAAGAGATTGGCCACCTACTATGGTTATGGAATGCCCAATGGGGGAAACCGTAATTTTTCAAGCTTTCTCCGACCTAGTTCCCGCACACCTAAGACATACATATAGGCAGGAGTGGGCGGTAGCCCTTGCTCCAGCATTATACCGCAACCACGTAGGGTGGGATGAAGTCACCCCACCACGTAATTCCAATAAAACAAACCCAACTCCACAGAGACAGTATCCCATAAAACAGGAAGCTAAAAAACAGGTCAGGGAGATCTTAGATCAACTTGAATACCAAGGTGTAATTGAACCATGCACCTCATCAATGAATAATCCTTTGTTTCCCGTAATGAAACCTGACAATTCATATCGTCTAGTTTTAGACTATAGACACCTAAACTCATGCACGAAAACATTTGCAGTTCAGAATGCACATAGTGTTGCATTAATGAATAACATTGTGCGGAAAAAATACAAAACAACATTAGATATCTCAAATGGATTTTTCTGCCAGAACATAGCGCCTGAAAGCAGATATTTGACAGCCTTCTCAGCGCTAGGGTCCCAGCATCAATTTTGTCGACTCCCCCAAGGGTATAAGAATAGCCCGGGGTTATTCTCAAGGAGGGTAACAGAGTTACTACAGAATTTGGATGAGGAAGCATTATCCTATGTAGATGATATTTATCTAACGGATTACTTAGAGAAACACTTGACCAGGGTGAGCACCATAATTTTGAGTTTCGCCTCTGAGGGCTACAAATTTAATTTTAAGAAATCGAAAATAGCCCACCTCAATGTCCTATTTTTTGGATATGAGCTTTCAAATGAAGGCAAAAGCCTGGCAGCCCACTTTTTAGAAAAGTGCGCACTGCTACAACCTCCGAAATCATTAAAACAATTTACAGTCCATACTGGGATTTTTGAATTTTGGCAGAACATACATTTTGGATTACGCAGAGAGGGTAAAACCTTTCTACGACCTAATAAGCCCTGAATTTTCAGTTCGACAATGGACACAGGAACGAACACACAAATATCCTTCGTTCCCTACAAGCTGATATGTCATCAAAACACTTAGACACGCGTAAACGTACGCAACCTGGTGATCCGCGTAGTAGCACGTCAATCAGGGTACACTTACTTAACCTTCAATGAAGGAGAAACGGTACCAATTGCATATAAATCGCATTTGTACACTAACGCTGAAATGCGTTTTGCACCAACAGAAAAAATCCTGACAGCAGTACAGACTGCTGTAGTGAGAGAAAGAGCACTGGCTCAGGGGAAACGAGTAATTGTCATGACCCCGGTACCGGCCTTAGAGGCTGCCACAAAGGCAAGCGTCCCAAATGCAAAAGTGTTACATCCAAGATGGATACAATGGGCTAATTCTCTCACTGCAACTGATGTAGAATACAGATATGACCCTAGTCTAAAAACACAAGCATTCCTGCAATACGAACAAGAATATCCTCTACCAAATGAAATAATGCCTCTAGATCGGTATGAATACATTATTTATACTGACGGATCTGCTCAACCGGCCATAGGGAGTAAGCAACAATACAGTGCAGCATGCGCTATTGTAAAAGGTAGGATGCAGGACTGCAAGTTCTGTCCAAACTGTAAAAAAACCCACAGTCTCTTGGAGACTGCACGGCTCAGTTGGCAGATTTAAAAGCACCATTACTGCCACTGATAAATACGGATCCAGAATTCCCCACACTAATAGTGTGTGATTCCTTTTACTGTGTCCAGTCTTCAACGAATACCTCCACTATTGGGGACAAAATGGGTTCAGAGATTGAAAAGGTGGCACAATCAAACATTGGAAACTATGGGAACAGGTAGCAGAGTTAAAAAAACAAACTACCAAGAGCTCACGTGATACACACGCTGAGTCATCAACGTGATGGCGTTCACGTTGAAGGGAATTCATTGGCTGATGAAGCCGCGAAGGGGGCAGTATGCACTCCGTCCGTAGCTGCAATCACCTGTTCAAAAACGAGGGTAGACGGTAGCAAAATGGTAGCTGTGATTGCTTCTCGCAATAACAGCAAAGCACTAACTAAAGGTTTTCCACTCAAGTACTCCTACAAGTTAGATGCAAACAACGTTCCATTTGCTCAGATTCCTGGAGTGGGCAATAGAATAATACCAAAGATGGATCGCAGGTTAGGTTTAATCTTGGCTGTACATGAGGGTCTGGGTTCTGCTCATACAGGAGTTACGGTGACAGTTTCTTTACTGAAACAACGCTATTGGTGGCCAGGGTTAACAAAGCAGACCAAAGACTTCGTCTTTTAAGTGCGATATCTGTCAACAGATAAAAGGATCCACCGTAGCTCGCCCAGCGCAGACACCATTGTTAATATCAGACAGACCGCTCGCGTGCATTTACCAGGACCACTGCGGCCCCTTACAATCTGATGGGGCTTACAAGTATATCATTATGGCAGTGGATTCCTGTTCAAGATTCTTATGGGTATGGCCCCAGCGCTCGGCTGACGCCCGAACTGTTATAAAAGATTTGCTTGTGTTCATAGGGAGATACGCAGTTGGCACATTACATTCTGACCGTGGCCCCGCGTTCACCTCTAGGGCTTACAAGGAAGCCATGGGAAGTTTGGGTGTAGCATTGCGGTACTCCTCTCCGTACCATCCCGAGGGAAATTCGGTTGTGGAGAGGAAAAACCGGGACTTAAAGCAATCTTTAACAGCTAGGGTATTAGGCTCGGGTGGTAGCTGGGTCAATCATCTATATGGGGTCCAGCGAGCCCTTAATAACCAGCCAAGAAGCTCTCTAGGGGGTGCCACTCCTTATGAGGTCCTGTTTGGGACAAGAATGTGGGTACCTGATCTCGATTGTGAAGGCACAGTGGCGGATGAAAAACCGTTTGACATCAATAAACGTTTGGCTGTTTTACAGGATCTGAATGAATCCAGAGCCTCCTTAAGTAACGTTGAGACAAAAAGAACCGCCATTGAGGAAGTCAAGTCAGCCACGGCAAGACCTACCTGGATTCCTAAAGTTGGGGATCTGGTCAGAGAAAAGATTGTGGACAAAAAAGAATTCGGGCCATCCTATCAAAAGCCTGTACCTGTCCTGGCCGTTGAAGGATCAAGAACTTTACTTCTACCGCCTCTTGCCGGAAAAGAAAAGAGATTCGTCTCAATCGATTTGATCAAACCACACTATGTGGCCAATACTAAATAGTAGGCCTCGTGGGCTCCTGAGTAGCCGACGTCCTCCTCTCGCTACAATACAGGAAGTTCAAACAGAACGACTCATAACATTTGAAGAGTCACCTATACAAAGCAATGGAATCAATAACAAAGCAATGGAACTAGTTCCCCTTGACACAAACTTTCAAAATCAAAATGAAAGACAAATTTCAATTCAACCTAATAAGTATGCCTACGTCAACATGCCTCTTCAAGAGCAATCTACAAGTTCAACAAAACCTGCTGAGCTACCAAAAATAGATCGAACTGCATCTGGCTATTTCATCGACTTCGATACCTTTTCATTGGATCCAAGTGAACCTGAAACAACGCCAGCCCAAATTTCTTGCAAACAACGGATCAAAGACTTTAACTTTCTTAGAAGGACTTATTTAGTATAACCTTGGCTAGAACTTTGGATAAACCCATTAGGAACTGGGGAAAGTTGCTCATTGAAGCCTTTAACAAGCTTTTATCCATTAATGTCCCCACCCTTAATCAAGTGTTTATGTCCGACTCAGTGGCCATTCAGGAGTGGATTCGGAAAACCATTGATGTTAGCCTTCCACCCTACATTAAGAGAGTGAAGACGCATCTCCCCCCTGCTCCTTGGTTCACTGATAAATTAAAAACTGAGAAAACAAAATGTAAAAATATGGAAAGACGTTGGAGGAGCGACTATGCACCGGATTCCAAACTTGCCTACGTACGAGCTAAGAGAGATTATCACTCCCTCTGTAGGGCAGCCCGTGCCGACTAGGTCTCCTCCACCATCATTGGCGCACAGAAATGCTCTAAAACGCTGTTTAAAATGGTGAAGGAATTATCAGGCTCTGGAACTCAGCCCGTTCCTCCCAGCCTGAATGAAGGGCAATGTGAGGATCTTGCGCAATTTTTTAATAACAAAGTGGAAATAATATACTCAACACTGAATGGCAACGGAGTAGCCAATTCAATCTTATTGCCATCTAACAACTTTCAAGAAGTCGGTACGTTTCAATGTAAAGACACCTGCCATACAGAACCTGCTAATAAGCTGGAATCTTGGTTACCATTAGACATTATGGCCTTCAGACAGTACCTAGGTAGCATTAAATCAGGTTCCCCCTGCGATCTCCTTCCTATATCAGTTCTACGGCAGCTTGAACTACCTTCTCTTACAATAATGATGGAGCTTCTTAATTCCTCCTTAAAGGAGGCCACCGTTCCTTCTGATTGGAAGCATGCAATGGTCCTCCCTTTATTGAAGAAGGCTAATGCCGATCCCACTCTTTCCTCGAATTATCGGCCTATTTCCTTGCTTCCAGCACTTTCCAAGGTCCTAGAAAAGCATATTAATGGGCAGCAATCTAACTTCGTCGAAACTCAAAAATTCCTCCATCCATCACAATCTGGTTTTAGAGTTGGCTTCTCAACTGAAACCACTCTTCTCGGCGTCACTGAAACGTTACGCCTTCGCTTGGACGCCGGAGACACGGTGGCCCTTATTTTACTCGATCTAAGCGCGGCCTTTGACACGGTGTCTCACGCCGTGCTAATAAGGGCCCTACAGTCTCTGGGGATTGCAGATGTGGCACTCGGATGGCTAATTTCTTTTCTTACCGACCGCACGTTTCAGGTCTTCTCTTCTGTAGCCACCTCCAGTGTCCACTCCTCTCCCTATGGGGTTCCTCAGGGGTCTATTCTTAACATCTTTATTTAACATCTATGTCAAACCCCTGGCAATGATTGCAGAGGACGCTGGGTTGTCCTTATTTTCTTACGCCGATGAAACCCAGATTATTTTCTCTTTCTCTGCGGGGAATGAGTCGGAACCATCGGTTCTGCGGGCTGGGCTGAGCAAAATTGCATCCTGGATGCAGGCCAACTTTCTTAAACTTAATGGTGATAAAACTGAGGTCCTTATCTTGGGAAAAAACAAAGATCTTTGGGGACCTCACCATTGGCCTGCAGAAATGGGCGCTTTGCCTCGCCCCTCGCATCATGTCCGCAACCTTGGCTTTATTATTGACGACTCTTTATCTATGCGTCAACAAGCCGTGAAGGTGGCTGCAACTTGCTTCACCATCCTGAAATGGCTGAAGAAAATTGTATGGATGCTGCCCAGCTCCACCCAGAGAACCGTAGTCCAGGCACTGGTAACATCTAGACTGGACTACGGTAACATTCTCTATTTAGGAGCCAATAAAGATGTGACACGCAAGCTGCAGCTGGTGCAGAATTCTGCGACAAGATTGCTTTGCCAAGTTCCTAGAGCGGCTTCCATCTCGGGTTCCTTGAGAGACCTCCACTGGCTCAAAGTCGAGAGTCGGATCAAGTTTAAAGCGCTGAGCTATATGTTCAGGGTCAAGCAGGGTACGGCTCCTCAGTATCTGCAAAAACTAGTTAAACCCTATCTGCCCGCACGCACTCTTCGCTCCACCACTCAGGCAAAATTTATGGTGCCGAGGATTAGACTGTCCCGTATGGGCGGTCGCTCCTTTGCCTACCTAGGCCCCTCTTTGTGGAATGCTCTTCCTCTATCACTCCGGAGTGAAACCATTTACACGCGCTTTCGTAAAACGCTCAAAACCTGGTTGTTCAATCAGTAGTTTCTTTTCTTGTTCCTTCTCTGGCTGGCGCCGGGAAACCCTTTTGGGTAGCTGTTGCGCCTGATATAAATTTAAAAATAATAATAATAATCACCGGTATATTATTTTTTCATTTTGGTTAGGATTAGTAATCACTTTCCACTTGCTCATCAATGGAACTTATCTTCAACAGAGCTCTGCAACGTCAGAAGTAAACTTCATTTTAAAACCTCACGTTTCATCTCATCGTGAACAAAGAGACTTGTCCTTCGTGAACATTTCAGCAGTTCCTATACCGGATGGTGGTGGGTGGACAAAATATCGAAAACAGAAATATCGCCGGACAGAATATCGTGTCAAAAATATCGAGGACAAGAATATCATGAAGGTCATTTTCTATGGGTAAGTAAAGTTTTACTATATATAACTCCACATATATGTACTTTGACGATATATATATCTTCAAGGTACGTAGATCTGGAGTTAAGAATAGTAAATTAATACCCATCTATTTGCACTTACCTACTCGATATTCTTGTCCTCGATATTTTGGACACGATATTCTGTCCACACGATATTTTGTTTTCGATATTCTGTCAGTGAACCCCGGATGGTATAGTGTGGGACAAAATAAATTATGATATATTTGGACCGACCGAGCTTTTAAAAATTCCCATTTGTTTAAAATTTCATTGAACAATATCATTACCTCTAGTACATTTTCTGATGATTGGGATTTTGAAACTGTTGATAATTTATTGTCTAATTTGGAACAATCTGCCGCATTTTCTAGCACTGAAATGTTAGAGGACGCATCAGATTTTGACAAAATGTATGGTTACCAACATTATGGTCATCATTTCTTGCATAAATCTAGCAAACCTAGAAATGTTTTCACATACCACCAGTGGTAACATTGCCCTACACCACCGAAAGGTAGTTCAAAACATTTGCACAGAAATTCTCATATTTTTCAGGGTTTAACACTTCTGACCCAACCTCGTACTATTATAAGGGTGCACCTACATCTGCACAGAAAAATGTGTTAAACACCAAACAGATTTACTCTGCTTCCTTTATTACCCAGCTGTCTGAACAGGGTTTTGACTTATGGATGGACACTGTAGACTTGAATTCAATCTGGGGTTCTAGGGACTGGCAAGTCCAGGGAACAGAAGCACTATTTAGAGCATGCCTCATTCCACAGCAGATAATTTTTCTGAATGACACTGTGCAACAGACTTCCTGTCTTGGAATAGCCAAGAATAAGGACTTGAACACGCCTCAAATTCCAACACCTTTAAACACCGAGGGAATTTTACGCCAGAAAGAGGGGCTAAGTTGGATAACATATTGCAATACAATAGATCAGATCCCAATTGGAAGGGATGGTTGGTTTGGCCCACTGACACAAACAGATGTCAGGAAAGATTCAGGGGTACCACCGAAGGGTTTAGTATCCATAGGCCAGACCCACGTTATGTACAACGAGAACATCCGGGGGTAGTGACATCATACAGTGTTGGGAAGTTGTGCCTTGATTGGCTAAAGACCTCAACACTACCCCAAGTGAAACAACTCTCACTCTCTACTCACAGAGGATGTGGACCTACGGGACTTATTAGGTCCCAGAAAACCACGTCAGAAGCGTTTTTTGTATGCTGCCTATCGAAATCTGGAAAATCTCCCAACAAGAAGCTGCAGAGAGATTAAGAGAAATAGATAGAGTTAACCTAGAAAAGGCGTTAGCCGTAGTTGACAATGGCATGACTACATTAACATCCAGGATATATTCACTGGGCAACATTGTATCTTCTGCTATTTATGTAGTGGAACAGGATTTGTCCATAGTGCAACACGGACAGTAACAGTTACGTTCTATTATTTTATTAAGCTGGACGCGGCAGTCATTGAGCGCCGGTTATGTGCCTTGGCGTTTTATCAACATTACGTCATTATTTTTTGCATACAATCTAACAGAAAAACAGATGAAAACGGCACAGAGAGGAGCAAAATATACAATGCTGCGTATTGAAAAACTGGATAGGTTACCCTTTACTGTGGCAGAGTCACCGTCCACAGAGTGGTTAATCCACGGCCATATAACATTACCGGTCGCAACTTTCCAGTTTCAGTATTGCCTAGAACAGCAACAGGCAGGCAGATATGAAAAGATGGGTAAGGAATTCATCAGGGAATCCTGGGATTTATCATACAGATTTCGATGCAGGAGTGGGGCTCTGGAAGTGCTTCTAAGCGGAACTAACTGCGAGAACGCTTTAAGTGGATCTCTCATATGCCAGGATATTATGCTACACAGGCTTGTAATGGGTCTGTGGCGAACTTGTCCTGTCATTTGAGGGGTACCCCGGCAGCTGTGATTAATCCAGTATTCAGGCTTCTCTCGAATGGGAGTTACTTGATGCTGAATGATCAAGGTTGTTGTGGGATGCTTCCGGGCATCGCATATCTAGTCACTGAGCTCCAGGGTTACTTGCTGTATGCAAGTATTGTTTCCACCAACACATACAGTCAGGGAGGTGCCGTTATGGCCATCGCTAAATGTTTCCTTTATACGGTTTGATACTCTGAGCAGAATGAAAGCCATGCTTTTACAACGAACCGTGCCCTTAACCTCCGCCCGGGAGACTTTAGATCTCCAGATCGCAAAGTCCTCGGCTGAGAAACAGGCACTTATTCGTACAAACTGCCCCTTCCATTTCACAGAAATGGCAAGTCGTATCTTTAACATGTCTGACACGACGGGTGTTGTACACCTATTTAAGACCATAGGTTCCGGACTGTTAAGCACCTTTCAGACAGTCCTCGGAGTTATACCGAACTTTATACACTCCGTCTTTGGAACCATTTTTGGAGGGCTTTCGCTGATCCTGTTTCTAATAGCAGGAATCCTGATTATTACCTTTCTGCTACGCAATGGACGTCCCAGCCACCAAGGAGATAGCAACAGCTCTCCTGGAGCGCAAATACCATGATCGCATGGTACAACATCTGGGCACACCTCGCCTACGGGAACTGAGCGCCTCTTGGTTCCTGTCATTTAGACCAGTCTGGATGGACTGTGTCCTACCTGTTCTCCGATGCCTGATCTGCGGAGAAGAATGCGTGTTGGACCTCTAACACTTCCATTGGTTGCGCCACCAGACGTTGATGCTTTACTGGACCCGATAACGGCCCATGTTCTGCAGTGTTCTCAGTGCATCCCCATGTTGTTGGCAGCATTCTTAGAGCCACCACAGGTAGTTTCTGCTCTTGTTGGTATGGACACCGGCTCCTCCAACACTCAGGCCTTGGATGTGGCACAGGCTGCCCTGGCATCTGCTGCAGGCAGTACGGAAGATCATCTGTGCTCAATTGACATTCTTTGTGAGGTGTTACAGGGATCATCAGCTGTGTATGCGGACAGCAGCAATGTTGCGTCTACCAGCAAGGACACAAACATTTGGCATGTCGCACGCTGGGAAGATTTGGCTTTTACCTTTTTTTCGAAATTTCAAATTGAAACTTTTTTACCTGCATGGCTTTCAGATGCTTGTAGTTGTTCGGACTATATAAACGGACACTTTAGAGCCACTACTTGAATGATTTTTTTTTTGCAGAACACTTTTAAAAGTTTTTTTTTTAACGCTTTTTAACTTCTCTTAAAAATGTTTTTATTATTTTTTGCGTACAAACCTCTGGACGCCTTGGTAGTACACTAGATTTTAGTAATGTCGTCCAGTCGGATGAGGAGTGGGTGTTATATTTCATATAGGTACCCCGATATAGGTCTAGGTAACATCATAACCCTTCACCTACATTCTCTCCTATACTACATACATAACGGATTTGAAGGACTGACCTTTTACCCAGTTACAATACTACACACAAGTACGTAGGGTTTTTCCCTGGACACTGGCCTTATAAATTATGCATGAGGATTCTTAGTTTCTTGGAATCACAACAGGACCATCATCTCCTGCATAATAACAGTGTATAAAGTTTATTCCCAACGTCATCCTAAGTCCGACACTGGCACAGCTAGGTAGAACCCCTGGGGATACCTTATGGTATATAAACACCACATCTTGCTGAGATAGGGAAGAGGAGATCAGGACTGCCTGACCAACACACTGACGCAAGAAGCTGAGGTCCCTGCATGCAGATACTCCAGCTCACAGTGGTCTGACATCCCTTGCAGGGTGTTCAGCTCGAGACCAGAACGGGGTCCCGCAGTCTCACATCAGGTAATGGGGTTGGCTTTATCCTAGAGGGATTCTTGGCTTTACACCTACTCACATGCTAGGTACATTTAGGTACATCTAGTTAGGGTGCATCGTAGGAGTACGCATTTTATTGCCATGTATTTTATATACTTGCCTGTATTTATGATTTTAGCAAAATGGTAGAGACCTACCATCTGTTTACTTTCTTAGTGCTTATACTCATTTATCTATGCTACTGTCTACTTGTGATTTCAGTACACTTATTTTACGCTAGAATAACGACTGTTCAATAAATACTTATTGAAAACGTCCCAACCGTTTATTCTGTGTATCCCTCTGAAAACAAGTGAGCACGAGTGACTGAGCGAAAAGTAAGTTATTGTTTCCACGGTCCTGAGGGATCAGGGTTGTCATGTTCGATAGCTGTCCAAGAACTATTCTCTCCTTGGTAAGGGGAAGTGATAGTGGCATCGCGAGCTAGCTAGTACACAGGCCAACATACCCGGTGGGGGTGCCTGGAATCAGTCTGGACACTAGTCCCGCAGTGTATGTTGTCTAAACGCGCAGATCCTATATAGGTCTTATAGGAACTACACAACACTTGGGAACGGTTAGCTCTGATACACCGCGAGCTTACCTCCACAAAGGGAGATTAACATTGGGAATAAGGGATCATTGCAGGAAGGATGTGAGTAGGTCAGATTAGAGGGACTAGACACTCCCATAGTATCGCTGTTAGATGTGGCAGCCCAGGCTGCAATTTCTCAGAGGGACTCGGGGCTTGCACCAAGAGAAGTCAGGAGCAAGTGACTCTACCGCTGCAGGGAGCATCTTCCGAATGAGCGGAAATGTTCTTTTTACTCACGGATGAGTCTGATCTCTCCGGTTTAAGTGAGGAGCTGACAGAGCAAGACTCTGCCCCGGATACCTCGGGGGGTATTTTAATAGTAGCTTGGCTAAACCCTCTAAGCATACGTTTTCACTAAAAAAGAGAAGGGAGAAATTTAAGATGAGCAGTAAGGTGCCTGGATCAGACTCAAATATCACTCGGCAGCTAAAATGGGATTACTCTGCCACACGTCAGATATAGAACAAAGATGATGTGGAGAAAACGGGTACCCCGCAAGGGGGGGTGGGGGTGCCAGTAGGCACGGGACTAGCAGAGACTCGCTATTGACTTGATCTACTCAACACTGAAACAGATGCAAGTTGAAACAAGAACTGAGCACAAAAGAGCTCACTTGGCCACAAAGAAATTACAAGGAGCAGTACGCAAAGTTAACAAAATCTGCTCTGAAGTGGCGGGAACGGATCTCAGCTGTGGAGGAACGAACGGAGGAAGCAGTCGTCTGGATTGCGACTGTGGAGAAACGGCAGAATACTCAGGAGTCTCAGCTGGCAGATATGATGTGGAAGCTGGAGGATTTAGAAAATCACCAACGAAGAAATAATCTACGGTTCCTCGGCCTGGCAGAGAATGTGGAGGGAAGCGATATCAGGACTTTAATGTTGAGGTTGTTGAAAGGGGCGTTTCCTGACCTAGCCCAGTGGACTGGGAAGCAGAGGTACAATGGGTCCACCGCTTCCCTTTAATGCTTAAGAAAAGTCGGCAATCCCAACAAACGGAGAAGCCTAGAGCAGCCCTGGTCTTTTTTGGCAATTATCTTTTACGACAAGCTATTTTTGATAAAGCAAGGCCAGAGGCAAAGCGGTCATTTGATGGTCATACATTCTTTGTTCGACCCGATTTCTGCCATGTGACAGTTGAGAGAAGGTGGCGACTAGGTTGTGAAGTGTTCTTGATGAATCTGGCCCGCCTCAAGGTCGTATTCAAGGGAAAGACATGGACACTTTTGTCGGAGATAAAGTCCTAGAGTTCTTAAAAGAGATCTCGGATTAGGAATGGCCTGGTTGATGGTTATGGATATTTTATTCATCTGTTTTCTTTTTTTCCTGTCCTTGAGGTGATGGCATATGTATTTTGAAAAGGTTTCTTTCTCTTGTTTTTTCTTAGGAGTTAATGGAGGGATTTGATGGTTGGGTTGGAGCTGGGTGGTATGTTAGCAGGTGGCATTGTTGACCCATTTGCTCGTGGCAAGGGAGGGGAGGGTTTGGTTGGGGGGGTTGGGGTGAATGGGGGGTGGCATCCACGCAGCTCGGAGGACTTTTTTATCTATTAAGGCCATGTTTTACACAGATTATAGATGAGTAAATTGCGAATAGCCTCAGTTAATATTCGTGGCTTAAACAACCCTAGGAAGAAGCAAAGGGTGAATTTAGATCTACAATATTTAAAAGCAGACATTGTGTGTATGCAGGAAACCCATATTGAGGGGATCAGAAGACACATTTTGGAGTTTTTGGGTTATCAGACTATATGTAGCACTTCGCAAGGGACTCGCACATGTGGTGTGGCTATTCTTGCACAAAAGGGCAAGTTTCGATTCTCTAAAGCTAGGGCAGATAAGTATGGCAGATGGGCAATCACAGAATGCTGTTTTACAAGTGGCTCTTTTACACTGTGCTCTATCTATGGGTCTGTTGCGGATGATTCGTCACCGTTAGACTGGATTAATGTTGAATTAACCGGGTGGCCGCTTCCATTGGTTATTTGTGGAGATTTTCATATAAACATCAAGGGGGCAGGTTTAAAAGCAGGTGTTAAAGTTAACCAGGGTCGTAAACCCAAGGTATTTGTCTTTGACGCCGCTTGTGACGACCCATGGGTTATACGACGTATAGGTTGAGATGGAGTTAACGGACCCTGATTATACTTTTTACTCTGCGCCCAATCGGGTACATGCTCGTCTAGACTATTTTTTTTATATCCAATGGGTTATTACAAGCCTCTCGAATATATAAATACCCAAGGGTAATGTCTGATCACAACCCTTTAGTTTTTAGAACTCTATATACAATCTCTTCCACTTTCTACTAGGGGTTGGTCTTTTGAGAGGGCCCTGTTGCTGGATGCAGATTACGTTAATCACATGAAGTGGATCCCAATTTTTATGGCCGAAAACATAGGGACTGCCTCTACGGGAATAACCTGGGATGCTTTTAACATAGAGGTTCGGGGAGGAAACCTGAAGATTTAGTTGGTCCCGACAGAAAAGGGAGAAGCAGCATTTGCAGGAACTTTATCAAGCTTTATGGGTGGCAGAGGTAGGGTTGGTAGAGGCTGTATCAAGGGGACTAGGGAGTGAAGAGGCTCAGCTGAACGTTGCAATCGCCAAAGCTGCTATAGTAGATATATCGGTAAAGAAAGCAGCGGATAAATACACTGTTTGGAAAAACAAAGTATACGAATACAACAAAAGAGTGGGGCACTTATTAGCGTTTCGTGCGAGACAACAGATAGCCTGCGGTGAGATTAAAGAAATCCGGGACCCTCTTCTTGGAATTATTTCTGATCCAGACAGAATACGGGTAGCCTTTCATAAGTTTTATCCACGGCTATATGCTGAGGAGGCGGTCGAAGCTGGAGAGATATGGGGATATCTGGATCAAGATACCAGGGAAGTTTTAAGTAAAGGGGATCACAAATTTTTAGAGCATCCCATTTCAATAGAGAAAGTAACATCTGCCATATCTAACTTAGTATCTGGAAAAGCAGTGGGGATTGACTGAATACCGGGAGAATTCTATAAAACGTTTGCTACTAGTCTTAAAACGTATATTCTAGAGGTATTTTTGCAAATCCAAAGGGGGGCTACCCACCTGATTCATGGGCCTCTGCAAAGAATGTGGCGTTTTCCAAAAAGGTAAATCGGTGCTGGAACTAGGGTCTTATCGGCCAATTACTTAATTGTGATACTAAAATCTACGTCAAGATACTAGCCACACGCTTATCTGGTATAATAAAGAAGATTGTGTCCCCAGTACAACACAGATACATCCCAGGAAAGGGTACAACGGATCATATCTGCTGGGTCATTACCTTATTTGACTGGGCTAAGATATCAGGAGACCCTATGGCTTTAATACTCTTTAATGCTGGGAAAGCGTTCTATAGAGTCTCCTGGTCATATCTGTGGCCGATAATGGATAAAAATGGATTGGGGACCGGATATATTAATTCGATTAATACATATCTTAACCCAACTACGAAGATTTCTTTAACTGGGGGGGGAGAATCCGGGACGGTGGTGATTCAACGGGACGCAAGGCTGCCCTTGTCCCCCCTTTTGTTTGCCCTTTATATAGATCCTTTAATTAGAGAATTAAAGATAATTCTGCAATCTCACCGATGTGTACGAAGGGGTGGGAAACTAAAATTCTGGCGTATGCGGATGACCTGGCAATTGTTACCCCGGACCCCGTCAGGGCAGTAAGGGAAATTGAACTAGAGGAAGATCAATTTGGTCGACTCTCTGGGTAAACTCAGATAGTCATCAATAGCAATGCACAGTGTGTTTGACAGGCGGGTAGTGCCGAATGCAGTGTATCTGGGGTTAATGTCACAGCAGACAAGGATAAAATTGCGGAGATTAATCTGGACCCTCTGATTAGTAAAACTAAATTGGAGTTTCGGAGATGGAATAATCTCAGACTCACTCCGATTGGGAGAAGCAACTTAGTAAAAATGATGTTTTTACCCAAAATCTTATTATTTTACAGAGCTTTACCCCTTGAGGTGGATAATTATTGGTTTAAGGTTTTGGATGGGGTGACTTGGAGATTTTTATGGGCCTATGCCAAGCCTCGGAGGGCATTGAAGTTCTTGACTCTCCAGCGAGAACGGAGGGGGTGGGGGGATGGACAGTTCCGAATTTACAATTGTATTACTGGGCATCGGTGCTGCAACAGATGGTTGTCTTGCTTTATGGCAAGAGCAAGGAATATGCCTTAAGTAATGATCCCCCCACATGCTATGAGCTATTGATGGGGGGGAGGGAGAGGGGGGTGAAGGAGCCAGGGGATGCCTGCTGCGTCCACGTAGATTTTGGATATTTCAAAAGAGTGAGGTTCAAAACGCTTGTGGGTGCATATCGAATCTGGTCTGCTGTTCGAAAGAAAATGGGGATTGGTCGCTTTAGCTTTTATATACCTCTTCAAGAAAACCCCCTTTTACAGGATATATTCCAGAATGTCCATGTTAGACGCTGGAAAGAGCAGGGACCGTTCATTCTTGGGGATTTTTGTGATGATAAAGGTATAACCACTTTTGAAGTTGTTAAAAATAATTTCAACTTAGGGCAAAAAATTTTTTTTTTATATCTGCAGATAAGGGACTTTATAGGGAAAAAAGGAAGCGGGCCTGGTGGGTTGTCTAGGGTGGATATGTTAGATGTGTTGACTGAGTGAAAGCCGTCAATTGGGGTTTTATATAAGATGCTGAATAGCAGGATGGGGGATGATATGGGTAAGCATATTTGTCGCTGGCAGGCAGCACTGCATATGGTCAATGGGGAAAGTGTCACCTCACTAGATCTGGCCCGCTCAATTTTTATGTAAACCAATTTGCACGCCCAACATTAAAAAACTTGGTTTAACCTTTATATCACTCCGGCAAAAATTATTAAATGGGGAGGAGTATCTGGCACGAACTGTCCTTGCTGTCAGCTTTATGGGGCGGACTTAGATCACATGCTCGCAGAATGCCCATGTTTCGAAGATTTAAAAAGAGACATGAGTCGATTTTTCGAGGCTAGATTGAGTTTGCCGATTGTGGTTTGCCCCAATTGATATTATATTATATTAATTGATTTTATTATGCTCAATCCTTTACGTTTTTTGCCATAGCAGTATTAAGGCTGTGTCTAGCAACAGCACAACTTGACCCTGGTCCTCCATCCTGCAACCAATGGTTGGCGTGGCTTCTATTTACCATATAGAAATGGGTGTGTGCGCTCGAAAAGGTAGACTGTCAAAAAAAAAAAAAAAAAAAAGGACTACAAGCCTGGGCTTTAATTAGGTTATGGATGGAGACAAATTCGGAGTAAGGAAGGTCAAGGACTACGGCTGAAGGCACTGGTGGGGTGGGTCTACTAGTGGTATAATCTGATAGTAGGTCGTGAGGCATAACGCACCTTTGGGGAGGGGGATACGCCTATAATGCCAGGGGTAGAGCAGCGGGGTTCGCTGAGTTTTGTATATTTGTATTCCAGCTCTGTGATGAATGCTTAATGTTTGCAGAATGTTAAGAGCCCCTCATCTCTTTATTTCATTGCTTCTGTTTGCTTGCCAGATATGTAGGTCTACTGGATTGGATGGGGAGGTGGGTGGGGGGGGGTTGGCTTTGGTAAAAAGTTATGAATCCTCAATAAAGAATTTGAAATGGAGGAGGCAAGATAACGGCCGCACTCGCGGTCGAGTAAGCTGGCTGTCACCCCCTGAGTAACCCTCCCCCCCCACCTTTGGTTTGGACAAAATAGGTCTACGTTTGACCTTTTATTGTCTGGCATGATCTGGAGGCTCTGGTTGAAGTGCTACAAGTTGCCGGCACCTTCAGGGCTAGTCAACGCCGGTCCCTTCTTTCTTTGGACTTGATCGGCTCGCGCAGCACTCCAGACGCCTCCAAAGACTGTGAGAGGCACAAAGAGTCGCGGGCCGCCCACAGTGACGAATACCGCGAAGGCTACTGGCATAGGGGCTGGAACAGGAGTCGGAGCGCGGCTGGAGGTGTGACCCTCGACTCTGGTGAGCCGATTTTGAAAACAAGCGCCTCCGCCCGCAGCAGGTAAACGAGGCTGGCACTTTTCAAAGCACAGAAAGCAAAAACAAGGCAGCAGCAGGCTGGCGAGATGGCGGCTGATGACGGGGCTACAGTTAAAGCCAGCGTGATGAGGAGCCCCTCGTTGCACCAGGAAGTAACAAACCAGGTCACCTCTCCAATCTCTCTCTGTGGCAAAGAGGTGAGTGATGGAAGTGGGGTGACTGGGGATGATCGCAGGGGGAGCTCAGAGTGTGGGGAAATCCCGGACATTGATGTGGGACCACATGCTGGAGGGGGACCAGGGGGTACCATGCCAGTAATCCCCCAAAGGACCTCCCTGGAAAGTGAATGCTTGCAAATAACCTGTTCAGAAAGAGGGGTCCTTGATAGATCCCCCAGTGGCAGAAACAGGGGCAAAGCCAAAACAGGGAGCTCTAATGCCTCGCCGTGGGGGGGGGATCAAGCTGGTGGCTGGGACAATTCGGGACCTATAAAAGAGGTGGACTCTGGGGACAAGTTTTATTCATTGTCTGACCCCTCTAACTCCTCTGGTGATGAGAGCCTGGGAACGGGCTGGGCAGGAGAAGAACTAAGTCACGGTGATGAGAGTGACACAAGTAGCCTACATGTGGAAGAGGGGGACACAGGTGGCAATTCCATAAGCGGCCCTTCTACGGTTCGAAAACAGAAAGAGCGCTGAGAGACCTCCGTGATTAAGTCTAAGGAGCCTGTTGGATCATTAGTATGAGACTACTCTTTTTCTCCCAATCTGGGAGAAAGTAGAGATGTGGTTACTGGAGGGGCGGCCACCAGGACTGGGATGCTGGAAAATCCGGAGGAGATCTCGCTCTCCATTATCCATCAGAGCATTATGGCCCATAGGGAGGAGACTCGGACGGAGAGCCTAAAGACCCAAGGCGCATGCCGCAAGTTGCAAAACTCTATTCGCAGAGTTGCGAAGTCCTGTTCAGAGTTCGCAGTAAGGATCAGGGAGACAGAAGCCCGGATCTCAACTTTGGAGGACGAGCTCGTCAGCCAAAGAACCCTCACAGATTCTCTAAAAGCACAAAAGGATGATACTGTCTCGAAACTAACCGACCTGGAAAATCGTGCGAGAAGGAACAACTTGAGAGTCCTGGGTATCCCCGAAGGGATGGAGGGAACGGATGTCCGGAACTTTATTGTAGAACCTTTTACGGAGGCATTCCCGGAACTCACGCAGTGGGACTGGAAAGTGGAGGTGCAGAGGGCCCACAGATTCCCCTTCAATCAGCATAAGAGATCGTGACAGTCTACAACCAAACCTAGAGCTATTTTGATATGTTTGAACAATGTTTGGGCCCGGGAAGCAATCTATGATTTAGCTAGACCAGATAGGAAACGGGCAGGAAAGGGATTTGAATTTTTTGTAAGGCCAGATTTCTGTCATGCGACAGTAGAGGATAGGTGGCAATTGTGGCAATTGATGCAAACGCTCCAGGCAAAGGGAGCACAGGTTTTTTTGCTCAACCCAGCCAAACTAAAAGTTATCTGCAAGGGCCAAACGCAGTTTTTTTACTTCCGAAGTTCAAGCTAAAGAATTTCTGCAAACAATCTAGAATAGATAGGATAATGTATATATAATGTTGGTTTGCAGACAAATCCGGATTGGTTGATATCTATTTCGGAAGGCCTGGTGTTTACTTTCTTTTTTACCTTTTCTAGGGGGGCTCGCCAGCTTCTCATTACTGAGGACCTTTGGTCCTTTTGCCTCATCAAGTGGGGGGGGGGAGGGGAGGGAGTCACGGAGGGTTTGGGGTGGAGAGGGGTCTGGGGTAGAGGGAGGAGCCCGGAGAAGAAGAAGGGGAAAAAAAAATTAAAAATAGAAATTATTATGGAAGAAGGTGAAGCATCGCACAATGATTGAGCACAGAGAAAGGATGGGAAATTTTGAGAAAATGTGTAGCATGGTGGATGAGAAGATTCAGATGGAGAAGGGATTTGAGAGAATCTGGCGGGATAGTCTCTATTTTGGGAATGGGTAAGGTAAATATATGTACTATCAATGTGGGGGACCTAAATGATAGGGCTAAACTAGCAAGGGTTGCCGAGGTTCTGAGAATGCAAGGGCCTGATATAATTTGTCAGCAGGAAACACACATTCCATGGGGAAAGCGGGATATTTTGACGATTAGCGGCTATACCTTGGCAGCATGCTCCACTCAAACCTCTAATATAAGGGGGTCGCTATTCATGTTAGAAATGGTATGGGGTCTGTCGCTCGGGTATTGGAGGATAAATGGGGCAGATGGGCGATTGTGTTACTACCTATGGGATTGACAATTTGTACTATCTATGGATCGAACCAGGATGACCCAAAAATCTTTAATGACTTAAAAGTTGAGCTGGCATCCTGGCCAGAACCATTCGTTATCTGCGGGGATTTCAATATCAATTTGGATGTGCGCTGGGGCTTTAGGTCGAAATACAATGGGAGGAAGCCATTAGTATATAAAGCTCTGGGTGCACTAAAAACAAGCTATGATTTAGTGGATGTGTGGGTTGAGAAGCACCCAACAGATTCGGGCTATACGTATTTTTCATATCCCCATAGTAAATATGTCAGGTTAGACTATTTTTTTGTATCATCATCTATGGGTAATGTTGTAGAAATCAAGAAGCTACCTAAACTCCTCTCTGATCATAACCCATTAATTTTAGAGAGTGTGCAATACAGCCGGGTGTACGAGTTCAGTCTAAGTGGACATTCGATAGAAAATTGTTTTATAATGCCTCCTTTATACAACACATTAGGCAATGGATTGTACAATATTTTGATGCGAACCGCTATAGCACCTCTCGAGGTATGGTCTGGGACAGTTTTAAGGCTCATTTGCGAGGGGAAGTTATTAGTTTTGTTGGGAAGAATAGGAGATTGGAAAAGGAGGAAATAGAGGGTTTGATTGGTAGACTTACAGTTTTAGAAAAGGACCATACTCTAGCAATCAGCCAAAATCAACAGGTAACAGTATTATCCTTGCAGCAAGAAATTGTAATGCCTAAAGCTGAAATCAGCAGTTACAACAACAGGAGGTGGGCAGCAGCATATCAGGCACATAAAGAAGATAGTTATGAATATGGAGAAACTGTGGGTAAACTACTTGCGCTCTGCACAAAACAGAAGTCAGCGAGGAATAATATCTCGAGGAATTAAAGGGCAGGATGGACGGCATGTCACAAGTTTAAAAGACATTATCAAAGTATTTGAATGCTTCTATCAGGATCTATACCGGCAGGAGGATACACACTCCTCCTCCCCTAATTGGATTGATAGTATGGGAGGTCCACAAGGGATTGATGATGAGACGCGACAGGAGTTAGAGGCAGGGATCACATTGGAGGAAGTGGTAAATGCCTACAAGTCTATGGCCTCAGGAATGGAGGCGGGTCCTGATAGAATCCCCTTAGAACTATATAAGGTATTTCAGCCGGAACTCGCACCTTTCCACCGGCTTCATGGCAAGGGACGGACATAGTTATCTTTCTGAAAAAAAGATAAACCTCCAGATAGTCAGGCTTCTTATCGGCCTATATCGCTCATCAATGCCGATGCCAAGCTTTATTCTAAAATTTTGGCGTCGCGGCTAAGTAGGATTATAGCCCACCTTGTTTCCCCCTGGCAACATGGCTTTATTCCGGGGAGGGGCACCACTGACCATATTAGGCGAACTATCGCCTTATTTGATGTAACAGAAGTACTGGGGGAGAAGATGGCCTTGATTCTCCTAGATGAAGAAAAGGCCTTTTATCGCGTGGCCTGGCAGTATTTATGGGGAATCCTGGCGTATAAGCGGTTTGGTTCGGGTCTTATTACAGCAATACGAGCAATGTATTTTAGACCTTGCGCTAAATTGCAGATCATGGGCCAAGAGTCAGGCTGCATTCAGGTCGCCAGGGGAACAAGGCAGGATTGCCCCTGCTCCCCAATCCTGTTTGCTTTATACATCGATCTGTTTATTCAGCAATTACTCCAAAATCGGTGTATAAAGCCAGTATCCATCAGCTTTGACACCAAGGTACAGGCATATGCAGATTATATCTCCATCGCAACTTGATGGCGTTGTCAGAAATAGAAAGGCTGGCTAAGGAATATGGTAGGACTTCAGGATATCTCTTGAACGCAAAGAAAACGCAGATTGGCTGCAACTCTAATACTCTGTTAACGGATCCCCCCCAGTTCGGAAGTAGCAGTTTATCTTGGGGTTAGGGTCAGCAGTAGGGTTAGTGATGTGTGGCCAATAAATCTATGTCCCATGGTTAACAGGATCAGTACAGATCTAAAATGCCTGGATAGGCTACATCCCACGATAATTGGTAGATGCAACATTCTCAAAATGATGATTTTCCCTAAGATTTTGTATCTATTTCACTCCATCCCTTTGGAGATTGAAGGGCATTTGTTAAAGAAATTAGACTCTCTCTTCATTAACTTTATCTGGCGGTATAAGAAAATCCACCGATCTTTAAAGTTTTTAACTCTACCACAAGACCGTGGAGGATGGGCGGTTCCTAATATACTCTGTTATTATTATGCTGCTTTTTATACAACAGATGGCGGAGTTGTTTTTAGCGGACAATGCCGGTGTTAATATCAGGGGCCAGGAGTATGATACAGCTATTCCCTCTATTTATGCGCTGGTCATGGGCCGATCGGCCTGCGGTATGCTTCTTAGACAACTCGAGGCTAGTTATTATAAGAAAACTCGATTTAAGTGTGTGATCGCAGTACGGAAAGTGTGGTCTAAAGTGGTGAAATTTATGAAGATACCCATCTATAATAGATATTCACTGCTGTGGCGGTCCTCTTGGTTTCCTGCAGTGTCTTATGACATGGTGGGTGAACAGTGGGAACAAAAAGGTATAATTAGAATTGGGGATTTATATCGGGCTAATCAAACCAGATAGTTTTCCGATCTCCAGGAGGGGTATGGTGTAATGGCAGGATCATATTTTAAATATATCCAGATTACCAGCTACCTCTCCCAGGCTCACTTTAAACAACTCTCTTTATTAAAAATTCCACTCCTGGAAGCAGTTATGTGCCCCTGCTCTAGGATTAAACACATTTATAAAATCTTACTGGATAAAGTTCCTGATGATCTAGAGCAGGTTGAAGCCAATTGGACTCGGAAGCTGGGAGATGGTGATGTAGATTTATATAGGTCAACTGCATTGGGATCTGAAATCGTTTTTGCTGCCAATCTAAAAGCCCAACACTACCAAACTATTTTGAATCTCTACTTCACGATGGCTAAACTTTTTAGTTGGGGTAAGAGGGAGGACGATCAATGCCCTAGATGTGCTCAGGGGCCAGCTGACTTGATGCATATGTACTTTTTGTGTGGGAAACTGACACATTTAGTAGAAGGGATCGAGGTGTTTACGTATGAAGTATTGGGCAGGAGAGTTATCATAACTCCATTACTGATGCTATTGGGCCATGATAGTGTGCAATTGGATAATCTTCAGGTGAACTTTACATTTATTGTGGTCGCCGTTGTTCGGCTGCTTATCGCCACTCAGTGGAAAGATGTTGAGCCCCCTACCTACCAGGCTTGGTTAGGCCGCTTGCACGCTATCTATAATCTTGAACGAACACTATTTAACTGTAAGGGTAGCCGCACCAGTAAGAAAGGCCGTAAGATCTGGGCCCCAATAAGCAAATGGCTTAGAAGGCGCAGTGGTGGCAGGGATTGGTTAGACTCTGTTCTTTAAGAGAGGGCTGACTGACTCAAAGGGTCTGGGAGGAGTTCTGGGTATCAGATTTTCTGTAAGAGCTATATTTACTATCTGTTGTATGATACCCGAACTATCTATTTTTGTTGTGTTCCCTTCTCCTTGTGTAAATGAAAAGTTCAAGGAATGTATATTTTATTTATGATGAAATAACCGTATAAATCAATTTGTGATGCCCCACTGTTTGGTTTATAAATAATTAATCAATAAAAAAAAACAAAAAAAAAACAATAGAACTTGAAATTTAAAGGAAAAAAAAAAAAAGCAGGTTAAGACCCATGTATACATAAGCTTTCAAATGAGTGGAGTCAAACAATGCTTTTTAAGCATTCAAGGAGGTGCAATGTACCAGTCCGTAGAAGAGCACAGTAAATGCAGGACAGAATAAGGCTAATAACCACAAAGCAGAGATAAGACCCTGTTTTTACGAATAAAATTAATTCCATTGTGGTGATTACAAGCACGTTACTTTTCTTGGAATTTCTTGATATTCATGGTATTTTTTTGATATTTATGCAGTACAATTGAAAAGCAAGTTCATGCCCTCAATCTGGAGGAAGAAAACAGAATAGGGAGAGCATAAATGATCTAATAAAATAAACAAATAAGTTTTGCAGAGAGGCAAGATCCACTAAAGAGTTGACTTTGGAGTTGGATTCAATGCTTTAGAGTTCGGCATGCACTAATGCCCAGGTGGCTTGTAAGCACATCATTAGGACGACGGTAAAGCTAAAAAGGCTTTTGTGGAATGTGTCCTTTCGTCACCGCGGATTAAAAACAAACGTGCATAGAGCAGCAATTAATTCAGTAGTTACAGGTGTACTAGAAAAGGAACCTTTCAAGACACATGCACAAGGCTTGCCTTGTGCATGAGTGTGAAGGTGGGGATGGGGAATTCATGTGCAGGAGTGTGAAGGTGGGAATGGGGAATTCAATTTCCACAGGACTCTATTTAATTTTGGGTGAAGGGTATACTTTCAGTTAAGGGTAAAAACTTCACAAAGGTCCTCCATGAAAACCTCGAGAATGGTAACAGAGAAGAAATGCCCCAGATAGACACTTACAAAAGGAAGATACACCAATGAAATGTAATTCTACAAAGGAAAACTGGAGGCCACATTTAGCGAAATACAAAAATAAGGCATGTTCCTAGGTAAACTGCTTTCACAAACACCAAATGCACAGTTTCCTCCACTTGAAGGCATATGATGTTTGGGTGGAAGGATGCTTTGCTTTACAAGATTTCTAAGCAATCGAAGAGAAGGTCTAAATCTCTACAATGGAAGAAATAGGGATCAAAAACGCCAAGTACAGTACACTGCAACCTGCATAGTAAAATCCTATGCTTTCAATGGGAAAAAAGACTATCTGCATAACACTGCACGGTTGCGGTCAGGCAAGTAAAAAGGAGGATACCTTATGCTGAGTGTTTCAGCTTGGTGACACTTTGGGAAGGAGAGAAATTGAAGGGAAACCAACCATGGTGAAATGCTTCTGACCAGCCTGTAAAAAGAGCAGCCCCCCTGCAGATGTGCTCTGGGAACCTCAACAAAGCAAATTGTAGTTTTTCTTTCTGGGGATGAGAACCTAGGTCCATATGTATCCACACATTTGCCCATAGACATTGAATGGGTAAAGTGCCTTGGTACACAAGGCTCCTAGTCATTCAGAAACCATTCCTGTACTTCCTGGAAACATCCACTCATCTTTTCTGAATCTGGTGTTCGGAGATCCTGCAGACATATGCCTATGGAGAATCCCAGCAGGAAACCAGATATCCTTTACCCCACTTAAGAGTATCCAAATATTTAACTTTTTCCTTCTTCAGAGAAATTATTATCGTGGTACTGTTTGTTCTAATTAGAATTGCAGGATTTAGCTAGATGCTCCGAGGTCAAAATAAGATAGACTACACTGCACTCCAGCATATTTATGCCATACGAATGTTCCTTGGGCTTGACCAGTCCACCACTTTTTATTCGGTAAAAGATCTTAACTTTAAAGCCAAAACCAATTTTATAATCCTGGTGCAGGTAGGAGGAAGTCTTTCAAATTCTATGCATATTCCCAGCAGTAAAAGTCTAGGCTCATTCGAACTTCGGACCTTTAAAGGACAAGGTATACACACCATGTTATATTAGGGTATGTGTATTTGTAACGAGCACCATCACCCACAAGAGTATCCTGGCACTACCATAGATTCTGTGGCCGGGTTGTGTTGAAAGGCACTGCAAATCAATTCTGTGCAAGCAACATACATATTTGCACTTTAGTTTTTTACCCTAACGAAGAAGACTAGAACCTCACGAAGCCTTCGCATTACCAAGATTATCCCATTTTTGAAAGTTTGATTTGCTTAGCCCAATTAAACTTTCCAATGATCCAGCAAATGGTTTTTAAGGCAGTTTAAGGAGGTTAGGTGAAAGGTGACACTAGAAAACGACCACATTGTTCTACTCTGAACCAAAGTACTAGCACTCTTGGACTGAGCACCAGTATGAGATGAAATTTAATCCTGTAACTGCTACAGTGTCTTATAACCTTTGCATGTGCCTTTAAACTTAAGAATTACTTGCACAGCTTTATTTGATTTGTATATTGGTATATTCTAATTGACAAATTAAAAATTATAACTAATATTATTCCCTTCACCAGATTATTCCTTTTCTTGTGCAGCAGAATGAGTACCATTCATGAACTTGTCACATACTGATAAACAGGTTTTTAGGTCTCGCCTAGCGTTGCTACGCACATGCGCAGCTTGCTCGTCGAGATTTATTGCTAATGAGTTTGAGAAAAGGGCTTTAAGACCCGCCCCTTATTTCCATTGGCTGGCGTCACCGTTTATGGTAAACGGTGGCCTGCCATTGGAAATCAGCTTTCTGGGGTGCCTCCTTTTCGCTTTTTTGTCCGGCCCATCCGGACTGGATCGCCTGCTTCACGGCTGTCGTGAAGCAGTTTATCGCAAGGAGGCGTGTTATGTAAACAAGCCATGCGATCCAGTCCTGATGGGCCGGACAAAAAAGGATACATGGCGCCGCATGTTTATTTTTGCATCTCGCTTTCACTTTAAAGTGAAAGCGCGATGCAAAAATAAAAAGCGGATGCCTGGCGAGCGCTTGTTGCTCGCGCTTCTTGTTTTTAATTGTATATAGCGTTAACTCGACACGAAGGTATTGGAGCGCTTTAAATGAGCTCCAGTGATGTTACACGAGGACATATTCATTTTCTCGTAGGCACTTGGAGCTGGGGCTCCTGGCCACGGGACGGTGCACAGATGTTCCTTCTCTCCACCCCTTTAACCCTTTCCAACCCCTCGCTGCTTCCCAGGGAACGGCATGTTAAATGTGAAATGTACAATGCAAAAAGTTCCATTGATGCAGCGGGCCTGCAGTTTGAGGATTTTTTTTTATTGTATATAGCAGGGGTCTCCAACCTTTTCTGTAGTGAGAGCTACTTCTAATCAGTGAAAATCGTCGTGAGCTACTAAAGGCCAAGCAGCTTGCGCATATTTCCGAGAGACCCCCCTACGCCCATCTGTAAGGGCTACACTAGTATTTGAGCTACAGTTGACTGCGCAACCGCGGAGTGTTGTTGTTTGTGTATTGTTGAGGGCAGGAAGGTTATATTTGTACTAACATTACTACAATAATATCATGGCTAGCCAAGTAACCTCATATCGGTTGTAACACTTTCAGACAGTCCTGGCTTTTAGATTACATTTTGCATGCTGACATTAAGAGCCCAAACTTCCAATTACAAAAGCACATTCACAAGGCCCAGAATGTAACGTGCTATTGGGCAGAAAGCCAAGATTGGATGAGAGTCTCATGTGACTTGTCTGCTAGCATCTCTGGAAATGGAAGATGGACATATATTTTCCTGAAGACACATTTACACCTTGCTCTTCCAGCCTTCTTTTGTTTTAAATTTAGTCCATTACTTAAATTACATTATTTGTGATTCGAAGCGTTCCTATTTAAAAAAACTTTAAAAAATCCCTCTTTAAAACTTCATTTTGTGTTGTTGTCCATCTGCCTTAGCTGCAGAGAATGGGCTTGTTTTTGTGAACTTGGCCGGACAAATTGCCACCATGTGTAACCCACCTTGACTGCCTTTTGTTGTGACAGCCGAGAACACTACCCATCTCCTGTGTAAAGATGTTTGATTTGTAAGATAACAGTGGGGCAGAATGTGCCTTGGGGCCTCCGACCTTTGCTACTTCCAGTAAGGCAGAGGTAATGCATATGATGAGCATTGTACACCCCTGACAGCACAGACACTTGGTACATAATGGATGTACAGCGTGACACCCCTGACAATACACACTTGGTACATAATGGATGTGAAGTGTAACACCCCCTGGCATCAGAAACACTTGTTACGTAATGGATCATGATGTAACCTCCCTCAACGTCCCACAGGTGGACACTTTTTGACATTCTAACAAGCATCGCCTCACCCTAAAAATGATCTGGCATAAGACTAAACACAAACATGGTAGCAAGCATGCCTAATGTTTTATTTAAGCGAGCCTTTGAAAGTTGCACTCCTATGAAACACTGTTTTATAACGTTTCAGCTAAACCTGGGAATGTGAGCACATACCCTGCCTATTTTATTGAAGTGTTTCTATGCAAATGAAGAATTACATGTGTACGATTTTAATTGTTTACATTTAACATTTTTCAGCTCTTGAAACTATTCCTTCAAGCGGAAAAATAAATCACTTTCTGTTTCGTTGCAGTGTTCAAATATAAAGCTTATTTAAACACGGGAGATCTTGACATAAATAGAATCTGCATTAGCAAAAAACGGAGTGAAACGCTGCCTTTTCACTCCGGTTTTTTGTTAATGGTTTCATGTGACCCGGACTGCCACTGAGCCGCCTCGCCGATACAACTATCAGGCAAGGGCAGGGGCTCGCTACGGGTGTGGAGCTGATGAGGCCTGCGTAGGGTTCCTTAGCTTACCTGCTGCTCCGGTGAAACTTGTGGCATGCTGAACAAGGCAGGTGGTACGGGTCTCGGTGGCAGTTTAATACTGCTTGCACCACCTGCACGCTTTCCAGCACCGGCCGCTCCGCTCTGCCATGCCTGCTGCTCTGCACCGGCCCTCGATGCGCAGGATAAAAGCGCGGTGCCAGGATGTGAAAGACAGGCGGCTGCGAGACTACTGGAGGAGCAACGTCATCCTCTTTGGCCCGCCCACCCCTCCTCAGCTAAACTCAGTTAAGCTAATCTGAGCAGCTGGTGTGGGCGGTCAACGTCTACATAAAAAAAGGCCGAAATACTCTTAACGATGTTAATGGCCGATTAAATTGTGACACTACCAGCGCGAGCTACTCATGGGGCCTTGGCGAGCTACCGGTAGCTCGCGATCGACCGGTTGGAGACCCCTGGTATATAGCGTTAACTCGACACGAAAGTATTGGAGAGCTTTAAATGAGCTCCAGTGACGTTACACAAGGACATATTCATTTTCTCGTAGGCACTTGGAGATTAAGGGAAGTGCGCAGAATCACAGGATGTTAAGCCGAGGACAACATTGGAACCTGGGGCTCCCGGCCACGGACCTCAGATAGAGTGAATACTTTAGATGCACTTTATTTTACACTTTATTGAGAAGTTTTGGTCCGCATGCGCGGCTTAACTACCTCCATTTTTTTTCATAACATTGACTGAACTTTAACAATTCTCCCCGTGTGGTGCCCTCCCTCTCAACACCTAAATCTACACTCCTCCCACCCCTGTTTCCGGGTTAAGGAGACTACCCTTTGTCATCGGCCGCCCGAGCTCAGCCTATGTACCTTAATGAATGGATTAAGGAATATAGCTGAATAAAGTACCTGTGTTTCAGCAATGCTAAACTTATAGCAGTACCTCACTTCCAAAGACAACGGAGGTGAGGCTCTTCCTTCATGGTCAGAGCGGCAAGTATGTAGAATCAGCTGCCTGATTACTTGAGGTCTATCTCGAAGGAAGTTACATTTAAAAAGAAGCTGAAAACACTCTTATTCAGACTTCAGTGATGTTAGGATCTCAGCGGTTCTGTGCTCTGCTCCCTTCAGTGCCTAAAAGCACCGGGACAATCCTCTGAGTAGCTGTGTGCTATAGAAGAATCATTCATTCATTCATTCATTCATTCAGGGAGACCAAGCAGAAACCCAATGCAGCAAAAAGGACCTAATAAAATCAATCTAAAGTGAAACCTGCCTCCTCCTTACAGCTTCATGAACGTCAGCAATAGAATTCTACCATCTGGAAAAAAACACAATTCCACTCGGTGAAGATCATCAGGACACAAGCTTTTAAAATGAAACTCACAAATTTCCATTACTCTGTTTTACTCATACACACAATAAAAATGCATCATGCAGGCCACACCTACACATACGTGCATGCAAATATGCACTAGAATTGTAGTGCTGGGGCCTAGGTTAGTGCATATCAGTGGGACTTTACTTGAGTGGGCCAATAGGCCTTCACTCATGTGGAACAGATAAAAAGGTATGGTTATAACTACTGATTCAGAGAGCAGAGTCCGCTGCCAGAACAGCTAATCCCACGACAGGGAAGGTAGGCCAATGTCAAAAAAATGAGGGCATGCTTTGCACATCCCTTCTCAAACACATTAGAAACTAAAACCAACAGGCATTTGCAATGCAACAGGTCTCGCATATACGCGAGTTTGAGCTATTGGCATTGTAAATAACAATGCCTTTTATTTATGTTTTGGTTTTTGAAACATAAATAAAACGCATTGTCATTTACAATGCAATAGCTTAAACTTGCGTAAATGCGAGACCTATTGCAATGCAAATTCTTGTTACAAATGCATTGGAGAAATGTTCTTAATCTGCAGCTTTGGAACAAGATACTCTTGATGACAGAACTATAATTTGGGATGCAGGAGAGCAGTGGGGAAATCAGCAATATATTGCTGTTGGGGGTGGGAAAGCCCTCTGCATGGAAACCAAGCGTGTACTCCTGCCGAGAGTTCCAGAATACATGTGAAACTAGTATCACAAATTATTTTGGTCCTGGTGTCGCGTTAATCATTGTATGTGTGCAGAGGCCTAGGCTGTCCCTGACAATGCGAAGTACAGGACCTGAAGGAGACCTGGAGTGGAGCACAAGGCGAGCCCTCATATTAGGCAGTGGACTACTGTCCATGCCCTGGGTGTATTACATTAAGAGGTGGTGACAGCGTACCGTGTTTTTTAATCTATAGTGAGACCTGACATTTTTCCTGTGCGTATGTGTTTGAACACCACATGTGCAAAGTTCGGCTGCGATGTGAAGCCCAGAGCCCGGCACTGACATCCTGGGAGTATGTCAAATCTTGTGGGTGTGTACAGTGCGTGTGAAGCAAGTATATTGTAGTAAGATTGTGTGTCGCATGAGTTGGACTATAGGGGCCAGTGGGATCTATTTTGGATGCCATGGTTTAGTATAACACAAGATGGAGGATGAGGACAGTTTCCCCCAGACAGTGGACTTGTACTGCCTGCATTCCTGTGGGTGGAGATCCTGGTAAGCAAAGGATTGCTGATTAGTTCTTCATGACCACTGCCTTTTGGTAGATGGTAGAGGTGAGGGGTGGGACTGTCGTTTGTTGTTCAAGGTAAGTTTCTAGACAAGGCTTGCCCTTTTTTTTAATCTTCAATTACAGTTTCAGGAAGGCTGATGACAGCCGGGTGCAGAGAGCTCACGCTTCATTGCGTCCATGTATACTCCCACTTTCAGCCAGCTACATTGCTACCTGCTGTGAGAAGCATTGCTTTACACAAATGCTGTGTCAGAAGAGCAGCCTGGAAATCACATATAAGAGGGACCTAACCTAAACCAGCTCTGAAACATTAACAGTCAATTCACATCCCGCTGTCTGGAACCTGTGTATATAAGAGTGAATAAAAACACCCAATTTTGCTCCAGTTCCAAGTTCTTTTTTACTTAAGAAAGGAATGCTCTGCAGAGTTCTCAAAGAGCTGCTGTTTAACCAGGGCTGGCGTTTGCCTGACAGTCAGTGTGACAGAGGAGAAGGAACATCACCTGAAGTCTACACTTTCTGCAAGAAGAGCTATAGATCTGCTTAAAGAACGTAGAAGTTCGTCTGTCTGATGAGAAAGGGAAGGAGTGCGCCTGGCACTGCAGGCGATGGCCACCGTGTTGCTGTCATGAGATGCACCCAGCGGAAGGGGACGCGGATATGTGCTGAAAAGAGGTCCCTAGGTTCTCTACGTAGTTACCAAGTGAAGTGTATCACAATAGCAAAAGAGTGAAGACTCCTATCTCACTGGCAGTCAACTGCTGGCTTGAGATTATTGACAATGCCGTTGCTGGCAGAGAAAACGAGACTCACACTGCCGCTAAAGCGAGAAGCCAGGATCAGCTAAGAGGCCACAACTTCCACAGAGACCTGATCATGACGAAATGTAACTGGGAGGCAGCAACTGCTATGTCCTATAACCAGTCTGCAGCCAGCAATGACGGCGCTGCTGTCGAAGACTCCTGAAACTGAAAAGACCTGCCCAGTGAGTCCCCTCTGCGAAACCTGACCACAATTAAGGCTGCCAGATTGGCTGCCAAGAAGAAAGGACCAGCACCGTAAGTGTGCAAATGCGTTCTGCACCTGCTGTACAAGCTGAACTCCAACACAACCAAGTGCAGGTAAACGTAGGTTTTAACCTGCACACAGTGACCGAGATTGACATGGCGGCCTTGCCATGGTTTGAAAAGGGCATAAAGTTGCTCTGCTAAGGAGTGAGGGAGGAGCAAGGGAGAAGGGGATGTAGCACTTAACTGTTAGGTGAAACTGATTATAACCCTGTAGTTGTGCAGTGTAATATAGCTCTGCTGTGTGTTTATAGTTCTTTCTTTTTCCACAAAAGAGAAGGTGGGGGCTGCAAATTACACTACTGTACCTGTTGCTTGGCTGTTGAGTTTTGAACTCTTGCCCACTCACTACATTCCTTTGATGCCTGTAACTGCTCAATTTAGTAACCCAGAAAGTCAAGTGTGGAAAGGGATGTATTTGGACCAGCTTGCAGAGCCATATTAGGACAGACCCCAAAGCACCAGTGGCAAACTAACTAAAACAACCACAATTGGGGCCCAGTAGCCCTCGTCTGCCTTGCTGCCCCAGCGAGGACAGACTGACAATTGCTGTCTAAGATTAGTGTGCAGACGGTCTCCTCTAAAACCACTCTTTAACAGACCTAAAAGACTTCTGCTTTCTAGCAAAAGGAATATAAGATATATTAGCAGAATTTACAGTGTGTCCATCTGCCACTGGTAGGGTCATGGGCTGTGTGGACGACCACACTCTTCAGGGCACTTGTAGACCTACATTTAGGATATTATGCATTCTTGAGTCCAGTGTGCTGGCTGATGAAGTCCAGGGGGGTTGTATTGTATGTCTGTGAACATTGATGTGCCATGAAACTTTTATGGTTGGTTGGAGGACCACTGAGTAGCTCATTTCTAAATTAGCTTATTTCCTTGAAGTGCATGTGAATAAGTTGGAGTAAAAATAGGCCTAAAGGGATTTATCTTTAGGTACTTGTGCATTAGGGTTGCTGTTGCCCACTCCGCAACAGCTTAGCTCATTGGGGTGAATGATACTGGTGATTAGTGGAGTATTGCAGGATGTTACATTGTGTACCAAGTAGAGCAGTGATGAAACAACTGTGTGAAAATTGGGCTCCGAGGGTTATGTCCTGTTTGGGTTTGGTGCTGCTGGCAAAAATAAAATTGTTTGCATGTGAACTCAGATGACCAGTCTGCTGCGATCATACCATTTTCTCGTTCCCTCATCCAGGGAAAGGCTATAACCACCATGCCTCTCACTGAATGGGCTCCAAAAATGGATGAAACAATGCCCACTTCTGCCATGGTCCAAAGGACCCATCTAGTTATTGTTGCTGAAGATAACAGCCTTAAAGGGTTTCCCGATGGGAATCAAGAACTGAACTTAACACCTGCTAGCCTCAGTTCTGCTGTCATAGCTTCAAAAGCTTCCAAGCATTTGACCAAGTAAGTTTGGGACAATCCAGAACATTGGGTAGGAAACCAACTGAGTGCTGAATCTAATCCTCCTGACAGAGATAAAAATTACTTATTTATTGTTGGGAAGCCTGCACACACTGGTTATTTTCTCTTGAATGTACTCCATCTGCCGTACAGATCCTGGCTGGCAAATCCAACATGCAGACATCTGACTCACCTGCATGAAACCAGGCAAAGCAGTATGGCAAGCTTTCTGGTGCAGGAAATCATTTTGAAGCCAAAAGTAAAAGGTTGAGAATTAGTTTAACAGCTCAGAGACAGTAGTATCTGGGTTCTAGTGGTCTATAAAGTACAATTGCTGGAAGTAGTTTAAGATGAGACAATGCTCACCTGCTGGAAAACCTTCTAATGAAGACGGCCTGATGTAACTGCTGACCAAAAAGCACCAATTGTCCTGTATGCCAATCCAGACTCTGCAAGATCCTTAAGGAAAATGGCTATGTGGCTAAGATTCGCTCCCACTAGAAACAGATCCCATTCCAGACACGTAGCAGACCGTCTATTGGGCCCTTTTCTTTGCAATAGACCATTTCATCTGGTATATTATCAGACTTGTTGTGTAGTTTATTATTGCTATTAAAGAGGACATGCAATAATAGTTTAACTACTTTCTCTCTTGTGGTCAATTCATTCAAAGAACATCATTAAGGTAGATTATCATGCTTAGGCTCCTTGCTCTTGAGGAACTCCACTACAGGTCAAAGAAGTTTGGTGAAGTACCATGGGCCGAAGAGAGTCCGAAAGGAAGGGCCTGGATCTTGAATATTGGGATTTGTCATCAGAAGTGGAGAAACCTGTGATGTTGGTTGAAAATCAACATCATGAGGTATGCATCCTTCAGGTCCAGCCAAACCATTCCAGTCTCCCTGCCAAAGGACAGCCTGCAATAAATGGACTCCCTCCATCTTGAAATGCCAGTATACTACCCACTCGTTGAATATTCTCTGAGGTTTATCACAGGACGAAGACCCTTGTATTTATGTTTGTCCAAGAACAGATTGCTCAATAACCCACAAGATGTAGTGTACAATATGGCCCCCTTTGATTTCAGTTCATGCACCACTTTGTGTATTCTGTTGGGAAAACCCAAGTGGACATGGTCTTCACTTTTGTCTTGGGAAGGCATAACATTTTATTTGGAATTCTAAGAACTGTTTGTTAGTTATTTTCGCCATGCCAGGACAAACTCTGCCAGACTGTCCTAAATTAAACTGGGAGAAATGGATAATCCTTACCTGGAAATCCTCTGGGATCCTCTGTATCCACTACAGCCTGTGTCATGATTGCCTACGGTGGTGACAAATCCCCCGAACTTCATTTGATCTTGACAGGCGTTTGATTTTCTAAATCTCTGTGGTTTGTGGGAGCTTTTATGGTTATAGTGGCTGGTCGAGCGCCCCTTGCCTTGATGAAATGAACAACTTTTAACCAAAGACTTTGAAGATTGACATTTGCACCTTATTACAAGAATCCCGTAGTATATCTACTAAGTTCCTGCAGGAAAGGCTCCCTGAAGAGGCCCCCTTCAGCTACTGTCCCTGTTTCAGAGGTGGCCAAGGTCCCCCCCGCTAAAAAGAGAGTCTATACTGATGAGTAAAGAACACCTTCTTTCAGCAGAAAGAGCCCGATTAGCATTTCCAAGGAAACAGATTGCACGTTTCATCCAACCAGAAAGGCTGCCTGGAGGGGCTTAGGCCTCTATAGCTTTGGCCTCCTTAGCCATATCAAGGTTATGGAGAGCAGCCTTGTGAGATCTAGCAAGTGTTTTGATAGGACTTCCAGGACCGATCAATACCCTTCTTCAGGTCCTTCAACAATTTTGCTAAGAGGGTCACCTTCTTCCCATTTTTCCTCAGAGGGTCTGTGTAGGAAAGTAGGATCTGCTTTAATGGTACTGACACCTTTTGCTGGTGTCAGTAAAAAAAAAAAATTTAGCCTGACAGGAATCCTGCTAACCAGGACCCCAGTCACTGCGCTTCCTCCCTAAAATGACCATGGTAAGTACTGTTGTACCTCCACAACTGGCTACTGGTGTACCCCTGTAAGTGCCTAGTATATGGTACTAACGTACCCAGGGCATAGGTACACCAGGGGTCTCCCATGGCTGCCGCATGTATTGTGCCACCCATGGGAGACCACTCAAACTGTGACTACAGGCCTGCCATTGCAGCCTGTGTGAGTTGGTGCTAGCACCACTCACAACAGAGATAAGTTTCCTTATATCTGGGGTCACTGCACTTAAAACCTATAAGTCTCCCCTATGGCAGGCTCTTTAGTCCTGAGGGCACGGTGCTTGGCTATAAGTGTGAGGGTGTCCCTGCATGAGCAGGGCACCCCTACAAACTCTGGAGGCGATTCTCCAGGCTCTGTAAGTACGGTCAGCCATTTTAATATATATAGTGGACATCAGTCATTACGAGATGTCTAACTATATAGTGGCTGCACTGAACCCAGTCATGTTTAGTATCAAACATGTTGGAATCATATCCATACACCGATTCCAGTGTTGGAAGTAAGATCCCATGTACTTGGGGGATCCCTTGGGGTACCCCCCTGTACTACCGGTAACAGTCTTTCAGGGTCTGACAGCAAGCTAGGGATGCTGCAGACTACAGACTCTATTCTGCCCTCCTGCTGCTGAGCCAAGCTCAGGGAAAGGTAGAACAATAGGATTCCTGTCGCAGGGAGGTGTGACAACCTCCCAGACAGGACTTAGTGTATCAGGTTGGGGTGGGGGCACTTGCCAGCACCACCAGACTGTCTTGAAGGGCCCATTTGGTGCCCTCCTTACATGCTCCAGTTCGAACCAGTTCTGGAAGCCCTTGGCTCCCGCTCTGGTGCGAAACTGGACCAAGGACATGGGAGTATTCTCCCCTCTGTCCAGCCCCTCCTCTGGGAAGGACCCCCAAGTTGTTCTAACCCTTTCCCTAGGGTACTTAAGGGTTTACCAGATTTGTCATGGGACAAGAGACTCAAGCCTGAAACCACGTCACTCTTCGACCGTCTGGACACTTGGACTTCGCCTGGAACAGAGACTGCATCAAGGAAGACTCCTGCTCCTCCTGGTCCCGCTGTTCTGCAAGTCGTCTTTGTCGTCTGTGTCTATGCTTCTACCAGGATCTTCAGCAGACCTGTGGGCATCAATGACACCCAAAGTAATCTCCCTTGGAGTGAAGCTGACCAGTCTGCTGCTCCTGACGTCCCTCGGATTTCGAAAGGCTCAGCAACACAGATGGTGGTTCTGCAACTCCCTCGAGGTCTGACTTGTCCTCACGGCAATTTTGGGGCCAGTATCCCTTGTTGGAACCGCTGGGACCAAACCCCTGTGCATCGCATCAACTTGTCGTTCCCAAGGCTTGTTGGCTCTGCACTCCAGAGATCTTCCTGCAACAAGAAGTTCCAGCCTCCAGCACCTCTTCCTGTCAAGTACAGGGTCTTTTCTGCATCCTCTGCACCAAGTCCCTTGAACCTTGTTGGTCCAAACGTTGCTCCTCCTTCGCTTTCCACGCCTGTTGCAGCTGCCAAGGCTTGTTGATGCTCCCGCCAGACACCGACCCCCTAGTTCACGACTTCCAACGTGAGACAGCTTGTGCACGACTCCTGGTCTTCCTTCGTGTCGCCTGGTCCTCACAGCTGCAGCGACAAGGTCACCGTCAACTCTTCGGAACCGCCTGTCATCGGTGGGCATTGCTCTTCCGTGCCTCCTGGTCACCTCCGAGTGGCATAGACACTGTCCCCTCTGCTTACAGGTTCTTCACTTCTAGAATCCACCCTTGGATTCCACCGGACTCTTGCACAGTCTTCTCCAGCGGCATCTTTCCTGAAGTCCTCCACTGTCTGTGTTACTTTGGCTTTCAGGGAAAGTCTGGGTAACTTAACCCTTAATTGTTCTCAGACTTCTTTGTCAAGAGGTTTACGAATTCTTGCTGTAATAAATTGACTCACTTTATCCACAGGAGCCTGGAATGATATAGGTTGAAAGGGTCTACCATGTCCCCGGGGTTCTCTGGTTCTGTGGGGGAATCAGAGCCTTTAGGTTTCTTGCTGCAGGACGCCAAGGTGCGACTGAGAATTGGTTCGGCATCGGACCCATCTGAGTCATCCGATGTGGCTTTATCCGTCACATTTCCAGACAAGAATGAGTCACGAGACTTGCCAGCTTCCCTGAAGTACAGGGGACTTGGGGCCCGAAATACATACAGCCTTTAGTGGGGAGTTGTTCACTCCCACGTAGGCTTTGCTTTACCTTTTGGTTGACTTAAAGCTCCGTACACCAACCGGTGATCTGAGGTCTTGGGTGACGTGTGGAATAATTGCCCTCAGGGGAGGGTTCTGGGCAATGAACAGCTCATAAGGGCAACAGCCTTCTAAATGGTGGTCTCTTGATAGAATGGTGTCTATCAAGCGACCACCTTCCTGATAAACATATCAATAACCCCAGGGAGATTTTCTCCAATGTGGTGGAAGATCTTCTTATCTTGATTCTTATCGCATTTGATGATCTGAGGCAATTAGAGATCATGACAAGTCCAAGTAGCACTGCTTTCTGGCACCCAAATGACCTACATTCACTGGACAAGCTTCCCTTGAAGGAACCAACAGAATGTGATCTGCATTTAAACCATCTCCATGCTGCATTAACATATTGCGTTGACTTAAGCAGTTAGCCTGTGGACAGCTGCCGCAGAAGTGACAGAGAGGAGTACTTGTGCTCTTCTCGGGAAGACCGCATTAAAGGTGGTGGGGGGGGGAGCACTACAGAACAGCATCAACACTAATACAAAACCAGAAGATGCAAATTATTAAAAACAACACTGGTAACCCTATCCAGTTACCCACAGCTAAGAGTGGAAAACCCGGATACTTATCTGCCCAAGGAGCGGGAAGAAAAGAGGAAGCTGGATTATGGTCCACACTGCATAGGATGGACTGTGTTTTGTGACTGGTTTAGTTTCAAGAATAATATTGACAATTTCCAGGAAATGTAGTTATCTGTCTTAGATTTTAAACATAAGTTGTTACAGTATTCTTTTATGTGCTGAAGTAGGAATATGGGTAAGAGAAATGCATAATCCTCTGCTCCGGTCCCGATATAGAACTAAAACTTCTTTCACTGAGCTGGGGACTTCAATTCTTAAGCACAATATATTTCAAGGTCTAAGGCAAGAAAACTGGAGTTGAAGGGTCAGTGCAGTTTTGAATTGAGATCAGCGAGCAAAAGGTATTTAACATAATGGGAGTCTATTGTGAACAACGCAGATCACATCAACTTTTGTACAATCATAGTTGAAGACCCTGTCTCCGAGCTAGGGCTGGCGAGTCATTGCAATACGCTTTGCCTGTCTCAAACTTTAAGTGCGGACTGCATATTAATAGAATCCTATAAGGATAACACAATCATTTAGAAAAAAAGCTTGCTATTTCTTCCAGACAGCAACTAAGTAAGCGGTAAGCAATAGGAAAACTACGTAAGAAAGTAAAACTGGTGTTCCCATTTAACTGCTCTTGCCAGAGGAAAAGAAATTCTTTTATACCATATAAATGTGGTGCTTGTACTTTAGTGCAAATTACAAGTTTTAACAGAAACAGAGTACACTAAACATATTTGATAACTGAACAAGAAACTAGTTATACTGACCTCTAGGGGTTAATGAAGCCTGCTTTTCCATTTCAGTGTGGGGTCTCAGAGTGGTGGGAATATTATTATATATTCTTTTGTAATGATTGTAAACGGCAACTGAAAGCACCTTTTTGGCAAAAGACTGACCAACAACATATTTGTCGAGATAGTTATAAATCTGGAAGAAAAATAATTCTTGATGAGACCTTGTGCATTTCTAAGACAATAAGTTACTTCAACACAAAAGCATATTAAGCACTACAGGTTCAACACTGTCAAACCTGACAGACACAGTACATTTTTATAAATTCCTGTAGTTGCATAATGCGCACTTACAATGTAATGCAAGAGCTTACTAAAATGCACTGCCTTGCATGGATCTATATGATAGGATAAGTTTCCTCGCTCCAACATCCAACTCCTTCAACCCGCAAGACTCTGGAAACTGCTTAGCAAGCAAAGAAGCAGCAACGAAGAAGCCATGTTCTATGTTTGAATTCTAGTTTTTCATGAATACTGAAAGGGCATTCTCATATTGCTTGAAACTAACAGTTTGAAAAGCTACATCATTTTGATTTACTTTATACATGTGAGCAACATGGAAAATTACACGAACTTTGCACTTTTCATTGTTACAGCAGGGCTATGAATATACAGGTCAATTATACAGCCCTGATTATCTTTGTTGGCTCCTTAAATTCCGTTTTTTCAACAAATGGTCCTTAGCACCATGTCCAATCTAACATCTTGGTTATTCCTCACCTACAACCCCTGATGATCTCATACCAGAACACCCCTTCAACAGCTCTACAGTCCTGTCCACTATTCCCCATTGACACAGGACAATGCCTCAGAGATTTTGGCACCCTTTGCATCACCTTTCCCACAAGTCCATGAATCTATCTCTGGAGATCCAACCACAGGAAAGTGGATGTAAAGCCAATGCCATTATTGTTGTATCTTACAAACATGGCACCTTGAAATCAATGTACGAGATCATAGAAATAAAAATAAACTGCATTGGTCTGCCCAACTGCATCTTCTATGGCCATCTTGGAACGGCTAAACTTTCCACAATAAAGTCCGCATCAAGCATGCCATATTTGTCTTCTGTTGGATTTTTATAGCAGTGACTGTGAAGACTGCACTCCCTCTCCATGTACTCTACTCCTTACATATTTTCCCCATATGTTTACCAACAGTAGATACTCACTTTCAGAATCTCCCACCCAAGCCCACAAGTCCTTACCACAAACAACCAACACAAAACAAATTACCCTAATTTAAGCCGTGGCTGGGCATCAAACAGCTCACTATAGCTCCACCACCCACCATTTTTCCAATCTGACCTACAAATACTCATACGTAAACAGCATATGTTACACTAAAACATGCACACAAAATAGCAGCACATCCGCAAAGTTGACTAAGCAATGGCATATTAATGGCACTTAAAAAAGCACTCCAATCTACACCCTAGAAACATATGGATATTGTCATTAAAGTAATACAGCCTCATTCATATACATTGCATCCTAAGAGATAGATGTGGCTTGCAACACTTGTACAAAAAGTACTATTCTTGAACGAGCGGAGGACACCTGATCCGTAATTGACAGAAAACTGCAAAGTCACTTGGTACACTTACTCTTACATAAAAACACCATAATGATCTTTCTAGATCATACTAACTCACAAAAACTATATTCAATCCTATCGCTGTACAGACTCTCTACTAACCACCACACAAGAACTAAACACCAACAGAAACCTATCAAAAAGTGGTTGCTCAAATCAGAGTGATGGTCTTTGCAAACATGCAAAAAGTTTGCCTAGATAGAGAATGCACTTTGACAGCAAAAAAAAGTGGTTGGCACTATACAAATGTGAATAACATTACATATGAACAAAGTCAATTTCTTTGTTTATATTTAGGCATGCCCTTCTTTCCATTTTTGTTTGAATCCGTTTATTGGTTTTTAAGAAAAACACATACAAGAACATACACATGGTAAAGGGTTGATATATAAATATACATATGTACCAAGTAACCAAATCAAAGAAAAAAAATGCTGGATTCAATTATCTATACATGTTAGGTAGTCAACATGAAACCACGAACATTAAATCTGCGAGCTATCCTGCAGCATCTGGGTAGATGGGCGTCTACCACCTCTAGACCAAAAATCACTTATCCAAAATCAACAAGCAGGCATCATGGAAGAGAAAGTTGGCTTTCCTGCTTCCCAGCTAGAGAGCTTTACAAGTAAATCTTAGACAGAAAGTAGACAGAGGGCGAACATCTTTGGTCTTTAATTCAGCTTTTTACCTCCCTCAAGCTGTACAGGCGAGCAGAACCACCATGAATTAGAGAGATTTTCGGTGTTTGGGGTGAATGGGGACGTGAAGGTAAGTGGCTGGTGCCTGATGAAAGCGAGTGTCATCTTGACCTTTTGACTGAGCACCTCCCTTATAAGTGGTGGTTGCTTTTGGTAGGCTGTTGGTGGTGGAGTATCTGTGTTGCTGCTGTGGACAGGACTGTTGATTGGACTGTTGTGGAGTTTGACATGGTTGATATCGGTCTAATTGATCTCTTCCTCTATATGTAGTCTTCCCTCTTCCACAGGCACAACAAAAAGTCTGTTGATACCTGTGCTACAAGACCTGGCAGTATCTGTATCTAACTTTATCGACTGGAAAGCCTCATTAACATATTTAACAAACAAGGATTCCCCATCAAAGGGCATATCTAGAATGCTACATTGGACTTCAGGTCTAAAAGAAGTACGGGCCGTGTTGAAATAGCACAGCTGCTCCTGCTGGTTGCTTGACTTCAGTATTTGGTGTTGTAGGAATTCTAGACATTCATTGGGCTGCATGCATCAAAACAGAATCTGGCAAAGGATGACCAATCAGGCATGCAGGGGTATTATTGAGGTCCTAATAAGTTTGTTGAGGTGTGGTATGACAGTCAAAACTGTAGCAGGAGCTTGCATTACATTCAGCCCCTCATTCCAAATGCAGTCAATTATGGAAATGGTTCTGACTTCTGAGAAAATGAGGGGTGTGGCTTGACAAGGAGACCCCAACTGTTTTATGCACCGTCCCTCAGAGAACATTATAGTTTACAGCATATCCCGACCAAAGGATTTTGATCCCCAAATAATCGAGGTAAAGGCGACTGGACAGCTAGTGACATTGAATCCCCAACCAAACCTTCTGTAGCTGCTGGAATAGCTGTTACTTCACATATTCAGTGTCGTACACTGGCACGGGATCATCATTAGTGTTACTCCACTTCATTGACTTTCATATACTGCTTTAATCTACTCCGGTGAAAAAGTACATTTGGGATGGATTACTACTGGGACAGCCAAGGGATCATTGAATGAATTGGTTTATACTTAAGGCAAATGTTAGGTTTGTTTTAGGACCTGCAGCAGTATTTTATTAAGTGGATATGTGGGCAAAAGAGCCATATTCCAAGAACCATATTACGGCTAAGGCCATTTATGGTAACCTGCCTTCCTTCTCTTCAATGACATTACTGAACTTTGTGTTGGAGAAGTGTTTGGGTTGTGTTGAACCCTGTTCCCAGTGACTCCTGTGGTGGAGAACAGCTTGGGTTGTGTTGAACCCTGTTCTGGGTGATTCTACCTCAGTGGGTGGAAAGCAGCTGATGTTCTGTCTCAGTGGTTGAGAATGATGATAGTTATGCTGCATCCTGTGTTTCTCAATCTAGCTGACAGATATATTTTTTATTTTCCTCCTAAAGTGGCGGAGGAAAATATATCTGAAACTGACTGGTGGCTCCTACTCATCGGTTTACCCAGGAGTGTGGTTATTCCCTTCATTTCTTTGTGCTTTGTTTACATGTCTTTGTATGTAAATGTGCTTTGTTTGCACTCCTGGTTCTCTTTAAAGGCATTCACACTCAGTTCATCATCAGGTCGATCTGGCCAACAGGTCTGATGTGCAGTGAGAGTGACAAGTGTTTTCTCATGAGTGGTGTGGCTATGCATGGCCGTAGTGTGCAGGGTTAGGTGTGTGTGGTTTCGGTAGTGTGGTATTTTTGATTTCTGCATCTCCCTGTGTTGTGTTTCTTCATCACGGAGTATTGTGATTCCTTTTGAGGCTCTTCCCTGTGTATGCGTTTCACTCATGTGTGGTAATGACCCTTCCTTCTCTCCAAAGATATCATGGAGGCTTCATGTTAACTGTCCTTAGCAGTTAGACCTGGGCTGAGCCAACTGTAAGGTCTGCTGCTGGTGGGGTGTGCCATACATGCTTGTACCCGTGTGTGCCTGGTGAATAAAGTCTTCTGCCAACCAGCAAGATGTCTGAGGTTTCTGTGCCTCCTACATGATAACACACATCACCACACCTTTTCAATTCAGATGTATGATTTGAAAGGATGTTTACTGCATGTTTCTCTTAAGAATGCAGGAGGAGGTTTCTTTATGATGGTAGCACAAGGACATTGATTTAATTTTGAAGATTAAGTAGTCGAGAAACAGGTGAGGGGGTGCAGGACTGCGAAAAGTATTCAGTAGACAATGTGGACAATGCTAGGCTTCTCTCTACTACTGTCTGCAGAAAAATACAAGCAAAGATGGTCTTCACTTTGACATACAGGCACAGAAACCATATTCTTCATATGTTTCATGACTGACACCAGCAGAATGAGGAATGTAGGAGAATATGGAGCAGAGATTGTCCATATACCTATTAATTCACACGTGTAAGGCTTCTTCTTACCTCTTTATAACACCAAACAAATGAAAGATAGGTTTTCGAATTTGCAGAGAGCACAGCAAACACTTTTTGAAAAGGAGTGTAAATACAAAAATAATGTGATTTTATGTAGTGCTTTCAACTACACTTCTAACGTTTCTAACCACTGCAAATAATGGGTGTTACTATGACCCAATAATTTTATGGTGCTAAATCTACTGCCATCAAAACAAAGGCTAAATTGGCCTTGCCGTCATTGAACGACCCAAAGATCACATTAGATTTTACTTTGGCCTCCATCATTAGCTCACGGAGTAATTTGTGACCAATAACGAAAACACAGACCTTGTGTGCAACTAGAGAACTGACCCTCTATTTTTTAATAGCTCCAGCTTCATGGCCAATTGACCCAAGTTTGATTCCAACAAAATAGACAACCAGGCTGTTCAAGCACCATGCATGAACTGATTCCACATGTTTGACCATGAAGTAGAAGAGAAGAAGCGTAGAAGACCAATGGCTATCTAATGGATGCTTCTTTCTTAGATAAAATATACACCACAGAAGACACTGGTATTGGATAATACTTATGATACAGTAAATAATGGTGTGCATATCAGACTGCATAATGTACATGTAAATAATGTTCTAGTGTATCTTTGTACTGGTCTCTTTCATGCAGAGAGGTAATGGAAACGTCCTGTCATTGACCGCATGCAGAATAAATATAGGCATCAATATACCTTAGTACACTGACTTCCAATATTACTATTGAAAAGCACCAGAAGAGTAGTGGTGTCTGGGAACTTTAATTAATCAGTCATGTAAAACAACCAAACCACATCCTTTTTGCTTACTGGTACAATTCACATGGAAATATTGATATGTAATACTTCCTGGCTAATCGTAGCTGCTGAGTAGAGAAGGTACAAACTTTGAACTAATCTCAATCAGTACAGACTTAAGAAATACTTGGTCTGCATTTGATTTTTAATAAACGTGATGGGTTTAATTTGCTATACTTCTGCATTGCATCAATGCATTTACTTCAATCTGCACAACCCATACATAAAAAAAAAATTAAAGCTTTATTTAATAGTTTTTACAATTATACAACCGAAGAAAATAAAAAGAAAGGACTATGTCTCAATCTGGACAATGGTCGCTTTTGCTTACAGCTTGACTCAGTTGTATAATGAGGCGATGCCTCACAAAGAGAACGATAACAATAGATAGTTATTAGGGAGGCACCAAAGTAGAAACTTAGAGTTTGAGGGCTTGTGTAAACTCAGGTAGTGGTGTCCTGGCTGGTATGACATGAAGATAGTGTGTCAATGGGTGTTGGTGGGATTGGGGCTAGGGAGTCGGAGTCTAGTGAGAGCAGGTTAGAAGTGGAATGGTTGCCAAATATCTTTTGGTAGAGCGTAAGGGGATTGTAATGTAGCATAGACCTCACGTGTTAAGTCACAGTGTGTCATGCTTTGAAGTCCAGCTTTGATGGTGGGGCATTTAGCGTTACCCCAGTGAAGTGCAATCTCTCTTTTTGCTAGTAACAAGGCAATAGCGGTGAACCTGCAGTAGTTTATTGGAATGGATGAAACATTGCCTAGCAAGGTCAAACTGAGAGGGGTCTAGAATTAGTGAAATCATCCGAGAAAGGATACCAAACACGCCGGTCCAGTATTTAGCAATGGCGGGACAGGTCCAAGTCATATATGGGAAGTCCACTCTAGGAAAATGGCATTTAGGGCAGAGGGAGGACCTGGAGGGGTCAATCCTGGCAAGCCCAATAGGGGTAGTATAGGATGTATGAAAGAAGCGAAAATTGAGTAATTTATGATGGCGATTGGGAGACACCAGTTTAATTTGTGCACAACAAGAAGACCAGTCCTTTTTTTTTTTTAAACTTTGTTTATTAGCATTTTTCCATTACATCAATATAACAAGTGCAAGAAGAGGTACACATTACGTTGGCAGCTCGTAGATTTATCAGACCAGTGCATTTCTGAAATTTAAGTACATCAGTCTCAGTATATAGCAGACAACAGGATCATGAGCAGTGGACAATGCCGAATAATAATCTTGTAATTTGGCATCCTCTTGAACATATGGCGCAGCCTGGTTCAACCCAGCACAGCTACAATTGTCAAAGCGCAGCAGCTATCTCTGTGGTAATCGCGAGGTAGCTCAGGTCAATGCATAGCTTTAAATTTAAATATACAGGTCCCAACATTCGGCCCACAGTATGGGTGAGAAACGCAAAAGACATTTTACATTGGGTCTACTAGTTGACAAGCTTTGTAACCATTATCTCAGCCTGTTGCATTATAGCAGTTTTACAATCGCTAGTTGTGATAGATGCTGCATTGGACAATCCTGAATACAGCAAGTCAGTTCTCGATTCGAGTTTGGGCATAGCAATTTCATCACAGGACAAGCGGCTTAAGTATGCGTGGCAAGAGGAATGTCACGTCATTCTCCTCAGGTATCGGTCGCACGACCATGCGCCCCGTCAGTCTCAGTGTGATGAGTGATTTGTGATCCCACTGTGTGTCTGGCCCGGCCAGTTTAAGCATATACACAGTAAGCGGTCCCCAGATGTCACAGGGTCGTGAACGAAGGGGTAGTAGTTCAGCGTAAGTATTGCTTTGTTCCTGACAATAGGTGAGGTCTGACAACCATTCTTTGAACTTTGGCGCTCTGCCCCGTCCCCATCTGCAAGCAATTCTCCGCTTGGCTATCAGCCGGCCCAGCGCCAAAAGCCTTTTAGCATGGCCTTTGTGGTTTGGGAGGTAACCCAGGAGACCCATTTCTGGTGTAAGATCCAGCTGCATCTCTAGCATGTCACCCAGAGCCTTCCCCACCTCTGACCAATAGTCTGCAATATAGCGGCACTCCCACGATAGGTGTAGGAAACCCGCCCCCTCCTGTCGACATCTATCGCATCGATCATGTTCCCTTAACTGGAGCTTGTGCAACCTTACCGGGGTATAGTACATTCTATGGAGAAATTTAAAATGAATAATTCTAAACCTACTGCTAGCCGTGATGCGTTCGGTTTGTTGACAACTGTATGTCCAGGCTTCCTTCGTGATGGTGTGTCCCAATTCTGCTTCCCACCCCTGTTTGGCTTTCAGAGCATTGTGTGTCCCCGCCCCTATAGCAGTTTTGTATATGCGCGATACAGCATGCGATGCCCCTCCCCGGAGCATTTGGTGCAGTGGAAGTAGTGTGGGGGGTTCTTCCGGGAATGCGGGAGTAGCCGCTTTAACCGCTTGGCGTAAGCGAATATATAGGAATCTGTCCAGAGTGGTAGGTGGTGTGTTGCCTAGAAACTCGGCCGCGCTTTTGAAGAGTCCTTGACTGTACATGTCCCCCCAAGTGTGGAGACCTAGTCGGATCAGCATGCGTTTACAAATTCCTTCCTGCGTGACTGGTAGATTATGCTGGTCTAGCAGCGGGAGTAACGGGGAATATAACATGGGAGCTTGGGATCTTTTGGCGATAGCCCGCCACGCTCTATTTGTACAGGCCACCGTGGATCTCCCTCCCCCGGCAGTCGCGTCGTCTACTCCCAGAAAGCCCCTTAAAGGAAGCGGCGCCATGAGCCCCTGTTCCACTGCCAAGTGTGTCATAAAAGGGGGGGGCAAGCTAGTATGAGGCGAAGTGTGCCTGCGCGCTAAGATAGTAAAGTTCAGGGTCAGGCGCCTCAAACCCGCCTTGAGCAAACGGCAACGTGAGGGTGCGCCATTGGATCCGGGGTTGCTTGCCGCCCCATGCGAGACGGATAAGTTGACTTCTCAGTCTAGTGAAAAACGGTCGTCCAGGATGGAAGGGGATATTTGTGCAAAAGATATAAGAATTTGGGCAGGATGACCATCTTCATCAAGGCTATTCGGCCTGCAAGAGAGCGGCAAAGCTATCCATCTGTTGATTAGATCCTCTACCCTAGTCAGGGCTACCCCGTAATTAGCTCGCAAGAGCTCCTCTTTGTCTCTGGTTACGTTTATCCCCAAATAACGGACCTCGTCGTTGCTCCATAACAGCGGATAGTCCATTGGAAACGATGTAGTGCAGTTTGTGAGCGGCATGAGTTGGGACTTTCCCCAGTTTATGGTAATACCCGAAAAGGCTCCGAATTTTATGACTTCCCGTATCATGGCGTTTAGGCCTTCCGCGGGATTACGCACATTAAGCGTAATGTCATCTGCATAGAGAGATATAATAGTATCGGTCTCGTGGCGTAGTCAAGCGCGTACCTCTTGTGATGTTGACGCAACATGGCCGCCAGCGGTTCCATGGCTATTGCGAATAATAGGGGTGAAAGGGGGCAGCCCTGTCGCGTGCCTCTGGTGATGTCAAAGGCCGGGAATCGCTTTCCATTGAGCATCAAGGAGGCGCAGGGTTTATTATACAACAGTTTGATCCACATTAGATAGCCCGGAGGGAATCCCATGTGTGTCAATACTGCGAGGAGGTACCCCCATTCCAGAGAATCGAACGCCTTGGTGGCGTCCAGGAAGACTGCCACGGCCTGCTCCTCTTGATCTATATCGTGCAGGATGGAAAAGAGGGTCCGTATGTTATGCGAGGTTGAACGATTGGGTATGAACCCGGCTTGGTCGGGTCGGTTAAGCCCATCCATCAATAGAGTGAGCCGATTCGCTAAGACCTTTGCCAATATTTTAACATCGCAATTTATCAATGACAATGGTCTATACGAGTCCGTGGATTCAGGGACCTTTGCGGGCTTTAGCAGCGAGACCAGCATGGCTTCTCTCATGGTAGGCGGGAGTGCCCCTGTTTGAGCAGCTTCCTCATAGACTGCCTTCAACAGGGGGGCTAGAATGTCCACATATGCTTTATAAAATTCTATGCCCAGGCCGTCTATTCCTGGCGCCTTACCATTGCTAATCTGCATAATTGCCGCTCGTATTTCACCTACCTCCAGATCCGCCGCTAAAAATTCCCTCTGTCGATTGCTAAGCCAGGCCAGTTCTATCTGTTGCAAGTATTGTGGGGTTTCGTTTTGCCGCGCCGCGCACGACGAATACAATGTGCGGTAGTGTGCAGTGAATACCTCCCCTATGGCCATCACATCTCGTTGTATCTCATCTTCTCTATCTCGGATAGCTAGGACATGATTTGCCGTTCGGGGCGGTCTAATAGTCTCGGCAAGGGCTTTGCCAGGGCGCTCTCCTTCACCGTATCTACGCGCCTTGTGATATTTTCCTCGGAAGAGGCATTCCCTCTCTGCCTCCACCTGGTATTCTATTAGGGTCTCCCGTATTTTGGCCATTATGGGACCGTCGCTCGCCCCGTGCATCGCCGCCTCCAGCTGTTTGAGCTGGTTGTCCAGTCGCGCTATAGTAGCGCGAATGTCTTTGAGGATTCCCCCCCCTTTGGTCATGCAGTGGCCTCGTATAGTGACTTTCAGCGCTTCCCATACCGAGGCCAGGGACGGAACGGAATCTATATTGAGTCGCAGATATTCTTCTAGCGTTTCCCCCAGTTCAGATCTGAACACTGAATCCAGAAGCATCGTGGGTTGTAAGCGCCACTGTCTAGGCTGGGGGGACATCCCTGGGGGTGTCATCAGCATTAACACGGGGGAGTGGTCTGAGTAGGTACGCGCGAGACGTCGGGAGGAGTGAGTATGTAATGCGATATCTTGTGATACGAGCCACATGTCCAACCTGGACCAGGTGTTGTGTACTGCCGAGTGAAATGTGCTTTCAGAGTGTGTCGGGTGATGGTGGCGCCAAAGATCTACTAGCAGATTGTCCACTACTATTTGCTGAAGTAGGCGCTGCGCTTTGGTATAATGATGTGGCATAGGATGGGAGCGGTCGTGGGGTGGGTGCAGTGTTAGATTAAAGTCGCCCCCCCAGATAAGATGGGTCGAGCCTATGTTCACAATTTGCGCCCACAAGGTAATGTAGTAATCCTCATCATCCACATTGGGGCCATAACTGCACACCAGCGTTACAGACTCAGAAGCCAGTCTTCCCCATGTCATGCAGTATCTCCCCTGCGGGTCAAGCTTTGAGCCTTCCTCGATATACGGTACCGCTCTTTTTATGAGTATTGCTGCTCCTCTGGAGTATGTAGAGTATGAGGAGAAATATCTGTGCGATGCCCACCTCGTGGCGAACTGCGGCTGCGTTTGGGGGGATGTATGTGTTTCCTGTAGCATAGCTATGCTGACCTGGTGTCTGTCGAGGTAAGCTAGGATGTGCCTTTTCTATTTAGGATTCCCCAATCCTCTAATATTCCAGGTAAGCAAACTCCGTCCCGCTGCAGTATTGGTCTTTCGCACTTCATCAGCCATCACCCGTTTCCTTGAGTGGCCATATTCGTGTCACATCTGTGCTGATGTCTACGATTAAGTGATTCCTGCACATTCGGATTGTGGTGGTGAGTGTGTAAAAAATGCCAATTCTGTAATGTCTACCCCCCTTTCCCAACGGTCCCTCCCACAACGGCGACCCCAACATGCTGTGTACATTGTCCACCCTCTGAATTCCTCCCCGTACAGCCCAAAGCATTGAAAACATACGCAACTTATGCGTCATCATATTCCTGAGTAGGTAGTGCCCAGCCCATGTTATTAGGTAAAGTGCCTGGCGCAGCAGATGGAGATCCCTATTCATGAACAGACCTACACAGTGTAGCATTAAATAGAACAGCAAAAGCCTTCTAGAGGCATTGATGTCCCTTGGTGACGATATCGGGCTTTCAAAACAACTAGGGCAAGTGCCCAACATAACAAACCCCACTACAGGGGTGCTCCCTTGGAGACGTGTTTCCCAGGGGGCGCAACAGCTCCTCCCACACTCTAGTAGCGTGTGGAGAGGGGCCCTGACACCTCGTTACTGTATCCGACAGTGCTCCCACCGTCCATAATAGAATTTACAGATGCGGCATCGTGGCGTACATTAACCTTGTACTATGTTACCTTCAGGTGTGGACCAGTGTCTATACCAGTAGTGTTCGTATGATCACCTATTATCATCGGTTCGTTAAGTGTCTGTTGATGCTCTCAGTCTTCTGCTTGTATTGCCAGGGCGTCTTGAGCAGGTGTCGGTGATCGCGCCGTCTTCTTGGCCGCCAGTACTGTTTTTTTGTAGAAGTCCGCCGCCTGCTGTGGAGTGTTGCAGAGCCGTTGTTTACCTTCGTAGGTGATCCGCAACCGTGCCGGATAGAGCATCGCATATTCCACGCCGTCCTGTTGAAGCTTCTTCTTTTTAGGAGCAAATTTCTTCCGTGCTTCCTGGACATTAAGAGTAAAATCAGGGTAGATTGAGATGGCATTATTTTCGATAACCACGTCTTTCACCTCTCTTGCTCTCCGGAGGGCCGCGTCGCGATCACGATAGTTGAGCAGTCTCGCAACTATGGGCCGAGGCGCTGCACCCAGCGGAGGCCTCGGGGCCAGTGTGCGATGCGCTCTTTCAACTATTAGCATTCTGGAGAATGCCTCCTGGCCAAAGCACGTAGTCAGCATCCGTTCTACATAGTCTTCGAGCTTCCCCGTGTTGGTGTACTCGGGAACGCCCGTAATGCGCATGTTATTCCGCCTCGAGCGGGCCTCGATATCTTCATTTTTTGCCGCGATTACCTTCAACAGCCTGTCTATGTCGGTGAGCTGTCCCGCCGCCTGCGTATGGTCGTCCTCTAGGGTAGAGATACGTGCTTCAGCCTCTTGGATCCTCCCATCTTGCTTTTCAATCTTCTGGGTAATCTGGTCCACTCTGGCGCATATGGAATCCATTTTTCCTTCGATTGAGGCAAAGCTCGTTTTCATTGTATGCAGCAGTGTCTTCATGTCCACCTCAGCTGTACTTTGCACCTCTGGATTGGCGGTATCCTGTTCTGGGTCCATCAGTTGAACTCTCGTCGTCTTTCGAGTGTCGAAGGTGAGTTTGGGTTGCTTGCCATCTAGTTTCCCCATTGTCTCGACCTGCTCAGGGGATAGGTTGCGCCTTCACCGGTCTTCTCTCCCCAAAGCTGTTGCCGCGAGCAGCGTCTCCGGCCGATCGCGCTGTAGTGGATCAGGGTGGGCACCGCTGCGTCTGCAGTTGCAGGTTTATGGCTGCGTCTGGTTCTTCAGCCCGGTGGACATCTATCGTGGTCCTGCCCTGATGCGGATAGGAGTTCTCAGGGGACACACTTACTCCTCCACCAGCCGGTGTGTGGCGCGCACAAGGTGTTCTCCCCAGGGAGTGCGCAAGGATCTAGGGAGTGTGCGCAGGAGCGAAATGGGTGTCCCTCATTCACCCAGTAGTATGCCCAATCCAGAGTCTAGTGGATCTGCGGCCAGTCGGTCCGCGCTCGCCTCGTCGCGCAGGGGCATTCAGCAACAGGACCCACCATCCACACAATAGGAAGGCCTTCAGGGGCCAATCCCTGCTCAGTGGCGCAGAATTGCCAGCAGTTCAATCGTCCAACAGTAGGCCAAGGTACCGCTGTGCCGATCTCCACCTTCCAGCCTCTCAATAACAAGAGCAGCAATCAGGCCAATTATACGCTGCACCCCGCCTCCTCCAGGCAGCCGCGTGCCGCCATGGTGTGGCTCCCCAGGCAAGGGTATCCCTCAATGGCGACGGGGGGGGGCAAGCGGAGGTCCGTGATTAAGGCGCTCTCCGTATCAGCCTCCGCGGCGCGTCCCCCAACCGGGCCGCACGAGCCAGCACGGTGACAAGTTCAGCACAAGATGGGCGCCGCCCGCCGGTAGGGCCCACCACGCAGCGCACCGGAGCGTGCAGTGGCAGCGGTAGGGATGTCGCACGTCTGGTGCCTCTTTAGCATTCCTCCTCTGACATGCAGTGCGGGGGTGGTATGCGGATCAGTGGCCTCGCAGCGGGGCAAGCGCAGCACACCGGACCTTATTTACTCACGGTAGGCCGCAATCCCCAGGCTCGCGTGATCGCGCTCCTCAGCGAGCGCTCGGCAAGCGGGTGTATCGGTGTGTTCTCCCTCAGCTCTGCCCGTTTATGGCTGCGCCTCTGCACATCAGACACGTGCCGCCTCGTCTACCCTTTCACGGCCAGCATCGGCCGACGGTCCGGCACAGTAACGTTCCTCCGGCCCCCTTAGCAGCAAAGCGGGCCCACCAGTGGGGGCGCAGCCATCCGCCACGCGTTCCACAGGCCGCAGCTGAGCCCAGTCGTCTGCAGCGCCGTCACAGCTTCGGACAGCTCGCAACTTGCACTCTCGATCACCGCTTCGCTTTCCGGTCCGATCGGGGTTATCGATGGCGGGATCTTCTCCCGGATTCAGGATAAATAATGATTAAGTTGGTCAGGGCGGACAGAGCCTCACTAAGATGCGGCCATCTTGTCGCGCGCCCCCTAGCGTCTCTCAGAAGACCAGTCCTTTACGGATATGGGATGACCTAGATCTTCCTCCCAGCGCTGTTGCACCCCGCTGTCGTGGGAATGTTTAAGAGCCATGGATTCATGGTAAATGTAGGTGACCAAGTGTGACCCCATCTGGGTCTGTTACCAAAAGAGTGAGCGGAGGGAAGTCTTTGGGGGCGAAGGGATACGAAGGCAAACGAGATCACAGTGTACCGTGTAATCTGTGAAAAACAAATCTATCCATATTCGTAATGTCAGTACGCATGGCGTCCGTAGTATGTGTTAGCACATGTCCGTCGGGAAACAAATCGCTGAAGGTGTGAAGATTATGCCTAGCCATGGTGCGTTGTACCAATTTTTCTGTCATTAGCGGTAACCATGGGTTCGAGGAGCGCGAGAGAGCGGGGGAATATAAGAAATGGTGACCCAGTGTATGAGTTTCCGCAAGGCCCAGCAGGTGGTAGACAGCGTCTGAATGACTGTTGGGTCCAGTTTGAGGCCCTGAAGTAGTAGAGAACTTAAGGGTATGGGGTCTGCCAAATCACGCTCTGGTTTAATATAGGGTAGACGAGCATCCGGGTGCAACCAAGAATATGCAAATTGTGCCTGGGCAATCAAGAAATAGATATGAAAATCAGGAACGGTGACGTCGCATTGGTCATACAGGAGAGTGAGGGTTTCCCAGGCAACCCGGGGTCTGCGACCAGCCCATACTAATTTTAAAAGAAGGCTGGGTAGCAAAGCGAAGAATGGGTTTGTTAAGGGGATAGGAATGTTAAAGAATAAATATAAAAAATTGTGAAGAACTGTAATTTTTATAATAGCTATGCGGCCAGCTATTGAGAGAGGAAGCCGCACCCAGCATTCTATTTGTGCTGTCAGCCTATACACAGCGGGACCATAGTTTAAGCGGATAATTTGTTCCTTGTCCCCATGTAAAACAGTACCCAAGTACGTAGTGGTATCGGTCGACCATTTAAAAGGGTACTCGCAAGTGGGGGGGAGGGAATCAGTAGTATCGGTGAGGGGAAATAACTCAAATTTCACCCAATTTATACCTAACCTGAAAGATCACCAAATCTAATAATTTCCTGCATTAAAGGGGTTAGATTATCTGACGAGTGCCTGACAAATAATAGTATGTCATAAGCATAAATCGACAGGAGAAGTGTCCCAGATTTAAATTGAAGGTCTCAGTGCATGTGGTGCTCTTGGAGATGATGTATTAAAGGCGATAACGGGCAGCCCTGCCTAGTGCCTCTGGAGATAGTGAAGGGGTCCGAGATGGAGCCATTAATTCGGATACGGGCAGTGGGGTTTGAGTATAGCAGGGAGACAAGTGCGGTGAATCTTATAGGAATGCTGAGTTTTTATAATGTCGCGTGTACAAAAGCCCATTCTAAAGAATTAAACGCCTTCTCCGCGTCCAAAAGGGCCACCACCGCAGGCGTCTCTGGAAAAACCCTATTCAAAACGGAGAAGACCGCGCGGAGGTTGATTGAAGTGGATCTATGTGGTAGGAACCCAGTTTGTAAGGGGGAGAGTATTTGTTCAAGCAGTAATGATAGTCTATTAGCCATGGCTTTGGCAAGGATTTTGTTGTCAAAGTTAAGCAAAAAGTGGCCTATAAGATGAACAAAGAGTGAGGTCCTTGCCGGGCTGGAGTAGCAGGGAAATCGCTGCCTCACACTTGATAGTGGGGAGGACCCCTCAGTCGAGGGCCTCGGCGTAAACATCCAATAAATGGGGTATCAGAGTGGTTTTATACGCTTTGTAAAAAGCGCCAGTAAGGCCATTGAGGCCGGGGGCCTTCGAGTCATCCAAGGAGTCAACTGCCTGGGCAATTTCCTCAACAGTAAAGGGCTCATTCAGACATTGGGAATGGCCTGTGTTAAGCCAGACCATAGCAATCTCTTCAAGGTACGCCTGACGTGCTGTGACATTAAAGGTCAATCGTGTGGTAAGAAAATAAGTTACTTACCTGTAACTATAGTTCTCCAGTATTGGAATCTTTCATAGATTCACATACTTGAATCACTACCCGTCTTCGAGATGGGAGTCCCCGGTATATCAAAATAGCAATGCAAAGTTAACAAACTAGAAAAATAGGCCTAAGCCCATTTCAGTTTTGTAACATATCCCAGTTGTTTAGTAAAAGAGACAAAATATAGGTTTCATCCAATCAGAATACCCTACCCTCTAGAATACTTCAGATTTTCATAGCAAGAGTGCAAGACATACAGCTGCAAAGGTGACATACACCTGCAAAGGTGAGCTTCTCAGGGGAGGAGGGCGGGTCGCATGTGAATCTATGAAAGATTCCAATACTGGAGAACTATAGTTCCAGGCAAGTAACTTATTTTCTTACTCCAGTATTGGAACTTTCATAGATTTACATGCTTAAATCAGAGCAGCTTGCAGTTATTAGCACATTTTCTTTTTATAGAGTATTTGATAGCATTTACATTTTAAACGATAAAAAACAAAACATGCTTTAAATTATGACCTTCTCAATATGAAACCAACGGAAGAGATGTAACTCATAAGCATAACCGGAAATAATAAAGAAGAAAAAGGAATAAACTAGTGAAGAAAAAATGTGAGTTGTCTTTAAGAAAGAAAGGAAGGAGGGAGGGATGAAGGAGAAAGCTTACCGTCATTGAAACAGGTTTCTCAGCACCGCTTGGCCCACTGCTGTGCCACTGCAAACCGTGGAGTCCAAGCAGTAGTGCTTGGTAAAGGTGTGGGTACTCTTCCAGGTGGCAGCTCTGCAGATGTCCTGGATGGGTACTCCGGCAAATAGAGCAGTTGAGGCGGAGACTGCTCTAGTAGAATGGGCACGAACTTGTGCCTGGAGGGGTTTTTCCGCTGATTAAAGGCAATACTGAATTGCACTTGAAATCCAATGTGCAATACTCTGCTAGGAGAAAGGATAGCCCTTCCGAGGGGCGCTTTAGGCAACAAAAAGCTGAGGGGATTTCCAGAAAGCTTTAGTTCACTGAAAATAGAATTTAAGACATTGTACATCTAGGGAGTGGAGAGCTCTTTCCTCTGGTGTTCTAGGTAGCAGAAAAAAGATTTTGAGTACAAGACTCATTCAGGTGAAAGTCCGAAGAAACTTTGTGGATGAACTTGGGGTTGGTACGCAGGACTACTTTGTCATCCCTGAACTGAAGAAATGGTTCCTGGATAGTGAGAGCCTGAATATCACCAACTCTTCTAGTAGAAGTCAACGCTAGAAGCAGGGCAACTTTCCATGACACGTACTGGAGATCCGCTTTATGTATAGGCTCAAAAGGGTGTCTCATGAGTTGAGACAGGACCACATTAGGATGCCAGAGCGGTGAAGGAGGTCTGACAGGTGGAAACACCCCAAATAACCCTTTCATGAATTGTTTAATGATTCTCACTGACCATAAGGTGGGCCCCGAAGAGGGCCTTCTAAAACGAGATATAAAAGCAAGCTAGACTTTAATGGATGTGTGAGCCAGCCCAGACTTTGCCAAAAGGAGGATGTAAGGGAGGATCTCAATGCGGTGAGGAAGAGAAAGGATGTACGTCCGATTCCTGACAGCACAGGCAAAATAGTTTCCATTTCATCCTATATGTTTTGTTAGTGCTCTGTGCCCGGGCATTGGAAAGAATCTACTTGCGTTCAGACGGGAGGTTTAGATGGTCAAACTCCCAGTGTTCAGACGCCATGCCGCTAATCGAAGCGATTTGGGATCCGGATGCAAGACTTGTCCCCGGGACATCGTCAGAAGTGACGGAATGGGATCCAAGAGAAAGGGCTGTGCCTCCGAAAGCAGCAGGAGTTCTGTGTACCAGTAATGGCGCGGCCCAGATGGGGCTACGAGGATGATCCTGTGGGGCTTTGCCTTCATCTTCATCAGCAACTTTTGGCAGGTGGGGAATGGATGGAAAAGCGTAGGCATTGGTGCCTGACCATGCCATCAAAAATGCATTCCCCCCCACCCCCCCTCCCCAAGATCCCGGATGGTGATGCAAACTTGCGAAGTATCAGCATTTCTTGTTCTCCGGAGTCGCAAACAGGTCTATGGTTGACTTGCCCCACTGGAGAAAGATGCTGCCGAGTGTCCCTTGATGCATTTCCCATTTGTGGCATGTGGACTTGAGCCTGCTTAGCGTGTCCGCTGTTGTGTTCTGATTTCCCGGAAGGTGTTCCACTCTTAAAGAGACTATTTTGGATAGCCAATTCCCAGATGCACTGCACCTCCTGAGATAGAAGATGAGATCTAGTGCCCCTCTGCTTGTTGACATAATGCATCGCAGTTGTGTTGTCTGTTCTGATTAAAACCGACGAGTTCTTTATTTTTGGCAGGAATGCTTGTGGGGCTAAACACACTGCTCTGAGCTCCAGTAAGTTGATGTGGAGAAGCCGATGTTGCTGCTGCCAATGGCCACTGACCTGAAGATCCTGCAGACAGGCCACCCCCCCCGTCCATCTAGAGAAGCATCGGTGGTGATTATGAGCAGAGCAAAAGTGGCAAGAAAATAAAGACCTATTGAAATATTTTCTTGCGGAGTCCACCAAGAAGTGGCTTGGACAATTGCTGGTGTTATTGTAATCAAATCTTCAAAAGTCCCTTCCGCTTGACGCCATTCAAGTTTAGCTGGTACTGAAGAGGACGCATCCTCAGACGGCAAAAGGGAATAAGAGGGAAGCAGGATGACATTGTTCCCAGGAGAGACTTGTAACCGCGAACTGAAAGGATCAGCTGAGCCAATGATCTCAATTTTGTCTGCCTCTCGAGAGATGGAAAGACTTTGTTGAGAGTTGTGTCCAGAATAGGCCCCAAAAAGGTGATGTTTGTGGAAGGGTGGAAGACTGATTTCTCCATGTTCAAGGTAAGGCCTAAACTGGTGAATAGTCTTGTGCAAGCTGCCGAGGATGACTGGGCTGCTGGCATTGATGGTGTTTTGATCAGCCAGTCGTCCAAGTAGGGAAACACCTGATGTTGTTGCCTTCTTGGAAAGGCTGCCACAGGAGGCAAACATTGGGTGAATATACTTGGCGCCGGCTTTAGGCCGAATAGCAGGAATTTGAATTGGTGGTGGCTCCTGGCTATAGCAAAATCGGAGATACTTCCTGTGGGATGGGGATGTAGAAGTAGGTGTCCTGTAGGTCTAGAGTGGCCATGCAATCTCCTATGTTTAAAAGCAATAAGATGTCTTGCAATGTGACCATGCAGAAGGACTGTTTTTTGAGGTAAGTGTTGAGATTCCTCAAGCCCAGAATAGATCGCCATTTTCTGAAAGTCTTCTGTTTCTTTTTGGTACAGGAGTAGAACCCTTTCCCTCTTTGGAATGCAGGAACTGGTTCTATTGCCCCTTTTTGGAGAATCAGAAGGGCCTCCAAATGCAGGAGATGTAGATGCTTCACTGCTTGTAAGCAGGGCGGAGTGCATGGTGGAATTTGAAGAAACTCCAGAGTATGGCCAAACTGAATTAGGTTGAGAACCCACTGGTCTGTTATTCTTCGCCAGTGTTGAAGTTGTGTAGAGATCCTTCCGCCCAAGGTGACTTTAGAAAGGGGGGGGGGGGGGAAGGGATAGCCGGAGCCTGAAAATCGCCATTGGCGACGTGAGGAATCTTTCCCCTGAAGCCCCGCTGTTCCCCTAGGGGCAGATCGGGAATATGCTGCAGATTGCGGCAGACACTGGGTGTATTGAGGCAGATATGGTTGGGAAGAGGAGGTGTAAGAGGGATACCGATATTGTTGGTATCCACCTCTATTTGATGGAAGACCTCTGAACTGGGGTGGTGGAGTGAGCTAAAGAATGATGATGGATTAAACCCAGATCAGTTGACTGGGGGTGAGTGTTTGATTGGCTCAAACGTTCCGTCCATCATCCCTTTTGTATCGCTTTGGTCGCCCTAAGTTGGCGGGGTATGCCCAGACGTGGGTCCCTTGCTCACTCTGCCACTGGATTCAAGCAAGCCTGGCTGATGACGGCTGAAATGCCAGAAACCGGTCCTAGGATGCTTGTTTCCGGTCCAGGGAAGACATGGCTTGGCAGTTCGGGCTGGACTGTTCCCATGAGGCACAGGGTCAGGCTGATTTGCATATGGCCATGTCTGAACTGGGGTGGTGGAGTGAGCTAAAGAATGATGATGGATTAAACACAGATCAGTTGACTGGGGGTGAGTGTTTGATTGGCTCAAACGTTCCGTCCATCATCCCCTTTTGTATCGCTTTGGTCGCCCTAAGTTGGCGGGGGTATGCCCAGACGTGGGTCCCTTGCTCACTTTGCCACTGGATTCAAGCAAGCCTGGCTGATGACGGCTGAAATGCCAGAAACCGGTCCTAGGATGCTTGTTTCCGGTCCAGGGAAGACATGGCTTGGCAGTTCGGGCTGGACTGTTCCCATGAGGCACAGGGTCAGGCTGATTTGCATATGGCCATGTCTGAACTGGGGTGGTGGAGTGAGCTAAAGAATGATGATGGATTAAACCCAGATCAGTTGACTGGGGGTGAGTGTTTGATTGGCTCAAACGTTCCGTCCATCATCCCCTTTTGTATCGCTTTGATCGCCCTAAGTTGGCGGGGGTATGCCCAGACGTGGGTCCCTTGCTCACTTTGCCACTGGATTCAAGCAAGCCTGGCTGATGACGGCTGAAATACCAGAAACCGGTCCTAGGATGCTTGTTTCCGGTCCAGGGAAGACATGGCTTGGCAGTTCGGGCTGGACTGTTCCCATGAGGCACAGGGTCAGGCTGATTTGCATATGGCCATGTCTGAACTGGGGTGGTGGAGTGAGCTAAAGAATGATGATGGATTAAACCCAGATCAGTTGACTGGGGGTGAGTGTTTGATTGGCTCAAACGTTCCGTCCATCATCCCCTTTTGTATCGCTTTGGTCGCCCTAAGTTGGCGGGGGTATGCCCAGACGTGGGTCCCTTGCTCACTTTGCCACTGGATTCAAGCAAGCCTGGCTGATGACGGCTGAAATGCCAGAAACCGGTCCTAGGATGCTTGTTTCCGGTCCAGGGAAGACATGGCTTGGCAGTTCGGGCTGGACTGTTCCCATGAGGCACAGGGTCAGGCTGATTTGCATATGGCCATGTCTGAACTGGGGTGGTGGAGTGAGCTAAAGAATGATGATGGATTAAACCCAGATCAGTTGACTGGGGGTGAGTGTTTGATTGGCTCAAACGTTCCGTCCATCATCCCCTTTTGTATCGCTTTGGTTGCCCTAAGTTGGCGGGGATATGCCCAGACGTGGGTCCCTTGCTCACTTTGCCACTGGATTCAAGCAAGCCTGGCTGATGACGGCTGAAATGCCAGAAACCGGTCCTAGGATGCTTGTTTCCGGTCCAGGGAAGACATGGCTTGGCAGTTCGGGCTGGACTGTTCCCATGAGGCACAGTGTCAGGCTGATTTGCATATGGCCATGTCTGAACTGGGGTGATGGAGTGAGCTAAAGAATGATGATGGATTAAACCCAGATCAGTTGACTGGGGGTGAGTGTTTGATTGGCTCAAACGTTCCGTCCATCATCCCCTTTTGTATCGCTTTGGTCGCCCTAAGTTGGCGGGGGTATGCCCAGACGTGGGTCCCTTGCTCACTTTGCCACTGGATTCAAGCAAGCCTGGCTGATGACGGCTGAAATGCCAGAAACCGGTCCTAGGATGCTTGTTTCCGGTCCAGGGAAGACATGGCTTGGCAGTTCGGGCTGGACTGTTCCCATGAGGCACAGGGTCAGGCTGATTTGCATATGACCATGTCTGAACTGGGGTGGTGGAGTGAGCTAAAGAATGATGATGGATTAAACCCAGATCAGTTGACTGGGGGTGAGTGTTTGATTGGCTCAAACGTTCCGTCCATCATCCCCTTTTGTATCGAAGACCTCTTCCCTGCACTCCTCGAAAGGGTACCTTGCGGTACTGAAATATCACCAACGACTTGGGCGCGTCAGTGTCTTTCTTGATGTCTTGGAGGGCCTCATCAATAGGTTTACCGAAAAGGGCCTCTCCATGAAAAGGAAGATCAATTATTTTGTTCTGCACTTCTGAATGGAAAGATGTAGATCTGAGCCAACCCTGGAGATGTAAGACTGCAGCGCCTCTTAGCGATCTAAAGGCTGTGGTAGCGATGTCCATTGCACAGTCTATAACCTCAGAAGATACCGGTTCACCTTCCTGGAGGATCTTTTTGGCTTCTGTCTTACTGTCATCCGGAAGTTGATCAATGTAGGACGCCAGATCACACCACATCGGACGATCGTAGCGTCCCAAGATTGCTAGAGCATTTGCTGCCCTGACCATAAGACCTGACATCGATGAGAAACGTTTGCCTGCATTATCAAGGCATCTGCCTTCTTTATCCGGAGGTGCTGTAATCGGAGCAGGCGAGTTCTTGGACTTTCTCTATGCAGCCTAAGAGATCACAGAGTCAGGCTTCAGGTGGCCCATAAGGCAGGCGGGAGCATCCTCTGTAGCTTTATATTTTTTCACCAACCTGGGAAGAACCGGATCACCGTGGCCGGGGTCTTCATGACCGACCTTCCTCCCATTTGTAATTAATCGGAATGGCTCGCACTGACTTTCTAAAGGGTTCTTAAAAGTCATAAAGAAAGCACTCCATTTGGGATGTTGACATTGGCAAGTCAAACCTCTTGCCGCTCTTTACAGCAAATTGTGAAATCCACCGATGTCCTCCGGTGGTGAATCGATGGGAACTGGAGAGGGAGAAGACGGTTAGGGAATAAGGTAGTCGTCCCATTCCTGGAGCAGATCTAGAAGCTCTCCCTCCTCATGGTCATCATCCGTAGTCACCGGATCCTGCAGAGTGGGAGGCGGTGGTGTCTGTGGAGGAACTGTAGATTGTAGGACTGGACCCTGTTGTGGAGTGGAAGTTACCAACGGTTGCAGAGGTGGCAATGTGGAATATTCAGGAGGAGCAGACATTGATGGGAACCTTTTCTTATTGTCCGAAAGCATGAACTGCAAGTCCGAGAGTGATGAAGATGGCATGCAAATCCTCTCTTCTTGATATTGTTGGCGGTTCTCTTGTTGAGGCATATAATAGTGGAATTCCTCATACTCCTCTTCATAGTCATCCTTCTGTCACTTTAAGTGCAACTGCGATGGACTAAGGACATAACCAAATGGTCCATCATCCTCATCAGAATCTGGAGTAAAGGTGTCACTTTGCTATGTGTGGTGACCTCTGGTGTCAGATGTCTACTTCAGATCTTTTCCCCTTGTTAGGTGATTTTTCCCTTGTCGACAATGTCGACGGATCTACCGCCGTCGTTGATATCGGCGGCAACGTAGACAGTATTGCTGTCGCCTTCATCGCCGCCATCGATGTGGGCATCGGCAAAAGAATGCTCAATGAGGACTGTGAAACCCTCAACTACGATGGTGTCATCGGCGCTGACGTCGCCAGTGGAGTGGAACTCGTCGAGGACGGCTCCTTGGCTTTGGACGAAGAAAGGGGAACATCGCTCCACGTCGACAGAAAAGCCTTCAACAACGGTTCATCCGCAGGGGGTACAGAAGAAGGCTTTTTAAAAGCATGCCTTCCCGGAGAAGATTTTGTAGGCGGCTCTGAACTTGACTTTATTGTTTTAGTGTACCCTGAATTATGTCCTTTTCTCTCCTCTTCACAACTGTGAGGAGATTTAGATGGACTACGCCTGTGAGACCTATGAGTGGTCTTTTTTTAGGCTTTTTGAGGGCACTCACAGGATGAGTGAGTTGGTGATCTTTCCCTCTTGTGAGATCTTCTAGATGACAAAGAAGATGCCTTATCACTATCACTTGATAATAGTTCCTTGATGGTCTTCAACCTTTGAAGCCAAATAAGAAGGCGACCCTCACGATCCCTCAACGTTTTGGTAGAAAAGGTATGACATGCCTTGCAATCTTTCGCCTTGTGGTTGGGATACAGGCAATAGATGCAGTCACTGTGAGGGTCATCAGTATGAAGTCTTTTCTTGGTGCAGGTGGCACAGAGAAGGAATTGCAGATTGAATAAGCTAGTTTAATCAGTAGTAAATTGGATATAGAAGAATACAGAAAACATTTCTAAAGCCCTGAAGTGGTAGATTTGAAAGAAAAAAAGCGTGGTTTACCTTCTGTCACTACTTGCTGGATACAACATTTAAGCCTGTGCTTTCTAAGCAATGGCTTCGCATCAGCGAATGCTTGCCTTGCCTCCTGTACCACAAGCGTGAAGTCGGGGGGGAGGGTGGGTAAATCAAAATTGTGGTACCTTTGTACTGCAGAGGGGACTTCTCCGAAGCCAGGCGAAGTATTGTGTTGCGGTCTCTATGATTCAAAGGGCGAGCCACAATGGGGCGAGATGGTGCTCTCAGTGGAGGACGAGGCCCTATTGATCTGTGCGCCCTCTCCACAACAAAGGCAGATATAAAGTGTTGGGCGTCGAATAAGTCACCTAGTAGAATTTCTACAAAGTGTTCAGGGTGCCCCAAATTGGTAGACTCCGCCAGGCCGACGATGCGTATATTATTCCTGCGTGAGCGTGCCTCTAGTTCTTCATTTTTAATGGCTACAGCCTTCAAGAGGCGCTCTGTCTTTTCCAATCTACCGGTCAATGTAGTGGTTTTGTCCTCCAAGCCTGAGACGCGTTCCTCTGCGACGTCAAGGCGGTTGCTGTGCAGATCTAGGAGTTCCCCCATGCTGTCGAGCCGAGATGAAAGGGTGTCAAAACGTGCGTCAATGGCACGAAAGCCGGCCCACAGTTCTGCCATGTCTACGCCATACCCTCAGGGGGTGGGGATGCCCTGTTGCCTCGGGGTCATCTTTGATGTCCAATGGGGGTTTGGGGGGGAGGGGGGGTTCAGTACGTCTGGTCGACTTGGGGGTGATAATAGGTGAGCCTGCGTTGATTGGGGTCCCCCTGACTCATTATGGCAGCGCTTCTGGAATGGAGCCGGGAATTGCAGGAAGGGGAGGCCAGCCAGTGGTGAAAAGGAGTCGCCCAGCGTGAGGTGCCCAGAAGTGCTTCATGCAGAAGGCACTCCCAGCTCCGCTAATTGATGGAGAAAGCGCCCAGGGGATACCCCTAGATGAGGTGCAGACGATGAGGCTAATGGAGCAGTGTCCCAGTTACAGGCGTGAGTAGTGGTGGGTTGTGTGGAGCAGCAGGCCAGCGGCAGAGTCTGATTCTACAAAGTTGGAGGGAACACCCAGCAAGGCCAAATGCAGGGCGTGGGGGGGCGGGGTGTTTCAAGTAGGTACTCACAGTCTGTTGTACATCTCAGGGTGACAGCAAGATGATTGGTAATAGGCCCTGGGCATCGGCACAAGGGGGGCGATGGTGGAGCAGTGTGGTCACCCCAGATGAGTGTCGGCCAAATCGTACCCTAGTGGGCCCGGTTATGCGGTCTTCAGTTGCAGGGCATGGTCGATTGGCAGCCACTCGGTGGACGGCCAATCGCCATCAATGCGGGCGGAAGGCCAGATACAGGCGCAGATGGAGTCAATGTGGGTGTGTCCCTCAGCGAGCCTCTGCAGATGTCAGCGTGGTGGACAAGCCGTTAGATGGTGAGCGGCCAGTCACAAGAGTTGCGGGTGGAGGCCATAAACCACAGCAGATGGCAGTTCAGGGAGGGAGCTCAGTGGACGCCGCTGCCCCAGCCTCACTCGCAGCCCCTGTCACCGCGGGGCCTCCGAGGCAAGCTGGTTCAGCCCCTCCCTGGTCGAGAACAATATACCGCAAATGACCAATTCAGCAAGGGATGGAGGTCCTCTGCCTCAAGCTCGCCCACTGCCCCTATCGCCACACGGCCCCCAAAGCGGGTTCAGCTGTGTCCTCCCTCAGCGAGATCCGGCAGTCGAAGGAGGTATTTGGTGCCCGGAGGAGTTCATTGCAGTCCGGGGGGGCTGAGAGTATGGATTCTCCCCATTGCTGGTCAGCTGGAGCGAGGATGGATGCTGCAACCCTCATGAGAAGGGCTGTCGGCTCCAGAGCTTCACTGCTGAGGTCATTCCGGTCAGCGGCTTGGCCACGCCCCCCTGCACAAATCATACTTAACTACAACACATTTTCCTAAATTTTTCCTTGAGACAGCCTAATAAAAAGTAGTTTGACAAAAAGAGTTGGTAAATGGCACTCAGATTGTTTACATGTTCTGAAGCACCACCTGCCATGGTTTAAGCAAGCATCTGATGTAGACTGAAAATCTACGATCTAAGTTCATGTGACGTTCATTCAACAGTAGGCTACCTGCCGTAGACGGAAAAATCTGTGGAGGAAGCCCCTTTGAAGAGTATCCAATAACAGGGTGACTAGAGAGTTAGGGGGAAGGCTCAGAATTCAGACAATGTTAGTGAAGAGGGCCCAAAGCAGAGCTTTGATTCGTGGGCAGATAAGAAAGGAATGCTCAACAAAACCCTCTATAAATCAAGTTCATGCTGCTGCACAGAAGCTCTGTAAATCTAGTTCTAGATTCTCTCCCTGAAACTCCAGGGGCATTAGTAGCCTGAAATGGTAATAAATCACAAGAATTCTGTACTGCGTGCTAATACTGCACATAGATATATAGTAAACATCTCCAGGTGTCATTGCTCTTCTTTACACAAAAGGTACTTGCTACCATTAAAGAAACTGAAGGTTTTAAGTACTCCAAGCCAATAGATCTAAACTGATCAGAAACATCACAAATCATGTTCTGTGCTTTTACCCCTTCTTTCCTCTGTATTAAAAGCAACCTTGAGGCTTTGTCAAGAGTTATGAGGACCACCAGTAAATAACCTGGGGGTGGAGCCAATTCATAAAATTAGATTTAATCAACCATAATTTAACGCAACAAAGTTTGGAAAGTGAGCAGGTCATTAGTTCATTGTGGGGTTTAAGGCTGGTGTGTGGAGCTGGCACCGGAGTGTCCTGCCAGACAGTGGCAGACTGCCTCAGGAGTGTTCTCTACATTGACTGCGCCCCTGTTGCATTCACTCGTCAAGTTTTCAGTCTTTCTTTGCGTCTCCCACTGCAGGGAGTCAAATCTTGAGGCTGCTATCTGTGCCTTCTTTGCTGACTCCAAAAGTGCTATTGCCTGTGTCCACCTGACTAGCCAGCATCATCCCAAGTTTGTGGGAGGGAGCTTTGTGGAGTTCCACGTGATGTGTATCCATTGCCACTGTCCTGGTTATTGTCCAACAGCCATGATGCAGATGTGGCTATTTTAAAAACCTTACTGTCAATTCTTCCAGATAAGGATTGGCATGTTCCTCTATTATACGCTTCCCTTTCACCACGAATCTTAATTTAATGAGTGGGTAAAAGACTTTGGGCTTCAATGTAATTAATTTCAAATATTGTGGCACCTGCCTATCGTTTTCGCATATCATCGCTTTTCTTTTTTCCTCATCACCTTACGACCCCGCCCTGCTCTATATCTCTTTTCTGCTTCACTTTCAAGCTGATTTTAGGAAAGGATTATGTTACTTACCCTGTAAGCATCTGTTCTTGGCATGTAGTGCTGTAGATTCACATGCTCTGCATAAGTCCGCCATCTAGTGTTGGGCTCGGATGATTTCAAGTTGCTTTTGTTCCAAGAAGTTTTCTTCGAGTCAGAAGGCTGTGTGACTCCTTCTCTTGGTAATACTGCGTACGGTCATCGATGCCATCTTCAGATTGTTTTGCCGTGGGTAGGTGAGAATGTAAGAATGCTGTTTATGTAAGCTATGAGATGTCCATGCGTTATTTTGAAATAAAGTGTATGAACTGCAACCTACACAAGATTTAATGGGGAGGAGGGTTGGCACATGTGAATCTACAGCACTACATGCCAAGAACAGATGCTTACAGGTTACGTAACATAATCCATTCGAGGCATGTGTGCTGTAGATACACATGCTTTCCATAGACTGTAAAGCAGTCCCTCTCCCTAGCTAGTAGTTAACTTGTGGGGGTTGCAGTTGTTTGAAAAAGAGTCTTAAGTACTGCCTGACCAACATTGGCTTGTTGTCGTGCAAATACATCCACACAATGTTTTGTGTAGGTGTGTGGAGTAGACCATGTTGCTGCTTTACAAATATCAGCAATAGGAATGTTCCCTAATAAAGCCATGGAAGCTCCAATTTTTCTAGTGGAGTGGGCCTGTGGGGGCGGGGGGACAGGGTAAAGTTGTTTAGCTTTTGCATAGCATGTTTATATGCATTTAACTATCCATCATGAAATGCCTGATTTTGAAATTGCCTTTCCCATATTGAGGAGGTGCAATGGCAACAAACAATTATTTTGTTTTTCTAAATGATTTAGTCTTGTCAGTGTAATACATTAGTGCCCTTTTCACATATAAAGTGCGTAATGCCCTTTCTGCAACTGTGTCTGGTTGCAGGAAAAAAACAGGTAAATCAATGGATTGATTAATATGAAAATTAGAAACCACTTTTGGTAGGAATTTTGGGTTTGTTTTAAGTACTACTCTGTCCCGATGTAGTTGAAAGAAAGGCTCTTCGAGAGTTAACGCCTGAATTTCACTGACTCTTCTAAGTGAAGTAATAGCGATTAAAAAAGCAAGTTTTCATGAAAGGTACTGCAATTGACAAGAATGTAATGGTTCAAAAGGAGAACCCATTAATCTTGTTAGGACTATGTTTAAGTTCCATGCTGGCGCGGGTGGAAGTCTAGGGAGAATTATCCCTTTAAGGTCCTCCATAAAGGGTTTGATAACTGGAATTTTAAACACAGATATGTGTTGTCTATTTTACAGATATGCCGCAATAGCTGCAAGATGTAATCTTATTTATTTGACAAACTTATAATGCGTACAGCTACCCCAAGGGGTTTCTCGGCACAGGATAGTTGCAGACAGTGAAACCCCAGCCATTAGTTAAAAGAGCCAAGTTTTCAGATTTTTGCGAAACGTCAGTAAGGAATTACAGTTCCTAAGGGAGGAAGGGAGAGAATTCCACAACTTGGGGCCGAGATATGAAAAGGAGCGTCCTTTGATGCGGGTGAAGCGGAACCTAGGCGTGATGAACAAAGCATGGCTGGCAGACCTCAACAAACGTTTAGGCTCATAAGGAGTCACCAATACTTGAATGTATGCAGGTGCAAGGCCATGTTTGGCCTTAAACATATAGCAAAGTGCCTTAAATTCAATGCGTTTTGAAATCTTTAGCCAGTGCAATTCCTGGAGCAGAGGCGAGGCAGGGGCATGTCCAGGTAGTCGGAATATAAGCCTGGCAGCAGCATTCTGAATGTTCTGGAGGCGTCTAATCGACGTCTTGTCGGCGCCTAATTACAACACATTGGCATAGTCCAATCTGGACGTGACCAGAGCGGATTGACCGTTCTCTGTGCCTCTAAAGTATTAGCCAAATGGTCTTTTTCAGCCATTTAAGGACTGAGAAACAGACAGCTGTGACTTTAGATACTTGTGGCTTCAAGGAAAGTTTGTCATCTATGACGAAACCAAGATTGTTGACCTTCATAGATGGAGGATATGGGCCCCAGAGAGTCTGGCCAGTGGCTGGGTCACCAGAGACCCGGATTGTTGCCCAAGACAAGAATCTCCATTTTTCAGCCATTAAGTTTTAATGCATTATTATTCCTCAGGCCTACATGAAGCAGGGAAGGGTCCTGTCGATGGGCATCAGACAACAAGAAGATGATCTGAGTGTCATCTGCGTAAGAAAACAGGGTGAGCCCAAATTTCTGAATGATGTCCGCTAGAGGGCGAACGTAGACGTTAAAGAGCAAGGAGCTCAGAGTGGATCCCTGAGGGACTCCAGAGGTCAGGACTAGAGTCTTTGATCTGGTGTCAGCCAAAGAAATCTGGGAGGTGCGATTCTTCAAAAAGGAGCTCACCCATTCCAAGGCCAGGCCTTCAATGCCCAAGGCCTCAAGTCTGTTGATCAGAATAGAGGGAGACACCGTATCGAACGCAGCGCTCAAGTCAAGCAGAACGAGAGCAGCCGTACCACCAGAGTCCAGATGTTGTCTGAGACATTCAGTCACCCCAAGAAGAGCGGACTCTGTGCTGTGAGCTGCCCTAAAGCCAGACTGCGAAGGTTAGAGCAGAAATGAGTCGCAATGAAAGTGGAAAGTTGTGAGTTGACATGCTTTTCCAAAATTTTGGCGAACACCGGTAGAAGAGAAATAGAGCGGAAATTTGACCAGCAGGAGGGATCCAAACCAACTTTTTTTTTTTTTTTAAAAGGGGAGAACCAGTGCATGTTTCCAGTTCTGAGGAACGGTACCCACACTCAGAAAGGAATTAAGGAGTTTTAAAATGACGGTTAGAATGGGGTCATTAAGTAGTTTAAGTTTGGCAGGGGGAGGGGGTCTAGTGGAGAGCCAGATTTGATGGACTGCAGAATATTCTTTAGAGATGCCAGATCAAACAAGGACCAAGCCTTGATTCTGAGGGACTCAGCCAACTTAGTCACTGTACGAGAACCTTCAACATGGCTTCCTAATCAGGTAGCCAAATGCGTACCGCTCTCGGCTTGTGTAGCCTCCTCAGTTAATTGGAGGTGAATCTTATCCACCTTTTCTAGAAAAAAGCTGGCTAGTTCATTGGGCTGGTCCTGTGAATGAGGGCGGAGCCAGGATGTTGTTAGCCGCCGAGAGTTCTTTCACCACCTTAAAAACAGTCTTCTGACAGCGTTGAGAACTGACAATCTTCTCTGTGAAGTACTTAGCACGAGCCCCTTTGTAAAGGGCATGATAGAGGAGAGCACCCTAGAACGTAAATTTCGGCATGAGGAAGAGAGTAAAAGCAAAGCTTCACAATTAGGAATCCGAAGCTCCTCAATTTTACATAAAAGTTTTTTTAATTTTTTATTTTTTTTAATAAATGATAGCAATGCCTCCTCCGGTTCTGTGAGATCTGTTTATCCTCAGGAAGGAAAAGTTTGCGGGAAGGGCAGTAATAATGTCCAGCAATGAGCTATTGTGCAGCCAAGTTTCCGTAAGGAATGCTACATCAGGGTTCACATCACAAAGAAAATTAAATAAATGCCACTGGTGCTTAGGGAGGGAATGACAATTTAAACTAAAACAGTTAAAGTGCTGCGCCGGGGGGAGCTCAGCCAGGTGATACACATAATCAGTGTACTCAACATCCTTCGCCTATGGCTCGTTCAGAGAAGTAGTCAGCAGAGCCTCACTAGAACAGGTGGTTACTGGGCAGGTGAAGTTACAAGAATCGCAATAAAAAGGTGAAGCGTCAGGTTCACATATTAGCCAGTGCTTTTTAGGAGTAGGCCTTAAGCTATGCAGAAACGAGGCAGAGTAAAATCCAACTCCTGGCTGCAAAGGGCCAGGGTTTCGGGGCCTTGGCCGGACGCAGACGGACTTGCCTTTGGCACGTCCGCTGCCCGCTTCCGCTCAGCGGATATATAGAAGTATATGCCAACACTGCAGTTTGTAAACGCAACAGGTAACTTTGCCTGAAGAGGGTTGAAGTTTTGTTCGTGGCAGAACATAACAAATGTTTTCCATTTTGCTACATAACATTGCCTTGTAGCTGGATTACAAGCTTCTTTAAGAAATGTTCATACATTCTTGAGGTAAATTTAAGTATCCGAATTCTAAGACTTCAGGAGCCAAATTGCAAGATGAATTTCTTTGGGATGTCAGTGTTCCGTGGTTCTGTGTGAAAAGGTCAGAGTTGAGGTGAAGCTTCTCGAGTGGGACTAAAGACAGTTCCAGTAGTGTTGAAAACCATGGTTGTCGAGCCCATGTTGGAGCTATTAGTATCATGGTGAGAGATGTTTGTCCGAGTTTCCTGACCACTATTGGAAGTAGTGGGAGAGGTGGAAAAGCGTATGCAAATATCCCTGACCAGTTCATTCACAGAGCATTGCCTTTGGATTGATGGTGTGGATTCCTGCTTGCGAAGTGTGGGAACTTCGCGTTTTCTTTTGTTGCGAACAGGTCTATTTCTGGAAACCCCCACTTGTGAAAGTAATGGTGAAGAACACTGGGGTGAATTGCCCATTTGTGGACTTGTTGCATTCTGCTTAGAAAGTCCACAATTTGATTGCTCGTCCCGGGGGCATGTTCTGCTAGGAGATGAATGTTTAAGTATTGCCAATCTCCATATTTTCTGTGCCAAGTGAGATAATTGGAGTGTGTGTGTCCCCCCCACCCCCTGTTTTCATAAATAATACATAGTTGTCATATTGTCTGTTCGAATTAGGACAACCTTGTGTTGTAAGTGAGGTAGGAAGGCTGATTGCAAGATGAACAGCTTGCAGCTCTAGGTGATTGATATGGGCATTCTGTTGTTTGGAATCCCATATTCCCTGAATAGTGAGATTGTCACAATGTGCTCCCCAACTTGTTAGGGAAGCATCTGTTAGAATTATGTGGGGAACTGGGTCCTGAAACGGCTGCCCTTTGGATAGTTTCTGTGGATTGCACCATTGCAGAGAGTGATGTGTGCAGCTGTCTACCAACACTAGATCGTGAAGTTGACCCAGTGATGGAGTCCATTGTTGAGCGACACATTGTTGTAGAGGTCTCATATTTAGTCTGGCATGTGGGACTATTTGAATACAGGATGCCAACATGCCCAGAAGTCTGAGAAATGTTTTGGCAGAAATTTGAAACTGCTGAATTAATGTTACTATATTGTGTATTCCGTCTGTGTTTGGGTATGCTAACACTAAGTTTGTGTTAAACATCGCTCCTAGGTACGACGAAGTAACGGCTGGTAGTAGATGAGACTTTAGTAGGTTGATGGTAAACCCTAGTTGATGTAGAAAATGTATGGTTTGTAGAGTGTTTTGGTTGCAAAGATTGAAGTTGTTTGCTTTGATTAGCCAGTCAGCTAGATATTGGAAGACATGAATATTTTGTCTATGCAGATGTGCTGCTTGCTACCACTGCTGGACATTTTGTGAATACTCTTGGCGCAGTGGTAATCCCGAAGAGAAGAACTTTGAACTGATAATGTTTCCCTTGAAAGAGAAATCCGAGGCATTTCCTGTGTGCAGGATGAATTGGTATATGAAAATAGGCATCCTTTAGATCTAAAGCCACCATGAAGTCCCCTTTTTGTAATAATGGAATGATCTCTCGGAGAGTGACCATATAAAAGTGTTCTGATATCATATAATGATTTTTTTTTTTGACAATCAACTTTATTGATTTTAAGATCAAAAAATTAACAGCACAAGACGTTTGGTCAATGCTACAAGGCATTACCGCAGGTGTTAGTTTTGATTGCATACAAATAAATGATTGAAAGCACATCCACGGCGCATAAACATTACATTTGTGTACATAAGCAAACTTTGATTCAATTAGTCCAGTTGATTCATCCATTTGCCCCAGACCTTGTTGTATTTGGTTGGGCAGCCCCGGGCCTCGAATAAGGGTTTCCTGTGCAGCGCACCAGTCTACTCCCCGGCGCCATTTGGCTATGCTTGGGGTTTTAGCTTGCGCCCAGGTAGCTGCGATATCACGCTTGGCCACCGCAACTGCTGTCCCAAGGAATAGCCTGTCAGGTCGAGAACCGTCCAGGCCATCCATTACCCTCAGGATGAGACGTATGGGATCATGGGGAACCTGCCAGCCCAGGACCTGTGCTAGTTCGGACTCTATTGCTGACCAGTACGAGGCAAGGTTAGGGCATATCCAAATCATGTGGTAGAAGTCAGCCGATCTTGGCCGCAACGCTTGCAGTTTGGAGAGGGGCGCAACCCTGCCCTATGTAGGCGTTCTGAGGTGAGGTAGGCGGCGTGCAAATAGTATAATTGAATTAGGCAAATTCTGGCTGAGATCGTGATGGTTTTGGGAGCCATAAGGGCGTCACGCCAGTCCTCCTCCTCCAGGGGACCCAACCATCCCTCCCAGTGGGTCCTGAGCGGATCGAGTGTTGTCGGGCCATTAGTGACAAGGGTGCGATATATCCGGGACACCCCACCCCTCCCCAGGTTCCCCATCATGACCTGATCTTCTAATGGGCTGAATTCGGGGAGCGACGTGCCTGTTAAGATGTGTGCGTTAAGGGCATGACGGAGCTGCAGATATTTGTAAAATTGTGAGGTGTGGAGGGTGTAGTACTCCTGTAGGTCCTGGAACGCCCTAATGTGGTCGCCCACCCATATGTTGCCTAGCAGTGATATGCCTACGTAGTCCCATTGTCTGAACCCCGTGAGTGCCGCCACTTCTCTTAACCACATGCTTTGCCAGAGAGGTGTGTGTGTTGGCTCAGTTGTTTGTCCCAACGTGTGTGCCTCAGGGCCGTGCGCCATGCCACCAGGACCGCTCTGGTTATCGGCGGTATCGCTTTAGGTATTGGGCTCCCGTATAAGTATGCTTGTATTTGGGGGAACTCCATATCCTTGAGCTCCGTTTTAAGGGCCGGGTCAGACCAGCCCCAGGTGAACCAGTCTTGAATTACAAGGAGCCGAGTGGCTAGGTAGTATAGGTGGAGATCGGTCATACCCATGCCTCTGTCAAAGGGTGGGATCCTGCATCGGGCGAGGGCGATACGCGGTCTCGCCCCTCCCCACAGAAACCTTGTGGTCACACTGTCAATCTCCTTAAACCAGCTGCGTGGGAAGTGGAAAGTGGTATTCTGAATGATGTATAAGAAGCGCGGGAGGATCATCATTTTGAACACCACTCTCGCGAGTGGGTTAAGTGGTAAGGTTTGCCAGCGCTTGAGATCGTCCTTGGCTTTTTTGACCAGTGGGGTAATGTTTAATGCCCATTCCAACTCGGGAAGCAGAGCAACCCATATCCCTAAGTATTTGAATGACTGTCGCCTGATGGGGATGGTTGATTGCCAGTCAAAGCATTCCCTAGAGAGGTGGAGGGGCACCAGGGTTGATTTTGTCGGGTTGAGCCGGAGGCCCGAGACATTCTCGAAGGCTTGGAGTGCCCTGTGGCACCTAGGAACAGAGCTGGCTGGGTCTGCCAGGAAGAGCAGGACATCGTCCGCGTACAAACCGATTTTATCGGTGTGGTGGCTCCCCCAAGCCCAGCCTTGGATCAGGTGATCAGACCGAATAAGGCAGGCAAAGGGCTCCATTGCCAACGCAAATAGAAGGGGCGAGAGGGGACACCCCTGCCTTGTGCCTCTCTGAATCGGTAAAGCCTCTGAAAGTGCTCCATTGGTAAGTACTCTGGCTCTGGGGTTAGAATAGAGGACTTGGACAAGGCGTCAGAATTGTTGTCCGAGGCCCATCATCTGCAAGAACGCCAGTCTACCGTGTCGAAAGCTTTTTCAAAATCGACAAGGAGCGCTAGGCAGGGTGTAAGGAGCTGGCGGTGAGCAAGGGCCAGATGGAGGCGCCTTAGGCAGTGTCTGGTGCTACGTGCTGGCATGAAGCCGCACTGTTCTGGGTGAACCAACTTGTGTAGAAGGGGACGGAGCCGCTGGGCTAGGATCGTGGCATATATTTTTATCTCTGTATTAATTAATGAAATTGGGCGGTAGTGCGCGCGAGCTGGGGAGGGCGGCTGGGTCTTGGGAATTACTACAATGGTCGCCACGTCAGTCTCGGGGGGGGGGGAGGGGAGAAGGAACCAACCTCAGCAACATGCTGGTAGAGGTCTATGAGGTGGGGAACCATCATATAATGATTTAATGGTCTGAGATCGAGAATGAGCTGTAGGATCCATCTTTTTTGGGGATAAGGAAGTATAGTGAATATACTCCTGTTCCCTGAAATTGCTGTGGGACTGGTTCTATTGCTCCCTTTTGTAATAGAGCTGTTATCTCTTTTTGCCGGAGGATTTGATGTTGTGTAGATAATTTGTGTTTGCGAGGTGGGATACTTGGAGGAGTTGTTATGAGCTCCAGACAATAACCATGTTGGATAATGTCCAGGACCCATTGGTCGGTTGTGATCGATTTCCAATTGTTGAGAAACTGTTGCAGACGACCCCCAACAGGTGCTATGTGTTTTGGGGGAATGGTAAGGAAGTAATTGCTTGCTATTGGCATTTGAGGAACCGGTATGGTTTCCTTTGCCTATTCCTTTACAATTGTTTCCTCTTTAAGAACCTCTGTGGAATGTTCTTGGTGTAGACGTTTGTCCCTGATGTTTGTATTGTGACCCGGAGCCAACTGTGGTAGCTGTTTTGGCACCTTGTTTATAAGTGGGGCTACGAAAAGAAGCACGATAGGTGTTAGTTTGTAGAGCTCCTACTGATTTTGCAACCTCAGTGTCCTTTTTCATTTTTTCAAGGGATGTGTCCACTTGAGGTCCAAAAACAAGTTCTTTATCGAACGGGGGATTTAGTATGCCTTGCTGTACTTTAGGCTTAAACCCCGATACCCTTAACCATGCGTGCCTGCGTATAAGGATACTGGTGTTAATAACCCTAGCCGCAGTGTCGGCTGCATCAAGTGCAAATTTAATAGAATTGTTGGTAATAAGTACCTTCATTTACTATTGCTTGACCCTTTTTTCTATGCTCCTCTGGGAGGTTTTGGAGGAGCCCCTCCATTACGTCCCAGTGGGCCCTATCATACCTCGCTAACAAAGCCTGGACATACGCCCATGATTAGCTGCTTGTGCCACAACTCTTACCACAGCATCTATGAGCTTGGACTATTTTTCTGGAGGTGGTGCATCTCCAGCTGTTTGGGAGTTAGCTCTTTTCCTTGCGTTTGACACCACTAAAGAGGCTGGGGTTAGTTGAAAAATGGGGTCTGATGGTGCTGCCTTGTACTTTGTGTCAATGTGTGGAGTAATTATCCTTGCTTTGACTGAATCTTTAAAAATGTTGTCGAATGATGTGTCATACCTTCAAGTCATGGTAAGTATTGTGCCCCTCAGTGCATTAGACGAAGTCTCAAACAGAAAATCCTCCTCTATCGAGTCTTTATATAGAGGTACTTGATGGAATGCAGCTGCACGTGCTATAAGGTCCTGATAAGCAGAATCATCATCAGGTGGTGATGGGCGAGTGGGATATAAATCAGGGTCAGCGTCTGCTTGAAGCTCAATATTGTAATCATACCAAGGATCCCCTGGTTGTGTATCTGGGGAGTCTTGGTCTTCCTCTACTATAGAGGGGATATGTTACCTGCCTCAGACAAATCTGGTAAGTGAGATGGTGGAGTAGGTGGTGGAGGAGGTGTTTGTGGTATTGGTGAAGTGGGAATAGGAATGTGAAATGGACTAGTTGCAGTATCCTTGCTCTCTTCACAGGTTGAACAGGAATGTTCAATGCCTCTTCAAAACTCAACTGCATTTTAGAAGTGTGTTGTTTTGGTTGTTGTATCATTTTTTCTTAGTCCCAGGCTGAATTTGCAATCTTTTGTGTTTCAGATCGAGCTTTTGGTGAAATGAGAATTGGCACTGGAGGAGATTTCAGACCGAAAATGAAGCATTTTGGTGGTGGAAGCTTTGTTTTCGATGAGGGAATATTCGGTTTCCGAAACATGGTCTTTTTTTCAGTGCAGAGACCTAAGATCGAGGTGTTGCGGCTTGGTTGGAAATGAGGTGGAGGCCCCTGCTGTAGGCCAAACATTTGGAGCTGAGCCAGAGTGTGTGATTTCCGAGTCATGTTTTCGGTGTGCGCCATGGCTTGTCTGCAGTGATGGACCGTGAGCAGGTTTTTCGGTGGAAACCGATGGCTTGGGTTTAGGGTCAGGGGTAGAAGTACTCACTGTACGTTGTTGCTGCGCTGGCTGAAGAATGGTCGAGTCAGACTCGGAATCATGGATGGAAAGTGATTCCTCCTGCGCAGCTGAAGCTTCTTCCTCCTCATCTTGTCGACAGAAGTTGTCCGGGACATCACTCGCTTGTTTGCGCTGCATTTCCTGTCGTCTCGCACGTCAGTCCCGAAGAGTCTTTTTAGACAGAAAGGATTTGCAGGCCTCACAGGTGTCTTCTCGAAGCTTCAGCGAGAGGCATAAGTTACAAACGGGATGTTGGTCAGTGTGAGGATATCTGGAGTGACACTTCGGACAGAAACGGAACGGAGCGCGTTCCATTAGCCCGTCATTCTCAGAGTGTTGGAAATTGAGAAGTTTTGCCCGTCCAGGCGCGGCCCGTGGGCTGAGGAAGCAAACCGTAGACCCGCTACGGAAAGGGCGTATGGGGCTCGATAGTATACAGATCGAAAGATATTAAGGGACCAAAGTGAGCCCGAGGGAGTCTCGAACCGGAGCGTGAGATACTACATTCGAACTCGTGGGTGGAAAAAAAACAATCTGAAGATGGCGTCGCTGACAATGCACAATATTACCAAGAGGAGGAGTCACACAGCCTCGTGACTCGAAGAAAACTTCTTGGAACAAAAACAACTTGTAATCATCCGAGCCCAACACTAGATGGCGGACTTATCAAAGCATGTGTATCTACAGCACACATGCCTCCAACATGTAGTTTTATTTAACCCCTTCCGTCCGTCGGACGGCTGGGAGCCATCCGACGTCACGGTGGGCGTGTGCGTCGGACGGCTCCCAGCCGTCCTAGCACCCACCCACGGGGGAAGCGCTGGCGCTCCCCCCCGTGGGCCGCCCTCCTACGTGCCTCTACCGGGGAAGCCCTTCCCCTGCCTCCCCCCCTCCTCGTCATCAATGACGTCAGCGCGCGAGGCGCGCTGACGTCATTGGAGGTTTCCCTTTTGTTTCCCAACGCGCTGGAAGCCATTTGCTTCCATCGCGTCGGGGAACAAAGGTGAGTTTTGGCTCTGGGGAGGGGGGGATTTAAACAAAAGAGGCATCGGGGGAAAGGAAAGGGTTTTCCTTTCCCCCGATGACTCTTTTGTGCATTCCTGCTGCACGATCGTGCAGCAGGAATGCCCACTAGCGCCAGGGATTTTTTTTTGTTTTGTTATTTAATGCCTGCAACAGCTTGCGGGGACCGGCCCCTTAGGCAAGGGTCGCTCCCCTCTTGGGGCCCATATGTTTTGGCGGTCTGCCCCCCTGGGGGGGGCAGATCTCGGCAATATTTTAAAATTTAAAGCCCACTAGACCACCAGGGACAAACTGTGGGGAGTGGCCCCTTGGGCAAGGGTCACTCCCCATTAGGGGCAATGTTTTTTTAAATATAAATGCCTAAACAGCGTGCGGGGAGCGGCCCCTTAGGCAAGGGTCGCTCCCCTTTCGGGGCCCATATGTTTTGGCGGTCTGCCCCCCTGCGGGGGCAGATCTCGCCAATAATTTCAAATTTAAAAGCCCACTAGACCACCAGGGACTAACTGTGGGGAGTCGCCCCTTGGGTAAGGGTCGCTCCCCACTGGGGCAATGTTTTTGGCTGTCTGGGGGGGCAGATTTCGCCATGCAATTTTGTTTGAGATGCCCACTAGACCACCAGGGACTAACTGGGGGCAGATCTCGCCACTTAATTTAATTTTAAAAGCCCACTAGACCACCAGGGACTAACTGTGGGGAGTGGCCCCTTGGGCAAGGGTCACTCCCTATTGGGGGCAATGTTTTTGGCTGTCTGCCCCCCTGGGGGGGGCAGATCTCACCATGTAATGTTATTTTAGATGCCCACTAGACCACCAGGGACTAACTGTGGGGAGTGGCCCCTTGGGCAAGGGTCACTCCCCATTGGGGGCAATGTTTTTTTGTTATTTAAATGCCTGCAACAGCTTGCGGGGAGCGGCCCCTTAGGCAAGGGTCGCTCCCTTTTGGGACCCATATGTTTTGGCGGTCTGCCCCCTTGGGAGGCAGATCTCGCCAATAATTTAAAATTTAAAAGCCCACTAGACCACCAGGGGCTAACTGGGGAGTGGCCCCTTGGGCAAGGGTCACTCCCCATTGGGGGCAATGTTTTTTTGTTATTTAAATGCCTGCAACAGCGTGCGGGGAGCGGCCCCCTTAGGCAAGGGTCGCTCCCCTTTCGGGGCCCATATGTTTTGGTGGTCTGCCCCCCTGCGGGGGCAGATCTCGCCAATAATTTCAAATTTAAAAGCCCACTAGACCACCAGGGACAAACTGTGGGGAGTGGCCCCTTGGGCAAGGGTCACTCCCCACTGGGGCAATGTTTTTGGCTGTCTGCCCCCCTGGGGCGGGCAGATTTCGCCATGCAATTTTGTTTGAGATGCCCACTAGACCACCAGGGACTAACTGGGGGCAGATCTCGCCACTTAATTTAATTTTAAAAGCCCCCTAGACCACCAGGGACTAACTGTGGGGAGTGGCCCCTTGGGCAAGGGTCACTCCCTATTTTGGGCAATGTTTTTGGCTGTCTGCCCCCCTGGGGGGGCAGATCTCGCCATGTAATGTTATTTTAGATGCCCACTAGACCACCAGGGACTAACTGTGGGGAGTGGCCCCTTGGGCAAGGGTTGCTCCCCTTTACGGGGGTGAATATTTTATTTATACTCTTAGGCCCACCTATCCCTTAGCTTGGCTGGTGCATATTTGCATATGTGATTGTAATGTTTTTTTCTCCTTTTTATTCTAGTGTAAAGCTTTTGATTCTGGTTTGCGGTTTCGGCAGTGGTTCTGCAGTTTTGCGTAGTTGCATTTATTTGGTAAGAAAAACATTTTTGTTGTGTTTACTCCAAATGAGTATTATTGTCATGCATGAATGAATTTTTTTGTAAGGGGTGCGAAAATGGCAGCTTATTTAGTTAGTGTTTTGAGCATGAAATTCTTTGCGATGTGTTTTGCATTGTCTTATATGTAATTTTCTTTTTTCTTTTTCATTTTTAGTGGGATATTGTTGATCCTTACTGTGTCTGTGCAGAGTAGGTGGTGGTGAGTCTAGCTGCTTCTGGCAAGTGAGTGGTATAGTTTTGGAGTATATAGGTCTTTGTGATAGACGCATTTTGTTTATTACTTATTTTACAAAGTGTTTGATGTTGTTGACTTATTTGACCAGTTACCTTTATTAGTAAGGATTATGGCTAGCCTTAGAATTACTGCTCAGCAGGTGGTTGGTATGCTTTTTGAATCTTCCTCTGACCATGATTATGAGACTGACAGAGTCTGAGGGAGAGGAGGGAGGGGAAGATTCAGGCAGTGAGTTCTCTCTCCACTTGGAATCATCGGATGATGAAGCTACTCTCAGTGCGGATGAAGCTACTCTCAGTGCAGATGTAGTGCCTGTTTTAGAGGAGGGCACTGATGTGTCGGTGGTGCAAGAGGCATCTGGATTGCAGCCTGGGGCTGTAAGGCTTCCCATTGGTAGTGCTGGACTCTGGGTTGATCCAAACATGGTGCAGCCGCTGTTGCCTGCCTTTAGTGGTGATGCAGGGTGTAGAGTGAATTGTGAATTTTTTTTGCCTATACAGTTTTTTCAGTTGTTTATGGATGATGTATTTTTGGCTGAGATAGTTGAGCAGACTAATTTGTATGCAGAACAGTATTTGAGGGACAACAGTGCCGGACTTAGGCCCCGCTCTAGAGCTACCCGGTGGACTCCCACAAATCTGGATGAGATGAAGAAGTTTTTGGGTTTGACTTTTTTGATGGGCTTGATAAGGAAGCCGTCCCTGGCTTCATATTGGTCTACCAGTCCCTTGATGGCAACGGCCATATTTCCTGCAATTATGAGTCGTGATCGGTATTTACTTTTGCTTCGGATGCTGCATTTTGTTGATAATGCTTTGGCACGAGATCACCCCGACTGTGACCGTCTTTTTAAGATTCGGCCTGTTCTTGATCACTTTGTAGATCGATTTTCAGAGATCTATACTCCAGGCAAAGAAATATCTATTGATGAGTCTTTGGTCCTTTTCAAGGGCCGTTTGGTTTTTAGGCAGTACATTCCTAGCAAGAGGGCACGTTATGGAATTAAGCTGTATATGTTGTTTGAGAGTAGGACAGGATATGTCTTTAAGTTCCGGGTGTACACTGGTAAGGATTCCACTATTGACCCCCCTGGTTGTCCGTCCAATTAGTAGGAGTTTCAGAGAAAATTGTGTGGGAACTTGCTAGAGGACTGTTTAACAGAGGTCACCATTTGTACCTTGATAACTTCTACACTGCTGTGCCATTGTTTAAGGAATTGTTTAAAGTGGACACTTTTGCTTGTGGCACAATCCGCTCTAACCGTAAAGGTTACCCAAAAGAGCTTGTTTGCAAAAAGCTTCAGAGGGGACAGTGCAGTGCCTTGCGTAGTGAGGAACTGCTAGCTGTGAAATTTGTGGACAGGAGGGATGTGTACATGCTGACTACCATCCATGATGAGAGTACTTCACCTGTGGCTGTTTGGGGTCAGATTGCTGAAGTGCGCAAACCTGTGTGCATTGTAGACTACAATAAGCACATGGGTGGTGTCGATAGAGTAGATCAGAGGTTGGAACCTTACACTGCTGTTCGTAAGGCTTACACTTGGTATAAGAAGTTGGCCATCCATCTCTTCAATTTAGCAACTTTTAATGCTTTTGTTGTGATCAAGGAGTGTTCTCCTGCGTCAGAGATGACTTTTGTTCAGTTTCAGGAGTCTGTGATTAGCAGCCTTGTTGTTGTGGAACAGGCAAGTGTTCCTAGAGTTGGAGTGGTGGAGGATGTGGCTAGATTGAAAGAGCGCCACTTTCCCGATTTAATTCCTCCCACGCCCAAAAAAACCAATCCCTGTAAGAGATGTAGAGTCTGTTTGCGAAGAGGTATGCGGAAGGAGAGTCGTATGCACTGTGCCGATTGTCCTTCTAATCCTGGGCTGTGTGCGCCCACATGTTTCAGATTGTATCACACTCGAAAGAGTTTTTGGGAGCAACCGTGAGTCTAATAGTGTACTGCCTGGTCTGTATGGTTTTATATAGTTGTTGTTTAGTTTCACTGTTGGCATTAGAATGATGTCTTTAGTTACTGCTGTTGTTTTTGTAGTTATAGTTTTGTATCTAGTTGCAATTTGTTTGTGTTTTTATTCTTGTTAAAAAAAATTGATGACGGTGTGCGTGGACTGGCGCTTGGCTGACTGTGCGTGGACTGACGCTTGGCTGGCAGTGTGCGTGGACTGGCGCTTGGCTGGCGGTGTGCGTGGGCTGGCGCTTGGCTGGCGGTATGCGTGGGCTGGCGCTTGGCTGGCGGTATGCGTGGGCTGGCGCTTGGCTGGCGGTATGCGTGGGCTGGTGCTTGGCTGGCGGTATGCGTGGGCTGGTGCTTGGCTGGCGGTATGCGTGGGCTGGTGCTTGGCTGGCGGTATGCGTGGGCTGGTGCTTGGCTGGCGGTATGCGTGGGCTGGTGCTTGGCTGGCGGTGTGCGTGGGCTGGTGCTTGGCTGGCGGTGTGCGTGGGCTGGTGCTTGGCTGGCGGTGTGCGTGGGCTGGTGCTTGGCTGGCGGTGTGCGTGGGCTGGTGCTTGGCTGGCGGTGTGCGTGGGCTGGTGCTTGGCTGGCGGTGTGCATGGGCTGGAGCTTGGCTGGCGGTGTGAGTGGACTGGAGCTTGGCTGGCGGTGTGAGTGGACTGGAGCTTGGCTGGCGGTGTGAGTGGACTGGTGCTTGGCTGGCGGTGTGAGTGGACTGGTGCTTGGCTGGCGGTGTGAGTGGACTGGTGCTTGGCTGGCGGTGTGCGTGGACTGGTGCTTGGCTGGCGGTGTGCGTGGACTGGTGCTTGGCTGGCGGTGTGCGTGGACTGGTGCTTGGCTGGCGGTGTGCGTGGACTGGCGCTTGGCTGGCGGTGTGCGTGGACTGGCGCTTGGCTGGCGTGCGTGGACTGGCGCTTGGCTGGCGTGCGTGGACTGGCGCTTGGCTGGCGTGCGTGGACTGGCGCTTGGCTGGCGGTGTGCGTGGACTGGCGCTTGGCTGGCGGTGTGCGTGGACTGGCGCTTGGCTGGCGGTGTGCGTGGACTGGCGCTTGGCTGGCGGTGTGCGTGGACTGGCGCTTGGCTGGCGGTGTGCGTGGACGGGCGCTTGGCTGGCGGTGTGCGTGGACGGGCGCTTGGCTGGCGGTGTGCGTGGACGGGCGCTTGGCTGGCGGTGTGCGAGTAGTGACTTGCTGCTGGTCACTACACACACTGCTAGCCAAACGCCACTCCATGCAATCCGTGAGCTGGTGTGGTTGCTGTGTCAGGAATGTGGGCGTGTGAAAGTGATGGGCCCTTCAATGGCGCTGTCTGCTTGTGTGAGTGTTGTAATGTGCTGGGCCCGCGGCTGGCGGTGTGAATGGTTTTGTATGTGTCACATGTATGAAAGGTGTATGAATGGCCTGTAAAGAGGTTGGTGCCTTGTCGTGGCTTTACAGCTCACGAGCTGTGAGTCAATGGTTCAGTTTCTCGTCCTTTCAATTATTAACAGTGCATTTCTTTTTGTGAAATCTCTGGTTAATACAACTATATATACTGAACCATCACTCACCCTCGTGCCAAATCCAACCAGTATGTATGTGTGCTTGAGGAATAGGTGGTTGTGTAGAAAAAATGTTCTTTTCTGTTTTTGTCAAGCAGGGTGTACCTTGTCCCTTTTGTGAATGTTGTAATGTGTTGGTTTTGTGCCTGGTGGTGTGAATAGTCTTGTGTGTATCATGTATGAAAGGTGTGTGAATGGCCTGTAAAGCGGTTGGTGCCTTGACGTGGCTTTACAGCTCACGAGCTGCGAGTCATTGGTTCAGTTTTTGTCCTTTCAATTGACAGTGCATTTCATTTTTGTGAAATCTCTTGTTAATAAAATTTTATATACTGAACCATCACTCGCCCTCGTGCCAAATCCAACCAGTATGTGTGTGTGTGCTTGAGGAATAGATGGCTGTGCAGTAATCTTTGTCTTTTTTGTCTCACTGCCAAGGTGTACATTTCATCTAAGAATAACCTACCAACTGTAGATTTTGTCGTAAACTAAACACCCATGGGAGTACATGGTGATGTCTCTTGTGGATCCCAACATGTTATCTTACCCACAATGTCCTGCAAACCTCAAAATGCGACTGACATTTTCCTTGCATTATTGTGCTCAAATTTTCACGCTGCATAAAGTAACACCAAATTTCCAACCCCCCAGCATTTCTCCAAGTATCCCAATAGAAATGGTACCTCACTTGTATGGGTGGGCCAAGTACCCGCGGCAGGGAAGGGCCCAAAACCTATTGATGCAACATCAAAATTACCTATCACAAACCAACCTGGTTTTGCAAGGGGGGGTCCCATGAGTTTTTGGCCCTGGGTTCGGCGGCCATCTAGGGAAACCTACCAAACCCACACATTTCTGGAAACTGGACACCCGGGGGAGTCCAGCGAGGTATGGCTTGCGTGGGTCCCCCAACATTCTCCTACCCAGAATACCCTGCAAACCTCCAATTTCGCTGAAAAAAAATCACTTCTCACATTTCTGTGTGGGAAAGTTGTGGAATCTGCGTGGATCCACAAATTTCCTCCCACCCAGCGTTCCCCCCAGGTCTCCCGATAAAAATGGTACCTCACTTGCGTGGGTGGGTCAACGACCCGCGGCAGGCAAGGGCCCAAAACCTATTGAGGCGACATCAAAATTACCCGTCACAAACCAACCTGGTTTTGCAAGGGGGGGTCCCATGAGTTTTTGGCCCTGGGCTCGGCGGCCATCTAGGGAAACCTACCAAACCCACACATTTCTGGAAACTAGACACCTGGGGGAGTCCAGCGAGGTATGGCTTGCGTGGGTCCCCCAACATTCTCCTACCCAGAATCCCCTGCAAACCTCAAATTTCGCTGAAAAAAAAAAAAATCACTTTTTTCTCAAATTTCTGTGTGGGAAAGTACTGGAATCTGCGTGGATCCAAAAATGTCCTCCCACCTAGCGTTCCCCCAGGTCTCCCGATAAAAATGGTACCTCACTTGCGTGGGTAGGCATAGTGGCTGCAACAGGAAATGGCCCAAATCGTACTGTGGAGAGTTCAAAATTACCTATAAGAAAACAACCTGGTTTTGGGGGGGGGGGGGGCACCTGAGATTTTGGCCCCAGGCTCGGCGGACATCTTGGGAAAGTACCAAACCCAAACATTTCTGAAAACTAGACACCCGGGGGAGTCCAATGAGGTATGGCTTGCGTGGATCCCCCAACGTTTTCCTACCCAGAATGCCAGGCAAACCTCAAATTTATGAAAAACCCCACATTTTCCACATATTTTTGTGTGGAATCACCGTGCCCGCAAAAATGTCCTACCCCACAGCGTTCTCCTTAGTGTTCCGAGTACAATGATACCTCACTTGTGTGGCTGTCCAATGCAGAATTGGCTAAAAACTTTTTTTTTTTTTTAATGTAGCGCTTAGAATTCTTGTTGCTATACCCTTATTCCCTATGTTTTGGGCTCTTCCCAGTCACAGGCCCTTGCCCCACCCACACAAGTGAGGTATCATTTTACTCGGGAGACTCAGGGGAACGCTGTGGGGTAGGACATTTGTGCCGGCACGGTGATTCCACTCAAAAATATGTGGAAAATGTGTTTTTTTCAGCTAAATGAGGTTTGCCTGGCATTCCGGGTAGGAAAACGTTGGGGGATCCACCCAAGCCATACCTCATTGCACTCCCCCGGGTGTCTAGTTTTCAGAAATGTTTGGGTTTGGTACTTTCCCAAGATGGCCACCGAGCCTGGGGCCAAAATCTCAGGTGCCCCCCCCAAAACCAGGTTGTTTTCTTATAGGTAATTTTGAACTCTCCACAGTACGATTTGGGCCATTTCCTGTTGCAGCCACTATGCCTACCCACGCAAGTGAGGTACCATTTTTATCGGGAGACCTGGGGGGAACGCTGGGTGGGAGGAAATTTGTGGATCCACGCAGATTCCAGAACTTTCCACCACAGAAATTTGAGAAAAAAGTGATTTTTTTCAGCGAAATTTGAGGTTTGCAGGGGATTCTGGGTAGGAGAGTGTTGGGGGACCCACGCAAGCCATACCTCGCTGGACTCTCCCGGGTGTCTAGTTTCCAGAAATGTGTGGGTTTGGTAGGTTTCCCTAGATGGCTGCCAAGCCCAGGGCCAAAAACTCATGGGACCCCCCTTGCAAAACCAGGTTGGTTTGTGACATGTAATTTTGATGTCGCCTCAATAGGTTTTGGGCCCTTGCCTGCCGCGGGTCCTTGACCCACCCACGCAAGTGAGGTACCATTTTTATCGGGAGACCTGGGGGAACGCTGAGTGGGAGGAAATTTGTGGATCCACGCAGATTCCAGAACTTTCCACCACAGAAATGTGAGGAAAATGTTTTTTTTTTTTACAATTTAGGTTTGCAAGGGATTCTGGGTAACAGAACCTGGTGAGAGCCAGTCAAGTCACCCCATCCTGGATTGCCCTGGGTGTCTAGTTTTAAAAAATGTATAGGTTTGCTAGGTTTCCCTAGGTGCCGGCAGAGCTAGGGTTCAAAAACTACAGGTAGGCACTTTGCCAAAAAAGGGTCATTTTTCGCTGTGAAATTGTGGTGTGTCCAAGTTGCGTTTTGCGCCGTTTCATGTTGCGGGCACTAGGCCTACCAACGCAAGTGAGGTACCATTTTTCTCGGAAGACTTTGGGGAACGCGGGGTGGTTGGAAATTTGTGGATCCACGCAGATTCCAGAACTTTCCACCACAGAAATGTGAGGAAAATGTGTTTTTTTTGACAATTTTTTAGGTTTGCAAGGGACTCTGGGTAACAGAACCTGGTGGGAGCCAGTCAAGTCACCCAATCCTGGATTCTCCTGGGTGTCTAGTTTTCAAAAATGTATAGGTTTGCTAGGTTTCCCTAGGTGCCGGCAGAGCTAGGGTTAAAAAACGACAGCTAGGCACTTTGCAAAAAAAGGGTAATTTTTCATTGTGAAAATGTGGTGTGTTCACGTTGCGTTTTGAGCCGTTTTCTGTCGTGGGCACTATGCCTACCCACACAAGTGAGGTACCATTTTTATCGGGAGACTTAGGGTAATTCAGATTTGTAAAGCAACTGTTATTACCTATTGACTTTCAATGCATTTCTGCCTTCCAAATGAAAAACAATATGTAAAAAAGAAGTAATTTTGAAAAATGCCCGATAATTCTCATGCTAGTATGAGTATTCCCAATTTCGGAAATGTGCAAATATCTACTGTTTCTAAACTCTATATTTTGTTCCCATTTCAGAAATACATAGGTGCCTTTCATACCGATTTTTCCATGTATACATTTTTCCAGAATAATTGCTATACACCCGGTACATAATAAAAAACCATTGCAAGTCGCTGCTCAGTTTTTGGCTCTGGGTTCGTCGGGTTCTTGGTGAACCTACAAGTCCTATATATCGCCACAACCAGGAAGGTCCCACGGATGTAACGGTATATTGCTTTCAAAGAGCTGTCATAATTAGAAGAAGTTACAGGTGAAAACGTTAACACAAAAGGCTGTTTTTTTCAACTAATTTTCCATTTTTCCTATATTTAACTGTTAGTTTCTATACAGAAACCTTGAAGGATCTACACAAATGACCCCTTGCTGAATTCAGAATTTTGTCTACTTTACTAAAATGTATAGCTTTCCAGGATCCATTATTGCTTTCATACCCATTTCTACCATTAACTGGAAGGAGGTTGAAAGCACAAAAAATAGCAAAAATAGGCTATGTCCCAGAAAAATGCCAAAACTGTGTAAAAAATGTTGGTTTGCTGACAAAAGTCTGTCATTCCCTAAAAGCTGGGAAAATGGTGATTTCAGCCCCACAAACCCTTTTTTGATACCATTTGCAGGAAAAAACCCAGATGCTTTCATTTGCAGCCCTTTTTTCCCATTTTTCCCAAAAAACACCAAAATTTAGCTGTATTTTGGCTAATTTCTGGGTCCCCTCCAGGGGAATCCACAAACCCTGGGTACCTTTAGAATCCCCATGATGTTGGAAGAAAAGGACGCAAATTTGGCGTGGATACCTTATGTGGTCAAAAAGTTACAGGGGCCTAAGCGCGAACTACCCCAAATAGCCAAAAAAAGGCTTAGCACAGGGGGGGGGGAAAGGCCTAGCAGCGAAGGGGTTAAATACTTGTGAAACATCAATGCCGTTTACATCAAACAGACTTTTACCTTTCAGTTCAGAACTGGGAGTACGTGGGGACCAGGGGAGCGGGGAGGAAAGTGACAACTTAGACCTAGTTGTTCAGGTTGTGCTGAACGAGGTCTCCTCACGCTTGTAAGCAGAACTAGTGGGCCTTGCTAATCACTCTACATTGCTTAGTACCAGATCAGAAAACCTAGCTTCAACTGCTTCAGAAAGAGGTATGTTCTAAGAAACAAACGCTGGCCTTGCATCCTTACCAAGCAGCAAAGTGAGATGTCATATTGACATGTAAATCAACAGGAATTTACTGGCTACGCCTTCCACATAGCTGATGCAGGCACAGTGCCAGCAGCAGAAATTTACCACTGAAACTGTGCACTTACTGAAGCAGTAAAAAGACAACAAAACTACCCACTGCAAAAACAAACATTTGCAGTGCTAAGTGAAAATACAATAATGAACCAGGGAGAAACAGCAATTAATTATAAAATCCAAACAGTGCACATTAAAACAAGTATGTAATTTATATAATGGCCCTAACGCTGCCAGCACCACAAATCCATGTTCCATTAAATCAGTGCCACACCCCATCAACGACATCACCAATGGTCACCGACACATTATCAATACGTCCAGAATGAACAAGTAGGCAAGACCTGGCAGGATACCAGAACTTGGGCCGACCTCAAGGGGCACAAATGTTTGGCTCCCTAGCTGAGAAAGTCAACATTCATCTCCAGGATAGTTACTTTAAACACTTTTACAGAAACAAAGGCCATTATCAACACTGCTCAGAGAGTCAATGAGAGTGTTCAAACCATGACCAGTTATCATAATAGTGTGTGTAACTTGTAGTGCCAAGGTAAACAGGCCAAATGCAACTAAAAAGCACATATCTTAAGAAGGAATAAAACCGTGCTAGTTTGTCATTAGTTGGTCTCCGTGTGTGATATGCTTGGTCAAAACATTTTTTTCATGCAGGCGAGTCAAATTTGCAATTTTCTCTCTGCTTGCCTTTACTTACAAATAGTGACACTTTACCGACGTGATCTCACTCTCCGCCAAACAGTATGTGTAGCCCCACTGAAATTTCGAAAAGCAAATACTAACACTGAAATTGATAAGTCACAGCCTGCATGTTAGGTTCAATTAAGAACTATTTCAGTGTCTATGACACCATCTGCAAAATGTACTGCAGGAGAAATTTATGATACAATTACCAAAGTGGCTATACTGGAATCACACTCATTCTGGTCGCATGCTCACCTTTTTTGGGGGTGGCGGCGGCTTCTGCTGGAATGCCAGTTTTACGGCTTCTGCTGCTGTTTCAGGCTCTTTATGAATGCTCTTTTTAGAGTCAGATTCTGACAGCACAACAAAAAAATGATGACATTTTTCACACTTCACGAAGCGGGTGGAGGCTGCAACAAAAGTAATTTGGATTATAATAATGATGTTTAGGCAATGCTGTCTTAGGTGAATTCAAGTTAGGAAAGCCAAAAAAAGGTAATTCCTTAAAAAATATGAAATATGTGAGCTACCAACAGTTCTGAGAAAACAGAGGATGAGCTATAGATCTAATTAGGTAGAAATAATAATCTGAAACTAGAGAGTCATAGGTGAGAAGATTGGAAAATTATTTAACTCAACACCAAATCACCATCATCGTAATTTTTACTAACTTCTTAAACACTTCAGAGTTCCATCTAAGTGAAGGATGTAAGAACGTTTTAACAGAATTCATTTATTTAAAATAACACCTCATATTCAAAGGCAACATTTTCTTTTCTCTCTTAATAAAAATGTACAATATATCAGAGGCCCCATCCATTATCGGAGCGACTGCCATTTTTCCTCTCCAGGGTCCCAGAAATTTTGCAGATGGTCCTTTAATTCACGCTCTTTTCTATGACACAGAACGTAAAATTAAAGGTGTGCTTAAATAAATCCAAACCTGTGTGTCAGGCAATTACCTAATGCTCACCCAACAAAGAACAAAATTCGTCCTCATCACGCCTACATAAACACATTTAATCTACTGTTGTTGGACAAACTGGGAGGAAACGATAATCACCTTTTGATGCAGTAAAATTCGGGATTTTACCCTACACCCAACTTTCGGGTTCAATTCCACACATCAACCATGTCAGTCAGTCATAAAACTTTATTCACATTATAAAATCATAAATGCACACAGCAAAGCACAAATTTTCATACATAAGAAAATATAATAGTGATTCAACAATTTCATGGCCATCCCATAAACAACAGTTAAGCATATCTTATCCTAGTGGAGAGTGCCCCTCTTTTTAATGCTTACGATAGCTTAACAAACTTCAAGGGACTCTAGTATAAAAACCGGATACTGTTTTCATGTTAACAACTAGTTATTCAGTCTCAGAAGGGGCAGTAATTGATTGAGTTTAAGATTTTATAAAAAGGACGGAAACAGTTGACTAAAAGTGCAATGTGCATCAGTGCAAGATGTTATCACAGAAATGTCATACATAATACAAAAATTACATTGGTAAGACAATGATTTCCTCAGTTTTCAAGGAACGGCACTTAACCATAACGCTTCTTAATAGAAAGGGCCCTTCTTATAAAGTTAACAATGGCATAACAGATTTCAGAGGATTCAAGGGAATGTAAAAATCTAAAGCCTTTTTGATATGAGCAAGGGCTATGTAATCTCAAGGGGGGGGAGCAAGAAAGTTGTTTTTGGGGTTTTATAAAGTGCACAGAAAAGTAAAAAGTGTAATGTAGATTGCTTCGGGGTATTATCACAATGGGATGGAGGAAAGTTGCCACCAAAAAATGTACAGTGGCCATGCGAAACCTATTCAAATAAAATCTATGCAAATAAAATCTATGCTGTGAATCTAAGATGAAAAACAAATAAAATTGTGTCTCTTGACTAAAGGAAACATCAACCATGTGAATTGGTCTGCTAATTGCTATGCCTACTTCAAGATACACGATAAAATATCGATCGAGGGGAGAGGAGTTGGCCTAACGGCTAGGGCGGTCGACCTCGAATCTGGGGAACTGGGTTCCAGTCTCGGCAATGACGCTGAACATCCTGTGATTCTGGGCAAATCACAATCTCCCCGTGCCTAGCAAAAATTAATGTGTCCTCATGTAATGTAACTGGTGCTATGTAAAGCGCTCTGATACCCGATTCGGGTCAAGTTCGCCTATATAAAACTCTGTAAAATAAAAAAAGATCTTGCTGGACCATCTGAAAACAGAAGAAACATTTAATAGTTTCAGGCTGAAATTTGCAAATGCTACTCTAGCAAGTATCCATCAATCCTCACTTGCTCCAGTCAAGGCTGTTTTACATTCTGAAGCCAGGCTTGCCACTGTCGCGAAAAAGTGAATCACATCACACATATCTCTACTGGATATCACTAATAGAAAGAATATATTTCAAATAAACTGCCTCATGTGAAGAACCATTTATAACAATAAACCCCGATATTTGGCCAAGATAATTGTCATTTAGTGAAATTTCTTATGGTAAATACAGAAGCTAAAAACCTCTCAGTTTTTTTACTGGTTCCACTACTAAACACCTGAAACTCGTTGCTTCTTGACAGGAGGGCTGGAATGTGTGTGGGAAGTGTGCTATGGTAATCCTAAATTTCTTCCATATCCAACACTAAAATCCACATGGCGACAGGCCCAGTTAACCACAATAAACCCAGAGACAGAAGTCTGGTAGCAACCATACAGTGGATGCACAAGACTTGTCTTGGCATCCTGTTCTCTCCCTTTCAAGTGTGCCCCAAGGGAAAATATATTAACCCAGAAGACCCGTCAAGCACAATTTGACACTTCAGGGGATTCCACACTGTAGTCTCAAAAAGGATGCCGACAGCCCCCGCCCTGCATGTTCAGAGGAGCCATCTCTGCCATTCAGGTCAGCCTATTGTTTATTCCTGGGGGGCATTTCACACATATACACACCTATTCCAGGCTAATTACTGGCAGGGAAAAGCTAGAGAGCTAATGCCAATAAGCCTTCATAAACTTTCGGTAAGGAAAAGGTAACTTTCTAAAATTTACTTTTCTTTAGCATTTATTTAAAAATCTGACTTCACTATTGATTTAGATTTTTAATAACTTAAAATAATTGTTTAATTATTTATCTTGCTGGTCTCATTCCAGAGATACAGTATTAGTATAGGACATAGGACAGCTAGGCCTGCCACTGTGAAAATAGCTTTTAGGTGCTAGTCACTGTAAGGATATGCTAACAAATTTCTACATGTCCTACGTTTAACCTCTTCCATGCTGAGGACGGAACAGTCCTCTGTACACAACCAGGAAATCCCTCTGGCATGGTGCGCTGACGTATTTACATTGGAAGTGAAACTCATTTCACTTTCACTGCTTTGGTGCTCGTGGAGCTAGTGGATCCCTGCTTGGAGATCGCTGAAGGAGGGCGATCCCCAAGCAGGGATCCACCCACTAGACACCAGGGAGGGGGAAGCGGCCCCGTGGGCAAGGGCCTTAGCTCCCTGCTTTAAATTATGGCCAGATTCAGTCCTTCTGCCCGCCGGGAAGCAGATGAGCCTAAAAATACCCCCCGATCTGCCCCTCTGGGGGTTGAGGGGGCAGAAAGCCCATTAGGCACGAGGGTTTATTAGATTTGTAATGCGTAGGGGTGGGGGCTGCCCAAAATGGGCGTGCCAATGCCCCCACCCCTAGACACAAATGGCAACAGTCTTTCTGCCCATCCCGGGGGAATACTAGGGCAATAGCCCCCGATCTGCTCCCCCAGGGACAATTATTTCATAGCGTACGGGTGGGGGCTGCCCAGAATGGGCATGCCAATGCCCCCACTCCTTCCAAAACAAATGGGCACAGTCTTTCTGCCCCTCCTCCAGGGGGGGCAGAAAGCACCTTAGGCACCAGGGATATGTTTATGGGAATGTCAGGGAGCGGCCCCTTAAAGCAAGGGTTGCACCCCTTTTTGTTTGTGCACACATTTTGGCCATTTCCGCCCCCTTTGGGGGCAGATATGCGATATTTTTAGGCTCATCTGCCTCCAAAGGGGGCAGAAAACTACTAGACACCAGCTAGCAGTCTGCGTGAACAGTCGCTTGGCTGGTGGTGTACGTGGACAGTCGCTTGGATGGCGGTGTGCGTGGACAGTCGCTTGGCTGGCGACGTGCGTGGATGGATGGCGCTTGGCTGGCGACGTGCGTGGATGGATGGCGCTTGGCTGGCGACGGCCGTGGATGGATGGCGCTTGGCTGGCGACGGCCGTGGATGGATGGCACTTGGCTGGCGACGGCCGTGGATGGATGGCGCTTGGCTGGCGACGGGCGTGGATGGATGGCGCTTGGCTGGCGACGTGCGTGGATGGCGCTTGGCTGGTGACGTGCGTGGATGGCGCTTGGCTGGCGACGTGCGTGGATGGCGCTTGGCTGGCGACGTGCGTGGATGGCGCTTGGCTGGCGACGTGCGTGGATGGCACTTGGCTGGCGACGTGCGTGGATGGCACTTGGCTGGCGACGTGCGTGGATGGCACTTGGCTGGCGACGTGCGTGGATGGCACTTGGCTGGCGACGTGCGTGGATGGCACTTGGCTGGCGACGTGCGTGGATGGCACTTGGCTGGCGACGTGCGTGGATGGCACTTGGCTGGCGACGTGCGTGGATGGCGCTTGGCTGGCGACGTGCGCGGATGGCGCTTGGCTGGCAGTGTGCGCGGACTGTTCCAATTTTTCTTTTAGCTACATTTGAGGTTTGCAGGGGATTCTGGGTAGGAAAACGTTGGGGTATCCACGCAAGCTACACCTCCCTGGACTCCCCCCGGGGTCTAGTTTTCAGAAATGTCTGGGTTCCTAGATGGCCGCTGAGCCCGGGACCAAAAACGCAGGTGATGCCCTTGGGAAACCAGGTCGTTTTGTGATAGATAATTTTGATGTCTCCACAATACGTTTTGGGCCCTTCCCTGTCGCAGGCACGTGGCCCACCCAACACAAGTAATGTACCATTTTTATCGGGAGACTTGGGGGAATGCTGGGTGGGTGAAGTTTGTGGCTCCCTACAGATTCCAGAACTTTTCATCACATTAATGTGAGGAAAATGTGTCTTTTTTAGACAACTTTTGAGGTGTGCAAGGGATTCTGGGTAACAGAGCCTGGTGAGACCCACAGAAATCACCCCATCCAGGATTCCCCCCCCCCCCAGAGTGTCTAGTTTTCAAAATAGTACAGGTTTGCTAGGTTTCCTTAGGTGCCGGTTGAGCTAGGGCCCAAAATCCACAGCTAGGCACATTGCGAAAAAAGGGTCAGTTTTCAGTGGAAAAATGTGATGTGTCCATGTTGCGTTTGGGCCATTTCCTGATGCAGGCACTAGGCCTACCCACACAAGTGAGGTACCATTTTTATCTGAAGACGTAGGGGAACACAGAATAGTAGAACAAGTGTTAATACCAACTGTCTTTCTATGCATTTCTGCCTTCCAAATGTAAGACAGTATGTAAAAAAAGAAGTCATTTTCAAAAATGCCCTCTAATTCACATGCTAGTATGGGTACTCACAAATTCAGAGATGTGCAAATAACCACTGCTTCTATACTCCATAATTTGTTCCCACTTCGGAAATACATAGGTTTCATTGATACCTATTTTTCACTCTTTATATTTTACCAAATGAATTGCTCTATACCCGGTACACAATGAAAAACCATTGTAAGGTGCAGCTCAGTTATTGCCTCTGGGTACCTCGGGTTCTTGATGAACCTACAATCTCTAAGTATCCCCGCAACCAGAAGGGTCCAGCAGATGTAACAGTATATTGCTTTCAAAAATCTGCCTTAGAAGAAGTTACAGGTGAAAACTTAAACACAAATGGCTGTTTTTTTCCCAACTCAATTTCAATATTGTTTTATTTCAACTGTTACTTTCTATAGGAAAACCTTGAATGATCTACACAAATTATGCCTTGCCTAATTCAGAATTTTGGCTACTTTTCAGAAATTTATAGCTTTCCGGGATCCATTATTGGTTTCACACTCATTTCTACTACTTACTGGAAGGAAGTTGAAAGCACAAAAATAGGAAAAATAGGAAAAATGGGCTATGTCCCAGTAAAATGCTAAAACTGTAGAAAATTTTGTTTTTTTGACAAAAGTATGCTTGTTCCTGAAAGCTGGGAAGATGGTGATTTTAGCACCACAAACCCTTCATTGACACCATTTGCAGGGGGGAAAAAAACAGATTCTTTCGTCTGCAGCACTTTTCCCCCCCCCAAAAACACAATTTACCTGTATTTTGGCTAATTTCTCAGTCCCCTCCAGGAGAATCCACAAAACCTGGATACCTTTAGAATCCTCAGCATGTTGGAAAAAGGACGCAAATTTGGTGTGATACCTTATGTGGACAAAAAGTTATGGGACCCTAAGGGCAAACTACCGCAAATAGCCAAAAAAAATCAGGCTTAGCAAGTTGGGGGGGGGAGGGGGGGGAGGCTAGCAGCGACAGAGTTAAAAATTATGCATCCCGACATCTGGGCTACAAGGCTACATAGGGGTCACGTAATATTTAAAGAGGAGATTTTGACCCGTCAAAGATGCTTATTTGACAAGTCGAAATGCAGTTTTTACACAGCTACAATGGTAGGCCTGAAGCCATATTTGCGCTGCCACTGTAGTGGATTGCACAATAGGTGCTGCAGTCCACTAGTGGCATTTAACTACCAGGCTGTAGGTGCATTTTGTACCATACACTAAGGACTTATAGCAAATTTAAATATACCTATTAGGAGTACGGCAATTCGACCATGTTAAAAGGGGCGATTTACTATTGGTTAGCAGGAGCAAAGTGAACAGAATTCTTAAGTCAGCAAAAATATAGATTCAAGCAACATGAGGGGAAAAAGTAGATTTCCTATAGTTATTCAATATTTTGCCTGTTAGAAGCACAGGAACAGTGGAGTATGAAAGGATAAAAAAAAAAAAAAGTTGGAGCTCTAGAAGACTCGCTTTTAAAGCAACTATGTTGAAGAGGGAAAGATTAATCTTTCGCTGAAACCTGAAAGCTTTTACTAATAAACTGACCACTAAGATCACCAGCTGCCTCATTTAGCACTGAAAGAGGTAATGGGGCTACAGTGGCGTAATGCAGTCATCCCTTGGCTTTATGCTGAAATGCCTCCCCCTCGGTGCCATAGGGGCCTGCGTTAATAGGGGATGGTTTTGCTCTTTGGTGGCCGCACCATTGAGCTGCCATTTGTGTAGGTTTTACATGCCACACTCTGATTTGCACAAGTTCTTTGTGAAAAAGTGCTGCCTTCACTCTCTAAAGTAGGTTGTGTAATGATGATGCGCACATCATATTTGTTAATACAGTCTGGTCACTACAAATTTTACTGCGAGTCATGGTGATGCACACACCTACTGTACTTGTAAATTTAAACTTGAACAAGATGGTTGGGAGCACGTAGATTGAGTGAGCACCCACTCCAATACAAGATCCAACGGGAATCCTGAGCAATGGCAACTTACAGTAAGCACTCAATGTTGTTATCAAAGCAAAATAGAGCTTTTAACATCAGTAAGGCGCTTGCAAGATGGCTGCTGTGATCAGTGACAAAGGCAAAGACATAGTAAAGATGAGACTGCTGGTGCATCAGCAACCGTCTGCTGAAACAGCAACATTCCTGGGCGGGTTCCTCAGCGACAAGGGACTAAGAACTGAAATTGAGATCAGCACACCATAGCAGGAGAGACCAGGGCGCTTGCTGAAACAATATGCCATGGGCTCAGTGAGGGAGAGTGTCACAGTGATCTGAAGTAGAGGGCACCAGATATGAGAAGCCTACTGGGTATAAGGAAGCCCAGCTGGGCAGAGATTGTAGAGCTGCTTAGCCCTTGTGTGATTACTTGTCAGTCTCATTCTCCCCTGCATAGCAAGCAACCTGAGGAGCCCTTGAGCGGGCACAACTGATGGGGCCCCTCGCTGCAGATGGAACCAGGTCTGACCCCCATATCTAAAAGGAAACACATCTGGTCGCAGACATCGCTGGTGGCATATGGGTCGTCACCATGAGCGAGGGCTCCGGTTCCCCCATCTCCCTGAAATGCATTGAAGCCACATCGGGTTGCACCCCCTAGTGTTATGAGCACTGTCATCTCTTCAAAAGGACCAAAAAAGGGCACCCGTAATTCTCCCCTCGCCTGGAGCACGGCAAACTGCACCCCTTTCGAGCTCTTCTCTTGGCTGTCCGAACTCTATGGCCTACAAATCACTCCCCCTCGGGCTCTGCCTCTTCGAGCTTGCACCTTCTGATCAGAAAGCTTGGACTTGTTCTAAACCTGCATTCCCCCCTCACCACACTGACACAGGCTCCAAGATATATGCAACAACCTGTCCACAATGGGGAGTGGTAAACCACATTGCGATCATGTAGTAGTGGACATGTAGTTGCAATTTTGTCACATGGTGCAAGCCAAGCTATAAAGGAGACAGCCTGCCCGAGAGTGTAGGGGTGCCATTTCTAAGGAATACATGGAAAGGTTCCTGGGTGAGATATGCACTGAGATTGACTCCATCAAAACAGAACTTAAGACATGCCTGCAGGAATTACGTGGGGAAATCTCTGAGCTCGGATCTAGAGTGGATGCCCTAGATTGCACCATTGATGTACATACAGAAGGAACTCCTCTGGTGTATAGTTCAGTCTCTAAAAGAACAAAATATATAGTTCCAAATGAAGTAAGAGAGCCTGGAAAGTAGTGCATTAACATACAAATCAGAGGAATCCCTAAAGACATGGAGGGCGACGATAATGGGATGTCACTCATGACCTTCTACAGTCTATTGAAGGTGAAGTGGATGCTCTCCCCAATCAGGCTTGATCATGTGCACAGGTTGGCTGCAGTTACATCCTGCTCCAAACAACATAGTGGATATTATCACAAGAGTCCACTAATTGGGCGAAACAGCAAACTCTTATGAAAGTCGCCAGGGAGAAAAGAACTCAACTTTAAGAACTCCCCAGTACAGCTGTACTAGGGCCTCTCCTTAGTACCTCTGAAGAAACGCAGAGACTTCTGCCCCAAAATGTTTTATGCAAACACCTCAACAGATACCAATGGGGTCATTTTTCAGTGGAAAGGAAAACAACAACTTCTCTGTTAACTCACAGATGCAAAATCGCTGCTGGATCAACCCATCAAGATCAACGAACCGGACACATCAGGCTGACAAGAGCTCCTCCCTGAATGGCAGACTATTCGACAACCCCCTGTTGGAAATGGCCCTTTTGCAGGGTAATCCCCAAACATTTTGCTTTTTCCGCCTATTTTTTCTGACCTGTTTTTGTTGGCTTTAGGACTCTGGGCACTTTACCACTGCTAATCAGTGCTAAAGTGCATATGCTCTCTGTGTAAATTGTGAACATAATTGGTTATCCATGATAGGCATATTTGATTTACTGGTAAGCCCCTAGTAAAGTGCACTGAGTGTGCCAGGGCCTGTAAATCAAATACTACTAGTGGGCCTGCAGCACTGATTGTGCCACCCACTAGTAGCCCTGAAAAGGTATCTCGGACCTGCCAGTGCAGTGTCTGGTCGCAGTTTTAAACTTCCATGTCGATCTGGCAAGTGCACACACTTGCCAGGCCATAACCTTCCCTTTTCTTACATGTAAGGCACCCCTCGGGTAGGACCAAGGTGCCCCCATGGGCAGGGTGCAGTGTATGAGAAAGGTAGGACATGTACTGGTGTGTGTGGCATGTTCTGATAGTGAAATACTGCCAATTGTTAGGACAGAATGGGAGATACTTTGTAACATCTTACAAGTATAACTTCCTATTGGGACAAGATAGAAGAATACAATTTAGGCTCTCTGAATCCAGAATTTAATAGCACATCTTTTAGTAAAGATGGTTTTAAAATTGCATGTTTGAAATTGCTACTTTTAGAAAGTAGGCATTTTCTTGTTTAACCATTCTGTGTGCCTCCGCCTGTTTGTGGATGGACTGTCTGGTTTTGGAGTGACAGGGTCTGGGGATGTGCATTTACTGTAGACAGCCACTGGGGGGTGGGGGGATTGAGGTGTGCCTGCCCTTCCTGAATGACTCGGAGCTGAGCTGAATAGAGCTTGGCTGCATTTAGAGTAGTGGGAGGAGTTTCCCTTGCACCTGAATAGGGCCGGTCTCCCTTGCACAATGCTGTATCCACCCCCCTGTGGTCATACTGCACCAGTGAGAACAAAACTGGTTTGAACTGGCCTCAGAGACCCTTGCACAAAGAAGAGCAAAGACAAAATGGGGGATAAGTAGTGGACCTTAAACCCCAGAACATTAGATTACTCCTGGAATCAAGAGGAACCTCTGCCAAGGAGAAGAGCTGTGAGGAGTACTGCCCCTTTTCTGTGTGTGCTTTGCTGGGTTGGTCTGCAGTTGCTGCTTTTGTCATGGAGAGGACAAAGGACTGGACTTTGCTGTGTATCCTGCTTGTAAAGTTTCTCCAAGGGCTTGTGTGTGCTTGCCGCCTGTTAAGAAGTCTCAGGGACACAAAAGACTTCCTGCAACTCTGCTGGACTCTGCCATCTGTGAGTCCTACCCTTGCCAGAGGTGCATCCTTCCAGTTACAGGGTCTGAGAGGTGGGTTTTGCAGCTAATCTCTGCAAGACCTGGCATCAAACATCGCAAAACCATGCAAAGCCTCTCGGAACAGACGCCGGATGACGCAAAGCCTTGCGGAGTCCCGCCAAACAGCTAAAAGCCTCTCGGAACCGACACCGTGCAACGTAAAGCCTCTCCGAGTCTCGCCAAGTGACGCTAAGCCTCATCGCGCAGCCCCCAGCACCGACGCCGGATGCGCAAAGCCTTGCAAAACTACGCATCACCTCTGGTGTGTCACGCATCGCACCTGTGCGCCAAGTTTTTCCACGCATCATCCGCAGACCAGAATCGTCTTGGATTTCGACGCCTCACTTTTTCCTACAGTCCGGATTTGACACATCACTTCTCCTGCGTGCAGCAGAACTGTTGCCTCGCCACCCCAAGAACTCAGGAACTGACGCATCACTGTGTTTTCCAACGCTTCCTTTCTCTGCGGCTGGTTGACCTTGTGAACTTTGACGCATCTACAGGTACTTTGGTGTAAAATCACGCATCTATAGTTTTTCTATGGAACAAGTGGCTTAAAACCTTTTTAAGTCATATTTGGATTTGTGTATGTTGGATTTTTGTCGTTTTGGTCTTGTTTGGTTTAGATAAAGATACTTTATTTTTCTAAACTGGTGTAGTGTCCATTTGTGGTGTTTTCACTGTGTTACTGTGTGTTTGGGTACAAATACTTTACACATTGCCTTTGGGATAAGCCTGCCTGTTCGTGCCAAGTTACCAAGGGGGTGAGCAGGGGTTATCTAAAGTGTGTGACTCCCTTACCCTGACAAGAAGCAAGGGTCCCTACTTGGGCAAAGGTGCATACTTCTGCCAACTAGAGATCCCCATTTTAACAGCCCCATACTCCGACAGCGAATCAATAGATCAAATGAAGAGGCCAAAGTGGATGTCATCTCATCTGAGGAAAATTAGGAGGGCCCCCAGACTGGAGATTGACCCCCTCCCCCCAGCCACCTTCCCAACCACAAGTGGGGCACTGAGAGGTGCACTGGAGCAGACACCAGAACCAGAACATTATTTGTTAAAAGGGTGGGAAGGCAGATACAGGAACAAACCTCAGACTCTATTCCCATGTGGGTCCAGAGCCTTTCGACATATCAAAACTTTCTAATGGTTGTGAGTGCACACACTTTTAGGGCCTGAATTCGCCAAATAAAAGACACCAGCTATGGGAGCTATCATTTAAGTAGGAACCCAGACATACTTCCACCCAAAAAAAAAAAAAAGTACCTTAAAAAGTACCAAACACGTATGTGACACACAATGTTCCCACCAATTCTGGGCCTCAGCAGAGGGTAAAATTGCTAGGGTGGCCATACTGTGTAAAGCACACATAGGTAAAGGCAACATTGATATCAACAGAGAAACAGTAGTGATATGTTAAAGTTCAACTGCAGCACCATGGGTTCCCCCAAGACACTTGTCAACATCTACAAATATGAAAACTGCGCAAGACACTAAAAACACTACTGTGCAACCAGGGGCGCCTCCTCAGTTACAGCGGAGGAGCATCACCCCACTGAATTGCCCCCCAGAAAAGTCCCAGAGATGAAAAATAAAATGGTTAATTAAGTTAATTCATTACCATTTTGTTTTTCATCAACCCGTCTCAAACAGAGTGTCAGGGCGGGGCCTGCTGAATAGCAGCAGCAGCAGGAGGAAGGGGTGGTGAGCTGCCTGTGCACTAGTTTAAAGTGCGCATGTCTCTTTGGCTGGATGTCTTGTGACGGCCAGCCACACATGCGCACTTTAAACCTCTCTAACCCAGCTTTCTGGGTTAGAGAAAGCAAAAGCCTCCAGTGCTCTTGTGAGCACTGATAGTGGCCGCTCCCTTCAATCCTTGCACTGCTCTCATGCTGGTTAACAGCATGAGAGCAGCACCAAGATTGGTTAAGGGAGTTCGCTGCGGCCCTGGACGTCATGAGGGAAGAAGAGGACCAGAGCGAGGAGGATGCAGCAAGCACGGTAAGTAACATTTTATTTACTTTATTTTAATATCGCATTTATTTTATGTACCCATCCACCCACCACCCATTTGACCGCCCTCCCCTCGGCATAGTTGCCAGCCCCCACTGTGTGGAACACCAGGGGGGACATAATAATAGCAACTAACTCTATGGGACCCGGACAGGTTTAGAAGAGAAAATGCCTATTAAGGTATGGGAGTAATGTCAGAAGCCCTCAAAAAAGGAGATCACTGAACTAAAACTTGTACTTACATGGTGTTACCTAAACTGTGACATGAAGAACTATTCCTTCTTTTTTCATGTGCACACTACATACTCTTGCATAGACCATGTGTTAATCACTTACTCCTTGTTAAGGTCTCTGGAATCTGCCCTTCGATCGATATCCATTTCAGATCATGCCCACATAGAATTCACCTGGGTGAGATGCAGTCCACCTTCCTTGGGAGACTACAGGTGGCGAATGAAACTGGATAGCCCAAGATACCTAGTAAATAGGACCTCCAGAGAGGCGGCAATGAGGGAATATTGTGCTCTTAACTCATTTCCAGGCCTGCCCTTGCACACAATTTAGGTCGCATTCAAAGCGACAATTTGTGGTGCAATTTGATCTATTGAGATTGATTACGCCAGGGAAGCCAGACTGCTTGGCAATACGCTCTCTGCAGAGATTACGTCTCTGGACCAGAGAGAAGCTTTCGAGGCACCCACAGATATCTCAGAACTAAGGCATGCATTGAAAGCCATGTTGCTCGGGAAAACGCCCAGCCCAGATGGTTTCCTATTGGAATTCTGCAAACCTTTTCTTCCTCCCTTGACCGACCACATGCTTACTCTATTCAACTCATTCACAAAATTATCATACCTAATTTCCACTATTTGCAATGCTGAAAATGCACTAATCTGCAAGCCAGGCAAGAACTTTGCACCCTCCTTAGCAGGGATGCATAGCTCTACATGAACATTTTAGCTATGAGCCTGGAACCTCTTCTTCCCGTGCTGAGGGATCCTGACAAAGTCAGGTTCATCCAAAACCGGCAGGGAGCGGGCGTAAGGAGACTTGCTCACTTGGTAAAAATGCTCACAAAAGAAATAACTCATCTATCATCCTCTCACTCGAAGCTGGAAAAACATTCAACTAGACTTTCGAGAAAGAGTCCCCCGGCAACCTTACTTATAAAGTCAATTTCTCATCACTCAATCACTCTAATATATGTGGCTAATACGAAAAACTAGGATCAACCATAAGGTAAATCTTTTTATTAATCTTTTTAATTCAATATCATTCATAGTTTGTATCGGATTCATTTTACCTCTACATATGAGATCTAAAACATCTTTTTACACATTTTATAGATTTTTTTACATTTCAATTGGGAAAAGTAGCTAAATCAGTGTGAGAAGTGTACTACACTACATTATTAAAAAATGGTCACATTCCTAAAATCTCTTATCAGAACATAATCACACAACCTCAATAGCATCAATCACACACATACCACAATATCCCATTCACTCAAAACAATACAGAATCAGTTAAAAAAAATGTGTCTTCCAATCCTCGTTGCCTATATCTTGAGGTTTTTATTAATTACATCAAAGCTTACATTTATAATAATTTCAAAATATGTATTTTATACATCATATACAATCTATTATGGAGCAGACATTGGTACATTTCAGAATTTTCTATTGCACATATTTGATCTGTTCATCTCCATGCTTCTGTGGCCCAATGATCACTTCAATTCAAATCTATGCGCTTTTCGTCAGAGAAGGACCGCCTTCATCAGCACTGCCACCGGAAAAGACCCTATAAGACCCTTACACGGATTCTTATTTCATAACAGATCTAGAAATTTGAAGGACTCTCCAGCTTCATCCGAATTGAGCTGCTTTTGCTACACAGATTGGCAGTCTCTCTCATCTGGGTTGAGAAGTGCCATTGGGCTTTTTCCTGTGGCACTTGTGCGGTTATTAAAAGCATTCAACTAGGTCAGCTGGACCTTCTTGGGCTCTGTGATGCACAAACTACAACTGGCTCCGAGAATGAAGTGCAGGATCTTGGCAGGGTATAAAGCTCCCACAGCATCAGTTAGGATCAACGGACAACACTAGCGCAGCTTCCTGTTGTTCTGGGGAACCAAGCCGGGATGTCCGCATCCCCCCTCTTCTCTTTGCTCTTCCTGTTGAACCCTTTACTATACAGATCAGGGTCTCAAGCAGGGTGTCAGGCATTCACTTTAGGAGATAATCACACAAGGCCTGCCTCTTTGCTGACAACTTGCCCCTCACGCTGACCAACCCATTAATCAATCAGGATTTGTATAGTGTGGTTAATTACCCATGAGGGTATCCAGGTGCTGATAACATGGCTGCTGCGGTTAGGGGGTGGGTTCAGTTGAACAGCCAGCACTTGAGTCCTTTCCTGAATCCCTGGAGATAGGATGAGGTCCGTGAAGTGGGAGGATGTTCCAGGACTTCACAGCGAGGTAGGAGAAGAAGCGTCCTCCACTGTTGCTGCAGCAGGGGTGTGGGTGAGGCAGAGGAAGGCGGAGCACAGGTGTCTGGAGGGAAAGTGGCAGTTCAGGCGGTGGTTATGTATGCTGGTCCCTGGTTGTATAGGGCTTTGAAGGTGTGGCTCAACATCTTGAGCTGACATCTCTTCTGAATGGGGAACCAGTGTGGCTTCTTGAGGTGGGGGGTGATGTGGATACACTTTGGGACATCTAGAATGAGTCTGGATGATGAGTTCTGTATGATCTGCAGTCTCTTGAGGAGGCGCAAGGTGATTCCTATGTAGAGTGCGTTGCCATAGTTCAGTCGGCTGGTGACAAGGGCTTGGGTGGCGATCCGTCTGGAGTCGATGGGGAGCCACTTGAAGATCTTACGGAGCATACGAAGGGGGAGGAAGCAGGCGGATGAGACAGCGTTGATCCGTCTTATGGTGAGTTTACTGTCTAGGATGATGCCATGGTTGCGGGCATGAACGGTCAGAGTGGGTGAGGGTCCTAGTTCGGGAGGCCACCAGGAGTCATTCCATGGGCAGGTGTTGTTCCCAAAGATCAGCACTTCTGTCTTGTCTGCGTTGAGTTTTAGCCAAGCCTTTCCCAGAGTCTCTTCCCAAAGTAACAGACCTACTTAATCGTTTTGTGTTGGTCCCAGGCTTCAAGGTCAATAAGGAAAAATCACACATATTAAATCTTCAAATCTTGATCTCAAAGGTACAGAGGAATCAAAACCTTACTCCCTTTCACTGGTTTCCCCAATCTATTAGATATGTAGGCCTTTTTATTACAAGACATACAGAAGACTGGGCCAAAGAGAAGATGGCTGATCTCTATGGCAACGTCCTACGAGAACTTCTACGCTGGAGCCCCCTGTACATATACTGGCTGGGGTGAATCAATGTAGTCCAGATAAACATTCTCCGTAGCCTACTAAACATGTTTCAATCCCTCTCAACCTCCAGCACTACCAGAGATATAAGCTCCATTTAAAAATAATAAATAATAATAATTTGAATTATTTGGGGTCAGAGGAAATTGACGCATCCTGGCCACACTCTTGTTGGCTCCCAGGGAGAGGTGGGGTTTGGGGTTCCCCTAACCTGCTGGGATGCTACGGAGCAGCACACCTATGCCATGGCTCTGAATGGATGGTGAGGAAAAGTGAAACGAATGGAACCACATAGATCAAACTGCAACATGCTATTGACTTTGGGATTTACCTTGGCTTGCGTGCGAACACCGACCCAGAAGTGCATTTCTTACAAACCCTACAAGAACGGTCCTTGAGATTTGGGATTAATTAACATCCAGCAGGGGCTCACTACATTTGCAACCCCTAAAACTCACATTTCCCTTACGCCAGACTACACTCTGGCAATAACACTCTTGTCTTTCCGAGTTTGTTCAGTGGGAGAATGCAGAGTCCTAGGTAATCTGTACCAGGAAGGTGCCATAAAGTTGTTTGAAACATGTAAACAAGAATTTTATGTCTCTGAAGCAACCCACCTCCAACTGGATCATTACCCTGCCTAACACAACCATCATCTCCAGACTCCATCACCCCTTTTAAAAAGCTAGTCTGTAAATTTAAAGGCACCAAGTGCCACATACCTAGAATTTGCCAAGCTTTCCAAAATAGCAAACAGACCTGCAAACTCCCTTATCAGCACAGATGGGAAGGCGATGCTGAGATTATTACCTTTGACGAGCAATGGGACAGATTATGGCACGAAATTCAGAAAATGCACTCCTGTATCCATCAAAGAGAATCTGCCTATAGGCCGATGTATCCATGGTATCTAACACCTGTACATCTCAAGTGCATGTTCCCCTGTGCCTCTTACACATGTTGGTTATGGACAGGCGCCTGGAACATGCGTACACATTTAGGAGTCTTTTTTGGTGATACAGACCTTCTGCAAGCGAATCTTGAGACATATTAAAGGGACACTAGGGTATCCAATACCGACAGATCCTGGAACCCTAATACTGGTACTGAGACCAGACACTATAGATGATATTACCTCAGCAGACTGGGCCCTAACTAGGCATATGGTGGGACAGCCAAGCAGCTTATTGCCCTACGCTGGAAAAAGAGGGTGTTGCTTCCTATTGCTCGTTGGTTCAACAGACTCTGGCTGATCATTGCCATGGAACAAATAACTCACAATATATCCCACTCGGAAAAGAAACCAGCAGGTAGAAGAAGCTGATGGACTACCTCTCTTGCCTGGAAGTTACATGCTTCACACCCTCCAAACTGCAGGCACTGCTGCTTTTAAAATAATTGTCCTATACTGCATACGATGGCCCAAGTAAAGCTCTCAAATGCAATGCTCAACACACTACTGCTCCAGTCTCCATCACAAGACTTTCCATTGAGTTAGGCCAATTGTTACTATCAGAAGTAATTACACATCTCCATGAAACAGGCTGCCCTTACCTCTCCCTCCTAATGGGTGAAAGTGTGTGGGATGGGTTGGGTTATAGTTGTTTAGTACAGGTAGATTTTTTTTTTTTACATTTTCTATTGTGACGTCTGCTCGAACAGCAAAGAATGCCTGAACCACTTCACGCAGGGGTGCGCATATGATGTGGCATTAGGATTGCTATACATCCGCACGTATTTTTGGTAAAAATGCTAAATAATTGGTGAAAAAATGTGAAGCTTAACTTGGTATCAGACACGAATTACAAAAATGCTGTAGTTTGAAATTAAAAGGAATTGTTGAAGAGGTGGATAACTCATTGTTTTTGTCTCCCATTGCAATAGAAATAAAACGAATAATGAAGTAAGGGTGCAGAGGATTTACATTCCTTGAACCAGTTTATTTGAATTGATGTATCCACTTCCTAAAATAGATGAGCTTTTCACTACTTTGGATAGTGCTAGCAAATTTTTAAAACTTTATCTACACAGTGTATCAAGTGGTTTTGTCTCCATCTTCACATGATCTCATTGCCCTGGTTACCACAGAGATTGCTTTCGTGTGTACAATCCATTTTGTTTAAAGGCTCCATTGTGCAACACTTGATATTAACTTGCAGTACGTTCAAGGGCCTAATGACCTGTGCTGAGCTTGCAGTAAGCGAAAGGCCTTGAAAAACAAAGAAAATCATGAAATTATGAAAATATGTGTCAAACTGCCACTTTGCTTTGTTTGCACAATTCATACCTTAATATCCAAATACAGCTAAATGACTGTTGTCAATAAAATATTTACAATTGTCTGAAAATGCCCAACTGGTTGTGTCAATAAGGTGAGATGTGTCAAGAAGTATAGAAAACCATGGAAATCATTGTGCTACGAGCCTGTCCCGCATGGAGGCTGTCTCCACCCTGCTGTGTTTTATAAAGTATTAATTTGAACTTTACTTCGGATTTGTTTTATTGATTTAGCTTCCACACCAGTACAAGAACACCATTTGGGTTAGAATCGGCAACCACTGAGTTTCAGTACATCATAGTGCAATTGTTCCAAGGGTCCTAGCTTTCCAGGACCACATTCTAGTCTTTGGGAAAGATTTGGAAGAATGCAACAAAAAGCTGGATCAAGTATTGAAAATTCTTCACGAAGGTGGGTGAATTGAAGATTAGACAAATGTGTTTTTGGGTGAAACCAATTGAAAATCAGACGCATGTGATCACAGATTGTGGGATAAACCAAGGTAAGGTCTCTGGAGGAAGCACCAGCTTCTAAAGACAGTTAAAATTACGGTCCTCTGAGGATTTAGCAAATTCTGCTCCAAATTTGTACCCAATTCTATCTTGGCTGAGTCACTTCCACTTCTTTTTTTTTTTTTTTTAAGCAGTTTTCCAGATTGATGAAGAACACGAAAATAACTGATAAATGATTATTACAGATATATGTCCATGGTTTACCTGTATGTGTGACTGGATGCAAGCAATAGAGGATTGACTCAAAGAACAAGGGGGAAGATCAAACTGTAGCTCTTGCATCGCATGGCGCGTCGAAGGCAAGCCCGGCTGCACCTATCAGCATCATGGAAGCAGCCAGCGCCAGCTACTATGCCCTTTCTCCGAGAGACTCTAGGGTTAGATTGAAGTATTCAAAAATGGAGTTACAAGCCCTTAATATCCTGTCTACTTGTCCTAACAATACTACCCCATGAGGCAGATACGGTCCCCACCTGCGTCCTCTATGAATGGGAGTTTAAATCACACCTGTTAAGAGTCACTGATGGTAACCCCTCCACCAACCATAATAAAAACCCTATTAAAGCCTTCATTGTTAATGCACGGTGCCTTAAAAAGCACATAGTCTGCATACATGACCTCTTTTGTGATGAGGCCCGATGTCCTTTTTTTCACAAAAAATCTGGCTGTCGGCCTCTTCCAAAACCTATCTTGGAAACTGCCATTCCCGCAGGCTACAAGCTTCAGAAATTAGACCGTGCCAATAGAAGAGAAATTCAGATTATTTTTAAGCACATTTGTGCTCCACATTTCTGACTGACGACTTACTGGAGGCCGAAGCTCTTGGCCTCTGCCTAGCACTGAATGCCCAACAGTGTCGGTGGCATTCTGATTTACAGACCACCCGGCCCTGCGGGTCCCTTTTTGAATTCTCTTAATGAAGCTGTGGCACAGGTTCCGTTATGCTTCTCGCATTATCTCATATTAAGAGACTTCAATATTCACTGGGATTCCTTCTCTGACAAAGTCACACTCTTAAAGACATTATGGCCCCTCTATGCCTCTCTTAAAGGGTTGGCAATTCCACGCATACAGGTGGACACACTATCTACCCAATTTTTTCCAATATGAGCTTAAACATGTCTGACCTCCCTCCTCTCCCATGAACCGACCACTACCTGATCCAGTTATATTGCAGATGGCCCTACTTGGAAGCCATGAAATGTCTTCCACCCCAGATAAAACCAGTCCTTTTTTCAAGATTCCTCAAGACCGCTTGCTAAGCACCCTGGAATACACACCAAACTTTCCAGGTCCACTTGATTTACAGGTGTATGACAAATGGATTTAGTGATCAGTTAGCCCCCCTCCCCAAACGCACGACAGGTCAAGCCGTGCTCTCTTACCCCTGGTTTAATATAAATTTGAGGCAGGAGAAAAAAACGTGTAAAAAGGCCGATAGAGCTTGGCACAAAAACTGCAGCTAAGAGGAAAAAGGTAAATACAAACTGGCACTAAAAAACTACATTAATCTAATCAATTCCACTAAAAGGAATTTTATTGAGGGTAGGATTGATAAGGTGGAAAATAAGCCAAAAGAAATGTTTAAGATAGTTAAAAATTCTTAGACTTGGTGGCATGCCACCACAGCAAACTCCCTTCGGTTAAGGGGTGCAAATAACTGGCCAGTTTAAAAAAAAAAAAAAATTTAAAAACCACAATTGTGGAAATTCACAATGTTTAACCATAATAGGTCACTCAGTCTTTGGTCCTCCATCCCCAGATACCATCACCTACATTCTTACTTCTTTCGACTCGATCTTGATGGATGATTTGAAAGCTGCTATTTTAAACCTCAAGTCAGGTTGCCCTTCAGATCCCTGTCCCCCTTTTGGTCTAGCACAAGGAGTGGATGGCATTAATCCGGTCCTGAACTCACTACTGAACAAATCTCTGTCATCTGGGATTGTCCCACCTAACTGGAAACAGGCCAAAATTCTGCCCCTCTTAAAAAAAAATAACAATGCAGAATCCAATATCCCCAAGTAACTACAGGCCTATCTCCTTGCTACCAGCCTCGACTAAACTGGTGGAGAAGTTTGATAATCTGCAGATATCCAACTACATTGAATCTTACTTGCTCCTTCACCCAAGTCAGTCAGGATTTCGGTCAAAATTCTGTACAGAGACAGCTCTTCCGGAAGTCTCCGAAGTGGTAAAATGTATGGTACATGCAGCAGGAAAAGACTTCGAGGTACTGCTAGACCTTTCTGCTGCAGTTGATACAGTCCCGCACTCTAGGCTGCTTGCCAGCCTATATGATATAGGAATCAGGAGAACAGCGTTCAAGTGGCTGAAGTCATTGAAGACAGATGCCAAGAGCTTTGGATGCCACCTTTCTCGTCCTCTAAGAACAGTGTCTCGGTAGGAGTGCATCAGGGCCCGGCCCTTCGCACGACCATGTTTAACATCTATATTACCCCTTTAGCGACACTGGTTGAGTCCTTTGGGGCCAAGATAATCTTGTTTGCAGATGACAATCAGCTGCTATTCTCATTCAAAAAAGGTGAGCCAATTTCCCAGGATGCCACTGAATCCTCTATCAGCTGTGTTCCAGTGGATGAGTATTAACCAACTCAAATGCAACACCGATAAGACAGAGATTCTCAGCTTTGGCTCCAATTTTTCTCTTAACCTGCAAGCTAATTGGCCGGACGGGCCCCTCCACCTAACGTACAAGCTGACGCTGTAAAAAACTTGGGAGTCTAGTTTGACAAACAGTTGACACTTCAAACCATATTAACACAGTAGTCGGTAGGCCTTATACCTACTGCAAACAATTTTTACAGATACTTTCCGTGCTTGTGAGGAGAACAGTAATCCTGGCCTTAGTCGTGTCCAGGCTGGATTACGCCAATGCCCTTTATGCGGACCTCCCTCAACATTTGTTGAGGAAACAACAAACGGTCCAGAATGCGGTGGACTGTCTGGTTCTCAACCTACCTAGATGAACTACGATCTTGTTGCACCTGAAGAACTTGCACTTGCTTCCTGTTGATACAAGGATACTGTTAAAGACTCTTGTCCTTATGCACAGAGCTTTGAACCATACTGGCCCAGAGCACCTGTCTTCCAGGATTCATTAATACACTCACCTTGGAACTCTACGCTCTTCCTATGTTCACCTCACTAAAGTTCCTAGAGTCAGGCTCGCTAAAACAGGAGGTAGATCTTCTGGGCCCTCAAGCCTGGAATAGTCTTACTCTTGAGTTGCGCCAAACTGAAAGCAAGAGGCCTTTCAGAAAGAAACTCAAGACCTGGCTTTTCACTCTCTAGTTCTGCCATCTCTGTTCTCTTACTTTCCATCCAAAGCTGGGATACTCCTAGGAGTAACCATGCACTTCAGAAATCTCATTCATTCATGTGTTAAAAGAAGCGAAGAAAAATATTCAGACATTGGAAAAAAATGCCTGCTTGTACTTGTACTATACAAATATTTTGATCATATTTGTGGGGAGCCTGTTTTGTGTTTAGGACAAACCACCAACAGCTCTAGTACATCTTGGGCAGAATAGGATCTTATTCCAGAAGAACCACAGCCAGGTTAGTCAATATGGGAACTAAGGTTTTGGAGTACCATTTTGTGATTGATCACATTCCAGCGAAGAACAATAGAAGAGCTGATTGTATTAAAAAACTTCCTGTTGAAGATGTCATGTGTGAAATGGATTGTGCAGATATGGAATGTTTGGTGGCCGCCATAGATGTCGAAGAGAAGAACTGTGTTACTAAGAGTAAATGGAAGCAGGACACTTTCAGATCCTGTCCTGCAAAGGGCCTTTAGGTTTGTGAATGAGGGAAGGCCTAAAGAGGATTTTTAGTAGAGATCTAAAGTTTTTGCAAAAGTTGAAATTGTCAACTGAAAATGGGATTTACAAGCCAGAATACTAAATGGTAAAGCATTTTCTACCACAGGAACCATTAAAGTAGCGTAAAGCTCCTATGGCAATCAGTGCTGATGTATCTATGTAGTTCAGGAGGGTTTCATATAAAGCCATTAGTGTAGTACAACAATCAGCAGAAGAAAAATGAGGTAACTGGAAAAATGAAGCCCTGCAGGTAGCTTCCTGAAATATTACAACTCATGTCTTCCTTGTTTGTTACAACAAAATAATGATTTTAGTTTTGTAACACTGTTGGGCTTCTCCAGAAGAGTTACAAGTGTAAGAAAACGTTTCATGCTTATAATTCTAGTTCTTCGCCATGGTTGTTGCCTATGAATTCATAATAGGTAGAATATCTCCTTGCATGTCAAATACACAGAGAACATGCTCAGGAAGGAAACATTTACTCATTTTTGACCAATTAGCCAAAATACAAGAAAAGAACCTTGCCTGAAAATGCCACTTTGAAATAGCATGTGTCAGGAGGCTTGTTTTTGGAGCATTTACAAAATATGTAGTATTTCATCCACAATCTGTAGAGAAATGTTCCTTCACCACAATACTCCTAAAAGGCAGACTTGAGCACGAAGATAACCCACCCTTAAAAGTGCAATCAGGCTTACTGTATGAAGTCTTTTAGACAAATTACAAAAGGAAGCTTGAGTGGCCAACATATCTGTCATGGAATAAGTAGTCAGACAATGTTTAGCAAAGGAATTAACTGACTTTGAAGTAGCAGCCTTTCAATGTCAGGAATGGGAATACTTGTCATCAGAGCAGCAGTAACTATCACCCCTTCTGTGGAATGGGCCCTAGACTTATCAGGAAAGGCCCCTTTATCCACTTAATCAAGGGTAACAATGCAAAATACTATCCATCTTCGTATGCTCAAGGAAGGCCTATGTGAACAGCACCAAAAACTACAAAAAGCGGCTTGTCCTTACAAATCTCTTTGGTCTGTTCCAAATAATTACGTAAAACCCTCCTAATGGTGAGTGAACGTAATGACCTCTAGGAGGAGAAGAATTTGGTAAAAATTGGCAAGGAAATAGTACCATTAATGTGAAAATCAGACTTTAGGAAGGAAAGACTGATAGGCTGTTAATGATAACTTGCTTCTATAAAAAAAAACATTAACGGTTCATAAGTACAAACAGCTTCCATGAAGGGTGCAGTAAATCAGCCTACTGCACTGATTCAAAGGGGGAGACCCACCAGCTTTCAAAGTACAAGATGTAAGTTCCAGGGAGGAGAAGGCCTGCTAACCAGAAGAAACTAGTTGACAAAACCTGCAGAAAATCTTTAATCACTGGAATAGTGAAGAACGATACCTTGTAAGTAGGCTTATGATAAGTAGCAATGGCAGCCAAATGCACTCCATTAAAAGATAAAAAGAGACTTTGCCAGACAAAGAGGATAGAATTCTATTGTATCCTCCTGGCAGGTTCTTGAAACCACTTGCTTCTTAATACATTATAAGCAGCACCGATTCCATGTAAATGTATATGAAGACCTTGTGAATGGATGCTTCACGTCTCAGAATGGCCACGCAGTCGTCAGGGAGCCTAAACTGTCCATACTGCAAGACCCCTTGATTCAGGCAGTCATGTTAAGCAATGGAAGGCTGAAAAGGAACATTCTGCCCAACATCCCAGAAAGCAGATTCAATATCACTGGCACTCACATCTGCGGTAGAATGGACATCTGAAGAAGGACCAGTTTCCACCAATGACTAGACCAGTCTGAGGCAATGAGAGCCCTCTTAGTCTTAGGTAGTCTGAACGTGTTGATTACCCTGGGGAGAAGAGGGATCGAAAGAGGAAAAGTAACAAAATCCTTTCAACTACCTTACCAAAAGTCCATTCCTCGGGGATATAGACTCTGGGTATCTGGAGGTGTTAGTGAAACATTTTGCATTTCCTCCTGTTGAAAAGAAATCTATATCTGGTTGCCCTCAGTGGAAGATAATGTTGCCAACATTTTGTAGTATAAGCTCCATTTGTGTTGCTCTACTAAACCGTAACTTAGTTCATCTGCTTCTGTATTCCGCAGCCCTGAAAAAATAACCAGCAGCCGAATGCCCCTGGTTGGCATCCAAAGCCAAATTGCCTGTGCTTGAAGGGAGAGCACACTGGATCTTGTCCCTCTCTGCTTGCTCAATTAGTACATTGTGGCCATATGGTCTGTCTTTAGTTGAAAAGGCTAAACTCTGACCACAAGCTTGAAGGATTTTAGAACCAGGTGAATTCCATTAAATACAACATGTAAAAGTGGTAGCCCTTTTTCTAGTGGGCAGCAAGTGATGAGACTTTCAATGTAAGCACCACAGGACTACCCAAAGGTGTTTGTAACCACTTCTTGTCAAGGAATCTAAGGGCGAAAACAAATTTCCGGCAAGCTGGTTGTTATTTTGGCAGTTATACTTTGTCATCCCATTTGCGGAATTCTGAAACCACAGATTTTCCAAACTCTCCTTCCTGCCAGGTCTCATATATAACCTTGCCTTCCAGGTTAAAGAAATGCGTTATGCCATGGATCCCAGAAGAGACGACACTTGATGTACAGAGGACGCAACCAGACAGAGCGGCAGAAATTTCTGACAGATGGAAAGAAACCTCTTGGGAGTCGAGACACTTTCCTTTTCCCTGGTCTAAAAACCACAACGAAGTATGGTATTCTTTGACTCAGTAGCAATGTGGACTTCTTTACATTTAGATGGAGACCCAATTTGAAGAGCAAGTCTACTGCAGGTGAAGTCTTGAAGTCACGGATGAGAAGAAGCTGTGATTAACCAATACTCCAGAAGAGGACAAATTAACACTTTTTGTGTGATAAGCTGGTACTACCGTCACAACTTTTGGAGAAAAGAAAATCATGAGTTGATCTCAGTCCAAATGTAAATACTATATACCAAAAATGATTGTTAATCTATATTTCTATGATTTGAACAGATAGGTACATGAAAATAGGTTCCCTGCATATCCATAGCATAAGCGTTGTTGTTGCCTTGATGCAGATAAAGGGAAAATTTTATAAACAGTCTACATTCTGAGTTTCCCATTTTACACACTTGTTTACATTTTCAAATCTAACGAAGGGCAAACATGTTGCTTGGGACATTTCTTCTGGATTAGTAAATAACAGGAATCGATTCCCTTGTTCCACTGATGTCTTGTTGAAGGGCCCATCACCCATTTCTCTAACAGTGATAAAGTCTCTTGAAACAACTGGTTCAACATTGTAGGATTCAATTCCCCGCATTGGAATCCACGTGGGGAGAGCGGGAAAACGTGATTATGAATCCTTACTGCACATCTAGCACCCACATATCCTTAGTAATATCCTGCCAGGCAGGAAGAGAGCAGGACATGCTCCCTCTCACAGAGGTGCTTATTGGTGGGGGTAGGATGATGGAGTCAGTGTTTTGCAGGTGGGAGCAAAAGACTGTTGGCCAATATCCTTCACTTAAAAAGACTTTTGCTTCTGAAAGGACTGTTGCTATTGTTTCTTTGTCTTTTCTAAAATGTTGTGTGAGGAATTTTTCTCTTTGCTTAAAGAATTAAACTGCATGCATGTGAATACCTTTCTCTTCAACAGACACACATACTTCCAAGGTTTCAGAATCCTCCTTCAGTTTTTTTGATTTCCTCATCAGCCTGAAGTCTAAAAAGGTCTAAAAGGAAAAGTCCAATATAAGGGCAATTCTAGCATCTTGTGTTGTGCATGAATGGTCAGCTTAAGTCTGAACCAGGAAGAGCATCACACTGAAACTCCATGACTAATGTTGACTATGGCAATATCCGCAGTACTCCTCACTATGCAAATGAGGTTAGCCAATGTAATGATGCCTTCCTTAAGCATCTCAAGAAAATCCTCTTACCTTATGGAAGGAACTACATGAATTGGTTCACCGAGTCCAAAAGAGATAAATCATAGTAACTCGAAATGGCAGCTGTTACAATATCAGCCAATATTTGACAACCCTTTTCCATCAAAGCATCCCATCTTCTTTATTTCTTTACCCTGCAGTTTAGAGGAAGTCAAGCCTGCTGCATTAAACAACTTTGCTGTAGCTACAGATCAAATCTGCAGGGACCAACTCTCTCAAGGACAGGTAATCCGAATAAGTGAACTTTTTCTGGAAGCGTAAAGAAAGGATTCACAAAAGCATCCATCACAGACTCGCAGAGACCCGGAAGCAGAGGTGCAAAAGGGTGAACTAGAGGCTCCATCTGAATTGTCTCAAAAAGTGCCGACCTCAGATATGCTGTCTAGTAGTTCATTTTCACTGTGCTATTAGAGAGCTAATGAAAAGCCACAGGTCTGTCAATCGGAGATCCTAGATGGAAATTATGCAGGAGAAGGCAATGCTAAATCACACCAATCGGATGATGAACCAGAGTCAGGGATGGATTCTTAAAGCTAATACGTATGGCATGTCCCTTCCTAGTACTGAATGATTCAGACTGGTAGTCACCAGGACATCTGCAATTAAAGTTGTGTTCAGGGTCCTCTTCTCTGCAACTCTTCCAAGAATGCCCAGATGGTGACATCACTGAATCGGCAATAACGCTTACCATGGGACCTCACATCTTCCTGTCGATGCTAGATAACAGGATGAGGAGAATGTCGAAGACAAACCCTCGGAAGAGAGGATTATGCCACAGGGAGAGATTGGTCTCAACATCATGCTCTGTTGAGACAGCAATCACCACATCCACAGGTTCCACAAAAGGTAGAGAAAGTGGTACAATTCTATTCCACGACTTGCAGGTAGAAGGCAACTCAGCTCTAGTTGAAAGGGGAGACACCCAGCAAGATGGCGATCCCATAGCATCAAGAGGTTTCTTCAAGTCTGCCTCAGTATTGGCCCAGGGAACTCCAAGTTTCTCTATGTTGAAGCGCGAGTATGCCTTGAAGTCAGAAATCTCTCTGAAGTATCTCTTGACATTGATCAGAAGTGCCAGTAATGATGAGTAGATGGCCACTTATCTTCTGAGTAGTAGAAGCAGCAATATGGGAAGATGAGCGTATGTACCCTCTGAGGCAGAAGTGGACACAGCAAGGTGACAACCTACAATCAATTCCCTCTTGCTCACTCCTGCAGAAGTCCTCTTCTCTGGTCCTCAGCCCCCCTGAATGACATTTTCTGACAAATGGGTCTTTGATGGAGTGGGATTAAGGAACACCAAACAGATGACATGGTGAAAGGTACAAAGTTAGTTTTTTAAGATAAGTTACCTAAAATGTCTGAACTGATTAATTACACCTCACTCAACATTCTAACATAGAATGTAGACAGTCTTAGAGTAGCCAGCAGAAGGAGAAGAATTCTGCAATACTTGAAACAGGCCAACTATGATATTACAAGAGACTCATTTAATGCAGGATGAGTGAAAAGACATCTTGCTAAAACAGAGGTGGATTGAGGAGTCAATATACACTAAATCAATCATGTACAAAGAGAGTGGCCTTATTTATAAAGAAACTATTAAAGCCACTATAGGGGAGTGTAAGGTAGATGCTGGGGGGACGCTGGATAATAGCTAACCTAAAAATACAGAGTGCCTGGTATGCCTTGGTGGGGTATTACGGGTCAAATACTTACGAAACCGTGCCCATTCAAGCCCTATTTTGCCACCTTCTGGAGATCAAAGTGCCAATAATAGTTGGAGGCGATTTTAATCTTCCAAAGGGAAATCAACAAACATGAGAAGATACATAAACACAATGATAGAAGACTTAGGCTTCATAGATATATGGAGAGAAAAGGTTAAAGGGGCTAGAGGAAATCAAAGCTTTACTTTTCATAATAAATGCATGGGCATGCCTCTAGAATGGATTTTGTTTTGGTCGACTCTAGGGTGGTCAGAAGAGTTAGGAAGTTGGAACATGTTTCTGGGCATCTCTCTGATCACTCCGCGGTCCATTTAGAGTTACAACTAGAAAAAGTGGCATAGTAGGTGGACATTTGATAGAACCTTATTATTAGATTCAACAGTAATAATTCAGTTGAAAAAGGACACGTTGAAATTTTTTGAACTAAATAACACTACAGCTTCAAAATATAGAATATGGGCCATATATAAGGCCTATATTAGGGGGTAGGGTAATCAGCTTAGCAGCAAAAGAACACAAGCAGGAAAGACACAAGGTAAAAGATCTGGAAGATAATATCTTAAGGTCCTTGAGAGAAAGTGCCTTGCAACAAGATGATCAGGCCACGAAAGATAAGGAAATTAAATATGCAAGACAGGAATTAATAGACTATCTAGATGGCATACTACGAAAAAAATAGTAGGCCAGTAAACTAGCTCATTATGAATGTGGGAAGGATGCAGGAAGCTCCTTGCCTGGAAGTCAAGAACTGAATATATGAAAAATATCATTAGAGAGTTGGGGTCCAATTACGATGAGGGTTGGAAAGCCTCCAACCTGTGGTCGGAGGCTTTCCCAGCCTCATCGCGGGTTCAGTTTTGACCGCCGCATTACTGGGGGTGAATGTTTGCCATTGTGCAGCATTCCGTCCATCATCTTGTGTGTTTTGCATTACAATGCAGGCGGTCAGAACTAAAACCGGCTGGTAATTCCGGCTGGATTTTCTTCTTTTTTAAAAGTGGTCATCCAAAATTTTCAAAAAAGTCAAATTAAAGATTTTAAAAGCGGCATGTGAGGTTTGGTATCCCGCCAAATGAATTGTGAGGATACCCTATTATAGCACTTTTGCACCTATATGGAATTCGCCAGGGACCCCCAATTGCCTACAGGATAAACTGGCCGTTCCACTAATGGAGGCAGTAATAAACAAATGGGGTCAAAAAATACAGGAAAAAAAATTGTCTACTGGGAGTCCCTGACTATTTCCACGAATCAAAGACTATCTAAATTTACATTTTTATCAATTATCAAGTTGGGCACATGGCCTAGGCAAAGATGGGGAAGGAAACAGAGTGGGAAGATAAACTGCAGGGGCTTCCTGCTCAACACAAAGAAGTTTCCAAGAGGTATTGGATGATGGTAAAGTGTGACTTCAATGCCGCCGGAGATCTGGAGGAGCGACCTGTCGGGGACAGATTTAACACATCTATGGCAAGTATCGATGCTCACTTTATGGTCGGTAATTGTAGCTGCACCTCTCAGAAGAAACCATCAATTTACAGTTCACAGGGCGTATTGGACCTCGAAAAGGCCATCAAAGATGGGAGGTCGAGAAATCCAAGTCTGTTCAACGGAAAAAGCAGATGATGTACTTCTGTTTCGGCAGGTTTTCTGGCAAGAAGTTGGTAAGGCCATCTTCAAAATTAGAGGTAAAACCTTGCTTTGGTGATTTTTGTGGTTCTGTCAGGTGGCGGGCACAGAGAAAGCTAAAAAAAAAAAAAAAAGGCACGCACATTCGCCGTTTGTTTTAATACTATTGCCAGGAAGGGAAATTTGTTTAAAATGGGTGTCCTCTGCCCCACCAAAAGATATGGATTGGGTTAGGTCCGCTAATAGAGAAAATAGCCTAAATCATTGCTGCCTATCTAAAAAGAGAGCCGGACTTTGGGAGGTATGGGAGCACTGGGTTAAGAACACTTTCTAGACAACATCCACATAAGGTCCGATGATAATGAAACCGGTGAAAACCATGGCAGGGATGAGGAGAAACACCCAGGTCGACAAATATCCTCAATTTGCCTGGCTTATCTGAGGCCCGCACTCAGGAACTTAAGAGAGAATGGTCGGAACCCTTGAACCAAAAAGAATTTCTCCTCATTTGGCGCTTCACCTGAGCTCATACCTCTCACAAAACCTTTTCATGAATGAGGACTTGGGGTGGGGGGAGATGGAAATTTATTAAAAAGAGCCAGCATAGTAGCACCAGGGTTAAAACTCTACCAAGAGAAAACAGGATTAAAAAAATTCTCAGGAATAAAAAAAGGTACAAAAGAGTGCCAACATCCTAGATATCGACTGAAAGCCCAAACATATTGGTATTACCACGAGCACTGCATGCAGGGTTATGTTCAGGGACCTTTTTTTTTTACAGACCACAAAACAAAAATTTGTAAAGGACACCCTGAGAGCATGGTCGGGTAGTGCAGTCTACTAAGGTTTTTAAAGAAGCAGGGGTAAAAGCTGCCACATATAACGCATTTCATTGGAAAATCATTTCCTGCTATTCTTTTACCTTGAGTACACAGTTATTAAGTGCATTTCCAGACAAATGTAATGTTAACTTGTATCTTGAAAAATAAAAATTAGTAAACGTTGCCTTCTTTGTAATATTTTCTGTATATTTGAGGTGAGTACACAACATTTTTGATAAACTTTTTCAGAAATCTCGCACATGAAGATTGATCTTTCATGAAGAATAGGGAGAATCCCTATCCAAAAGCATATCCCATAGAAAGGTGCATAAAGCTGGGGAAAAAATGATAAAATATGATCTTAAAAGCTATGCATTTTACTGTGTAAGATTGGCTGCCATAGAAAAGTCTTAAAATTAAGAATCCCAGGTGGAAAAAGACTGACCACCTTAAAGGTGCTTTTACATAGCGGTAGAACCTTCTCGGAATGCTAAAAAAAGGAAAAGTTAGTTACATGTAAATCCTAGTTGCCCACCAAGGTAATCGTAGTTATAAGAACTAAATTGTTCTGCCCAAGCGCTGGACTTAAAATATTTTTGTATCACATTGTTTTTCAAAAGAAAGGCTGATTTTTAGACAACCATGCATATTTTGTGGCACCTATTAAAAAGCTATATTGATTGAATTTTGTTTAGTTTATTTACAAAAGAAAGGAACTAATTATTATTGATAATAAAAAGGGATCAATAAATAATAAAAATGGTCGTAAGAAAACTCTTCTGCAACAGTTTTTCCAGAGAAAGGAAAGCAGGACAACGTAGACAGATAGGCTGTAAACTGAAAAGGGCCGGAAAACGGACACTGCTTCTTTATGGGAGTGCATACCGTCCGTATCACATCATACCGCTGAGCCACTTTATCAAGAATCCAAAGAATGAAACTAACAGCAAACATTCTTTCCTCCAGGGAGGAGGAAGGGTTGCATATAACTCTAAAGAAACTTTCCTTGGAGCAGAAGTAGGATTAGAGGTAAGTAACAATGGCTTCTCCTTGCAGGGATTTTCCTTATTAGTCATCGTAAGTAGTGAATAGAGTAGCAATCCCATTCCTCATTTTTTTAAAGGTGAAGAAAAGAACTAATGAAAATATAGCCTATCTATAATGACTTCTCACTGAAGCCTGACCCACTTAGGTGTACTGTCATATGAATGTGTTGGCAACTTTTTAAGTGGCAGCATTATATACCTCTCAAATGGGGCAATTTGTAAGAAAAACAGTTGCGTTAACTTCACCCCTAGTAGAGTGGCCTTTAAGTCTCTCAGGGAGAGTCAACACAAAAGAATACATAAAACAATCTACCTAAAATTGAGCTTTTCGTATTGGCTAAAACTGTCTGATCTGGCCATCAATTGACAAACAGATATTCCAATTGCCTTAGTCCTCTAGTCTTATCCAAATGACCTTTTAGAACTCTATTAGCATCAAGAACGTGAAGGGATCTTTCTGCTGGAGTGGTTGGATAATGAAAGGTGGTCAGTAATGAAATGGTCTGATTTACAAGGAAACCCAACACTACCTACTGGAGGAAATGCGGACGAGTCCTCAAAACCACCATGTTCTTATGGAAAACAGAGTGAGGCTCATGATAACAAAAAGCGAGGTAACAGCTACCGGGAAGGCAGCTTTCCAAGTTAAATACTGAAGGGAAGCTTTAGGTTTCAGTTTTAAAAGGAAACACTCTCACTGACAGAACAATGTTACACTCCCATAGATTAGAGGGTCTCCAGACTATTTTAACACCCTGCTGAAAAGCCTTGAATCATTATTTCTAGAGGTCTTAATAGCTGTGAGGTAGGTCTTAAATTAAAGGTTGTGCAGTTTTATCAAAATAAGCAATTCAGGAAAAATAGATTCATCTTGACATCTGCTTGGGTCAAACATGTTCTAGATTCGCCAAACGCAGAATCTCTTCATTTAAAAGAAAAAGCTCTGGCTGATGGATGTCTAGCCTCCTTAAGAATGTCAAAGTCTTGAGGGAGATTCAAATGTCCATACTGTTCGTTTCAGCAGCCAAGCTCCCAAGTTCAATAATGGAAGGTTGGGGTGCATGATTTGGACCTGGTCACTCAGGAGCTCTGTGAACCATCGTGGCTTTGCATTTGAATGGTTTGATTTTGCTGAATCAGGGGTATTGGAGGAAAGGCATAAGAAATATACCCCTCACCAGTCTATCAAAAGGACATTTCCCTTCTTTTCTGGTTGGAAACAAATGGAATAAAAGTCTGTGCATTTTATGTTTTCTGCATCTGTAAGGTCTATCTGAGGTTACCTTTAACTGAAAATGTCTGGCAGGACTTTGCAACTATTTTTGATTTTCTTGGAAAGTTCTACTGAGTGAGTTTGCTTTTGCATTCTTAACAGCAGGTATATGTTTGGCCATAATCTGTAGGTTTATGGATATAAGCCAATACCATACTGATTGGGCTTCCAGTGACAGATGGCTGACATGCGTCACCCATTGCTTGTTTAGATAGTATTTTCCATTTGGAAAAGCAAGGAATTTCTCTTGAAAGTTGGAGAAAACCTGATGTGTTAAGTCATCTCTTCCTTGGACTAAGTCCCCTGTAATTGAAGGTAATCCATATGAGCATCTCATCTTTAAAGAGATACATCTGTTACAACTGTTTGAGTCACAATCTGTCAACGGAAGGAAACTGCTTAAATAAGATACTCTGATCTGCATCCTAAAGGAACGAGCGAAGTGCAGTCTGGATAGGGTCAGTTTTTCTTCCCAATTGCTGGAATACTAGGACCAATGATCCTCTAGACATTGCTGAAGAGGTCTCAGGTGAAAGTGAGCATTCCATAGTATGAAAATACTGGACACCATTGAACCCTGCAAAAAAAGCGAACATGCTTTAGGCCACGTTTGTTATCTTTAGTAGCCATTTGCACCAATATTCATCATAATTATATTGTGATACTTCCCCTTACCAGAGTGGCTAATAGAGGTGGGGAGGAAGAAAAAAACCACTGCTTTGAATTAAGTTTTCCTGTGGCAGCCGTTGGTTGCTAGCCTCCTCTCTTTCGAATATTTATGTTGGTGATTGGTTATTAACGTCATTATTTTAAGTATGTGGGCTTAAAACATTAACAAAAGTACAGTGTTGCCCAAAGAATACGGAAAGTGAACAGGTCTATGGTTTAAAACAACTAAAGGTTTATAGAAATAAACTTAGGTCAAGAAAATTAAAACTTGATAATTTCTCAAAAATTGTGTGGACGTAATAATTATCAACTCAACCATCGAAGAAGCAGCTGAACAGATAACCTGTTTAGAAACCATCATTCCTTCATGGAGAAATTCCTGGAAATCCTCTCTATCTTCTTTAGTAAGTTTGTTGGTGAACCATTGCACTGCAGGGAATGCCAGAGAGATCGGTCATATCTCCCCAGTAGGGCAGCAGCACTAGCAGCTTTCATCACAGTGACGGAGATCCCACAAATCTTTCTGCTGAGACATTTGCTCTCTTCATGTGGAGGCACTGTGGAGTTAACTGCCAGCATAGCAACATTTCCTGGCAGCCGGAAAAAAAATAATCAAACAGCCTGGCTGTGCACAAAAACAGTGGGTCTCAATCTGGAGATTTGCACTTTTGAGAAGACTGGCATGAGCAAACTTGTTGGAGGGAGGAGTAAGAACAAACTGTGTGGCTGGTCACAACAGGCCTGAAATTAAACAAAGGATAGGTCTTATGGCTGAAAATCACTGAAGTGGGGAGCAAGCACCAGTATGTCAAGTTTTGCAACTCCTCTCAACAGTATTTCATTGAACGTGCTAATATTATCAATGGGAGCCATACTAGATGGAGGAGACTCTGTAAAGGCTGGTAAATATCCATTAACGGATCAAGTGGATGAAGAGTGGTGTTACCGTGAATGCCTGGAACCACTCCTGCCAATGGATCTTGACCTTCTATAAGGACTCTTTGTACATGGTTTCACACAAACAGAAGAAGTCTGAGATGCAGAATGAGCCAGTATCCGAGGTGAGGCTGGTGTCATTGGTGCCAGTGCAGCAGGCTGTGGAGCCTTGGGAGAAGCTGGTGAAACACAGGTTACACATCACCTTGGAGAAGGAGTAGGAGAGAGGTGAACCTGAGGAGTAACTTCAAATGAAGAAGCAAACTCAGACTCCGACATAGCCAGTAACCTCTTTTTTAACTATCGGGGAGACAATTCTGCAGACAGTTGCAAAGATCTGGTCGAAGTCAGTGCCAACAATGCGAAATACTGTTTTGACTTTGCGGTTGTCTTTGACAGTGAATGGGCTGGAGCCTTCAAAGTTAACCCTTGATTTGATGATGAGTAGCACTTCAGTATCAAGAGCTACAATGGAGTACCAGCTCTCAATCGTGAAACAAGTAGTCAAGGTTCTAGTCATCAACATCGACTGTTCCTTGATATACATCTTCATATCTCTTTCTGGATCTCCCACTCAGGGAGTCTCTGGAGACTGAAGATTGATGCTTGATAGAAGGGGCACTTATGCTTGCTTGCCAGACCTTCCCAAAGGTAGGTTCATGTCGCTTGCGCAAATCTTCTTGCAGGAAGGCACCAGAGAGGAAGAATCGAGATGTATGGCATTTTACAGCCAGTCATGCACAATATGTGACAACATCTCTTTGCCAACTACACAAGCTCAGAAAGCAGGAATTGCCTTGAAATCTCACCCCATACTGCCAGTGGTAGAGTTACTGGCTTCAGGGCACATCCTACATATCATGTTTCCTTGATTTTATCTTGCGCAATACACCTGACCACACGCTGAAGCAGAGCCACCAGGTAGTACCACTCAAAGTCAGGAACTCGTAGACCAGTTATTTGTAATATTAGGTCCTGAACACAACTGAGTTCTTTTCACCATTCCATACCAAATTTATTAGTGTTGCTTGAAGCGGTCTGAAGAACCTCTGCGCAACAGCCATCATTATATTAGCAAAACAGTAAAGGAGGCAAGGCGGTATGACCATTTTGGTCAGGCCCACTCATCCAAATATTGAGAGGGGTAGGCAATAGCAGATGGTGCAGGAACCCTGAAGTGCTGATACTGCTCTCATCAAATCACCCTCAAATACATCCTTTTTGTGACGCTAAATTCACATATGTAAAAGTTGTTGGAGTCCAATGCTGTTGGAAATCAGGTGGCATACAATACTGTTGTTCAGTGTTATGTTAGAGTAGTGATACTCAAAGTGGGGCCCTCCTAACCTTTACATGCGACCCCCCTGGTCAACAGCAGTCCTGCGCTGCTGTTTACTCAACTCAACACAAACATTAAAAAAATGTTAAGTAAACGGGCAAGCATTTATGTAAAGTTAAAGTGAAAACACCTTGCAATAAACCTGTAAAAATTGGATAGTCTATTTAAAATTCAAAAAGGATATTTCATTAACACGCAAAGCCATTTCTCCTTAGTATAGGAGACTATATCAGTGCATTGAGAAGTGTTAATTTAAAAGTGATAGTTTTCAAACATGAATTTAGAAAGATTCATTCTTCCACCCACCCTGGCAACAATGCCAGTGATGAACTAAGAGGCAAATCAGTTGTTACATGCACCCTCTGAGTGGCCTGGGTTCTTCTTGTACGTGAACAACATTATAGTGTATTAAATCAAACACAGTAGAAGGTTTTGTGCAGCACACATCCTGAAGTCATGTATTTCGAAGTTCTCTTAAATGTAATAATGAAGAAAAAGGAGGGAAAGTGATATTAAACAGTTGCCGAAGATCACACAATTTGGTAAAGTGGGAAAGCCGGGATCAATCCCAGGGTTTCTGGTTTCACACTGTGCAGTCCAGCCACTATATAAATAGATTTAGCTTCCTCAATACCCACCATACCACCAACACCCCCCCTCCCAAGCCAACTTCCCTGCCTCTGCCCTGACCACTACCCTGCTGGCATCAATACAGCCCTCGGTAACGTACCAGATCAAACATTTTGGCCCTTGGGAAAATGTTTGTGAGTACCCATGTGTTAGATGAAAAACTCCAATGACTGATCCAATTTACATGGAAACCTGTGAAGTCACTAAATTTGGTAATCTGTCATATTGTTGGGGAGAGTTCACGTAAAGAGCCTTTAAAAAATAGAAAGACATCTTCAGCATAAAACAAAATAATGTAGGTCACACCACGTAGTTACTCCTCTCACATTATTTTCTATTCTTACACTACTAGCCAGTGGTTCCATACCACGTGCGAAATGCAGGGACGAGAACGGGAAACCCTAGCAAGTGGGCTTTTGTGCCCTTCAACTATCAGAGGCCACTAGGACCATTCAAACTCACGTTGGGTTTACAGTAAAGTAATCTAGCAGCCAGTATTTTTCTCAATATTTTGTACTCTAGGTTTAACATTTACAAAGGGAGGAAGGGTGCTCTTCTCTTGCATCTTGATTAGGTTTTGGGACAACCACTATTAATGTTTCCCTTGTCATTGGGGAAAGTAATCTCTATTCTACTGAAGAGTTTTATAAGTTTAGCAAATGGGACACCAACCAGCCTAGAAAAGTTATATTGGATTCTGGAAAGAGGCCATCCATGAAGTCTGAGCATGAGCCTGGCCAAATTCAAAATCTAGGACTGAGTATTTAGTGCCTCCAGTTGGTCTTTCAACCCCAGAATAAGGACCCGGAAGGGGATGTCTTAAGTAGGAGCGGAGTTGCACATGCTTATTTATGTATTTACTTATTTATTTGAGGAGTTTTATGTAGCTCTAACATGACCCGTCAGGGTATCAGAGCGCTGTACAAATAGCAGACAAGTCATACATTTAGAATAAGAAAGCAAATCAGTTATAAATGAGCAACAGAACAACTGCAAAGTAACCATTGGTTAGGTAGATTCATGCTTGATGCTGGAGCAGAGATGGGAATAGAAAGTATAGAAGATGGCTTTAATGTCGTTCTACGCATAGTGGATGTCATCATTTTTACCTTGCAAAGGTGTCAGTTACTATCTATCAGTGTTTGTTTTGATTAGGCATGCCATTAATCAACCATGCTCATCACCCTCGGTTTCAAGATGAGATGTATATTCTCTAAAGTCTAGACACCTTTGTCTCTCCAGTAACGTAACGTACTACTTTTTATGCTCCAGTAAGGAGGTTATTAATAAGCGGTCTTGAACAACTTTTTTGTACTTAAATAATGCAACTCTTTCTTTGCACAATATTCCTCTCTTTCCCACAATGCATGCATTCCTTACTCCTAGACCTATTTTGATGTACAACCCTCTGACCATGATCTTAACAGTTTCTCACTCTATGCTTGCTGCGCCCTTTGAGTCAGTATTTTCTTTGATATAATTTACTATGGTATCTCAAATCATATTTTGAAGGCCGGTTCATGTAATGCAGATGGTTGTAATCTCCAGGTAGGGATAAAAGTTAGTCACCTTCTCCACAGGAATTAAAGCAATACGGGAGGAGTGATTAAATATTGTTCTCCCCAGGTATTCCACATTAATAATCAAGGCTGTAATGGTGGTGGAGTGCTGGGAGGTGAAACATATATCCTAAGCACCACAGAGGTTATATACTGGAGAGTAGAAGGAATATTCTCTGTCAAGAGGATGGGTGTCCCTCTACACATCTCTAAATTTACAATTTGTCAGCCACACTTTGAAGTCTTACACTCTTTTTGAGATAACTGCCCCAGGGAGGGTTGGAATGATCTATCTATTGTTGTGTCCATAATATAACAGAAGCCCCCACCCCATATCAAAAGCACCTCAGTGTCAAGCAGGACTTTGGTCAATAAGTTATAAAAAGGTTTACTGATGCAAACTTTGGTGCATATCTGGAGATCATTGTGTGGTTCTCTACTTAGCCTACATTAAATTAATACATATTTGACCTCCAGGTCAATTAATTGTTTGGTGCACTGGAAGGTGGCCTCATCCCATTGAAAACTACTCTATTGTATCAAGTGTATTTGGAGTAACATATGTGTCCTCTCCAGCATGTCTGTAGTGTCTCTTCTTTCACCCCTACTAAATGTGTCACCTGAAGGAATGCTACATGTGCTCCTTTGCATCTAATAAATGCATTCATTTAAAATGCTTTTAGTCATTAGCCATACATATTCCACATAAGGACGGTGTATGTTTCCTTCTGTAATGGGGCCAAATTGTATTACGTGCTTTACATGTAGATAAATATGTACAAGCTGATGTTTTGAGTCTCACAGCATGCTAAACTTCCAGACCCATTGCCAGATGTCTGACTGTACCATTTGAACTATGTTGCGCCTTTACAAACTTTTATGTTGGGGGCTACATTTAATTACAAACAGAATTTTTTTCCTGAGTTCATAAGTATTCACCTCTCTCATCAATTTGTACTTTAGAACGTAGGCCTTAGTGAATGCTAAAGGATTCTATCTTATGAGGGGCTAGTTGGGAGCAGCTGTATTCAGACATCTGCAATTCTGTAATTACAAAAATCGTAAGGGAAATTGGCAGGGTCATCCCTACTACTTTACATAGTCACCTTGGCAGCCATTAGGGTGACCTGGGGCCAACTGCCTTGCTTATTTGTCAATTTACCAGTGTCAGATTTAAAACCTGTACATATGGCCTCAGGATCTTCTGGTGGAGCTGTTGACTGGTGGTCACATATCACCTTTATTGGAGTCAAGTTTGCCTTTTTTTAGGTCGGGCCTATACAGCGTTTGCACGGTCGCTTCGAGGCATGTTGTATATACTTTGTGGGCCTGCAGCCCGCCCATTGCTTTTCATTTGCTTCTTTCAGTGTCCTTTAAAAATCCTTGTTTCCATGTGGTTAATCTTTCCCATATGTCCCTCCTTTTTGTCAGTTGTTCCCTCTCACGGAGCAGCGCTCCATTACTTGTAGCCTTCCACTTGTCTTATTTTAGTTACTGCCTCAGGGACTTTTTTTTTTTATTCGGAAAGAGCACTTCACACAAGCGTTCATGTTTTGAGTAGCAATGAGCTTTTCTGTTAACAGGTCTCATCTTATCACATTTGCTGTTCATTTAAAGACCAAGATCAAATGGCTGTTTTCATGAGTGCGTCTGCTTTCGCTTGACTATCTTTTGACCATCTGCCCACGTGCAATTACATTGTGTGATGCCAGAGGTTTTCATCGCACCAAACCTTTTAGATATAATGTAAGTTGTAAAAAAAAGATTTTCCATCATCTCATATATGGTGTTGTACTGCATTAACATTGGCAAATTTTCCCTTATTCCTGTTTTTTTTTTTTATAATGATAAAGATGTTACATGTTTTGAAAGTGTACCAACTAGCCGTGCATGCGCTTGCCTAAATGCACACCTGTGAGTTCTGTTAGCAGGTTATATGCGTCGCTTCTGAAAATTATTTTAATATCCTAGCAGTGTCTTGCTGCTTTGCTTGTTAATGACAGCTCCATCTCCTATTTTTTTTATTTTTTTTTATCAAAAACATGGTATCTGAGTTTTTTTGTTTGTAGTAGTACTTATGATATATTTCAAGCAATGACTATAGAAAGACTTGCGTCCAAATCATCATCACAATGCACCAGTCAAAAAAATGTGAAAACACTGGTACACATACGAAAACAGAAACAAGCACACATGCTCACAAGCAGCCATCACATGTGTGGGCGTGCACATACACACACTGCTTCCTGCTTTCAAAGAAGGGAGAGTGGACAGTACGATTCAAATGATGCTAACATGCGTGTGCAGGGTTTGCTTCCATGACTTAATAGATTAATGCTCTGCTTAACCTATGAATAATTTTTTTTAAATAGTTCAACACAGTTTCATGTCAGCAGTTGACACAAGCGCTCTGTGTTTTCACTCGCTGTGAGCTTTTCTGTAAACAGGGCTGTAATTCTTGTTCTTCTCTCCTCACCTTTGCTGTTCATTCAAAGACCGAGATCAAATGTCAGACACTGTTTCCCCGAGGACGCCTGTTTCCTTTGACTATCTTTTGACCATCTGACCCAGTGCAATTACAGCGTGTGATGCCAGGGGTTTTCATCGTACCAAACTTGTTAAATATAACGTAAAGTGTTAAAAAAGGTTTTGCATCATCTCCCATATAGTGTTGTACTGCATTAGCATTGGCAATTTTTCCCTTGTTCCCGTCCTTTTTAGTTCCGGGCTAGGCAGTGCATGCGCTCTCTCTCTCGAGACATGCTGTATTAACTATGTGGGCTTATAGCCTGCCTCCAGCTTTTGATTGGCTTTTGTCAGTGTCCTTCAAAAAACTTTACTTCTAAATGGATAATGCTTGTTGTGTATCCCATCTTTTTCGTTGTTTGTTCCCTTCCATGGATCAACCCTATTACTTGTGGCATTCCACTTCTTCCATTCTAGTTACTGGCTCAGGGACCTTTTTTTTTTTAATCTGAAAGAGCACTGCATGCAAGCGTTCGTTTCTGAAAAAGCACTGCATGCAAGTGTTCATTTTGTTTCTTTCCTGTTGTTACTCTATCGGCACGTGTTCAACTTCAGCACCCATATTTTATTGCAGCATATCAGCATGGCGACCACTTCAGCTCTGCCGTGCTTCAGGTTTCACTATGACAGACACGCGCCTAACTTTTATCTACACGGACGCCGCGCTTCATGTTTTAGCACGGCACCCGCTTTCTTGTTTTCTTTCCTGTTGGTGTTACTCTATCGGCGCGTGTTTAACTTCTGCACCTGTATTTTATTGCAGCTTATCAGCACAGTGCCAGCTTCACAGCCGCCGCGCATCAGGTTCACTATGGTAGACACGCGCCCAACTTTTAGCTACACGGGCACCACGCTACATGTTTTAGCACGGTGCCAGCTTTCTTGTTTTCAAAATGTCTAATCGTACACCTCGCAACTCGCGTTCCTAGGCTACGCCCATCCTTACCGCACCTCCTGCTCCGTTTGTTTCACCCCCTCCCTGGCCTCTCTCCCGCCCTGCATTTATGTCCTTCCAGTCCCCGTAAACAGTTATATCGGCGCTGCCGCCAATTCAGCGGCTAACTTTAAAATTGCATATTCAGGTTTCATGCTGTCCCTCCATGTGGCCATTCAGTGCCCGTCATTCTCTCAGCTTATGGTCTCCCGTGTCTAGCTACGCACACACTGCCTGCCACCCATATTACCTACCACCCAAGTGTCCCTCTGCGCGCACACAGAGCCTGGCACCTCTCGACTCTATTCCCTTTGACCTTTAGCATGCACCCACTCAGTACATGGTACCTTTCCAGGCTCCCCTTCCCCATGCCCCTCTTGTCGGACACACTGTTCGCTGGCACCCCTTTCCTCCCTCTGGGTCTCCACGCACGCACACTGTGCCTGGCACCTCTTTCGTCCTCCGTCCCTCTACATGCACCGCTCTGCAAGCAGAAAGTACCCGTCACCTCTCTCAATCACCCTCCATACACTGTTGGTCTTTGCCCTGTACCTGCTGTGTGTTTCTGCTGCTGTTTTGGTGTGCACCGAGTTTTGTTTCTCTGCTCCTGGGTCAGTTTGTCTGCTTTTGCCCAGTATCTGCGGTGTTTGTATGGGGCCAAGTTTTTGCGTGCGACTTCCTGTGTGCGCTCTGTATTTGTACTGTGTGTTTGCCTGTGGCCTTAGACTACTGGTTAATAAGCCCCCGAAGGAGCAGCATGCCCCCCGCAGCACCTCTCCAAACACTGACCTCTTTCCATGCCACTTCGTTTCATATCCTCCATTCGCAGCCTGAGATGGGGGCGAGGAATCTCCGCCCATCCCTTAAAGATGCTCCGAGTACAACCATGGGTCACGGGAGACTTGACAGATGCAAAGACAAAAGATGAGTAGTAACTGTAGATGCTGTAGCACCCAGGATAATGTGCTTTATGGCGAAATACTTACAAGGTCCCAAAGACGAGACCTACTGGCTATGCCAATGCTCGTTTTTAATGTTAAAGATGTTACATGTTTTGAAAGTGTGCCAACTGGTCGTGTGTGCTCTTGCCTAAATGCACGTCTGTGCATACTGTTAGCAGGTTATAGGTTGCATCCATCGCTTCTGAATTGATTTTAACATCCTAGCACTGGAATTAAAATATATTGCTTTGGGGATGTTCCATTAACTGCGCGCACCCTTATCATTAATTAATCCGCCCTTCCGTTCTCCACCCCCACCCGATTGCCAAAGACAAAAGCTCACCCACAGGCAAGACCTATTGGCTTTGCCAATGCTTGTCTCTTGCAATCTGTGTTTCTGAGGGTCTACCAAATAATATGAGGCGTTTCATACTTCTTGCTGTGAGCCATTCCTATTTATGCTGTGACTGATCCTGGCCTTCTGGAGGTCTTCTTTCAACATTAACCAGTCGCAGACTGCCTTAACATCTGTGAAGAAGTATTTTGCGCCATCTACAACACCTTTAGTTTAGAAGGGAATAGCAACATATTTTTGATCCCATGCTCTTAACTTGCACTTCCTCATGGTAGGAATTTCTTTTGCTTTCAACAGCTAAATAGTAGTCTGGAAAACCTAACACTGTAGTAGTCTCCAATTGTACAGGGCCCATTTCTTTGACTCACTGCAAGATGTAGTTTCGTCTCTGTGTTTAAAAAATCTCGCTATGATCAGTCACGGGATGGCCACCATGAAAGGGAATCACCGGGACTCAGTGTGTTTGTTCCACTGGAAAAAGTTAGATAGACTCAAAGGTGGCACTGTTTGGGAAAGCCAGTCTTCCAAAACACATTTTTATACCCTTAGTGCTTTCCAGAAGAATGTTTTTAGCGCCTGGAGCGCTTAGCTTCATGCTGTGCTCTCTATGCCACAAATCGGACACTATCCATGAAAGCAAGCAGGGCAGATCCGTGATGCCAAGTTTCAGTGCAGCTAGTTTGGTTTCGGAGTTGCAAACTCCGTAACATACTGTTATGTTCCATATAGGTTCCCTAATATAGGCTCAGGTAGTCACCTAACCCTTCACCTATATTCAATCAATCAATCAATCAATCATTTGTATAGCGCACTACTCACCCGGAGGGTCTCAAGGCGCTTGGGGGAGGGGGGTCCGCTACTGTTCGAACAGCCAGGTCTTGAGTTGCTTCCTGAAGGAGAGGTGGTCTTGGGTAAGGCGGAGGTGGATGGGTAGGGAGTTCCACGTCTTGGCAGCCAGGTAGGAGAAGGATCTTCCTCCCGTTGTGGCTCTTCGGATGCGGGGGACGGCGGCGAGGGCGTGGTTGGTCGATCGTAGCTGGCGGGTGGGAGTGTAGAAGGTCAGACGGTCGTTGAGGTATCTGGGGCCTTGGTTGTGGAGGGCTTTGTGTGCGTGGGTGAGGAGTCGGAACGTGATTCTCTTGCTGACAGGGAGCCAGTGCAGGTCTCTCAGGTGTCTGGCGATGTGGCTGTGTCGGGGATGTCCAGGATGAGTCGAGCTGCAGCGTTCTGGATGCGTTGGAGTCTTTTATGAAGTTTGGCTGTGGTTCCGGCGTAGAGGGAGTTGCCGTAGTCCAGTCGGCTGGTGACGAGGGCCTGGGTGACCGTCTTCCTGGTTTCGGTGGGGATCCACCGGAAGATCTTGCGCAGCATGCGTAGGATGTTGAAGCAAGACGAGGAGACGGCGTTGACTTGTCGGGTCATTGAGAGGGAGGAGTCCAGGATGAAGCCCAGGTTGCGTGCGTGGTCCGTTGGTTTGGGTGCGTTGCCCAGGGCAGGGGGCCACCAGGAGTCGTCCCAGGCGGAGGGTGATGATCCTAGGATGAGGACTTCCGTCTTATCTGAGTTCAGTTTCAGGCGGCTGTTCCTCATCCACTCGGCTACGTCCTTCATCCCTTCATGTAGGTTGGTTCTGGCGGTTGTGGGGTCGTTGGTGAGGGAGAGGATCAGCTGGGTGTCGTCGGCGTAGGAGATGATGTTGAGGTTGTGTTGGCGTGCGATGGCTGCGAGGGGGCTCATGTAGACGTTGAAGAGGGTGGGGCTGAGTGATGATCCTTGTGGTACGCCGCAGATGACTTCGGTGGCCTCGGAACTGAACGGGGGAGGCGGACTCTCTGGGTTCTTCCGGCGAGGAAGGAGATGATCCACTCCAGTGCCTTCTCTTGGATTCCGACGTTGTTCAGGCGTTGCACTAGGGTGCGGTGGCAGACTGTGTCGAACGCTGCGGAGAGGTCCAGGAGGATGAGGGCCGCTGTTTCCCCGTTGTCGAGCAGGGCTCGGATGTCGTCGGTGGCTGCGATGAGGGCGGTCTCGGTGCTGTGGTTGGCCCGGAAGCCGGACTGCGAGTGGTCGAGGGATCCATTCGTCTCGAGGAAGGCGGCCAGTTGTCTGTTGACGGTCTTCTCGATGACTTTGGCAGGAAAAGGAAGGAGCGAGATGGGGCGGTAGTTTTTGAGGTCGGTGGGGTCCCTACCATTACACTACATAACGATTCTTAGTACTGACCTTTTACCTAGTTACAGTAATGTCTAAAGAGGACATGGGGTTTTCTCCGAAAAGCTTAAGCCTCATTCATTATGCATGAGGATTCTTGGAATCACAGCAGACCTACCTTCTCCTGCATAATAACTATGTATAAGGGTCACTCCTTCCGTCATCCCAGACCGACATGACACAGCAGGGTATATCCCCAGTGGGTACCACTTTGGGTATATATACATCATCTCTTGTTGAGATGATCAGCACCTCACCATTACGAAATCTTGCAAAATCCCATATGGTTTGAAACTGTCCACCACCCCTTCCTCCACTTTTTTAGGCGAAATTGACATCTCTATCTTTAAATCTGGAAATATCCTCATACAAGCCTCTGAAAAACACCTCACCATCTTCGAGCACCATTTCAGCACCCTATACGAGCTACTATCTTCTCCTTCCTGTATCTCTGCAGCCTCTCAATCTCAGGAAGTCCTCCTGGCTTCACCCCTTTTGACGCAAACCCCACCGCTCTCTGATTCTACAACTACTTATGAGGTTTCCCAATCACTTACCTTGGATCCCACCGCCTCCTTAGCATCCTCTCCCTCGCTTTTAATTTCCACAACACACTTAACCACTCAAACCCTCTCTTCCCTCGCCTCATCTACCCCTCCACCTACTCTTGTTATTCCGTGATCCCACTCAGACACTCACACCATCTCCCCTCTTCCTGACTTTCTCCCACTCAACCCTAATCCCTCCCTTTTTACCTCTCATTCCCCCCTGCCTCCTCAGACTAACCCCCCTACTCTGATCCCCCTGCTCACTATACCCAGTTACACCGACCCCCCCTTCTGACCCAACAGGGACACCAGTCTCTTGCAATCTTTGTGACCCCCATCCTCACGGACAATATGGCACCCCCCCCTCACTTGCCCCATGCCCCCTCATCTTCTCACTACACTCATCAGGCCCTTGGGTACGATGGCTCTCACTCCTCAATTCATCCTCAGCCTAACACCTGGAACTCTCCTCTCCTCCCACCACCTGGGTTCCCTCCAGGCCCACTTCCTTTTCCTCTCTCACTTCCCAATGGGGAACATGCCCCACTTCCTCCTGACTTACTTACCTCCTCACCTTCCACGCTTTTAACCCAATCACTTTTTAACATTGAACTCCACCTCTCTATCCTGACGCTGGAACTTTCATCTCTCAGGAAAGACTTTAACGCCCTCTCCGATACTAAACTTGCCAACCATACCCATACTTTGGGTGCCGTACATTCTAACACTTCTTTCCCTCAACAAAGGAGTACCACTCCTTTCGGTATTTCTACCGATGGCCCTCCTGGTAACTGTCCTCTTATACCACCCCAAGCCCCACTCCATCTCCCCTTCCTGGACCCCTGGGACTTAAATAATACAAACCACCCTACCCCCATAACTACTGATCCTCCGGCACTTCACTCCTCTATCCCGGTGATCCTGGGGATAAGCCGCATCCCGACCTCCTGTGGCTTCCCCAGGCCTTCTCCGCAACTCACCATGACTACTGACCTTCCTATTCCTCACTCCACTATTCCGGTGATCCTAGGGAGAAGTTGTATCCTTACCACTCCTGGCTCACCCCGACCTCAGCAACTCACCACCATCCATTCCTGTTGTCCCCCCAATACCTACACTAAACCCCTCAACTGCATGCTGGTCAATTGTCGATCGGCCGCACGCCATGCTACTGAAATCTCGGAAACCATCCTTAGTGAATCTATTGACATTGCTTTTCTTACGGAAACCTGGCTCAAGGCCCACTCTTCATCAATTATTGACCTGCTCGCCCCCCCGGGTTACTCCATCCTCAGAAAAGATAGGCTTGACAAAATTGGAGGGGGCCTAGCCATAATCTATAAAGATGATCTCCAACTCTCCCTTGTTCAGAACCCCGATCAAACTACTTTCGAATACATTGGAGCGGAACTTAAAGTTCAGGGTTCCCCTCCCATTCGGCTACATAATATCTACCATCCCCCTGGTGACCCTCTACCCTTTGTGGAGGAATTATCTGACCTGCTTTCCCAAGCCTCGATTTCCAACTCCAAAAACCTCTTCCTCGGAGATTTTAATATTCATTGGAACAATAAGGATGATCCCTCGGTTTGCATCCTTAATGACCTCCTTGAAGTCACTGACTTGAATCAACTTTGCCATTCGCCAACACATTCCAAAGGGGCTACTCTTGATGCTATTACTAGCAAAAATCTGGCTTCCCTTTCCCACATTGTCCCCGTTGACTGGTCTGACCATCACCTTATTCTCTTCACGATCAATAGCGCTGCACCTCCGCCTACCCCCAAAAATATCAAACTTAGGAAATTAACCAGAAATCTTCACCTTATCCCACCAGGTGTTCTAGAGATGAAGATTAAAGCAAAACTTCAACTTCCACCTCCTCACAAAATGCTAATGACCTTACCGAACACTACAACAAATCCATCATCGAGGTCCTGGACCAAATTGCCCCTGCCAAATTAAAACCACTAAAAACATCCCTGCCAAATCTTGGTTTAATGCTGATCTTAACAATGAGAGACGCTCTCTTAGGCTGTCGGAACGCACCTGGAGACAACACCCCTCCCCTACAAATCTTGCCCTCCTCAGAGCCGCAAGGGCTAATTACAAAAAACACATCCTCAATGAAAAGGCCTCCTTTTTCCGCGCACAATTAGACCGGGCTAAAAATAGGCCCAGGGAACTATTCAGCATAATCAAAAATAAAACTGCTTCTGCCCCTCCCAAATTGATGGCCTCTATGGAAAGATGTGAAGAAATTTCGAACTTCTTTTCCGAAAAAAATCGCTAAGATTGATCTATCCTTTACCGTAACCCTCCCACCTCTGTGCTCATCACCCTTCCATGACCCTCCACCCAAGTCTCCTTTCACACCTTCGCCCCCTCCTGACTGTTCCATCCTCTACCTCCGTTGCTACCCCGGATCATTTCCTCACCAACCTACAGCTAAAAAATAATGCAACATGGCTTAACTTCAGCCCAGTTACAGAACGGGAAGTCCTCAAAATCCTAACCAAGCTTAAACCCTCCTCTCATACCTTGGACCCTCTCCCTGCTAACCTTGTCCAAGATTTGAAGCATATCATCGCACCTTATTGGGCTTCCATCATCAACTCCTCCTTGCCCACAGGGTGTGTCCCTGCTTCTCTCCAGCTTGGCCAAATTACTCCCACCCTCAAAAATGCCACCGCTGACCCCACCGACCTTAACAATCTGCGCCCTATCTCTAATCTTCCGCTGCTATCCAAGGCCCTCGAAAAATGCGTCTTGCTCCAACTAGATAAGCACATTGACTCCTTCAGCCTTTTGGACACATTACAGTCAGGCTTTCGAAAGGGCTGCAGTACTGAAACCGCTATGCTCAACATTGTTGATGACATTCATCACTCCCTCGATAAAGGGGAGTCCTCCCTTCTCATTCTTCTCGACCTCTCTGCCGCTTTCGATACTGTCAACCAGTCCGCCTTACTTAACACCCTCAAAGATCGGTTCGGCCTTAGTGGTCTTGTTCTAGAATGGTTTACCTCCTTCTTTCACCACAGAACCCAACAAATTAAAATTAACCATTGCCTCTCTAAACCTATCTCTGTCTCCCTGGGTGTTCCCCAGGGGTCTATTCTCTCTCCCTCACTATTTAACCTCTTCATGGAACCCCTCACCCTCATTCTTAAGCAAGCAGGAATCAACTACCACCTCTATGCTGATGACACCCAGCTTTACTATAAGATCAAATCCCAAGATGACATTTTTCACCTCAACGATACCCTAACTAAGATACAACAATGGTTCCATCACAATCGCCTTAAACTCAATCCTAAAAAAACGGAAGTCATTCTCTTCGCTCCTAAAAACAACCGGCTCAACATTCAACACTGGATCTCTGACCTCAAAGCTCTCAACTGCTCTTTGTCCACCTCTAACTCAGTTAAATCCCTTGGAATAAGCATTGACCAGAACCTCAGCCTTTCTCCCCACATAAAAAATGCAGCCAAAGGCGCCCTCTTCTCCCTACTTCGCCTCAAGAAAATCAAACCCTTCATTCCTGCTGATTACTTTAAATTAGTTGTTCAATCACTAGTTCTTTCGAGATTGGACTATGGTAATGCCATTCTTTCTGGAACACCGAAAATCCACCTAGCCCCAATCAAATCAGTCCTTAATGTCGCAGCCAGGCTTATTTCTGATTGTAAGCGGTTTGACCACATCTCCCCCATCCTCAAAGAGCTCAAATGGCTCCCCGAAGGCAGATCCGCATACAAGAACGCTTGCATTACGCACAAAGCCTTGCACCATCACACCCCAGTTTATCTCTCTGATAAACTCCACAAAGCAGGCTGCTCAAGAGAAATGAGGAGCACAAATACTCTCATGCTAATACCTCCCTTGGTACACAAGAAATCTACACAGTTACGCTCTTTCTCCGCTAATGCGCCTACTATCTGGAATTCACTCCCCAAAGATCTACGTTGCAACCCCTCTTACCTCAGCTTCAAAAATGATCTCAAACGACACCTTCTCAACAAACACTGGGGTCCTTAATCCTACCACCTTCTCCGGATTTCCCAACCTGCCCTTGACAGTGTCTTGTCCTCACTATATTATACTGGACTTACTACCACCCCTTCTCACCTCCTTACTTTTACTTCCCCCCTCCCCCTACGAGCTCTCTTATAATTTACGGCCTACTTCTGCCTACTGTCTCCTCTCTCATTTCCCCACTCTGTTCTCCCCCTCCTCAATCCTCTCTCCCCCCCATCACTGACTAACCACGCTAGCCCAAATTTCTAACTCTGGTTATGCCCTAACGGTTCTCCTTAATTTCTTGTCAATGTATTTACTGTTTTCTGTATATTGTGCTGAGTATTTTGCGCATTTCCTTTCTGTACTAATGTTATATCGCAATTGGTTCCTCTCTCGACCCTTGTAAAGCGCTCTGATACCCTTGGGTCTAGCCAGCGCTATATAAAACCGTTTAAATAAATAAAGTCAGAGGAGAAAAGGACTTCCATGCAGACACACAGACGCGAGACGCTGAGGCTCCTGCACGCAGACACTCCAGCTCGCAGTGGTCTGACATCCCTTGCAGGGTGTCCATCTCGAGAACAAGACGGGGTCCCACAGTCTCTCACTTCAGGTAATGGGGTTGACTTTATCCTAGAGGGATTCTTGGCTTTACACCCACATACATGCTAGGTACACTTAGGTACATCTAGTTAGGGACGCATCCTAGGAGTACGCATTCTACCGTCAAGTATTTTATATACTTGCCTGTATTCACTGTTTTAGCACGATGTTAGAAATCTACCATCCTTTTACTCCGTTAGATATAAATGATTATAAGCACTGTTACTGTGTAATGGTTGTTTCAGCACACCTATTTTACACTAGAATGACGCTGGTTCAATAAATGCTTATTGAGAAACTTCCCCACCGTTTATTCTGTGTATCTCTCTGAGACAAAGTGAGCACGAGTAACTGAGCGAAAAGTAGTACACGGTTTCCACGGTCCTGAGGGATCAGGGTTGTCATGTTCGATAGCTGCCAAGAACTATTCTCTCCTTGGTAAGAGGAGTTTCTAGTGGCACGGTGAGCTAGCTGGTATACAGGCTGACATATCCAGTAGGGGTGTCCAGAATCAGTCTGACTCCAATCCTACAGTATATGTTGTCTAAACGTGCAGATCCTAGATAGGTTTATAGGAACTACACGACATACTTAGCACTAATCAGCTTTTACAAGACGGATCCCTATGGCCAGTGTGTGCTCCACAGCCATTCTGGACTCCCTCACAGCTTGCAGTATGGGTTTTAGCTTATCTTCATCTTCAGATGGCAATGCAACTAGTTTGTCATCGGATGTTGAATCCTTTGACTCTGCTATCTGAGGTTGTTTTGGTGCAGGTAGTGCTGCTGTAGCTACTGGCTCTGATGTCACTGGTTTGAGTCTGCCAACTTGATTTAGTAGTTAGTCTGTCAATAAGTAAAACAAAAAATAGGATTATAACAGTTATGCAATAGATATCCACAGGTGCAATGCAGGCAGTACTTGTGGGAAGACTGCTTATTATTTTAACTTTGTTAGGCAGTTCGGATCTTGGGCCCAGCCAGTTGAACAATAGGGCACATTTAGGGTGCTTCCATCAAGCCACAAATATGCATGATTTGGATGTAATCAGTTATCATTTAGCCCAGCTTGTAGTGTTAGGGTGACTTGGCATCTTAATTCACTTACTACTTATCTCACTGGTATTTATTTGATGTTCAGTTCCACCGCTAATAGCAGTCATTTCATGCTCTTTGAAAGGTGACCTTTTGCTCTATGTAGTAGAGCTGAGAAAGGAGGGTGCTAGGATAACCCGATGCAGTAGAGAATATATTTGGAAGGGCTTGAGCTCTTCGCCTCCCCCCCCCCCCCACATCTCTTCCCTATTGTGCGACATCTAGACACGTGGTGACAGTGGCAGGACAGCCAGAAGGGCTGTACAAAGCCTCAACTGGCACACCAAAGGTGCAGGGATAGCCTTCTGCAATCTTCAGGTCATTTGGTGCTGCCAAGTGTTCAAAAGCGATCCTGGTAGCCAGGACACCACATCTTAGAAAGTTTCTTCTTCCATGTCAGGGAAACAGCGCTTTCAATTTTGAGTCTGAGGCAATAGTCATCTCTGCCACACCAAATTGTCACTTGGACAGCAAGCGCAGGCCTCCTCAAACTACAAGGGCCTTGCACCACTAGAATTGGCAGGCGTTCAATTCTTTGCTGGCTGCAATAGCCAGCAGTTATGTGCTCTAGGCTACAGATCCCCAATCAGTTAGTAGATTAGACACGGTGTCACAGGAGCCTATCCCAACCATATCCAATAGCTTCTTGCCTGACAGGTCAACCTCCCCCTCGGAAGATGCATGCTTCACACTTCAGATGGATGGGAACGAGTTGCCGCTCTCACTGCCTGCCTCAGAGTGGAAGGTGGATTCGGTGTCCAGAGGTCAGCAGAAGTTCCAGATGCAACACCAGGGCTCCAGGTACAGGTGTGCTGTGCTTTTGTATTGGACATGTCTGCTGGATCTAAGCCATGACAGAAGCACTTGCCATGCCACCATCTAGAGCAACCCAGTCATCATGTTGAAAACAAGAGGGTCTGCAGGACCGGATGAGGAAGTTATAACAGGATTTCTTCGTAGCAGACATATGGTTTAACAGACTAATGCTCTAAACACTTAAACTACATCACTAAATCACATAACCACAAAACCAAAACCCCAAAAGCAGTAACATGCAGGATTTGTTACAGTGAAAATAAAAGTAGAGTGAAAAAGATTATCCCATTTGCATTTTTTTGTTGCTATTAAACTGTATTATTTTCTAGCATTATATTCTGTGCCATGTCCTCAGTACCTCAGAATGTTTGGTGACTAGCACCTTGAGAGATTACATTTATGAAGAATGCTCTTGAAGTGTTATTGCTCATTAACTTGCGCCAATTAACAAGCAGCTTAGAGCAGGGGTCTTCAAACTGGGTGGCGGGCCCCCATATGGGGCCTCAAGTGATCCCAGAGGGGGCCCACAGGCTTTGGCCAAAATAAGCATTATGCGGATAACACTAACATGTTTTGAAAATCATTTATATCCTAGCTGGGAGTGTGTTACAAGGGAAGGGACATCAAAAATTCTTCAAAACCCCCACTTCTATAAATCACACTGTGGATAGCTGTACGCATTAGTAAGGCCTGCCTGACCAAAATAGTATGTTTGACAATCATGTATTTGATTGCATTTTTAAAACAGTAGCAGAACTTAAGTGCAATGTTTAAATAAGGCTAGACATATTTAAACATTTCCAATTTAATGGAATAATTGTGAAAAATTCTGAAGGGTACTCAATGGTTTTCTTATTTCATGGCATTAAAACGTTTGAAGACCACTGGCTTAAAGGAAAGTTAACCGCAGGTTATCCAACAGATTTAGGATCCACTGATTTCTTGTCATTGTGTTAGGAGGAAGACAGTGGTGCTGGAACAATTTTCAGAGTGGGGGTGCTGCCATCAAGATTACATCACTGAAGTCATAGGAATAGTGAAAAATCCAAGCGTCTCACAAATAACAAGTGTAGCAAATGAGCTACACCCATTCAGCAAGAGAGTAGTAAGGGTGTGGTAGGTAGCCAGTGGTGCATTTTGGAGCACACTGTAGCAAATATACTACTAAAGCAATACACTCATTTACAGACACCACATTTTGGAATGAAATGGGCACTAAATTTGCACAGACATGCAATTTTATTAATAAAACTATATAGCACACAAATGATGAGTAGAAATTGGGTTTCAGCAATCACGGAGCATCACTATGTAATCTGTCTTGATTTGTTTTCGATCATATTAAAATCTTTGTTTCCATCACATTTCCGAGTTACAAAACATACATATGCTTTATATGTGCTTTTCTAACTGCGTATATATTTTAAAATATTTGTAGAGTTCATGTAAAGGTATTTACATTTTGTTGTGTGTTAAAAAAAATGACATCTTGGAGCCTTTCCTCTCACACTCCCTGTACCCCAGCAGACTGTTACATAGTACACTATGTAGTGAGAGAAACTAAAAACAAACCCCAGTGTTAAAAGAACGAGCAGCAATTTGTCGGAAGACACAGCCTGACATCTTATCATGGCCTTTGAACGCCGCACAGCAAATGTGACAAGATAAAACACAATTGAAGTCCTCTTTATTGCTCATTCACCTTCTGAACTCCAGTATGGTAATGTTAGGGGTGCCGCAGCAACACCAAAATCCCTACTTTCAGTGCCTCTGTCCTTAAAGTTTGCAATGTGCAAAGAATCAAACTGTGATATGGTGATGCATTGGTCACGGTCAGAGCACAGAAGCATGTACAACAGAGATGGGTACTGTCCATATGCAAATTTTAAGTGAGGAATGCGAGCATCGAATTCGAATATACATTTAAGTAAAACCTTCATTATTGTAAGCTCTTTGCTCTACATTTACTTATCCCAAATTATTACAAAAACAACTTTAAAGACACGGAAGAAGGATGAAAGAACAAGATGTAGCTGTTAAAAAAATAAAAATTAAAAAATCACCACAAGTAAATTGAGAACACTTGGCCATACATTTTTGTCAACAGATGTTAATCACCTGCCCTCTATTGTGCCCAAAAGGGCGCAATAGAGGGCAGGTGATTAACATCTGTTGACAAAAATTTACTCCAGGGTGGCAGTCTCAACCACATAAGTGGGCTATAGCTGCGTTGGTCCGGTTAATAGTTTACTTGAACACTGCTACATAGCTTTCTGTAACGTAAGTAGATTTGTGATCTTATGTTGACTAAAGAGTGTTAAACAAGGGCTTTTCAACTGGATAGTGCGATAGAACAACTCATTTGTTGTTTCTCGAAGGACCTATATTTTGAAAACCTTCAGTACAGGGATTATGATTATCAAATATTTGAACTATGTAACAAACTTGTTTTCTGCCATACACACGTGTGTTGATTAACAGACGTTTAGCGTGACAGTTAAATGCATACATAGGTCGAACAGAAAAGAAAGAAGAACAAAGTCTTTCATGCAAAGACCTCCAATTATTCCACATTTAGTCAGTATTCTCTGCTAAATTCCCATTTGAAACAAGTCCATCACGGAAAATGATGTCGATAAACAAAATAAAAACATTGGTGATACTTACAAACAAAGGTTTCCACATGAGTGCACAAGTCTCCGCACTTTGGGCAGCGTAGCTGGTTGCCTCCTTTTCCAGACCCAGATTTCTTACCACCTCCTTCCCCCACAGATTTCTAAGAAAAGGTTTTGAGTTTCATTAATATCAGCCCACACTACAGCTAATAATCATATTGCAGTGTCTTCCAATGAAACAGTCTTTGGAAGGAGGAGTTCAAGCTACTTTTGCAGCACAGTTAAACATGGTAAAAAAAACAAAATAGCCCGTTAAAAAGCTAGGTTAAGGTATTTACCACAAAACTGAACACTATGGTCTCAAAAGATGCAATCAGGAAGTGGACTCCATATGCATCCTTCAAATATCATAATAAGCATCGACAAAAGTAGAAAATAAAATAAATGTGCACTTTTATTTTATTTACTATTTGGTGCGAACCTCAGACTGTTTTGTAAGCCTTAAGAGTTTTGGCAGAAGGGGGAACTAGTGAGGTAGTCGCCTCAATGCAGTCACACTGGGAAAAGGAGCAAAGCCAGGCAGAACTTGCTACTTCTCAACTGCCGGTTTGGCGTGTTGGCACTGCATACACTTAATTTATTATGCTAGTGAGTGTCGTGGAAGATCAGATTATCATTAGATCATGCATGTCAATTCAGCATTTAAAAAAACATCAGGTACAGGGAAAAGAAAGACAATGAACCATGTTTTCAGCTCTGTAAATACAAACCTTATTTCCATCTCCAGACCCATCCTTGTTAGCACCATCTTTGGAAGCAAAATATGAAGGAGTTTCCGAAAACGCTCGAAAAGGAACATTTCTCAAAACTTGATGCTCAAATGTTCCAGGTCTTCCTAAAATGGAGCGATGAAAGCGAGCACAAGTGATGCCTAAAAGAAAATCGGATTTACGCGTGTTAAAATAATAAATATATTTCCCTTGTCTAGAGTTAAAAGTTGATTAAGTTACTTTATCTTTTATTTGTTAAAAATATGGGATTTCGGAGTTCAAATGGAAACTAAACTAAGCAAATTTATGACTGTTGAAATAAAGATTTTTTTAAATCACCTTTTTTCGAGAGTTTAATCATTAGGACAAAACATTTGTAAATCTCAGTGACTTACCAAGACCCATTTGTGCGCAAGATGTAATTTAAAACACAATTTTTCACAAGCAGGGAAAAGAAATGAGCTACCTCTATTAACTTTGAACACCTCCCCCAACTTCATTAGCATGTTTGGGTTAAAAGTGACATAACTTCTGTCACTTTATGCTCCCTATCAGTTTCCTATTAAAGAAAGTCTAATGTAAAGAGGAAGGAACATGCTTAAGCCAGTTACCTTTCATGCGGTTAATTTCCCAGAACCCCAGTTAGACTATCTTTGGCTCAAGGGACATACACTAAAAGACTGTATACAATACATTCACCCATATTTATATCAATAACTGACCAACTCTGTCTCCTTAAAATACATATTACTTCATATTTATTAGTAAACAATATAGCTAAAAACAATCAAATGTATCTATCTTGTATCACATATTATATACAGATTAAAAACAATTATGAAACAATAGCTTTGTAATTTCTTATTCTCTGATATATCTCTAGTCCACTTACACTTAACCTTCAAGGAGTATTTTTGATCTCCGAAATTGCATAGAAGAAACTATTTCACATTGTATTATACAAAAACTAAAATATATTACCAACACATTCTATCTAAATGCATTTAAAAGAATAACGCAAGCAAATTCTGTCTATGTTGAAAAATAATACAAGAAAATTTCGTATTTCAAAAAATACAAGAAAATTCGGTCGACGAGGCGTTTCAGTGGTACTTGAAACGGTTCACCCCACCTTCTTCAGGACAACATAATATTAAAATTCATACACATATTCTAGGAGACAGAAATATATAATCAGTCTAAACAATGTAAACAATTACAGCATCTAATGTAATCAAATTTTTTGTGCATACCATTAGCAAAACCATGTAATGAATCACCCTCATTTTGGTGCGTTTTATCATGCACAGAATTGTGGAACGGCATATGGCCGTGACATATAAATTGTGCCCCCCTCCATATTTACTGGTTGCCACATTTTTCTTCCTGAATTAGTTTCAGTAGTCACCCTTATTTTAGTGGTTTATAGCATGCAAATTCTCTATGGGCCGGCATATGGCCGGGATGAATTAGACCCCTCCTTCATTCACTGGTTACTTCATTCTTACTTCTGAACTCCTTCCAGTAGTCCAACTTATTCAGTCGTTTGCATATAGGACCCACTTGATTATTTGTTACTATCATTTATAGTGGGGTATTAGTTACAAAGATCAGGTGGTGATGGAACGATGGCCGCCAAGATTATCAGAGCCCCAGCAACACGATACTTTGCTTCTAGGGTACTCCCTTTCCCCTAGCAAAAAGGCAACTTTTGTGGAAATTTGTCATAACATGACACTCTTGTGGTGTCACCATAAGGCAGTTGCCTATAATTACCATAATGCATCACAAACAAACAAAAAAGCAATGGCAAAGCCAAACGGTCAGGCATTGGCTGGCAGCCGATGCCAGACTTTGGCTCTGGCTTTGTCAATGCTGGTTTTGTTGCAGTTTTTGTCAATGTAAAAATTAGATTATTGCCAGTGTAACAAAAAAACATTTATTTGGTCTCAAAAAGACCACATTGCTTGAGTAATTCCCATCACTGTGTGGATGTTCTCCTTGGTAAAGGGCAGAATGCCACAAATCACACCAAAGTTAGTATATGGCTGAAGTGGGCTGACCCATGAGGTTTGATGTAATGGGCAGAAGAAAATGTGAATGGCAAAAAAAGACTAATGGAAGAAGAGAATTGCCTGAAAGCCCCTCTAATTGAGTATATCATACATATAATTTTAGTAAAATCGAAAGGTCATGGCTAACGCCAGACCGACAAAGCAAAAGGTCTTGGCCAAAGTCAGACCTTAAAATGTCAAAACAATATTCTTGAAGCAGTGGCGGCTGGTGACATTTGTAAGAGGTAGGGCGTAAAATGTGCGGTGGAGCGCACTGTGGCGAGCGAGCCAAAATCGCCATAAGGAGGGTTTCGGGGGGTTTTCCCCCCCCGAGAAAATTTTGAAAAACAGTGGGCAAATGGTGCATTTTCAAGCAAATTTGAGAAAGCAAGAAGGTTCAACAAGCATTTGCAATGCAATCGGTCTCGCCTTTGGGACCTTATAAGTATTTAGCTATGCAGCACATTATTGTGGTACAGCAACATTTACTGTTGTACTGTGCACGAAGCAGTGAAAAGGTGCAGTACCACAAGCCACAAGTACCATTAAACACCACCGAAAGAGATTAACTAGTGCAGTTGGTACGAAATGACTAACAAAATCTTCCCAAAACAACTACAGCTGCAAATGTGCCAGGACCTGTGCCACTGACGAAAAGAAGAGGCACTGAATAAAGTATGTCAATGAGTCCAAAAAGATACAACAGGAGTGACAACTAAATGAATGCACAACTTAGAGGGAGAGAAGGGGCAGAGGCATATCCCACCGAAGAGTTAAATCAAATCCAAAGGAACGTGGCCTGCCAGAGCCCTACAAAGTAAGGGAAGATGGAGCAGGTATGGCCAGGGCAAAAACAGTGTGCGGGCAGTCTTTCACGACTCACATAGTGCCTGGTGGGTTAGCGCAAGCTAGTAGCAGATAGGCAAAGGAATTGCTCTGAATTATTGAGCTATAGATGGTTTTGGGTCAGGGGTAGTTTGTATGAAGCCAGATCATAGAGAAAAAAACATTACCGTTCCACAAGCAGTACATATATAGCAGCCTACTCGTTGCTGCAACACGTCCACTTTCAACGCGAATCAAACAACGTCAGCAGTTACAACAAAAGACACTGTATCCTTTCCTTTGCTGTACAACAACACACGTGATCTTCGCAATGCCTTAAAGCAGTACAAAGTGGAGAGTGGGCGGGGCTTCTATTCCAGTACAGCAGAGGTTGACTGTCCTGGAGCATGAGGCAGGGGTGGGCACTCTCCAGAAGACCCCTGAGGGGGGTTCACTCCCCGCACCCCACGAGGCTCCTATAGACCCTCTTCAGGCGAGAGACTCACGATTTTAAGCCACAAATAGTGTTCTTGTGGCTGCCCCCCCGCCTGAACGTGCCTTTGCCTCAACAGAGGTGAATGGGGGGGAAATACATTCTCCCGATGGTTTATTTAAAATCTCCCATTTTACTCTTCTAGCATTGTTAAGGAAGGACTCACCCACAGGAGGTGAGAATAGCCTTGCAAAGGTTCATTCAACAAACCCAAAGTTCCTTGTGCACAGAGAGCGACGTCAGCAAGCAGCGACCCGGCTGATGCCAAGGCTGGTACCCACACACGGAGGTGTCCCTCCCAGTCTTTACTCAGCACCACCCAAAATCCCACAGACAGGGTGGCATGTTTGGGATTGTGCCGCACCCTCAAGCAATGCCAGGACTTCCCCTCCAATGCAGTGCTTAGAAGCCAGTGCCGGCGCACACCACACACAAAGAGCGCTTTGAGGCGAGCAGCTCTGGGCTGCGCTCCATGAGGTTTTAAAATCCGATTTTACGGTCAGAGTTAGGTTTTTCCTTGGAGTCTTTTTGAAAAAAAAGCATTGACAGTTCCGTTGCTTTATTTCGCATGTGCTGTTTTTATTTTCTCTAACCTGTTTTGGAAACAAAGGAAAGCACATTTGTTTATTCAACATGCGGACGTCAACGGTGCTCATTGCAGTCTTTCTGGATTTACAAGCCAGACCGAAAGAGTCAGCAGATGAAACGGACCCCGTCCAGGAGCAGTCCCACCCCAGAGCTCCCAGAGAGGAGTGTGGTTTATTGACACAGCCCAGCCTTCCAGAGCCTAACATGGGGACACTCCTACAGAGCTTTGGGCTGCTCACTCTTAGGGCTGGCTGGAGGCCGCAGCTGTTTTTTTCAGTTTTATCTAGCACGATCTTGACACGAAGGTATCAGAGCGCTTTACATGAGCACCAGTTGCATTACAGACGGGCACATTATTGTGTTGGGCACAGGGAGATGACGTGATTTGCCCAGAGTCACAGGATGCTTGAGCGTCTCCGCAGAGACTCAAGCCTGCTTCCCCAGCTCCAAGGGCGGCCACTCTGAGAGAGGGGCGAAGGTCCCTCCCACTTCCGTTCTACAAGCCTGCCTTGCACCCCATACTATAGTACTGAGGGGTTATGGCAAAGCATGGCTCTGGAAATACTGCTTCAGAGGCGATCGGGCTGATGTGTGTATTAGGAAAGAAAGTTAAGACGTCTTCATGGTGCAAAGCACATGTTAAAGCCAACAGCCATTTACCAATGGATCAAGCATGGAGAAAGAACTGTAGGCTGCCCTCGGAGGGAGAGGTTATGGTTCAGCGGTGAGAGCTGCCGACTGGGGAGCTGGGGACCAGTGTTCGAGCCTTGTTGTCGGCTCAACATACGCAATTAATAGCAAATCTGGATTTAGCACTAGGATACAAATGACGACATGCCTGTCGTAAGGAGGGACTAACAAGCCTAAAACCAATCGGAAGGCAGCATTTAGGAACTAAGCCAATGAAAAAGATGGGTGGAGAGTGGGTGGAGTTTCCACTCCATACTGCATGCCTTGCAAAGCAGCAGCGCATGTGCGCTGCCGCTATAGGCTCGACCTAAAAACCAACAAAAGACTTGTTTTGCTTGGGTGGCATTAGAAAATCCCTTGCTGTTTGGACACCTTCTAAATCCTTCAATGCGGGATTCTCCTCCCGTCAAGAGTCCTCCGGTGTAAATTGCCTCTATTCATAGATTTTAAAGAGGTAAATCAGTGAGCAGAATAAATATCTCCAAGGGAGAGTTCAGCTCTTCCTTTTGGAAATCGTTGTCGCCTAACTCCAAACATCTTAAACCATTTCCCCAGGATAACATTGATTAAAGTTCCACTTTTCTTCTATTGGATTATGGTAGTTAGTTAATAAATGCTTCCCTTTAAATGAACCCGACTGAGACGTGAAGATGTAGATACTGTGTTTAGTTGCCCATCTTTGCACCCTTCAGTTCTTCCTTCACAGTAAGTTACAGGCTCGGTCCCTGCTTTCCAAGGGTGAGACAAGTACGCTTGAAGGAGCCTTTGAGTTTCCACCGCACTGAGGGAAAGCGTCCAACGTTGGCACACTGGGCACCCACGTGGCAGGTTCCCTCATTCAGAAATAGCAGGTGCAGCAAGTGTAAGCGCAGTGCCTGGTGTCCTTAGCAGAGAACCAAGCAGGCTTCACATACAAAGCAGACACAGCTAGGCAGTCCCAGTGCATGTTTCACGCATACAGAACATGAAGGAAACAGGCGAATGCGGGATATGCTTCCTTGCACGTGGCATTTTAAACTCATCTTAAACACTGAACACGCACAGCACAGGCTTCAGCTGTTTAAGCCTACGTCACACACACGTTTCACCCACAAGCAGTGACAGAAGGGCACAGCTGTGGCCCTTTCCAATTTAAAGTTCACGTTTATGGTTATATTGGCCAAGTGAGGGCAGCAATAGTTATGGTTCTGAAACTATGCCCTGTAAGTGTTTCTCACCTTATCTCTGGAACCTGCACGTCCACGTCAGACTCTGTACCGAATCTAGAAGCTGTGCTCTGAATGTTAACTAGGGGAAAGGTAATGTGGGCACCCGATTTGTAGAGACACCTAACAACTGGGCACAAAATGACTCGCGGTCTGGTGTGACCAGTTTCTCATTTAAGTCAGGAGGCCGGAAGGGAGACCCTCTCCGATCCGGTGCTAACCGGCTAAACGCCTGAACCCTCCTCTAGCAAGGAGGGTGCGGTCTGCTTCCAATGATTCAATCGATTTCGTGATGTGAGGCAGGAGAAATTAATTCTTATCCCCACGTCCGCACGTGATCAAATCGGGGATCGAAGACTTAGAAATCGGCTGTTGTGCGCCATATAATAAACTCGATATTTGCATCGGCGCCTCCCTGGGTTCCCACGGGGAGGATGTGGGCTCGACAACACAGGCTCTTTGTTTTCTTCGACCAAGGCCTCGTACCTTATGCTGTGGCCTCAGACAGAAAGAAAAGAAGGGAACAAACTCCAGTGCGGGGGCAGAAGAGAGGGCGGGGGAATTCACCTCTCCTCACTCTTTATTGTTCTCCAAAATATTCTGGATGTCTCCGCAGCTGCAATAGACAAGAGAGGAGCGGGGGCGAGCGAGCGCGGCAGCCTGCAGAGCTGACCAGACGCTCGTGCGTTATGGCCTTTTGCCTGCGATTACACGCACGGCAGGCATGTGTTTCCAATTATCGCGCCCGCGTCTGGGCACGATAATGGGAAACAGATGTCGGCCCTGCGCGCGTAACCGCAGGAAAAAGGCCATGACGCACGAGCGTCTGGTCAGCTTTCTGAAGCCCCTTACTATAAGTCTCGCAAGCAGCGCATGCGCTGCTCTAGGCTCGACCTAAAAAGCAATTGTGAAAGTACAGTTATTACATTAATAAAGAGATGTCAATGTCATATAATAACATAGGTAGGTGCTTATTCAGTATAAGCACAGAACTTCATAACAGACTTCGAGATGACAATGCTGAGTACCATTCATACATAGCACATTTGCCATCAAAATGCTCTTTTGTTGAAGCATTCACCATATCTGTTTGAGCTCGTAAAATAAGTAAAGCAGTGGCAGCTGGTGATTTTTCAAAGTGTAAAAAAAGTTAGCCCCAAGTGAGCCCAACCGATATAAGTCAAGATCAGGGGAAGGGGGATCTTCCTTTGAGAAATTTTTGAAAGAAAAAAAGGGGCAAATAGTGCATTTTAAGCTAATTTAGACAAAAAAAAATGAAAAAGCAATAAGAATCTAGACCACATATAGGGTGCAGGACAACTGAGTTGTTAATGGCATTATTGGAGGGAGGCTGAACACTTCTAGTAAAGTACACCTGCACCCCTGTAAGCAGTCTAGGGACTAAACCTGACTTGTATTTTTATTTGTCACATATCTAACATAAAATAAAATAAAAACATAAGGGCTGCAGGCACAATACCCACCATGAAAGCTTTAATGTGAAAACACACTTCCTTCTGTAATAACTAAGACATACACAGCGACAGTCCTATCATCCTCGGCATTGTGGCTTTTATTGAAAAGAGGACACTAGACGGAATACATCATCTCCCAAATACATTCCATAACTATTTCTCACAACGAAACATCGATCACAATCAGTTTACAATGTTGTTGCTCTATAAAATATTAAGGCCAACAATTGAAAATATTTAAAAATCATAACAAAGCACAACAGTGCATCACTGGTGTATAATCGGTAGAATTGCCTGTAAATTGGACAGTCACCCGAGGTCAGCTCTGTACCCCCCAGAAACATCAAAGTCCAAGAACATATAGGTGTATTGCAAGGTATGGGAGATTGCATGCACTTTACCTGCTGCAGACAATGTTTGTGGTAGTACCAGAGAAATAAACAGTAAAAGCAGCCTTCCAGACCATAAAACAGGAGCACAAACATTTTTAAAAAAAACCTGCCTACTCTTTCCATTATTAAACGTTACCTCGCTGTGTTAGTGATGACTTCACTCGGCCTCAGGAGTCTGTTGAGAGAAGGGTTCCCACTTCACCTCTACTCTCGCCTTCTGTCAGCAGAATCTGTTGCGCAAATTGCACTGCATTTCACGCTAAGTTAAAGGCATCAAATGGCGTGCCAGCCACCTAGCTTACGCGGCAAGGAGCCTTAGATGCGGTTTCTAACACTAGCAATAATGTGAAACTCTAAGTAGGTATTCTGCATTTGCAGACCTCTTTACAGCACTAGTGAAATAACATGCTCTCTCTGAAGTACTTTGTGTGCTCTCGGACACCAATCTATAAATAGGAGCAGATCGACTCAGTTTGGCACACATAATGTAACCATGTCAGAAAGTTGTGGCGGAACCTGCCATTTAGCAGCACTGATACTTGGTCCTGAATCCGAAAGTGGACCCTGCTTTAATTTTAAGAACCCAGAGTGCTTTCTGCCCTCTTACTCTCCCTGATCTGCCTGTCCTCCGACTGTCCCTCTGTCTCTGCCCTGCGCTCTTTCTCTCGCCGCTCTGACTGCCCCTCTGTCCCTGCCCTTCTCTGCCCTCTTACACTCAGAGCTCTGTCACGACTGCCCCTCTCCCTCCTCCTGCCACTCTCCGTCTCTGCTCCACTGCTCTCTCTGCCTCCCAGGCTCTCCCCCCCCCTCTTACTCTCCCCTCTCTGCCTGCGGTTATCTTACTGCCGCTCTTTCTCTGCCCTTCTCTGCCCTCCTACTCTCCCAGCTCTGCCTGTCCTCTGACTGCCCCTCTGTCTCGGCCCTGCTCCGCGCTCTTTCTCTCGCCGCTCTGACTGCCCCTCTGTCTCAGCCCTCTTACACTCAGAGCTCTGTCTCTGGCCCGACTGTCTCTCTCCCTCTCTCTCCTGCTGCCAATCTCTGTCTCTGCCCCACTGCTCTCTCTGCCTCCCAGGCTCTCTCCCCTCTTACTCTCCCCTCTCTGCCTGCGGTTCTCTTACTGCCTCTCTTTCTCTGCCCTTCTCTGCCCTCCTACTCTCCCCACTCTGCCTGTCCTCTGACTGCCCCTCGGTCTCTGCCCTGTTCCGCACTCTCTCTCGCCACCGACTGCCCCTCTGCCCTCTTACACTCAGAGCTTCGTCTCTGGCCCGACTGCCCCTCTTCCTCCTCCTGCCACTCTGTGTCTACCCCACTGCTCTCTCTGCCTCCCAGGCTCTCTCCCCTCCTACTCGCCCCTCTCTGCCTGCGGTTCTCTTACATTCTCTTACGATTCTCAAGGACTGCATCAGTTGCGCATCTATGTGTTAAATCACGCACGCAGTTGCTAATTAAAACTGTGAGATACAAAACTAAAGCACACACACTTGCTGATCTAATCATTTTCAGGGGCACAGGGAGCCGCAAATCACTCACCTCGTGAGACCGGGTTGGGAGTCTGCAGGGCACCATCTGGACTCTGCAAGCAGTGACACAGCCACGAGTCCCAGACAACTGCAGTGGACACCTGCGCAACCTTCACTCCACGCCGCCACCCGGTCCAGTGTGTGTAAGTAAAGCTTGTGAAACAGTCAGATCGAGACGGTGCTTGTATGAAGTCTGAAGTGAGTGTCTGCATGCGCCTACCTACGTGTGTGTTTTTTTGTTTTTCATTTAAGTCATGTAGTGTGTGTGTGTGTGTTTTAGATTGTGTCTGATGCAATGTCTGCTTGACAACGTCTGATTGCTTATGTTTAAGATTGTGTATGTGTTAGTAAAATGTAATGTGTGTGTTCGTTTGATAGACCCGGCATGTATGTGTTTGATTATGCGTGGGTGTGCGCACATGTTTAGCTGTGGGTGTCGTTTACTGAGACTGTATGTGCCTAACTACTACTATGTGGAGGTCGTGTGTCACTGATTGAGAGTTTGTGTTTTTATCCAGTTTGTGTTACAGTGTGTGCTTCAGCAGTGGTCTGTGTGCGTTTGTTGAGTATGGCTGTATTTTAGTGTTACCCAGCTCAGTGGTGAAACCGTGTGTGCTTGATGCTGTGTGTGCACTTGTTACATATGGTTGTGTGCAGTGTTAACATAATTCAGTTTGCATACGGCTGAGCCTTCCTCTGGCTGTGTTGTGTGGTTAACACACGGTGTGCTTTAGTGAGGCTGCGTGCTTGGTGGAGGCTGAGCTGACACTTGTGGGGTTGATGCCTTGACTTTGAATGAGAGGGTGTGTTTGACTTGAAGACAAAGCCATGGGTCCCCAACACTAGGAACGTGGTACAGAAGGTAATTTGAGAGCTATGAGTCGAGAATGGGACCTACCACCCAAACAGAAAATAGTAATTATCATGCTGCACCTGATCAAGACCTTCTCCAGGAAAACCCATGCCTGAGCAAAAAACAGTTTGCTCCTCAGCCACTATGGAGGCAAGTGCAGGGTCATTGAGAGAGCCCCAGTACATATTTCACAACTAACAAATCTATGATGTACGTGTTTTCGTTCATTTACCACAACTTAGTTGTGATATTCTCCGAGTACCCCATTGATGCTAGCGTGTCACAGTTTAGTGGGGCAATGGTCTACAGAAAATATGTCAAACCCTGTACAAGTTATTTTTTTCAGGGAGATAAAAACAGCATCAGTCAGAGACTCTTGCAAAGAACCTAAAGGTCATTTCATAGCTTGCAATTGAAAATCTTACTTAGCAAAACAAGTAACAGCTCTACTACTTCCTCACTGATAGGTGTAAAAAATTACTCCAATATTTTGGCCCTCTGAGCCAGCCTGCTGTTCAGCAATAAAGACTGATCAAGGAAAGATTTGCAAAAAAAAGGCACAGACATTCGAATCACAAGTCAGAAACGCTAGACAGATGGTGCGTCACAGATCAGGCCCCGCAAAACGTATGAAACAAAGGTGACTGAAATGTTTATTTTACAAAAATAAATGGAGTAGATGAGGAAGTAGGCAAGTTATCACACATAAAAAACATAAAAACCTTCCTAAATTCTTTTACATCCCTTAAACTTACACTACATCCCCATATCAGCTAAATGCAGAGGCACACAGGCCCTTTTGGCCAGAACTCATTTTCATAATACCACAACATGATATCTGCAAAGATTATCTCTAGACAGAATCTTTGAACTCTGTTTTTCTTTCTTTTTTTTGGTAACCTTCATTTATATTTTTAGAGAAAATACAGCATAATGACAGTAGAGTAAGACCACCATTCAGTGGTCCTATGAGATGAACAACCACGCCCAGGAAGGCAATCAAATCCGACGACATCTTGATAATATGGCACGGTACCAACGACACCATGGAAACATTTAAAGAATGGCTGGACCAACTTAACCCATATCTACCCTTCACTACGACTACCAACAAAGAGAACGTTTCCTTCCTAGACGTGAACATTCTGGCAAAAAAATGGTAGACTAGTACGCACCCTATACACAAAACCAACTAACCGCAACAGCCTACTGCACTTCAACAGTGCCCATCCCCGGGCTCTGAGAGAGAATCTTCCGATAGGTCAGTTTCTCCGCATCAGGAGAAACTGTTCAGACCTACAAGATTTTAAGGAGGAATCAGTTAAGCTCACCCAAAAATTATGGGAGAAAGAATATCCAGAAAAGATTATAAACAGGAGCAAAAAAGAGCACGTTAACACACCACGGGCAGCTCTACTGGACACTAATGAAAAGCCTAAAACTGACTCTCTAATCTGCGTCACCACATACAATTCCTGCTCCAACGCTGTTAAGAAAATAATATCCAAGAACTGAAGAATTTTGGCCTCAAACAAGCTGTCCTTCAAGCCCCCACTCTTCCCTTTTAAAAAGAACAGGAGTATAAGGGACTTATTAGTCCACAGTGACACACGAAAAGTCCAACCCAAACGCCAACTGACACTATGGAACCAACACCATGTCATGGGTCACTAGCCCTGTGGCTCAAGCATAGTATGCGCACTCACTAAACAATCTAAAAACATTGACTTGGGGCTCCCTACACCTTGGGAACAAAGACAACATACGAATTGTAACAGCAACAACGTAATATACATGATTACTTGTCCATGCAATCTTCAATATATAGGGATGACAACAAGGAAAGTCAAAATTAGAATTAATGAGCCCAGGAGCACAATACGATGCAAGAAAACCTCTACAAAATGGACAACACATTTTTTGGAAAAGGGGCACTCTTACATGAATGTGAAATGGACAATAATTGAAAAAATGGACACCGTTAGGGCTTTGACACAGAAGTTACTGACCAAAGAACAACACTTGGTATACAAGCAAGGGACACATAAATCAGGATTAAACAATGACATACCATGGGGACAACTGCTATAATTATCATACTGGGATTCAGATACAAGGACCCTAAATAAACTATACCACCTGCCCGAATAATCATGGGGAAAATGCAACATTGGCTACTTAGCTTCCACTGAATGATTTACCCCCTAATATACCACTGTTTTAACAACTTATTGTGGCCAAGCACAGCATCTGCTGCTATAACTACACAGGGGTTAAAATATTGGGGCCAAGAAAATACAAATTATAGCACCTCTCAGTGTTACCACCGGAAGTTGCATCATTGGTTAAAATACGTCCATCAATGACTTGCCATAGTATGAGTTACCCCAAGATACTGCCACACTTATAACAACTATGTGTGGTCTATTACTACACATCCTTCCATACCAGAACAATGATACGGCTGGGACTAATTTATAACCTCTATTTGAATTATGGGCCGTAGCATGAGGATCCCCTTGATACTGCCACCCTTATAACAACCAGGTGTGACCTAGCACTACACATCCATTTTTTTTGGGGGGGGGAGGGAGGATTTGTAAAGCACATGGCTGTCCAAGGGCTTCCCGGCGTTGACGAGAGGAGGCATAAGTGATAGGAAAAGATAAATCATGCGAACAGCCATGTCTTACGTTTTTTCCTGAAACTACATTCATCTTTCAGTAGTCTCAGTTCTGTGGTCATTGAGTGCCAGAGCTTAGGGACCAGGTATGAGAAGGATCTTCCTCCCCATCTTGATCTCTTTATCCTTGGTGTATTCATAAGGAAGTCGGACGATGACCTGAGGGACCTTTTGGGGCCATATGGGGAGATGAGGGTCTTTAGCAGAGCTGGGCCCCCTGCCATTCATAGCTTTATGAGCTAGGCAGAGGGCTTTGAATCTGATCCTGGATTGAACGGGCAGCCAGTGCAGCTTTTTCAGAGAGGCTCTCACTAACTCCTGTCTTGGTATCTTCAGGAGTAACCCGCCACGTTTTGGGCAACCTGCAGTCTGGTGACCACGTATTTTGGGGCACTCAAATACAGGAAGTTACCGTAATCCAGGCATGAGACCACCAGAACCTGGATCACCATTCTCCGTGCCTGTTCTGGGATAAGATCTATGATCTTACGGATCAATCGAAGTATGCCAAAGCAGGATGCTGAAAGTATTTTTGCTTGGGTTTCCATGGATAAGTTGTGGTCTAACCACATCCACAGATTCTTTATGGAAGGTTTGAGGACAGGGGGTGCGCCCCAAACTTCTGGCCAGCTAATCCTGGCCCAAGGCCCAGGGCAATTCCCCAGGAACTTCAGCTCTGTTTTATCGATGTTCAGCTTAAGGCTGCAGCTGGCCATCCAGCTGGCCACCTTTTCCAAGCATGGTACCAGTTGAAGGTGGTTGGAGTTAGTCTCCTCGGACACTGAAACTACTAGTTGTATGTCATCAGCGTATGACACAATTGACAGCCCAAACTCCTGCACAATTTGCGCTAGTGGACACATATCTGTTAAACAATGTGGGGCTGAGCGCCGAACCCTGTGGAACTCCGCATGGGGCCGGGAGCGTGTCTGATAAGTTGATGGCTTCCATAATCTGGAAGGCTCTATCATTTAAGAAGGAAGCTAGCCATTGGATGGCTTTATCCTGGATACCGATCTCCCTCAATCTGTGTATTAGGGTACAGTGATCCACGGTATCAAAAGCTGCGCTTGAGTCAAGAAGCAGAACTGCGGCTGAGCCCCCCTGGTCAAGTATCATTTTGAGATTCTCTGTGACCAAGAGGAGGGCAGACTCAGTACTGTGTTCCAGACGGAAGCCCGTCTGATGCAAGATGTTGTTCTCCTCCAGAAATTGTGAAATGATACGATTGACATGTTTTTCCACTACTTTACCCAAGATGGGTAGCAGTGAAATGGGACAGAAATTCCCTAGTACCGTGGGGTCTAATTGAGGCTTCTTAAGCAGGGGTTTCACAATTGCATGTTTCCACTTCTTGGGGACTATCCCGGTACTAAGAGATTGAGAAAGAAGCTCTGCCGTCATAGAAAGGATGGAGTCCCCGTCCTGGAGTAGAATATGCGGGGTGCGGGATCTAGTGGTGAGCCAGATTTAATGTTCCTCAAGAGGAGACCCGTGTGTTCTTTGTTCAAGGCCATAAAGTTATATAGTACTGGGGCTGCTGGCAGACCTGGTAGGTCAGTGCCTAAGTACTGGCCTGGTCTACAAGGGTTACCCTGCCTCACTTCGGGTCCACCCGTGGAGCTACCTTGAAATGAGTTATATATGTTATCAACTTTGTTTTTAAAGAAAGTGGCTAGCTCATTACATCACTCCTTCGAGGATTGATGCAGGGGGATACCTTGCTCTATCGTAGTAAGTGACTTCACGACTTTAAATAGTTCCTTGGGGGAGTTAGAGGCCATGTTAATTCTCTCCTCGTAGTGTATGGCCTGGGCTTGCTTTATTTCATCATGGTATTGTCTGTGGAATCTTTTATATAGAATCTTAAGATCTTCCACCAGTTCTTTTCAAGTTTCTTGCAATTCTTTTTAGGTCTCGGCCTGCACCAGCGCTTGCGCTGGTCTGGCCGAGAGTTTTAGTAAGCGGGTTTTGGAAGTGCAAACCCACTGGCTTTTGGCTGGCGACCAGCTTGCGTTCATGATGGCGTGCACGCGCGCAGCTGCCATCTGGGTTTCCTATCTCTTCCTCATTTCCTCGTCATGGCTCATTAACTCTCTGGACTCTGATGTTTCAATCGCAGCAGCAGCTCACATTACCAACTGACGGCCCTGTACTACAGTCACATGAAAAACAACAGCGATTAGCATTGAAATGCAAGCTTTTGTTTGTCTAGTTAGAAATATTGCTTCGGTGGGTTGATTTCACCTTATATCGCCATTTGTTTTATATTGGGAGTCACAGCCTAATTACCAGTATTTTTGTCTCACTCTGTTTTTTGTTTTGATATTTATTCGCGCAAAGCACAAAGCTATATTTAAGGTTACTTTTTCCGCGTCACTTCTTCACTGTATTTAAACTCCACACCCCCACTCTTATTGTCTCTCTCCTTCTCTCTCTCTCCCTCTCTAATTCTCTCTCTACTTAATTAACTCTCCCCTCTATCTTTTTTAGCCTTTCATTCTCTCTCACCCCTTTATCGGTTTCTCTTTCAAACTCCTTCATTCACTCTCTCTCCCCTTCTTTCTCTCTCTCTCTCTATCCCGCTCCACTCTTTATTCTATGTACACCCTTTCTCTCTCTTTCTCTCTCACCACCCTCTCTAATTGGGCATTATATCTTCACTCTATCTCTCACTCGGCGCCGCCACAGCATCGCTCGGCGCCAAGACAGCATCGCTCGGCGCCAAGACAGCATCGCTCGGCGCCAAGACAGCATCGCTCAGGGCCAAGACAGCATCGCTCAGGGCCAAGACAGCATCGCTCAGGGCCAAGACAGCATCGCTCAGGGCCAAGACAGCATCGCTCAGGGCCAAGACAGCATCGCTCAGGGCCAAGACAGCATCGCTCAGGGCCAAGACAGCATCGCTCAGGGCCAAGACAGCATCGCTCAGGGCCAAGACAGCATCGCTCAGGGCCAAGACAGCATCGCTCAGGGCCAAGACAGCATCGCTCAGCGCCAAGACAGCATCGCTCAGCGCCAAGACAGCATCGCTCAGCGCCAAGACAGCATCGCTCAGCGCCAAGACAGCATCGCTCAGCGCCACCACAGCATCACTCAGCACCACCACAGCATCACTCAGCACCACCACAGCATCACTCAGCACCACCACAGCATCACTCAGCACCACCACAGCATCACTCAGCACCACCACAGCATCACTCAGCACCACCACAGCATCACTCAGCACCACCACAGCATCACTCAGCACCACCACAGCATCACTCAGCACCACCACAGCATCACTCAGCACCACCACAGCATCACTCAGCACCACCACAGCATCACTCAGCACCACCACAGCATCACTCAGCACCACCACAGCATCACTCAGCACCACCACAGCAGTATCACTCAGCACCACCACAGCAGTATCACTCAGCACCACAGCAGTATCACTCAGCAAGACCCGAGTATCATTCAGCATCACCGCAGCATCGTCTCCGCAACAGTCACCACCACCACCACTACCACCTCAGCATCACTCAGCACCACCTCAGCCTGCTCTCGGAATCTGGCATCTGTTGATTCTCCCCTAGCGTCTGGCCGCTGCTAGTGTTATAATACAGGTACTAGTTCCCAACCTTCACCCTCCGATTGTTTATGCCCCCTCAAAAAAAAAAGCTTTAACAAACAACCATTGCAATAGGCAGAAACAAGTTGCCAGCATTGCAAGAACAAAAGAAAACTGAGGACATTTTTTATTGTAAATACTTTTTTTAATATGGTAGTTCAGTTTTACATAATGCCTTCTTGGTCATATATAAAGTAACAAAAATGCTTCTGACACTTTTTTATTATAACTTTTCAGCATGCTGCACAGCAGCCACACTTCTCTACAGCACAGCTTGAAGACATTGGCAAAGTCAATAGCTCTGGCTAAACACTTATAAGGCCCCAAAGGCGAGACCTATTGGCTATGCCAATGCTTGTTTAAGGAGGCTAACTGGCTGTTAAACCACGAGGCTCTTTTGGACTTGCATTGCACCCTTGATCTGGGTTTCTTAAAGCATTGGTCCACCACATTATTGATCCAGTCTGACCAGAGCGTGTCAGCCTCGTTAAGGTCTTTTGTTGGGGGTGGGGTGGAGGACTCTAAGGTGTTAACCCATCTTTCTGGTAGGACCCTAGGCCATTTTCTGCCTAAATTCGTATTGCCAGTGGAAGGTGGTTGTGTGGGTGTTTTAGAATATAGAAAGGAATAAAGCAGTGGTCGGACCAGGCACTGGTATGGGTGTGAACACCTGTATTTTAGGGTCATTGGAAAAGATAGGATCGAGAATATGCCCTTTCTCATGTGTGGCGGAACCCACAAGCTGGATAAGTTGCATGGCTTTCAGGTCTGATAGGAGTGTGCTGGCGGATGGGTTGTTAATTTCATCAAGATGAAAATTGAAGTCACCTAGCATGGTGATAGGCTCCTTTCCCTACAATAGTACTGGCTAAGAGATCCGGGAGAGTATCTAAGAACGCGCTACACTGCCCTGGAGGCCTGTAAATTAGAATTCCGGAGAAAGAGCATGAGTAGGAAAGTGTGATTCTGAATTGCAGAGTGTTGCAGTTAGTGACGAAACGGACTAGTGACTTCCATACTGGAACAATAATGCAGCTGGTCTCCCTCATAACCTCTATTTTGAATGTCATCCTGTTTATCATCCGTCTTATATCTAGCATACAACTACTTTAAAAAATATTTTTCTGCCAAAAATATTTTCCTGCAATACATATTACGTAAAGGTATCTCCATGCAGAACATAATTTCTGAAAAAAATACACTACAATTCCCATCGTTCAACAATTGTTACTGTAGTCCTACGTCGCCATACGAGCGACGTGAATCACGTCGCAAGTCATTTAAGTGACGTGGGCCAGCACAGCAATCTCTGACCCGCGTCTTCACATTTAAACAGGCGTCTCCCGGCCCCATTCTACCAAAAGCAGGGAGACACCGAGAACAATCAGGGAAATAGCTGGGGCATGACCCTTGAGGAAGTAAGTGTCGCTACTGGGTATAGCGAGTCCGTTTACGTGGGTCACTCGCCTTCTTATAGGTAAGATTACCAAAGACCTGCCCGTGTAAATGACTGCCACTCCCCCCTCTTTTCTTCCCTGGATGACACCTCCAGAGTGTGAATACAGGGCGCCCCACACCAGCTCCCAAGGTACTGGACACCCAACTTTTGTGGGTGAGTATTTCCAGGCACGAACACGTATATTATTTATTTACGCTGAACACTTAGGATACGAATGTTATTTAAGCTTGATGGCTATTGCTTGAATGGGGATATAGGAACCGTTTTATAGTCGCAACATGTGCACTAGAGAGAAGAATTATGTGATCCTAATTGAGAATAAATACGATTTGAACAGCTATACACAATAAGTGTGGATGAATGTTGATATGAGCGAAGGGGCCACGAAAATGTCGTCCCTACATAGGTTAAGATAATCTGCACAGAGGCACAGAGTGATAGTGAGCACTAATAGTCTCACTCAAACACTATACAATATGCATGCAGTGGGATATGCATGCCATTTGATACCTATTGCCTCAACACAGACTTTGGCTCTGCAAAATGTCTACACAATACGAGCATGAAAAATGTATGCATACTTTAATATAAATAACGAATTCCTTTAGTTTCAGGTGATTCTTCACTGACTACACATAGACAAGTATTAGCACTGCCCCATTACACCTGTTTGGCACAAATTAGCCACTTGTTAAGTTGACCTATAATGCATGGAGGTACTATTCTGTAACCCTGATGAAAGCCCCGGACCTTCTTGAGCCTTCGAGTAGGGCTTAAACATGTTGGTTTGAAACAGGGTCGTAGGACTATAACAGTCCACATTACCAGCAAGATATTGTTTTTACTCTCCCCACCATCTCCACTAATAAAGGGATACCTTGGAGAAGGATTTTTAATCTCTAGTTAAGCCCCCTGGTCACCCTTCTAAGAAGTAAAGGGTATGCTGTTTGCCCCCAACTGTTTATTATGCTGTTTGTGATGGGATTTTATGTTTACAACTCACAAGCTTATACCCTTCTGGAGTTATGTAATCATAAGTATCATATACAAACAAAAAACTAATCACATAACGGTATAATATTGATTGACTATGTCCACCGATATGTATGACAGAGAAAATCAATTGCTAAGACTATACTTCGTCTTATCTTTCCATTTCTCCCTTTCTCATCCTTTTAAGTTAACTCTTTGACCTCTCACACTTACGTAAAATAACAGGTTAGTCACTGCTAACAAATTAAGTTATGTTATACAAAGATTATGGCCGTCACGTTAGATAATAGTACATGAAGATTTGAATTGGTTACTAATCATGTGATAGAGTAATCCAGTTTTGATAATTTGCAGTATTACCCATCAAAGATGGCCGCGATTGCCACATTATATTAACAACGAGCATATTATCAGGTATACAATGTCGGGTACAATAGGATATCTTAAAGTAAGAGTAAATCCCATTGGTTCAATTTCGTAACACCACGGAATAATTACAGGCTTATACATAGACCAATAAAGTTGCCATTGGTCGGTAGCTTGTTATTGACAATTGCCGTATACTAACAGTATGTACGATGTTTGAAACGGTCACTACACGTAGGCTGAGAAATGATTGGTCCTCTCTTGGCTCGTTGTGTCTTACTGCGGCTTAAGTATGAACCTACTATTCTACCATAACATTACAAGATGGCCGCGATATTACTATGAACAAATGACGAGTATACTAACGCGTGTCGATATAAATAAGCCCGACAACATGGCGCCCATGCTGAACGCCACGAACACGAGACGAGCGCAGAACGCTACACCTCAGGGTAAGCCTGTTCACCGAGGGATTTAACAATCATGACAACTGATATAGGGATAAAGAATATATATATTGATTACACATACTAATTTACTAACTTTATCATGTGGGGGGATTATCAGTCTGCCTCCTCGTTCCGCCGCGAGTGCTTTTGCTCGTTTGTTGCGGAGGGAGGCAGACACCATTAGGTGGAGCCAGTCAGCTTCCGGTCGCCCAGTTGGGAGAACTTTGGGGTCAGTTTGCAGTCTAGTGTTGCGGCTACCACCGCTACTAAATCCGCATGCTGACGCGGACGCGCAGCGGACGCGCCGCTGGCGCGACTTCGTCCGCGTCCGGACTGCGCCCGGCGCCAGGCATGCTGCTCGTTGTGACCTGGTTAGTCCAACACTCACTACATACTCTGCTAAAATATGGTTAGGAATCAGAAATGGTGTAAGCCACAATAAATGCACGTGTGCCATATTTCCTTTAGAGAATGAGCAGGATCACCCAAGTACAGCCTGCATGGTATGCGGCTATTCCATCCCCCCCTCCACCCTCCCAAGCAAATACCATGGCTGCCCATAGAAAGGGAAAATGGATAACTCCATTGGCGACCACCCCAGTTAATACAAAGGGCTATAAGGGGCTATTGCTCAATGCACGATCCCTCAAGCATAGAACTGAGTTTGCGATACTCATTGAGGACCTGGAACCTGACTGGGTCTTCATAACTGAAACTTGGGCAAATGCAGCCTCAGGACCAGATCTAATCGACGCTATCCTGGGTAATTACTCTATCCAAAGGGTAGACAGGGTGGGCCGCATAGGAGGGGGGCTAGCTATTGTCTTTAAATCCCAGTACAAATGTATCATTGAGCCTGACCAGAATACACACACGTGAGGCTACTAATTTTAAACTCATTCTTTCAGCCACCTGTACGTTTGGAGGGTTATTGATTTATAGACCTCCCGGACCCAGAGCGCCTTTTTTACAAGAGATCAAGCAACTTCTAGAGTCAGTCATAGTAGACTACTCACAAACAGTCCTAGGGGACTTTAACTTCTATTTAGAAGAAAGGGACAACTTAGACTCTAATACCCTTATAGAGATGCTTGATAGTATGGGCTTTGCCCAACTAGTAACAGCCCCGACTCAAAAGGCAGGACATACGTTGGACGGTATCTTTTCCAATGACTCGCGAATTACCTTCCAACATACAATACCTATCTGTTGGTCAGACCATAGTGCAGTACGATTCGATTTCCTCCCTCCAGCATCGAGCAGAGAAGCCCCCCCAATGTCCTAGTAAATTTAGAAACTGGAAAGGTATCTCAGCCGCCACTCTGATCAACTCCCTAGAAAATATTCCCTGCACTATTCAAGAGGACGCTAATCTTGGGGCTGAGGCTTTTGCCACATGGCTAAAATCTGCAGCTAACATAGTGGCACCTCTCAAATTATATACCCAGAAAAAATGCCGCCCTCGGCTCCGTGGTACAATGAAGCTCAAGCGTTTAAAACAAGGTTGTCGTCGTGCTGAGCGAGCTTGGAGACAAACTTTAGAGGATCAGAACACTATATAAAGCTAGTGTTAAGGAATATAAATGCGTACTAGTGGAAGAAAAATCCATGTATTGTATGCACATGATCGAGAACTACATCCACCAAAGAGCTGTTTAAGCTGGTACAACAGCTCTCATCCTCCCAATCTTTGGCAGAACCCGACACATTACAAATATTCTGCAATCAATTGGCTACCTTTTTTCAAACTAAGATCACGGACATATATACTGGTTTCGAGTCAGACCCGAAAACGCTCACCATAACTCCGACAGTCAGCAGTCTTATCGAAGACACACCGCTGATGCCTGGTAGCGAGCATAGAGGCCTCTCAAAATTCTCTGACCTCACGCTACCTCTTCTTGTACATTACCTCATGAGAACGAACTCAGGCTCTCCGATGGAGGCATGTCCACCCACAATTCTACACATGGCTGCTGACACCATAGCAGAACCCCTCTGTAAATTAATTAATGTCATCATCCGATCTGGAATCTATCCCCACACTTGGAAACAGGCCAACATTAGACCTCTTTTGAAAAAACCTACTCTGGATTCTAGGGACTGTAAAAACTATCGTCCCATCTCTCTGCTCCCCGCTCCAGCAAAAATCCTGGAGCTACATCTTAATAAGCAGCTCATGGAAACTGCAGAACATCAATCTTGGCTTAATGATTCGCAGTTTGGATTCAGAAGGCATCATGGTACAGAAACGGCTTTAATATCAGCCACAGACTACATCAGGCGCACGGTGGATGAAGGACAAGGGGTAGTGCTAATCCTCTTGGATCTATCAGCAGCATTTGATACCATCTCACCTACTTTGCTGCTGGACAGACTCCGGGGTCTTGGTATCTCACATCAAGCACTTGCCCTCCGGTCCTCATTTTTCACAGGGAGATCCCAAAGGGTGAATCTAAAATCCTTTCACTCAGACTCCTATGTCCTACCTTGTGGAGTCCCGCAGGGGTCTTCTCTGAGCCCTACCCTCTTTAATCTGTATGTGGCACCCCTCGCAACTGTAGTCCACTCCTTTGGATTGGAGGTGGTATCATATGCAGACGATACACAGATTATGGTCACCATCCCTAAGGGGCTGGGCTCACTGTCAGAAATTGTCCTTGGATGTATGACCAGAGTGGCCAGACTGGATGTCTGCTAACTTCTTGAAACTTAATGGGGAGAAAACCGAAGTGATGATATTTGGATCAGGGGTAGCCAAGTGGAATAGCAGCTGCTGGCCTCAATCCCTGGGATGTTGTCCTGACCAGAGCGTAAAGGCTAAGAACCTTGGAGTCCTGATGGACACTGAACTTAGTTTCAATACCAAAGTGAATCGTACCATTTCTACATGCTCATGGCTCATAAGGATGTTAAAAAAAATCTTCCCTTTCATCCAGCGGTCAGCTCGTACTCAGGTAGCACTGGCCCTGGTAATGTCCAGACTTGATAACTGCAATGCTCTGTACCTGGCTGCTAATAAGAGCTTGCAGCACAAACTCCAGGTACTGCAGAACGCTTTGGCAAGACTCATTCTGGACATTCCCAAGGGAAGGGTCTAGAACACCTGCATTGGCTTCCCATTGAACAACGCATTAGTTTTAAATCTCTTTGTATGGTCCATAATTCATTGTACGCTCCCTACCCTTCAAGGCTGAAGACTATGTTTAAATGGCACTCTCCTAGCAGAAAACTACGCTCTTCACTTCAAAAATAACTATTGGTACCAAGAAGAGGAAGTGGGGGGATAGGGCATTCTCGGTGGCAGCAAGCAAACTCTGGAACTCCCTACCCTCTGCTCTCAGATCTATCCCTCTTCTGCTCCCGTTCAGAAAAGCCCTTAAAACCTGGTTGTTCACAGTCGAACGGTGAGCTGGAGTTCCCTCTTTTTTTTTTCCTTCTAAATTCCGTGGTATGAATGGCTCTATAAATATCAAAATCAAATCAAATCAAATGTTCAATCTATCCTAAGGGGAATATATAATGATTGTTTGGGATAGCAAATCGTCCTCACTTTTGTAATTACACTAATAGAACCGAGTAACATAGTGGGAAGCGCATTTGGCTTATAGGCCGTTTTGAGAGATAGACATTTGCGCACAGTAATTTATAAAAAACACTGGGATTACAATGAGAGGGGCGTGGCTTGCCACGATCGAAAATGGCCGCTAGTTAGAAGAGCTCCGCCGAGCCGATCGCGCCGACCCCCGTCTATCCTGAAAATATCCGGACCATCCAGGCTGCAAAAGTAAGGCAAAGGGCCGAGAGGCAGCCTGTGCTGAAATCTGAGCGAAAATACACTCAACAGCGAAGCAACGACGAGCTTGGATCGACCCTACCGCGGCCTTCATGGAGGAGGGGCCCTGGTAGGTCAGCTAAGCCGCGACCAGAATACTGCCTCAAACACCTGGAGCATCGAGATCCCCAGGCGAGAGCTGAGGCGGGGAGAAGGCAATCGGGAGCGGACCTTATCGGGGCACCACCGATCTTGAAGAGCGCTGTCGGCGGAAACGAGGAACGGTGCGTGGGAGGACTGAGGAGCCGCCGTTTTGAGCCTCGTCTCATCAGGTATGCCGAGCGAACTTGCGCGCCCCCAGGAACCCCTCAAAGGGAGTCCCCACGAGAGCCGGAGGTGATCGGTAACGGAGGGACCGGCGAGTAAGCTGTTCGTCGCAACGTCCCTGGGCCCTGAAGCACGGAGCTAAAGTGAGTGGGGACTGGCTGTGGGCACGGGTCGAGGAACCCGTGCTGTCTCGGAGTGCTGGCACTGAATTGTAGTGCGAATCAGCCCGCAGTGAGCACTACGGCGAGGAGTGCGGGGTAGGGCAGCTGTTCCACCGCTCCCCTCATCAACCATAGCCATTAAAATTACGGCGCTGAAAGCAAAGGGCTGAAACGAGAAGCAAACCCTGCCGGCGGTGAAGGGGCGGCGCACTGTGGTGCTGAACGAGCGGGTGAGCCCACCAACGGCCCGCACGACGTACCAAGACCCAGAGAAAGGCCGGGGGAGGACTACTGCCGGCCTATAGAACTAACTGACGGCAGCGCGCGCCTGATAATAGTGAATGGGGCAAGATAACCGAGGGTCCTAACGGACGACGAGGTGAGGATAAACTAACTCACCATATCAGCAAACACCCTCAGAGTGACGTTTCTGGATACTGGGGTACCTGATGCTGGCATTTATTACTTGGTAAGGGATATGATCAGCCCAGATTGATACAGACGGTGCAACGGGAGCATCAGGGGACGTGACAGGGACAGATGCGACCTTGAGATACGTGTTGGGTACTCAGTTGGGAAAACCGACAGGCCGACCAGTATTGGAAGTGCTCTGGTGTAGGCGGTGGTGAGTACTGCTGTGGACCCCTTTGCGAATTTGCACTTAGACCCTCTTGTCCCCTCCAGGCTCTCCCCATTCCCTTACCACACTAAGGCGGCGTTCGATTTGACGGGTGGAAGGGGCTCCCGTCCAGACTAAGCTGGACAAATACGCCCTACCCAAAGACCACGCGAATGCAGCACAGGCGGCACCAAGCAACTCGGAAGATGCCTGCGCGGACACAACGGGGCTTACCTTGCAACATATGACAGCAATACATGGGGTGAGGACAGACCTAGCTGTCAAAATCGATACAGTGACTACCGAAGTGTCACTCATAAGGGCAGACCTACGAAATATGGGCTCAAGGGTCAAAGAAATTGAAAATGTGACAAGTACCCTCACGATAGACACAAAAGCGCTGCAACAACAAGTGGTGAAGGAACTCACAAAGGCGACGAAAGTAATGAAGGCAAAGTTGGAAGATCAGGAAGGTCGATCTCGTCGCAATAATGTCCGCATCATAGGGGTACCTGAAAGGACGGAGGGCCCCGCGGTCGAACTCTATGTGGAGGACTTGGTGCTGAAGTCGCTCCAGCCCCGTGGGCTGTCCAGATATTTTTCAGTGGAGAGGGCGCACAGAATCCCGGGAGCACGACCGAAGCCAGGAGCACTACCGCGTCCAATCATTGCCCGTATCTTCAACTTCCGGGACCGAGATGTGATACTTCAGGCTGCCCGGAAGTCGCCGCCAATTAAGATCGACAATGCCACCATCTCATTCTATCCAGACTTCACCACGAAAGTACAACAGGCAAGGAGAACATTTCTTGAAATTAAAAAAGTACTCAGAGCAAAAGATATCACGTACTCGATGCTATTCCCGTCCACCCTCAGGGTTGTGGCAGAAGGAAAAGTCTGGAGATTTGCCACACCAGAAGAGGCATGGGAGTGGTTGGACGGATGGCGGGTAGCAGGCAGACAGCATCACAAGAAAGGTATGGCAGAAGTGGCAATAGAGGGTGCGAATGTATCGGAAGATGAACTCAGGTGGGGTTCTACCCAGCAGCCAGAGCCACAAGATCACTTTAAGAACTGAGACAATTTTGTGAGATGTACAGAATGAGATTGGCTGTGAAGGATTCAATACAGGCACGAGTTTAACTTCAGTATCCTATCATTGTAACGTTCAGCACTGCCTTTTACTGTGTCACGCCTTGTGTGTAAAATTACAAATTAGGCATGTGTGCCAAGTATTCCTGAATAAGGTGTAAAGCAGCTTGAAACGGGGGAGGCGGGTCGGCTATGGAGGGCTAGCATTGGCTAGCATCCGCCCAAAGTTCAACAGTTGAGTTATGGGGCGACAGGCGCTCTGCAAATTGGGGGGGTGGGTAGTTCATAGCCCACAGTGCAGGGTAGCAGGGAGGGGGGAGTGTTTCTGGTTGGGGTTTTTAACTTCTATGTTGATACTACATCGTACTCATTGCATAGCCACAATACGCACCGGGGGGAAGAGGGTGGGTACCGACGAAATACACAGCACACTTTTACTCCCAACTGAAAGGCCTGGTCCCGCACAGGGCAGGAAGCTAGCTAGTGACAGAGACAAGGATGATCCCACTTGACAGGCAACACCAAGCTCCAAAGATGACACACACACACCAAATCGACGAGAGCTCTTGATCATGACATGGAATGTCAATGGTCTGGGTAACAAAATTAAGCGAACCATGGTACTACAATATATTCGTAGAAATGCCCCAGATATAGTTATGTTACAAGAGACGCACTTATTGGGCAACACGTGCAAAGCAATGGACAGATTCGGTTATAAGCTGCTGGCTCATGCTGGGTTCACGTCTGGATCTAGGGGCGTGGGGGTACTGGTCAAAAAGAGCTTGCCGCTAGTGGTGCAGCGCACTTGGCAGGACAGACTAGGCAGATATGCAGCACTCTCCGGAGTATGGGAAGGCCATGTTGTCAATTTCTGTTCTGTATATATACCGCCGAAACTGCACTCAACTACACTCCCCGAGCTTAGCTCATTGCTATTACAACTGCCTGATGGTGTGTTAGTGTTGGGCGGTGACTTCAATGCAGTAATGGACCCGGAACTGGACAGAATATCACACTTGAAGGGGGTTGGAGGGGCAGATACTCTAAAAACATTTGTAGAAGCAATGGGATTGACGGATATCTGGCGCGAGCACAACCCACAAACCAGGCAATACACGTTCTATTCGGCCGCGCACCAGGGATACTCGAGATTAGACTATTTCCTGACACAATCAATAATGTCTGGATGTTTGCGGGTAGCATTACATAAGGTGAGGGGATTATCTGATCACTCACCAGTAGAAGTGAGACTGATGGGTCCTAGTAAAACAAGCACCTGCCTCCCCGCATTGACCCTTGGCTCCTTAAAGATAAACAGATAACAGAAAAGATCCGTGAACACACAGTCCATTACTTTCAAGATAATCTGGGTTCAGTAGACTCAGCAGTAATGCTCTGGGAGGCCTATAAGTCAGTGATACGGGGGCAGGCGCAGGCATTGGCGGGAGGTGAACGGAAAGAAAAGAAATTGCAGTGTGAAGCCCTTGAGGGGGAGCTAGCGCAATTAGAAAAGAAACTCACATCTCTGACAGAACCAGACCCACGACTGGCTCACACACTGCAGTTAAAGCAACAAGAACTACGCGACATTGCTGATGGGAAAGCTAGGGATTATGCGAGGGCAACCCAAAGGAGAGTTTACGAAGTTGGGGACAAGGCCACCAAACTCTTATCATGGCTCGAGAAGAGGGATAGAGAAAGGAGCTGGGTATTGAGGGTTAATAACGCGAGTGGAGACAGTTGCAACACTGGAGAGAACATAGCGGAAGCCTTTGCAGCCTACTACGAGCAACTATATAAACCATTGACGAGCCGAACCAAAGCAGATTGTGTGGGGCTTTTGGCTGACATGCGCCTCCCTGCTCTCACGGAGGGCGACCGGGAAGACCTGGACATGTCAGTGGAGGAGGTCTGTGTGGCTATAGGTGCGCTACGATCAGGCAAGGCAGCAGGACCGAATGGCATACCAGTAGAGCTATATAAGGGGGTGGCAGGTCTGGTGGCGCCACATATGCTACATATGTTTGAGGAATCGCTAGAAGTAGGTAGTCTACCAGAAGACCAGAGAACGTCAACGATTGTAGTTATCCCCAAGCAAGGCAAGCCACCGGAGGATTGTGCCTCTTATAGGCCGATCTCCCTACTCAACGTAGAAGCGAAGGTCCTGACCAAGATTATTGCAACGAGGCTTGCCAAAGTACTATCTGGATTGGTGCACCCAGACCAATCGGGCTTTATGCCCAAGAGGAGCACCAGATTAAATCTTGGGCGCCTATAAGGAGTGCAACGAGCGGTTATAGACCAGCGAGTGGAAAATGCTGTGTTGTCACTTGACGCACGCATGGCGTTTGACACCATTGAATGGCACTATATTTGCGGTACTTGAACGAATGGGCTTCGGCCCCAAGGTTCGGTCATGGATACAACTATACACGGATCCCCTGGCTAGAGTTCGGGTTAATGGGACGGTGTCAAGGAAGGTGGGACTCTATAGGGGCACGAGACAGGGGTGCCTGCTCTCGCCCATGTTGTTTGCACTTGCATTGGAGCCCTTGGCGGCATGGGTTAGGGCTGACCCAATGATAAAAGGTATTCCGATAGGGGGAGAATGGGAGGAAAGAATCTCGCTTTATGCGGCTGACGTCCTCCTGTATGCTACCAGACCACGCTCCACCATACACCGTGCACTCCACATATTTCAATTATTTGGCAGCTACTCAGGCTATCAAATAAATTGGGGCAAGTCGCTCATATTTGTATTGACAGGTGACGTGCCTGCGTTGACTACCATAGCAAAAGAACTACTAGTTAAGAAAACATTTAAATACTTAGGAATAATGATTACTCGAACGGAGCAGGAGTTCAGAGATCTGAATCTAGCTCCCCAACTGGAACGACTTCGGAATGATGTGGCACTCTTGCGCAAATTGCCCCTTTCACTGATGGGTAGGGCTGCGATTTTTAAAATGATGGCGCTGCCATGCCTTCTATATGTCCTGCAGAACACCCCGCACAGGGTATCAAAGGACTATTTTTGTCAAATTGACTCAGATACTATGGGACGGCGGTAATCCTCGGATAGCGCTGAACAAACTGCAGAGAGGACCATACGATGGAGGCTTGGCGGTCGTGGACATCCATAAATACTACTGGGCTGCGCAGTTAGTGACAGTCAACGATTGGGTATTCGCGGGGAGGGCCGAACCAGCCTACCGGGTAGATCATTGGGCGATGGGTGGAGGTGGACACCTGAAAGCTTTATATACTAAGGAAGCTATCAACAAACTCCCAATCCACACACAGACTACAGTAAGGGTATGGAGAGAAGCAAACAAGATTTTGGGCTGGGAAGGGAGACTGACAGAGCGCACTCCTCTATGGGAGAGCGACCTGCTGGTAGAATTGAGGAAACTGCAGGGGTTTCGCACCTGGGCCTTACTGGGCATTAAATACCTGGGCGACATCTGGAAAAGAGGGACAATGATTGACTTTGAGGCACTACAAGTAGAATATCAGATGTAGTTCAAGTTCATACAGTTAGCACACGCTCCAAGATCACATACACATGGGAGACCAAATACCAGAGATATCCCCGCTGGAAGACAGAATATTAGCTGATCCAATGCCGGACAAGGCGACGTCACTCATTTATAGGAAAATTATAAACAACACACCGGACCCATTGCTGACCCTCAGGGAGCGGTGGGAGTCAGATGTAGGGTTGTTGGAAGATGACGACTGGCTGGAAGTCACACAAAGTCCTAGAGAAGTAGCTATAAGGGCGCGCTTTAGACTGGTACAAATCAGAATTGTACACAGATCCTACACAACAAGATCCAAACTCTACGCAATGGGCAAATGCGAATCGAACATATGTGCAAAGGGCTGTGGGGAAGCGGGCACCTTCTGTCACACGATATGGAGCTGCCCCGAGGTACACCGATACTGGACCACAATTGTAGCAACAATGTGAGGTTATAGGACAAAACGTCCCAATGGAAGCCCGTTGGCACATACTATGCGTTACAGGGGAGGATAACTGGCCTAAGTATGTCAAAATATGGTTAATGCTGGCGAGTATGGTCGCGAAACGAAATATAGCCAGAGCATGGGGGAAGCCCCGGCCGCAATCCGTGCGGGAGTGAAAACAGGACCTTGATTGGTGTTTTCTGGCTGAAAAAGTAATTTACCAAGGCCGAGGCTGTCCCCGGAAATGGGATAGAGTGTGGGGAGCATGGGTTCAATATAGAGGAATGTAGAAGTTAAACTATGTTTAATTACAAATGATTGAAGTTGTGGTCATCTGGGTGAGTAACTGCAGAATAAATTGTTAATGGACTCACAAACGAAACAAGTGGGAAATGACTGCAAAGGTTGCTTCAGCGTGCTGGATCTCATGAGGGAGGGGGGGGGGCCGAAACATTCTTTCGCTGTGATGTGTACTATGCATAAGTGTATTGTAATAACAAATGAAAATAAAAAAATAACTGTTAAAAAAAAAAAAAACACTGGGATTACAATTAAAGTGGGTAATTACTGGACCATAGCTTAAATAGTACTATTCACTTATCCGTTCACAGATGTACTATTGCAATGATGTCGTACACAAAGTCCTTGCATCCATCTATTGAAATATTAGGTAAGCTATCAATATGGATTGTTACCCTACGAATTGCAATACTTATTCGAGAATTATGAATTTAAATAATAGATATTTCCATTTGCAGATTTATGACTTCTTGGTCTGGATACTGTAACCAGGCTCTCCTTTACGTATTTTGGAAATATTAGAGGGTGAGTTTAGACCTTATGTGGCGGCCATATATAACTCAGGAAGTATGTTTACACATCTACCACTGGTCTCGGGTTCTAAGACACCAGTGGTGAGCTTGCACCGATATTAATTAGTGAATCAGACTTTGGCACTACATATATTATTATATATTTTTTCCACTCCTTCACTTTTCACTCGTCCCCTATAATACACGTCTCTTCTTTACATTTCAGTATGGGAAAATACAGACTGGAATATATTAAGCACCATTTGGGTGATGTACCCGGGTGATGGGACTGGATATACTATAATATCCTTCCGTACGTTGACATACTTGACCTTTCCCCATTCCTTATGATGCCGTTATCTTTGTGTTTCAGCCCTGATGAAGTCTGACATTATAATTTAAACTAACAGACGAAACACATGTTGGGCAAGGAACGGCAAAGAACCTAACAGACAAACGACAATGTCAAGTGTTTGGATTTGCAAATAAAGGACAGTGGATACCGCAATCATTACAGTGACGTTGATTTATTGAGTGCTCGGAAACCTTTTTTGTATATTGTGGAGAAGTTTCTTTTCCAAGTGAGGAAGATTGGGTGGCTCTCCCTCCTCCTGAGCACCAACATACAAGATATATGGACATTAGCTCACTTACTTACGAACAAAAATGACCTTTAGGCGTCAGGGTGAACTCGATGATGAAGCATGACACTATTAGAGTGTGTGAGGGTTATATACAAAAAAGGATTATTTCCTTCCCCGCACTAGTCACGTGGAACTATCGTACCCAATTGGGGCGACCCACCCCTCTATCCCTTGTCCCTCTGTATCGGAAAGGACCACCCTGATGGTCCTTGGTCAGTAGGTAGGGCGCCATGACTTAGGGGAGAGGAGTTGGCCTAACTAGCCAGTCGACTTCGAATCTGGGGAAACGGGTTAGAGTCTCGGCAATGACGCTGAACATCCTGTGATTCTGGGCAAATCACTTAATCTCCCCGTGCCCAACAAAAATGAGTGTCCTCATGTAACGCAACTGGTGCTATGTAAAGCGCTCTGATACCCGATTCGGGTCAAGTTCGCGCTATATAAAACTCTATAAACAAAAAAAACAAAAAATGTGGAAATCGGTCAATGAGGGTTCGATCCTATGTATTCCAGGACGAGGCTGGTCCGAGCAAAGTCAATCATGGTAAAAAGTGGCAGGTATGAATTGAAACAAAAAAAATAACAGGGGAGGGCGGGGGAAGGATGGGCGGAGGAGAAACAGGCAGGGGTGTGGGATCAAGTAGGGGTAGGGAAGCATGCCTAACAAAGTAGGGATGGGAAAACAGACATATGAAGTGAACATTGAGGTGTGGTCGTATCATGATCAGTAATGTAGAGTAGAAACACAAAGAAAAATATTGAGGGTAGGAAATCATGACCGGTAGCTCGCAGTCATGAATAATGAATATGGAATAAGTGAGAACTATGCCATGGGCGATTGCCCGACCAGTCTCTTTGGAGGTGGGTGGGGGATATTTGGGGCCTATTCGGGGTTGTCAACAACCTCTAGGAAGGCACCCCATGCCCTGTCAAAGGGTTGTAATTTGTCATTAACCTTATATGTAAACCTTTCGTGCAGGACTACCCTATGGAGTTCTATGATCCATTCTGTGGGAGTGGGGCACATAGGCTGGCACCAATGGCGGAGGATATATAACCTCACTAGCTGCCAGTGCCGTAGCCAGCCATCTGTGGGTATGGACATCCATTTCAGGGGAAACTGTTACATCATAGAGGAGGGCCAGATGGGCAAGAGTTGCACAAACCGGGGGTGGAACTGTTGTAAGTGCACCCATACTGACGTCCGGTAGAGTTCCAGCAACTCCACAGTATGTATAAGTAGATTGCACGCCTCCTCTGAGCATCTCCAGCATTTGCTATGGGGTAACAGAATCATCTGGTGCCGTTTCTTCGGGGACCAGTACCATTCATGCAATATTTTGAAGTATACGAATTTGAAAAAGGATTCTCCAAGTACTCTATCATGGGAGTGAAGCAGTTCTGCCCAATCTTTGGGGGTGTAATCTCTGCCCAGGACAATCTGCCACTTGGTGCGGATCAGGGCCAGGGTAGGGTTTGAGTGGGCATCTCTGATGAGCACTCCATATAAGCCAGAGAGCAGTCCCCTATATCCACTCCAAAGTCAGAGGTGTTGTAAGAGGCAAGACTGGGAGTTCTACAGGGAGGGGGCCTAACAGTGACTGTAGGCAGTGGGAAAGCTGGTGATGCTTCCAGTAGTCACTTACCTCTTAGCACCAGAAACGGTTTAAGAGTGCCCTCGGCACGGAGGTGATCAGTGTGCTTTGCTCCTCACATTCCAAGTCGCCGGGCAAAACAGCTCTTTGTCAAAGTAGAGGGTCTGCATTATGCTACACCGGATCCATACTATGACGAAGGGAGTCAATGCCCATCATTTTGTGGGCCGCCATCCATGCTGCGTCTGAGAGAACAGGGTTGCCTCGCCAAGGGTGGTAGGACGGGGACAGGTAGCAGAGGGGTCGTGGACCCAGTGAGGTGGCGTTTGATACTTACTTACCCGCGCTGGTGCACTCGCAGGCTTGCACAGTGGGGGAGCTACTTGGGAGAGTTGGAAGGCCCGATATAATAGGAGATGCGTGGTAGACTGAGGCTGCTGACCGGCATGTCAGCCCAGTCTGGCGGCCCTCAGTCTAGGGCTCCGACCACTCCGAACATTCGACCGGAAGTATGCTTCTATTTCCAAAAGACCACCACAGGGCACTCTTAGCATATTGAAGATATAATTGTATCTGGGTACTACAGTCATTGCTATGGTTTGCACTCGGTCCCAGAGGGAGAGATTTAGAATTTGCCATTTGAAAAATTATTGCTTGGACTGCTCTCTGAGGGGTAGGAGAGCGTCCTCCACTAGCCTCTTAAGGCCACTGTTCACTTGGATGATTAGATAACATAGGCCCTTGTGGTCCCTCTTGATAGCAGCAAAGCTTCACTCTTTGCCCAGTTAATGTTATATCCCGAGAGGTGGGAGAAATGGTCTATACTGGACATGGCTGGGAACAGCGAGGAATCTGTGTGGGAAAGGAAGAGGAGAATGGTGTCTGAGTAGAGGAGCGCTTTCACCTTGGTGTCTCCGATAGATATTACGCTCACCTCTGCCGAGAGGTGTATGGATGTAGACAGGGGCTCCATCACCAGGTGAAATAGTAGCAGGGAGAGTGGGCAGCCTTGTCGTGTGCCTTGGTGGATCGGGAAGATTCCGTACAGGAAGGCCCTATGGTTGACTTCCACCATAAGGGAGTCGTAAAGGAGCTGAACCTTGGAGATGAAATCGTCCCAGAGGCCCATTTGTGCTATAACTATGAAGAGGATAAGGCCACTCCACCTGGTAAAGTGCCTTTTCGGCATCAAGGAAGAGCGCCAGCCTCTCCTCCGGGTCAACTTTGACATACCACAGGAGATGGGAGAGGGTCCTAAGGTGATCCCAGGAGCTGCAGCCCGGAAGAAAGTCAGCCTGCGAAGAGTAGATCAGTAGTGGGATGACTTTCCCAAGCCAGGTGGCTAAGATCTTGGTCAGTATTTTCAGATCCACATTGATCAAAGATCGGGCAGTAGCTTGGGCACTCTAACAGATCTTGCCTTCCTTGTGGGTGACGATAACGGTAGCAGAGTTAGAAATCAGACTCAATGAGCCCTGTGCAGCGGCCTCTTTGCAGGCTTGGGTCAGAAGCAGAACCAGAATCGATTTGTCCGCCTTACAGAACTCTCCAGGGAACCCATCTTCTCCCTGAGATTTGCAAGTGTGAAGTGGAGATATGGCCTCCCCCACCTAGTCCTTCCTCATATCTCGCTCCAACAGTGCTCAACCCCCGTCCGTTAGGGCACGAAGTTGGAGAGGTCGTAGAAAGTCGTTAATCTGTGTGGAGTTGAACTTCGAGCAGTAAAAGGTGGAATAGAACTCCACAAACCTTCCCACAATGTCCATGGGGTGTGTCGAGAGAGCTACGGTTGCGTCCCAAATGGCAGGGAACACTAACTGAGACTCTTGCAGACTCAGCTAGGCTGCAAGAAAGCACCAAGCTTTTTCACCCTAGTTGTATCTACACCACCTTAGCTTCACTGAGGCTTTTTCTGACATGGCCACGAATAATGCGTTCAACTATGTCTTGGTGAGTTCGAATGCCCTATAAATGGGCATCCATGGGGGACGCCGTGTACTGGCGATGGAGATTAGTCACCTACCTCTTCACCTCCTGGAGAGCAGTCGGGACTGGAGTTTGACTGCTGAGGAGTCTCACATCATGACACTTTAAGACGGCCTTCTGTGTCGCCCAGTGTGCCCTGGTCGAGGCGACCGAGCCCTTGTTGTCCTGCAAGTAGGAGCAAATATGGGCATGGGGAGATTCCTTGCATACAGGGAGGGCCTGCAAAGGCCCGCATCCACCAGTACATGTATGGGAGTGGGGGTGGGTTCTGGAATTTGGCCCAGGTCGAAATCTAGGCAAACCATGCCATGATCAGTAACCGCTGCCTCCCAAATTGCACAGTTGGCAACAAAGGTAAGAAGTGGGTTTTGCAATAGGAAGTAATCAATACAGGATTTGGTGCTGTGCGGGCAAGAAAGAGGTGTATTCCCAGTCTATGGAATGGAAGAGGCGCCACACATCCACTTAGGTGTGGTCGGACATTAAGCCACGCAGTACATCCGTGTACGCTCGGGTACAGGGCTTTGTCCCACCGGTCCCATCCAAGAACGGGTCAGGGGCCAAGTTCCATTTGCCTCCTAGAAGCAAAGAACTGCGGCCAAAGGAAATGAGCATGCAGGAGAGGCCAGTCAGGAACCAAGTCTTATCAGCAATGGGTGCATAGATGGAACCCAGAACCAGTGTCCTGTCTGAGAAACAGTTTAGGGAGTTCCCAGCGCATCTCATCATCCACCCAGGACTTAAGTATTCTGCAGGTGAGGTTTTGTCAAAGGAGGATGGCTACACCACACTTCTTGGAGCAGCTAGAGGCAAGAGGGAGCAGGGTTTCTGTTCTGTGTATACGGCTACTAATGACCACAATGCCTACCCAGTCCCGTCTGAGTTTCAGAGACTCAGCAGGGATAAGTGGGTTTCTTGGAAGAGTGCAATATCTACCCGTTTCGTTCTCAGGTTGTGAAGGACTTTCTTTTGTTTTAGGAAGTGAGAAAGGCCACTGACATTCAGCGTAGAAATCATGAGGTACGTAGGCGTTGGTCTATTGGTGGCAACGGGGGGCGGGGTGAAGGGATGAGCTACTGTCACCTGGCCGTGGGCAGTGGGGACTGAGCGATGGCAGAATTCAGCTAGGGTGAATGAGTGAGGGAGGTGGCACGAGGAGGGGGGGGGTCAGAGAGCAAGGGAGTGGAAGGGGAAAATGGGGAGAAAAGAAGAACTCTTTCTTGTCTGGAGCTAGAACTTGCACCCATCTGCGTCAACTCCCCCATAGCTATCAAAATAGGAGGAAGGAGTGGGGGCAAGGGGCTCATCAAGGCTGTGATGTCTGTTGGGGGGTAGAGGGTGCAGAAAGGTACGAGAGGCCGGTTAAGGAGAGTGCAAGAAAGGCAGCATGAAGCGCCAGGCGTAGAAGTGAGACCAGGGAGCAGGGAGTGCTGTGACGGCGAGACAAGTAAGAGGGGGTAGAAACAAGTGCATGAGCACGCGACCTCCCCTGCAATGCGGGAATTCCGGCAAGTGGCTCCAGGCTGCCCAACGCCTACCGGACGTGTGGGTTGGAGAGCAGAGAGTCAAATAATCAAAACCGCCAGCAGGCAAATTAGGGCATTTCCCGCAACACAGAGTGAACGGACGTCACTATGAGACAGCACAGGAGGATGAGTTCCAAATAAAGGATACACCAAAAACAGCAGTGCAAAGGAGGCTGAGAGCGAGACAATCAGGTAGTGGGCACGCTTCCGCTCCCGATGTTGACTGTTTGAGAGGGGACAGAGAGTTGTTCCAGACTCTTCTGCTCAGAGTCTCCACCACTTGGCTGAGGCCTTGCCAGTACGAATCCCGGGGCCGTGAGGATGGAGGGGTGATGGTGTCTCTGGTGCAGGTGAGGCAGAGACAAGATCTCTTCGGACGGTGGTGTATCAATAGAAGCGCCCGGGGGGGGACCACTTGTCCATGGAGGAGTCTTCAAAGTCATCTACTCAGACCAGCCCCCGAGTTTCGTGGGCAGTGGGCCCGGGGGAGCAGCACCAGACAGGAGCCTTAGCAAGATGCGGCCATCTTGGTCGACACCGAGCTCAGCCTCCCCGTTTTTTTTTCCTTTTGCATGTAGATATACATGTTATTGTCTATTATTTTGATCCGCTTTTCCTCTTGTGTTAAGGGCTAATCAGACTGGATAATGTATTGCCTCACATTTATTTTCATGTTTCCCATAATCTTGTGGAAACTGGTTATGCTGATTTTCCATTATGAATGTGTTTGGAAATACTAGCATGCATCTTACTACTAAATGATTCTTCAAAGAAATGGTACCTAAAATTTCCAGTAGTTTAGCAAAATGTTTTCCCTAGTTGCATTTTTTTTGTGAACATTTTAATTTGGAAGGAAAGAATCATCAATCTTGATATCAAGCTTCTGCAAGTATTTGCATCTAGTCAGAGAGCACTTTGGGAGCAATAAAAGTAGCTCCATACTGTTAAACTCTGCTAACGTGTGTACACATCTTATCCTTGAACCACTGTCAGTAGTGCAGCCCGAGCTTACAATATTTCCTTCGAGCGCTCACCCTAATAATAAAGGCTTAGCATTAATAAATGATAAACAGAAGTTCGAACATTAACATATGGACACAAATTTTACCTTAACTGCAGACAAGCCCTTCCCTGAGCCATAATGTAATGTAAACTGGCAGCCAAAGGGTTTGTTTTGCAGGAAGGTGGGCCTACTTGTCCCAAGGACAAAATAAACAAGAAATCTTGTTGTCCTTGACCCTTAATATGCCCTTGGTGTCAAGCTATAGGAATTCCACACACCTGATAGATTATACATACAATTGTTAGTAAAACAAATAGGTCTTGGATAACACTAGACCTACAAATGGAGCCCACCAGCCGCAGCTGGAACAATCCTTAATTAAGGTATCACAGCCGAGTGAAACAACCTTATAGAATAATTTTTTTATGTATTCATCAAACGTTGTACTGAATTACTCAACACTGTCCACATCAGGTGTAACATTTGGCACAACCTCTGTAAATTTGGAAAGAAATATTTTAATGAATATGTTAAAATTTATTTACTTGACTTAGAAATTTTGCTTGCAAACGTGTTTTTGTGATGACTTTTTCACCGCCAGTCTACCATCGTGACACACTCCATTGTGGCAAAATGTTGGGGACAATCAAAACATAACCATACAGGAATTATACTCAATAACTATGCAATTTCTTAAGGACCCTATTTATAACAGCCATAGACATGTGGGTGGTAGAAGTCTCATTTATGGTTGTGTGGTAATAAAAGTGTTGTTTTTGTGTGCCCAAGGGGAACCATGTGAAGATTTCGTTGTTCTTATGAACTGATAAAGGCTCTTTTTTCTCCCTAATAAATTACTTTTAAGTTTCAGGATTCCTCATCGGATACTTTAGACAAAGTAGTGTGTTTCAAACCCTAGCAGACTGATGCTTATTGGGATCTTCCTCAGGACAAAATCAATCTCAATTATGAATAGTATAATGTTGAGTACACCAGGATTAAAAATGGTTTTCATTATAAAACTGCACCATCAGTGCTGACAAAACTAGGAGCTACGTATGTGCCTCCCAAGTCAGCATTGTCAAACACATTACACTGGATGTTAACTTTTGTTCTGGGGAAAAAAGAAAAAAAGTAAAACCACACAACATCACATGCCGTAGGACAAGTCTCTGTTCCTATTAGCTACCTATGCATGTTTCCCCTGTGCACCTCCGGTTTCACCATACTTTCATAACGGCTATGAGACGGGCATATACCAAAAGGCACCAAAAGGTCTATCTACTGCCATCGTCATACAGCACTTAATGTGCCACTTCCACCCTACCTCTCCACAGCAATGCAATGCGAGGCTCATCAGAAGTCCTCTGGTTGCAGCATTTAGGGTTAGCTCAGTGACTTAAGCCATTCCTGGTGACTTTGTGGGCTCTGCAGGGTACAAATCTGAAGCCTGACAGTGCTGACTTAGCCCTTCATTGTTTCAAACTCGATAAAAGGAGCACCATTAAATTGTGTAACATAACATCTGTCACAGCACTAGGAAACATTAAAAGTGAGGTAGCAATATGTAATAAACAGGTTATTATGTAGGGCCACAAAATGGCCCAGAGGACGGAATCTCCATTCCTCCTACTCGTATCATCTGACTGATCCAGAGTACCAACTTTCCATCAACACTAAAGGATGAATTAAGCAACATTCAATGTAGCACTGGACTATAGAGGACAAGGTTTCTGGGCCTAGCAGTACATGCCACTAAGATGGCAACCACAGAGAATCAAACCTAGGGATTTTTGGTGCAGACTGGGCGGCAGCCACAGGTGCCTAGCCAGGGCCTGCTCTGGAGTTTTGCCACTGAAATTGATGCAGGTTAGAGCCCCTTTTCCCTTGGATGGTTCCAGAGCACTGGAAGCTAGAGGTACAGTAAGACTAACAAAATGTGATGCCTTTCTGACTGCTACCTCTAAGGAATTGGCACCTCCAAATAGCAAAAGTGGGTGCTCTGTACTTTGACTGGCGACAACTGAACTGCTGGCACATTTGTGAAGAAACTGGAATCCACACTCTTTGGTCTTCTCTGTCAGTTCTCTCTGAGTGACAGACGTTTAAGGCCCAGGTCCAGAAGTTGAAGCGAAATTGGGTGGGCAAGATATTTCACTCGTGACAAAAGGAAGGAGGGGCCTGGAGGACAAGGATCTGCTGCTTACAAGCAAGGTGGGTGACCAAGCTCCTTAGAAGGTCACTATCCGCTACGCAAGTGAAAACCTAGATGGGTGAAAAAGGAGAATATATCTTTGTAAAACTGTTGATGCAGGGAATGATCTGGGTGGCGGGTTAAAAATAGGTGGTGACTAGAAAGTCACTGTGGACCCCATTCTGGTTAGGTCTGACAGGTCACATGTAAACAACACTGGGAAAGTGGAATTTTAGCTGACCTTATGAGTGATCACTCACTTATTGAGGTGTGAAGACATGCACACCCACGCAGCAATGACTACACATTTCTTTCAACTGTGCATGGTGCATGCCCTCGCACTGACTTTTTCCTATGTGCTCCATACTGCCCAGTGTTAAACCATGCTTGAAGGAAATCTGCCTTTTCTGCGTGGCCACGCCGGCTTTTTAATCTTTTGCTGGACCCTATATTTTTGCTGGCTTTAGAACTATGTACCCTTTACTACCAATAAACCAGTAGTAAAGTGCCTGTGCTCCTCCTTTTAAACATGGTCAAACTGGCATACTCCTAATTGGCATATTTCTTGAACATTTCAAGAAGGTCTAGTGTTAGACAGCATTTGCGTGATCTGCATTGGCTCCCTGTGATCCATAGAGTGCAATTCAAAGCTCTCACTCTGGCTCACAGAGCCCTGTATGGACTAGGGCCGATGTACCTCAGGAAGCGTTTTGCCTTTTATGCTCCCAGTCGATCTCTGCGCTCAGCCACCCATCGACGGGCGGTGGTCCCCCGCTTTCGCAGGATGCGTCTGGGGGGTCACTCCCTCTCCGTTAAAGCAGCGTTAGCATGGAACTCCCTTCCTGTGGAATTGCGGAACACTCAGGATCCTAGGCTCTTCAAAAAACAACTAAAAACCCTTCTTTTTAATCTGCCCATTTAAATCCCTGCTTCACACTGCTACGGTCACTTCCCGCGCCGGGACACTCTTGAGTATCTGTGCGCGTTATAAGTGTATTATAACATAACATAACATATTTAACATTTCTACAAGTCCCTAGTATATGGAACAAAGTGTACCCAGGGCCTGGAAATTAGATGTCTTTATTGAGCTGCAGCACCTATTGTGCCATCCACTACAGTGGCAGTGCAAATGTGGCTTCAGGCCTACCACTGTAGCCTGACTGTAACAATGTAAAACCTGTAATTAGATCTGTTAAAACAAACCCTTTTAACAAGTCAAAACTTCCCTTTTAAATATGAATAAGTCATCCCTCCATATGCCTTGTAGCCCACAATGCAGCCCACAAGGCAGGGTGCATGTCATTTTAGAGTAAGACATGGATAAATTTAAGGTTAACATGTCTTTACAGTGACTAGCAACCAAAACTTTTATTTACTGTGGCAAGCTTAGCTGTCCCATGTAGAAAACCACAGTACGTATTAAAATACTAATACTATATTTTGGGTATGGGGACAGCTAGAAAAATAATTAAACAACTATTTTTACTAGTTATTAAAAATCCAATTCAATGGTGAAGGCGGATTTCTAAGAAATATTAAGGAAAGGTAAATTTCAGAAAGTGACCTTTTCCCTACTTGAAGATCCTGTAGGCTAATTTGCATTAATTTGTCCGCTTCTCCTGGACTGTACTTGGCCTGAACGAGGTGTGAAATTCCTCCCAGGAGCTACACAATAGATCACGGTTATTGACAGGTTGACCTGAATTGGCAGGGATGACTCCTTTGAGCTCAGCAGAAGGGTGAGGACTGTGCCCAACCAGTTGACAACTCACTGTCAAATCCTGCTTAACAGGTCTGTTGAACCACATATAAAACTTAGGGCACACTTGAGGGGGGAGAGAACAGGATGGAAAGAAATTTTGTGGACTCACTGTCTGATTGCTGAAGGGCTCTGCGTTTATACTACCAGACGTTTGTCTCTGGGTTTGTGGGTTCAGTGGGTGATTTTAGTGTTCGATGTGGGAAAGACATTAGGATTACCATAGTATACTTCTCACATACACCCCTAGCCCTCAGAGCCCAAGTTTAGCGTGACCGAAAACATTTTACATCTTGAAAATGCCCAAAGCGAGTACAGTTGGCCCTGGGAACTTTTACTCCATTGGTTAGGTCGTGCCCAGGACTCAGTTCCACCCACTAGCTAGTGCTAGACATAAATGTGTTACTTCCAGGCATCTACTTCAGAACACTTCTGCACCTGTGCAAGAACCGAAGAGGACTGGATCTGCTGTCTTTCATGAGAGGAGCCCTGAAGGATTCGACCTTCTGTCTTGTGCCTACGACAAAGAAGTGGATTCCAAGGGTCATAAAGTTGATCTCCTGTTAAAGCTACATGGAAACAACAAGCTACAAGAGGTCTTTACCTGGAAGTACCCAGCTGACCAGTGGCAATTGGACCTGAACTGGACCCTGCTGTTGGCCTCTGCCTAACAACCTAGGATTCTCCAAATGCCTCCCCATAGGTCCGGAGGAGTGGGGGGGGGGGTTTGAAGTGTACTCCTGTGGTGGATTGGGACTTACAGGATTCAGAACTTGATTTAGAATTTGGAGGATGGATTACTCCATCACAAATGTGACAGACTGTCATCCTCCGAAGATTGATGCCTAGCTGACGTTCCCTGGTGGCGGTTGATCGGGAGGTCCTGCAGTCGTGGCCCGTGCAGGAAAGAGTGGTGGGGCCAGTTGAGGGGGGATTTCGACGGACGATGAAGAGGGAACATCAAATAAATAATTATTTTCCCTCTTCGTCTGTTGAAATCCCCCCTCACCTGGCTCCGCCGCTCTTTCCTGCACAGGCCGCAGGTGAGGTCCTGGTCTTAACGATCCTGGCCTGCCAGAGGTAAGGGCGACCCCTTCTTGTAGCCACAATGCTGCCGGCACTAGACAACACCAAAGCAGATAGAGCCTGCCAGAAAAAGCCCCCGTTGGTAGAAAAAAAAACAATGGGGGGAAACCCCCAAGAATGGCAGAGTAGTACAGGAGCGGACAATAGGTTCTAGGAGCAGGCAGGAAGCAGGCTGAGAAGCATGCAAGGATACTAGGAAGAAGAATACCAAACCGGAACCAGAAACATGGGAACAACGAGGCTAACGACAAGACAGTAGAAATGTTGCGACACATGGAAAAATAATTCTGAGTTCCTTTTATAACCCAGACCCCAGGAAATGACATCAGGAAGGATGGTGCCATAATGGATTGGGAAGACCTAATTAATCTATGGGTGGCCGCCATCTTGGATTGGGAAGCTATATCCAATGAACCCTCACTAGAGGATTCTGGGAAGAAGATCGATCCCAGTAATGAAGACTCCAGAGGAGTCTCCTAGCCACCATACGCCCAGGAAAAGACTGTCGGCCATGCGCTGCCAGGTAAGTGTATGAAAGGAATGTGGCGGGCCGCCAGCACTCCCTGCAACTCTCCTGCCACCCGCGCGCAGCCCCCTGCCTGCAATCGCTGAGGTAACAGCCGTCTGGCGAGGGAGTGGCGCAACACAAATATCCCATCTGCCGTATTACAAGTGCATTATATCCAAATAGATATCAGGCACGTTTGTGAAGGAGGAACCCATTCCCTGAACTCTAAACCAGACCCTATGTCACAAGATAAAATCTTTGACCAGGTCAAACCTGGCTGGTGTATTCGACCCACTCTATCGTGGTCAGACTCAAATTATGCCTAGGTCCCAGTGTACCGTGATCAGTGACTATCATCAGCACTTTGTGCTTTTTAGCTCTATTTTGACATAAAAAGTTTTTTAAATTATCTCTGGTTCCTATTATTGGATTTGTCACGGGGGGGTCGCTTTATTATTACATGTTACAGTTTTTTTCAAATTCAGTTCGAAATTTATATTGGTTTAGATTTTGACTTTATTACTGTTTTGGTACTGTACAATACGTTACAGTTTGCCCTAAATTGCCATAGCTACCAGGGGGTTGAGCTCAGGTTAATTTAGTGACTTAGAGGATTTACTCTGACAAGGACTGATTATTCTGTAAGGTTGGTAGACACCCACCCCAATTAATCCAATTTCTTACAGTGCTCTATTTTTTGGGGTGGGGAGGGGTTATCAGACCATGCACAAGTGTTGCTACAACTAGACTTAAGGGTAGAAACGCCCGGGGAGATGGCGTATTTTTTGTAGGTACAATGAGGGTTCAGTATCCTCAGATATGATGAGGGATTCTGCCCTAACAAAATGGAAAGCAGCGGTAGACCAGAAGGTCTGGGAAGCATCCTTGGGAAACTTCATAGTGCTCTGTAACGCAGTATGGAATGCACAACTCTTGCAAGATTTGGCCAGTGCCAAATGTAAGCAGAATGCTCTCTTTACTTAAAGGCAGAGTCTGCATTACAAAGACTGAAGAGTAGGGGCAAAAGTCTAAGAGTTTGCTAACACTACAAATCAGAAGCAATCAATGTCAACTATTCCTGTGATCTAAAGCTCCTGATCAGGGACGTTTATTTTCACACTCATTGTACATCATTAAGGAGTATGCTTCCTTTTTTGCAAACCTATATAATTCGGACCGTGCCAATTTCACCTGCCTTGAAGAAAGATTCATATTGGATGTCACTCTACCGAGTTTTTCCATAGGCAAGACGGTGAACTTGGGCAATAATATATCTGAAGAGGAAATTACAAAGGCTACTGCAGACATGACGCAGTGTAAGACCCAGGTTCTGATGGGTTCCCAGTAGAAGAAAGCAAGATTAACAAATCTAAGATTTCAGAATTGTTGTGTAAAATGTACAAAAGGGCCATGACACCTAGAATTTATTAGGCCTCTTAGAACTCTGATCCCTAAACTGGCCAAGGATCTTAACTGTAAATCAAAGAGACTTAGTTCGCTCCTCAATAGTGATGTCAAAATCCTTGTGACGGTCCTGGCCAATAGGCTTGGCCCGCTTGTCTAAACAGACTATTTAAAAAAAAAAAACAACAAAAAAAACCAGAGAAATAAGACACCAGGGTTGGACGGATTTGCCTTAGAATTTATGACAAATATGCACCCCTACTGGGCCCTATGTTACTTACCTTATACAACATCTCAAGGAACGCTAAATTCTTGCCACCAACCACAAATGATATTATATATGCACAATCATCCCGTGGGACTCATTCACAGTTGGACTCCTCATGGCAACTCAAAGGAATCCATTAGTTAATAACGTTACTTTTTCCCCATGCATCAAATGTTAAAACGAGAAAATAAAATGACGTGCCATACACGTCGCGGACAACGATGAGGAAGATAAAGTCTCCTCACCATTGTAAAAAATACAAAAGTTATTTTTGAGGTAAGAAATGAAATTCTACGAATACATCTTCTCAGGAGGCAGACTAAAAGTTGACTCTGCCAAAGTCATGGACATCAAGCATGCTACTTTGCCCATGACATGGTTGGACGTCCAAAGCTTCATCAAAATGGCAACTTAGTGTGGGAAGTTCCTTCTGAACCATGCCACACTGCCTGCCCTTGCAAACCCTCACACAATCATTGTAGTGGCAGTGGAGTGCAGAGGAAGACAAAGCATTCCAGAAGATCAAGAAGACCATACTGCCCAAAACCATGATGGGTACTTCGACTCAACCAAATACTCTAAGTTGGTTGTCGACGCCAGCCCTGTCCGTGTTGGGGCTGTCTTGGCATAACGCCACCAAACAGATTGGTGAGGCTGATTTTTTTTGTAAGGCGAGCTCACCAGGACACCAAAAAAAAAAGGTACTCACAGATAGGACAAGAAGCCATGACTAAATTAGAGCTGCACCCTTTTCCACCGATTTCTCTGTAGACATTGATTCAGAGTCACGACTGACAACTAACTAGTATTTTCATTGTTCATAGGTAATGCACCACAACCACCACCTTGGTTAGAGTGATGGATATTCCAATTAGAAAAGTACCAATTCACCATAAAATACTGACTCAGCTCCATTAACCCAGATGATTATGTTTTGCAGTATCCCTATGTAGACAGAAAAGATCAACATAAGTCGACGAGTGGTTTGAAACACTTGCCTACCTATGTGCTCGCCGTCTAGAATACACTGTTGAGAACTTGTGCAAAGACAGCTGCCTAAAACAAGCAAGGTAAATGGCAGAAACTAACCAATGGAAGGCATTTGTAGTAGATGTACATGCAAAAGAAGCCAAAAGCCAGGAAGACCTAAAGGCATTATGGGTCATACAACACAAATTTTGCAGTAACTCCCGAGGTGTCATGCTCCAAGGTGAGCAGCTAGTCATAACTCATTCACTATGCCTACATGTTGCTCATCTAGCTCTTCAAAGCCCAAAAATAAAAGCCTGCCTATGAGAGAAGATGTGTTTCCTAAAATGGATATGGTGGTCGATCAAATTGTCTGAGATACAAATGCTGCCAAGTCTCGGGGAAACCCAGACAACCAAGCCCGTCAACACCGAAGACTCAAGACAGGGGCCTTGGCACTATAAGAGCAGTGACTTTGGGTCACTCCCAGATGGACAACACCGGTTGGTTATCTCAGATGAACGCACAAAATACCCTGTTTTTCAAATAGTAACACCAGCAGCTTTTCAAAATGTCCAGCCAAAGCTGGAGAAAGAATTTTGGCATCTTCAGATTTCCTTAAGAGACAATGGACCCCGTTTTAGAACATGGAGTTTCACTAGCATAGCCGCTCTCGTGGGATCTGCCACAGGAAAACAACAACAAGATGACCCCAAGCCAGTGGGGAAGTACAGTGGATAATAAGGACAATGAACAAAGTTGTTTGCATATGCCTAGACCAGAACATAGACATGGAGAGTGGAATTCCTCCGAACATACAAGAATACCCCTGCCCCCATGGCCACAACGTAGTTTCCAAGACCATTAGACCCAGTACCCAGCCAACACAGAAAATGGAGAAAAACCATGCCACCATCAGATACAAGTGCGCCAAGAAGACCAATATCAAACCTGGCCATTGGACCTTTGTAAGGAATGGACAAGTAGGGGAAGCTGTTTCTGTTGCAATGTTAGTTGCAACTGATGTTTGAGAAGAGTGTCAATCCGCACACGTGACTCACCAACACACACACCCACATCTTCACGCCACGCCCCGCATCTGGGGGAAAACAATAGAGCCCTGAGGTGCTTGAGGGTTGGTTGAATAACCCTCACCTTCTGTGTCCGTGTCTGTACATCCCTGCACACCCTCACCACAGTTGGATATGTGGCAAGGTCAGACCAGGAAGGGAAGGAGCTCACATTTGGCACATGTGGAAAACACCGGGGAAAGAATGCTACTCATTTCTCTCTCCAACTTATGCGGTAAAGACAAAACAAAGGTTTTGCAGGGCCTTGTGACAGGCTGCTAACATACTAGATGTAAATTCTGCTTTGCTAATCTCTGGTACATGAAGAATACGGAGGCAGCATTTAACAGGGCCTGCACTAGACATGGGCAGCTGCTCATGGTTTTGCTCATGCTCACAAACTAAGTTGGTCCGCACCAATGGCCCACATTTCAAAATACTTCAGTGATAGGAGGCCCAGGGAGCAGCATAGGTGCAGCACTGAGAGGCTCAGGGGAGTAGAGAGGGAGCCCCCTCCTCTGAGCCTCTCAGCCATGGGCTAAAAGGACTTCAGGAATCTAATATCTGCATAATAACAGCGAACAGCTGGGTACTTGAAGTGCCATTAAGTGTGAGGCGATACCTGCCCCTGCATGAATTATAAGCAGGGTGTCCTTTTCATGTCCTGGAGGGCTCATAACAAAAGAAAAATTATGTCTCATTACCAGTGGGCATTACTCACCTGGGATGGAGGAAAGGGAGATGGTGTCATCAAAATTCAACAAAGCATATTTCTTTAACACACAGAAGCGTTTTACTTTAGTACATCAGATTATACCACTGCACTATGCATTTAGCAGAAGTGAGTTTTTAAAACATGAACTGAGAAACATTCCTACCCCTCGCCCTAATGATAATGGTATTAGTGAACTAAGAGCAGGGCCACTTGAATTAAGTTGGCCCTGGCCCTCGTCACCAGCAGGCTGGACTACGGAAACGCCCTCTACGCAGGAACGACGGCTAAGCTCCTGAGACGGCTGCAACGCATCCAGAACGCCTCTGCACGTCTTATCCTCGACATCCCCCGACGCAGCCACATCACACCCCACCTGAGAGACCTGCACTGGCTCCCTGTCAACAAGAGGATAACCTTCAAGCTCCTCACCCACGCACACAAAGCACTCCACAACTCCGGACCAGCCTACCTCAACAGACGACTCAGCTTCTACACCCCCACCCGCCAGCTCCGCTCGACCAGCCTCGCCCTCGCCACAGTCCCCCGCATCCGGAAAACGACCGCCGGCGGCAGATCCTTCTCCCACCTCGCCGCCAAGACCTGGAACACCCTCCCCACCAACCTCCGACAGACCCAAGACCTACTGGCCTTCAGAAGACTCCTCAAGACCTGGCTCTTCGATCAGTAGCAGCACCACCCCCCTCTTCCCCCAGCGCCTTGAGACCCTCGCGGGTATGTAGTGCGCTTTATAAGTGACATGATTGATTGAAGTTGCAGGAAAGGACCAAATTTGGTGGCAGTGTTTACTAACTTATGCAGCAAGAAAAGGCATATTATGTGGCATAATACAACACATTTTGTGATAGTATTACATCTTTATTTTCTCATTTTTACCATGAAAAATGCTGCAGCCACAGAATTGCATTATTCCAGGGCCACTGGAATAATGCAATTCTGTGGCTGCAGCATTTTTCACAATTATAGATTTATCACATTTACCACATAATCCATCCTCTACTGCATAATCTGACAATTTAAACAAAAAAACTGTTTCTAGCTCAAATAAATCAAATGTTGCGAGAAACATGACAGCACTTGTTCCTGTGCACTGGAAGGTCCTTCGTGAAGGGTGACCGTTCATTTCAGTTGCTTATTGCAGAATGTGGGTGTTAAATTGATACTAATAAGATGAAATCTTTTCATAGAGAGGGTTATTTGTGAAAATGGCAAAATAATAAAGTAATGCCATCACAAAACGTTCCGCAATAAGCTGCATGGTTTGGCTTTTCGTGCCACATAATTTAGTCAACCCTCCGGTAATTTGGCCATACTCTGCTGCATAATTGCAGTGGCCCTGGCAGGAAGCAACAGAAAGATGACCAGTCAACCTTTGCGAAGAGCTTTCCACTGTGCAGAAACAAGAGTTGCTGCGTTTTTGATAACTTTTGATCCATTTAAGCTAGAAACAACATTTTCTTGTTAAAGCTGCAGATTATGCAGCAGGTGGCTTATGCGTCAAATCTATAATTAATGCAGGAAAATGCCTCGACCGCCAAAATAGCATATTAGTGACCCTGATTAAGAGGTATGTCAGGGTTCATGTGTATCCTATATAAACATGGAGCAACAATATAGCCTATTACATCAAACACAAGAGGTGTTGCACAGCACACACCTAGACTCCATGTATTTGAATGTGCTCTGATCTGCGATTATGAACAAAATGGAGGTTATTGAAATAAATTATTTGCCTAGGATCACACAATTTGGTCAAGCAGTAAAGCAGAGTTTGATTCTAGATTTTCCAGTTTTTCACTATGCATTTCTTAATTCTTGGAGGAGGAGACTAGAATCTGGGTGACAGACAGGGTCCACATTGTATTTTTGACAGTTTTACATATAACGAACCTTGACCATGGACTTAAGAGAGCTTTACAACATACTATGGTATTTTTTTTTTTGTCAGAAAAGAGATTTGCCTGGATCACAGGACGCAGAGCCGAGGCTGGGATTCAAGCCTGACTCCCATAATGCCTGGTGGGCAGCTGTTGCCACATCACCTCCTGTGAAAGCTCAGCTCATTTTAGGCTTAAGGGACCAATAAGAACTTGAGCTGAACAGAGCCAGGCCTCTGGCTCAAGTTTTCTGTGGCTTGCCCATCTACAATAGCATGCAAATGAAAGTAATTTAAGGAGGAGCAGGATCCACGCAAAAATGTAAAAACCATTCGGAGAGTGAGAGGGTGGAAGGGGTTAGATGGATGTAACGGAGGAGAACAACTGAAACAAGTTAAAAGGCTATGAGCAGAAGAACGGTAAAGAGTTGCGTATGGAAGGAAGAGGTAGATAAAAGGGCTGCAGAACCTGCAAGTAGAGGCTAGGAAAAAGGGAGAGGTTGATTAAAAGGGGACAGAACAAGCAAAAAAAAGTTAAGACAAGATGTGAGACTGGGTGGGTAGATTTCAGGAAAGGAATAGTGCTTTGAGCAGAAAGATGGATGTAAAAGTGGCAGAATCAGAGTGAAAAGGTAAGATGCTTGGGGAGAGATGAGAAGTTAAGAGGAGATAATGCAGGAGTGAAGTGGATATAAGCGGGATGAACCAGCATGAGTAGGTAATAGGTTGGTAAGCGATGAGGTGAAAAGTAGAGCATGGAGGGGATAGGTGGATGTGATCGGGTAGAATCAACAAAAAAAACTAAGAGGCTGGAGAACAGGTAAAAATGTCGTTAAACCAAAGTGTGCTGCCAAGTCCATGGGGCCTTCACCAAAGTTTGCAATTCCCTCTTTATTTTCCATGTAAAAAGTGCAAAAACATTGTCTGAGTTTTGAGATGAATGCAACATCCTTCATATCCTCAATGTGTTTGCTGATTCTTAGCCTGCTCTCTGTGTACTCTGTTACTCCCCTTGACCTTTCTATTAAATTTCACTCCCATTGGGATCCTTTCTTGCACATGTCCTGACCGGAGAGCTAAAGATCATAGCTCCTTCCCTGAACTCCCTTTGCAATATCTTGCCTGCCTCTTCATAAGTTCTAAAAATGTAAAAAACTAAAAAAGCTGTGGTGGTTTCTCTGCTCAAAAAAACCTTCAGCAGGCTCAAAACTTCTAGCATCTCTTTGCTACCCTTTTTTCGAATGTCCCACAATATTTTTCTGTAAAAAGGGAAAAAGCAGAGGTATATGATGAGACTTTTATTTGGGTCAGGGGCAATAGGTGCTTAATTAGCAGCTTCTCTGGAGGATACAGTAGTTTGCGTTTGTTGTTTTAGAACTGACTTTTTCATTTAGATAAGAGTTATTCCTTTTAGAAGCTGGTCTCTCCAAAGATGGCAATAGCGAGCAGTCAAAGCTTACTCCTGGAGGTGATAAAGGTATTGGAATTCAAACACAGTTTGTCATATTAATCATACCAGATTAGCACCTTATTCAGCTAGCCTAGCTATGTCTTTTAAAAGGGACTGATTTAGAGCAGGTGGTTATGGAATGAAACACCCAAAAATGTGTTCTGTTGCTAATGGTCCCCTAATATTTAACAACTTGCAAAGTGATAAAGGACAGTAGTCCACCCTGCAAGACTTAAGTGCTGTGAGTCCCAAGGAAGGGGCTACATTCAGGTAGGAAAGGCAAACAATTCACAGTTGACTGACGGGCCTATGGCCGTGCCACTTGGTGAGAAGATTTGTTATTACTATGTATAAACTGGGTTCCTGGCTTTGGCTGGCTTAACCACTGGTGTACATCCCAAAAGGCTGCTGCAGCCTTATGGTTGATGTGCACAGCAGGTCTCGAAAAATCCACTCGCAATTGCGAGTATAATTTGATCAGGTCGAACTATTTTTAGAAACTACTAGTCCCAGCTGGCAAGTGAATTTAGGCTGGAAAGGAGCAGATATTCTGTTCATGTAGAAAGTGAATGAGCAATAAAGTCGCCATTAAATCGTGTTTTATCTTGACACATTTGCTGTCAGTTCAAGGAAAGAGGTAAAATGTCATTTTGCCTTTTTACTAACTGCTGCTTGGAAAGTTGAGTTTATTTCTCTCTCTTACTAGATACTAGAGTTAGAGGTTTTTGTCAAGTGAGCCGTCTGAATATGTCAGTTATTTTTCTCTAACACATAACATTTAAATAAATAGCCTGTTAATTCATATTACAAATATTTCAAAATATATCAGGAATTATAAAAGCACATTTTTTGTAAGTAAAAAGTGTGATGCAAACAAAGAGTCAAATAGGAGCAAAACAAACCAGAAAACTTTACTTGGCGATATTCAAATGACACGTTTGCAGGAACTCCATTTCCAAACATTACTGTTTGCACACTATATAGTTTTATCAGTAAAACTGCATTTCAGTGGGAAAGTTTGTGGCCATTTCAAGGTAAAATCTGCTGATTACAAATGACAGTGTGCTACCACTTCATGCTTTAATTATGTATTTATTAAAAGTGATCGTTTTTAAACATGATTTGAAAACCATTCCTGCCCCCACCCTCATGACAATGCTGTTAATGAACTAAGAGGCAAGTCAGGGGTCATGTGTATCCTGTGGCTAGATTTGTATTATATATGGAAAAAAAGTTTAGTCTATTAAATCAAACAAGAGTTTTTTGTACAGCAGACATGCTGAATTCGCACATTTGAAGGTGCTCTCATATGTGCTAATAAAGAAAATGGCGGCTCAATGAATTAAAATAGTTGCTCATGTTCACATCATTTGAAACCAGTTTCTGGGTCAAGAGCATTACAAATAGGTCAAGTAGATTATTTAATTCACTAGACCTGTAGGTCTAGTAACATTTTTATGATTTTTCGAGGCCTGCACAGAGTCAGTCTAACTGTGCTTGCAAAGACAGTCAGCTCATTGTCATGTGCAGAACAACAATGATCTGGCCTGGACAAGCACAGTATGATCTGTGCCTCCTCCCACAACAAAGAATTCCAAACCAAAGGGAGTGACAGTGAGGCCTGGGGAAATGGATACTTTTCAGGAGCACAGTTAGAACTTGCCTTGAGACAGGGGCTGCGTAGAAGGAGGGCAGCTGAGAAGCGATGGGGAAGCGATGGGGCATTCCATAGAGCACATCAGTTCACATGAAGTGATCTGTCAAACACTGAGCCTGTGCGAGTAGACAGCCAGTAGGGTTCTGGGAGGCAGATCTTGCAATGGAGGTTCGAAGACCAAAAGTGTTTGGTTAGGTACCTGGGGAGTGACTAAAGTGAGTTGTGGATGATGGAAATGGACTTGCATTCAATTATCTCTTTAACGAAGATCCAATGGATTTACCTGAATGCAGGCGCAATTTGATTATTACTTCTTAAGCTAAATATGAGGTGAGTGGCATAGTTCTGGACTCTTTCAATTTGGCAAGTGTCTTCTCAGATATTAGAGACGTGACATTTTTTAAACTGCAAGTCTCTGATATTAGTGTTAGCATTATTTTGCAAGTCAAGCACCACCTCCCCCAACCTACCTATTCCACGTTGCTGCATTTCATTTCCATATAGTTGTAAACTCCACAGAGTCTACTGTATTAAGAACTTCTTGTTTTGCTGCTTTAATGCATCTCTTTAATGACTGGCTCCCAGTATAGCTTTGGCAGTCTTTTTTTCCAGGTCACAAACTGTTTTTCCTTTTTAGCCATCTCTTATGTATATCTTTAAGTTAGCTCAGTTCTTTGCATGTTAACAAGCATTTGCAAAGCCAACAAGTCTCGCATATGCAGGAGAACTACTAGCTTTACCAATGTGTTTTAGCCCTGTTGTACACCAGCGTGGCTGCTGTTCAATATAGCTGAAAGTTAGTGGCATAGAGTACAGTGGCATGGAGTGGAGTGTTGTAGAGTGGAGTGTTGTAGAGTGGAGTGTTGTAGAGTGGAGTGTTGTAGAGTGGAGTGTTGTAGAGTGGAGTGTTGTAGAGTGGAGCGTTGTAGAGTGGAGCGTTGTAGAGTGGAGCGTTGTAGAGTGGAGCGTTGTAGAGTGGAGCGTTGTAGAGTGGAGCGTTGTAGAGTGGAGCGTTGTAGAGTGGAGCGTTGTAGAGTGGAGCGTTGTAGAGTGGAGCCGTGTAGAGTGGAGCCGTGTAGAGTGGAGCCGTGTAGAGTGGAGCCGTGTAGAGTGGAGCCGTGTAGAGTGGAGCCGTGTAGAGTGGAGCCGTGTAGAGTGGAGCCGTGTAGAGTGGAGCCGTGTAGAGTGGAGCCGTGTAGAGTGGAGCCGTGTAGAGTGGAGCCGTGTAGAGTGGAGCCGTGTAGAGTGGAGCCGTGTAGAGTGGAGCCGAGGAGAGGAGGAGTAGAGGGGAGTAGGAGTAGAGGGGCATGGAGTAGAGCGGCATAGAGTGGAGTGCTGTGGAGTGGAATAAAGTGTTATAGAGTGGATTGGCGTAAACAGTGGTGCTTTCCCGAGCGTTTAACTATTTCTTAGTCTGTGCCATTGCATGCTTTCTGCAAAGCATGCAATGGCATGGATTAGAGGGTGTGGGGGCCCTCTCCAAAACAAGAAACCCTGCGCCCACGTCCCCCACTGCGGGCTCCTCCGTTACACCCCTAGGTGTAAAGTGGAGTGGGGTAGACTGTCATGGAGTAAAGTGTTGTAGAATGGGGTGGCGTGGAGTTGAGTGTCATAGAGCGTAATTTCAAAGAGTGGAGTGGCGCAGAGTGGAGGAGGATGTTGGAGACTGGAATGGAGTAGAGTGTCGTAGAGTGGAGTGGCACAGAGTCAAACAGAGTGTTGTGGAGTAGATCAGAGTATCAGAGAGGTGTAGAGTGTCATAGTGAAGCGGAGAGGGGTAGAGTGGAGTGGCATAAGAGTGGAGTGGTGTAGAGTGCTGTAGACTGGAATAGAGTGGAGTGGCGCAGAATATTGTAGAGTGGAGTAGAGTGGCAGAGTGTTGTGGAGAGGTTTAGACTGGAGTAGATATAGAGAAGAGTGACAGAATGGAGCGGCACAGACTGGTGTGGCACAAGTGTGTCGCAGTGTCAGAGTGAAAAAAGAACAGATGATGGATGGAATGCAGAACAAATCAAACATTCACCCCCAGTCACAGATCTAGGTTAAATCCATTGGGTTTTTTCACACCACGCCATTCCAGTTTAGACCCAGCTATACGCAAATCGGTCTTGACCCGGATCCCCATGGGTACAGAATAGCCCGAACTGCCAAGCCAGGTCCTCCCTGAACCAAAAACAAGCATCCTGGGACCGGATTAAGAGTATCACCCCATATCAGCCAGACTAGCTTGAATCTGGTGGCATCGCGAGCACAGGACACATCTGGGCATACCCTTCACACGTAGGGCGACAAATGCAAAAAGAACAGATGATGGACGTAATGCTGAACAAATCAAGCATTCACCCACAGTCACAGATTTGGGTTAAATCCATTGTTTTTTTGCATGCCATGCCATTCCAGTTTTAGACCCCAGCCATATGTTAATCAATCTAGACCCTGCTCTCCATGGGAACAGTCCTGTCCGAAATGCCAGGTCCTCTCTGGACCAGAAACAAGCATGGATTTAACCCAGATCTCTTGACTGGGGGTGAAGGTTTGATTTGTTCCGCATCCCGTCCATCATTTGTGTGTCTTTTGGAGGGCCAGAGTGGAGTGGCGCGGAGTGGAGTAGAGTGGAGCCGAGTGAAGTGTCGTGGAGTAGCGTACAATGGAGTGGCATAGTGTGGCAAAGAATGGAGTAGAGTGTTGTAAATTGGAGTACAACAGAGCAGAGTGGAGTGGCATAGAGTATCGTAGAGTGGAGTGCCAGGGGGAAAGGGCAGAGAGTAGAGTAGTGTTGGGGAGTGGCATAGAGTGGCGTAGCAAAGAGTGAAGTAGATATCGTAGAGTGAAGTAGATATCGTAGGGTGGAGTAGATATCGTACAATGGAGTAGAGTGTTGTAAAGTGCAGTGGTATGGAGCGGCGTAGAGTGGAACAGCGTAGAGTGGAGGGATGTAGAGCGGCACAGAGTAGAGTGGAGTATACATGATGTGGTAGCGCACTGCTATTACAGACAATACATTTTTAAGAGAAATGACCATTACATTTGCAGACATACAGTTTTACTAATAAAACTATACAGCGAACAATGTGTGGCAATTGGCATCACCTGGTGTACTGATTTGTTTTGAATCTACTAAAATATTTGTTTTCACCACACTTCAGAGTTACAAATAAAATGTGCTTCATTTGTGCTTTCCGAATTGTGATATAGTCTGAAATATTTGTACAGTTAATTTACTAGCATTTAAATGTTTTTGTGTGCTATAAAAAATAACATCCTAAAGCCATTACTTTCACATCCACAGCAAGATAATCACATAAATCCTCTCACTTTGCAGTCAGAGAAAGAAGTATTCACTAAGCTCCCTGGAAGACAGAGCCAAACATTTGATCTGTGTCTTTGCACAGCAAATGTGACAAGATAAAAATAAAATTTTAAAGGACTATGTATTGCTCATTCACTTCTCAACTTCAGTATGGCTATTTTTAGGGGTGTTTCAGCAGCCACCACTCTCCTACTTCCAACACCTATGGCATGGGCCTGAAATTGAGAGAGAAATGATTAAGTTAGGCTATTAATAAATAGCACCGACTAAAATAAGCTTGCAGACAGAACATAGCTCATTACAGGCATGCAAGAGTGATGTACTGGCAGAGATATGTAGAATTAGTCAAGCAGAAAGACACGAGACAGGAAACCTTTTCAAAGAAATACGTTTACTGCTGTGAACTAGCATACAGGAGACATCTGAAAACACATGCACTCTCCTGGAGTGCCTCACGCAAAAGTAAAAAAAAAAAAGGGGCGTTCCCAGTAAGCGAGGTGGCAAGCAGTCTATGCTCCACGGGTGGGACAAAGAGATGCTGGAAAGCCTAAAACAAATAAAGCCAGTAAATAGAAAGCAAGCAAATACCAAGCCAATGGTAAGCAATGGGTGTAATACATTGCTAGGGAAGTTTTTAGCATGTCCCCAATATGTCTTTGCAACCAGTCAGCTGGGCTGTCTGGTCGGATTCAACCTAAAAGTAGAGTTTGAGCGTTAATGCTGTGTTTAAGCGCTCAGTGTACAGGTGTGGTTCAGCCTTTGGTGCTTCTGACTGCAAATATATTATCCACCCCAACTGTGTGTGACCTTTGTGCTGTCTCCTCTTATCTTTTGGAATCTGTGCTCTGTTTGCTGCTGCTTTTGCAGGTCACTCACCTAATCTAGCATGTATCTTTTGTGATAATCCCCCATGTCTGCTGAAAAATAAATGCTTCATCTTCACTAACGTGAAGGCTAGGGAGTCACTTGAACCCCCGCTGTATAGTTCTGGGCCAATCTGAATTGGAATTTAAATCATTCCCCAATATGGAAACAATTACTGTGCACTGTAGTAATTATATTAGTTTTGGAGAGACCTAGGCCTATCTTTCAGCCTGTTTGATTAATGTAATGTATTTCCACGTAATACAGCTTTAAAGATTGGAGTAGAACAGCGCGGAGTAGAGTATTGTAGAGTGGAGGGGTATAGAGTGTCAGAGGGAGGTGGCATGGAGTGACGTAGAGTGTAGTAGCATAGAGTGGAGTAGATATCGTAGAGTGAAGTGGGTGTCACACATAACTTGGGTTGGCCTGGACTAGAAGGCAATCATGCAGTGACTGAGGAGCTGGGCTGCTGTGTGGCTGTTTGGGGCCCTGTATTATGGTCTGGAGGGTCGGTTTGTACTGCCGATTTTCCATCTTATGATGTGTATTTGTGCGCACGTTCACTCAGGAGGGTATCTTGGCGCTGAATAACAGATGTTAACACAAACATTGCCTGTGACAAGCACAAATGCATGCAGTCTCCCATACCTTGCAAATGTGGGACAGTTTTTTTCAGCTATCTGATTAGTTAATGGGGGTCACTTTTACTTCGGTGCCTGCGCCCATTTTCTGTCCCAGTCCGGCCCTCATGATAACATTTAAGTTTTGTCAAGTACGACATATAATTACTATAGTACGAGTTCGAAGCTAAGAGCGGTTTCTCTTCAGGCAGTGACTCCCTTCAACACTTTGTGTATTCTAGGCACTCCTTAGCTCTCGTCTTCCTTCGAAAACATTAGACTGGCATAAACTCTACCAGAGCCCTTAGCATTATTGACCTACCAGCCCTCCCTCTACACATGCAAACTCCTAGGGGGTTCTCCGTGACCTCCGTAGGTTGGCAGCGCTATTAGTATAATAAAACATAATAAATATATTAGGGGACTCGTGTCCCTAGATGCCCACATCACCTCTCTGCGTTGGGACTAGTGAAGAGCGGAGGATGCGGGCCGCGCTCGAGCCCCGACAGGAGGCCATGGCCCACTAGGGCCTCGCAGTGGCGTAACGTCGACCCCAGGTGGTTCTCTCCTGGCCACCCGTAGTGACGCGCAGTTCCCCTCCACTGTCCCTTGAGCCAGCCCGGGAGCAACAGACCTGACCTGTCAGCTGTATGGCGTCAGGCCCTACGTCACTCCACCATCAGGACGCCCCAAAGAGGCCCGTGCGTCAAGGCCATAGCAAACCACGGGTAGAAGAGAAATGCGGCTTTATTGTACCTTGGAGAAGCGTGGTAGCCACCTTGAAGTAAGTTATATTCATCTGTATGTTAAGGGTACGGGGACAGGAATTTCACTAATTAAAAGCAGTCATTACTACTTTCCAGACCATTTGACTATTTAGTTTATGACGCCAGTGTCATTTTTAATGTGTACACTTTGAATATGGACCCCACCTTCAGACTGTTTTACAAACTTGTGCATTATAAATATTTATGACATTAATAGTATGTTCAAAACGTTGTTTTACATTTGAATTTCCTACGAGTGGCGGTTACAAAGCCTAGTCAATAACATCATTCTCAGATGGCCGCCGCTTCTCTTTTTTATTGAAGGACTTGTGTAATGTAGTCCTCCTTTAGTTTCCGCAGCAGTCAAAATACTCCGCCCCCTCCCCGCAGTCTATGTAGATAAACAGGGACCGGAAAACTATGTACGGAACATCTGGACTATCACTTCCGGATCGGGAAGAATTTTTCTTCCGGGTAGGTCCTCTTAGTAACGCCTCGTCGTTTGGCAATCCGTATTAGCTATCTTTCTGATTGCCCCGCAGTGCCTTGCTAATTGGTTGGAGTCCTATACATGGTGAAGGGGAAGCCGTTGGAGGGGAACGCAAAACTGCCAAAAGAAGGCAATCCGGCTATTAACTTCTGTGTCAGGAGGTGGGAGGTAAGGCTTGTATCCTGGAACCTCCCGTTTTGATGCGGGAATATTTGTGTGACTGTGAAACCGGGTGACAGGTGTAATACATTGAGTAAATGGGGACATGAAAACTGAAACGGGGAAAGGATGTTTACAAACTGGGTTAGTTAGTACAGAAGTGAAGGATTAACTAAAACTCTGAAGGTAGAATACATGGAAGTATTGAAGTTGGCTTTTGAGAGTGCCAAAAGGTTATACGTTTATTAACGCTGAGAGCACATAACAAATTGGCAGTAGCAACGGAAGCTTAACTTGCTCAGAGAACAGCTATTCGAAGAGAATCATGGAAGCCAAGTCAGTGTTCAGTATGCTTAACAAGAGGATAACCTTCAAGCTCCTCACCCACGCACACAAAGCACTCCACAACTCCGGACCAGCCTACCTCAACAGACGACTCAGCTTCTACACCCCCACCCGCCAGCTCCGCTCGACCAGCCTCGCCCTCGCCACAGTCCCCAGCATCCGGAAAACGACCGCCGGCGGCAGATCCTTCTCCCACCTCGCCGCCAAGACCTGGAACACCCTCCCCACCAACCTCCGACAGACCCAAGACCTACTGGCCTTCAGAAGACTCCTCAAGACCTGGCTCTTCGATCAGTAGCAGCACCACCCCCTTCTTCCCCCCCAGCGCCTTGAGACCCTCGCGGGTATGTAGTGCGCTTTATAAGTGACTTGATTGATTGATTATGTGACATGTTCACACTTGCAATGCTTGTGTGTGTGATATTTCTCTTTAAGTGACACTTTTTTTGGAGTGGAACAATTCGTTACGTATGAGACGCTACCTTTTGCGCATTGGATTGTTTTATAAAGAGACATAAAAAGTTATAACGCCCCTGATGCGTTTGTCATTCTCTAATTTGCTTCACTTTTTTAACATGAAATCGCTGAAAACATTTGAGGGGGCGCAATACACTATATACACAGGGCATAACCTCCTTGTTCTAATTCCTCATGCGTGTACTTACTGGTTGAAAGATCATCTTTGCACAGAAATGCCAGGTTATTTATCAGTAAATCTCATTATTTTTGAGGATTACCCAAACTAAGCTGGCCTTAACGACCAACCTATCTCAAAACACAGTGAAACAGCACACTAGTCATACTTAGTCGTTTTTTAATTAGTGCACAAAAGACGACTTAAATTTATGTGGAAAACCATGCATTTAACACATTTTACCCCAAAAAGATTTTTACCTTCATTATATACCAATTTTGACAGTGCTTAATGAAGCTCAATTGCTGTTCTAACAAGTTGAGACAAAGGGGCCCCTTGTGCATCTGCCCAAGAGGCTGCCACCCCTCTAGTGGATATTTCCTGTATTCCTTCAGGTAGGGGGACATTAGACAGAGAATATGCCAGTACAATAGTTGTCCTAATACATCAACTCAAAGTAAGGTTAGAAACTTTTTGATGGTAGTTAACACCACCAAAATTTACAACATGCTTTGATTTCCCATACCCCAGACAGCACTGAAGGTAAATGGAATCTGTTCCTCCTCCTTAGATGAAGGAGGTGGAAAACGCAGGCAATAAGATTTCTTGCTCCCTATGCATCTTCAAAACCACCTTGGTAAGAAAAGCTTGATTATGTCTAAACAAAACCCCATCTTCAAGGATTCTCAGAAATGGGGGTTTACATAGTAAGGCTCTAAATTCGTCAATCCTTGTAGCCGAAGTAATGGCCTCTAAAATGCACCTTTAATGATAAACATTTTAGATCATTGGCTATTAATGGCTTAAAAAGCACACCCTGCAATGCTTTCAGGACTTGCGGCAGATCCCACAGTGGAACTGTAGGTCTAAGCCTAGAAGTAGCTACATTTTCCAGTAGTCTGACCACCAAATCAAAATCCTTGCTAGAGGTACCCATGGCTCTCTGAACTCTAATGGCTGCCCACTGAGCCCTTAAAGTAGTCAAAGCCAACTGTTTTTGGAACCCTCCTAGCAGGAACTGTAGGATCAAGGAAATTTCACATTCTAACGGAGATAGGATCTAGAAAAACACCATCCTCAAAATTTCTCTAGTGTTTGGAGTAGGACTTCAAAGTGGAGGGGTGTCTGTAAACCTTGACGATTTCTGCTAAGTGTTCTGGTACCACTCTCCTTTGAAGCCAGATCCTCTTAATATCCAAACCGACATGGCTAACTTATGCAGTGCAAGGCAACCACGTGACCTGAGAGGACGGGGAGACAACGTAAATCTCTAATGGGGAAGAAAGGCCATGGTATTTTGAAGAAGAAATAAAGAGCGGCGGGGCCAAAATGGGATTACCACTTTCACCTCTGCGGTTACCCTCTAAACCCTTATGAGTAGACAAGGAATGCGTGGAGTAGGTGGGAATTGATATAAAAGCTGATGAGGCAAAGGTGAAGAAAGTGCTCTTACTCCTCATGCCTGTGGATCCCGATATTGCTTCTTGAGTGTCTTCACAGGAAGCAAACAGTAGTTTGAAGGGTTTCCTAAATCTCTGGCATACTTGAACAAAAACCTGAGTAGTGAGAGACCGAGTCTGGGATGACATAACGACTCTGCTCAGTTTGTCTGCCAGTACATTCTCTCTCTCTACATGATGTAAATTCCCTTCAGGGAAAGGAGATGATTTTCTGCCTGTACCCCACTCAACCACCTTCTGGATAATCACATGATGATGTTCGATGTCCTCCTTGAAATCTATCAGCACCTGAACAATTTCAGATAATTCTCTTCAATTTTATGACCTCAGTCTGGCCTTTGTTGACCACCTTTCTTGAGTCGTATTGATCACCTTTCCCGAGTCTCATTGATTAACACCATTGTCCCCATCCTCTGGTATCTGTTGTATTTATTTTGTCTCGAGTGGACTATAAGTGAAAACCCTTGCTCAAGGACTCTGGCTTTAGCCTCCATTGTAGTGGTCTTCTGATCAGATTTGTTACTGGAATCTCCTTCTACTTTATTGAAGAAGGTCCCCAATATTTCGGTACGTGTGACAAAAGTGGTCTCATATGAATTTTTGTCCAAGGTACTAGGAATATACAAGACGCCATGTGCCCTGTACCTTCAGCTACAATCTTGCTTGCGCTGTTGCTCAGGATAACAGAGATAAGCATCACTCGTAATCTTGCCGCGCTCTTCTACAGCAGAAACACCATCCCAATGTCCATCCTGAAATGTGCTCCGATAAATACTCTGTCCAGGGAAGGATCCAGCCTGTATTTTTCCAGATTGATCATTACACTGACGTTGTAGACAGCCTTTCATTACATTGCATCCCTTCATCACCTCCTCCTTTGAGCATGGAGGAGCCAATTGTCCAGGTATGGAAAAATATTCCAGCCCTGCAGATGTAATTGTGCCAACAAGGAGGCCATCATTTTTGTAAACGCTCTTGTGAAAGACTTAATTCCAAAGAGCAATACCTGAAACTGATAGTGCTTCTTTAAAAAAAAAAAAAAAGTCTTTTTTTTTTTTTTTTTTTTTTATATTCCCTTGCGAAGGAAAATATGTAAATCATCCATCAAGTCCCTTGTGATCATGAACTATTTGTTTGGAATCAAAGGTATCTTCTGTAATGTCTGCATCTTGAATGGAATTCTCTTTATTCACTTGTTCACCCCTCTGAAATCTATTATCAATTAGAATTGTCCTGAAGATTTGAAGACCAAGAATATGAACGAATACACTTCCCTGCCCCTCTCGGAATCGAAATGACAGCCCTTTTCACAATCTGATTGTCAATTGCTGCCCATGTTTGCTCCGTCTGGTCCACATGTAGGGTACCCATAACCCCTGACTTGCCTCTTGGTTATCTAATAGCATTGTCATCAGGGTAGGGACAAGGAGATTTCTCAGCTCATGTTTCAAAAAAGCTCACTTTTAGTGAATATATTACTAAAGCATGATGTGGTAGTGCACTGTCCTTTACAGACAGCACATTTCCCATTGAAATTGCCACAAACTTTCCCACTAACATGCTGTTTTACTGATAAAAATATTTAGCGCATAAACAATGTTTGGAAATTGAGTTTCCGCAGATATATTTATCATTTGCACATCACCAGGTAAAGTGTTCTGATTTTGCTTTCATCCTATTAAAAAATTATTTTTTCACAACACAATTATAAAAATGTGCCTTCATAACTACTGAAATATATTTCGAAATGTTTGTGCAGTTCACTTATTAGCTAATTAAAAGTTGGGTTAGAAAAAAAGCCTTACATCTTACTGCCTATTATTTAACACGCTTTGCACATAATGATTGTCAGACAGCTCACATTACAAAATTCTCTAACTTCGCAGTCAGAGAATGAAATGTAGAAGGCAAGGTGACTTTTGACCGCTCTCTGAACGCAGAGCAAATTTGACAAGATAAAAACAAGATTTAAAGGTATCTTAATTGCTCATTCACTTTGTAAGTGAATAGAACAACTGTTATTTGTCAGTTCGCCAGAACGGGCTAGTAGGCCCTAAAAACGGCTCGCCCTGATGAAATCTGACTTGCCATAGCGAATGAGCGAGTAGATTTTTCGAGGCCTGATTTGTAAGAAACTGGATTATTTGTGGCGGGTGACTACCCACTTCAAGGAATAATCACTACCCTTGTCCGGATGAATCCTCCAAGTCTCTAAATAACCTGAATTCAACCCTCTGGTGGCTATGGCACAGAGCAGGCGGGCTTAAGTTAGGGCAATGTGTAAAGTATTTCTGTCGTACTAAAATGGTAATATAGTAAAAATACCAACCAATACAAATCCCAAAACGAAATAGAAGAATAGAGTAACATTTAATAAACAAAATAATCAAAATCTAAAAATGGGAACCAGAGATGCGCCTTTTTAACATTTAAAGGAAAATTGGTCCAATGATAGTCCATGGTCGTGATAAACCGGGTCCTAGGTGTAATTTCAAGCTAACTGCAAAGGAGCGCAGGTCGGATACACCAACCAGGTTCGTCCTGGCCAAAGATTTTACCTTCTGGCTTAGTCTTTTAAGTCCCAATCCCCCACAGAAGTACACTTCTAAAGCCCCAGGACCTCAGGGGAGGCAGTTGGAGACTCCCAGGGTGTCAGTTAGAGGCCAACAGTAAATCCCAGTCCAAGTCCAGTTGCTCACTCATCAGGTGGGCACTTCAGGGATAAGGCCTTTTGCAGTTTGTCTCTCTGTAGGTAAAAAGGAGGTCAGCCAACTTACCTGTGGATTTCTGTCTCCTGGCTACAGGAGGCAGCAGTTCTAGTCCTTTAGTTCTCCTCCCAGGTCACAGACAGCAGGTACAGTCCTCTTCTGATCTTCAGCATGTCCAGAAAGTATTCTGAAGTGGGTGCCAGAGTTGCCCCATTTATGCCTGACACTAGCTAGTGGGTGTGAATGACTCCTGGATACGCCGTAACAAATGAGGTAAAAGTACCCAGGCCAATTCTGCCACTTTTTCAGTAGTTCCAGTTTACCTTCCTGCAAACAGGCCCATAATGCAATTTGTCGGGGCGTTTAAGATAGCGAAAGTATTTAGGCTATTAAAAATAGTGATGTAATTATTTCTCTAGCCTGTCCTTTTCCCCGAGTTAGCAGTATTAGTGTCTTACTCTGCTCTCAGGATTTCTACATGGGACAGATAGGCCTGCTACAATAGCATTTAGGGCCTGGTCACTGCAGTGACATGGTAATATTCATTTTCTATATGTCCCTCTCTTAAATACCATGCACCCTATCTTGTTTGCTACAAGGTTTTACACAAGGGGTGACTTACTAATATTTAAAAGGGAGATTTGTGCGTTTGAGGGTTAATTCGACAGGTTGCACTACAGGGTTACACTACAACAGTCAGGCTACTCGGGGTAGTCATGTAGCCATGTTTGCATTGCTACTGTAGTGGGTGGCACAATAGGTGCTGCAGTACACAAGTGGTATTTAACTTCCAGGCCATGGATGCACTTTTTACACCATATGCTAGGGACTTACAGGCAAGTTAAATGTGCCAATCAGAAGTAAACCATGGTTAAAGGGGGGTGCACAGGCACTATTCTGGTTAGCAGAGATAAATGGCGCAGAGTTTTAACACCAGTTAAAATATAGGGTCCAGCAAAAAGAAAAACATCTGGGAGGATCGCACAGAAAATGTGGATTTCCTACACCCATGTTAACATCTTTTTATCGCTTGTTTTGATCACGGAGTAGAGACCTTTTAAATACCTTCTATGCTTGGCGTCCAGGGTCCTGCTTAGTCATAACAAGTTGGCAATACGTTCCCTTTTGAAGCCGCATAGCTTCCTCTCTTTCCTGCCTCTTAAAAGTTTATGCAAAAAGAACAGTTGATGGACGGAATGCTGAATAATGTCAAACATTCACCCCCAGTCCTAACATTTTAAACCTACAAAGCTACACAGGCAGAGTCAATTGCTTCTTTCAAGGAAGAGGGCAAAGTTTACCTAAGGCTAGATATTAGCCGTGTTCCCATTGCGTTTATAGATTATGTGGCTATGTGCTCTTTTGGACATCAATGTATTATATAAAATTATAAAAAACTTCACATGCACTGCCAAAAATCACTTTCAGTCAAACACAGTTTCTAGGCCAAGTTATCTAAGGTTTTGCAAGTTATTCTTCACTTTTCTATGTGTGGAATGTCATTTTACAAGCTCACTGGAAACATTCTTTTATACCCAACATGGCCCTGGATGGCTTTAAGCAACAGCGGTAAGTAGATAAACACTACATTTTATTATCAATGAAGTCTTTCATAATCTTAACTTGAAGATATCGGAAACACTTTGCGAAATTCATACTGATTACATAGTCACATTCTTATATCCCTTACTCAAACCAAACTTAATTGTCTCTTGAAAGTTTGTGATTCAAGCAATCATTAATTTCCCTCAGTCTGGAAAGAAAAAATTGAAAACAAACATCTCCACTGATCATCTATAGCTCTGGTTCTTAACCTGTAGTCCGGGGACCCCTGGGGGTCAGCAAAGCTACTCCGGGGGTCTGCAAATGCTTAAATAATATTAACAGACTGATAGTGCATATAAATAAAGAAGCAAAGTATAAAAGTGAACATTTTAAAACGCTCTGTAAACGTGAAGGAATTTGAAATTGGAGACTAAAATTTAAGTTAGTAGCCTCACATTCATTTGTTCGAGCAGTGCATCAAACCGAATATAGTAAGGACAATGAGTGTCCTCAATTGAGTTTAGAAAAGCTCTAACCTTCCCATTAAAATGAAAAAAAAAAAAAATGTTTTTATATTGGTTTGTAATATTTCATCATTTGTATATTTATTTGATGGGTGCTTGTTTCTGTATTTTTAGTGTACTGTTTAGTGGTTCAAATCATCGAAAAATGCTTATGCCAGGGTCCCTGGCTTCTAGTAATGATTCATTAAGGGTCCCCGTATTCCGATAATTATTCAGTGGGGGTTCCAGTAATGATTAAGTGGGGGTTCCACAGAAGTAAAAAGATTAAGAACCACTGATCTAGCGACATTGATACTTTATATTATTGCTGAGTCAGCAGAAGTACAGACAGTAATCCTCTCGTCTTCACCCAGGAGAGCACTACTTGGGTTAAAACAACCTACCAATACTTTGAATATGTCTGAAAAATCTGTGATTACTCCTAGTCATCATGATGTGGGTCAAAAAACAGAGGTATGTCCATTCAGAACCACTGTGGCTGAAGCCAACAATAATCCTACATGAACATGTACCACAATGCGCCATAAATCAGTGAATTACTGTTGCAACAAGCACACACATGATTCAAGTGCTTGTGAAAATGATACTTTTTATTATCTCTAATAGTAGTTAAGACACACAACCCAGATCTGAACAACCAGCTTAGTGGATCTTTCTACTTAATGGCTGCCTATATTGTGTGTAGTGCAATAAACAAACAATTTGAAAACACATTGTTAGAAATGGGGCTTCTGGTTTGCAAATGTATGCACCCTGTCCAAGCAGGAACCACCCACTCTAGTCAGGGTAAGCTAGATACACACTTTAAATTAACCTGCGCTCACCCTCTGGTAGCTTGGCACAGAGCAGGCAGGCTTAACTTAAGAGGCACTGTGTAAAGTATTTTGCAGCACACACACACACACACACACACACACAGTAACACAATGAAAACACCACAAAGACTCCAGAGGTTTAAAAAAAAAAAAAGTATTTTTTATGAGAAAATCAATACCAAAATGACAAATACAATAAGTAGAACCGGAGTTATGAATTTTTAAAGAATTAACTAAAAATAGTGCTTAGAAGTCAATAGCGCTAAAAGGTTATTCTAGGCCATCGGGGTAAATCCAAAGTTCAGGCCAACCGCGATGGAGGGCAGGCTGGCTACAGGACTCAGACAAGTCCTGCTGAGACGGTACCCTAGATGGAGCAACGCTTCGATGTCAAGGAAGCGGCGTGTCATCATCGATCCCGTTGATGCAAGCGAGCGTCGGCGCTGATCAATGGAAGCTTCGTCAATGAACCCTGTATGATGCAGGCAATGTGTAATCGTCGGGCCGCACTGTCCGTTGTCATCGAGCCGCACCGGCTGTAGAGTCGCGATCGTTGAGCAGCCGCTGCGTCGGCGTCTGTTCCGATCATCGCAGAGCCGCTGCTGTGTCAATGTGGGAAAAGCTGCAGAAACCCACTTCTGATGCCCAGGACTGGAGGGGGTACCTTAGACAAGGGTAGGACTCACGGATGGCAGAGTCCAGCAGCATCAGAAGGATTGCAAGAAGTCTTTTATGACCCAGAGACTTCAGAAAACAGGAGGCAAGAAAGCAAGCTCTTTGAGTCACTCTGGGTTCATGTGAGATGGATCCAGTCCTTGTCCTCAGCATGGCGGAGTTCAGCAGGGGCAGTTCAGCACAGGAGAGAAGCAGTTCCGTCAGACAAGCAGCATGACCATCCTTGCAGCACAGCAGTCCTTACTCCTGCCAGAGGTCTTCACAGGTCCAATAGTGTACTGATTTGGTCAGAGCCCCAGTACTTCTACTCAAATGTGCCTTTAAAGTGGGGGAGGGGCGTGAGTTCAGAGCAGCTCCTTTAAGTGCACAGGTCCCCTTACAAACCAGCCCTGTCTGCCAGACTATCTGTGGGGGGTAATCCGTCCTTTGTGCGAGGCAGGACACAGCCTATTCAGATGTGTCAGTACCCTTTCCCCCTTCCTGCCCAGGAAGGCTACCAGAAGGCAGATGAGTCTTCTGTCACACCCACCCTTCGTGTTCTTGTGGCCGTCTAGAGGAAATGCATAAAGTGTTCTGTCACGCAGAGGAAAGTTAAGAGCAGAGAAATGTCCACTTGCTAAAAGTGACATTTCTAAAATAGTAATGTTAAATCCAACTTTACCATTAAAGAGGATTTATCATTACCATTCCAAAGATATGAAACATGATGCAGCTACTCCTTTCCAATCAGGAATTACAGCTTAAATGTTTTAAGGAATTCCCAATGCTAGCCTATGATGGAGTAGGCCTCACAGTAGTTCAAAATGAATTTAGCTTTTTGTCACTACTAGGACATGTAAAACTTAAAAGTACATGTCCTACCTTTTAGTTACACAGCACCCTGCCCTTAAGGCTACCTAGGGCCTACCTTAGGGGTGACCTGTGTAATAAAAGGGGAGTTTAAAGCTTGGCAAGTGTTTTTAAATGCTGAGTCAAAGTGGCAGTAAACTGCACACCCAGGCCTTGTAATAGCAGGCCTGAGACAGGTTTGAAAGGCTGCTTGTGTGGGTGGCACAATCAGTGTTGCAGGCCCGCTAGTAGCATTTAGATTACAGGCCGTGGCCATATGGTATACTGTTTTACAAGGGACTTGCAGGTAAACTAAATTTACCAATCTGGTATACACCAATGTCACCATGTTTAGGGGAGCAGCCCATGCACTTTAGCACTGGTTAACAGTGGTAAAGTGCTCCGAGTTCTAAGGCCAACAAAAAGATGCAGCAAAAAGTGAAGGTAAGTGGGCAAAAAATTGGGGGAAGACTACCCTAAGGATGACTGGTCTGACACGTGTCTCCTCCACCACCCCCAGCTTAAAGTAGGAAGATCCACCCAACCTCTAGGGAGGTCTCGTCACTAAGGCGGAAAAACCTGGACGGATAGTCCGCATTGGCATGGTCTACTCCTGGTCTGTGTTCCACCCTGAAGTCCATACCCTGTAGGGGAATGGACCACCTCAACAATTTTGGAATCTCATCCCTCATTTCAGGAGTGTAGAATTTTATAAAATATTTTCTTGTCCAAAGGACAAGATGTTTCAGAAATCTACTTGTCCTATAAAAAAATCTACTTGTCCTGTAAAAAAAAAAAAGTCTACTTGTCCCATTTAGTACCAAACAGTGAGGTTTACATTTATGACAGCATTCTCCTATAAGAGCTCGGATGGCGACCTCTCTCATTATGCCAGGGCTCATTTTACATCCGTATTTGTATTCTTACATTGCTCTGTTCATGCCACCTTTCTTATTGTACAGGACTCTCAACACACTAGGTTTTTATGTCAAATATTTGAATATTCTCAGACTCTGCATATCTCAGTTTGAGTGGGCTCTGCTCAAGGGCATGGTAAGACTGAATTATATTGAAGTTCGCTGCTATAATTGTATTGATGCTCTCTTTCTAGTTTGAGGAAGAGACTTGTAGACTACCCTGACAATTATATTTGTAAACCTTCACTAATTTTCACAAAATATTACTGTAAATAAACTTAGATTCTACTTGCAGTCCAGTGCCTCGGTTACCAACTGAGGATCAAGGAGACTGCCCCTGTCTGACACTGTCCACACTGTAATTTTTAGGCAGTTCCCTTCATCTCACTCTACCTTGGTTCCCTTGTTTGCTAGAATTGTGATCATATACCAAGCACTATATCCAATACGTAGACTTTCATAGTTTGGCAAGAATTTGTAGATCTAGTTCCAGAATCAAAATGTAAGTTATCAATACATGCACGTTTGGCTAAGACACACAAAGATTGGTTTTGCACCAAGAAAAGTATTCACTAGCAAAAAGTTGTTTTTTTCCAGACCTGGATTGCAGTGCAAATGTGTGCATGCGTGCAACGTACATGTTTAACGGCACCACAAACTCGTCTCTAACCCCCTCTGCACCCTGAAAAAGGAAAATCCACATTATATGTTTATAAAGAGTGTGGATGGGAACATGGAACTGTTGTAAACTCTTATGAATATCTGAAAGTCGTAATTCTGCATCCATGCAATTTAATAGATCTCTGGATGCACATTTGTGACATTCTGTTAGAAGTGGGGGCCCTAATTTTTTTTTTTTTTTTTTAAATTAAAGTATTTTTACGTTGATTTGCCTTTATTTTGTTTTTAAAATATTTACATGCACCAAAGCTGATGCATTAAATGATTCCTTAGTGCAATGGTAGTTAATGTTTTCAAACTCTGCATTGTAGCTTTCTGCACACTACAATCATTTATAAGTTAGATATTTTGCTCTCTTCATCCCTTTTTCAAGGAGCACATTGTTTGGGGTACATTGTCCATTTTCAATATAAAATCACCAATCTTGCTTCCATTCTTCTTTATACACTTGCATATAATAAAGGAGCCTTCTGGAAGCCATACACATATCCACAACTTGTTAAATATTGCAAACAATTGCACACCTGCTTTTTTTGGAACCCCGGTCAGTAATGCAAGCTGAGATTCCTGCTCACTGTTTTTGAATGTATCTGACTTGAATATTGTACTCGACCTAACTTTAATGCACTTGACCCATGAACATGTTACACAATTTTGTTTTAAACATTAGCACCCCGACAAGCCCAATAAACTGTGGGCGACCATACGTTATGTTAAGATGTCTTGTAAAGCGCGCAGCTGCCCCAGCAAAGGGGCGTCCCGGCGCTAAGAGCAATGATAGCAGCATGAGTCCGGCCTGGCAAAGAAAAAGAAGGGTCAAAGGGTGTCAAAATGACAGAAGACAGCTCAGAAAGCCTAATAAAGGCAAATTTGTCACTATCGCATTTCTCTGAGAAACTACCAATTTGTTTCAGAGATGATGGGGGATTTGAGGAAGTCAGCAAGAAAAAATGCATCCGTTAGAAAACCCCAAAGACGGGGCATTGAAAAAAATATTAAGGTACTATGGTTACAGTAGGCATTGACTTGTCATTGAAGATGTTAAGAAGAAAGGTCATGCCTTTCACAGCACGTGCAATTTACTTAGTTGCCTCTTCCAGTTGCAGACTTCATACAAAGTAAAGCTCAAACTCCACACTCCTAGTGTTCTGCATAGCTCCTGCATAACCCATGGGCATGGCACACCTCATCTCTAGAACAACTTATATCCTCTGTAGTGCAGCTCATACACTTTACACTTTCTATGTAACAGTTCCCTCATGCACAATCCCTTCCCCTTACATGAATGATTCACAGCACTGTTCATACCTATTATACAGCTCATGTCCTGCACAGGCCACTGTAAAGATCATACGCTGTGTAGCTCAGGTAACGCGTGGATCTCATGTAAGACATAGTTGATACCCTGCATTACTGTTACTAGCATCTTCAGTATACTGCACAAATCAAGCTCTGCACAGCCCACGCTTGTACAGCTTATTCCATTTGCACAGGTAGTATCCTCTGTGCTGAGTGATGCGAAGGTGGGGTTCTTATAAAAAGAGGAGATCATTATGGTGTGTGATTTACAGTGGTACTCTGCTGCTAAGTAAAGGGAAAAGCCCTTTGATGGTTTTATTCAAGGGAGTAGCCAGAAAATTAAAATACCCCCTACTTTTACTAAGGCTCTGACAGCACCAAGCAAGTGATGTAAGTGAGCTCGAACCTCCCTAAAACTCCTTTATCACTTCCATCCAAGCATCTATCCATTATTCTTTCATGCTACACCTATCTGCTCATGTCCACCATTTCACCTTTACATTCTGTCATCCATTCATTCATTCACTCTTCCCCATTCCATCCATCCATTGTCCATTCCATACAGCTATCCATCTGTTCACTCATACACTATCTATGCACCCATCCATCCACCCATGCATCCATCATTTGACTTGCCCAATCAATACAGCCTTTTAGCCATCAATTGTTCCTTTTGCCATTCATTTATTCATCCATCCATCCCCATAGATTCATTTACTTTGCCTTCCATCCATCCTCTCAGATTTTAAATTACTATGACATCCTTATATCCACTCAGACTTTTATTTACTCAGCCATCATTTTACCCACCGATCCATCCATCTCAGATTTCCATTTACTTTGTCAACCTTTCATCCACCAATCTACACATTCTTTCACTCACATCTACAGAGCCACCCATTCTATCTTTTCACCCACCCACTCATCCACCTATCCCGTCACCATCCATCCTTTCACACACCCATCCACCCTTTCACCCACTCATTCATCCTTTCACCCAACCATCCATCCTTTTACCCACTCATCCATCCTTTCATCAGCCCATACATTCACCCACCCATCTATCCTTTGCCCCTCTTCCATCCTTCTCTCCCTTTTCTAGCAACCCATCTTCTTTTTTCCTTTTAGTTAATCATGCTCTCTTATCTGTCAAGTTGCAGATGAGGCCCATAAAAAACGCACTTCTGCTGTAGCTGCTATAGGAAGGGGTTCACTACGCCCCTGATTTTATTGGGGTCCCATAATCAGTAGATTTAGCTTTAGAACCTCACAAGCTTTCAATTCACTAAAATATTAAAAAGTGTTGTCAAAATCCTATTTAACAATGCAGCCATGCTCACAAACACACGCATAAATAAATAAATAGGTTTAAAGTGTTTTTGTTTTTTTTATCAGATCTCTGTCCACTAGGTAAGAGAGGCAGGAACAGCGTGGTATAAATATAAATGCTTAAGTTGGATTTGTATTTATTTAGAAAGTTTTGTATAGCGCGAACGTGACCCTCGAGGGTATGGGAGCGCTTTACATGGAGATAACACGATTAGCACTTGGTCTGATCAACATGCAAACATATGCGTGAGAGACAAACAAATTAACGATTAAGAATAGGCTAACTGTGTTTGGAGTATAATAAAGCCAGTAATAGTCAGGATAGTCTACATAAGAATTTGCGATCTGAATCTATTCAATGTCATCGATATGTTGACTTAGGGTAAGAACTTAGTCAGTAGATATGATTTGGCTTCTCTTTTGAAGGCGTAGGTGGAGGAAATTAGGCGAAGGTCCGGCGGTAAAGAGTTCCAAATCTTGGGAGCGACCGTCGAGAATGCTCTAGCCCCAGTTTTCTTTTTGTGGGTTCGTTGGGGTTTCAGCAACAAGGTGAGGGCACTTCGTGAGGATCTGCTGCCCCCTGATTTTTCTAGCTTTTGGGTCTAACTAGGGGTGTTGAAGTGTAACGCTTTGTGCGTCATGCAGGCAATTTTCAGTTGGATTCTTGCTTCATATGGTAGCCAATTTAAGGTTTAGGGCTGGTGAGATGTGTGCATTTCTTTTAGTTCCGATGACAAGTCTTGCTGCTGCATTGAGAGAGGCTCTTAGTGGTGCTAGTTTGTATTTAGGTAGGCCACATAGTGTGGCACTACCGTAATCCAATCTGGGTAATACTAGGGCTTGGACCGCTAGTTTTAGATCTTCATGAGGCAAGTATGGTTTCAGTTTCCGCAGAATGCTCAGTTGGTAGTTTGCTCCTTTGGTGGCAGCACTAATGTGACCTTGCATATTTAGGTGTTTGTCTAATGTAATACCCAAGGATCTGGCAGAATCTATGATGTGGGGCGAGCATTTGAGGGCTGTAAGATGATTCAGCCACAGATCAAGCTTGATGTTGTTGTTTGGTGGAGAGATGAGAAGAAATTCCGTTTTATCAGCGTTGTTTGAGGTGATTAACCGTGAGCCAGAGGTGTGTGTTTTGTAGGATGGAGTTGAGGGATATAATGTCATCTGGAGAGGCAATTTTGAGATATAGCTGGGTGTCATCCGCAAAGATATGGTAATGGATGTTAGCTGATTTTAGGAGGTTTGCTAGTGGTTCCAGGAATAAGTTAAAGAGCATGGGGGAGAGAGCAGATCCTACCAAGAGTTATCGCTTGTGACTTAGATAGAGATTGATTCATTTTGACTCTTAAGGATCTGTTTTGGAGGAAAGAAGCGCACCATTGTAATACGGCCCCTGATGAGCCCATTCTTTGTTCCAGGCAGCAGATAAATCAAGCAATATTAGATGAATTTTCCATAAACTTCCTGATATAATGTTGTGCCAGGCCCCACATCAAAAAAGTGGATTTTCACAACATTTTTTTGATGTGGGGCTGGGCACAATATTTTGTCGACCATCACAAACTTTACGGAAAATTCATCTTTACAAATGCAACTTGGGGATTTTTATATTGCTACGCTTTTGCTGCCTCTCTTACCTAGTGATACCAAAGGGGATGATGGACGGAGCGTTTGAGCAAATCAAACACTCACCCCCAGTCAACTGATCTGGGTTTAATCCATCATCATTCTTTAGGGGTTAACCCTAATGGCAGTGACTTCAAGGATGTGATTTTTCAATTCCTTTTCTTTTTTCGTTATGCACTCGTGATTAATGTGACAGAATTCAAGATCCGGGATTGAAAAATCTCCGTCTGGAACTCCGGTATTATATGAGGCACAGGGTCAGACTGATTTGCATATGGCCATGTCTGAACTGGGGTGGTGGAGTGAGCTAAAGAATGATGATGGATTAAACCCAGATCAGTTGACTGGGGGTGAGTGTTTGATTTGCTCAAGCGCTCTGTCCATCATCCCCTTTGGTATCTCTTACCTAGTGGGCTGAGATCTGATAATAGCTCAGATGATCACAATAATAGCCACAGTGGGGGTGAGAGAAGCCGCAACTTCGGATGGTGATAGGCCGCGTGCTTTACATCAAAGGCACAAGGGCAATGACCTCTGAAGGAAGGGGCCACTGTGACAGGCGGCAGTGCAGAGACTCGGACACACATGATTATTGTGAAAGGCAGTACTTGCGCATTCTGCTTACAAGCAACAGTGACGGGCCTACGTGCCTACAGAGTGCAGTTGTGAGTGGCAGCCTGCACTCTGAATGAAACCATATAAGCACAGTGTTTTTTTAGGTCGAGCCTAGCGGCAGCGCACATGCACTGCTTGCTCTGCGAGGCATGCTGTAGTCTAGTATGCTGTAGAAGCCTCACCCACTCTCCTCCCATATTTTTCATTGATTGGTGTCATTGTCCTTGGTAAATGCTGGCTTCCGATTCATTATGAGGCTTGTTAGTACCACTTTGTTACCGCCCATAAGGACTGGACCTTTTACTTCGCATATTACTCGGACTGCTCTATCTAGTGAGTAATATTCTTTTTGTGATTGATACTGATGGGGACAATGGCGGCTGCTTTATTTTGTGTATTTGCATGTTGAGCGCGGCGCCCGCTTCAGGGACGCCGCGCGCTTTCCCCCCGTCCCCCCCCCCCCCACTTTAATGCTTGGTTTCTCTTCCAGTCAAGCCTGGGCATTGATTTAGAACCGTCCTGTTGCTTCTATACCTCTTTACGACGTTTGCCACAGTGTCTCTCCCGTGCGTCATACAAATTGTGGAAACAACTGGTCCTGGAGCATAAACGTGCCCCGGAGATCTCCAGCTGCAAATTAAAGTGTTCGCTAAAGCCTCCTCTCCGTCACTCGGGTACAAAATGCATTTTTCTCTCTAGCAGAGTTTTGCCTCGGTGGGGGCTGTCTCCAATAGCCTGCTGCAGCTGAGACAGGCCTTTCCTGCCTGTCCCGGGCTCAGGCCTCCACCTGCTGGCAGCTTTTAGCAGCTGGCTTGAAGGGTAGGCCTGTCAGCGGCTGACGGGGCCTGGAGTAATGAGCTGCCGGCAAGATTAGTGACGAACCTGAGCCTGGCAGTAACCACAGGCCAGCAAGGAGCTGCTACTCTGGCCAGCAGCCTTGCCTAGGTGTGCTAGCCGCTACTGCCTGCCGCATCCCGACCTACTTGTGACAACTACTGCTGCGCCAAGGAGCCAGAGAGTCCTACTGTATGCACTGGCTTAACTGCACCGACTACCACTACACCTACATCAAGCAGCCAGGCAGGCCTACTGCATGCACCAGCTTAACTGCACCGACTACCACTACACGTACATCAAGCAGCCAGGCAGGCCTACTGCATGCACCGGCTTAACTGCACAGACTACCACTACACGTACATCAAGCAGCCAGGCAGGCCTACTGCATGCACCAGCTTAACTGCACCGACTACCACTACACATACATCAAGCAGCCAGGCAGGCCTACTGCATGCACCAGCTTAACTGCACAGACTACCCCTACATCAAGTCGTCAGGCAGGCCTACTGAAAGCAGCATTCCCAGCTTACTTGTTCCAAGTACTGCTGCACCAGCCAGCCACAGAGGCCTACTGCATGCAGAATCAACTACTACTGCACCCAGCGGCCAGGCATGCCTACTGCATGCACTATACCAACTTGCCTACTCCGACTATTACTGCACCAAGTAGCCAGGCAGGCCTTCTGCATGCAGCATCCTGCCTTACCTGTGCCAGTTACTTCTACACGAAGCATCCAGACAGCACTACTAAACCTAGTACTTGCACTAACTATTGCTGCACGAATCAACCAGACAGGCTTACTACGTGCAGCATCCCAGCTGCAACCAGTAGCCAGGCCGTCCTACTGTGTACACCAGCTTACCTGTGCCCACTACCGCTGCACCAAGCATTCAGACAGCACTACTGCATGTAGTACTTGCACCAAGCAGCCAGACGGGCTTACTACATGTCTCATCTTACCTGCACTGACTACTACTGCACCCAGACCTACATGCAGCACTACTATTGCATACAGTGTCCCAGCTGACCTGTGCAGAGTACTATTGCATGCTACTACTGAACCCAGCAGCAAGACAGGTGTAAATGTGCCAGCTGCTTCTGCATGCCATATTCCATTTTACATTTACTGGCTACTGCTGCAGCCAACAACCAGGCATACTGCTGCAGCATCCCAGCTTACCTGAGCTAACTACTTCTGTACTTGGTAGCCAGACATACAGCATGCAGTATCCCAGCTCACCTGAGCCTACTGCACCACCAGGCCTGTTTGTGGGCTACCACTGCCCTCAACTGCCAAACCACCTTGAGAGCCTACAACATTACCTTCCCTTGCTGGTTACTACTGTGCTGAGTACATGACCCTCGTCTGCTGCCTTTTGCAATTTTATATAGCATAAACTCGACCCAAAGGTATTGGAGCGCTTTACATGAGCACCAACTACATTACGCAGGAACACATTCATTTTTAGGCACGGAGTGATTAAGGGCCGGATTTAGATTTCGGCGGACGGGTTACTCTGTCACAGCGGTGACGGATATCCCGTCCGCCGAAATCTTATCCCATAGGAAATAATGGCATTTACATTTCCGCAGACGGGATATCCGTCACTGTTGTGTTGGAGTAACCCGTTCGCCGAAATCTAAATCAGGCCATAAGTGATTTGCCAAGAATCCTAGGATATGGAGTCCGCACAGAGACTCGTACCTGGTTCCCCAGTCCAGAGTCGGCAGCTCTGACCATTACCCATATCCTCCCAAGCAGACAGCCCTTCGTATATGAATTGCTACTGTACTCAACTGACCTGTTTAACTGTCATCTTCTGAGGCACTCAGCAGCCCAGCTTCTTGTGCCTGCTACAGATTGTAGCAGTGTGGTTTACTTGTGCCATTTCTGCTTTATTTAGTAGCTCAGCCCATTTTGCTCACTATGACACTGCACAGCTCGGTCTACCTCAGTTTGTCTTCACCCACAAGTTAACTGTTCTCACACTGTGCAGCCGTCATCATGGAAGCATCAGATGTCAACCACTAAAAAAATGGTGGCTCTCCACACATGCAGCATTGGGTAGGGGGCACACTGGATGTGGCCAGAAACAAGACGGCATGTACGATAGCATTGAATTTGGCACAACACAAGATGGCGTCTGTACCATTGCACCTACTGGCTCCACTATGATGTCTGTTGCTCATCACAACCCTCAACAAAAACTGCATCTCGGTATTACATTGATAGGCCCAACTCAGTTCAAAATGGCCCCATATAAGATTCCACGTTAGTGCTCAGTGTGCAAGGACTGGCAAAGCCAAGGAGCCCCTCACTAGATGCTGGCTCTCTTTCTGTATAAAAGTACTCTGTCTGTCCCTCACAAGAATGGTATTTTTACAGTACTAGAGTAGCTCTCAAGCTGCTCAGTATATGGAGTGGGTAGCACAGCCAGTCCTGTCTGTTTCTCTGCATTCTGGTACTTGTGGTTTTGTAGTTCTCGATTCATAATGCAGGACTGCATGTATTGGAATGCAAACAAAAAAACAGATCTGGAGAATCTACCCCTACGAGCATTAGAGCTCTGCACAAGTGGTACTAGTGACTGGACACTCTTGTACGAGCCTACTCATTTCTCTGAAAAGACTTCGACCCCAGGTTATTCCAGCAAGCCTTCCAAACTTTTTAAGGCAGACATGGGCCTTACAACCTTTCTAGTCTAGATGGTTTCTTTATTTTACAGTATGGATGTTCTGGGATATTTTCCTGCTAAAGCTGCACAAAAGACTGTCTAAGCTGCCAACCGGGCCAAACTCATTGGGGGGGAGAGGGGGGGGAGGGAGTGGATGTTATAGGCTATATGTGGGAGGGTACAGCAGTGCAAGGTAGGCCGCTGTGGATCTGGGGGTCGACATTCTTCAGGGATCCCCCCCCACTCAGTCCAGGGCCTCCCTTGTGTATCTGCAACACAGACAGCATAGGTGAACGTTTAGGGCACCTCAACAAATGTTTTATGGGGTTGGTGGGAGGGGGCATCACCTCTTCTACTGTATCCAAATTGAATGTTAAGGCCTAGCCCTTGCTCAATAGACAATGGATCACAAAGTCATCCCATATCTGGTGTGTGTGGTTCATCCAGCCTTATGTTTTTAGGTCAAACCTGGACAGTGCATGCGCTGCTCTGCGAGGCATGTTGTATTCAGTCTAAAGGCTTTTCAACATGCCCAGCGCTTCTGGTTGGTTGTCCTGCCTTTCTAAATCCCTTTACTCTTCTTGGTCAATAGTGTCCATCTGTACCTCCTTTGGGTGCTTAGTTCCCTCCCAGGTGACATCACTGATTTTTTTAGGTCTCGCCTATGCAGCGCGCATGCTCTGCATAGGAGGACCTTTAGCCGTCGCTCTGCTCTTTTTGGAAGCACACACTCGTGCTTGTGGCGGCATCCAGCTTGCGGGAGCGAGCAGGGGCGCGCCACAAGCACGAGTGCAGTGCTTCCAAAAAGAGCAGACTGCGCACGCACGCATGCACCACACCTGGGCTTGTCTGCATGTTGGAATAACAGCCGCTTTGCCGCTTGCAGATTCCTACTTTGACGCCTCTCATTCAATTTCTCTTTCCTCCATAGCTCTGCTTTCCCAGGTCTCTCGTCTATCCCGCCGTCCACAAGGCCGCCTTCCCTCTTCAGTTTCACGCTCCATCTTGTTTTTTGTAAATTCCACGAGCTCGCTGAAAAAGGATTCCGCTCCACAATAGAAATGCTTCTAGTTTTGATATTTGTCACTTTTTTTTTTTTTTACTTTTTTTAACGGAATTGAAAAATGCTTTTCCACCTTCACTGAAGGTTTGCCTCAAATACTTTCAGGAGGGTTGGAGAGCAAAGAACGCGGATCCCTTCCTGCGCGGTGATTTTGTTTAAAACACATTTCTTTCAGACGGCGTCGTCTGTAGATTAATCAGTTCATCGCTGACTCTGGGGCTTTGCTTATTTTATCCTGCTCTTCAATTGTTCGAATCCTCTTTTTCCAGTGGCTCTTTTTGGTTGTGTGAAGTGCTGCCCTTTCCTTCTTCTGCTCAGTTGGGGTTCCACATGGCGCTGTCTGGGTCTTCTTCTTTTCCCTCCGCGCCTCTTTTATCGGAAATAATATTTCCTTTCATGGTCGCCAGTATCGTCTGCACATGGACGGCGCGCGCCTCTGTTGCTCTTTTGCTTTTGTTCCCTCAGTGCACACTCCGGTGTTGGATTGTCTTATTTCTGTCTCCTCTTAGATTAAATGCAGTTACTTCAAAGGAAGATGTCACAAAAGACAAAATTCCTATCCTTTCCCCCCCGTTCAATCGCATCTCTTACTTTTCTTCTGCTTTTCCCCTTGATGACGATTTTGTGGCTTTGGTCGGGGTGGCAGAAACCCTACATGTTCGGTTTGAATAAAATATCCCTCGCTGCTTGAATTTTGCAGATGTCCACGTTTTTGAATTTGGTGTGTTCCTCAGCTTCCTACCCTGGTTCGGGCAAGGTCCTTCTCCGCTCTTGCTTTAAAGCGTTCTTGTCCCAGTTCACTTGTGAATGTTCTAATTAATTCTGTGCTACCGCTTAACCTCTTCCGTCTATTCAAAAAAATATGCTGACAGCTCTGTTGTACCTTTCTTGTAATGCTCAAGGACCCTCAGAATTTTTATTTGACCTCTGGGCTACTTTGAAATTATCTTTCTTTTCATTTTGGCCTCTGCTAGCAATGTTCTTCATGCATTTGTCTTCGCCTTCAACGCAGCCTCCTATAGTCTTCTTTCCCATTTATACAACTTGACTTCTAACTTCCTGGCCCTACCGCACAGCACAGAACTTTTTTTCCCCTTCATTTTACCGTTGTGTTCGCGCTGGCTCTCTGTGTTCAACGTTCATCCTGATTTTCTCAGTATTTACTGCCATATCATTTCTTTCACTTCTTTGTGTAATTTCTGTGCATACATAAACAGAATACGCTTCCAAAGTTGTTTTTAGGTTTCTACAGTAGAATGGTGAGCCTACATTAGTCCACTAGTCATCCCCGCATTTGATTTATAACGACAATGTCTGAGTGAAAAACTGTCATCAGATGAAATTTGTCCTTGGAATCTTTTAATTAATGTAAACCAACATTTTAAAGCTCTGCGAATCATTGACATAATAAATATGTTGATGCTGCTCCTGTGAAATAACTTTCCAGATACTGCTGGACACAGATGGCAAAGATAAACGTTTTTTCACTGTTCTCTAAACTACTGTGCTGATCTAATCATATTTTTCACCAAGATCTCCATGCATTTTTCCAGCCCTGGCCTTTATTCTACCAGACCACCAATAAACCAACTCTTGTTTGCTCCCTGGTTACAGACTCCACTAAACTTGGGGCCACACAGTGTTCCCCTGCATAGTCACAAGGAGTGCATCTATTCCCCACTGTGGTTACGGCATTGCTGCCATTTGTTGGCAGGTCAAATGCAATTTGGAATTTACGAAATTCCATAAATTGTTTGCTGTGACCTCTAAACAAAAGGTCAGCCAGTCACTATGTGAAATATCCATTTAGCCTGCGATAACTGCAACCATAACTCCTTGGAGTATGCACCATATTTTAGGTCAATAGCCCGTGCTCTGCTCAGTGGGTTGCATGTGCATGACTGGAGTCTTCTATAAAGGTGCACTTGCTTTCCAGATGTCTGACTTTAAGTTGTACTGGCCAGATGATTCCTGCCTGGACTCAGTGGATCTATAGAGAAGCCCACAAAATGGTGTACTCTCCTGGTTGGCTGTCCATTCATATTTTGAATAAAGTACTGCTTATGTTTGGAGCTTCACCCATGCTCAGCCTTTTGGACTTTTTAGTAAGTATTGGTGCATTGCAGCCAATCTCCAAATTACTCTGGACCAGATGCAGAAGCTTTCAGGTCAGCTTTTCGAGAAGTATATCTAAATCTGGAGAATATAGACTCTGTCGCTTCTCTTATTGGAGAAGGGATCATGTCTGGAAATCTCCCAAAACGTGCCTTGTCTTGTGATGCTTGCTGACCATAAGAAGCTTGACTGCAGACACACTGGTGAAAGAATGACTCTCTCATAACCAAGATATCTGGCTTAGAAGGTTCCTCAGTAAGCCTTGCTGATTCTCACTGGGACCAGAGACCCAGGGGTCTAAATGATTTCAAATTGACTGAATTGTTCCAATATATGAATCTGTGGAGAACTATAAACCTGTCTTGCTATCGATCTAGAAATGTGACAAGCAATTTGAAGTTACTTTCCCTTGAAGTTTGCTTGATCTCTTTACCATTAATGTGAATCTCAAGCGCCTTATGTGAATCTCAAGAGCCTTATGTGAATCTCAAGAGCCTTATGTGAAACATATTGCAATTTTAATAAAGGTGTTAGGCCCTGCATTAGTCCACACAACTGTAACTCTATTGGTATACAGGTGCAGGGCTGGTTTGTCAGATGGTCTCTTGCCTCCATACAAGTGGACTGATTGGTCTCAATCTAAAATTGTTGGAAATAGTGCCTGCTAGAGACTTGTGCTAAAGAGTGTGGATCAAAAACAGGATACAAGTGGGAAACTAGGTGAGTAAATGTGGAGTGGCAGACCGTAGTCTGGAAGCTTGCATTTCCTCTATCTCCATCCCACGTTTGTCCAACAAAGCCTGAGTTCTTTGATCCCTCTTTTCATACGTAAAGGTTCAGACCCTCCTGATGATGCGTTTCCTGTAATATCAACCCTTTTGCATCAGGTGTCATAGCTGCCGACCAAGAAGATTGGATTCTGAGAGGTGTAATCCTTTTCTCTTTAGCATCACTATCTCCATTGCTATCATTGGGTGGTTCAGGTGAAAGGGGACTATTTGAATCGGTGCCTTCAGCCTCACACAGGCTAACTGCTTGTGCCACTTTTACTGGTGCTGCGAGTGCTACTGAGTATACTATTTTTTTTACTGCTGCCATATGTTGGGGTACCCTGATTTCTCAGGTTAGTCTAACCCTATACACAGTGGACATTTCTCTCAATAGGATGTTGGTCCTTGTTGAGGTTTAGCAAAGGACATGGATGTCACAGCGGATGTAGCTGAAGTGGTAGCCAATAGGTCTCGCTTTTGGGACCTTATAAGTATTTAGTTATGCAGCACAATATCCTTGGTGCAACAACATCAACTGTTGCATGGCTAAACACTTATAAGGTCCCAAAGGCGAGACCTATTGGCTATGTCAATGCTCGTTATCTTTTGGTTGGCCAGCTCTGGCTGTCTGTCTCTTCGCCTGCACCCACTCCCTCATGTCATTGCTGGCATCCTTCCTGCGCCGCTGTTTGTTTTCAAAGGGAGTTTCCTTGCACTGCTTTTTGTTGGCCATCTCTGGCCATCTGTTGCCTCCTCACTCACACCCCCTCCCTCACGTAATTGCTGCCGTCCTTCCTGCACCGCTGCTTTTTAATTTTTTTTTTTTTTTTATACAGTAGTAGGCTTCAGGTAGAACAAGTGTTCTGCGGTGCATACAACCCCTATCCTTATTTGAGACACGTTTAAAATCTGAGCGTGAAGCATTTTGTATAGTGACATCTAGCGAGTGCTTTACACAATCAACCTCGCATATCCTTTGCATATTCAGAATCATGAAGCATCAGAATTACGAGATGGTGATGTACATTCAGCGTTAAGATAATGTTGGCTCACGTATTTCTATACTTTATCTTTTGATGTTTGTGAAATGAGGTATTTTTATTTATTTATAGACCTTTACTGCTTACATATGTATTTTGTTGTGTTGATGTAACTAAGAAGGGAGCTTCAGAGGATTTACCATCAAGCAGATAGAAATACGAGCCATGTGAGAGGTCACTAACTTGTAGTGTGTGTTAATTTGTGGAATTATTTCTTGGATAACTTCTTTATGGCTGTTTTGGTTTAATGGAATATGCTTATTCATGCATGTGGCATTTGTCTTTAAATCCGTTCGGTTTGCTATTTAATCTCGCCTGCAAGATTTACATATCTTTGTAAATAATGATATGAAGTATGACAACTGGAAATGATTTTTGATAATATTTTATAAGTATTAACTATGTGTATCAAATTTATATTTATTTATATACCCAAAAAATTATGGATGAATTTGATACTTTAAAAAAAAAAAGAAATTAAATAAATACATACTGGTTGGATATCTGTTTTGACAATTGTCAGTAAGAATGTCGGAATTCTAGAATTTCTTTGCCTGCTTTAACTGTAATTCACTGTGCCCAGGTGTGTTTTTACATGTTATAGTTGGTCATTTGAGCCATGTCTTGTTTAATCATACAGACTTAGTTGTCCTCGGTATCCTGTGAACGCTTAGCACAGCGGTAGATCAAGGTTTTCCATCATATTTTTTGTTCTCTTTATATAGATGGGTGGGCGCTTTGCCAGGACAAACGGTATGAGCGGTCCAAATGTTTGTGGTTGTCAAGGCTTCTGGGCAGAACATTGGTTTATATTGATTTAATGGTGTCATGTGCTTCTTTTGCTTCCAAACGGATTGTTCCCAGTGGTAATTCCACTTTCTTAGTCCTCTAAGCAGTGCTGCAGCTGCGACTCTGTTCCCAGTGGTAATTCCTTATTTGTAGTCCTGTAGACAATGCTGCTAGCTGCTTCTCTGGTCCCAGTGGTAAATCCTCATTCTAAGTCCTCTATACAGTGGTGCTTTATGCTACAATCGGTAATTCCTCATTATAAGTCCTCTAGACAGTGCTGCAGCTGTATCTCTGGTCACAGTAGTAATTCCTCATTCTTAATCCTCTAGGCAGTGCTGCTAGCTGCTTCTCTGGTCACATCGGTAATTCCTCATTCTTAATCCTCTAGGCAGTGCTGCTAGCTGCTTCTCTGGTCCTGTCAGTAACTCCTCCATTCTAAGTCCTCTAGACAGTGCTGCAGCTGTATCTCTGGTCACAGTAGTAATTCCTCATTCTTATTCCTGGTAACACTGGTGCAGCTACTTCTCTAGTCCAGTCAGTAACTCCTCCATTCTAAGTCCTCCAGACCGTAGTGCAACTGTGTCTCTGTTCCCAATGGTAATTCCCCATTCTTAGACTCTACACAGTGCTGCAGCTGTGTCTCTGTTTATACATCCACTACATTCCAAACCAAAACACATAGGTAAAAGACATTGTCATTTACAAGGCCTCTAACTCTAAAAAATGCGAGACCTATTGCATTGCAAATGCTTGTTTTTCTTTTCGAAAAGCGTAAGCCAAGCCAGCCCTGCAACCTTCAAAGAGATGTCAGTGACTCGCGCTGTGGTCAGAAAGAAGGGAAGCACTTCTGGGCATTATTGTCAGTGAATCAAAGGACTATTAAGTTCTAGAAAGTTATGCCAATAAAATCAGCACGCCTTTGTAAGCGGGTTAGAAGGATTTTGGAGTTCTGTGCAGGGAAAGGTTTCTGCTGCAGGAAGCTGAGCCTACTTGTCCGAGGGACAATAAAACCATAAAAACTTGTTGTCTGTCAGCAAACAATATGTCCTGGGCGTCGGGCGATGGGTATTCCCCAGCCCTGTCATTTGCATGAGCCACCTGAGGGGCCTATGGTCAGTCTGAATCAGGAAGTAAGTGCCAAACGGGTATGGCCTCAACTTCTTCAGCGCTCAGACCACAGTAAAAGCTTCTCTCTCTATAGCACTCCACCTCTGTTCCCTGGGAAGTAACCTCCTTGCGATTGAAGGCTACAGGTTGGTCCAGACCCTCTTCATTAAGCTGTGATAACACTGCACCTATGCCATGTTCTGAGGCATCGTTTTGAATGATAATCTCCTTAGAGAAGTCCGGGGCCTTGAGCACAGGAGCTGTGCACATGACATGCTTCAGGGAGGCAAATGCAGTTGGCATGTCTCTGTCCAAATTACATTTCTGGGCTGCTTCTTAGAAGTCAGCTCTGTTAAGGGGGCCACAATGGTGCCATATCCCTTGACAAACCTCCTGTAGTACCCAGTGAGACCCTAGAATGCTCTGAACTCAGTTTAAGTTTTTGGGGGGCTCCCAGACCATCATAGTCTCTATCTTGGCCTGGAGGGGCTGCACCTTACCCCTGCCCACCAGGTGTCCCAAGTATACCACAGACCCCTGCCCTATATGACACTTACCGACCTTGCTAGTCAGGCCTGCCTGTTGCAGAGCCTGAAGAACTTCCAGAGGTGAAAAAGGTGGTCCTTCCAACTGCTACTGAAGACAGCTATGTCATCTAGATAAGCAGCTGAAAAGGCCTCCATACCAGCAAGTACCTGGTTCACCAACCTCTGGAAGGTGGCAGGGTCATTTTTGAGTCCAATGGGTATCACCCTAAACTGGTAGTGGCCCTCTGGAGTAGAGTAGGCTGACCTCTCCTTGGCACCTTCAGTTCAGGCCATCTGCCAGTACCCTGATGTAAGATCAAAGGTACCCAAGTACCGGGCAACCCCTAACATGTCAATAAGCTCATCTGGCCTGGGGATGGGATGAGCATCAGTGTTTGTCACAGAATTTAGCCCTCTATAATCCACACAGAACCTCAGTTCAGGTGTGGTGCGGCTGGGGCAGCTTTTGGTACCAGAATCACAAGCTTGGTCCAGGGGCTACTGGAGGGTTCTATCATCCCCAACTCTAACATCTTAGAGACTTCACCCTTGATGCTGGCCCTCACCTTATCCGACAACCTGTAAGACTTATTTTGACAGGGAGGTTGTCCCCTGTGTCCACCTCATGGGTGCACAGGTGGGTAGTCCGAGGAATTGGGGAGAAAAGAGGGGTTCTGTTACAAAACTTGATGACCATCCCTCTGTGGTCCAGAAATTAGAGTGGGGGAAAGGATTACTCCCTCCACAAACCCATTTTTCTCCTTGGAGTCTGAGAGGTCAGGGAGAGGTTCACTCTCCTCTTCTCCATCTGTCACCAACAGCATGGTGATCTCAGACCTCTCAAAGTGGGGTTTGAGGCCATTGATGTGAAGCACCCTGTGGGGTTGCCTAGGGGTCTTAAGGCCGAGTAGGTAGATTGCCTTACCCTTCTTTTGAGTCACCTCATAAGGCCCAGTCCAATGGTCTTGAAGGGCCCCGGGTTCCACAGGTTCCATAACCCACACTTTCTGCCCAGGATGCAACTCCACAGTCGTAGAATTTGTCATACCACTCTTTCATCACATCCTGACTGGCTTCTAAGTTGTCAGACGCTTACTTCCACAACTTTGCCATCTGACTTCTGAAGGGCAGCTTGTAGCTCACTACATCCTGGGGAGACTTCGTTGGAGCTTGCTCCGACCCTTCCTTCACCAGGCTCAGAGGTCCTCTAACGGGATGCCCATACAGAAGCTCAAAGGGGCTGAAGGCCACTCACTTCTGTGGTACCTCCCTTTAGGCAAACCGGCATGGTAAGAGGATGTCCCACTTTTGCCTCAGGTAGGCCTCTAATCATGCATTTCAGGGTCTTGTTGAATCTCTCTAAAAGCCCCTTGGGTTGTGGATGATAAGGAGTGGAGAACTTGCAGGTTACCCCATACTCCTTCCAAACTGACTGCTTGTATGCAAACATGAAGTTTGTGTCCCTGTCAGACGCAACTTCCTTGGTGTAACCCACTCGGATAAAAAACCCCATCAGGGCCTTTGCCACTGCAGGTGCAGTCATGGTCCTCACAGGGATTGCTTGTGGGTACCTAGGAGCATGATCCACCAGAACTAGGATGAAACTTCTGCCTGATGTGGTCTGGGGATCCATAGGCCCTGCAGTGTCTATGCCCACCTTCTCAAAGCATGTGCCAGCGACGGGCAGTGGGTTAAGAGGGGCTTTAAGCCTTTGCCCTGTCTCCCTTTAGCCTGGCAGGTTACACAGGTCTTGCAGAATGCATCTGAAGAAGTTCTGAACCGGAGCTAATAAAAGTGTGGGACAAGCCTTGCAAAGGTCTGGTCTTGGCCCAGGTGTCCTGCCAGGGGAATCTTGTGAGCCAGCTCTAGTAAGAAGGCCCTGTAGCACTGGGGGATCACCAGGGCCCTTGCTGTCTCATGCACAGAAGCCTTATGCTCACTGTTAAGGTGGTTGTCCTCCCAGTAAATGTGATTACTCCCAGGCATATCACCTGCTGCTTGGGCTTTAGCCCGTTTCCTCATACCCTTAAGGGTTGGACACTCCCTCTATGTCCTACAGAACTCCTTCTACATACCATCCAGCAAGTGTAGGCAGGTCACCAAGGGAAGCAGTGCCCTTCTCAGTGGGCTCTGGGGTAGCCACCGCGGGTGCCCCATCCACTTCACTGGGAAGACACTCGGGGGCTGCTTTACCACACCCTCTGACTTTCCCCTTTTTAGCAGCTGTCCTGGCCATTGTTCAGGCTCCAGCTCTTTTTGACTCATCTTGGGCAGTCATGGACCTTGTTGTTGCACAGATCCAATCGGGTAACCCCAACAACTCCACATGAGCCCTGAGCTCCACTTTCTTCCAGATTGTGTGCTCCAGGTCATTACCAAACAAACAGTCCACAAGTATGGCAGGGCTCACACCATCTTTCAGAAGACTTGTAAGCCTCCACTTCCCCCAACGCAGATAGAACCAGGGCCACTGGATAGTGACTCTCTGTTGTCAGCCACCACAAATTGGTGGAATGCATTTGGAATTACCTGCTCTGGGAACACCAGCTGAATCATTACCATAGTCATTCTGGCACCTGTATCCCTTGGAGCCTCAAAACCTTGCCCACTGATGGTGACCCATTGCCTACACTTAGTAGTATTTGAGGGCACATGGATATTAGGAATCATCTCACTGTTAGCCACCCCTGGATTCTTTCCTTTCCTCCAGTGGGAGGTGGTGCTTTTTTGTACACTTGGGACCCCTCTTGTAGTGTTTACCATTGTAGCACTCATAGCACTTGATGGGCTTGGGCTGCTGACCTTTGTCAGGGTAGTTTTTCTTCTGGTGGCCAGATTGGGAATGAGAACCAGACCCTTTTCCCTGTGAGTTGTTTGGGGGCGTTTAGAAAACTGTCTTTTTATCCCACCCCTCCCCCCCCCTTCTTCTGGTGGGCACCCTGACCACCCTTTTGAGAGTCCCTATGCTCTTAAGACTTTCCGAAGCTCTGCCTTCTTGGCACTTTCCTTATGGAACACTCTTTTCTCCTTGCAAACCTCCTTGAGCTGGGCCACTGTGTATGCCTCCAGGATGGCCAACACAAATTCCATATTGTCTGGTCCTACCACAGATATTGTAGAGAAAATGAGTATGGGGCAAAAAAAGACTTTTGGAAAAATCAAAAATGTCAATCCGGGAGAACTGAAAAAGGTTCAAATTGGTCTTAAGTATAGAGTTGTGAACACTGAATTACTATATGGTATTGCAAAAACACAAGTCCTAGTCTCACCGCTGATCACCAATGCTAGAAATGGGGTTTCTGGTTGGCAGAGATAGGCACCCCATTCAAGCAGAAACAACCGCTCTAGTCATGGTAAGCTAGATACACACTTTAAATTAACCTGTGCTCACCCTCTGGTAGCTTGGCACACAGCAGGCAGGCTTAACTTAAGAGGCAATTGGATTGGATTTATATAGCGCTTACTACCCCGGACGAGGCGTCCAAGCGCTTTACGGGGAGTAGCACGCTACTCCGGAACCCAAGGTTAGTGGTTAGTCCAGTGGTTATTGTGATTAGTAATGTCCTCTCAAGAAAAATTGCATGCATTTACTCCAGTTACTTTGTTAGATAGTAATACCAGGTAGGTGTGATCATTAGTGGGGGATATGTGGCTTCAGGTGAACGGTTGGTGGGATAGATAGGCTGGTGGTTATTAGATAGTGTTGGGTTGCAGGGATAGGGGTTAAAAGGGGAGAAGTTCTGATCTATGAAATGAGGTATCGCCAATTGCAGAATTGCAATAAGAAGGATTGAGGCAGGCAGGCACGAGACAGAGGAGGCTATACTCAGAAATAGGCAGTGTGCAGTGGATGAAAGGTAAGAAGAGGGTCACTCGAAAGAAAGTAGAGGAATCAAGTGAGAGTAAATCAATGCCATTTTTTCATGCAGTGTTTGGGGGATAGTGGGAGAAGGCTTTCTGAGTTAGCAAGTAGTCAGAGAATGTAAACTGTAGAGTGTAACTATGTACATAGGGTTCCGTATCCAGGGCAAACAGCTTAAACATAAGATTCCAATCTTATACATCATTCAAACATTAAGAGCCCCAGTTATTGCAAAAACGTGTGATGCTGATTTAAAGTGCTCCAGTGCAAATGAACAAATTAGCGTTATATAAAACTGTACAAATAAAATCAGTATGCCGTTTAACGCCCTCTTTCATTCGCGCTTAGAGAGGGTTTGACATAAAGGTCAGAGCTGCCGAATCCGGAGCTGAGGAACAAGGCTCGAGGCAGGGCATCAACCCAACATCCTACGACTCCAGGCAAAGCACTCCATCTCCCTGTGCCTACAAAAACTGATGCGCCCTTGAGCGATGCAACAGGTGCTCATGCAAAGCGCTCCAACACCCTCGGGTCGAATCTGCGCTATACAAAAAATGAAAAAAAGTGTGCGGTGATGCCATGGGTGTGTGTGCACAGCCGTACCTTTAAAAGGTAAGAGGGTTGGTATGAAAGAAAGGGAGGCTGAACTGGATATGCAGATGTGGGGCTGGAGATTTGCTGATGGGGCTACTGCAGGGGATGTCCTGGATGGTGGGGGAGGGAGGAGGTGGGGGAGATGGCACTTGAGTTGATTAGCCCCTTCCAACCTCTGGCCCGATCCCGGCTGAACCCCACTTCCCAGGTGTGGAGGAGGCCATGACACCCATTGTAAAGAAACTGGGAACTAAGTGAGGACAGGAAGAGTGGGCGACACCCCCGTGAATGGAGCATAATTATAGCCTCTGGAGTCATGGGGGGGGTCTTGACTCCTTGCCAAATGGATCTGAGCCCCTCAGGCCTTGATCTAAGGCCTCACCTCCCTGCACTAGGCCTAAGACGCCCCCTCTGTCTCCTGTCTTAACGTCACAGGATGTGTGTGGGGGGGGGGGTGTATTCCACAAATGGCCAGACACGTGCCCTTTGTGTGCAAGTGAAAGGGTGCAGACTGGATTTGAGAGTAAATGTTATTCACATCATACACCTTTCCACCCACACAGCGCACAGATAAATAAAACATGGTGTTCGATGTTTTAAACGCACTTGTGCCACTCTTTATTCCTGGACATGTTTTATTCGGTGTGCAAAATGCGCTGAAAATGGTGTCTTTGGAACCGAAAAAAATACTAAACTGCTTTTTTTCGAAAGGAATTAGGATTTAAACACTTGCCATTCAGATTTCAAAATTAATACTACCAGTATTTATATTGGCTATAAATAGTTAACAATGTAGATGAATATGTAAATAGGCACACTCACAGAAAAGGCGTGTGTATATATGTATATATATATATATATTTATATTATTTGTTTTTTTGGGTGTAATAAACTGAAACTGAATCTGCACAGAATTTGGGTCTGCTCTCGTTTATATCCCTACGGAGAGGATTTGTAAATAACGAGCATCATATATATATATATATATATATATATATATATATACACACACACACAGCGCATATTTGCTACAAACCCACAAATGCTATTTAAAAATAAACAGTAGAATAATGTTGCCTTTCATACTATCTAACCAAAGTTGACTCATGAAACCGTCTCCTACCCAAACTCCACACATCCACTTAGCATGGGCAAAATCCTCAACTATCACACTCTCACATCAACGTGTAAAGGTCCAAACCATGCCCTTACAACAAACAGCACATGGGTGGACTCTCCACGTTCAACAGACCCCTGTTCAAATTCCTATTTTAAGTTATCCACAACCTACTAATCCCCTCCCTAACTTCGAAATAACACTGTGTACCTTTCCATTTGCTCCCAAACACCTCCATCCACCCACAGCCTCTCCACCTCATTTTATGTCCTTTCAAATTCTAACCATGCTGAGCAGAATGCCTAATCTCTACACCAGAGCACTAAGTTTCTTGCCAGCTTTTAAGACCCGCTCAAAGCTATACTAACTACCAATAAGTCCCCAATTGAACCTTATGAACTCTTTCTACCAACTAAAGACTTACTTAACTGACCCAAAAATGGCACCTGACCAGAAATGCCTCCAGCACATTAAGGAAACTGTGTAACAAATAAAGTAAACCATCCTATTTTGATTCCCTCTTTCGAGCTTTTACAGCCCACACGTCAGTATGCCCTTAAAATAAAAATACACATTAGAAGTAAAATTAGAGCAACTTACTTTAATGTGCGTCCTCACAACATTGGCATACCCGAAGATCAGCGTTTGCAAAGAACCAATCTCCTCCCAGATGTTTCACAGCCGGTTTAGTGCCCTATTCAAACACTGTACACTTTCCTTAGCTAATACTTCACTCCGTCTGAGTGTGAAGTATTTGACAGACATCAAAGTAATACAAGAAGGGAGTGAAGAGGTAATGCTCAAAAGAGCAGAAGAGGTGGCTACGTCCTCCTCAAGTTATATTGTCAAAAAATAAAGGGATCCACCCTTATTGGAAAGTATAGAAGTGTTCCTCCAGACTACGTGTGTCTCCTACAATGGTGGAAAGCACACAGCTTTGTTTAAATACCCCTCACCCACCAAAAGGACCCTGGTGGCATGCTTAATCATCGGGGTCTTCCCGCCCAGCTGCGGGACGGGGCGTGCTGCGACCTACGACTACGTGGGAGCACTGGTTATGAAAAACAATACTATGTGTGGTGTAGGAGTGTGAGTGGAAGGGTCAGAAGTGAGTGAATGGTGAAAAATTAAAAAATACCTGGCTCTGTGGAAAAAATAAATTTTAATGTTCCTTTGAGCTGGTATCGTTAAAAGTGGGGAATGAGATGGAGATACTATGATTTAATGAGCAGTGTCTCCTGTGTCGACGTGTTTTGAAGCCCTTCCTGGCTTATCATCCGGACCTAGAAGAGATCCCTTCTACACTCAAATCAAAACAACTGTGTAAATACATATAATCCTAACTAAGTGGTGCACATGACTTTAACATGCACAGTATACTATACCCCAGTAGGTATATTGCTGAATGGGTTCTGGAAGAATAAAAACAGAGTTAAAATAACATAACACATCTAAACTGCACCATATGTGGTGTTGACCTGTAAAGAAAAGTGATATATTTCTGTGATATATTTTTCTTATCTTTATCCGTTATAATAGGTAATCAGTGCTGTTATGCCGGCGAGATGGGACAATACAAAAACATAAAACACACACTCTAGATCTAAGGACCGCATGGTGTGCGTATCCATATGGTAAGTATAACTGAGTATCTGTTAAATATATCTCTCCTTCAAAAAACAGTTTAGTGACCGATAAAGAAGCCTCCAAAGTTTAGGCTGTTCACATACTCTTATATCGCCCAGATAATGCCCCATGAGCCTTCAAAACGGGAGGGAAGGGGTACCTATAGTCACACACTGTTAAAAGAAATTGAAAAAGAAAAACTGTTGGTTTTGAGATCCTTCCTAATTGAGCAGCGTTTCACTGTTGCAAATCGGCTGTGCCGTACTTACAATATCAAGGTTACCTCCTCACCAGGACACTGCCTCACCGCGGCTCCGTGGAACATTGAGCCAGTGTGGGCAGTGTCCTTAAATACTGAGCATAATTGGTAGTTTTGCCGCCAAAAAACGGTACTAATTGGTACAAACACTAGCCCGTCAGAAAATCCAAGATGGTGACCTAGAATGGCACCTCCGGCTGAATGTTTGTTCCTCACTTCCTGTTGCTCGAGGGTGTTTGTTCCTCACTTCCTGTTGCTCAAGGGTGCCTGTTGTCTAGCCCTAGGAGCGAAAAAAACTAGTGTGCTAACTAAAAGGACACTAACAAAACCGGGTTTCTGCCCAGTTGCTTCAAAAAGATTTTTATGTAGAGGACATATAGTGGTAATGACACCTCTCTACAGAAGGGTGAGCTCAAGATGGCAAAAGTGAATAGGAGTGGAAAAACGTGTGGCAGGACATTAAATTCCACAGGGTAATGTACAGGCCACATTATTTCAGGGGTGTTTTCCTGCTGGCCCCAAGTGTTTAATAGAAGGTTGGCTAACTTAAGGGTTCTGCCCAGTCGTTTCAAGAGTTTCTATGCAGTGTATTTGCAGTAGTTTTTTAGGTCTCGCCTGGCGTTGGAGCACGCATGCGCTCCTCGCCTGCGAGAGCTTTAGTCATCAAGTCCGTTTCAAGAAGGGGACTCGAAGCCCCGCCCCTCATTTTCATTGGGTAGCGTCGGCGTTTATGTTAAACGCTGGCTTCTCATTGAAAAGGCGGGTTTTCGGTTGCCGCCCTTTGGCCTTTTGGACGGCCCCCAAGGCCTCGGTCGCCTGCATTACGGCTGTCGTGACGAAGTTTCTTATCAGAAGCTTCGTCACGCTGCCTTGCATGCGCCAGTCGGCTCTCTTATTGGTTGGCAACTAGCAAATAAGCACTGCGATTGGTGGACCTTGTCAACCAATCAGAGAGCCTACTGGTGCATGCTGCAGGAGCGCACGGCAGCAATGTTCAGCCTCCGGGTCTTAGTGCGGCTCCCGCCCCTTCCCAAGCTCTCTTCGCTTGTTATTTGGTGTAGGTACCTTTTTCCTTACAGGACTATGTGTGCAGCCGGGACAGGGGCTTTCGCAATGGCAGCGCGTGTTTATTTTTTACATCGCGTAAAAGCGCAATGCAAAAAATAAACACGCGTCGACACTCCGCAATACAAATCTGAAGAACTGCGTGTCTGCGCTTCCACAGCGCTGGATCAAGCAGCCAGCCAAAGCGCCTGCACATCGTGAACAGAGGCGCTGGGTGCCGCCGACCCGTGACCAGAGGGGATCGTGGTGAGCTGATATCCCCGCCGGCCCGGATGCTTGAAGGCGCTGTGTGCCCCCGATCACCGCCGCCGGCCCGGGAGTCGCGAAAGCACTTTGTTTGCCTTCACCGCCGCTGGCCCAGAACGCGTACGTTTTCGATTGGTGAGTGTACGCGAACTTCAGGATTGGTTAGTAGCTCAAAGGCTCATTGGGCCGCGGTGTATTTACAAGGTCAAATTGGCTGGCGTAGCATTTCCCGCATGTTCATTTGTTGAGGTGCCTCGGTAAAGAATTTGCTCGCTACTCTTCTACTTTTTTCGGCAGTAATTAGGCTCCCCGATCAGGCATTTTGCGACTTTACCTGTACTTGTCACTGAGCCATCCATTGGCACAACACAGATGTTACGTCCATACAATCTATGTATTGCTGGATGAACGCAGGCACTTCAAACTTCGCCATGGCGGTCAGACTATAGCCAGCTTCTGCGGCGCAGTCTGCGGAAAGCCACCTGGCTTTATTTACGACAGACGTTGTCGGTTCCTGCACCCTGCTCCGTCCCGCCCCTTTGAGCACTGGGCTCGCACTGTTACAGCAGGGTGACACCTGCGTGCAAGTGCTTAGGTCCCCTGCTGAGCTTTTCCCCAGTCCATCTTGGGACCACTAAGAGGGCGGTAAGTGTTTCCGTAGTGACAGGGCTCTGAGGAGGCTCGCGCTAGTTGTCCGTCGGGGGTGGTATTGGACTGCCAAATTCAGTGCTCGGGATTCGGCAGGGTCTGTTAGTGGCTAACCACGGTACCTTATGCACCTATCGCACAGTGACATTCCCCTAGTGTGGGCCTCGATGTTCTACAGGGTAAGTAATGCGTGTCATTGAGTGTCACCTGGCTTGCGTGTGCATGTTATTCAGAGACGCCGGGTCCTACTAACTACTCATACGACTCTCACCTTCTTGCCTAGATGGTTCTGCACTATTGCCCCCAGTCACTGGCCCTAGTTATTGCTCCCTCATGCCTTCGGTGACCTAGCCCTTCTTGCCCCGGTGATTCTGCCCTATTGCCCACAATAACCGGCCCTACTGCTCCCTCGTCCCTCCAGTAACTCTGCCCTTCTCGCCTCTGTGATTCTACTCCCTACCTCCAATGACCGCACCTAGTAACTTCGCCCTTGTGACTCCACAGATACTGCCTTTTTGCCCCGGTGGTTCTGTTCTATTACCCCGCCACCTACCCCACACCCACCGTCCCTCCAGAGACTCTGCCCTCCCCGCCTCAAAGGCTCTGCCCTCCCACCACCAGTCAATCTCCCGAGTGACTCGGGCCCTCTCAAACATACTGTGCCCCTGTCTGTCTCCCCAAATCAGTGGTCGGGCAGCCTGCACGTTAACAACCCCAGTCGCAGTGAAACCATCTCTGCGAGTAGAGTCGTCCTCGGGGAGATGGGGGCAGTGGGGGCCAGGAGCAACCAAGGAGCCCCCCGTGGGTGCTCAAATTCAATTTCTAAGCCTCTTTTCTGCTCCAGTGCTTCAGCTTTTCAGTTCTGCTGGGGTCATCTCTATCTCCACCGGTCAAACAAGCACACCGGAGCACCCCATTATCACACCCCTCTCCTCCAATCATGGGAGTACCCCGTAATCACAACTCTCTCCTCCACTCCAAGGATCAAACAACATTATCACACACTCTCTTCCACTCCAAGGATCACTCCATTATCACACCCCTCTCTCGTCCATTCCACGGAGTACCCCATTATTACACCCCTATCTCATCCATTCCACGGAGCACCCCATTATCACACCCTCTCCTCCATTCCAAGGAGCACCCCATTATCACACCCCTCTCTCATCCATTCCACAAAGCACCCCATTATCACCCTCTCTCCTCCATTCCAAGGAGCACCCCATTATCACATCCCTCTCTCATCCATTCCACGGAGTACCCCATTATCACACCCCTCTCTCATCCATTCCAAGGAGTACCCCATTATCACAAAAAAAGCATTTGCAATGCAATAGGTCTCGCATTTACACAAGTTTGAGACATTGCTATTATAAATGACAATGCTTTTTTTTTTTTTAAACCATAAATAAAAAGCATTGTCATTTACAATGCAAAACTTTAAGCTATTGGCATTATAAATGACAATGCCATTTATTTATCTGTTTTCAAAACCAATACATGGATAAAAGGTTTGTCATTTACAATACCAATAGCTCAAACTTTTGCAAATGCGAGACCTATTGCATTGCAAATGCTTTTTCTTCCCAGAGATTGTGACAATCGTCACGGGGAGATACAAATCAGCTAAATTGTCCCCAGGGGATGTCCTCGTTCAGACCTGTAATGTGTGTCCCCAAGCGGAACACCCACCGCTGTTCCTTCTCCAGAAGACCATGTTCACTGTTCAGTTGTTCGATAATGGTCCACTGTAGGTCTTCCATTGTGTGTTGGGTTGTCGAGTAGTGGGTAGCCATTTTCGTAGTTCTTCTTTTGCAACGTACGTTGCTCCTGTGCTCTCCTATGCGGGTCTTGACCGATCTAGTTGTCATTCCGACATATTCCATTCCGCATGGGCAAGTGATGATATAAACCACATTCTTGCTGTTGCATTTCGTAAATCTCCTCTGCTCCCATTCCATACCATTCTTGAATGTTATACTTTTGCTTTTCTTCGTCAGGTGGCAAGTGCTGCAATTACCACAAGGATAATGGCCCTTCACTGGGAGTGGGAGGGTATTTTCTGCCTCAATTGCTAAGGTGTGTCGTGGTCTTGTGTGGACCAGCATGTCCCTCAGGCTTCTTCCCCTTTTGTGTGCAAACATCGGTTTGGGAAGGTTGAGGTTTCCGCATGCCAGGAGTCTCCAATGTTTGTTTACAATTTTTGTCACTTGATTGGAGTTGGTATTGTAAGTAGTGACACATATTGGTCTCTCTTCTGGGTCCTTAGGTACTCTCGGTTCCAGCAGTGCTTCCCTATTGTTGTTACATGCCCTCTTCATGGCTCTGTCAATGATTCGTGTAGGGTAGTTGCGTTTCTTTAGTTTCTCTTGTAGATCAGTAGCCTGCCTCTTGAAATCTTTAATCTCCGTACAGTTCCTCCGCAAGCGGAGGAACTGTCCGTATGGGAGATTGTCCCGAAGGTGGTGGGGATGGAAGCTGTTATATAACAGCAGACAGTTCTTTGCTGTAACTTTAAAGTGAGTGGTAGTCTTTAAAGTGCCCTCATCTGGGTAGATATTCAAATCCAGGAAGACCAAGTTGGTCCGTGAGGTTGTGCTGGTGAATTTCAGATAGATGTTTTGTTGGTTCAGCCAGGTCATAAAGTTTTCAGTTGATGTAATGTCTCCTTCCCATATAACCAACACATCGTCTATGTAACGTTTCCATGTTTTTATGTTGTTGACAAAAGGGTTACTGGGGTGTAGGATCTTCTCCACTTCTAGGTGGTAGACGTACAGGCCAGCTATACTGGGAGCAAATGTGCTCCCCATGCTGGTCCCATGCATGCTTCTGTAGGTAGATGGTATCCTCGTAAGCAAAGAAGTTTTTTGTAAGTGCCAGGAACACACATTCCATAACCACGTTACGTGTTGTGTGGTATCCCCAATTGGTGGTGAAGAGTACCTCCTCGATGATAGTTAGTGTCTCATCATGTGGGAGACAGGTATACAGACTCTCCACGTCCAGTCCCATCAGGAGGTGTCTGTTGGGGTCAAAGTCAGTTCCTTGGAGTAGCTGTAGGACTTCCTTTGTATCCTTCAGGTATGTATCAGTTTTTTTGACCAGTGGGCGAAGGAAAGCGTCCGCAAACTTTGATAGTGGTTCTAGTATGGAATCAATGCCCGATACTATGGGGCGGCCTGGAGGTTGCACAAGGTCCTTGTGGATCTTGGGAATGGTGTAGAAGTAAGGGGTCCTTGGTGATTTTTTGGTGAGGAAACCAGCTTCCTTTTTGGAGATCCAGTTGTGTGCTGTTGCTTCTTCCACCATGGAGGCTATCCGAATCCTGATGGATTCTGTGGGGTCTTCTCGTAGAACTTCATAGTTCCTGCGGTCTTCAAGACCCCGATGATGAAGCATGCCACCAAAGGTCCTTTTGGTGGGTGAGGGGTATTTAAACAAAGCTGTGTGCTTTCCACCATTGTAGGAGACACACGTAGTCTGGAGGAATACTTCTATACTTTCCCATAAGGGTGGATCCCTTTGTTTTTTGACAATATAACTTGAGGAGGACGTATCCACCTCTTCTGCTCTTTTGAGCATTACCTCTTCACTCCCTTCTTGTGTTACTTTGATATAACGACAGCGTGCAGCTGTGGGAGCGATCCAGTATTTCTGGCTATTAGGTATCGGAAATATTATCGATACTATAGGAAGTCATTGAACCCTTTAGAATCTCAGACACAATCATAACACACACTTCTATCACCTTTATTTTTCAAGTACCAGAGTCCCAATAATTTGACCATGGCTGAAGCAACCAGCCTCACTTTTTCAGAGGAAGAAGTGGATAGAATCCTGGCTTCCATCAACCCCTTTGAGGGGTTAAATACCTCTGAACCCGGTCCAAATAATGGGGATTGGGATGAGTTGGCAGCTTTGAGGAGAACTCGGATCAAGACAGCACTCCATGGTTTGCTGATGACAGAGTATCTCAGGGCGAACGGAGCACCACAGGGCCTAATCGTCCGCAATGAACCCTTCATATTCCAGCACGATAAGATGTTCAAGAAGGATTGGTCATTGATATCATGGCATTGTACCCGTGACTGGCTCATCCTAATCATCAAAACGGCCACACTGTTGACCCAGGAACTCAAGATTCAGATTCAGGCTTTGGAAGTACAACTGAAGAGTTACCAGTCCCCAAGCGTTCTCAAAAAACGCCTGGAAGAATTAAACCAGCAAATGAACGAATTTGAGAACACTAAAACAAAGCAAATACAACAAGCTGAAGAAAGACACAGCGCGTTTCAGTCACGAAAAGGTATACCCATACATTCGTGACGACTACGTATCTAGGAACTCAAACCAAGATCAGAGCTCAGAAGGAGACGCATCGGACTCCGGGTCGAATAGTTCCAATTCCAGCAGAGGGAGCGGCCCAAGATACCAACGAGGGGGCGGACAACACCAAAGACCCCTCAACAGAGGACGAAGAGGATGGGGGCACTATCAAGGGCCACCAGCATATCCGCCATATCCCTATGGCCCACCACCAATGGGAGGGGCCTACCCACACTGGTTACCCCCACCACAGGAGTATAACTATAATTATTATGGACCACCACCTTTTTTAGGGGCACGCCCTGGACCACGAAGGGGTCGGAACCGGAGGGGCAGCAATGTCCACTGGTCAACCATAGAAGACGAGGCGTCTCCAACAGGAGCATGACGGGCGCACTGCCCAACCAACCATCAACGAGCCGGAAGATAACTTAGTGGTCAACCTAACAGACCATGAATTGACACCAGCACAGAGGATTGTTCTAGAACGAGGTTTGGGTTTTGTTCCAACCAACAACCTGGACGGATTCAAACTCTGTGCCGAAATGAAGGAATTCATTCGAAAACTCAAGTTACGCGCTTTCTTTAAAGAAAAAGAACCATCTGAGGAAGAGCGAGAGGACACAGGACTACGAGTAAAATCCTCCTTCACCCCTCCTGATTCAACACTCCCTATCGAACTACTAACTTTCGAGAAAGCGGTGATGAAGGAAGTGGAGAACATCACCACCGTGAATAACCATACCTTCCATAACACAACCAAGAAAGAAAAAGAAGCAATACGACAACTCTCATCCAACAGTGACATCGTGATCAAGCCAGCAGACAAAGGCGGGGCAATTGTCATACAAACCGCCACTGCTTATGACAACGAATGCAGAAGACTGCTTGAAAACCGCAGAAACTATGAAGTTCTACGAGAAGACCCCACAGAATCCATCAGGATTCGGATAGCCTCCATGGTGGAAGAAGCGACAGCACACAACTGGATCTCCAAAAAGGAAGCTGGTTTCCTCACCAAAAAATCACCAAGGACCCCTTACTTCTACACCATTCCCAAGATCCACAAGGACCTTGTGCAACCTCCAGGCCGCCCCATAGTATCGGGCATTGATTCCATACTAGAACCACTATCGAAGTTTGCGGACGCTTTCCTTCGCCCACTGGTCCAAAAAACTGATACATACCTGAAGGATACAAAGGAAGTCCTACAGCTACTCCAAGGAACTGACTTTGACCCCAACAGACACCTCCTGATGGGACTGGACGTGGAGAGTCTGTATACCTGTCTCCCACATGATGAGACACTAACTATCATCGAGGAGGTACTCTTCACCACCAATTGGGGATACCACACACCACGTAACGTGGTTATGGAATGTGTGTTCCTGGCACTTACAAAAAACTTCTTTGCTTACGAGGATACCATCTACCTACAGAAGCATGGGACCAGCATGGGGAGCACATTTGCTCCCAGTATAGCTGGCCTGTACGTCTACCACCTAGAAGTGAAGAAGATCCTACACCCCAGTAACCCTTTTGTCAACAACATAAAAACATGGAAACGTTACATAGACGATGTGTTGGTTATATGGGAAGGAGACATTACATCAACTGAAAACTTTATGACCTGGCTGAGCCAACAAAACATCTATCTGAAATTCACCAGCACAACCTTACGGACCAACTTGGTCTTCCTGGATTTGAATATCTTCCCAGATGAGGGCACTTTAAAGACTACCACTCACTTTAAAGTTACAGCAAAGAACTGTCTGCTGTTATATAACAGCTTCTATCCCCGCCACCTTCGGGACAATCTCCCATACGGACAGTTCCTCCGCTTGCGGAGGAACTGTACGGAGATTAAAGACTTCAAGAGGCAGGCTACTGATCTACAAGAGAAACTAAAGAAACGCAACTACCCTACACGAATCATTGACAGAGCCATGAAGAGGGCACGTAACAACAATAGGGAAGCACTGCTGGAACCGAGAGTACCTAAGGACCCAGAAGAGAGACCAATATGTGTCACTACTTGCAATACCAACTCCAATCAAGTAACAAATTGTAAACAAACATTGGAGACTCCTGGCAGGCGGAAACCTCAACCTTCCCAAACCGATGTTTGCACACAAAAGGGGAAGGAGCCTGAGGGACATGCTAGTCCACACAAGACCACGACACACCTTAGCAATTGAGGCAGAAAATACCCTCCTACCCCCAGTGAAGGGCCATTATCCTTGTGGAAATTGCAGCACTTGCCACCTGACGAAGAAAAGCAAAAGTATAAAATTCAGGAATGGTACGGAATGCGAGCAGAGGAGATTTACGAACTGCAACAGCAAGAATGTGGTTTATATCATCACTTGCCCATGCGGAATGGAATATGTCGGAATGACAACTAGACCTGTCAAGACACGCATGGGGGAGCACAGGAGCAACATGCGTTGCAAAAGAAGCACTACGAAAATGGCTACCCACTACTTGACAACCCAACACACAATGGAAGACCTACAGTGGACCATTATCGAACAACTGAACAGTGAACATGGTCTTCTGGAGAAGGAACAGCGGTGGGTGTTCCGCTTGGAGACACACATTACAGGTCTGAACGACGACATCCCCTGGGGACAATTTAGCTGATTTGTATCTCCCCGTGACTTTTGTCTCAATCTCTGGGAAGAAACAACTACTGCAAATACACTGCATAGAAACTCTTGAAACGACTGGGCAGAACCCTTAAGTTAGTCAACCTTCTATTAAACACTTGGGGCCAGCAGGAAAACACCCCTGAAATAATGTGGGCTGTACATTACCCTGTGGAATTTAATGTCCTGCCACACGTTTTTCCACTCCTATTCACTCTTGCCATCTTGAGCTCACCCTTCGGTAGAGAGGTGTCATTACCACTATATGTCCTCTACATAAAAATCTTTTTGAAGCAACTGGGCAGAAACCCGGTTTTGTTAGTGTCCTTTTAGTTAGCGCACTAGTTTTTTTTCGCTCCTAGGGCTATACAACCGGCACCCTTGAGCAACAGGAAGCGAGGAACAAACTCATTCAGCCGGAGGTGCCATTCTAGGTCACCATCTTGGATTTTCTGACTGTCTAGTGTTCGTACCAATTAGTGCAGTTTTTTGGCTGCAAAACTACCAATTATGCTCAGTATTTAAGGACACTGCCCACACTGGCTCAATGTTCCACGGAGCTGCGGCGAGGCAGTGTCCTGGTGAGGAGGTAACCTTGATATTGTAAGTACGGCACAGCCGATTTGCAACAGTGAAACACTGCTCAATTAGGAAGGATCTCAAAACCAACAGTTTTTCTTTTAACAGTGTGTGACTATAGGTACCCCTTCCCTCCCGTTTTGAAGGCTCATGGGGCATTATCTGGGCGATATGAGTACGTGAACAGCCTAAACTTTGGAGGCTTCTTTATCTGTCACTAAACTGTTTTTTGAAGGAGAGATATATTTAACAGATACTCTCAGTAATACTTATCATATGGATACGCACACCATGCGGTCCTTGGATATAGAGTGTGTGTTTTATGTTTTGTGTGTATGTTTTTGTACTGTCCCATCTCGCTGGCATAACACAGCACTGATTACCTATTATAACGGATAAAGATAAGGAAAATATATCCCAGAAATATCACTTTTCTTTACAGGTCAACACCACATATGGTGCAGTTTAGATGTTATGTTATTTTAACTCTGTTTTTATTCTTCCAGAACCCATTCAGCAATATACCTACTGGGGTATAGTATACTGTGCATGTTACATTTATGTGCACCACTTAGTTAGGATTATATGTAAATACACAGTTGTTTTGATTTGAGTGTAGAAGGGATCTCTTCTAGGTCCTGATGAGAAGCCAGGGGAGGGCTTTGAAACATGTCGACACAGGAGACACTGCTCATTAAAGCATAGTATCTCCATCTCATTCCCCACTTTTAACGATACCAGCTCAAAGGAACATTAAAATTTATTTTTTCCACGGAGCCAGGTATTTTTAAATTTTTCACCATTCACTCACTTCTGACCCTTCCACTCACACTCCTACACCACACATAGTATTGTTTTTTATAACCAGTGCTCCCACGTAGTTGTAGGTCGCAGCACGCCCCGTCCCGCAGCGGGGCGGGCAGACCCCCGATGATGAAGCATGCCACCAAGGGTCCTTTTGGTGGGTATGGGGTATTTAAACAAAGCTGTGTGCCTTCCACCAGTGTAGGACACACGTAGTCTGGAGGAACACTTCTATACTTTCCCATAAGGGTGGATCCCTTTGTATTTGACAGACAGACGGAATGACTGTACACTTCCTTCAGCTAATACTTCACTCCGTCTGAGTATGAAGTATTTGACACATATACATACACACATACATACACACATACATACACACATACATACACACACACATACACACACACATACACACACACATACACACACACATACACACACATACACACACACATACACACACACATACACACACACATACACACACACATACACACACATACACACACACATACACACACATACACACACACACACACACACACACACATACACACACACACATATACACACACACATACACACACACACACACATACACACACACATACATGCGCGCGTGCGTACGTACGCACATACGTACGCGCGTGCGGTACGTACGCGCGTGCATACGCGCGTACACGCTGTGCGCACAGTATATGCGCGCGTGTGCGCACGCGCGTACACGCGCGCGTGCGCGCATGATGCGTACGCGCATGTGCGTACGCGCATGTGCGTGCGCGCGTACGCATACGCGCGCACGTGCATGCGCGCATGCGTACACGCACGTGCGATGCGCGCGTGCGGTGCGCGTGCGCGTATCTGTCTGCTGCGTGTGCCTGCGCGCATTGATCTGCCGCACAGTGTCTGTCTGCGCAGTATCGTCTGCGACTGCCGCGCGTGTCGTGTCGCGCACGCTGCCTGATCTGCCGCATTGATGCTGCTACGCCGCCTGTCTATGCGTGCAATGCCACACTGCAGCTGCCTGTCACCGCGCGCGTCTATCTGCATGCGCGCAGTCAGTCTACCTGCCACTGTCTGCCGCGCTCGCGTCTGCAATCTGCCTGCATGTCGGTACGCTGCCGTCTGCTGCGATGCCTGCGCCACCGCGCGCTGCCGCGCGCAGCGCTCACCTGCTGTCTGCCTGCGTGCTGTCGCATCACCTGTCTGCAACCTGTCTGCACCTACCGTCACCGCCCTGTCTACCTAGCGCCGCTGGTCTACACCTGATGCGTGCTGCGCGATGCAGTGCGTGCTGCGCGTGCTAGTGCTGCGCGTGCGATGCTGCCGCGTACGTGCGCGTCTGATGCTGCGTCTGTATCCTGGTCTGTGCCCGCGTGTCTGTGCCTGCGCATGTCTGTACTGCCGCATCGGTCTGTGCTGTCGCTACCTGCTTGTCACGTGCGCGCGCGTGTCGATGCGCGCACGTGCTGAGTGCGCGCGCGTGCAAGCGCGCGCGTGCGATGCGCGCGCGATTGTGCGCGCGCGCGGTGCGGTGCTGCCTACGCGATGCGTGCGCGCGTGCGTGCGCGTGCGTTGCGCGCACGCGCGTGCGCGCACGCACGTGCGCGCGCTGCGGTACGCGCGTGCGCGCGCGTGCGCGCGTGCGTGCGCGCGCGTGCGCGCGCGTGCCGCGCGCATTGCGTGCGCGTGCGGTGCGTGCGCGCGTGCGTGCGCGCGCGTGCGATGCGCGCGCTGTGCAGTGCGCGCGCGTCGTGCGTGTCCGCGCGCGTGCGTGCGCGCGCTGCCTGCCTGTCTACCGCGCTACCTGTCTGTCTGCCTGCGCGCACGCTGCGATCACGCACCTGCGCGCGCCCGTCTGCCGCGTCGCCGTGCGTGCGCGCCATGATCGCCTACCTGCACGTCTGTCAACGCGTGCGCTGTCTGCCGTGATCTGTCCTGCGTACATGCCGCATGCGATGCGCACGCCGTACCGCGCGTCGACTGCGACCACGCGCGTACTGCGCTGCGATCTGTATACCGCTGTCACTGCACGCGTCGTGCTGCAATCTGCCTGCAGTGCTGCGATGCGTGCCGTCGTGCCTGCGATGCCTGCGGTCTGCCTGCAATGCTGCATGCGCGCGCGTGCGCGTGCGCGCACTGCACCTGCGATCGCCTGCGCGCAGTCTGCGCATGCTGATGCTGCCTGCAATCTGTCTGACTGCCGCGCGCAGTCGTGATCTGCATGCCTGCTGCCACAGTCTACCTGCAGTCTGCCTGCCTGCAGTGCTGCGCGTGCAATCGTGCTGTCTGCCTGCCGCGCACCTGCCTGCAATCTGCGCACGCCGATGCCTGCGCATGTGCTGCCTGCCCGTCTGCCTGCTCTGCCACCTGTCTGCCTGCACTCGTGCTGCCTGCCTGCGTGCCTGCCTGCGCGCGTCTGCGCGCGCCGCGGTGCTGTCTGCGCTGTGCCGCGTGCAGCGCGCTGCCGCGCGTCGTGCGCATGCCTGTGCTGCGCTGCACGGTGCGTGCGCGCTGCGCGCGATGCCTGCGCGTGCGTGCGCTGCGCGTGCTGCGCCTGCGTGCGCGCGCGCGTGCGCGCGCGCGCTGCGCACGTGCGATGCGCGATGCGTGCGCGCGCGCGTGCGCGCGCACCGCGCGTGCGTGCGCGCGCGATGCGATGCCGCGCGCGTGCAGTGCCGCGCGCTGCGCGTGCGCGCGCGCGTGCGTGCGCGCGCGACGCGCGTGCGCGCGCGCACGCGCGTGCTGCGCGCGCGTGCGTGCGCGCGCGCGCGTGCGTGCGCGCGTGCGTGCGCGCGCGCGTGCGTGCGCGCGTGCGTCGCGTGCCGTGTCGCGATGCGTGCGCGCGTGCGCGTGCGCGCGTGCGCGCGTGCGCACGTGCCGCGCTACGTGCTGCGCTGCGTGCGCACTGCCTGCATACGCACGCACTACACGCACGTACACACACACACACACATACACACACACACATACACACACACACACACACACACATACACACACATACCACACACACACACACACACACACACACACATACACACACATACACATACACACACATACACACACATACATACACACACATACATACACACACATACATACACACACATACATACACACACATACACATACACATACACACACATACACACACACACACACACATACACATACACACACATACACACACATACACATACACACACATACACACACATACATACATTCGCATACGCACTCGCACACACATTTGCACACACATTCGCGCACACACATACACTCTCCCACAATGAAAACCCCACAAAAAGACTTCACCAAGGTTTGGAAAAATAGAGAATATTTTTATGAGTAAATCAAGACCAAAACAACAAAAATCCCAAAAGTAGAACTTGAGTTATGAATTTTTAAAGAATAAACCAAAAATAGTGCTTCGCACTCAATAGCGCTAAAGATTACTTGAGGTTGCGCTAGGCCGGGATAAATTCAAAGTTCAGGCCGACCGCTATTGAGGGCAGTTCGGCTACAGGACTCGGACAGGTCCCGCTGACAAAGTACCTTGGATGGAGCAAAGCATCAAAATCGAGGAGGCGTTGTCATCGCTGATCCAGTTGATGGATGTGAGCCTTGGTGCCGATCCGCACCGTCGATGGAAGCTTTGTTGACAGTCCCTGTATGATGCAGGGACTGTCGTGGAGCAGTGCTGTCTGTCGTCTTCAAGACGTGCTGGCTGTAGAGTCGCGGTTGTCGAGCAGCTGCTTCATCTGCGTCAAATGGCAATGCATTGGTTCCGATTGGCCCAAAGCTGCTGCTGCATCGGTATAGTAAAAGCTGCTTAAACCCACTTCTGAGGCCCAGGACTGGAAGGGGCACCTCAGGCAAGGGTAGGACAAACAGATTGCAGAGTCCAGCAGAACTGCAAGAAGTACTTTGTGTGGGGACAGGACAACTATTCAGTTCCTTCTTCCCCTGCCTTCTTGGGAAGGCTATCAGAATGCAGATGGGTCCTCTGTCACACCCACCCTTTGTGCTTGTGGCTGTGTAGCGGGAATGCACAAAGTGTTAGTCATGCAGCCCAGACATGTATTGGAGACTGGCTGCAGGTACACAGAGCAAAGTTAAGAACAGAGAAATGCCCACTTTCTAAAAGTGGCTTTTCTAAAATAGTAATGTTAAATCCAACTTTACCATTAAAGAGGATTTATCATTTCCATTCCAAAGATATGAAACATGAAGCAGCTACTTATTTCTAATCAGGATTTACAGCTTAAAAGTGTTTTAAGAAATTCCCAATGCTAGCCTATGAGAGGAGTAGGCCTCACAGTAGTGAAAAACGAATTTATCTGTTTGTCATTACCAGGACATGTAAAACCTTAAAATTACATGTCCTACCTCTTGGATACGCAGCACCCTGCCCTTAGGGCATCCTAGGGCCTGCCTTATGGGTGACTTATGTGTAATAAATTGGGAGTTTAAGGCTTTGCAAGTGGTTTTAAAGGCCAAGTCGAAGTGTCAGTAAACTGCACAACCAGGCCTTGCACTGGCAGGTGCGAAATAGGTTTGAAAGGGTGCTTGTGTGGGTGGCAAAATCAGTGCTGCAGGCCCACTAGTAGCGTTTAGATTGTAGGCCCTGGGTATATGGTATACCACTTTACAAGGGACTTTCAGGTAAACCAAATTTGCCAATCGGGTATACACCAATGTCACCATGTCTATGGGAGAAGCACATGCACTTTCGCACTGGTTAGCAGTAGTAAAGTGCTCAGAGTCCTAAGGCCAACAAAAAGATACAGCAAAAAGTGAAGGTAAGCAGCCAAATTGCTGGGGGGAAGACCACCCTTAGGATGACTGGTCTAACACACATATTAAAATCATATGTGCAGATTATAGGGCTCAACATTCTTTTCTTTAAGGAAATGAACAGTCATTTAATTACCTAAGTTATTTTCTTTTAAATTGCTCTAATAAAAAAAAGTTTTGACCTCTTGTGTAGTGTTCTTCTTTAAGCTCTTCTTAAGGGCAAAGCCATTCAAATTGTCAGAAGGCTGGAGGGGCTGGTTTAATCCCATCCTTATTTATGATCTTTGCAACTTCAGAGTAGACCGTGCAGGGCTTTGAAAGGCTCTCTTTTCCAATGTTGCAGCATGTTTGTGACCCCCATATGGACACAGTTCTCTGAAAGCAGTCTCGGTTGATTTCCCAACTGGCATGTCTAATTTACCGACTTGCCCCTCTGACGCTGATTGTCATGCCTCCATCAGCGTCATGACAAATGTTTGGCGTTTTGTCCTGAGTTCAAGAACAACCTGCAGTACACCACACTTGCAGGGCCTTTAAAATGTTAACTGCATTGAACTTCCAGCACCCCCTTCCCCCTTTTATTGCATCTTCTGATAACTACAACGATTCCTCCTCATTTTCCAGAAACTCCAGTCTAAATAACAGCGCCTCTACATCTTGTATGGGCACTGCCATCGTCTGTTACAAAGCTGCAATCATCAGTGACCGCTGTATCTGGTTCGCTCTTGCAAATTCAAATTATCAGTGATTGCATTCTTTGCATTGCTGTAACAGACAATGCTTTTGAAAGGACTTTTTTTTTTTTAAGTCTCATAACACCATTCTCTGATTGCAAATGAACTCCGTGTCCCTGCAAACTCATACATCATGGCCTTGTCCTGCTAATTGCGTGGGCTAAGTAAAACTCTAAGCAGAGGAGCATGGATAGCACTTATTCACCACAATTCAATCACATGCATGGAGATATTAAGCCTTTGAATGTTTTATAGTCAAATGCATTACAGCTTTGGTCTCCTAAATCTTCATACTCATTTATTCCTCCCCCTGCCCACTCCTCCATCCACCCCCAAAAAATTATTCTTGTTCACTTTTCGGATGACATTCTAGACCTCACTCAGTTCGTCCTCTCAGTGTATCTAAGCAGGCTTTTTCTGGGCCACCAGCACATCTGGGCTTGCACCATTTCAACAGTTATGCTCAAGGAAGCAGCAAAAACAGTTTTTGTTTAGACATAACTCACTTGATCTAGAAACTATCCTACACTGGAGAACACTGTTTTGACCTTCTATTCTCACTGATCCCACCACTTCAAACACCAGCTATTACTTCATATCCTGGTGAGATCATATCTTGACAAACGTCCACATCAAAGACAAGCTGTGTACCAAATCTAAACAGGCGCTTTCCAGGACTCGCGTAATCACTTCAAGAAAAAGGAAAATCATCAAACCAGATTCACTTGCTTGAATCCTATGACAACTCCCACAAAAGAGTTCGCCACTTGAATTTGTATTCGGTTACCGAGACCCTCAAACAATTAGCAGCTCTTAAAACACACTGACCTGGCAGTATAAAACAAAACCACTGGTGCACCTCTGACACCCACCAGATCAAATGGAAGGGTAGGGCTCTTAAAACACAGTGACTCAAATGTCAGTCTCCCACTGACCATGTCATCTACTGCATTCCCTCCAGAAGGTGTAAATCACAATTTCAAATCTGCATCTTGGATGCTGAGAATTAGTCAAAATACCTTCTGAGAACTACCATGTATCAAGCCTGCACTCCTCTCCCATTCCCTTTGTTAAACCGTGACAATACCATAATGTCTTTCTTTTGTAACAAAATCACCTCTGTAAGGTCTAACATTGCTATCCTCCCTGCACACTTCCAGGTAGTAACATCCATTGATGCAACTTTGCTGGTGCCTTCTGAATACCCTCCGCTTTGTTAAAGTACTCCATCACCAAGTCTTTTTCTAAAAACTGACATTTGCTTTCCAAATTCATTATTTCATTCTACCTAGTTGTTGCCCCATTCCTCACAGATATCAACTCCTTTGTCTCTACAGGTGAAATGCCCCACAGCCTCAAGCATATAATTATTACAGCACTCATGCAAAAAATGTATTCTGACCTTGAAGTTCTGTCCCACCACCATCTTCTATTGGGCCTCCCTTGCAGTGCAGAAGAATTAGAATCATTGGTTGCATCACAGCTCTCTCTGCACCTGGAAATCTGTAACATGCTAAGTGATCTACAGTCTGACCTTTGCCTTCGCAGAGGTACAGAAACTACTCTCCAAAGCATCAGACCAAAACTAAGTCAATTGTGATCAGGTAACTGCATGTGCCTTAACCCTTCTGGATCTCTCAGTAACATTTTACACTATGGACCAATGTGCTGTTTAGTCGCTTGACTTCCAATGCAGGCGTCGGAGGAACCAACCTCCTTTTGTTCACTTCCTTTCTATGTGTAACAGGCTTACAGACTGAGGACAAAGTCGGGAATGGGGTGGTGCCTAATCTTTTTATTAGTCACTCTTTAGAGTTTGATTAAACGGTGTGAAACTTAAGTAGTGGACCAAAACAACAAACAATCTTAGAGTCCAGACAGTCCTTCTCCTCAACTTTGTTGCCCAGAATTTGCAACCGGCTCCAGTTATCCCAAATTTCCTCTGGGTAACTTTGGCAGCCCTCGGGAAAACAGAACAGATCCTGAGTGCTTGCTCTTGTTTTAAGCTATTCTCATCACCAGCTAGCATTGTGCACGTCAGACACGTCTTCCTGTTAGACCCATGTGTCCCTTACTCCACCTCGTGGTCCCCTTATTTGTGCCTTCACCACAATCCCTTGTCTCCACCCAAAGTGCAATACCCTGTCCTTTGTGGTGTCACTCAGTAATCACGCAGGTGTACCCATGCCTGGTTCTGCGGGCCGAAACTGGGCTGCAGCGGTCCTGACCCCTGTGCCTTCCTCCCTCATGTCGCCGGGCATGGGCCGCTTTGGGTCTTGTCGTCTGTTGTCCTCTGTTCTTTACGGATCTGGGTGCCTCACGTGTGATTCCGCTCCTACTCCTCCAAAGATGAGGTCCATCTCCCCAGTCCAAGCCACCTTCTTGTCCCTCGCTCTGCTTCTCGTCTCCGACACTACCTCCGACTCTCCAGCAATTTCTGTCGCATCCTCTCTCGTTTTTGTTCTCTCCGGGAGTGTCTGCCTTTCCTCCCGGCCTTACGGGTGCGGATTCAGCACTAGAGTCGCTCTCTCGTTAATTTGGAGGCAATCCGTGGAGGCCATTTTGGAATTCTCGCATGTCTGCCTGTGGTCTCTTCCACACTAAGGTACTGCGTTGAGCAATTTAACTTTGTTCCTTCCTGCCTCTCATCACTTCTGTTATCTTTGGAGTACCAAAGTACTTTTCCATCTCACTGATTCTTTTCAGCATCTCCATGGTCTAGAAAACTCCCATCTTAAACACCTAATTGACATGTATACAAATGACCCCTAGATCTACTCTAAATTGGAGCAAGAAACTGGGGACCTTGACAGAGTGGACACTGTCTGAAAGCTGCTTCGCATTGAAAGAGTTTAACTGCCTCTGCTTAATTGGTCAACATGTTTACTTCCCCCAACACTTGTACAAAAGACACCTGACTTGAGTCTTGTTTTATAGTGACCTCTCTTTCACCACTCCTCAAGTAAACATCATTACTGAGAACATTTCTGCACTTACTACAATTATGGTAAATCTGCCTCCTGAGGATCACTTCACATAAAATTACCTTAGTTCTTTAGATTGTTTCCTTGTGGCTAGACTATGACAATACCCTCCAATTCAATTCAGTTCATCTCCATACCAGTCTGTTACAAAAAAGAACTTGTCAAACTCCAATGAGTACAAAGTCAGACCACCCAACTCTTACTCAAATGAATGAGCCACGATCACGTTAACCGACCTTAAAGTCCTACATTGGCTCCATGTAAAAGAAAGTTCTCTGCTCATGTTAGTAGCCTCTGAAAAAGCCTTCAACTCCCTTACCTGGACTTTTCTTAACCAAGGACTGCACCATTTTAAATTTTGACCCTCACTTTCTGTCTTGTATTAGGGCCCTTTATAGCAAAGTAAACCTTCTGTTGTCTAGTTCATTCCCTGTTGACCGGGGCACCAGATAGAGATGTCCTCTCTCATCCGTATTGGCTTCCCTTGCGATAGTTCCATGGAATTGGATGCAAAACCATGTGGCAGGGTTTTCAATGGGTATTAAAGATTGCGTATCATTAAAGGGGGATGGCATACTACTTTTCCTGCACTACCTGCTTTGGGCAGGACAGAGGTAGATTGAAACCCTTGGACTCTACAGAAAGACCTCTGGAATGAAAATTTAAGTGGGGGAAATCGACCATAATTCTAGTCCGTAGCAGGAGAGAGGCGACTAATTAGCAAACCAAATTGTATTGTGAATTCTGTAGTTTTCATTATGCTGTCTTTCATATCACCCTTGATCCAAAGCCATGCTGGGAGCTTAATATACCCCCCCCACCTACCTGCTAGAGATGCTGAATAGAGACTTATCAGAATGTATTTATTTTTATGTGAAAGGTTTTATATAGCGCGAACATGACCCTCACGGGTATCAGAGTGCTTTTCAATAGCTAGAGAGGATAAATTAATACTGACTTGTGTCAAAAAAATTAGAACAATACACGATTAGGAAACACCCCAGATGAGGGTGGTTACCCTTCAATGTTATAACCACTAGATCAGACTGGAAAATAGCATATTAAGCAAGTAGTAGAATTGATGTCATAGTCTAGAGCAGTACAGGCTAAGACAACACCCCATGAGAGGGTGGGGACATCTCACTGTTAAGACCGATAGATCAGAGATGGCAAAACATAAACAAGTAGTAAACATAATGCCAAAATCTAGAAACAGCGCAAGGATCTAGAAAAATTCACCTCAATGTTGACACAGAAATCAAAAGAACAATCGTGAAACAAGCTACCAGTGATCGTGATGTGTGGTTGATGAGTCATCTTCCTTGGTGAGGGAGTTGCTGGGGTCTTAAGGCAAAAATGTGTTCATGAGTAATTGTTTAACTCCTCTCCTGAAAGATGTAGTAGAAGGGTTCAGACTTAGTTCCAGGGGGAGGGAGTTTCAAATTCTCGGGCTATGCCAGAGAAAGCTCTGTTATAGGTTTTCTTTTTAAAGAATCTCTGAGGCTTCAATAGTAAAGTGTTGGAGCTTATAGAGAATCAAGAGCCTCCTTCCGAGCGAGGTAGCTTGGGGTATTAATGTGTGGAGCTTTGTGGGTCATGCATGCAATTTTCAGTTGAATTCTTACTTCGTAGGGGAGCCAGTTAAGGGATTTCAAATCAGGAGTTATGTGATTGTTTCTTTTTGATCATGTGATGAGCCTTTGCAGCAGAGTTAAGGGAGGCCCTTAGTGGGGCTGATTTGGAACTTGGCAAACCGCAAAGGGTAGCACGTCCATAGTTCAATGTGGGAATTACTAGGGCCTGGATGGGTGTCTTGAAGTCAGTGCAGAGGAGGAAGTGTTTTAATTTTCTTAAGATGTTCATTTGGTGGTTTGCTCCTTTAATGGCAGCACTAATGTGCTTCTGCATATTAAGGTTCTTATCGAGAGTTATTCCCAGTGATCTTGCTGAATCAATAACTTGTGGTAGGCAGTTGAAAGTTCTTAGTTGCTTCATCAATTCATTAAAGATCAGAGACTGATTGGGTGTGGCGATTAGGAGGAATTCAGTTTTGAGTGTGTTAAGTTTAAGGTGGTTGCATGCTAGCCAATATTGGGTGTTTTGTAGAGTTATGTTTAGTGCTCTGATGTCTTCTGGGGTAGAGACTTTTTCAGGTAGAGTTGGATATCATCGGCATACAAGTAATAGTGGATGTTAGTTAAAGTTAGCATTTCCGTTAGTGGCTCCATGAACAAGTTAGAGAGTAGGTGGAGCCTTGAGGAACCCCTAAAGTGACCGGAGCGTTCTTGGACAGGGACTGATTTACCTTGACTTTTTGAGTTCTGTTATGGAGAAACGAGGTGAACCAGTTTAGGACTGAACATGAGATTCCCATCCTGTGTTCCAATAGATCTAGTATCAGGGCTCGAAAAATTCACTCATATTTTTGAGCCCACTTGCTATTCAGGACGAGCTATTTTTAGGGACTACTAGCCCTTTCTGGCCAGTTGAAAATCCTCTAACTTCAGAGAAGACAAACTGACTTTTGACCTCTGTCTCTGAAAGCAGAGCAAATGTGACAAGATAACAAGATTTACAGGCATCTTTATTGCTCACAAAGTGAAAGCGAATAAAAAATGCCATTAAATCTTGTTCTCTTGTCACATTTGCTGGCTATCAGAGACAGAGGTCAAAAGTGAGCTTATCTTATTACATTTATTTTTCTTTCTGTGACTTAAGGATTTTGTAAAGTGAACTGTGACAATTGAACTGTGCAAAGCATGTTAAATGAAAGGCTGTAAGATGTCAGCTATTTCAGTGTTGTGTTAGAAAAAAGCCTAAGTGAACTGTTCAAACATTTCAAAAATATTTCACTAGTTATGAAAACACATTTTTGTAATTCTGTGGTGGTTTTTTTTTTTTTTTTTTTTTTTTTATAGGATCAAAACAAATCAGAACATTTTACTTGGTGATGTGCACATTTTAAATATTTTTGCTGTAAACCTAATTCCCAAAATTGTTTATGCGCTATTTTCAGTAAAACTACATGTTACTGGGACAGTTTTGTGGCCATTTCAATGGAAAATATGCTATCCGTAAATGACCATGCGCTACCACATCATGCTTTGGTAATATATTTATGAAAAGTGAGTTTTAAACCTGAACTGGGAATTATTACTGCTCCTGCCCAGATGACATTGCTATTAGTGAACTAGGAGGCAAGCCAGGAATCTTGTGTACCCTATATATGGGCTCGATTCTAGTTCTACATGGAGCAAACATTTAGTCTAGTAAATAAAGAGTTTTTTTGTACAGCAGAAATAGTGAACTTGCATATTTGAAGGTGCTCTCTTATGTGATAATAAAGAACAAGGCGGCTCCATAAGACAAAAAATATTTGCTTAGGATCACACAATTTGAGTTCACGGGTCAAGTGCATTACAGTTAGGTGAAGTAGATTATTAAAGTTACTAGATCTGCAGCACTAGTAACATTTTTATGATTTTTCGAGCCCTGAGTATGTATTCATGCTTAACCGCTTCGAATGCGGAAGATACGGCAAGGAGGATTAGGAGGCAAGATTCTTTTTGATCCAGCATTTTTAGTGCAGCATCCACTATGTGTGTAAGATCCAATTCAGTGCTATGCCCCGTGCGGAAACCTCATTGGAATCGGTCAAGAAGTTGTAATTGTTCAATGTGGTTACATAGTTACATAGTTGGATATGTGCACATTTTTCAAGGAGCTGCGCCAGCGTTGGAATGTTTTTAGGATAGTGGTGATCTGCCCAGCCTTGGCATCCTGCGACACGAACACATCACACACCTGCGCACCCTCCACTGGCTCCCCGTAGGGAACAGTCACTTTCAAGATACTCGCCCACGCCTACAAATGCCTCCACAACACCGGACCCCAGTACCTCAAAAGGATCTCCTTCCACGTACCAAAGCGAAACCTCCGATCCACCGACCTCGCCCTCGCCGAAACCCCGCGCATCCGCAAAGCCAGAACAGGTGGAAGAGCCTTCTCCTACATCGCGGCCAAGACCTTGAACGAGCTCCCAATTGACATCTTCAGGAAAACACTCAAGACCTGGCTCTTCGACTAATCGGTGTTGCTACTCCTACCCCCTGCCCCCCCCCAGCGCCTTGAGTAGCGCTTACAATCCCCCTGATTGATTGATTGAGAGACATTTACAATCTTGGTCCAAAGTGGGAGTATCGCCAATTTAATCTCATTGTAGAAGTGGGTCATTGAAGTGGTTTGAGGGTTTCAAATCTGCTAGAATTTTGAGAATAACTTTTTTCCTCCAAGGTGTCGAACGAGTTTCATGAAACGTTGTTTTTGAAAATGTGCCCCGATAAATCGGAGGGCAACACAGACATGGAGGTGGAAAGGTTAGGGAGATGTAAAACAGGACCATGCCCCACTGCCATCTACAAGTCAGATCAAATGTTTTCAGTCTTCTCAAGGAAGAAGAAGGCCAAATCTTCGCAGTTAGATAGTGGATTGGATCCAGCTGGGGAAGAGTTGGGTGGTCCATACGATTTGAAGTTTGACAAGATCAAATTGTTTTTTGGGCCGGTTTCTGGCTTGGTCAAGTTCGTCTCTGAAGAAGCTTGATTTCGAGTTCCTGACACTTTTGTAATATGAATTCCTCAATGACCTAAAATTTTTGAGGTGTTCAAAGGAGGGAGAGGAGCTCCATCTTCGTTCGGCTAGTTTCCAGTTATGTCTTTCGGTATTGAGGCTACCATTTTACCATGGTTTAGAGTCTTTGGTAGATAATCTTTTTAGCTCTAGGTGTGCTATAGAGTCTAGAATAGTCTTAATGGTTTGTAAGATCTTGAACATCTGACGTTTCCAGGTGGCGGTAGGATTTTTATTAGTGAGGGATGTCAGTCTGTTGATTTTTCTCGTGCTTCTTTTCCATATATATATATTTTTTTTTTACTTTAGCAGAATTTGTTGTCAAGGGTTCAGCGATGAGGAATGTGATGTGGTAGTGGTCAGACCAGTCACAGGGGAGGATAGATTCCAGTCGGATAGTGTTAGCCTTCGCAACGATAAGGTCTAGGGTCGGTCCATTGACATGCGTAGGGCTGTCACAGATTTGTAACAGGTTGAGGTTAGCAAGAAAGGTTTTGAGGTTAACAGGGTCATTCAAATCATTCCAGTGGAGATTGAAGTCTCCAACGAAGGTGTAATAAATTATCTGTTACTATCGTAGGAAGAGTGGAACAAGATGGTCTACTCGTCAATCTTCTGTTTATTCTTCAAAATGTCCCTCATGAGACCCCGAAGCTATTCTTTGATAGAATACTTGCACTGGCATACACATTCGTTTGGGTTGATTAACACCCTCAATTGTATTTGATAAATGCTGCCAGTCAGTTTATGAGGGAGGGCCGGGTATGATGGATAGGCATCTTTATTACTGAGTCGCTCAACTGGTCAGCATTGGCTGGCTCTTTAGAGATCTGGATTATCCAGTGTTGTGCCTTGAGTGGTTCTTTGGAGATGGGGATAATCAAGTGTTTTGCCTTGAGTCACATGTATTTAACGCTCCAGGGACTGCTGTATGGCTCTCCTGTCCCTAAGATCCTCCCTACCATGACAATGGTAGTTCTGGATTATTGTAGTAGAACCGTTCGCTGGATTGGGTGGTGGGGTACTCGGACACAATACTCCATTATGGCATGACACATGGCTGCTAAACACGGCCAAACTAACAAGGTTCGAAAAGTTTGGTTGCATGAAAATTTCAAAACTTGAAGATGTTTTGGAGCAGCACCATATGAAATTGTTCCCAACTCTATAGGCAGAATTCAAGCTTTCCAAGTCTCAATTATTCAAATACAACTAAGGCATGCTGTGTTGAGGTTCACCGAGCGAGGGCAGTTTCCTTTCGTGAATATAATTCTGCGCTGAAGCTAAATTAATTGCCAACCGCTTAGGCGAGGGTGTTTCTTGACATCCTAACTTTTGCTGCTTTCTAGTGCTCCAGACCTCATCTTTGGGCTGATGCCCAAATGAGAGCATAACTTTGTGGAAGTATGTTTTGATGGTACCTCAGGAGTTGCCCATCTTATTGAGGTTACGTCTAATCCAACTTAATTTCAGTCTACTACACCCTTGACTGTCTATGGAAGATGGGTATGCCCCTGCCATTAGAATATTTAGGGATCATTGGGTAATAGGCACTTTTTTCCACATATGACCTTGCCACTTAACACAGTCCTACAGGCCACTGTACTTTTGACATTGTCCAAAGTGTTAGGGAGGCCTAGTGATCTTTAATCTGAACTAATACATGTAGGCTTGTTGAACGATCTGTGGGGTCCATGGGGCGAATTGATCCTTGATTGGGGTGAATACTCTTCTTCCCAAAAAGACATGGCTAAACATTTACGATCTGGACAGCAGCTGAGACGAGAATGGTTAAGAGGCATGGATAGATGTCCACAGTTAAAGTAATTGACCTGCTGTGTCGTCGGAGGATGTCCATGTTAGCCTAAGAAATTCTGGAGGGCAAGATGTGGGTATTTTCATATATCCTATGCCCAACATTTTAACTGATCAGAGTTGTGAAATTGAGACGTTTAGTTCTGAAATGTATTGTGGAGTATCAAACTTGATACTTATCAGATGAAAAAAGCTGCATCATGTCAACTGCCGTTTGTTTGAAAAACAAAAATGCAATAAAAAGTTTTATTTTAAAAAGAAATAAACGTCTGAGTTAAAATGTTGTTGTTGTGCACTGAGATGCCTTTACAATACCTTCTACAGTCATGCCATCTTCCCAGGAGCGTGAGGTCATCCAACAACAACCCTGTTACTTTCAGCCTTCTAGAAGCAAATTATTCAGGCTCATATCCCTTCATCTCCAAGGTTCCTTGTGGGTAAACAATTTACCTTTACCCTTTTAGACTCATAAAAAACTAGTGAGTTTCTGGAGTGAAGCCAGGCACTTCAAGACTGTGCTTCACACCTCAGTTTAGTCCGAAGATTAAAAACAGAACCATCATGTAGATGTTCTAAGAGTGATGCACACCTTACTTGATCCTTCACAATGCTTTTCCATCGTATGTACAGTATAGAGTCACATTTACACTGGATTAGTATAGTTTCTGGTCTCCTCCTCAAGAATCAATTTTCATGCTCTCTTACTCCGAGTACTATGAAACATCCCCCAGCGTTGTGACATACTTTACAAACCCATTAAATGCTGTATTTTTATTATTGTTTTGTTATGTGTCTCGTTACTTGTATCAAACTGTTAAGTGCTTAAAAGCATTCTTGAGGTTGGCCTTAGTGCAAGATGAAAAATGCAGTAGAATAGATACATTCTGAAATAATATGGGACTTAGAAAGGATCATTTAGAATATTATGGTTTTCTTCATAAATGTCTGTGTATATAGGTTGGCTAAAAGTACATATAGCTTGTATATTTCATATTCTATAAAAAGCAATTTGTCCTCATAGATAACGGCAAGAATTTCAACACAGCGGTTCTTCTTGTAAGTCTTGGTGGACTGATTTCATTTCGTTAGTGTACAGTGTACCATGGTACTTGTGTGAGTTATTGCAATTTCAAGAATCTGGATGTCACAGCGCCCTGTTACATTGTTTGCTTCGTGCACTTCTACAGTGACACCAAGCATCTGGTGATGAGGCTGTCATGGGCGAATCACTAAGTAGCATGGTGTGTCGCGAAGACAGTACTGTTATTTGGGGCTCTGCGCACTGGTGCGTGGCCATGGCCTTATCTAAGACCCTGATATCCAATAATACCAGAGCCATGTTGATTGTAGGAAGATCCTATCATGTCCTACATGAGAATGGCAAGGCCTATCAAGTCCACCTCTTTAAACACCAATATTCTTTCCTTCGGTCTGCGTCACCAGCCTCATCCCTGGCTGTTGTTCATCATTGCTTTTACACTGTGTGCCCATATCTCCTCCTCACACTACGGTTCATATCTCTGTGCTGTTCGAACTCTGTGCTGGCATTTGTAGATGCTAGTGTCCCACTAGTAGTTGTCCAGATAGATAATACCAACATTACATTGCAGCCACTTGCAGTTGAATACAATGAAGTTCAGCTGTTTCCGAATATGAGAAGCAGGTGGCATTTAGCTGACTTCAAATATTGCCTCAGATTTTCTATTGAACCCATCGCTGAAATTCCAAGATTTATCTCTGAGTTCCACTAACTAGAGAGGTAACTGAGGCACAGAATGCATCTGCATTAGAAGTCATGCTGCTGCAACAAAACAACCCTATAAAATGCACTTTTTTATGAGCAGGTGGAGATTATTCTACCTAATGCTTCTGCTAATTCCTGTGAAAGAGGCGATGGTTTGAAAACCCCTTTTATCCTGCCACAAGCTAGTTATTTTTGAGACTAAAAATAAATTTAAACTGTAGTACCCTTAGGGTTGTAATTGCTTAAAATTAGCTGGAGCATTGCACTGGTATTCTCCATTATGGTTTTGTTACAGTATGCAGAGAGATTCTAGTTTTAACACCGTTTGTTATGTTCTTTCTTATTGAATTGCATTTTCTTTTGCTCGTCTTACGATTTGTACAATGATAATAAACTGAAAACTGAGGTAGTACACAAGTTATTCTTGAAATGTAAGAAATCAAGCACATGTTGGGTTATTTATAAGCACCAGAGTAATCTTGAGAAATTTCAGTAATTTTGCATTACTCTTGTGATGCGGAATTACTGAAATCACACTAGAGGGGTAATATGGGGATAAATATCCTACCGCAGGGGTACAGGAACAACAAACGAAGAAAAAGCGAGTGGCTACTGCTGTTCTTCTCCTGTAGCATTTATTGCTATTTTCTTAGCACAAAATACATCCTCTGGCTCATTTTGGATGCAGTGGTGCATTTTGCACTAAGAAAATATTGCAAAATGCTGGCTTATGCCTCTCTCTCATACAATTTTTCATAATGCTGCGTAATTTTGTGGTGATTATGAGGAATTACCAGTTACGCCAACTCCTATTCTTAACTCCATAATAAACTTGAGAAATACCCCATTATGAGAGCAAATTCAGTTTAGAGTGATATGCTGGAAAAATGGAAAGAAAGCCTTTGAGGCTCTCATTATTTAACAATTGTGAATCCTAACATTTAGGGCTGAGGAGTGTTTTCCCTCCATTTCATCTCTTCACTTATAACTCATTTTCATTTGTAACGCAATGCCTTTGGGTGTTTTGCTGGGTGTTTGAAATAGCCTGTCTGTACAAGTACATTACTTGTTGTTGTTATTATTATTGTTGTTGTTTGTTTACTTTTGGATTGTTTTCTTTAGGTAAAATGTTTTACAGTACATTTCCATTTGAAAACCCAGTTTATTGTTTGAAATCGATCACTGCAGTGTTCAGAATTAGTGTGGGCGGAACATAAAAACTCTGCGAGATTTAGCGGCGGTAACTTGTTCCGCGCTGTAAAATCAGGCAGCGCACCAGAGGGCGCTGCTTCTTTTTGCCGCTTGAGTAGATTTTCTACTAGAACGGCAGCTTTCTCAACGCGAACAGTCAAGCCCTACCGCGTCCGCCTTCATTGAGGAATCTCGTCGGACGTGCTCTAGCGCCCGAAAGGGGACTCAAATTCTCGCTCGCCAACTTAATGTTGGTGAGTCGTGCACAAGTAAAAACACTCCGGCATGTGGCAGTTGGAAGAGTTTTTCCGGCACTCCGCGTTCCAAACTAACTGCGCCAGTGGAGCGGAATTATTCGCCCACCCCTATTGAGAATAGATAAAAGGACATAAGGAACACCCACTGAAATATTGCATAAGCACATGCTATGCAGTCAGTAACTTTTGTTTTGCCTTGTGTATGCATCTCGGCTGGCAAAGAGGGCTTTGCATCAGAAAAAAAGCAGATAGCTTTCTTCACTTCGCTTAAAGATGGATGCAACTCAGGCTGTGGCACTTATGCTTAAGAAGAAACAATCGCCAATAATGCGAATGCTTCACAATGAAGTCATTCCTCTGACTATTACAATAAAAAAAGTGAAAATAGGTTTAATTTTTATTAATCTCTTTGATGCTTATACAACACTACAATTAGGGCTCTTTCTGCGCTACAGTAAAGGTTGGCCTCTTTCTGCCCTAAGTAAAGGTGCTTCACAGTAACAAGACATTCTTCTGGACCAGCAGGGACGCCTAAATCTGGCTAAACTCTTATTCCCTTTAAAGTGTGCAGTGTGGTGTAATGGTAAATTGGAATTCTACCTGTAAGTGAGGGAACTATATAGAAATTGTTGTGTCTTTAGGATAGTATCCTACTGTAGCAATAGCGTGTTCTAACTTTGTAATGTACAAAAGATTTCTCAATACTTTATAGATTAACGAATTCTCCACATTATACTTTATTGAACCGCAGCATAAAGCAAGCCCCTTGTACTCTTACCAGTATCCACTTTTATGAGCCACACACAGTACTCCTTCTTATATGTTAGAATTGTTGTGCCTGCCACATGTCCACAGTGAGCAGCTCTGGGTGCAAAAGCGTTGCTTGGCTGTTCACTGTGGTAGCTAATTTGCTGCTTTTCCAGCTGGCTGAACATGGTGGTGGTTTTGATTTTTGAAGCAGAAATGGAATTTGGTGGGGCATGGCCTGGACGCCATGGCGAGTTGGCAAGGTAAGCACGAACTCCCATCGATTAGGAACTGCATTGCCTGTCATCCGCAACCTCCCTGCTGTCAGGTAGTGGCTCCCGGTGGCGAAAGGTTAGGGGGCCACCTGGGGACGGTACACTGCTGTGGGGGAGGCAATCAGTGCTGCAATTCGGCCTGATTTCTGGCCCTTGGCTGCTGGGACCTTAATCCAAAATGGCGGCCTGCCGCGAATGGCTGCATTAGGTGGAGCCGCAGAGCTTATCTCTGCCTTGGAGGCAATCAGCATATCTGTGGAGGTGAGGGAGGATGAATTTTCCCCATCTTCAAATGCTCCTGAGCCCCACACCTGGAAGTAACTCTTGGATATGAGCCTAGAGGCTAGATCTGGGTTCGGAAGAATAATGGCATGCCTGACAGCGGTAGTGAATGCGTGGGCCACCAGCAATAGTGGTAAGAGATATTGGGTGTTGGAAAATCTATTTGTGCGAGGGACTGTACCTGGAACCGGGCTCCTAGCTCTGTTGGAGGCACCTCCTATATAACATAGCAAGACAGTGCATGATAAATTTGCGAAACTCACGCAAGCCAATAGAATGGACAATTATGTATTCCAGGGCGGAGTAGCAGTAGAGGGGGAGAGCTCTCAACAGGCCCGAAGAAGGCACAGCAGTGAGTGAGACCCCTTCTTCAGGGAATTGTTGCTTGCCATTCAGGATACCCACACGGGCCTGGAAAAAAATATTACAAAGTGGCAGTGGATATCCATGTACTACGCACAGATCTGGGAAAGACCTCTGAAAGAGTCTGCACAATGGAGGTCACTCTAACGGCACACACTGAGTCCATTCAAACTCTGCAGGTGGAGTTGCGCCAGCTTGAGGAGAGAACCCAGCGACTTCATGCTAGGGCAGAAGATGCCACGGGACGGTCCATGCGCATGTCCCTAGTGGACGTACCGGAAAAAGCAGAGGGCACAGATATGGAGCGTTTTGTGGAGAATTTGGTGCTTCATGAATCAAACAAGAGACCTATCCCTGCAATGCGTGGTCGGGAAAGCGCTTTGGGTGCCTGGAGTCCCACTGAAGTCCAGAGCCAAGCAGTGACCCCTCCTGGCCCGCATTGTCCACTTCAGGGATCATTATGCAATCTTGAGAGTGAGTTGCCAGCAAAGTCCACTACAATTTAAGAACCACGCAGTAATGAATTTCCTGTATTACACCCAAGAGGTACAGGCCCGCCTCAGATTCTTCGATAAGGTGAAGGCGGAGCTTTGGAGATGAAACCCTCAATATATGATGATTTTCCTTGTGCGCTTGAAAGTTTTGCCCAAGGGGCGCTTATGGTTTTTTGGATCATCCAAGGAGGCCTAAGAGTGGCTCTAGGGCTGGAGACCGGTGGAGAACAGGCAATGCGGAAAGGGACCAGCATCGCCAAAGGGGCTGGATGCCAAGAGGCAGAGAGACTAATGCAATGGCACCACCATCGGATGCAGGAGAGGACGAAGTGATCAGACCACAGCAGACCTTATTGAACTCTGAGACTTATGATAAAATGGGCGATGGGATGGCAGTTCAGAGTGGTGCGTTCGGAGCCACGGAATGACAGAGGTCAACACAAACCTACCAACTCAGTGACACTCCTTTACTCAGGTGATAGAAGGTGACCTGGAACACAGTAGTTCAGGTTCATTAAAGGGAATGGGAGGGGTGACAGACACCTCGAGCATGGGGTATGCGGGTCATTTTAAACATGCAGTTTGAGGACGTCAGGAGGGGGGAGTTCATATACTGGAAGGGGTTGACTGACACGTAATGGAGGCACGCACACTCACTGAGATGAAGGGTACTTTGAGGACTTTTCATTAGTCAGAGAACACATGACTGCACAGTGGTGGACTGACGGACAGTTGGGGGGGGGGGAGGGAGGGCTCACAATCTTATCTCAGAATGTAAATGCGCTGGAACACAAGCTTAAGAGAGGGGTGGTATCTAAATGTGTATACCAACACAATCCTGATATCGTTTTGCTCCAAGAAACCCACTTGCTATGGAGCAATTATGGGTTCCTGGGAAAGGGCAGGTACAAAATACTGGTGCACCCTAGTTTCACCACAGGGTCGTGGGAAGTCGGAATTCTGGATCGCAAATCCTCCCATTACAGGTAGCCACAAATATGGACAGACCCAGTGGGTTGTTTTGTTATGCTGAGTGTGGTCTGGGAAGGGGAGCACTTGACCGTGGCCTCCTGGTATCTCCCACCGGGGCTACAGTCTCATGTCCTGGGGAAGCTGGAGGAGTGACTGTTCCGCCTGCTGAACATGCTAACACTGGTACGGGGAGATGTCAGTCTCACTACACGGGCAGAGTGGGACATGATCTCCGGGGTAAGCAGGAGCCGACTGTTGGGGAGGGGCACACTCACCTGCGTACCTTCACAGAGGCCAAGGGGTTGGTGGATATATGGAGGGATGAAAATCCTAATGGCAGGCAATACTCATTTGCTTCAGTGGGCTCTGTCACGACTATACTATTTTTTTCACACCGGTGACCCACTACTTGTCAGTGGGAATCTCGGACCACTCCCTACTGATCACACGTCACACCAGGGTTGGAGGTTGGACCCCTGCGAATTAACAGACTGGCAGACAAAAGTGTTCTTGGGTCCGACAACAGAAAATTACTTTCAGAAGACCACAATCAATGCGCTAACGAAAGTTAGTGTTAATGAAGTATATAAAGCAGTGGTCAGGGGTACCTAACCTCCCATGTTGCTGGGGGAAAAAGAAGGAACAGGTAAGGGCTGTCGCAGCCCAGGAAGATAGCCTACGCCAGTAGGAGGCAGAGAGTGGGAGGCGGCCTAGCTCAACTTGACACTCCAAATTGCCCCTGCAAGGGATGAGTATAGAAGGCTTTTGAAGCAGGAGGCACAGGCGTACTATAGGGGCAAGCAACACAGATTATATTTAGTTGGGGAGCAGGCAAACTAGTGGCATGGTTGGCACATAGGAAGGAGGGCAGGTGATGGATACCCCATATAGAGGATAAGGACTGAGATGTGGTCGACACTACCGGGGGGATGGCGGAAATATTTGCAACCTATGTCGGGAAACTGTACGGTTCTCAGGAGGAGACGGAGTGGCAGGAGTGTCATGAGTTTGTGACATTCCGACCCCTGTACTTGACAATTAAGACAAACTAGCATTTGCAATGCAATAGGTGTCACATTTGCGAGAGTTTGAGCTATTGGCATTGTAAATGGCAATGACTTTTATTTATGTATTTGTTTTTAAAACCGATAAATAAGTCATTGTCATTTACAATGCCAATAGCTTAAACCCCTGCAAATGCAAGACCTATTGCATTGCAAATGCTTGTAAAAGCGCCCCGTGCTGCACTTTCACTTTAATGGCGGCCACGCCCCTTTCTTTAGACGACCCGCGCTAAAGAAAGGTGTGCTGTGCCATTAAAGTGAAAGCGCAGTAAGGGGCAATTTTTAGAGAGAAAAAAAAAGCATTTTTCAAGTTGACAAACAAATGTCTTTTTTTTGTAAAAGTGCCCCATGCCCTGCTTTCTCTTTAATGGCGGCCACGCCCCTTTCTTTAGATGTGGCTTGTCTAAAGAAAAATGCGCAGCCGCCATTAAAGTGAACACATGGTATGAGGCGTTTTTACAAAAAAAAGCATTTGTTTGTCAAGTTGGCCCTATTGGTAATAAAAATGTAAAAGCAGGTGCCGTGCTGAGACCGTAGCACGGCGCCCAGAGGCTAAGCGGGCACCCTTGCAGGAAAGCACTACGTCCCTGCAATAGGGGAAGATGGTTAAAGAAAATAGTGCTCACAGACTGTTGATTAAAACAGATTGTGTAACAACACAAGGGACAAGTCCAGTCCTCATGGGAGGTTACAAATGCAGACAAGACGGTAGTAAGGAGGGACTACTAAGCCTATTAATGAATCAAAAGCAACCATTTAGAAACAACAGTAACAGGAGCCAATTGAAAAGATGGACGTAAAATGGGGTGAGCTTCAAGTCCATACCTGAATACAACATGCCCAACAGAGCAGCGCATGCGCTGCCCAGGCTCGACCTAAAAAATGCTCTGAGACATCAGAGTTGATGAGATTAGGGCTGCGATATGTCTGTTGAAAGGATGAAAGACCCCTTACCCCAACGTATTTCCATCTAAATTTTATAGAAAGCCTGGGGAGTAAAGTAGTGGACCCTTTTTGCGATATGTTTTATAAGGCTAGGAGGGTAGGATCCCTGCCACAGGGTCTTCGTATGGCTGCCATAACACTGATTCATAACGGAGGTAAACCGGTAGAACTGAGCCTCATGTAGACCTATCGCTCTGCTCAATCTGGAGGTGAATATTCTGGCCAAGGTACTGGCGGATCGACTGATTCAGGTCATAAACTGATAGCCCCAGACCAGCCTGGCTTTATGGTCCTGAGGTCCACGACGCACAGCCTTAGGCAGCTGTTCGAATGCCTGGAAAAAAGGGGCACTTTTAGAGAACCAATGTGTCTGCTGGCACTAGATATCGAATAGACATTTGACTCCATGGAGTGGCATTACCTGCTGGTGGTACTACAGAAGATTAGGGTTGGAGTTCCTGGCGTGGGTCTGACTTCTGTATAATAGACTCCAAGTGCGAGTTAGGGGCAATGGAGTTCTGTCAAGGGTGTTGAAGTTGAGTGGGGGAGAAGCCAGAGATGCCCCCTTTCGCCGGTGCTGTTCGCGTTGGCAGTGGAGCCACTGGCTAATTGGGTGAGGGTCGATGCCCAGATTAAAGGAAAAATGCGGGCCCCAGACTGCCAGGGAGTGACTCCACTGTATGCAAACGATCTCTAGCTTTAGTGGATCCAGCTCAGTCCATACCACAAATTTTAGAGATCATTGACCTATTCAGGAAATACTCAGGGGTGCGTATCAACAGACTGTGGCATTCACACATGCCCTCTGGCAGCCTCTGGTGGACTGGGAGAGGCCCCTGCTCTCAGAAGGGGTTTGTGTACCTAGGAATATAAATTACACTTGATCAGAAAGAGTTTCACAGGCAAAACTTGGAGGGTTCTTGAGAAATACAAAACAGACATTGTCAGAAACTCCCACTTTTGCTGCTGGGTAGAGCGGCGCTCTAAAATGATCACCTTGCCCACGTTCTTATATATGTTGCAAAATACTCTGTACGAGGTGCCTGAGACATTCTTTCCAGTTGCTGAATCAGCCAAGCTCCGTGGGCATACGGTATCCCAGATTTATCATACTATACTTACCAGTAGCCAATCCCTGCTACTGTTGTTGAAAGAAAAATTGGAAAGGTACCCAGTATTCTAGAGAACGACAACTGGAGGAGGTGTGCAGACACCCAAAGGAGGTGGCCATCAGGGCAGAGTTCCACCTAGTGCAGCAAAAGATCCTTCATAGAGTATTTTTTACGAAGACCAGACTGCGTCGTATGGGGAGGTCAGAAACACCCATGTGTGGGGCAATGCGAGTACAATGTTGCACACCTTCAGGGGGTGTCTGCGGATCCTGCCATGCTGGGATCATGTGTGTCCTGATCCAGTGGAAGCGGTGTAAATTTTGTGGCTCAGACATCACCACACCGTAAACTCAATCCTCAGCAACACAATTTACAATAACTTGAGTTTGGCCCATAGAAACTCTACAATTCATCACAACCATAAGGTCCTCCGATAGATCTTTGTATGAGCTAATAGGGACTCGGATAACTAGAGACGGAAAGCCACTACTTCATGAGGCCCTGTTATAAAGAAGTGCCTAGCTAATAACAATATTCACACAATATCAATATATCATCAATAAGTACGGACAAACCCATGGAATAGTTATACAAGATTACCTTTATCTAAATTTCAAGATGAATGGTCAAACACAAAAATGCATTAGAATCATTTAATAAGGGTTATTCTTTTGTATACAGGTAAAATCACAACACATCGCAGCTCAGAGCAAATACATAGTCAAATAACACTCAGTGTGAGGAAGGAAGAGAGAAAAAGAAAGAAAACACATTGCAAAATACAATATGCAATTTGGAATCGTACAAACCAAGAATCGGTTGTCGATTTATCAGGACCGGGACACGAGATGGACCCAGTAGAATACTAGAGTACAGCGTACAATAGCAGGAGTCATTAATTCTTTATCTGAAAGATTTGGCCTGCTCGACTTCACCAGCCGGTAAAGAGCAGAGTTAATCAGGAGAATTCAGTTCAGGGAAAATCAGACTTCAGACAGACCGCATTTGCAAGAAAAATAGCCGCCCCGTCCTTTTTCCCACGGGGCAATTATACCTCCAAACGTCCACAGTTCCTGACCACAAAATAACTTTTTCGTAGTTTGCATGATTTCTATTGGTCAGAATCCCTGGTGCAAACATGTGATCGTTCTCTCACCCAAATCATCCGGAACCCATACGTAATACCTTTGTTCAGTGTTCACTGTTTTCTAAGAATGTGCAATAATACTTCCCTTCGGAAATAGGAAATACATTTGCAACTTAACCTGTCCGCTCCACATGCTCTCTTCTGAGCTTGCAACAAGGTCGATACAGTTTTATACTAACAAGAGAGAGTGTCCATTATTCAAACTGTAGAAAAGAAACTTCAGCGATAATACTCGTAGCTACAATGCAATTAGGTCAGCATTTCTAGTCTATTTAAAGGAAATGGTGAAAAACAAAATACATTTGAGGCCTACATGGTAAAACCACTAAATCATTTGTTTTCTAAAGACCAAACATGCTAATATTGAAAGCAATTCGAGAAATAGAGATGCATAAGAAATAAATAATATAGGAACACCATTTCATTATACATAAAAGCATAGTCTGATTACAATTAATAAACGAGCAAGCACTTTCTCTCAGATTTACATGTCGGAGAAAACATAAGCCGGAATCATTTTACTTGAGCATTATTATAATCATATTTTGCTAAAAACTACAGACTGCATTATTACATATCACAATATTGTTATAGCACATTCGTAGATCTCTCTGTCATAAATGACTTAATCTTAAACCAGTTTATAAACTTTCTGCGTGCTTTTACGATGCAATTTTAAACTTTCACGTGTTTCACGAGGCACACTGTTAGTCATGTTTCTTAAGTAGGTATTCGTATCACACCCAACGAGCAGGATTTGATCGAGCAAAGCATTCTTAAATAATCACGCTCCATCAGTCCCAAACTCTCGAGGGCAACTGGTGAGACTATAACATTGGGACCAGCGGTGGTGACCCTAGGCATTTGGGGGGAGCGGACACTGCCAAAATGCACTCTATTACTCTGTAGTGTTGCTCTGCTGGTGGAAAGGATGGACATTGTGCAGCTGTGCCGCAGCCAGAGGATTCCGAACATAGGTCACTGGTTAGCAAACTTAGCCTGGTGCATGCAGGTGGAGAAATCTGTCTGAAAGGCCAGAGGGTTTCCAAGGAAATTTGATGAGGTGTGGGGCCCATGGCAAGAATTCAGAGAACTGGAATAACACACTACAGACACGGAGACAATTGGGGGTAGGGGTTGCCCAGACATGCAAAGGGAATTGTGATATGGGACAATACAATGGGGAGACCCTTGTGTAATATGGCACTTATGGAAGGACTTCTGGGTTGGTTTAGTTTTCCACTTCTGAGTAAGAGATTGTGTGACATGAACTGGAAATGTGTTGATTTGTTTCTTCTCGTTTGCACGGTTTGCATCCGCTGTAAATGCTTAATAAAGTTATAAACAAGTATTGGAAATGCAATAGGTCTTGCATTTGTTGGAGTTGGAGCTATTGACATTGTAAGTGATAATGATTTTTACTTATGCAATAGATCTTGTATTTGTTGGACCTATTGGCATTGTAAATGCAATGTCTTTTACTTGTGTGTTATGGAGTGTATGTATGTGGTGGGTTGTGGTATTATGTGGGTTGGATTGGATTAGTTAGTTGTGGAATTGTGTGGCGTGAATTTGTGTATTGGAATTATGTGGCATGGTTTGCTGTGGAATTATGTGGATAGTAATTCTGTGGTATTGTGTGTACTGGAATTATGTGAAGTGGGATTGTGTGTTTTGGAGTGTAATTATGTGGAGTGGTATTTTGTGTTGTGGAGTGGTTTGTAGTTGAGTTTAATGATGTGGTATGCTGTTGAAGGCTGCCTTCCATGGCGCGCACACACCTATAAATAATACTTTTAAAATTACATAATACATGATGTAAACAGCCAAACATTAATGCACTTGGTAAGGATATGCCCTCCCCACCTTAATAAAACAAAGAACTCCGTTGTATATATTTTTCTGTAGAACTTTGTACAGCATGCTCATTACTAAGCGAGTTATTACCCATCTTAGGGAATTCTAATCAATCTACCACAGTGTCCAATTCTGTTTGATGTGCTTCTAATGCAGGACCGGGACTAATGGTGCAATCATCATCTGGGACCACAGGATCCCAAGTTTTGCAACTCTGCGCTTTCTTTCTCAAAGGTATTTGCAAAGGTGTGGCTAGAGGTTGACACAACTGACTGGGAGTGCTCCAGCATGTCCAATGCAAACCTCTCACCAGTAGAGACTACCATTAACAACGAGGCTTCTGGGACCTGTACAGAATTCCTATCTTCGCTAAATGACATTGCTTTGTTTAAATAGAAGGCTTCTCGTGACATCAGATGAATTTCAGCACTGAACACAGTCCTTGGACATGGGTTTGTGTGGGTCAGCTGTCGATAACTGCATGCATCATTTAATGCACTGTTTGAAGCCATCTAACATTCATTTATGGCAGAGGGAGATGAAGTTTATTTTTGGTTGACCAAATAGAAGAAAAGAACAGCCCGCCCCTTCATGAGCAATCAAACAAATATCAAAGACCCTAAAAAGGGGTGGTGCCGGAAAGGCAAAGTCTTGAAGTATACCAGATGGGTGGAAAAAACAGTAACTGGGTTGAGAAAGTTGTTAAAGCACAGGTTGTGGCGCAGGGAAACCTGCACAAGAGACGCACTTTACAAAAAATTCAAAGGGATAGTATTATTACATTTGTGGACTTCCCTATAAGTTTGTGTAGCGTACCTAAAGAATCAGTGTGAAGTCCCTAGGGCTTGTTGGATGTTCCTATATCGATTCTTGGAAGCGTCTATAGAGTTTTTAGGTCTCGCCTGAGCCAGCGCATGCGCTGCTCTGCGAGACATTTAGTAAACCGGCTTTAAAAAGTCCAACCACAGCTTTTTGGGTGGCATAGACCGTGCGGTTACGCGCACAATGACGAGCGGAGGCACCATCTGGCTTTCCTCTCTCGTCATGGTGCGCGCACATCGCACACCACTCGCCCGCCTGCTTTCACTTTTCCCGTTGCGTGCGCGCGCACAACTCCCGGGCTTGTTCTGTTGCTGCTTTCACTTTTGCTGCCGCGCGCACCACTCGCGTGCTTTTTTTAAATTTTCTTTTTGCGCGCGCGCACAACTCCCGGGCTTGTTCGTTTTTTTTTTTTCTTTGATTTCAACACTAGAAGCCTATGAGACCAAATAGATTAAGCAGGCATTTGGCTAAAAATTATTTCACTCGGTTTTTGCTTAATTGTGATATATTGGAACACTTTTGCTTATTAGCTGTATTTATAGTTCCATTTTTCCTTGACTCCCATTTTCGATGTGTTAACTTTGGTTAAAGAGGTTTTTTATTGTGCCTCTTTAATGCTATTAAGGTTCAGTGAGGTTGCATTTTTTCATATTGGAACTTGTTTATCTGACATTGCGATCCACACGGTATTTTTGCCCAGTACATGTTTTTCCTCGCCTCTGATTGGTCCATTCATATTTTCTTTTACTAACTGCCCCGTCGTTTTTCGAGCAGGTGCGATCAATTGAGAGCTAACTAGGCAGCTATATATAAATGTGCATGAAGGCAAGTTGGTTCACGAACAGAGAGGTTTGATGTGAAAGCACTTGTAGGTATGTAACATCCGACTGCATGTGTAATTGTTAGACCTGTTGTGGATTTTGACTTTCTGGTACAAGGAGATTGACACATTTTTCAATATTTGTATCTTTTCAACATTGTTATTAAGATGTGGAAGTGACTGGTGAACGTCTGCATTTAGTAGGACATTTTTTGAGTATTGTATTGTATATAAAATTTATAGAGCGCACTGCAACCCCACGGGTATCCTGGCGCTTGAGCACATAGGTCAGTTATCTTAGAGTATAGGGACAGTTAAAAACACTATATTATACCCTGGGAAAGAGCCAGGTCTTCAATTTCTTTCTGAAAGACAATAGATCATCGATCTGTCTAAGTTCGGTTGGTAATTTGTTCCACGCCGAAGCTGCTGCAACGCAGAAAGCTCTTCCACCAGATCTGACTTTTCTGAACCTAGGCACTCTCACCAGTTTTGCTGAGGAGGAGCGAAGATTGCGTAGAGGAACATACCATTCAAATCTACTTTGTAAGGGCTTGGGCCCAATGCCATGTAGAGCTTTAAAAACTATACACATGGATTTAAATTGCACCCTCTGTACAACTGGGAGCCAGTGGAGCTCAGCCAGGGCCTGAGAGAGACGACTGGCGAGGTCTCATAAGTGCCAGCTTGGCTGCCATTGACTGAATTCTCTGGAGTTTCTCCATCAAATATTTGGGAGACTCCAGCAGTAGGGCGTTGCAATAATCCAGTTGGCTAAGGATGATACTTCTCAGTATCAGTGGCCTGGTATACTTAGGCTACAGTGGAAGAATTCTACGTAACCCCCTCAGCAGGGCAAAGCATTTCCCAACTGTCTGATTCACTTGAGACTCCAGGCTTAATTTACCATCAAAACTGATACCTAAATTACGAACCACATTTGTCGGGGTCAAAGGGGCTGTCACTGGTAGTGGCCAGAACCCCGTGGGTAGTGAATAAGGAACCTTCCCCACTGAACAGCACAGAATCTCAGTTTTCTCCCCATTGAATTGCAAATAATTATTTTGAAGCCAAAGAGCCGTATCTTGCATACAATTGTGAAATTTTTCGAGTGAAGTTGCCTGTCAACCTTCCAGAGATAAAATCAACTGGGTGTCATCAGCATAGTTCACTAAGCTAATGTTATGTGACTTAATAACAGTCACCAGTGGCTTCATATAAATATTAAACAGGATGGGGCTGATTGCAGATCCCTGTGGTACCCCATGTAAAACTTTCCTATACATGGATTGATACGGGGGAGAGCAACCGCCTGTTCTCTGTCTGAGAGGTAGGATTGAAACCACTTCAGTGCCAATCCACTCACACCTATTCTAGCCAGCCTATCCAAGAGTACCGCATGGTTAACCGTATCAAATGCGGCGGACAGGTCCAGCAAAATCAAAACGGAGGCTTGTCCCCTGTCCGCCCGCATTCGAAGATCATCTAATACGGTCACCAAGGCAGTCTCTGTCCCATGTCCAGGACGAAAACCAAACTGCACATCCTCCAGTTTATCATTGGCTTCTAGGAACTGAGAAAGTTCCCTACTAACCAATTTTTCGATGATTTTCACTGGGTAAGGCAGCAATGAAATAGGCCTGTAATTCTTCGGGCATGCTGGATCTAATTAATCTTTTTTTAAGAGTGGTGTGATCAGTGCTTTTTCCAACTTACTGGTACCACTCCACTCTCCAAAGACTGCATACAGATCAGCCTAAGTACCGGGAGAAGTTTAACTCCTAAGGTTTTCCATAATTTATGAGGTAATGGGTCCAAAGGAGAGCCTGAAGACACACTTACAGCTAGTTTAATAAAATCATCCACTTGTAATGTTGGAAATTGATCAAAAGCGACTGTAGTCTCAGTAATTTCCCATTCATATTCCTGGGAGATACAGTGATTCTTAGATATCCCATTCTGGGTATCCTGTGTAGGTGCATTACTGGATTGTAGCCCTTTAATAATTTTGCTAATCTTTTCTTCAAAAAATATAGCTAACCCATCACAGAGAATCTGTGTAGGGACAATTTCCTTTTTTGTGCAAGTAGGATTAGTGATATCATTTACTATTTTAAAAATGCCCTTAGCACTATTAGAAGATTTCAGAATAATATCAGCAAAGTATTCAGCTTTTGTTGTAGATACCTCTTTTTGTAAATAGATATCATTTCCTTCCAAATTTTTTTATCCTCCCCTATGTAGGTTTTTCTCCAACTCCTTTCTGCCAACTTACAATCCTTTTTCAAATGTTTTAGTTTGTCATTATACCAGGGGGCAGAGGGTCTATCCCCCTTTTGGAATGTTTTTTGGGGTACTAACTGGTCAAGTTGTGTAGTAATTTGATTACAAAAGTTCAGATAGTTTTCGTCCACCTGTTTACCTGCATCGAACGTCTCATGAATGTGGAACTCAGGTGATGGCATCGTTACATCTAGTGGCAGGACTAATGTGGATTCTGAGTAAAATTAATATTTCTTGGTAAGTATTGTTGACCCATTTACATAGTCTTCTCCGTCTGGAGATGGAGTGCTTCTCTAGCTTTCGAGGTTTCTTCTCGCGTGGTTTACATCGCCATGTGATGAATATTCTTTTATAGTTTTATGATTTATGCATGATGTAACTTTTTAAAGTTGATGTTATTTATTAGTTAACGTTTTAAAAACTTGGACTTAACAATAAGGTTGCATTATTTCTTTCTTTCACAATACAGATTTGTTCGTTCTATATATCCACCAAGGCACTAGCCAATGCTGTGTTGAGTCTCAATGCCTCCACTAGGCTTGCTGTTTCAGGTGTACGGCTAATTTTATTATATTTTAAGGCATTAGCATTAATGATAAGTGAGTTCACCGTGGTCTGCACACTACATGGATGTTTTATTATTTTTTTCTATATGAGGGCTTTCATGCTTGTTTTCATGCATGTCTGTTAGGAATCTTTGATTATTTTTTCATGAATAAACTTGGACTTGACAGTGATTTGGTTATTTTGTGATTCTCTTATCTTCATTTCAGTAAAGCTAGGTAAGCCTACTTGTTGATTCATTATCTACTTAGCATGTCTATATGTCTCCACTTATCAGTAACATAAGTCATTTCACTATTATCAACCCTTAGATCCATCTACCAGTGTGAACCAGTTCACCTTACATGATTTTAAATCAATAGACTTATGGGTTGGAAACCATAGCTTTTGACAGTTTTTTTCCATAAAGACTTTCATGGTAAGTCTTAATTGTGGGCTTCTTTTGTATCAGAATACAGGGTTTCATTACCACTCTAGTGTTTAGATACAAATAGTGCTACTGATTAGCACAACTGGGAGTTTAGAACCTCTTTCTTATTTCTTTCCACCTTTACTTTTCTCTTTACTTTTTTATTCTAGTGAGATTTCTGTTTTATTACAATATTTGGTCCTTCAGCTATCTTTATCGTTGTCATGCATTTGTGGGTTTCCTTTTTTCTTGTGTCTTTTAGCCTTTATGTTGCTCTTCCTCGCTCTTGTGTTTTTTGGCCTATTCACTTTCTCTTCATATACCACATTATCTGTTATTTTGTTTTTGCGACACTCTGGTCTCTTGTTGTACTGAGTATTGATTTCATATTGATATGTTTTTTTTAAGAGTCAAGACACCTGTAATACTGCATATTTACCTGGTTAATATGTTAGAAACTGGATTTTATTTCATTGTAATGCTTACATATATCTCTTTTTAGCCCTGAATAAGCGGTTTCTATTCCGCTAAACATGTTGGCAACTTCAGTATATGCGGCTACTTCATTATCTGTATGACTCTTAGGGTCATGTATCGTTCCTTATACTTTAATGATCATTTCAGAATGAATTTTCTGTTTATGTCTTTAAATACATTCACGCTTTATAACAACAGTTCTTATTGTATTGTGTTTTTGTACGAAACTCCTGACTCCCCACAACTCCTTGTTTTTGATATAACATACAACAGTATGCACCCGGGGCACACTGCAGGGTCAGCAGACAGATATGTGTGCTACATGACATACAGAGCCCATTTCATACACTGTGTACTAATGCAGTGTTAAGACGTTACCCTTCCTGTGCCAGTAAACATCCCATCAAGAATGAAAGTGAACAAAACAGAAAATCATTCACCATTCTACTCTGCCAGAACTGCTCGGTGATGGCCTCATGTACCAGGGTGCAGCAAATATACATGTGGGTGATGCCAGAAATATCATAGGGATGCTGAACTGCATTTATATGGCTCCTCCCCCTCGGGGTATACAAAATTTGTGTAATTTGGTTTTGCATAATTACACGAAATTCAGGAAACTAACCCAAAACTGTGCCTAAATACGCAAAACGCGAATCTGTCATTTTTTGTTTTATATTTTAGCAAAGACGCGTTTTTGCACGACAAAGTGCAAAACCCATAATTGGTGCAAACAGCTGGTCACCTTCTGGTTGTCCACGTTGTGCCCGTGCTCCCATGCTATAAATTAGCTGCGAATATCAGCGTAATTACATGCTGTGGCATTATGGCATAATTTCGGGAATTTCGCAACACAGGCATAACGCAAAATTCACAAACTTACATGAATTACACTAGCGTCATTTAAATTTCCCACTAGCCTACATCATGCCCCAGTGTGTCGCACTGAAGGGCATTTTCAGAAGGCTAGAGTGGGGCACTGCGTGGTTGGTAGAAGATTGTCATTTTTGTGAGCATAAGTGGGAAGCATTTTGGAGTTGTGAGTGACTAGAGGTGAGCTTTTATCCCAACTTGAGACACAGCGCTTAAGGGTGTAATGGAGAAGAAAGTGTAAAAGATAGATTCTCAAGTTAGTGTGGTATTTGGCTTGTAGCTGCGGTTAGTTCTGCAGATCCCTTATCATTATGAAGGTGTTCTTTAAGTTTTCAGGGGCACATGCATCAAAGGTTTTTGCGAGCGCAAACTGTACGATTCGCAAAAATTGGCTGTTTGCGTTCGCAAAATGGCCTTTAGCGATGCAGGAAAGTGTTGGGGAGGCGCAATTTAGGTAATCGCAATTTCTTGCGATTTCCTAAATTGCGATTGCATTTAAGGAATCGCAATGTGCGATTCCTTAAATGCAATGCAAGAAGCACTTTGAAATAGCGATTTCGGTATTTGTGGCCGCAAATTACCGAGAAATTATACTGTTCGGTAATTTGCAAAAACTTTGAAAAATGCACTAAAGTGCATTTTTAGGTCTCGCCTACGCAGCGCGCGCATGTGCTGCATAGGAGGGCCTTTAGCCGTCGCTCTGCTCATTTTCAAGCACACACTTGTGCTTGTGGCGGCATCCACCTTGCGGGAGCGAGCAGCGGCGCGCCACAAGCACGAGTGCAGTGCTTGAATATGAGCAGACTGCTCTCCCAAGCGCGCGCGCACCACTCGCGGGCTCACCTCCTCCTCCCCCTCTCTCTCTCACAAGCGAGGTTTTGAATTAGCGTGGTCGCTTTCACCACGCTAATTCGAAACAGATGTTAATTAGCGCGTTCGCCGCACTCGGGGTGCCGGGAGCGGCGTGTGACCAGCGCTTGTTTTACCAGCCACCGCTCTCCCTTGCCTTTGATCTTCCTCTTGTTATTCCTTCCATTCTCTTCTTTCTTCCCTGTCGATCTTTCCCCTCTATTCCTTCTACCCTCCATTCTTGCCTCTACTGCTTACTTCGTTTTCGCTCGCTTTCATGCTTTATTTCCTTAGTGTTTATTCTGTCACTCCTTTTCTGTTCTCCCTCTAAACCACTTCCTCCTTTTATCCCTCTCTTCTCTCGTTGCCCCTCCTCCTTTCTTCTCATCTTATTTTCTTCCTCCTCTCCTTTCTTCCCTAGTCTTCCTCCTCTCCTTTCTTGCTTCCTCGGTTCCTCCGTTCCTCTCCGTGTCCAGCCCCCTCTCCCTGGCACCTCCGACTTTTCCCGCTGCCTCCCGACCGCCCTGACAGTTGGGAGCCGGTGCCTGCGGGCGCAGAGTCGGGCTCGCCGTCGGTATAACAGCAGACACACTGCAGTCCATCACTGCAGTTCCCCTGATTAAAATTCCGCTCTGGCCCCGACTGCAGCACTCCACACCTATGAAGACGAGAGGTTTCCGATTTGCTTATAAGAACTTTATCCCTGCCATCTGTGTTAAAAGACACAAGTTTCTGTACGAAAACTTTTGTTTCTAGTTACTTATTGCTAATTCACATGGGTACTGCAGCTGACCATTACTTCCCTAGTTGATTGTAATTGGAGTATGGATGTAAACTACCTGTATCTTATTACAGGACATAAAGAACGCCCAAGTAATGTTTTGATCTGTGTGCACCCCTGCTACTCTTGCATAGCACATCCATTTAGGTACACACCCTGGATATCTAACGGGCAGCATTAAAGTATTCGGATTGCAAAACTTTAAAGGGGTGAATGTGTGACTTTTCTGTTGCCCACGTTGTTAACACATTTGAGCGATTAATATTGCTGTAGATGGTGGACTCCTAATTGGCATGCCAGCAATTAGTGCTAATTTAGCCGAATTGTACTTCTCAGGGTGGCGGAGATTTTTAATAGCCAAGCAGGCAGGCTTTGATTACACGAATTAAGCCCTTAATTTGAACGTGGGCCTGCTTGCTTCAACCGCTTAGGCAGTCTCTGGAAAGCCCTGCTGAGCGCGGCCCGTTCCAGTGCTTCACTCGCTGTGCTAAATAAATGAAGCGCAGGAGCCCAGCTCAGTACTTGGAACTCGTTTATCTGTGGCTGCGATCATCCTTTCTTTGTTCACAGATATTTAAAAGCAGTGGCATAGCCAATAGGTCTCGCCTTTGGGACCTTATAAGTGTTTAGATATCCAGCACTTATAAGGTCCCAAAGGCGAGACCTATTGGCTATGCCAATGCTTGTTATAGAAGGGTGTGGTGTCCACATAAAGGTTATGGGTTGTTCCTATACAGTTTATGGGGGTTTGACATGCTCCCTTTACTTTTTGTTTACATCTTTATCTAATAAGATCCAGAACTGCCCGCCTTGGCAGTTGGCTTTTATAAACTATTTATTGACAGCGTTTTTCAGTTATACAAAACATAATTTGGAATTTCTCTTTTGGGTCCATATTCAGAAAACAAAAGGCCTATATATGTGTGCGCTTTTGAGCCTTATGTCGCCATTTTCGCCTTCCTTAGCACCTCAACCTGCATTCCGTGGTGTACCTTGTGTGTGTATATATAGCAAGTACTTATCTGTCTCTCGGGTACCACAAGGATGCTGCTGCTGCAGCATGTGACACTTTAATAAACACAGTTAGAACCTCTACAACCTGGCACCAACTAACAGTGAAAAGTTTCATATTTTTTTCCTCTTTTTGTTAACTGCTGTGAGCTCCTCTGAGCTTGTGTAGTTAATGCATTTACAGAAGAGAACCGTGTGCATTTATTAGTTTGCAGTGTCGACTCTGCACTTCATGCTGCAGAAGAAAATAAAAATTGCTACTGATGAGTTGGTGAACAATGCAAGCTATTTATTTACAGCGCTGAGAAGCTGGAACATATGCTCGCAGGTGCCATATAAAAGAGACCATCAGTAATAGAGTGAAAACGTGCCCACAGGACTGCAGAGATTTTGTATTTTTTTTTTTTTTAAAGGCAGGCTGGTAAAGGTGTTGGCTGAAAAAGTACGACAAGCGTGGTTTATTTTGGGGGTACAAAAGGGGATGATGGACGGAACGTTTGAGCCAATCAAACACTCACCCCCAGTCAACTGATCTGGGTTTAATCCATCATCATTCTTTAGCTCACTCCACCACCCCAGTTCAGACATGGCCATATGCAAATCAGTCTGACCCTGTGCCTCATGGGAACAGTCCAGCCCGAACTGCCAAGCCATGTCTTCCCTGGACCGGAAACAAGCATCCCAGGACCGGTTTCTGGCATTCCAGCCGTCATCAGCCAGGCTTGCTTGAATCCAGTGGCAAAGTGAGCAAGGGACCCACGTCTGGGCATACCCCCGCCAACTTAGGGCGAACAAAGCGATACCCTTTTGTGTGGTTTATTTTGGGGCAGAGGCTCGTTGGTAAATGAGGATCCACTGAGCGAAATCTGCCCTGGCTGTATCTAGTAAACCCAAAAAACAGAAAAATATAAAAGGTGAAAAAAACACTCTAAACTGAATTAAGGGGGCGTGGCCAAGATGGCGGCGAGGCTCGACACTTCTTGCTGTCTCTCCCACCCGCCGCTGCATCTGAAGCACTGTCCTCGGCGTCCAGCAGCCCACGAAACGCCGGGAAAACAACGTGATCCCAGTGCATAAACCCCGGCACTGCCTGGACCTGAAATAAAAGCGAGAGACGCCACGAGCGACGACGGCGGGCTGGGGTCCGCTGAAGCAGCGGCGGCAGGAGCGGCGCTTCACTCCGTGTGGCGCGCCGGAAACCCCGCAGCGAGAGTCCAGAGGATGGACGCGGGGCACTGATGGCGGGCCCCAGTGAGTCACACCCAGAGAGTCCGAACAAGAGTGGGGCCGGAAGACGAAACGCTGCCGAAGCAGGGACCAGGGCCCAGCCGCGGGCATGGGTGGCCTATCTGGGGCCGTGGGCCTCACGGAGAACTAGTGACGCTGCGGCCTGAAGAGACCACGCTGCACTGGAGTCCGAGGTGAGCCATAACTCGGCTGGGTCCCGAGGCGGCTGTAGCCCGAGGCAGAGAGGTGTGCAAGCAGCACAGAGGGACTGAGGTAGGAGGGGCCACGCAGCGCCCGGGGGCGCTGAGAGCCTGAGTGCGGTGCCCGAAGGAGCACCGACTTGCACGGAGGGCTGTAACCTGGGGAGGGGGGCCTGAAGATACCGCACATTGAACTCAAAGGCTCACGGAAAGGCCGAGGGGGCTCCTAGCGTGGCACACTAGACAAGTCACGACCGGGCAACGCAGGTCCTCTGCCTAAGGGAGAGCCTTGCCCCACCGAGCCGACAGACACGTCCACAGCGGCCCCAATGGAAATTATCGGGAGGCCCCTGCGGTTGTAGTGGCCACACTCCCGAGTCCGGAGGCCACAACAGGGGGAGGAAAAAACGGCCCGGAGAAGAGTGAGTGGCACATGCGGCGGTGATAGAAGTGAAGCACAGGGACCTGAGATCAGGGGCCTTGCTGGACGGCCCCCCCCCCTTTTCACAGCCACAGGGGAGGAGATTGGAGTCGAGGAACCGGACCTCCCACAGGGCCGAAGGCCTAGAAGTTTCGGAGGTGGCAAAGTCCCGGCACAGAGGGAAGAGAGTGAGACCGCAGGGTAGCACGGGTGGTTGAAAGTGTATTACAATGACCACCGGTCGGGTGAAGAAAGACCGCTCCCTCAAGGACATGCTTTCGCGGCCCATAGGCGGTGGTGCGGCTGAACAGCCCTCCCCCTGGAGACGTGCCCCATGCCCCGGCATCTATCACGATGGAGGAGCCAGTGACCCGAGCATCCCTGGAGGGCCTTTTTCTGTCACTAAAGGAGGACCTCCAAACGGTCAAGAAGGACCTTACATTAGAAATTCAGGAGATCAGAAGAGACACAGACGCGCTCGGAGACAGAGTAGCAGCATTGGAAGACAAAGGGGACAACCGGGAGGAAGAGTCAGAGGCCATGAAACAAGAGATCATTCGTTTCCAGGAACAACATATCGATTTATAAGCACATCTGGAGGATCTTGAGAATCGTTCCCGAAGGAACAACATCCGGATTCGAGGAGTGGCGTCGAAAGTAGAGGGAAATGATCTCTTTGGGTACGTCAGAGGCCTCTTCAATCACATTCTTGGTAACCCCCAGGACACTACGCTCAAATTGGACAGAGCACATAGAGTTGGGGGCTCCCCGCTCGGACAAGGCCCCTCCGGCAGACATCCTAGTCTGTGTGCACGATTTCCAAACCAAAGAGGAAATTTTACACGAAGCAAGGGCAATGCACCACATTTCATTCAGAGACCAAACCCCAACATTATTCCAGGACCTGGCCGCATTGACATTGCAAAAGAGAAGAGACTTTTGCCCAGTGACTGCTTACCTGCGATCTCAGAATATTGCGTACTCTTCGGGTCACCCCTTTAGACTTATCTTCCGATGGGAGGGCAGACTCCGGCAGATGCGCTCACTGACGGAGGCATGCAGGTTGCTGGGATTAGATCCTCCCGGAGAGCAAAGAGACAAGTTCTGGGAGTCTCCGGTTCGTGGGGAACTGCGACCGTGCTGGTTGAGGCGGGGTCGCCGTCGGAACCCGAACAAGCCGGATCGAGTGAAAATTGCGAGAGGGCAGCAAGAGGCCTTGGAATCGATCCCTTCCGCGCTGGCAAAAGCTGAGGACAATTAAGCGGCCCCAGAGGGGGTCTCCTCTTGGAGTTTTCTTTAGCGGGTGGCGGGGAGCGGCGAGAACTTGGCCGCAACATGGACCCCATTTTCTTCCCCGAGTGGCCTGGCATGGTCACTGGACTAACTTCAAACCTCATGTTGGGTAAATCAGTTGATGTTGTTATGTGATTTTTTTCTTGTTCTTTCTTTTTGTTATTTTTTCTCTTTGGGTATAATGTTGGGGAGCTCCATTCACCAGATAATCGACCCATGAGGCACATTACATATGCACGCGGGACAACGAGGGACACAGGCACAGACCAGGTAGGATTCTTTGGGAAAAGAGGATTCAGGATAAGGGCAAGTCCACTCATTAAGAATGCCACCCTCTAATCTTAAAATTCTCTCACTCAATGTGAGGGGACTTAATTACCCGATTAAGCGCTGCACGCTGATATCGTATTTAGAACAGACGAAAGCAGATATATGCCTGTTACAAGAAACTCACCTTTTAGCTAGGGACTGTTACAGACTTAAGGCAAGGGCGTTTCCTATCCAGTTGTTCTCCTCTAACTCAACTAAAACAGCGGAAGTGGCCATCCTCGTATCTTGGGCCTTTCAGGGAAGGGTGGTACAGAAGGAGGCGGAGATCAAAGGCAGACTACGCACCTACCACTTTGCAGTTGGGGGCCAGGGACTAATAGTGGGGACGATCTAGGCGCCGATCAAGGGTCAAGAGGGTTTCTTACACACACCGCACTATCAGAAGTCTTTGCCACGGATGAACGCAGCATATTAATAGGGGTAGACCTTAATTTAGTATTTAATAACACTACAGTCAGGTCAGCACAACGACACGGACAAGTGGGCGCGTTGTCCACATAGGGACACACTCGACTGAGGGAACTAGGTCTGGTTGACCTCTGGAGGGCCTCCCACCCTCAAGCAAGGGAATACTCCTACTACTCTAATGCTCACAAAACATACGCTAGATTGGATTATTTATTGGGTACTAAAGAAATGCACACTGCAGCAACCTACACCGAAATACTCACGGCCACACTTTCAGACCACGCGGCAGTGGTGACAACGTGTTACTTCCGCCCCAGCCTCATCCCAGTAGACCGTGGGAACTGAGATACACTCTACTCCAGCGCAAAGAGGTAGTGGAACGAATAAAACACACAATGGAGGACTACTTTGCGCACAATGATAACCCTGAGACCGGTATATCCATCCCATGGGGGGGCACTTTAAGCAGTGGTACGCGGCGAAATTATCGCGATATCGGCTGCAGACAAACTTAGAAGGGAGAAGGCCTATCCCTACAGATCAGGGAGTTAGAACACATACATCAGAGTACTGGAGCCCCCAGGGTGTGGCGCCAACTCCCGGCTGTACATGCACAATTAGCTGCATTAGATCTGGACAGGGCAGAATACGTGGCCCTCCGGCTGCGCCATGCCTTTTATGTGGGGGGGACAAATGCGGTCGGTGCTTGGCATTTAAGCTTCGGGAGAGTCGGCAACAGCAAAGCATCCAATTGATACTTAATCGAGAGGGAAACCTGGTAACCGAGGACGCTGCGATAGCTGAGACATTCCGAGAGTTTTACGAACAGCTCTATGCAGGACAAACGCTAGACGACACGGTGAGCACTAGATATCTCCAAGACGTGCAAACGCCTAAACTGACCCCAGACCAAGCCACAATTTTAGAGGAGGAAATTCGCATTGAGGAAGTGATCTCTGCAATATCCCAGCTAAAGCTGGCCAATTCGCCATGCTCCGATGGCTTCATGGCGGCCTTTTACAAAACTTTCTGTCCAGAGGTTGCCCCCCTACTGACCAGGCTTTTTAATTCCTTCTCTACACCAGGCGCAATCCCTGCCTCCTTGCTAGAGGCTGTTATAACGGTCATCCCCAAACCAGGGAAAGATGAAACACATTGTAGCTTGTTCCGGCCCATTTCACTGCTCAACATGGATTTAAAGTTATACACAGGTATATTGGCACACAGATTGGGCCGATATATGCCAGCCCTGGTCGATCCGGACCAGGCCGGCTTTATTCCCCAGAGACAGACCAGTGATAATACCAGGAGGGTCTTACATATAGTGGACAAGGGTTCCAGATTCCCGGGCAACTACATGATGATGACAATTGACGCAGAAAAGGCTTTTGACAGAGTACACTGGCCTTACCTCGAACAAGCCCTGTCCCATTTTGGCCTCAGAACGCTTCCGTATGCAGATTTTAAATTTCTACCGCTTTCCTACAGCAACAGTGAGTCAATGGTCACAGATCAGCCCCACTCCAGATAGCTCAGGGTAAAAGACAGGGGTGCCCTTTATCACCCCTGATATTTGCACTATACATGGAGCCATTGGCCCATAGAGTACAGACACACCCACTGATACTGGGAGTCCCGTTTGGGGGGGGGGGGGATAAACACAAGTCTATGCGGACGATGTTCTAGTGACACTTAATGAACCAGATACATCGTTAGGGGCCTTCCTTACAGAATTAGCCTATTTCGGTAGGGCCTCCGGGTTCAAAGTTAACGTGGGGAAATCCGTGGCTTTTAGCCTCTCTTCCCCCTCAGTTGGTGGAATGCCTCCAGAGAATACACTTGTTCCAATGGTCCCACGACACAACTCCTTATCTAGGGATTCAATTAGCTGCGTCCACGCACACCACGGCTACCATAAACTACAACACGCTACTTAGACAGATCCGTGCTGATTTGGGTAGATGGAAACACTACCCGATCTCCTCGTTGGGTAGAGTAGCAGCAATTAAGATGACGACGATCCTCCCCAAAATTCTATACGTGTTCCAAACACTCCCACTGCGTCCGCCAACGGGCATGATTGCCAAATTGTAAATGGAGATCCTGCACTTTATATGGCAGGACCGCAAACCTAGGATGAAAAAGACCCTTAGCTTCTTACCACCTAGTGAGGGGGGGTCTGGGAATCCCCGATCTCCAACTGTACTACCACGCAGCCCATTTAAGGCACTTAGTGGAGTGGAATCGTACAGAGTCTGGTAAACACTGGTTATTCCAGGGCAGTAGCAGGTACGTCACTGATGAAAATCCACTTTTTAAAAAAAGGGACACAGACCACGGAGTCTTTACCTATCCGATATTACACGGACAACAATGACGACATGGGATCAGACTAACATTAAATACAGCCTTACGACAATCCAGACTTTGAGCCAGGAATGGGGGAGACCAAGTTTGCGGCGTGGCGCCGCTCGGAGTGCTGTGCTATGGGTCACTTTTTTAATGTCGATGGGGTACTCTCGTTTCAACAAATCAAAGCAGACTACTGCATCCCAGAAGCGGAGCGTTTAAGGTACCTACAGCTTAGACACTGGGTAGTGCAGCCACAAAACAGAGACGCCGCACAACGCCATCTCACTCTCTGAGCGATGGCTCCTATCAAAGACCGCCGACAGAGGACTGATCTCTGACTTATATAAGTTATTGAACACCAGACCAAGCACATATACAATGCAGGACGAGGTAGATGGGGGAAAAAGACATAGGGAGATCCCTAAGCAATAAGGAGTGGGAAGGTATCTGTCACAGAGCGCGTCACACGGCCAGCAATATGGCCCTAACAGACACGCTCACAAAAGTAGCAACTTACTGGTACGACACACCAGAGAGAGTACACAAGATCATTCCATCAGCGAGCGCAGATTGTTGGAGAAAACGCGGTGAATCGAGGTACACGGTTACATTTACTGTGGGAATGCCCCCAAATCCAACATTACTGGACCCAGGTTCTGGAATAAATTGACTAACACCTCGAGACCCGACTACTTCGATTTCCACCACATATTCTTTTGGGAGTACCAGATCCACTGGCCTATCCACTGAAGTCTAGGAGAGGGCGGTTGATGGGCATTGCCTTGGGTACTGCCATGCAAAACATCTTGGCTCACTGGGGAACCCACCAAACTCCCACACACACTGGCTGGTTATCCCGTTTTTTGCAAGTACTGGGAATGGAAAAAATAACTCTTGCCGGAAAAGGCGCAGACTTTCGGGAGTTATGGCTTCCCTTCCTGACGCAGGAATTCCGTGAGCTCATGTGCCCCAGATATTTGCGCTTACTGCGTTTACCGTAGGAGGGGGCGCTATTGCTCTCGGAGTAGCACTGTTAAACAGCTACACTACAAATGTGCTAAGGCTAGAAAAAGGTTGAGTGGGGGGGTGGCTGGGTTGGGAGTTTTTGTTTATCCATAAGAAGCCGGCTTACATGCGCTCAATGCAGGGCTCTGCGCAGCCCAGAAATGTGCCAGGTCGCTTGCTGGCGTTTGTTCTGTTCTTTTGATTGAAAACAGCAATAAAAAAGATTTGAACCATAAACTGAATTAAACTGCCTGTTACCATTCAATAAAATGTTGCAAGCTCGCACAAATTATATTGATGCCTCGCTGCCTGTTTCTCAACTAGCGTGAAGTGATTGTTTTAATCCGGCACATTTAAACCAAATTACGCATTTGGAAAAATTTAGTATTTTCCCAATTGAAAATTGGTGGATTTCGCATTTTTTCTGACACAAATTGGTCATTTCTCCCGTTACATCCACCCTCGCCATCAGCGCTTTTTCAAAGATGTTGAAATATCCAAAGCCGGTATTTTTAAAAGTCCCCTTTCTCTTCTCAGGTGTGTGGTAAAATAAAAGCATATCCTGGATAGGAGGGAACCCCTTCTTCTGGTACGCCCCAGCTGCAGATTGTGAGGTGCAGCTGCGCTGTTTGTCACAAAGAGAAAGCGCTTCCCGAGCCACTGTGAACCGGACGCCGAGCCCTGTGTTACGAGCTCTTCTGAAATGCACAGTACTGCGACCCAAGCATAATAAAAATGAAGACTGCAATAGGTCTCGCATTTATCAGAGTTCGAGCTATTGGTGTTGTAAATGATATTTTTTACCAAGTGCAGGTATGCATGAATGAGAGCCCGGGTAAATATATAAATGGAACATAGATATTTCCACACAAAAAAGAACGGACAACCTTCCGCCTTTAGATTAAAACACAAAATGTATAGCAATAGCATACCAAGCATTTGCAATGCAATCGGTCTTGTATTTGTGAAAGGTAGAGCTATTGGCATTACTATCAACAAGAGTTAGAGCCATTGGCGGCGCCCTGAATGTCACGATTTTATAGTGTTGGATGTGGAGGCTGCCTGTGTTAATTCTTGGGGCACACTTGTGGATAGGGTGGGCGATGTGAGGCAGCACACATCACTGCCGGGATGCAAACTCTTTGCACACAGAGGTGGGGGTGGCAGACGGGGCTGCGGGGTGCGTGGAAGTCGGGATGTCCTGCACTTACCGGTAGCTGTGGAAGGCAGCAGCAGCAGCCCAACTACAGTCCCTATGTTCCGGGCGCAGAGCAGCAGCAGGCAGAGGAGCCCCGGGCTGCAGCTTGTTTGCACTGAATGCTGGTGGTGGTGATGTCACCCTTTGAATGTTATTAATGTATCAAACACAACAATTAAGGAGCATGGTGCTGTGGAGAAATAACACTGAGTGTGTTGAAGCTCAGCTCTGTCCCTTAAAGTAAAGTTTAAACAAGCATTGGCATAGCCAATAGGTCTCGCCTTGGGGACCTTATAAGTGTTTAGCCAGAGATATTGGCTTTGCCAAGGTCTTTAAGCTATGGTGTAGGGCAGTGTGGCGGCTGTGCAGCATGTTGAAAAGTTATGGGTAGATATTCAGTTGCACCATTACATCATATATAATTGTATGAGGAATTTACTGTTGAACCTATTGGGTTACCCAGCTGTTAGCTGTCCCTTCTTCTGGACAAGTTTAAATCTTGCCCCCTGGGTGCAAATCTTTAAGGAACCATGCAAGCACAGGTCCTGACCTATGTGGATGTTAGCCATTCTATATTTATGGGTATTGTTGCGTGACATTAGAGCCCAATAAGCAACTGTCTTTGTGCATTACTCAAAGATGCCGAAGGAGGACGATAGACCATACCAAATGGTGTCAGAAAAATGGGGTGATTGCTGGAGGTTCGAGGGGGATGAGTGCCCAAACAGCAAAAAGTAAGTGCACATCAGGCAATACTACTAAAGGGAGAAGCGTTTGTAAGCACTGGGTGTTTAAAAGAATATGAGTAGCAGTGGATTAACCCGGCAGAGGTTCGTGACGGGTTTGTCAAGGACTGCGTCATAAAAGTATTTTCTTAAGAAATGTAAGGTGGCATTCCTTGGTTTGCGAGGAAATGGCTGATGTTGAGGGAAGGGTTTAAATGTAAACTGTGTATCATTGTTTCTAATAATGTATCTCTCTTGATTCAAACATGTCCAATGCATGAGTGGTCATTGTCGGACCATGATGTGCCTGGTAACAGAATGAGAGACATGTCAATAGCAAATTCATTCACATTACTAATAATACCTTGGTTTTGTTTGTTATGGTTTCATTGATTCCCCCACATTATTACACACCTGGAAGTGCCGAGTGTACTTTGTGCAGTTCACAGCATATGAAACCTCAAGCCTCCACACTCCGCAAACCCTTCGTCAATCAAGGGTAGGCGGCGTGCTATAATCTCTAAGTGGGAAGGTGGTGGGACGTAAGCACCTCTATTGAGCTTCAGCCAAACAGCGGAATTAGCGGTGTGCATCAGAGCCGGGGGCACCTTGAAAGGAGGGGCTTTGGGTAATTGTTCACCTTGGCTATGGTGCTGCTTGACAATTAGTGAAGCAGGGGAGGAGAGATGGGCATGCCTCTACACAGTCTACGGGTCCGTGTGCTAAATTAATTTAGATTCAGTTTGTAATATATTGTTGCATTAACCTTGTTTTTTTTAAATAACATTTTGGAGTACTGGCGCACGTGTCACTAGGGAAACTGTTTTATAATTGTGGACTTCCTGGGAACTTCTTAAAACTCTGGGCTCTTTCCCACACCCCCCTGTAACGATTCCTCACTAACTCCAGTCCGTCCAACCCTTTATCTTTTATAAACAAACTGTTTATCTCTCGGATCTTTCAGCCTCCGCCCTTGCCTGTAAGCCTGTTCTGTGTCTAGTACCAGCGTCGGACGAACACCTAGTGATTCTTGGCAAATGAATTAATCTACTAGTACTAATGCCTTTAAAAAAATAATGTAACTGGCGCTCATGTAAAAGCGCTTCTATACCTTTGGGTTTGCGGTACATAAAACTGCTAACAAAAGATAGGAGTGGGGTAAAACATGAAACCAATTGAGCAGGGGTTTGGCGAGGCACGGAGGAAAGAGCAAAACCGGGCGACGGAGACAGCTTACAAAGGGAGAGGAGGAAGAAGCAGAGGGGCGAGAAGAGAAACTATATTGACATAGGTTAATAAGCCGTGGGCAAAGGATTCACCTTTATAGTCGCAGTATAAATACTACAATTAGCAACTGAACGGCGACCGACAACCTTTGCAAAGGATCTGCCACTGTGCAGCACTTCAAGTGGCACGTTTTTATTTTAGCAACTTGATCCGTTTGCGCAGGAACCTTTTTTTGATGATCTGCAAATTACGATGCAGATGGCCGTTCATGCGCCACGTGTGATAAATCCTTATAATAAATATACAGTAAATCATACTTCATGAATAAATGTCCAATATTATGCATTTCAATAGTAATAACTGCCATCAGTTTATTTCATTTTACTCATAACAGCCATCCTAAACATTGAAAAAAAAATTAATCGTGAACGTTATTCAAGGGGAAAAGACTCATGCACCTGTGGGTGAGGCAAAGTACGTGACCAGATCCATGTTCGATTTTCAGAATATCCAGATTAAAAAAAATTGCATATGATTAATCTAGATTGAAATCGTTTAAGGGGGTCACAGGTTATCCTGGAGGGAAAAACTGACGGGGACCAGCCTCTTACTGCTACACCGCACACCCTGTTAAACGCCCACTTCTCGTCTCTATGCCCATCATAACAAACTCGGAGAGAAGACACGAGCAGACCTAAAGGCTCTGGTACCATGCAGACTAACCAGAACTACAGACCTCCTTCCATCTTCCCGCTCCAGAAGCAGCGTCTGAGAGTGCACGAGTATTAGTGACCTCTGATGGGGAAGAAATCTAGAAGTTCTTTCAGCAAAATCTAAAGCTTCGGCTTATCTGCTCGAGCTTTATTAGTGTTTGGTTAAGGGATTTCAGTGCAAGTCTTCGTTGCTACATCTGGGTTAGTGTGGACTTTGCCCCTCAGATTCTGATGTGCAAAGACAGCGTAAATGACTGGACACACGTAAGGGCACTTCAAAGATGGAAGATCTGCTAAACCCAATACCCTCTCACAAGGCTCAGACAGCAGGGCCAGGGTTCTAGGGAATGTGTAGACAACAGAAGAGTTGCAGGGAGAGACAAGTACAGGCAGAGACCAAGAATGGGTATAGGAAGCAAAGAATTGCAAAGTACAAGAAGGGCTTTAAAGCCCACAGAATTGGGGTTGGGCGTAATGCAGATTAATCAAGGCGCAGCGACTTTCTGTTTCTCCGCAGCGTCTTTCTGTTTCTCTCCGAGATTATTTGGCCCCAGAAAAGCTTTCGTTTTTAAGTAGCACAAAAGCCGTAATTGGCATGCTTTGTAAGGAAGTGTCAATGTTGATTACCTGGCACCTCGTTCCTCTCCTGTCCGCCACTCGGACTCTCGGCGGCTTCCCCGATGACGCGGGATCCCGGCCCGTGGGAGAGAGCGAGAGAGAGAGCGTGCTTCGCTTCTTCCTGCAGCTGACTCGCGTTGCTGGGGAAGCGCGCGCGCCTCGTGCTGAAAGCAAAAAAAAACAAGTTTGGCAGGAGAGGAGGAGGCAGCAGGGGGAGGGGAGAGAGGAGGGGGCCTGCGCCGGTTTCCCTTGCGGCTGCGAGCAGGAACCATCTGTTAATTACAAACAGATGGTTTGAAAGCTCGCTCCCGCAAGGGAATGGCCAAACATGCACGCGTTGCCATTCAAAGCAATGCAATGCATGCACGTTTTTGCCTGCAAAGCTGAATCGATTTCTAAAGGTCTTTTCCTATGCAGCGCATGCGCGCTGCGTAGGCGAGACCTAAAAGCAGCGCCTTTGATAAATAAATACATGCACACAGCCATGCTGTGTGGGGAGGGTGGGGTTTGCATTTGAGTTAAGGCACCATTAATCATCTTGGAAGCACGCAAGTCCAAAGTGGTTGAGGCGCTGTTAACAATAGGTCAGAACAACCAACATTTGAAGCAGAGGAGGGCAAAAGTGAAAGCGGCCCTCCTATTAAATAAAAACAGGTGCACGGTCATGCTGTGTGAGGAGGTGGGAGAGGTTTGCATTTGAGTAAAGGCACCATTAATCATTTTGGAAGCATACAAGCCCAAAGTGATTGTGGTGCCCTAATAAGTAAGTGTCTGACCAAACAACGTTTCAAGCAGAAGAGGGCAAAAGTGAAAGCGGCACTCTTATTTAGTAAATAAAGGTACACGACCATGCTGTGTCGGGAGGTGGAAGGGGATTGCTTTGGAGGAAAGCCATCAAGGGGAGCAGTAGAAAACAGGCTTTTTTGTTTTTCTTCAGGCTCGGGCTGTGTTAGTGTGCCTCTGTTACGGGGCCCGCGTTTGGGAAAGTGAAAATCACCCTGCGAGCCCCGCCGTGGACAATAAGAGAGACAGGGCCGCCATAATGAAAGATAAATTGCGTGTCCTGCCTGCAACAGCGGGCAGGACAAAACCATTTAAGAAAATAGTGCTCGGAGGCTGTAATTAAAACCTACTGAGTAACAACAAAGGCAACAGGGGATGTCCTCATGGGATATACACTCACAAAAAAGGCGGTATTAAGGAGGGACTACTAAGCCTATTGCCCAATAAAAAGCCACCATTTACAATGGACAGTGACAGGAGCCAATTAAAAAGATGGGTGGAAAGAAGGCGGAGCTTCATTCCCATATCCTGAATACAGCATGTCTCAAAGAGATGGCGCAAATGCTGCCTAGGCAAGACCTAAAAAAAAAAGGATAATGGAAGTTGGATACAAGGTAGGGTACAAAGATGAGGTAAAACTGCATCCCTCCAGGAATGGAAGGACACTGGTGCCTCGCTGCGAGCTGGATTGCCAAAAGAAGGGGCGCTGCGTGGCATGAGGACAAACATTGTTTTGGTCCCACAAGTCCGCTAGTCTGTCTTTAAATTTGTGAGGCTTCCTAGGTATCAGTGGCTGTAGCAGGAGCTTGCATTGCCTAAAGATTGACTGTCCCCAAAAGAATTCCTTCCTTGAATAGATGATACTTAAATAGATCCCAGGATATAAATCGGCCATCCCAAAAAACATTGTAAAAGTGTTAGGGACATAGTCCTCCCCCTTTTCCCCTCCCCTTGGTGAATCGCCAACCCCCAAAGAAATATTCTGAGGGTCTCCCAAATCAGATGGTTAAGAGGATTTTTGTTGAAGGAATTCTGGAGTTCAGAATCGGTGGACACTAGAGATGCAGGCTGGGTTGGAGAAGCAGATAATTTATGGGCCTCTCTAACTGGGAATGGAGGACAGTAACTAGTGCGGCACTGTGACCTCAGCAACCAGACCCCATCCCCAGCAGTTGCCAAGCAGCAGACTCTCTCCTCACCAATGTCTCCTCAAAATAGCCATCAAGTGTGACGTGCTCAGGGTGACTGAGAAATTCATTCCCCCAAATTATAAGGATGAACCAACCAACCAATCAATGAATACGCTTCTCCCAAGACAGTTAGATTGACTTTCACTCCAGATGACTCGGGGAACTAATGTAGCCTAACAAATGCTCTTTTTATTTGTCCAACATCTTACAAAATGGGCCTGCTTTACCCTACCTCTCATTCGAGTTAGCCTTGGTCAGGGACTAAATTAGTAAGGTGCCCACGTAGGTGCCTATAATGGCAGGTTGCTGGATTGTTCTGCTTATCAGAAGCCACCAAACCTCTCAGCCGTGCCTCATTGGTTTTTACTGTGCCTGCACCAATGTGTGAAGTTTAGTCCCTCAATCCCACCCAAGTGACAAAGGGCAAGTTGCTAAACGCCCAGCATTGCCAAAAACCAATAGTCGAATTTGTCAGCTGTCAGGCCCATGGCATGTGTGAGAGACCATGTCATGAGTGATGTGAGGTCATAAGCAGTGCATTGCGGGGCCGTGAGTTATAGTTAACTCAGCTAACTATAACTGCTGAATTTCACTGGTTTTGTTTAAGTGAAATCTGACCCTAACTATAACGCCCCTGTAACTTTTTTTTTAGTTTTTTTTTTTTTTAGTGAATTTCTATGGTTTTTTAAATTCTATTTGCCAACTATAACATCCCTGTAACCTTTGGGTTTTATGGTGAATGTCTAAGTTTTTTTAAACTAGCAGTCACGTTTGCAGAGTGGTGGAGAAAGGGGGCTGTGCCTCCGACCAGCTCTCAGGAATTCCATTGCGTAGGACTTAGAGGAGGTACCAGGAGGGCTTCTTGGCCCCAAGGTCCATCAGAGGTACAGTGGACTTCATCCCCCAACCAATAGTGCGCCAGAAGGTGTGTTTGCAGAGTGGTGGAGAAAGGGGGAACGTGGCCTCCGAGGACCTCTTAGCAATCCCAATGTGTGGGACTTACTGGAGGTAACCGGAGGGGTAGTTGGTCCCCAAGTACATCCTTGGGGGGCCAACTACCCCTCCTATTATCTCCAATAAGCCCCACACAGCAGGATTGCTGAGTTCTGATAGCAGGCCCCGCCCCCTTTCTTCACCACTCTGCAAATGCACCTTCTGGCCCGCTCTTGGTTGGGGGATGAAGTCCCCTTCGCTGCTGAGGGTTCTTAGGTGCCAACTAGCCCTCCTGTTGGCTCCAGTAAGCCCCACACAGCTAGATTGCTGAGAGGTGGTCAGAGGCCACTCCCCCTTTCTCCACCACTCTGCAAACGCGCCTCCTGGCTGCTTGGGGGTTGAAATTCACTTTAGTCCTGAGGCTCTCAGGGTGCAATGGGACCTCATCGCCCTACCAGCAGCGCGCCAAGAGGCGCGTTTGCAGAGTGGTGTAAAAAGGGGCATGGCCTCCGACCACCTCTCAGCAATCCCACTGTGTGGGGCTTACGGGAGGTAACAGGTGGCCTAGTTGGCCCCTAATGACCCTCAGGAGCGAAGGGGACTTCAACCCCCAACCAAGAGCGTGCCAGGAGGCATGTTTGCAGAGTAGTGGAGAAAGGGGGCGGGGCCTCTGGCGAGTTGCCGGCTTCCCTTCTTTTTTGTATTTTAGGAAGGGTGGCTGTGTGCCCCCCCCCTTCCCTTTCACCCTTTTTAAATTAAAAAGGGAGTGGGGCCGCGTGGCCCCCCTCTTGAGGCCGATTTAGGCCCCGGGGACTTCATACCCTAGGGCTAGGCCTATGTTTATATTTTAATTGAAAAGGGGAGGGGGGCCATCCAGCCTCTAGGCTGATTTCGGCCCTGGGGACCCTGCCAATTAAAAATTTTTTAAGGGAGGGGTCCAAGCCCAACCCCCCCATGGCCATTTTCGGCCCCGGGGACTCCATCCCCTGGGGCTTGGCCAGGTTGTTGGGGACCGCGGGGGGAGCCTCCAGGCCCCCGCGGTCCCTACCGGCTCCTCGCCTCCTCCGGGAGCCAGCATTGCTTTTGGGCAGAGGGAGCTGCAAAGATGCAGCACCCTCTGCCCAAAAGCAATTCTGCTCTGCTTCATGGAAGCGAGAGCATTTTTCATGTTCTCGCTTCCATGAAGCGAAGCAGAGTTTGCTATGGCTTGGCAAACTGCAATGTCACGCGGGTGGACACCCAGGGACAGTGCTGGAGCCGGCACTGGGGGGTGGCGGTCCCCAGGGCCATTTACGGCTCGAGGAGGGGGGCCGGGCGCCCCCCTCCCATCTTTGATATAGCCCTGGGGAGGTGGTGGTCCCCGGGGCTGTGTGGGGGGGCTGGAGCCCCCCCACGCATTATTGTAAACAGAGCCCCGGTGAGGTAGCGGTCCCAAGGGCTGCGGGGGCCCACGTGGCCCCCGCATTATTAATTCAATAGCCCCTGGGACCGGGCCCACCCGGGGGCCATTTAAAAAAAAATTGCGGATCCACTGCGAATCCTGCCAAAATTTTTAAAATAAAATGCTTTTTTTTGGCCCTGGGGGTCCCTGTGGGAACAGGCTTAGGGGGTCAGGGTGTTTCTACCCTGCCCCCTTTTTAAAAATAAAAAAAAATAAAAATTTTTTTTACCTTTTTTCTTGTGACTAGATTCAACCGAGTCACAAGATGGCTGCCAATACTTCCTGGTTTGAAGTGTTGGCTGCCAGTCAGATCTCAGGTACGAGATCGGGAGGGTTCGCGGATCCACTGCGGCCACAGTTGTATATCTGAGAAATCTTTACATTTCTCAGGAACTACTGAACTGATTTACACTATTTAACAAAGAGTGCTTTCTGAACCAAGAGCTACCTTTTTGCCAAATTTGAGGTAATTCCTTTCAGCAGTTCGGGCTGTAGCTGTGTCTAAAGTTTCCTATGGAAATTAACATGGAGAAAGTATTTTGGGACCCCCCTTTTTTCTCGGCCCCCGCTTGACTAATCACCCCGAAACTTTCAACACAGCAGCTGACCGCCCCATTAGTTTTGAAAATTTCGCAAAGATTCGTCAAACGATGCCAAAGATATAGAAACAAGAAAAAACGCTTTTCCTATAGAAACAAGGTCCTAACTATAACTACCTACTGGCGACCGTGTGTATGTATGTATATATATATATATATATATATATATATATATTTCCACTGAAAAAGACAAAGATTAAACACAATAGGGTGTTTGCTGCTGGATTGGTGTCAGGGCCTCACCTCTGGCCAGGCCCTGTGTTCAACCCCACGCTGCTTACAGGTGAAGATCATGTGCTGCATGGACTGGTCTCACGTTTGAGCACCAACTCGCCCTTACAAAATTAAAAGGAAACCATATTGTTTAGATCGCACTTAGTTTGCTTTCTGAGTTTTAAGGGAAAATATAATGTACTACTGTGTGTTTTTTTTTATTTTTTATATTTACTTTTTATTTTTGTAACTATTGCTGTACTTTGTAGGTAGTAGCGCAGTACTCCGTAATTTTTTTAAAATATATATGAAATAATAAAACTACTTTTCCCTACCTTTACAGACTTACCTAAACTGCTACATTCCTTCCTATACATTTGTAATACAGTAGTGCAGTGCTTCCCAAACTTTTTAGAACCACAACCCACTTTTTAGACTGACAATCTTCCAGCGAAACACGTAGCTTTTATGGCCACGAGGCGGGAGTTTTTGATTATTTTTTTATTTCATTTTTTTTAATTTGAACTAAGCATAGTGTGGTAGTGCACTGCCGTTTACAGACGGTTTGTTTTTCATTGAAGTGACCACTAACTTTGCACAGACATATAGTTTTCCTGATAAACTTATATTGCACACTAATGATAATGTGTTGAAATCAGGTTTCACTGAATATTTATCATTTGTGCTTCACCAACTAGAGTGTTTTGACCTATTAAAATATTTGTTTCTATCCCACTTCAGAATTTCAAACAAAGTTCATTTTTGCTTTCCTAACTGTACAGGTAATTTACAGGTATTTACATTTTGTTTTGTGTTACAAAAGATGTCATGCAACAGCCTTTTTCTAGGCAATATTGTCACATAATTCACTTGACTTTTCTTTCTCTGACTGCAAAGTTAGAGGAATTTTAAGATACCAATCCTTATGTTAAATGCAGCACTTTGTCAGTAGATATAGCCTGACGTTTGCCCTCTGTCTTTGAAGCACAGCAAACGTAACAAGAAGAATACAGAATGTAAAGCCATCTTTATTAATTGCTTGGACTTTCACCACTCAGTAAAAATCAATTCAAGACCCACCAGTGGGTCGCGACTCAGTTTGGGAAACACTGCAGTAGTATACTATATTTCCAATTAAAACACAGACTAAGGGGCCGATTACGATGTCGGTCGGAGACTTTCCACCTGACACCTTCTCGGAATCGGGACCGACCGACTCGTAGTCGGCTGTGCCGACGGATTACGATGCGACCGAACACTGTTTGGTCAGATTCCCATTGTTTCCTATGGGAACTTTTGTTCTTCCCAACAACCGGCCGTAACACAGGCTCCTATGGGGAAATGGGGTGTGTACAGAAAACCCTGCACCCTGTCCCATGCACCCCATGGTGCCTGTCACACAGTGCATGGTTTTACAGGGGGGTTCCTTTGGTACGCCCTCAGCCGCCACCAACCGGAGGCTTCAGGATGAAGGGAGCCCTGCCAGGGGCCCCCAAAGTCACTTTCCGACAGCCTTTTCGTGTCGGACAGGCCGACTCAGAAAAGCTGTTGGAAATTGACATCGTAATCCCGAGGTCTGAAACGCTGTTTATTGGGCTGTACGATACGGTTCTGACTGCCACGAATACTCCGAGAGCCATTCGGAATGACCGCACAGTTTACCTTCCGACCGCGAACATTGTAATCGGTCGGTCGGAATGTAAACCGACCGAGTCGGTCTTAAGGGTTCCGGCAAGGTCTAGCAGATTCAGCCTGTTGGTCGGAGCCTTTCCGACCGACATCGTAATCGGCCCCTTAGTGTGGTCTAAAGAACATGGCTACCTTTTAATTTTGTAAGGGCTTTCATTACCCAATCAAATGATATTTTGTCATTTCAATATATCACGGTATACCGTGAAATTACCACTGCATATCATGGTACAATATCTATATTCTAGCCAAATTTCATCCACATACGTAAAACCAATTTCCCTCTACGTCAGTTTAGTTTAAACTGTACGACACACCACTCTACCAGTGTTCCCTCTAATTATTCTTCTCTGTGTGCGACAACAGCATGTTTGTATGCACACATTTCTAGACAGTGAGCATAATTGAGAGCTTGGATGAACCACTGTGGAGTGATCATAGGCAGAGTACTATCATGCATGATGGAAGTAGAAACACTACAAGGCCACACAAATGCAAAAGAACAGTAAACAAATAGGAAATATCAATAATAAAACCATGTAAAGGATGTATCAGTGAGTTAAATGATTGCCACTGATGTAATTGTTCATCAGCAGTCCTTTAGTCTAGATAGGCCAATTTAACCGGTTATCTTCAGTTACAATGGGAACTTGACATTGAACACCAACTCATTGTATTTGTGTTGACGTTTCTATTTCAACATCAGAGATTCCCTGCACATTGGCAAATCGGGAACCTAGAGAGCAGTACAGCAGCTCCTAGAAATAATCAACAAATAAATATCCAAAATCACCTCAAACACTTATGTTTTGGGTTGGTCTGTAAAAGAGGCCAAGCAATGGTTGAATTCCAGCATCTGTAAAGATTAATGCAGGATAGGTAGGGTTGTATGATGGAACAACGCAGGGAAATACTCTGCATGTCTTTACCACGCATTTTTCTCCCCACATTTTTTTTAGAACTCCTATGCTTTCACAACGTATGCCTTTACCATGCATTGTTTAAGTATAGATTTATTTATATAAACAATGTATTTGTGGGGCGAGACCCCCACACCCCTGAACTTACCTTCAATGCGTGGCAAATGCATACGTTGTAAAAGCATATGCGTTCTAAAACCATGCGTGGTAAAAAAAATGCGTGGTAAAGGTACAACGTGGTAAAAACTTCATTGTAAAGGCTGTTTCCCGATAGGTAGGTGCTAACATGAGATCGATGCATAATAATGTGTGCATGGTGTACATTTTTAGACTTGGCCTAGAGCCAACTTTAGTTATCTCATCAGCCTCAAATAATAATAAAAACCATAAATAAGAATAGATATCAATCAAATTGTGTCACTCCCTGTGTACCCATGGGAATCCAAAGCTCTCAATTTTGGGTTCCCCTTTGATACTGCTCCTCCAACACGTACCCTCGCCAGGTGGTCAGTATAGAGGAGGCGCAAGAACCCAATGAATTTAGGGCCAAAACTGAAGCAGTCTAAGAGGGGAAAAAAGGTAGACCCAGTCGACGGAATCAAACGCTTTTTATTTAAACACACATTGCATAAAATTTTAAAATATTGAGTTTAAATTCAGCAGAGCCGAATTCACAGCGCTATAGAGCTAAACGTTCAGTTACCCGGACATCAGGCCCTGTTTATGGTGGACTTTAAAAAATGCTGAAACATCTGTATCAAAGCCTCAAAGACATGGACTCTCCGCTCTAGGGGAAAGGCACAAAACCGTACTGTATCCAGAATAACTTCGATGAATGGGAGCTTCTGCAAAGGAGTCACGCAACCATGATAGTGAACCCAGTAATGGTACCAGGTTTGCCGTTGTCTGGAGGTGGTTGCAGACTGCCTTCAACAGGCATTCATCAAGTTAGGAAAATACTGGTACTTTTGACCTCCAAAGGTGTGCTGCGACCACCACCATCACTTTCGTTAACACCTGAGGGGCACGGTGATGCAAAAAGGGAGCACTGCGAATGGAAAATGCTCCCAGCACATCGTGAACTGCAGGTAGTGCCTACGGGCCTTCAGGACAGGGATATGGAAATAAGTGCCCTTGCGATCATACGCCACTATCCAGTCTCTGGGTCTAGGGCAGACTATCTGAACCAACGTGAGCACCTTCAATTTGTACTTTCGCTGGAAGAAAGTGAGAGGACGAAGATGCAAAATAGGATTAAGGCCTCTGTCCTTTTTCGGCACAAGGAAGTGGTGGGAATACCACCCACTTCCTCCTGCTGAGCCTGGAACCCTGTCTATGGATCCTTTGGCCACAAGGGCCCTCATTTCCTGCAGCAAGATGGACAAGTGAGCTTTCTTCAGCTGCCCCGATGGTGGTAGAAGGTGTGGCGGGGTAGAAAGAAATGAGAGGGCTAAAAAGCCTACTGCATTGATGGAGGAGGCTGGTGTTGGCGAAATGGAATATCCCGACTATAGCCACGGAGAAGGCAAGATTACTGGTGGAATTGTTTTACAGGTTCAGAAAGACACAACGTATGTCTGTCGCTCTGCTCTCCTTGAACCATCCCATGGCTGAGTCCGCTATTTCACCAAAAAGGCAAGAGTTGTCGAATGGCATGTCCATTAAGGACGCTTGGGCGTCCCAGGGGAAGGCTGTAGATCACATCCAGATAAAGCATGTAAGAGCTATAATATCACCCATCGTTTGACCTTCAGGACAGGGATATGGAAATAAGTGCCCTTGCGATCATACGCCACTATCCAGTCTCTGGGTCTAGGGCAGACTATCTGAACCAACGTGAGCACCTTCAATTTGTACTTTCGCTGGAAGAAAGTGAGAGGACGAAGATGCAAAATAGGATTAAGGCCTCTGTCCTTTTTCGGCACAAGGAAGTGGTGGGAATACCACCCACTTCCTCCTGCTGAGCCTGGAACCCTGTCTATGGATCCTTTGGCCACAAGGGACCTCATTTCCTGCAGCAAGATGGACAAGTGAGCTTTCTTCAGCTGCCCGATGGTGGTAGAAGGTGTGGCGGGGTAGAAAGAAATGAGAGGGCTAAAAAGCCTACTGCATTGATGGAGGAGGCTGGTGTTGGCGAAATGGAATATCCCGACTATAGCCACGGAGAAGGCAAGATTACTGGTGGAATTGTTTTACAGGTTCAGAAAGACACAACGTATGTCTGTCGCTCTGCTCTCCTTGAACCATCCCATGGCTGAGTCCGCTATTTCACCAAAAAGGCAAGAGTTGTCGAATGGCATGTCCATTAAGGACGCTTGGGCGTCCCAGGGGAAGGCTGTAGATCACATCCAGATAAAGCATGTAAGAGCTATAATATCACCCATCGTTTGACCTAAACCGTTGGTTGTGTCCAAGCCAGAGCGCATGCCAAATTATGCAGCATTGCAACAGTCTTGAATAGCCTATGTAAGGGACACCCAAATGTTGTCTGGAGCAGCTGGTAAAACTTGTGCCACTGTATCATAAAGGGTATGAGAGTAGCAGCCTAGAAGGCAGCTGGCATTCATAGACCTCAGGTTAAGGCTTGTGGAGGAGAAAATCGGTTTTCCAAATGTCTGCTCTTTTATATTCATGATTGGGCGGAATGGAATTAAAAGCGTTGGAGTTTACTTTGCTTGTGGACGCCTGTACCAGCACTCTCTCTGCCATTAGATGTTGAGTAAGAAAGACTGAGTCATCTGGTTAGGGACTATGGTGACTAGCAACCTGCCTATTAACATTAGACCTGAGCATGATTTTTACCATATCCTCAAAAGGGTATCCGTAAGGATTTCATTAAATGGTAACCAGGGCTCTGCAGGAGCCTGACCTGCTTGAAGTACTGGAGTTAGTACGTTAGTCTTCACCTCCATAGTAAGGAGCTGTTTAAGTCTAGAACTTCTGCTGCCCTTAGTATAACAACTGCAAAGGAGGCGCTTTCCTCATTGACCGGCCCAGGGGGAGACACAAGGCCAATATCTGGAGAAGTTTCCGAACTACTGCCATCTTGAAGTTCCTCATGCCAGTTTTCTTCATCATACTGGGGAACATAGTTGTCCCCTTCATCCTAATTGTCATTGCCCGGGTCTGTGTCGAAAAGATTGGTTAAAGTAGGGCCTGACCATGTGATATGGGCAAAGTATTGGAATTTTAGGGATTGCCTATTGGCTGCATGCCAGGGGCTGAGCATGATCTCGGTCTAAGTCGTTGTGGACTCTGATTGAAGTCAGATAGCACAATGGACTGTACATCCTCTTTCGGCATCAATGTGAAGGGAACTGCTGCGCGGAATGGTGCAGGTTCGAAGTCTTCATCAGAGTCCATGCTAAACCCAATACGGGTTCAAGGAACACAGAGTGCTCCGAGCGTGGACCCGCTGGTTGAAGTCTGACTTGGAGGTTCTTGCGGATCCGTTTGACCTGAAGGCATGCCAGAGAGTGCTTGTAAAGTGTAGTAAATTCGCAGGATGGTCTCTATGAAGGCCTCTGGTTGCTGTGACGTCGCCAACTGACCCGGAAATTCTGGAAGTAGCAAAATCAGTGACGTTTGGCCTCACAGTTCGTATGACCTCTGGTTGCAGTCGTTGCTAGCCCTGGAGTCCTCCTCTGACTCCATACACCATAACAGTACTTTGTGAGAGACTGTCACAAACATCTATTTGCAACAGTCTCGACACTGTTAAGACAATGTCGCCTTAGGGGGTGACGTATTTCCTTTCACACTGATAAATCGTGATAAAATTTGATGCCTGAAAGACCAAGGAGCAGCTTAGGATACACATCTGGATGCGCACTTCTATCTGGCTCAGTTTTTCCTTTCCAGAGTGGAATGATGTCCATGCGGAGCCACATGCCACCACCTACCGGCATGCAGGAGTACAGATTTAAAGTTTCCGGATCCAGTCTGGAGAATATTCACAAGGTGAGGAATCTGTTATAAGTATTCATCTGGAAAAAACAATTATTCTTCAACCCTTCCTCTTTTCTTATGTTGCATACCACGAGTACAGTAGTTTTTCCTGTGTGTTCAAATCCACTATTGTCTTTTGCTTCTTGGAGGTTAAGTAATACAGGCAGTGATAAAGGTCGTCTTATAGAGAGCAATTAGAGCACAAGTATGAGAGGTTTTCGTGACGTCTGTTGACCAGTTTATGAAGCTGTGTGTGGAGGTGTATGTGTAAGTTATAAGTTCAACACTGGTACCCATTTCTTTTTTTAAATACATTTTAAATGGCTTCTCTCTTGACGTTAGGATGCTGGCTTTAAACATTTTCTTCAAGCAGGAGAGAGATGCTGGTTGTGCCGAAGTGGTCGGAGAGAAAGAGGTGTAGGTTCTGTTTGAATGGAAGGTAGGTTGAGAAGGTAGGTTGAGAAGGTTGGTGTGTGTTTGAATAGGAGAAGAAAGGTGCTTATTGCGCTCAAATAGAACGTGAAAAGAGAGCTAGCGGAACGTATTTGTAATGGAGATGTGAGCATCTTAAAAAAAAAAAAAATCCTCTAAACTTCAGGATGTTTTTTTAATATTTAGTAAGCTTTGTAGAGTGAATGTCAAGGCGTGACTTCTATCTTCTATAATTCGTGGATGTAGAAGATACATGGCATATTGTGCATTGAGCTGCCTTTTTCATGGTGACCATTCAATCAATGAATCAATCAATTAGGGTCTCAAGGCGCTGTGCGGGGGGGGGGGGAGGGGGAGTACACAGATCCGTTCAGCCGAAGAGCCAGGTCTTGAGAGTCTTCAAGGTGTTCAGGGAGGGGGCGCGTCTGATCTCTGTCGGTAGCTTGTTCCAGGGTTTGGCTGCAATGTGAGAGAAAGATTTTCCACCTGCTCTGGGTCTGTGGATGCGCAGGGTTTCAGCTAGTGCGAGGTTGGCAGATCGGAGGTCTCTTTTGGGTACGTGGAGGTTTATTCTGTCGTTGAGGTATTTGGGTCCGTTGTTGTGTAGGCATTTGTAGGCGTGAATGAGGATTTTGAAGGTGACTCTCTTCTACAAGGGGAGCCTTTTGCTGCCCTCAGATTTATTCTCTTGGTTATGGCTGCATTCATCTTCACCTACCTTGGTGTCCCTATGTGACTGTGTGTCCATTGAGGGTGTATCTTTGTGGTTCCATTCTTCAATGCCATAAATTGTAGCAGAGGGCCAATTTAAGTTAACTTGCTGCTCATATCTTTGGAGCTGCACAGCTGTCTGGTCATAACCTTCACACTTACGGCATTGCATTAAAACAACAGAAAGTGATGGGTTGAATGCTACAAAAGCATCTACCACTAGCAGTTGGTCGGGCTGCCTTCCGGTTATTTGCAGCTTTTAGTATAGTGTGCGTTCCCATGGGACTATTTATTGTATTTGACTACTGTATAGACTGTGGACCAGGCCACTAAAGGCCTTCTGATTGATATAGAATAAGGCAGGTGGGTGCCTGGAATAGACGCACCATATCGTCACAAAATTCAGTGAGCAGTTGACTGGACTCGTTCTGCAAAAGTAAAAGCGCAGAAGAACATATCTGTCATCAGTTATGTTTGTATAGTTAACAGCTCTTAAATGAGTTTGGTGTGCTGCAGTATGCTGTTTCAGGTGCATTGAACTCCAGAAGGAGCGTACACAGGTTAAGTGAGCAGAACATGGCAAATGGATATACGCAATCGTGTGTCGGGTTAGGATAACCAGATGAAATGGCAGATGGCGGGGGGACTGACAGTAAATTGTCTTTCATACTGTGTGGTGAGCAATCCTACTGCTGTTAGCTGCATCCATCTGTGCACTGAAAGATGAAGATTAAGTATTTTCTGGACCGGAGTACACCCCCCGCCCCATTTGGCTCCTGAGTGGAGATTGCCACAGGTTGTTTTTTAACTTTGCGCAGTGCATTCTTATCTATGGCTGGGAGCTCTTGAAGCGGTATTCCCTCAGTACTTTGTGAGTAACCCTTCTAAAATAGCACTCTCACTTAGTTTTTAAAGTAATTACTTTGAAAATAAAAAGCTTTCTAACGCATTTGTTCAGAAAATATATTGAAGCAAGCAAGACTGAAAATATAATTGCTATGTGGGTATATGTTATGAGGGTTAAGAGCATTGGGTTTAGGGGTTAACCGGCATGGCATCTAAGTGACGTAGCAATTAAGAGGTGTGTATATAAGGTATAATGTTTGGGGTGTAGAGTTTGGGGATAAGGGTATACAGAAACACACTCACCTAAGGGGAAAGAGGAATCAATCAATCAATCACGGCATTTATAGAGCGCGCTACTCACCCGGGAGGGTCTCAAGGCGCTGGGGGAGGGGGTAAGTTACTGCTCGAACAGCCAGGTCTTGAGCTGCTTCCTGAAGGAGAGATGGTCCTGGGTTCGCCGAAGGTGAGTGGGGAGGGAGTTCCAGGTCTTGGCTGCCAGGTAGGAGAAGGATCTTCCTCCGGCGGTGGTTCTGCGGATGCGTGGTACGGTGGCGAGGGCGTGGCTGGTTGATCGTAGCTGGCGTGTGGGCGTGTAGAAGGTCATGCGGTCGTTGAGGTACTTTGGGCCCAGGTCGTGGAGGGCCTTGTGTGCGTGGGTGAGGAGTCTGAACGTTATTCTCTTGCTGACGGGGAGCCAGTGCAGGTCTTTCAGGTGTCCGGTGATGTGGCTGTGTCGGGGGGATGTCCAGGATGAGTCGTGCGGAGGCGTTCTGGATGCGCTGGAGTCTTTTTTGAAGTTTGGCAGTGGTTCCGGCGTAGAGGGTGTTCCCATAGTCCAGTCGGCTGGTGACGAGTGCCTGGGTGACGGTCTTCCTGGTTTCAGTGGGGATCCATCTGAAGATCTTGCGGAGCATGCGCAGGGTGTTGAAGCATGAAGATGAGACGGCGTTGACTTGTCTGGTCATCGACAGGGAGGAGTCCAGGATGAAGCCCAGGTTGCGTGCGTGGTCCGTTGGCTTGGGCGCGGTGCCCAGGGCCGGGGGCCACCAGGAGTCGTCCCAGGCGGAGGGTGATGAGCCCAGGATGAGGACTTCCGTCTTGTCTGAGTTCAGTTTAAGGCGGCTGTTCCTCATCCAGTCGGCGACGTCTCTCATCCCGTCGTGTAGGTTGGCTCTGGCGGTGGTGGGGTCGTTGGTGAGGGAGAGGATCAGCTGGGTGTCGTCGGCGTAGGAGATGATGTTGAGGTTGTGTCGGCGTGCGATGGCTGCGAGGGGGCTCATGTAGACGTTGAAGAGGGTTGGGCTGAGTGAGGATCCCTGTGGAACGCCGCAGATGACTTCGGTGGCTTCGGATCTGAACGGGGGAGGCGGACTCTCTGGGTTCTTCCGGCGAGGAACGAGATGATCCATTCCAGTGCTTTCTCTCGGATTCCGATGTTGCTGAGGCGCTTCACTAGGGTGCGGTGGCAGACGGTGTCGAACGCCGCGGAGAGGTCCAAGAGGATGAGGGCAGCTGTTTCCCCGTTGTCGGTTAGGGTTCTGATGTCGTCGGTGGCTGCGATAAGGGCGGTCTCGGTGCTGTGGTTGGCCCGAAACCCGGACTGCGAGGGGTCGAGGGATCCATTCGTCTCGAGGAAGGCGGCAAGCTGTCTGTTGACGGTCTTCTCGATGACTTTGGCCGGAAACGGAAGGAGCGAGATGGGACGGTAGTTCTTAAGGTCGGTGGGGTCCGCCGTTGGTTTCTTCAGGAGGGCGGTAAGCTCGGGCGTGCTTCCAGCTCTCCGGGAAGGTGGCGGTGTGGAAGGAGGAGTTGATGATGTCCCGGAGATGGGGTGCGATGGTGGCGTCGGCTTTGTTGAAGACGTGGTGTGGGCAGGGGTCGGTTGGTGATCCGGAGTGGATGGAGTTCATCGTGCGGGTGGTGTCTTCGGTGCTGATCGGGGTCCAGTTGCAGAGGGTGGTGGTGGCGGGCGTTGGTTCGGCGGTAGGGTGCGTTGTTCGTGCGTCGAAGCTGTTATGTATGTCGGTGATCTTGCGGTGGAAGAACGCGGAGAGTGAGTTGCAGAGGTCTTGCGAGGGGGTGATGTCGTTGTTTCCGGCGCTGGGGTTGGAGAACTCTTTGACGATGCTGAAAAGTTCCTTGCTGTCATGGGCGTTGTTGTCCAGTCGTTCTTTGATTGCCGACTTCTTGGTGGCACGGATCAGCTGGTGGTGTTTGCGGGTGGCGTGCTTGAGGGCGGTCCTGTTGTCTGTGGTCTGGTCGAGTCGCCAGGTTTTCTCGAGAGTGCGGCAGTTCTTCTTGGATTCCTTGAGTTCGTTGGTGAACCAAGGGGTTTTCTTGCTTCCGGGTCTGCTGGGAGGGTTTTTAGTGGTGCGAGGTCGTCGGCGCAGGCGGTCAGCCACTTGGCGAGGTTGCTGGCTGCTTCTGTTTGGGTCCGTTGTGTTGGTGGGTGTGTTCTGGCTGAGGGAGGCGGTGAGCTGCTCGGCGGTGATCTTGCTCCAGCTCCGGCGGGGAGCCTGTTGCGGGTGGTGGGTGGGTCGTAGTCTTTCTGAAGCTGAAGTGGACGCAGCTGTGGTCGGTCCAGTGGAGTCCGGTGGCGTGGCTGAAGGAGATGTGCTTGCTGGACGAGAAGACGGGGTCAAGCGTGTGGGTGGGCGTGTTCACCAGTTGCTTGAGTCCGAGGTTGGCGAGGTTGTCCAGCAGGGCGGTGGTGTTTGTCGTTGTTGTTCTCCAGGTGGAAGTTGAGGTCCCCTAGGAGGATGTAGTCGGCGGAGGGCATGGCGTGCGGGCTGATGAAGTCTGCGATGTCTTCGCTAAATAGTGTGCGTGGTCCCGGGGGTCTGTAGATGAGGGTGCCTCCCACTTCAACCTCCACTATAAGTAACCAACCACTCAAAAAAGAAGTAGGAGTAAACAAACTTATGCTATAAAATCAAGTGGCAAAAGTTGTTTGTTTGAAAAACTGCACTCACCCACAAAGTTGTGGCATGCTTCATCATAGGCCTTGCTAAACAACACCGCTGTGCAGACCAACGCCTGGTTTGGAGCAAAAGGGAGGGGGAAGACAATACAAACATGAAGAAAAGTAGGGCTCAATAAAGAAAATTATAAGTGCAGATTATAGAGTGTAAAACTGGCTCAGGAATATCCACTTTCGTACTTTATTCCCAAGATTTCCTGGCCAGGATTAAAATAGAATGAAGGATGGTGGTGATAGGGCTGATTAGTAACCTTTCACCCCTCCTCTCTGCATGTATGTCAACATGTTTCTGCAGGTTATCGTGTCTTTTACGGAATTCGTCAGGACCAAAAGATCTCCTCTGTTACCCTTCTTTCCTACCTTACTTCAGTAGTTCGAGGTTAGACCCTGTTTGGTCTATAGTTGTGTAATCACACTGCAGAAGTACCTGTAGGTGGAATTATAATCATATAAATAAAAAGTACATGTAAATAATGTAATATGCAAACAAGCAAGTGCCACTTATTTGCAAGCGTAAAATAAACCAATGGGGCCTACTTTGCATGCTCCCCTGATTCACCTAGGTTTAGGTCCATGCATTCACCTTTACATTCTAGTTATCCTTCTCAATTTCCATACTTAGCAATTATATGTCATCACGAGGAGAGAACCACACCAAGTATCACCCATAGTAGGGATACCTTCACACTCAGCCAACTGAAATGTCTTACCGAGTTTCATAGTTGTTGAAGCTCAAAAAGGCGTGGGAGCGATGGCGGCTCCCTGTAGTCAAACATTGGTTATAATGGGAGGTAATGCATATAGTTAAAAAAAAAAATTCTGCTTGTCCCATGTATTTCTTGTAAACCAAGGTCTCGGTATCAACCCAGTCTACTCCTGGCCCATGAAAAATGTTTGCGGGTCATTCCGAATTTGGCCATTACTCATTTTATGCCTTCCATGCCTTTCTTTGAGTAATATTGCCAAGTGACCCTTTTCTCAGGTTTTTATTTCTATAGCTATCCTCCAGTCAACCCCCCGCATTTACCCTGCCTACTTTGTCAAGGTGAGGCCGCTGCCCAAAATCAGTCTCTCCGTACGCCGCGTAGGTTCCGGGCCTCTGCCTCGGTCTCCCTACTTAGCGCGTCCTCTTCCCGTCACGCGACCCTGGATCGTCGACACGTGATCAGGTTCCATTTCTGTTCCCATGGGAAACAAAGAAGTTTCCCCGTCCTCCACCTCCCTCCATTTTGAGAGTACACTGCTGACAACGGAGCGCTGGTAATTGTAATCGGTCTGGTGATATTATATTCAGATAGAAAGACGGACTAAATCAAGTTCGTTCTCATTCTGAATAATCTGTAATTTAGAATTTTGTCCTTATCAGACATTCGTTTCATTTAAATGTTGTGGTTTGTTTCACATGAGACACCTATTGCCAACAGAATATTATTATTTCGCATTGAGAAATCTATCTAAACAGTGTATTTCTGGGTGTATGTGTTGTGTACCATTTTGCACGGTATCCTGTCTTCACAAAGTCTTTGCATAGGGTCTATTACGAACACTATATCTAGCTCCAATATCTTTGTGCAAATATATTGTGTTTTTCACTACCCAAGCTGTGTATTCTGGGTGTCGTGTTTTGTCAATCATTACATGGAAATCATATATGGTAGTTGTGAGCGACGTATGGATAGATACAAACGTGTTCACAACCTACTCAACGCATTCCACGGGATTTCATCATTAAGACCATTTTCGTGGCTCCGGATTCTGTATATCCATTTCTGTTCCCTTAACAGGATTTTCTTTGTCTCGTACTGTAGTAGGGATGTTAGGTTTATCAAGTACTGTCCAAAGAATATCAACCACTGAGTGTTTCTTCTCCAGATAATGTGTTGTTAATTTTGTCATTGCTTTTTGACACCTGATGTTACTCCTGTGTTCCATTAGCCGTATCTTGACTTTACGTGTTGTCATGCCTATATATAGTAGCCCACACGGACATTTTATAAGGTAGATCGCGCTCTCCGAATTACAGTTAGTGTGTTACTTCTGCTCCCAAGGGTAATTTAAACCTACATCGATGCTTTTGGTATCTTCCGTGAGGTTACAGACGTCACATGCACCACACCTGGTATGGCCAGCTACTGGTGGTAGATCCCAGAGTCTCTGCTGTCTGCCCTGTCCTTCATTGCGTGGCCTAGTATGCACTAGTAAATCCCTCATATTGGCACTCCTCTTGAAGGAAAAAAGAGGTTTCTCCAGGTTAAGTCCATTAGAGTTCAGAATGCGCCAGTTCCTTAGTACAATACGTTTTATGTTTGTAGCAGTGCTAAAAGTTGTGACACAAATTGTATTAATTACTCGTGGTTTTTCTGTACTTTCCAAAAGGGCATCTCTGTTACAGTTGGATGCTCTTTTCTGTGCTGTCCTTGTGGCCTTAACCGGGCAGTTTCTGTTCTGACGTTTTTCCGCCAGTTCCGTTGATTCTTTTTTGAAATCCCTTGTATCTGAACAGTTCCTCCGAAGGTGGAGAAACTGACAGGTTTTCCCTTAGTGATTTGGGGTGAAAGCTGTTGAACAATAAAAGGCCATTCCTGTCTGTAGGTTTGTGGTAAACCTGAGTTGCAAGTTTGCCTTCTCTAGGTACGATCACCAAGTCTAACAAGCATTGGCAAAGCCAATATGTCTCGCCTTTGGGATCTTATAATTTTTTTAGCAATGTAACAGTTGTTGTTTTTGCACTAAGGATTTTGTTTTGGATAATTAAATTTTTTTTTGCTTTTATTGTATATGGAAATACGTTTTCTAGCAGTTTGGCTTATCCCTGAGTTAATGTGTAAAGCATTTGCGCAATACGTACATAGCAACACCATACCAGGCACACCATAAAAGGAACTCGATACAAGGTTATATGAAGAATAGCCTTTGTATTTTTATAAAACATATTACAATAGTAATTGTACACTATACACTGTGCCAACTGGCACTAGCTAATATTTTTAGGGTGCGGGACTTAGTTACTTATGTATATATAGAGTTATTGCGAGTTATTGAGTTTGTAGGAGAGTGAGTGAGTGAGATAGAGAATGAGATAGTTAGTGAGAGACTTAGTGATAGAGTGTGAGATTTATGTAGTTAGTATGTGAGTGATTTCGAGAGAGTTATTTAGTTTGTGAGTTTGATAGATGAAGATAGAATTTGTGATGTATTTATTGAGTGAGCAAGTTAGTGAGAGAGTTAGTGAGCTAGTGAGAGGCAGAAAAAGTTATGGCAAAGCATTGCGTCGAAAACAAATCGGCAATAAACATATATTTGTTTTGTAATGATTAACAGATGCAAGCTTTTATACATTTTTTTTTTTTTTTTGTTTTATTTACAGTATTTTACAATTAACGTCCTGCCGGAGGGACAAATAATATTTTGCACTTGAAGCTATGTGTGCAGTGTAGACTAACTTATGATACACGTGTTAACAGTCAAGATTTGAAGTAAGAGAGGTGTGTGTGTATCGTAAGGGACTGATTTAAAGCGCACCAAACACCAGTAGCAGACGACCAGTGTGGTCCGTGCTTCACCTTCACCTTTTGCGTATGTAGGTACATTTGCCAAATGCCATAGCTAGGGCCCAATATAAAGTTGGTCCGTGTCCGAACTGTCCTGTTGTAATTGTTAGCTAACAAAGTCAGGATGCAAGAACAGTGTTACTAATGTATTTTTTGCTAATGCCCTATTGTCACCAGCAGTGTGCATTTAGTGTACGGTTTTTTGTTTTCTGTGCAAAAAGGCTTATAAATGCACCTCAAATTGCAAAGAAAATAACCCATACGGAAAAAATAGACACACTGAAAGTAAGGGAGTGTCGGCAAATACACTAATTATAAAGTTTTTGGCCTTAAAACACTTTTTTCAAAAGTACCCCAAAAAGTTGCCTGTAATTGTATGTTTAACTTTGCTGCGTAGTAAAAAAGTCACCGCGTGCAAGTACACCTCTCCTGACAAAGTACATCATATACACTTCTATAATGCTCTCCTTTAACTACATACTATATCTCAAGCTGAACTAAAACTTAATGTAAAGAATGTTAAAAAAAATGGCAAGCAGAGCAGTTAAGGAGAATGTAGCATTTTGTCAAGCTGTGAAGTGGAATCCTTTAGCAATGCATCGACACCTTGTTTGAAAAAGACTCCCAAGTGTAGCCGCCATCCAGTCTGGACTGGTGTGAAATGTCCGAACAGTTACTACCTGTAGTTAAATGGGAGTCTGCCGAAGCTGAATAAAGACAATGGTTTCCTCCTCGTAAAGATCAGTATCGGCGTTAGGAGAGGCAAATGTGGCGTCACTGCAGTTGCACATATGGGAGAAGTTTTAAAAGCAATATAGGATGTTTGTAGCAGTCAAAAGCAGAGACCGAAAGATGTTCAATAATGAAGTCAAAACAAAAACAGTTATTTGTACAACAAAAAGAGAAGCAGGGTTGTCTGGCGTTTAGTAAATGCTTAATCTAATAATAACCGGGACAGAGGGAAATGCGAAAATGAGCTTCAATTAGATAAAGTATATTACTTGTAGACGAGGCTGGCTTTGGGGAAATAGCACGTGAGTTCAAAATGCCCGCGCTATATTTATTTTTTAATAACAAGCCGGAAATGTTTGTTTAAGAACGAAAAAGTTTCTAAATCGTGTACGAGGCTGGCTTTGGTGAGAGAGCACGTAAGTTGAAAATGCAAAAGGGCCACGCTCTATTTCACAATTATGACTAAAAAGTGTATCAATTATGGACGACGCTGGCTTGAAAAAGTGTATAAATCGTGTACGAGCCTGGCTTTGAGAGAGCACGTAATTTGAAAATGCAAAAGGGCCGCGCTCTATTTATTCCACAATTATGCACCGGAGATGTTTGTTTAATGCCTAAAAAGTGTATCAATTGTGGACAAGGCTGGCTTTGAGAGAGAGAGCACGTGAGTTCAAAATGCTAAAGGGCCGCGCTCTATTTAATAATAACGCTCCCGAAATGTTTGTTTAATAACGCAAAAGTGTACAAATTGTGTACAAGACTGGCTTTGGTGAGAGAGCACGTCAGTTGAAAATGCCAAAAGGCCGCGCTCACACGCCACACGTGTGCTTGTAAAAGTAAAACAAAATCACACTGCTGGCACTGCAATGATGTGTTTGCTGGGGCCGCGCTCTATTTATTTAACAATTATGCGCAGTAGATGTTTGTTTAATGACTAAAAAGTGTATCAATTGTGGACGACGCTGGCTTTGAGAGAGAGCACGTGAGTTCAAAATGCTAAAGGGCCGCTAATAATAACGCGACACAGGTGTGTGTTTAATAATGAAAAAGTGTATAAATCGCAAAACAAGGAGGCACGTCTGGCGAGTGGTGTGCGTGCGGAGGCACGTCTGGCGAGTGGTGTGCGATGTGCGCGCGCTGTAAGGGTGCCCGCGAGCGATACGCTTAATGAGCCATGACAAAAGAGGAACTGTGCGCGTAACCGCAAGCTTTAGGCCGCAAGCAAAAGCGTGTGGTCAGCTTTTTGAAGCCCCCTTACTAAAAGTCTCGCCAGAGCAGCGCATGCGCTGCCTGAGGCGAGACTTGAAAATGGAAGTTTTTCCCGCGTGACAGTGGATGTAAAGCGTAGTAGAGGATTGCGGCTGTTCAACCAGTGTATGAAATCATTGATTGATAATTCGTCTCCGCTCCAGATTAGCAGCACATCATCATTAAAACGGCGCCACAATTTAATGTTGTTCATCCTGGGACTTTCCTGATTGAAGATGATGTATTCTTGTTCAAATGATGCCACATATAGCCCTGCCAAGCTTGGGGCAAAGGCGCTGCCCATGGTAGTACCATGTGTTTGCAAGTAGATAGTTCCCTGGAATAAAAAAAAAAAATGTTAGTGCAGTTTCGGCCAGATGCAGTATGAATGCTTTGGGGTACAGTATGCCCAATCCTGTGCATACAGTAGTTCTTCTGTCACTCTTAATGTTTCCCTTTGGGGGATGTTTGTGTAGAGTGATTCGATGTGCAGCCCTATTAGGAATTCCTTTGTGGGATCAAAATCCATGTCTTTGACAAGATTCAGTATGTCTCTATTGTCCTTCACATGTGCCTCCATTTTCTGTACCAGTGGTATGAAGAACAAATCGCAGAATTTCGATAGAGGTTCCAGAATAGACCCGATCCCAGACACTATAGGTCTGCACTGTGAGGGTCGGGTTGTTTTGTGTACTTTAGGAAGTGTATAAAAATAGGGGGTGATTGGGTTTTGGTTACAAAGGAAGTGGCCTTCTTGTTCTGAGATCCAATCATTGTTAACTGCTTCCTCCACTAAGTAAGCTATTTCTGTTTTTATTTCTGGGGTAGGGTCCCGAAGTAGGCTGCTATAATTCCTACTGTCCGATAGAAGTCTGTTGCATTCTGTCTCATAGGCTGTTTTGGTCTGAATGACTATGGACCCTCCCTTATCCGTTTGTTTTATGATTAAATTAGTGTTTTGTCTCAACTGTTGCAGTGCCTCCTTCTCCTCTCTGGTCAGGTTTCTAGAAGGATAAGATTCTTTCTTTGCTAGCTCCTCAACTTCATGTATTACTGCCTGTTCAAAGGTAGCCACCTCTTGGGGTAGTGTTGAGATCATAGGCATAAAATTAGATTTAGGGCGAAAAGTGGGGTCTCCCCTCCTCGTCCTTGAATCCTCATTCCCTTCAAAGAATATCTTAAGTCTGATATTCTTAAAAAATTCTGCTAATTCCTGACGAAGTTGAAAGCTGTCTAAAGTGTTTGTTGGGACAAAACCCAGTCCCTTGTTCAATAATCTCTCTTGGGGTTCTGTTAAGGTCACATCTGTTAAATTCATGACTAATGTCATTCCTTGCTTGTCCCAGAGATGTGGTCCTGTGATATCCTCCTCGTTGACGTTGGATCAGCTCCTCCCACTGTACTCTCTGCGATCCTCTTTGTTTTCCCCCTTCCTCTTCCTAAAAAAGGGTTGGGTATTTGTGGGTATTGGGGATTTTGAAGTTCCTGTATTTGTTGGAAGGGTTGGAACATTGTGGGCCAACCATATCCCTGACCTGGGTATCCTGGGAACATGGGAGTATACATCGGGCAGGGTCCATGGTACTAACCCCTTCCTCTCCCCCTTCTCGTTTGTTGTCATAATCACTGCCGTCACTACTGGAGCTCATGGTGTCTACATCTATTTGCCCTCCCTGGGGTCCTTTCTTCATTTCATCTAGTTTTCTCTGGTGTACTTATCTGTGGTGTATGGATATACTTTCTTCTTTGAGAATTTTTTAAGGTCCTTTCGCAGTTTGTTTATCTTGAACTGCATCAGGTAATCCTTATATTCTCCTAACTCACTGTTGGGCTCCTCCAATTTTCTCTTGTATGTTGCTAGGATGACACTGGCTTTTAGTCCCTGTTCATTAGCCTGGATTTGTATGAGCAGGGTGTCGGCTATCCTTTTCGCTGTATTGATAATCAGGATTAGCCAGTCCCGCGTACATTTTCAGGCTATGAGTGCCTAATCCATCCTAAATGTCACATCTTCTAGAAAGATCAATGATTCATTGTTCACTAATAGGCCTCGAGGGGCCGCGTTGGCTCTCAAATATTCTTAGGATTGCGCCATGCAAAATGGTTTTCACATGGGTTTTTTTGAGTTCCATTAGTGTGTCCCACCCCTCTCCTTGGGTGAGGACTTGGGTAATTGTGGTTTCTCCAAGTAATGAGGGCCTAGAGAGAATCTCACTGCATCCTCCCCCTATGCTAGGTCTTGTTCCTCCGTCATGGTTATTTAAGGAAATTCAGTTAGAAATTCTAACTGAATACCAAACTATTTTCTATTTTATGTACCCCCTACGGCTCGATGGCCGTGCAAACACTGAAACACGCTCATGTAAGGGGGAACAGGAAGAACTCCTACTTCAACCTCCACTATAAGTAACCAACAACACAAAAAAGAAGTAGGAGTAAACAAACTTACACTATAAAATCAAGTGGCAAAAGTTGTTTGTTTGAAAAACTGCCCTCACCCACAAAGTTGTGGCATGCCTCATCATAGGGCTTGCTAAACTTGAGTTCGAGGTTAGACCCTGTTTGGTCTATGGTTGTGTAATCACACTGCAGAAGTACCTGTAGGTGGAAATATAATCATATAAACAAAAAGTATGTGTAAATAATGTCATATACAAACACGCAAGTGCCACTTATTTGCTCATTTGCTAGCGTAAAATAAACCAATGGGGTCTAGTTTGCATGCTCCCCTGATTCACCTTGGTTCAGGTCCATGCATTCACCTGTACATTCTAGTTATCCTTCTCAATTTCCTTTCTTTTTTTTTAATCTTTTTTTTTTATTGAAAACAAGGCATGACATATCAAAAACCAAGTTACACGTAGATTGGCAATATTGTTACACTGCAAGAGATACATTGAAACATAATTATCTCGAAACAAAAGTGACATTCCCCAATTGAACGTAATTAGGTCCCATTGATAATATCTTCTCTCGATCTTGGAGGTTCACATATCTCTCCCCTGTGGACATTCCATTGCCCCCACACTTGCGTCCATTTATTTATTTCCCCTGGCTTCGTATATAGACTTTTCCGTGACCATACACCAGTCCATATCTTTACCCCATTCTTCTATACTCGGTGGGCTCTGAGCCCTCCACAATCTCGCAATGTTTCGTTTTGCCACCATCAGCCCCAAGGTAACCCATATTCGCTCAGGTCGGTAGGGCCCCATACATTCAGGAGGGCCAATTTAATATTGCAATCGATCTGCTGCCCCAACGCTTCCTCCATCAGGTTCACCACCGCCTCCCAATATCTCTGGATAGCTGTGCACTCCCAAAGTGTGTGGACAAAGGTTCCCTCCTGCCCACACTGTCTTACACAGCCACCATCTGAACTATATCCCATGCGAACCAGCAGAGGCCCAAACAGGTAGGATCTATGGAGAAGCTTTAGCTGCACCAGGCGAAGCCTGGAGGAGATGGCCACCTCCCGAGGGGAGGCCACCGCCGCCAGCCATTCTTCATCGTCAAATCCCGCTACATCGTAGTCCCATTTTACCCTCAAGCGAGTCAGGGGATCTGTCATGTTGTTGATCAGCTTTTTGTAAATAAGTGATGTGGCCTTCTCCGGTAGGTCGCCATCTAAAACTATCTTCGAGTGGGGAGGACTCTGGGAGTGCACTACCTTTAGGAAGAACTGCAAGTAAGGCATGCCTAATTTGGAGATACCTGAAATGTTCAGATTGCGCTAGTTCGTGTTCCTGCTGCAGCCGAGAAAAAGGGACCACCTCACCTGATTTCCACAAATCACCCACCCTGGCTATACCTATGCGGCCCCAGCGATCGAAGCCCTTCGAGCGAATCAGCCTGCCCAATTGCTCACTGTGCCAGAGTGGTGTGGCCTGTGTGAGCCTCCCATCCCAAGCTTTTGGTAGCCACTTTCCACACATGCACCGCATGCCCAGTCGGGCCAGTCAGAGCAGGCTTCAACGACCGCACATAAAGAGCCCCTTCAAAATTGCCACCCGGGAGGAGCCATCTGTCGATCTGGAAGGCCGGGTTGCCCTGCGGCCTATACATACATTGGTTAATTGCTGCGAGATGTGATGCCCAGTAGTACTTCCTTATATCTGGAAGTCCGATGCCCCCATCGAACCACCCTAGCGTGAGTTTGTGTGTTGCAATACGAGGTGGCTTACCCTCCCACAGCAAGTCCCGTATGATCCAATCTCGTTCTTTAAAGTACGAGGAGTCAACAGGGTGCGGAGTATTTTGCAGCGCATATAAGAATCTGGGAAGGGACATCATTTTGAACAGGGCCGCACGCCCCAAGAGGGACAACGGAAGCGATTTCCAATGTAGGACATCCGATTTAAGACGCACTAGAGGCAGCAGGAGATTACGATTGTAAAATCTGGACAGATCTTTAGAGACCCAGATCCCCAGGTACTTGAAGCCGTCAGTGGCTTCCGCCAGTTGATAGCCCCGAGGGAGTGAAGGCCTCTTGCCATAGAGGACATATAGCACTGATTTAGTCCAATTTATAGAATAACCAGCATATCTACCGAACACCTGAAATATGTCCAGGACCACATTGAGGCATGCAGCCGTGGAGGCCAGATAAAGCAAAATATCGTCCGCATATAGCGAAATACAGTCCTCCCATCCAGACGTCCATTTGAGGCCCCTGATGACGGGGTGCTTACGGATCCACATTGCCAGAGGCTCAAGGGCCAGGGCAAAGAGAAGCGGGGACAGGGGGCATCCCTGTCTGGTGCCCCTGCTGAGAACGAAAGCGGAAGATTTCCTATTGTTGACTACTACTTCGGCGAGCGGTTGTTGGTAGAGAAGTCGAACCCAACTGGTAAATTCGGGGCCAAAACCCAATTTATGAAGGACTGCAAACATGTAGGGCCACTCGATGGTGTCGAATGCTGAAGCAGCATCAAGAGAGACCACGACAGCGTCTTCTCTAATTGTGTCGGTACGGCACAGCACCCCATGGAGCCTCCGCAAGTTGAGGGAGGTGTTTCTAGCAGGCATAAACCCCGACTGGTCCGGGTGGACCACGCAGGTAAGAACCCTGAGCAGACGGGAGGCAAGGACCTTTGCCAGGATTTTCGCTTCACAGTTGAGCAACGAGATGGGTCTGTAGGATGAACACTTATTGGCCGGTTTGCCCACTTTATGAATGATAACGATATTGGCGAGCCTCTGATCCTCGGGCAGGATACCGCCATTCTTACTTTCACGGAACATTTTGGTGAGATAGGGTGCTGTCTTGCCCGCTGTAAGCTTGAACAGTTCAATGGGCAAGCCATTAGGGCCCGATGCTTTCCCACCGCGTAAGTCGTGAATGGCTTTTTCGACCTCCATAACTGTGATATCTAGGTCAAGATCAGAACGCTCCTCTTCAGTGAGTGAAGGCAATGAAATATCCCGCAAAAGCGAGAAAGCCTCCTTCTCCGTATACGGTGTTTGGGACGTATAGAGTGTCTGATAATATTGGCCGAATGCATCCGCTATATCCTGGGGGGCAGTGAGGTGGGAGTGAGAGTCTGTATCTATCTCAACCACAACGCGATGAGCCTGATCCCTGCGATCTAGCCAGGCTAGCAGTTTGCCAGCCTTATCGCCAACGTATTAAATTCTGCTGAGCGTGGCCCTATGGTGCGATCTGGCAGCCTCGGTTGCCAAGTCGGTGTATTCCTTGACTTTAATACGCAGTTTCTGTCGCACCTCCGCCGAGTCATGTAACCGAAGTGCGTCCTCTAAGTGTAAGATTTCCCCCTCCAAGCGAGTCATGTCTGCACCCTTCTCTTTCCGCTGTCCCGCGATCTGGGCCAAAGCCACCCCCCGTATAACAACCTTGTAGGCCTCCCAAAGCGTTGTCATCGAGTCTACCGACCCGTCATTCTCCTGGAAGTAGAGGTCTGGCTCACTCAAGACCTTGTCCCTGATTTGGGGAGTCGTAAGATACCAGGAGTTGATCGGGCTGTACGGCCAACCGTGGGCTCCCCCACCTCCAGGCGACATAGGATAGGTGAATGGTCGGAGATTCCCCTGGCCAGGTGCTGTATTTCCTTTACGCTGCTGAGTTGATGTGCTAACATCAGCACATAGTCTATACGGGACATAATACGGTGTGGGCCTGAGTAGAAAGTGTATTGTTGCTTGGTCGGGTGCAGTCCTCTCCAGACATCCACCAGGCCCATCGCTCCCAGAAAGCTGTGGATTCGCGTGCGGGAGGGCGGCAAGACATTCTGGGGCCATCGGTCGAGGGAATCGGAGACAATGGAATTGAAATCACCCCCGATCAGCACTCTGCCGTCCGGCAAATCTAAAAGGAGATCTCCAAGGTCTGTGAAGGCCTGGGTGTGCAGTCCCGGCAGTAAGTAGACAGAGAGGAGATTGAGTATGTGCTCCTCCCAGGTCCCGGAGGCGGCAACGAACCGACCAAGGACATCAGTACGGACAGTCAATTGACATGGGGAATTACTTCTGGACCAGTATGCCCACTCCCCGGGAGCCAGAACCAAAAGCTGAGTTTGCCACCAGCTGAAAACCCCATCGCGACATGGCCTTGCAAGCATTCCCAAGCAAGTGTCTCTTGTAAGGGGACTACATCGGGGGAGTGTCTTTTCAAAAATTGGAGCACTATGCCCCGCTTGATCTTGTCTCCCAGCCCATTGACATTCCACGACAACAGCTTGAGCCCTTGTCTAGTCGTCGGGCCCATCACGCCCTATATAGTGTTCATCCAGTCGCGGGGGAGCCACCCGAGAGCGCCCCCAGGAGGGGACACATCAGTAGACCACTTTCCCTTCATAAACAGAAATACCAAAAGCATGTAACCAGTGATTGCCCTTCCACGGAGCCAGTCGCACGTGTCATACCTGTGAAACAAAAAAAAATACAAAGTAGAACTACCCACCCCTCGCAGGAAAAAGCGCACTGAACAGTACACTGAGTATGGTTCATGACGGAGAGATGCTGCGAGCAGGATGCCCACCCCCCAAACACCCAAGACCCAACCCCCCCTCCCTGCACCCCTGCGTGGCGGATTATGATGCATCAGATCTACTCGCCCAGAGTGTTCTGGAATATAAGATACAAAGTGTGTCACAGCCATCACAAAAGAACAAAATTCAAAACAATAGAAACATACCCCCTCCCTACCCCCCAACGCCCAACACCCACCCTGCCTCCCTGCACGACGGGCACAGAACCACCCGCCACCCCCAACTTGCAGAGTGCCTTTCGCCCACCCTCAACAGAATTGGGACCATGATCCAACCCCACTCCCTGGGGCATTAGTTTGTGTGAGTACTTGCATCCCCGGCCTTCGACCCCATAGTATGTGAATCCGACATAGTGAGAGATATTTGTCAAGAAGTAAAAACAATGATGTCACCTCTACAGGAAACAAGGAGAATTGTAGAGCCGGACAGGCAGGATCCATATTGTGCTGGAGTTCAAATAGAAGACGGTTAACAACAAAACAGCCTGCGCCTGTCGAGGCTTTGCGCAACAAGTCATGTGGACCAATGACCAATCACTCACACTTTTCAAACCATCGATCTCTATCCAACTGAACCCTGCGTCGCTGATTTGCCGCCTGGCTGAGACCCCAACCTCTGGCTTGACCTGCCGTTACTGCCATTTTCACCAGCGGGTCTATGAGGACGTTTGCCAACAGTGCGCCAGCCGTCGAGCCAGTCCCATGCGTCCTCGGGTCTAGTGAAGAACCATACTTTCCCCTCAGATTCCACCCGCAGCTTAGCGGGGAACAGCATGACGTATTTGATTTCTAGGGCCTGCATCGCACGCTTCACATCCAGGAAGCTACGACGTTGTTTCTGGACCCGTAGAGTAAAGTCTGGAAAGAAGGTGACTTTGCTATTGTCCATGGCCAGCGGCGGGGCCACTCTCGCCGTCTGGAGTATGGCATCCCTGTCACGAAAGTTAAACACTCTTGCCAGAAGAGGTCGGGGCAGCGCACCAGGCATGGGCCTACCCCCGGGTACCCGGTGTGCACGTTCAATCGAAAAACATTTGGATAGACCCTTTGGCTGGAGTCGCTGGAGTATTAACTCCTCGAAAAAAAGGTCCGCCGCCTGCCCTTCGGCCCGTTCCGGCACTCCTAGGATACGGATGTTATTACGCCGCAAGCGGCCTTCGTAGCCGTCGAGCTGTAGCGCCATTGCATTCTGCGTGGTTTGGAGTTCAGTCACCTGGCGTTTGAGAAGGTCCGTATCGGTCGACAGGTCCTTGATGGTGATTTCGACAGCATTGATGCGTTCAGACATTTTCCTCATGTCCGCTCTGATCAAAGAAACCTCCGTGGCGACGGTATCGATTCGGTCTTCCAGAGAGGTGCGCACCGTCGTTATGGCAGTTAAAATGTCCTGCAACGTGGGGTCCGGTTGATCCCCTCTAGGTTTGGGGTTGGATTGCGTCTCATCCTGACCTTTCTGCCATGCAAATTTATCTAACTTTGCTTGCACCGTGCCTCGACCACTGCGACCGCTCGCCATGATGTAGCCGGTGGGTGGGATATAGCAGAGAAGGGACGGGGCCGCACCAGCTACTCACCGCCGCCTGCCGTGAGACCCAGCCCACACCGGCCTGTCAGTTTCCGCCAGCAAGGCCCAGACCTGGAAGTCGCTATACCAGAGGTGTCCCACATCGGTAGGGGAGGGGGGGGAGGGAGAACAAAGAACTTGCAAGGAGCAGCACCAGCTGTACAACGTGCAGCACTGCAGAAAGTCTTGACCGGGAGGGAACAATCGGCCTGAGGTGAAATTTGCGTTGTATTTCAGCCCCCCCTCCCTTGCAGAGAGTCTATGTGGCCGCTGCCCACACGGCTGATACACTAGTGGTCGGTCAAATCCAGGCGTGGCGCTCGCCCCCACCACCAGAAATGCTGTGTGTCCTGGGCCCTTTGGACCTCGCCCCCACACCAAGGCCGTCAGATTGCTGCAGACTCCAGTCTACACTTTGTCGTTGCGGCGCTTTCCCCCAGCACCACAGCTGCCCAAAATGGCCTCGAGGCCCGCACTCTGGGCCCGATCCCCCGCAGTGACGCTTGGCCTATCGTCAGGGGCGCCGTCTGGGGCACCACAGCCGTGGTGCACAGCTCCTCGTTGTTGGGGCCCAGGATGGGTTATGAGGCAGAGTATGGAGCGGTATTGCAGGGCCCGCCGGCCTCCGGTGACACCCAGGAGTGGGGGCAAGTCCGGACCGGCACACCGGGCCGAACGGTGCACTGTGGGCCTGCGCCACTGGCTCCGATCGAGCCCGTGTCCTCGCTTTGACAAGATATGCAGACCGCCGTCGGCCCGCAGGGCACACTAGGAAGCAGTCCGGGAGTTTTGGGGGCCAGCGGTGGGGGAGGCGCACTCACCGGTGGTACTGCTGGTACAGGGAGCACAGCGCGGCCCCTCCGACACAGGCGCAGGCCTCGAGGCTTCGCCGCAGCCGCGGTATAAATTCAGTGCGCGCGGCCGGGGAGCGACGTGACATGCCCCAGTCCTCCGGCGCCGCCGCACAGCTCCAGTCGTTTTCGGCCTTTCGGGCACCTTCAATCGGGGCAATCTTCCTCCCAGCCGACGGGCACAATTACGGGGCCAGGTGAGCTCCAGCACAGGCAATTTCGGCCGGGGCAAATTGTTTTATCCGGATTTATCGGGAGTGGCGCGATGGAGCTAGGCTACCGTGCGGCCATTTCCATTGGCTGTTGGCCACGCCCCCTCAATTTCCATTCTTAGCAATTATGTCATCCAGCAATTCTGCATATAAAGTTCCAGGAAGCAGGGTGCAAGTAAGTGTTTATACGTTTTATAAAATATTCCTAACAGTCCATCAGAGCCTGGGGCTTTAGACCCATCCATGGAGTCAATAGCGTTGGCCATCTCCTCCACGCTAAGAGATTGCTGCTGCGGGGAGGACAGCCATAACATGGCCACCTCGGCGAGGTAATCTGCAAGTGCACAATCCTCCCCTATATAGCTGGAGGTATAAACTTCAGTATAGTAACGCAACAATTCCTCCAGAACCTCACCATTATCCGAGGTATGAGTACCATCTGCAAGAGTGAGTTCTGGTATCAGTCACTGCCCCTCTGTGGGCAAAGCAGTCTAGCCAATGTGCAGCCAGAGCGTTCGCCCTCTCCGTAACGGTGGGCCCTGGCCTACTACCCAAGGAAGTTCACCTCCCGATCAGCAAGATCACGAAATTCCTCCATCGCTTGTGCTCGAAGCTGTAACTGGGCAATATAGAGTCCCTGGGTTGCGTTGTCAATTTGCTGTAGAGCATTCTCAACCCGCACTAAGGCACGGCGGATATCACGGAGTATGCCGCCCTGTTTAGCTATAGTTACCCCGCGTATATAGGCCTTGAAGGCTTCCCAGAGAATGTCCTGTGTGGCAACGGTTCCTTCGTTGAGCTAAAGTATTCAATTATAGCAGATCAGAGTTCTTCCCGTAACACCGATTCAAGAAGAACCTGACATGGAAATCTCCAAACATATGCCACACGCACCGGGAATGGAATGGTCAACACCATATATACAGGAGCATGATCTGACAGCGTACGGTGGAGGGAGTTTACCTTACTCAGCCACGGCATGAGCGACTTCAATTGTAGCTAATAATCTAGACGGCACGAGGTGCCATGTGGTGCCAAGTAAAATGTATGCTCCGGGGATAGCACGTGCCGATGTCGCCACGCTTCTCTAATGGAGTACATGGTACATATATCTTATAGTATCTGAAGTGTGCTGGGTTTCACACCTGGGGCGCTTGCCGTTGAGTCTAGAGCAGGATTAATGCATAAATTTAGGTTGCCCCCCATGATGACATGACTTACATCCACACTCTCGCTTATAGCCAGCAACTCTTTGAAAACATCTGGAAAATCTACATTTGGAGCGTATACATTTAATAACCGCACTTGCTGGCCTGCCAGGCTGCCTGTGACCGCTACATACCTTCCCTCCCTATCGCTGAGACATTCTTTAAGCATAAAGGGAAACTAACTGTGGATTAAAATGCGAACCCTGCTGGAGTACTTGCTGTATGTGGAAAAGAACTTGTTTTGGGGCCCAAGCGGGTAGCTTAGTACAGTGAAGATCCAGGAGTGAGATGCATCTCCTGTGAAAATCCTACTTTTGCCCCATGCGGAACCAAATACTGTGGTACTAGCTTGCCCTCTCGGGGGTTATTGATGCCTCTAATATTTCTAGTCATAAATGGGATCTCCACCCCCTTGGTCGTTAAGTTATGAGACATGGGCTCTCCCTATGTTCTCCATCTAGAACCTGCGAATTCGAGAATCAGGAATATCTTTCCAATGTGGCAAGCAATCATATCTGTCATAAATTACCCCTACCCCATTACCACCCTCCACCCATCCCAGGCAAAAAAGGGCCCAATAAATCCCCATAACATAGCAAATCAAAAAAAAATAAGAAGAAGAATAAGTAACCATAGCGGTGTACACCTCTGAGGGTGGGCAATGCCTTTACAGCCAATCCCCAGTGCATACACTGAACAACAATACTCGAACTTTATAAAGAATACATAAGAGTAGAAAATAGGACCATAAGCCAACTGATGAAACCATAGCAATACAAGAAAACAAAGCAATGTTCCGCTGCAGAGTCTCCGCTTAAAAAATAAAAAAAAACACCTTAGCAATGGTCATCCCATAGGAGAACTTCTGTTATTCCGTGGAAAACTGATCCAAGCTGTTCGTAGCCTGGAGGTCAGGGAGGGAGTGCCCAGGAGAGCTCCCAGAGTCCGGTCGGTGCTCCTTTGTGTATTGTTTACAAAAGGCCTGAACATCCGTGGGAGAGTCGAACAACCGAGATTTACCCTCAATGTCCACACTGAGGTGGGCCGGGTACAGCATGCCATAGCGTAGCCCCAGCCCCCTAAGTGCAGCCTTCGCCTCTGCAAATCTATGATGAGTTTCCTGTACCAACATGGTGAAGTCAGGGTAGAATGAAATAGTGGTTCCCTGATGTTGAACCTGGCCACGCTCCGCGCCTGACGAAGTGCGGTGTCTCTATCCCTAAAGTTTAGCATTCAGGCAATGATAGGACGTGGTGTCGCGTCAATGGAGGGGGCCTATGGCCCAAGGATCGATGGGCCCGCTCCACCAGGAAGGCAGATAAACTCCTCCCACTCGAACAAGTCCACCAGCAGTTTTTTCACAAATAAGTCCATTTTACCAGTAGCTGTGGATTCAGCAATACCAGTGATACGAAGATTATTGCGGCGCGACCTGGCCTCCAAATCTTCATTCTAGATAGCCACGGTCTTGACCTGTCGCTCCAACTTTTCAAGCCATTTAGACATGGTGGTGAACCCATCCTCCAGTGTTGAAATCTAGTCCTCTGTCTCCTCAAGCTGAGCCTGATGGTGATCAAGGTGCTCTCCCATCCCATCCAATCTGCCCGCCAATGCGTCAAAGCGGGCGTCCATAGCCCTGAACCCCACTCAGATCTCTGGCAGCAAGCCTTCCGTGGTCGCAGACTGCGCAACCTTTGGGGGTCCCCCCCCTCCCCCCATCACCTCCGCCATTCTAACAGGCGTTGCAGCTTCGTACCGCTTGGCCTCGCACCCAAATGGTAATTTCCGTTGTTTGGGGTCTGTGCGGCCCATTCTTTTGAAGATGCACAAATGATTAGGAGTGGGGTCACAGTAAGCAAATGTGGAACACACCATAGCTGGCAGCACCGTGCCATGGGTCCAATGCTTTTGGACCAGGTAAGGCATGTAGTAATAATAAAGCCCCCTGGTATCTAGCGGTGGTATGCCTTATTCGTGGTGCCACAACGATTCGTGTGCACTGGCCCACCAGGGCAGTGTAGGGGTCCCCAGGTCACGGCCTACTAGGGACCAGTCCGATCCCAATGCCTCATGTTGGTTTTAGCTGATGCTACCACCGGTTACCTCTACGTCCATGCAGGCTGCCGCCAGGAGTCGGGAGCGCAATGGCCCGCCGCCCCACTCAGCAGGATATCGGTCGGGGGCTGCGGCTCAGGAGCAGCGGTGAGAACTTGTGCGCAGCGGCGGGACCCTGCAGGTCTCGGCAGACCTGCCCTCAAGCCTGCCCACTGCCCCGGTCGCCGCTGGGCTTCCGAGGCGAGGCCGGGCCCTTACCGCACGCAAGGCTGATCTCGCTCATGTCTCACTTCCCCAGTGACGACTTAAGGCAAGGCGCATGTCCACTGCACCATTGGGAGGGCGAAAACAATTGCGGGGGTGTAGAATAGATGGTCCCCAGTGCTGCGGTTATCCAGTTATTTCGGGGATGAGCTGGTGGAGCTTCAACGCCGTGCAGCCATCTTGGTCGCCGGCTCGGCCGTGCCCCCGGTAAATGAGATTGAGCATAACATCCGACTCAGAAAATTGATTTAGTGAACCATCAGACTCAAGAAAAATGGATTTAGTGATTCTGGCAACTTCTGCCAACTGCAATCCTCATAGGCTTTTATCTCAGTCAGTATTGTATTCACACATTGAAAGTATTGACATTGGTGTCCCCAGGTTTTTACTTGTATCCTCTTTTCACGAATAGGCATTATCCTTTGCACCACCACCAGAATACAATATCCACTTTTCACTAAATACATTCCAACGTGCCTGCCAATTAAACATACTGCACTTTTATTTAAACTAGCAATTTTAAAATGCTGTTACACTTTATTTTTTAAACCAGATTTTATTGGCATTTAGTATATCAACACATTACATACTGTTCAGTCTATACATTGCTTACAGTATTCTCGGTGTATTGCTGCTGCATTAAATTCAAATTCCCCAACTGGTGTCCCCTTCCCTCCCTCCCGAGTTTCGTCAATTAGTTACTCTCTTTCCTCTGATGATGATTAGTGACTGGTACCTCCCTGAGGTTGGATCTATTGAGCATGTGTTCCACCTGTGTTTTTCCCGATGTGGGGGGAAAAGAGGGGACCTTCCCAGCGGGGCCCTGTCTCCTCTCTATGCTGTTACACTTTCTTAATGTGAAGTGAGTGCATCTCCCTCTAATCCCAAGGCATTGATATCGTACGAAGAAGCTGGATATCTTATCATACCTTTTATTTCTGCAACCCATGTCTGTTTTTAGTAATCCTGCTTAATGTTTGTTTGTAAGTACTTCTGATCCGATATGTATAGAAATTAAGAGACTTGCACCAAATGTAAATGCCTGGGTGACATGAATTTCTAGGTGTCGACATCATTATCTTGAAATACGATTTCACAAAAATACTAAATCTGATTGGCCGATATGGATCATTGCCATGTAGCCTCTGCTGCGTATCCCGGCAGTGGCCTATATGGTAAGTACTGAAGACAGACAGCTGCACTGAATGTGGGTATCAGATCTCTGCCGTGGGACCGAAGGGCGGACACAGGTTCAGAGTATATTTAAAAAATGTTTTTTTGCTGTTTTAATGCGGGAGGCTATCGGCGACCCTCAGAGGAGCACACTGCAACGGTATAAACCGTGCAGGCCTTTGTAGTAAAAACCAACATTGCAGCAAAGCATTTTCTTGATAATCTAGAACTCGTGAAAAAACGTCAGATCGTTAATACTGATCCGCGGCAGCAGAGGCGGAGAGAGGAAACCCCTGCGGTCAGGATTGTTTTGATGCAAGACTCGTGTGTTGGTATCACAAGGCTGCAGTGCAGGCGGCCTTTTATTGGGCGGCTCATTCTGCGTGATCTGATGCTTCACGTCTTTACTTACAGGCTCCTCTGGCTTTTCCTTTCGCGCCGGACATCATGGGGGAGATCAAAGTTTCTCCGGACTACAACTGGTTCAGAAGCACTGTTCCGCTTAAAAAGGTAGGAGTTTTTCCTCACGTTTAAACCGTTACATTGTCGGAGTTTCCGAAATACTCGTAGTTCTTGTTTAATCAACTTTAAGAAACTTTAATGAGGCGCGGCTGGTTTTGGCCACTCTCTGTGTTAAGATCTGTATTGCTCATTTTCCATCTATGCTGAAGGGGTGTTTTGAGGGGCCTTGTTTGCATGTTTTGACGTGGCTGAGTAGGAAACAAATCGTTCCTCTTTTATTGCCGAAGCAACCTTTCAAATATCACGTGAGTTGGAAATTACGTAAAACATGCTATTTCTGTGAGAAGGGCTGTGGTTAGGCTTCGACTCTAGATTTCTTCTCCATGGTTTCTTACAACATTTAACAGTAGCAGAGGGCTGCCAACCCATCTGGGCTGTATCCTGACCCCTTTCTTTCCCATAAAGATTACCCCTGTCTGCCCTTCAGGCTTTAGGGGAGGAGGACCGAAAAACACCACTGAGGATAATACTTCTGTGTTTGGAAAAAAGCGTGCTTTTTAATTTTTTTTATAGGAACCGGCTTTAATTCTCAAGAAAGGAGGCATCCACAGCCTCCTCTGTTGTTTACAAACGTCCTCATGTTGAAGTGGAAGCACTCTGTTCATCCTTCCCACTGCTGCCTCTTCCACTTAAACGCATAATAATTTTCTATTACTGCCATCCCAGAGCAACCTACCAGTTTGTTCTCACTCAGGGAACTTTAGCACACAACTAGGATTGAACTTCAGGCTTAATACAGTAAAACAAGTAATCCGTTTAATAATCCGTATACCACCCGTGCCTGACCATAGGACTGATACCTCGTCGTAACGAATCTCTAGCTGTCTAAAATGTTGTTTTTCTGACACTGTTGCTAATGGATTCAGCACTTCTTCTATCTGTTATGCTACAGATGTAATGCTCACTCTCCAATGTAAATGGCCCAAAGAAATGCATGTTTATATCTATGTCCCTGTCCTCTTCAGCACTTCATAAAGCAGTCATAACTTTGAGTCTCATCACCACGACCTCTCCCACACTTATAACCGACCACAAATACAGTATAATATACACACATGGGAGTGAAGCAAGGACACTGGCTATGTGGGATTGTGTAAATTCTGCCGGAAGCTGCATTCACATCCATGAAATAAAGGTAAAACGGTATTTCTCCTTACAAAATCTATTTCCACCAGCCAGCAGCCTCCTCTTTTAGTCCAGTGGTGGAAAGAGAAGGTAGCCAGCTTCAGCTATGGGGGGTGGTGGTTAGGGTATTCTTTGGATAAACCTACTGACAAGTTGAGTCTCGTGGTCTGTCGGTCAGCATTGCTGAGGCCATAACAAAAAAACACAGATTCAACCAAAGTTAAATGAAGGCTTGTTGACACAGCTTATGTCCCCTTCTGAAGAAGCCCGAAGCTAATTCCAGTAAAATGTTGAGACGTCTGGCTATACCACACTTATGCAGGCATTGTTGTGCAGCAGCTAAAAACATTTTTGTAATCTAGTCTATTGACACCCTATATCCAGCCAAAACTGGTTTTCACCATCTACATAGCATTTAATCAGTTGTGTTCTCCTGTTAGATGGTATGAAAGGAGAGACTGATGGTGCTATCCTACTGCTGATCATGTTAGACTTAGTGAGTGTTCAATATAGTCAGTCATCCATGCCATTTGATAAATAAGCGTACAATATCTTAACATGCTACAGGTCTCATTCCATCCTTTCTGTCATGTCAGCAGGCCATTTTCTTGCCTCCATTTGAATCTAATTTTCTGACAGAGTGCAGAGGTCGAATTATCTCGGCACGTTTACTTTAATATGCATCTTCTCCATTTCTTTTCTCACTGGGATTTATCTATAATCTTTTTTCCATTGCTCTGTTTCCATCGTTCTATGGCTGCGTCGTCTTCCCTGCACTTCTTGTTTTCTGTGTCCTGGAGCATAGCTATTTGTTTACCTATGTTGGTCTACTTCCGTTCTATCATCACTGATTAACAGCTGAACTTTGGAGTTTCGTTCCTACAGCTGTTGTTTCTCTCTGCAATTTCTCGTTGCCAGTTGTTTTCTACCTCCAATTCCTCGTTTTTTCATTTTTTGACTGTAAAGTTCTTCATCACCCCTTGGTGAAGCAGCTCTATAGATGAACTTTAAATACCTTATGCTTCCAAGCTCCTTTTTATGCTCTGGCTTGACAGCGCAGCAGTCACCAGACAATAATGTGGGACTCACCAGGACATGAGGTTTTGCTACACTTACATGTTGGGAGTCCAGGAGCACGTTTGGATTGGGCAGAAGTTGTGTTCTTCCACAAAACAGCTCTTGCCCTCCACACAGCTGTGATCATTTTGTTTATTTATCCAGCTGCCTGAGCTTGAACTTTCAGGGGCACACACATGACACTGTAATGTTATTAAAATGTCTTAGGTAACTAGATACATTGTGTTGTTTTTCTGTGGCAGCAGCACAGATGGGAAGAGGGCAGTCAATAACCTGCATGGTTTTTAGGTGTGGCTTGACAGTGCAACTATTGCCCAACCTTTTAACCCACATTAGTACTATTCTACAGTTCATTGCTTCCTCACAAATATATATATGCATTTCCATGATATTTACTTGTAATGCTTCACATTACCAGACAGTATTATTTTAAAGCCAAACCTATTTGCATTGCCAGTGCTTGTATCCTCTGTTTATTAATCCTTACTTCATTCTACTCCCCATTCTTCAGTTGTCCGTATATGTTCCCCATCAGCTCCCTGATTCAGCCACCCCCTCCTTATACTTGACCTTTACCAACCTGATCACCATTTCCAGTTGATAATCACTCCTCCGTCACTCTGTTTCTGGCAATGCAGCCGCCATTGCACAGTCCCCTTTCTCTTTAATCCTCCAGTTCTGCTGCCCCCTCAAATGATCCCCTCTCGGATTCTTCATCTATATGGAGCTGTCCAAATTGCCATTGGCGCCTCCACCTCCCGTTCTCCCTCATATCAAGTGAACACTGAAAAGGTGTTTTGCACTAGCTCTCCATAGAATTAACCCCATAAACTGTCTTCCCTCCCCATAATGTGCTTCATGCTATCTGCCCGAACGCTCTTCTGGATCGATCGTCTTACCAGTTAGCCTTTCTTGCCATCCTCTCCCCCTCGACATCATCTCTCCTTCTCTCTGGAGCTTATTACCAGAAAAGTTGAAGTCTTCACCAAGAAAGTCCATACCATGAAGGAAATTCTACACCTCCTTGCCCCATCTTTGTACCAGCAACTGCTCCCTCCAGTCCTTAGCATTCTCCCCATGCCACAACACTAACCCCTGTGAATTCTCTCCCCCAACCCCTACTACTTGTGCTGCTTACTCGCACTCCATTCATGTGATCTATTGCCTTAGAAAGCCTTGTTTCCTTTCTAGAAGACACTGACCTGCAAATCTCTTCAAGACGGTTGTCTCCAAGAACACTCTCCTATTAATTCAGCTGTCCCCCACCATCATATGTGCTCTCCTTAACTATAGAGCTAAAACTTCAAGCTTCACTAACATCTCGATCATACTCGGCTGTGATAGAGGAAATCTATTTGTGACTGAAAACGGACTTAACCACTCCTTAAATATTCCTCCTTAACCTCTCTTCTAAACATCCTTCCCCCACCCCCTCTATATACATCATCAATAAACAAGATAATCACAGAAAAAGTGGGATGGTGTCTCAATCAAGCATAAAAGTAATCTATCCTGTTTGCACGCTCATGCACTATTCTTCCTCTCCTTGTAGCTGATTTCTTTATTGTAAACTGAGACTGGTTACTATTTTCAGAACAAATTGTAAATAGCTGGTGACACTGCTTCCTTAATTCTACTCAATTTCTGTATATTTGAAATGCATATAGTGAGCACTTTCTAGTTTGCTTTAAAACAATTCTGGGAGCATAGTTAAAGTGCCCTGTCACTCAGTATATGCCACAGTTCTGTGGTTCTTCTCTCTGCAAAATACCTAATACACTCCCTTGCAGTCCGAGTCAATGATCATTGAGAAAATCCTTAAAGTTTTCTATCTATAATGCATTTGGTATCGTTTTAAAAAACAAAAAACATCAAAAGCAGTACTGACAAAAGGTTAGTGTTGAATACGCTCCTCTGGTTTTATTGTTTATTCACACATTGTCAAAACCATTTTCTACATCTTACTTCAACAATAATTCTTTGCCTGGTTTAGAATTCTTAATCCAAGTGTCATGCAAACAAATCCTTAAAAATAATCCCAATGCATTTTACGCACCAATAGCGCTTCATTAGGGTAATAAATCTTTGCAAATGAAAGACTGTAATGAATTAAGCCAACCCCATAGACTGAAACAGTTAAAGTTGTTTATAAGTAACGATCATGTATATACAATGAAAGTGAAATTGAAATCCTCACTTCAGCACATCAACAGATGGATGAAGCAAAACCACCTGAAATGCAAACCAAACCTGGGTCGGCTACCAATCTTCTCTTGCTTAAGTCTTTTATAAAAATGAACAGTTATCACCCCGAAATTAGCCACTGCTGCCAAGTGCTTGGCTTTCTGCTTGACTTCAATCTTAACCTCAAAAGTCACATCTAAACTATCAGTAAGTCCGTCACTTTCTGCCTCAACAAATGCAAAAAGTTAAAACGTACTCTTTCCTTCCTGGATTTGGAGATGGCCTTTGAGTCTTTGGTTGACTCCCATCTTCATTTTTACTCCTCCCGCCTTACTGGTGTACCGAAAAATAAACTAGCTGCGCTTCGAGCAGTCCTAAATGTTGCTGCCAGGCTTAAAAAAGCGGGAACATAAAACATCTTGTCCTGCTTAAATGGCTTCCAGTCGAAGCACCATGCTGCACAATGAGAACTGCTTGCCATCCAATGTTCTGAACCGTTAAACTCCAAAATAACTCTCTGAAAAACATTCCTTTCTGGAGACCCCTGTTGCAAAAACAGAAGATCCACATTATAGTAAAAGTCCATGCTTTCCAGATCCTTTTCCGGCAATGCTCCCAAAAAATGAAATAACCTTATTCTTCACTTTAATAAAGCCTCTTCAATCCAGAACTCCAAATACAGATATCACTTATCAGTTATCCGATATATTCGCACATAGTCTGTGGCACCTATCCTCCATTTTGCTCCTACCTGCCTCTCCTTGAGGCCACACACATGGGTAAGCAGCAAGTGGGGTCTGGTACTGACCACGCCCGGGCTACACTCGACTGTAGTCTCATACATGACTTCCTTGCTTGTTTACGAAGATGATGAGCTCAGAATCTCTAACCCTGTTGGAGAGATGCATGTGAGCTGCTCTTTATGTGAGCTTACACCCTCTACTTCTACCCTCACCTTCCTGTGTCCTGGGAAATGACAAAAGTTCAACCTAATCAGTGACCTTGTATGCCCTAGTCCACCCTGTGGAAAAGATGCCTGTCCTATTCCTCACCCTTCACACTTTGGGAGACTTTTTGTCTCCATAATTTCACTGGCCGTTCTTCTATGTATTCGCTGTCTTGTGTTGACCAGATGTCCTCTTCGTCCTCTTACTTTGGTCCCACTTTTGAGGGAAGGGGTGGGAGGAGCATGCACACTATTTGTGCTCTCTTTCATGAGATGATTCGGCGGTATGTAAAACGGCTGCTGCGCTGTATTGCTTCACTCCAAACGTGGTTTGTTGTAGCTCGCAGCATGAGAGTGCCTTGCCAATTCCAGGTTTAAAGTTGCTGTTAATGACCCGGATCCTGCAGCATTTTCTATGTTAGAAGGCATTCGAGCGGGAGCCAAGTAAGTTTCTGAAGTGGAGACTTGCCTACCTCTATTAAGCAAATTAAGTTGTCCAGATGGTGCGATTTGCATGCTGTAGCAAACACTTAAGCCAATAAAAATCATAAATTATGCAAATTTCATGTGAATGGGGTAGATTGCTTTTCATTCCCATATTTATTTACTGCAAAACTCTGTTTCGGAGCTTCATTTATCATTGGATTCTTATTTTTTTTTGTTTTTGTATTTCATTACTGTTATCATTATTATTATTATTATTATTATTATTAAACCTGGCTGGATCCCTCACCAGCCTCCGTTCCCCTCTTCCCCCAATTTTATATTGCAAGACAAAACAGGACAAACTGACTCGGAGGCAGAATCGCTATCTTCAAATAATCCATCCAATGCTCCCCCACCATGAAAAGCATCACCAGCAACATGGATCATTTGATCTTCAAACTCTTCTCCGCCAACCACATCCTGAGCGACACCCTTATCTACCCCCCCACGGCTCATGCACCAACTGTGGCAGCACCCTTGCTGTCTTTGTTGCCCCCTCCCCCCACTGCCGATCCTTAACTTCAGTGCATTCATTGTCCTTGGCAACCTTACCTACCACCTGGAGGTCCCCCCCCCCCCACCCCTGACCCAACACGACCAACATCCTCGGGGACCTGTCCAACCTCTGACTCACCCGGGGAGTGAAAGGCCCCACACATGCCGACAGACACTTATCGGACCCCATCTTCAATGGCATAACAGTAGACAAACCCACACCGATCACCTGGTCCAACCACGCCATCGTCAGCTTCAGTATACTCATCCCACACCATCGCCAAATCTTCCCAACAGGACTGCAACAAGATCTCAGAATTGTCCTGGTCTTCCAAACTCCTACACCAAAGGCCTCAAGAGCAACCTCCCTGAATCCATCTTCAACACCTGTCTCACCGCCTGCGCAAACACCGTGGCTGCTCTCAAAGCCATGAAAACCAGACCGCAAGCAACTTGAATGCAGATGGAGACAGTCTGGATCACACAGACAGTCCTTACAAATCCTCCCTCAAACGCTACCATCAGCAAATCAGAGCCACAAAACACTCCATGCTGACTGACCGCATCAAAAGATGACTAACTGCGTCAAGGAAATCTGTGCCATATTAAAAGCCTTCATTTCTCCAGCAGCAAGCGCCACCAGCGTAACTCCCTCACAGGACCTTTGCACCCAGCTGTCCCTATTCTTCAGCAACAAGATTATCAGGATCTACGGAAATTTTGAGCCCCAACCTGGCCCGTCAACACTCGCAGCCCTCCTGCCCATCTCGACCAACCACCCTGACCACCAGACCCACCATCGCCAATCAAGAAATCGCAAGGACCACACAGTCCATACACTCGAGTATTCTGGAACCCCTCCCCTCACCATGTCTTCCTCAAATGACTGGACCGCATCAGCGCAGTCCACACCTCGATCCTAAACGGCTCCCTCCATCTCACCCACCTACCCAGATGCCTGGAAAAATGCTACAGTACTCCTTCTTCTCAATAATCCAGGGGCAGACCTGAAGACGCTAGCCAACTACTGGCCTATCGCCCTCCTACCTTACCCAGCAAAAGTTAAAAAAAAAAAGGTAAATGCCTAGTCACCCACTTAAACAACCACCACCTTGATACCACTCACTCCATATTCAGGCCCATCCACAGTACAGAGACCCACCCTCATCACTGCCATAGATGTCACCCATATGATCATGGACAGAGATGACTCCTTGGCCCTCATCCTACTCCACCTTTCCACAGCCTTCAACACTATTTCCCACTCCATCCTTATCCAACAACTGCACGAAGCCGGCATCCAAGGACCTGCAATTTGCAGGATTTAGTTCTACCTGACAAGCTGCACCCAGTCAGTCAGCCTGGCCCTCTTCACTTCGTACGCCGTCCACCTCATCTGTGGAGTTCCACGAGGATTCTCACCGAGTCCCACCCTATTCAATGCCCTTATGACCAACTAGCATCATTCGCACCCACAGAATCAATATCATATTCTACGCTGATGACACTCCAGCACATACTCTCCCTCTCCGAGAAGACACCATATACCTGGAGCAATTTCTCAACTGCATGCCCAAAATCACCTGATGTTTGAAAACCAACTGCCTCAAGCTCAATCAACACAGACAAAACAGAAGTCGCAATCTTCAGCAAAGACACCTCACTGTGGGACTCCACCTGGTGGCTCCCGAACTGAGATCCACATCCCTCCCAACAACCCTTGTAAAGAACCTTGGAATAGTAATCAACAACTGTAGGAAGCTGGTTCTGTATATAATATACCAAAATGAGGTATAGCGTGCACAGAGTTCAGTGGAACCCCAAATGTAAGCAGAGGTAAAAGTAGATAGTACCTTACTCTCTATTTATGGTAGTGTGGGCAAGCAGTAAGGCTTTATCAGAGGGTAGTGTTAAGCAATTGTTGTACACACTCTGGCAGCAAATGATGTCACACACTCAAAGACTGAACTCAGACCAATTTGTTTGTATAAGAAATATTATTTAGTTATATTTATTTTCTAGAAGCAAGCAAGCCTGGTACAGGTAAGTGTAAATGGTACTTTTCGAGGCAGGTTGAACAATACAAGCAAGCTGAATGAAAATGTCTTTGTTACAGGTTTGTAAATCTTTTCAATACAGTGGAAATTACTGTTAGATTACTTTTGAGATTACTTTATGATTACTTTTTTCTACTCAGTGTGATATTCCTAGATATGCCTAGTAAAGCAGTTTTTAGTTATTTGCAGTTTTTCAAGTTCTCATACGAAAACAACTCCACACTTTAAAACAATTTTCACGGAAAAAACGTCAATGTATTCCTATGGAGAAAATGTGGTTATCGGTTAACAGGTAAGTACTTGGTTGTGGGAGTTGGTATTCTGGGGTAAGAACCAGGGTTCCCCCAGGGTCAAGGATGCACTCTCAAAGCACCCTCAGCGGCACTAAGGCGGCCGGGTGCAGAGTGCTGAGGCCCAATGTTACCCAATGGGGGATATGTGTCCTCCGGTTGGTGGCTGCTCACAACAGGCCACAAGGTTGTGGGAGCAAAGCTCTTGGTGTTAGGCTCAGGGCAAAGGGGGATCCGAGTTAGCACACAAGGTGCACCCGCAGGGGCGGCTGGGTGCAGGGTGCTGTTTTGGCGTTGGGTGCCCTGTTGATTTCAGTGGGGATTCTCCGGTTGCAACAAAGACTGCAGACTTGTGGACGAAGATCTTCTGGAGGTGACCACCGCTTGGAGAGGTAAGTTGGGATGCCTGGGGATGCTGGGCCACCCAAGGCCGTGGCGTCGGGTGCAGGGGTGCCTTTAGGCGTCGGGTTTTCTTAGCAGTTCCGGTCGCGGTTGGGGGGATCCTCCAGAAAGAGGCTGCAGGCTCTGCTTGGAGGTTTGAGGCAGGTCGGAGATCACCAGATCTCAGGTCGGGATCGCCGGGGAGACCTCCTCGGGGTGTTGGGCCACTCCTACTCAGGCCATAGGCGTCGGGTGCAGAGTGGTGCAGACTCACGGTTTTGGCTGGGGCTAGAGTCTGTGGGTGAGCAAATCCGGTGCTCACAGGTAACAAAGCCTTTGACTTGGAAGGCAGGGCAGGTCAGGTCCTCGGGGTTCTTGGGATTGCTGGCTGCAGGACACACCGGGATTTTGCTGGAGCAGGTTCGAGGTGGGGACAGGCCAGTAGGGCTGGGGCCAAGTCAGTGGGCGTCCTCCTCCTCTTAGTTTCAGCACGGGTTCTTCGGTCCTTCTTCTGCTCTTCTTCTTCTTGTCAATTCTTGTTTGAGGAGGCAAGGTTCAGTGTTGCCCCTAAATACTAGATTTAGGGGCATTACAGGTAGGTAAAGGTTGGGACCAATGGGTTCCTTTCTTGGGGTGGGTACACCCCCTATTATGCCACCCTCCAGTGGGAGGGGGGCATATGCCTCACTCTGGTTGGCTGGGTCTCCCCATCTGCAAGATGGCCGGGACTGAGAGTTGTTCTTCACCTCACCTCCCCCTCAGAGGAGTGGGGTTGGCAAAGGTGGGCACACCTCCCTTCCTCACTTGGTTTTCCCGCCGATTCTCCTGCCCAAAGCGGGGGTCAGAACCGGTGAGCGCCAGTTACTGGAAGCAGAAAAGGGCTGGGGTAGCTCACAAAAGCGGCAAGACTTTAAAGCTTCCCCTTGGTGGACCCTGCCCATCCTGAGAGAGGAGGCATGGCACCTCGTCCCAGGATGTGCATTGTTTCAGACCCCCGAGAGCAGCAGGCTCTCGACCCAGGGGTCCAGAAACATGTCTTGTGGTGGCAGCTGGTGAGCAGCCACTCAGCCTGGACACTGGTGTTGGGTCGTGTTTTAGGGGGCATCTCTAAGATGCCCTCTCAGTGCATTTTTCATTAAATCCCACACTGGCATCAGTGTGGGTTTAATGTGCTGAGAAGTTTGATACCAAACTTCCCAGTTTTCAGTAAAGCCATTATGATGCTGTGGAGTTCGTAATGACAACCTCCCAGCACCATATACTCCTAATGGCATTACTGCACTTACAATGTCTAAGAATTGGCTTAGACACTGTAGGGGTACAGGGCTCATGCACCTGTACCCTCACCACAGGTATAGTGCACCCAGCTAGAGGGGTGGCTGATCTATGCCAGGGCATTGGGTTGTAGGCATGGCACACAGGGATGTGTGCCATGTCGACTCTTCACTTTGTTCTGCACCAAAACACACAGCCTGCAATGGCAGCGTGTGTGTGTAAAGGCACAGGGCCTCTAAGGGCTGCAGCACTTATTGTGCCACCCTTAGAGGCCTTTCCTGGCCACAGTGCCCTTGGTACCTGTGGTACCATTTACAAGGGACTGACCTGTGGCCAAAAAGTGCCAATTGGGTTTTGTTTTTAATGCAGTTTAGGGAAAACATAGGCCGTGGGTACCTGTTTGACAGGAACCCAGGGCACAGTCAGTTAAAGTACATCAGCAGTTTAGCAAAAAGTGGGGGCAACCATGCCAAAAGAGGGCACTTTCTTTCAAAAACCAACTCACTATGACCATCCAAGTGAACTAAGTTGCTGTCTTCTGCTTCCACACACTCAAGATGCTAAAGAAAGCCTTCAAATGGCTCACCACCAACATTGACAGAACTGTCACCCAAGGCTCATTACCAGCTACCTGGACTGTGGCAACGCACTCCTTGCCGGAATCAACGCACAGCTGACCAGAAGACTTCAGACCATACAAAACTCTGCATCAGGCTCACCCTCAACCTCCCATCTTGCACTCACATTACCCCGCACCTCAAAGAGCTCCATTGGGTCCTTATCTACAAGCAAGCACTCTTCAGACTACTCACATACACATACAAAGCCTTAAACAACATTGCCTGATGTACCTCAACAACTGCATAAACTTCCACAAACCTAACACCTCGGCTCAGCTGGATTCCTACTCGCACACAACCCTATCGCATACGCAGAACCAGATCTGGTGGTTGTGCCTTCTCCTACCTCACTACTAAACACAGACAAAACAGAAGGAGACCTACTCCTTCACATCAGAGCCGCCTCCTCAGTGCTTGAAATCTGCAAGAAACTGAAATCTTAGCTCTTCGCCTAACCTTGGCTCGGCCATTCAGCTGTTGCTTCAATTCCAGGATACGCTCCCAGGTGAGACGTATCCTATACAATACATAACTTTTTTTTTTTTTTTTTTTCCAAACGTGTTTTTACTAGCATTTAATTTCTCATTTGACAAATGTATCAGCTCATCGCATTACATGGTATACACTTCACAATATAACATAGCATTACAGTAATATTTTTATGAGACTTAAGCGATACATAGGTTGACAGTACACTGAAGAGAAACGAGCGCTTCCCGCACTTGTGGAGTACGCTAATGGAGGCACAGATTCTTCACATGGGGGTGCGGTATCGTCGGCTTTGATCCAATGTCGGGCCAACCCTTCCATTCTTATGCGTTGAGCCTCTTAAGCCGCCTAACTTCAAAACCCCAGACTAACTGGTCCGGCCCCTCCCCTCCTCCCCCTGCCCCCCCCCCCCAACCCAACCCTCTCCTCTAAACGTTAAAAACAATGGTGGTGGTAGCTAAATGGTGTGTTCACTGGCCTTGTAGCGTAAGGAGTGACTCTAAGGGCGTTTTACAGGGCTCCAGGCCCCAATCAAACCTCCACCGATGAGGGGCTTTGTCTCTCTGGAAATACCTGTCTCAGGGACAACGTGGTCTAAAACTGGAACAGATGCATGACTCGAAGTGAAGGTGGGCAAACCGCTAAGGGGAGGCCCTGCATAAGATATGTGACTAATGAACCCCATTTGTATTGAAAACTTTTGGAGTCGTCCCTGAAAATATCTGCCATCCTCTCCATGCTAAGAATTTTCCAGAGGCGTGAGTGCCATTGAGACAGCTCGGGTGCCGCTTTCTTCTTCCATGTCACAGCAATTGCGGTTTTGGCAGCACCTATGCAAGCCCACATAATAATGGCTCTGTCCACTTTAGTTTGGTGTTCCAACTCTGGGTCTCTTATAACCAAGAGGATCCCTTCCATGGAAGTCGGAACGGGGTAGCCCAACATGTCTTTCATGTGTGCTAGAATTTCCTCCCAAAATGTTTTGATTGTGGGGCAGTCACACCAAATATGTCGGAAGTCTCCAAGCAGGCCGCACCCCCTCCAACACTGATCAGAGGTGTCTGGGAATATCTTTTTGAGTTTTGTGGGGTACATATACCAGTCAAAAGGAGTTTTTAAATGGGCTTCCCTCAAGTCTAGGGAGTGATTGTTCTTGGTGATGTCTGTCCACAGTCGCTTCCACTCCTTGTCGGAGATTTCCCACTTTGTCACACATTCCCAGAGATTCATGTATCTGGGTCTCAGTGAGTGTAGTGTAGAGAGCAGTAAGCTGTATAGGAAGGATATTACTCCCCTCATGGAGCCCACCCGCCGCACAAAGTTTTCTATCGGTGTTCGTTCTCGCGTTGCTGCCTCCCTGACCTGTGATAGTGGAAGTGCTTGTTAGGGGATAGTTGAAACTCCCTTTGGCAGCTTTCAAATGCGAGTATATCATAGTTGTGAAATAGGTCTGAAAGCATGAGGCAACCACCCTCCCTACATGCGTCAAACGGGCCCTCGTGGAGCGCAGGGGGGAATTCCGGGTTATAATGGATCGGAGTGTAGGGTGATGGAAATGTTGTCCACTCCCTTCCCCTAGATACCTTGTCCCACACCTTGAGTGGTTCGGGTAGGAGTGCTAATGTAGGCGTTTGTGGATCTATCCTTCTTAGGTTTCCATATGAGATCCCATATTGTTCTTCCCACTATCACCCTGTCCATATGCAACCAGCGCTCATCTGATTCCCTCTTAGACCATTTCGCCACGATCCTCAATTGGGCCGCTTTGTAGTATAATTTAAAATCTGGGAGAGCCACTCCTCCCTCGCTTTTCGCGCATCTCCGGGTATGGAAGGGAAGGCGAGCCCTGCCGTTCTGCCAGATATATCGAGTGGTCAGGGAACGTAGTCTGGGCAGAAGATCCCTATCTAGGTCCATTGGTAGCGCCTGGAACAAATATAGAAATTTGGGCAGCACTGTCATTTTTATCACGTGTATGCGTCCTAGCCAAGAGATAAAAAGCGGTTTCCAGCGTTTGAGATCTTGCTGGAGTTGGAGTAAGAGAGGCGGGTAGTTGGCCCTATAGAGGCCCTCTATTCGTTGTGTTAGTTGTATGCCCAGGTACTGGAGCGAGCATTTGGCCCACTGAAAGGGCTCACGAAGGCGCTTAGCCTCATCTTCTGTTATCGCAAGATTTAGTATAGACGATTTGGTGAGGTTAGCTCTGAAACCCGCCACCTCTTCAAACTCGCTTAGTTTATCCTGCAAGGCCTGTAGCGAGTGGTCCGGAGCAGTGAGTGTCATCAGGACGTCATCCGCGAACAATGAGATTTTATGTTCCTCTCCCCCGAAGCTAATGCCCCTTATCTCTGGGGACGCCCGGATCCGCAGCGCCAGCGGCTCTATGCTTAAAGCAAATAGCAGGGGCGACAATGGGCAGCCCTGCCTTGTCCCTCTGTCAAGCGGGAATGAGTTTGAGTTGGTCCCGTTAATTGGCACTCTAGATCGTGGCTGCGCATAGTTGGCCTTGATCATGTCTATGAATTTCTTCCCGAACCCAAACTATTCAAGTGTGAGGAATAGGAATGACCAAGCCACCCTGTCAATAGCCTTTTCGGCATCCAGGCCCACGAGTATCGCCGGGATCTTATGTTTAGTTACTTTTTCAACCAGGTGTAATGTCCTGTGGATATTGTTGTGGGTCTGTCTACCTTTTATGAAACCTGATTGATCAGGGTGGATTAGATCTGGCATCAAGTCTTCTAGCCTCGCTGCCAAGATAGCAGAGTATAGTTTGGCATCTAGATTCAAGAGCGCAATTGGCCTATATGAGGTGCAGTGTTGTGTGTTTTTCCCCGGCTTGGGGATCACCGTTCTCACAGCTTCTGCCATGGATGGTGTCACCCTGGTGCCCTCCGCCATCGTGTTAAAAAGCTGGGTGAGCTGTGGAATGATATCTGGCGGGAATGTTTTATAAAAGTGAGCCATCAGGCCCAGGGGCTTTGTTGGGTTTAAGTGCCTTGATCGCTTTCCCTACCTCCTTGTCAGTGATGTGCATCAAGGGTATCATTCCAGGCCTGGGAGACCTGCGGGATCTCCAGCGACTGCAAGTACCGGTGTTGTGTATCTGTGTCACGCGGCTCACATGTGTAAAGCTCCTTGTAGAATGTTCTAAATATGTTGGCCTTGTCTATATCAGAGTGCTCTATATTGCCCTCTCCATCTTGTATACCTTCAATGTGTTCCCTCTCTCTTTTTTCCCGAAGCTGCCTGGCTAAGTGGATTCCCACCTTGTTCCCCTGTGTGTATGAGATTTGCCGGAGTCGTAACAGGGTGTATTCAGCCGTGTTGGTATAAATTGCCTTGATTTTCCCCTTTAGAGCATTTAGTTTACGCTGCAGCGCCCGGGAGGGCGACTTTTTATGTTCCTTTTCTATAAGCTTCAATTCCGTCTCCAAGGCTTCCCTCTCTTTAGCCCTCTGTCTATTCAGTGTGGCATTAAGCTCTAAGCATTTCCCCCTCAGAACCACTTTAAATGCATCCCAGTTGTTCAGGGGCGAAGTATCATGCGGGCAATTTAGTTGAAAAAATTATTTGATAGACCCCCTTAATTCATCTCTTAACAGTCTGTCCCTTGTCAGTGACACGGGGAAGTACCATCTTGGTATCTTGGGAGTGGTGTTGCCCCAGGTCAAGCAGACGGTGACGAGGCTATGATCAGAGATGGTGATCGGGAGAATTTTCGCCGCCTGGAGCGAACCCAGTAGGTTTTGACTGATAAAAATATAATCGAGCTGTGAGTACATTTGGTGTACATGGAAAAAGAATGTATAGTCTTTGGTCGTGGGGTAGAGGAGCCTCCATGCATCCTTGAGCCCTAAGGTTTGCAGAGCCTGTTTAATCCCCTTCGGGAAATTGCCTGTAGCGCTTCTATGCAGATGTGTGCTATCTATTTCTGCCTGCCATGTGAGATTAAAATCCCCCCATAAGGACTGTCGGGCCTTCTGCAAATTCTCTCACCAGGTCAAGCAAAGAGGATAGAAACGCAGGTTGACCCACGTTGGGAGCATACGCTGAATTAAACGTGCATAGTCGCCCCCTTAATTTCCCCTTCACCATGACAATCCAGCCTTCTTTATCTGACTTTATAGCTTCTGGTTGGAACTTCGTAGAGTTATGGAAGAGCAGTGCCATGCCCCTCTGTTTGGTGCTAGCTGAGGATCTGTAGATTAGGAAGTAGTTTTTATGACGTAGCCTGAGCTCCTCCGAGCGTTTTAAATGTGTTTCTTGGAGTGCCACTACTTCGAAGTGATGGTCAACCAGGTACTTCCATATTTTATGTCTAAGTGGCGAATTCAGCCCTTTCATGTTCCAGGAGGCAATGGAAATCACCATAGCTCTGTTTTCGTGCTCCCCCCGCCCTTGAACCCCTTAATGTGAGCTTCCGGTTCCCTCCCGCCGTGTCCGTCGCCGAGATCTCATGATGTCTCAGGACTCTCGTAAGGTCTCTCTGGCCCAGTGAAGTTGCATAGTTAGTGTCCCTAGATGGCCACCACCAACCCCCTTGAAACCCCTCCACCCCCCAACAATAAAAACAACATAATCAAAAGTAACCTGTGCTGGACAGCCCGTGGGCCTCCAGCTCTAGTGTCCTTGTAGGGTAGGTTTGTGCTGGCGGGCGTCTCGGCCAGAGCCCACAGCCACGACTGTCCGTCTTGCTTAGTACAGGTAGCCAGCTCTTGTCATGACCCGTCTGGGGCCAGGACCACGCTGCAACGGGTGCCCTCTATCAGTATGGTTTCTCCACGTTCTCCAGGGCCTTCCATTTCCCCCTGTCTTGTCCGTTTCTGAGGCGAGCCTTCTCCATGGGTATTTCTCGGCCCCGGCTCCCACTGCACCTTTCATGTTACGATCTGGAACGTCCGCCTTTGGCAGTTGTACTCCATTGGGAGGCCTTGTTGCTGTCGTGCTCTTTACCCCTCGACGTACCCAGGTTGCTCACAGCCTCCATGGAGGGGAGTCCCAATACTCTCAGGCCCTCCTCTAGTTCTGTGATATGGCGCATTTTGTTGTTGTGTTCAAAACTCAAGCCGAAGGGATATGTCCATCTATATTTGACTTTTTCCGTTCTCGGTTTCGTGGTGATGGGCCTAAATTGTTGCCTCCGCTGCAACATGGCAGGCGCTAGATCCTGGTATAGTCCGCAATGGAACCCCTGGAATGCTATCTCATCCTTTTTCCTGGCTGCCTGCAGGATCGCCTCTTTTACCTTGAAAGAGTGGAGCTTGACGAGGATGTCGTGTGTGCGATGACATTCCCCCGCCGCTTGGTTCCCTATGCGGTGTGCCCTTTCAATCTTGATTTTTAGCTGGCGCGGCCCCAAAATCTCCGCAAAGAGGCCTTCAATAAAGGCCTCCAGGTCTGGTCCCTCCGCTCCCTCCTCTAGGTCTCTAATTCTGATTTTGTCTCTTCTTGATCTATTTTCCAAATCCTCTGTCTTCAGCAGGGCCAGCTGTAACTGCATTTGGAGGTCTTGTATCTTGTCTTGTGTGACCGTGGCACGTTTGTCCAGGTCCTGCGCCTGGGCTTCCACCTCCAGAACTCTGGTGCCCATGGAGTCTACGTCCTGCTGGAGGGCAGACATGCGCTTGTTTAGGTTGGCTTTGAGCTGATCCATAGAGGATTTGATATCTAGTTAATCTCGGAGTGGAGTTCTGTCTTGAATTCCCTAAGGGAGGCCATTAAATCATCTTTCATGGGCTCCGCGGCAGCGGTGTCTTCTCTTTGTTGCGGGAGCTGTCTCTTCTCTGTAGGGGTGAAGTAGTTGGAGACTCTGCTTGTCACTTTCTTTGGTGGCATAGATGCAGACTGGTTGCCACTCTCACCCCACGTGCGCCTGGCCTTCAGCAGAGAACGGGGGGGTCCCTGCCGCTAAAGCATCTTTCACCTCCAGTAGCTAGTGGCTCCTCGTGGGCACTCCCCCTCTCCAGACGTGATCAGCACCCGAGCATTGTTATCCTCTCGGCGGGAATATTTTATGTCCCTCTTGGGTTCCCTTACGCCTCCTCCAAATCGGGCCTTACCCTGCATGCAGCTTCAGGGTTTTCGTTACACTAGGCGAGGACACCCCCTACAGCGGTGCTCCAGACTCCCCGCCGTGCAGTAACCCCATGGAAGTCCTCTATTCGCGGCCACATAGGCTCCTCGAGGACGGCCACCATCTTAGGGTCAGGCATTCCGGGAGCGGCACCTCGCGTTGGCCCACATCGCCTCGAGCAACTCTTGGATCTTGTGGGGGACGCCTCTTCAGAGCCCCCGGTGCCACCGTGGGTGTCAGGGCTGCCTCCCGGCCCCCTTCTCACTGTCAGGTTAGCAGTGGTCGACTCGGGCTCCCCGTGGCACCGCCGTCTTTGCAGTCTGGTGTGGCAGCCAGTTGCGCCGCTCCCTTCTCGGCAGTCTGCACTGATTCACTGCACTGCTGGTTGGGTCATGCCGCTGCGGTGTCCCTCCGAGCTCCCCTTAGCGGGATCGTAAAGGCGATTTTCGTTGACCGCCGCCATCTTGTGGGTCTCCAGCGCGTCTCCCTCGCGTGCTGATTCCTCCGTTTCTGACTCATGTATACACTCCTTTGCAGCACCGCCAGTGTCACGGTAGCTTAGCCGTCGACTGTGTGAGTGTTTGGCTATCCCTCACACAAAATATCGTATTCGGACAGCAACGTGGCTCCAGAGCTGAGGTGAATCACGTCCACCGGGCCATCTTGCCTGGCCACGCCCCTACATAACTTTTTTTTGTTGCTATTCCAGTGCTCTCTTCATTATGGCTGCCAAGTATTGGTCCAGTCAGTGGCATGGTTTGGTTTTAAAAATGTAGTCAGCCTAAACAACTACCAATCTATAAACAGAAAAGTTTCTTGTCACTTTTAGCTTTCCTTTCGTATGATCAGCGCAGTCCTACGCTGCTGCAGATTTCTTAATGTCCTCAAATATATCTCCCATTCTCCTCTTACCCGCCTCCTGTTCACCTCCTTCCATAAACTTAATTTCACTCCACCTGTGTTAAGTAAACGTACACTGTTTTGGCAGGTGGTGCAAGATCAAAGTCATTTTCGTTCTCTCTGCGTCCGAATTTCTTTGAATTCTAAGTTGGTAATTTAAATATGCAGTAAAACATAGCACCAATATCCCATAACCAGGCTTCCTCACTCCTAATACGCTGAATAAATACATGCAAAATAAAAGTACACGGCCAAATTACTGAAACCACATCAGTTTTGTTGGACGGGAATTATATTGCAGGTTTATTGGATAAGGTAATGGGTTAACGTACAGGTGATCCAAGGGCAGCCAGTGATGATATGACCAAAGCTGACTTACCCGCCTGATTAGCCACTGAGCACTAGGAATATACAATATCTCATGCTGAACCTTTGGAGCTTAATACATATCTGGACCCCATAGCACAGGAAAATGCACTTTCACAGAGGCAGAGAGTTACCATGCAAGACTCCAGTGGTTCAGCCATATAACTACTAGTGAGCATAATGGGGTGCCGTCGGATTCATCCCGGGGTCCTTCCATAAGGACTCCAGGGGTATTGGCACGAAGCTCCCTTAGGGCTCTTTCTTGTGGTTGCTTTCTGCACCAAAGTCCTTTGGATCACCCTTTAACTCCGCCAAGCCTCAAGGGGTGACAACGGCCAGCACTGTGGCCCCTCACTATTACTTGTATTGTTGTATGGCCTGCATTTACTTCGTGCTGTTCCATTTGTCGAACACCCTTGTAGCCACCACTAGTTTCAATAGGCTGTTATTGCTGTGTACACTGCACAATTCATGGTGTGTTGAGTGCCTGCTCTTTTTGAAATTGTAGTGGCTGAGATCTGCATGCACCTTCACAACAGGTGGCCTATACACAAACAGCCCTGCCAAGTACCGCGCATCTGTAACACATTTCAGTGTGATGGTCCTCATCACCACACTGAAATGCAATATCACGCATTATAGCACCTCCGCTGTCAAGTTGGAGCTTCTATAATGCATCATACTGAGAAAGCTGCTGGTAGCTCGGGGGCTGACTCATCTGCTGGCAGCTCTACTAGATGTTACAACTCTGCTACAATGTAACCAAGTGCACCGAACACCACGCGCCACATTACATTCACATAGACTGACATCAGAAGTCAGAGCCGGTAGGTGTCCAATGCCGAGACAGTGTTTAGTTTGTCACACCAAATGATCACCCGCGGCGCGGGCGGCATTTTAAGAAGTTTGCAGTGGACAATGACACCGTGGCGGTGTGTGATACCGCGACTGGACGGACCCGATCACATCGGAGGCTGACTCATGCACTACTTGCTCCTGGGAACATGGAAGAGCCGCCCGCACAGCGGCGGTATTCCTTGATCCCGCGTCCGGACTGTCTCGACCCTACCAGGAACTGGCCCCTGTGAAACACTGACTGCGGCGACTACAGGAGAGGTCATCCGCAGCCTAGAGAATGGCCACCAGTCCAGTGTGTGCGCGCCAGAATCATGCGACCTTGCGTTGGTTGCCGCAGGAGTCCACGAGTGCGGGTCGGCCATGGGGCCGGGGGCTCACCACAGACAAGTGAGTCACTGTGCCTGAGTGACAGAGCCTGTATTCTCGTAGTTGGCACTGTCTTGCTATGTTATAAAAGTGCGCCGTGGTCATCATCATGAGCTGCGACCGAGAACTGTGCAGCCACGAAGTCTGCCTGCTCAGTAGTTTTGTACATTTGCGTGCTAACTCGTTTTGGGTCGGGGTGCCTTTTGAGCTAACCAAGAAAATGTCACTCATAGTCGTTAAAATGTCACTCAAAATTGCACTAAATTTTTCAAAATGTCACACATAGCAATCTGAAACCTTGGCAGCTATGCACAACATTAGTGCCTTTCTCTGTGAAGTCAGGAGTTATACAGAAGTCTTTATCATTAACTGACCGTGTTAATGATAAATAAGCAAAACGAGCAAGAAAAGCACCCATAATCTTGAGCTGGGGTCACAGTGATATCCCTGCAACAGCTGCACTGGCCGCCCGCATTCAAGTATTTGCACTGCTCATTTTTTAATTTAATTTTTTTTTATTGGCAACTCTGTTTAGATGCCACCAACATGCGACATGCAGTGGTAATAAAGCAGATGTCTGACTTATAGAATAATCACAGTATCCTTTCCTTCTCCTGTGTGTCTTTACATTGTCAAAATCCAAGTACCGATACAACCCCTGAATGCTCAATAAAGCAATCAAGACCCCTTATTTATAAGGTTATCCAAGCTCAGCTATCACCCATTTTATGGGTGGTGAATTCAGCTAAGTGTGCATCCAATTACCTCCTTAACTATTGGGTGCCATCTCTTCAAAGTGGAAGGGGTCAAGAATATATGACTTCTCTTCAAAGTCACACCTCATGCTATTAGCTCCAACTGGTGCAATTCTAGTCCTGTAAATGGCCACAAAGAGCGAATTCTGTGTCCTACAAAGACAAGACAATTATGCTGCACTGCTCAGCTAAGGTGGAATGGCTGGCAGCACCCTGGGAGTTATTACAAATTGCTATGTCGTAGCCCTCAAATGGTCAATTGGGTGACAGCTCTTTTAAGATTTTAAACTGTTCACGGTCAATTTAAGGTCCGTGTATGGCATGTAAACCTGCATTGTTGCAAACCAAATGATTCATTGTAAAGCAGTCATTTGTGGCATGTCAATGTGTGATGGGGCTAGGACATGCTTCCTATGTTTTCAGCCTAATGTGGACCCCAAGAGATGAACTGTAGTGGTTTCTCCTAAATATCCAAACCCTTGGCTTTTGTTTCATTATTATTATTCACTTTATTATTGGTTTTTCTAGGTTTGGCTTTACAGAGACCTGTCTGCAACATCTATTTTTAACCATGCTCCAAAATGTACATATTTCTGGTTGTTTGTATTGCCTTGTAAGAGGGACTGTCTTGCATTTTGCATTTCATAAGTATACTGAAACATCACAACTCATTTCTTTTTCCCCTAGACACTATATATATATATATATATATATATATATATATATATATATACACTACCAAGACCAGAGAGCCACGGGGGTGGCCACGCCCACTCAGGGCGGGGGAACAAGATTTAATGGTGCCGAAATTGCCGTGCCTTTGAGTTTGCAAGTCCATGCCTTTTTGGAAGTGTTAGAACACGAAACGCGTCAGGCTTTGTGACATTTATTCCTGTGCTGCTCCAGCCGAAATCCTCGTAGCACCCTTCAATAAAGATATTTGGCGAAGAACTTACCTGTTTGCGGCTTTCTCCTCGACAGGCAAAACTGTATTCCGCTTCTAATGCACGTATTTCTTTGCCAGAAATCTGATACGGACCACAACTTGAGTGCAAAGTTGTTGTATTTCACTGCAAGATGTCGCCATGACGCGTTTCAGCCCTTCCCACGGGCCTTGATCACATGACACAGTACAGCATTGCACATTGGCTTAAGAAGTGAACATTGTGGGCGTAATCATTGGTTGCAGAAGGCATACAAGGCCAGTCAATATTGGAGACAGACTCTCTAAGAACTACGAGTCTTTTCTCTTTTTTCTTTTTATCAAAGCATAATTGGCTCGGCTATGTAATATGTAAACAAAAGCCACTGCATTTAAGGTAGAGAGTAATATCGAGTGCTAAAATCAGTTCAAAGTCATACACAATGAGTTAAATGCATATACGTATCCACAAATAATGAAATGTGCAAAAAAGTTTTCAATTGTGCAAAATATGCAAAAAGTGCTAAAGTGAAATAAAGTTTGTTCAAAATTTGAGCGGTAAATCCAACAAGGAGGTTTTTGACATTGTAGCGTCGTAAGTATCCGTATAAATACATAAGTAACTAGTGCCATTATGATGAGCACTAGTGAGTACATGGGTTACTGGAGCCCCAGTAAACCTTAGCCAAACATGTTGGGCTCAAAGTTACCAATAAACAACAGTGTAGAACATTGCAGTGGTCCCAACTTTGTTACAGTTTTTGATCCCAATTTCGATCAGAACCTGATAAGATATCGGTTTAAATACCAGAAGTCCTTACTAATGGAGCATATGAGATAATAGTGCTATAAATAGTTACTTTTAAGTAGTGGAAGATAACCTGTCCCATTGATTCCCATTGACACGCCCTGATCCTCACATACATAGCTGAATACATAGTTAATAAATATTAAATAAGCAATGCAATACAATCCATAATAGATAAAATCCGCTTAAATATTCATATATGAAACAAATAAATATGCACATGGAAAAATCACTCGAATATCAATAAATAATCAATAAATATAGTTATAAAATCTCATAAATATCGTTCTAAAAGGTAATCTAAAATTCCAAGTAAAAGAGCCACAGTCTAAGTTAGTCGACAGTCTGGAAAACACTCTATAGGCATGTAAAAAGATCCTCTGTTATATTCAAACCAAAAGGCTGTTTAATATTCAGTTCTAAAATATATATCTGGTTTCCAATTGGCGCAATTTTTCTTCTCTGTTTCCGCCTCTCCTGCTAGCAGCGATTGAGTCAATGACAAAGTATCTTAAATCTTTACTTTTGGAATCATGTTTGGCTTTAAAATGTCGCGCTACCGGGTATGTATTATCCTGATTGTTAATTGCCATCAGGTGCTGTAATATTCTCTTATGCACTTGGAGCTTAGTGCTCCCTGCATAAAGTAGGTTGCATGGACATGACAACACATATATTGCAAACTCAGTCTTACATGTAAGCAATTTGCCAATTTTATGCTTTTTCTGATCAAAGGGACTAATGTACGTGGTTTTGTTCTCACCCTGTTGGCAGGCTTTACATGATTTGCAATTAAAAAAACCAGTGTGGGTTTGTAGCCAACTAGTAGATTCAATAACTTCGGGACTAGTTTTGACTAGATCGTTTCTCATAGAGCGTCCTCTGCTGTAGGTTATGGACGGTCTTTTGGGCAATCTAGGACCTATTATAGGGTCACTAAGAACCAAAGGCCAATTTCGAGATATTATCGATTCAATCTTTTTATGCTGTTGACTGTATTGGACAACAATTCTAAATTCCTTGTCGGTTTTATCAATGTTATTTTCTGCTCCAATTACTGGGGTAATGGTCCTAGGTTCTGTCCCTGATAATAACTCAAACCTACTTTTGCGCATAGATTTTTGGATGGCGTTATCTATGATCAAATCAGAGTATCCCCTTTCTTTGAACCTGTTTGCTCTCGGTCTGGGCTATCAACAAATCATTATCCTTGCTATGAATGCGCCTCAGCATTTCACCGTAAGGAATACTGGTCACCAAGTGTTTTACATGGGAGCTACTCGCATGGAGTGTCGAGTTACCCGCGGTTTCCTTGCGATGGAGTTTGGTTTCAATTCTATTGTTGTCAATATAAACCTCTGTATCTAAGAAACTCACTGTTGATGCGCTAATATTGGCAGTAAAGTGCAAGTTCAAATCATTTACATTAATAGCTTGTACAAACTCCTGGGCTTCATCTGTACTGCCATCCCATATGATCAAGTCATCGATAAAGCGCAACCATAACTTGACATTAGTTGTCATGGCCCCCCGGTGTTCAGTCATGAGGACCAGCTCCTCCCACCAACCCATGTGTAGACATGCGTAGCTGGGGGAGAAGCTGGCCCCCATCGCAACACCTCGGAGTTGTCTGTAAAGTAGGTTATTAAACACAAAAATATTATTCGTGAGACCGAAATCAACCATTTCAATAAGCATCCTTTTGTGGTCTCTCATTTTGCCCATTGTTTTGTCCAAAAAATAGTCAAGTGCCCTTAATCCATCAGTGTGTTGGATACTCGTGTAGAGTGAGCTGACATCAAGCGCGATAAGTAAATAACTTTGTTTCCATGTAAAGTCTTTAGTTTTCCGTAGGAAATCGCTTGTGTCATTTACATACGATGGTAAGGCCTTGACCAGACTCTGCAAGAAAAAATCTACATATTGGGATGTGTGCTCAAGTCATCCATTCCTTGCCGATATGATGGGTCTCCCGGGTGGATTTTCAGAGTTTTTATGGATCTTGGGCAAAAAGTAAATCGTGGGTACCACTGGATGATTGTTTTTCAGGAATTTGAATTCTTGTCCTGTAATCAAATTATTGGATTTCCATGTCGACAATTTTTTATAGAAGATTGTATACATTGCTTTCAGTTCTGATCCATTACATCTGGTGTAGCAAGTTCTGTCATTTAACTGTCTATAGGCTTCCTTGGTGTATTTGTCTTTGGCCATCAGCACTATGTTCCCACCTTTGTCAGAGGCACGTATTACAATCTTGTTGTTCTCCTTAGGTTTTGACATCAGAGTAATATAATCAGATTTATCTTTGGTGTATTTGGGTTTACCTCTGTGTGTCTTGATGTTTAAATCCTTGAGCTGATCTGTCACCTGGTCATGAAATAAATCAATCGAATCACGTAGCATGACCGGATTAAATGTTGACTTCGGTTTGAACTGAGTCAAAGGATGTTGTATTTGCATCTGCATACTACTGTGCTCTGTGGGTAGGTCACCAGTTTGTTCCTGAGAATAGGCAGGCAGGTCAACATCATGATAAGTTTTCATTTGTGGGTCCCACATTTCCTGCATTTCATTTAGAAAAGATTCCTCTGACTGTGTGATTTCTACGGGGTTCAGCGCTCTCGCTTCACCTTCCATAGGAGGATCTTGTTTTCTGATATTCCGGTTGAGCAAATGATATTTCTTAAGTTTAAACTTTTGAGTACTTTTGAATATATCTAATCTTGTTTTCACATAATTGAAGTTGTTTGCAGGACAATATGTTAAACCCAAACTGAGGATTCTCTTGTCATTGTCACTCAGTTCCATGTCTGATAAGTTCACAATCGTTTTGTTGATAGTTGCTGAATCGCTTACTTGCCTCTCCTCCACCCTCCTCTTTTTTTTTTGCGGTTTGTTTCTATTTCAGTTTGCCTTCCGTCGTTGCTTTCGTTTCCAGTTTTTGTTTGACCGTAGTTGGTTTCTTGCGTGCGGGGACGGAGAGTTTGCCGTCTGTCCTCGCATAAAAAAGATAGCTCTTCATCCAGTGTACATTTTTGCCTACCATGGTTTGAGGCTGATTCACGCTCCGAATCACTGTCTGGATGCGCTCTTCTGAAGCTGAGAGAGGCTCCAAGCCCCGCCCCGTACCTGGAAGCTCGAGTCTAACGATGATGGCGTGAGACGTGGTGTTTCTCGCTCCTCGTTCTGCCGCTGTGGGATACTTCGTGGACATTGGAGAGCCGGGGGCGGTTTCAGGCTTCCCTCGAGATTGAGACTGGGAGTAGTAGCAGGCTGGTTGTACCGGTAAGACAGGAGGAGGAAAAGAGCAGCTGACATTAACCACTTGACTGCACGGTTGCGAGGAAGACAGGAGGTGTGTGCCCTGCAGCGCCGGAGGCGGAGGCGAGCGAGGCAGACGGCGATCTTGGGAGCAGCCTTGCCTTGGGCGCTGTGACTAAGCACCGAAGAGCCCCGATCCCGAGAGCTCAGGGGGTGAGGAGACGGGGGCCGGGAAGAGAGCGCCCAGAGACGGAAGGGCGGCAGCTAGCAAAGGATAGGGATAGCGATCGTGAAGGGTGCAGAAGGGGAAATAAGACTCCCTTTCACTTGCCGTGAGGGGAACGGCTCTGCTTCTGCCCACATTGCCGTGAAGGGAACGGCTTTACAAGCTCTACCATTGCCTTGAGGGGAACGGCTCCGACATCGCTGTATCAACCCAACACTCAGGAACTACATTCCCCAGTATCCCCGGGTCAACGCACCGTCATCTCTGCGCCTGGAGCCCTATCATAAGCGCGGTTGCCACCCGCAGCGCGGGACGCGCCCGTCCTTGCCCGTCAGTGATAAGAGTCAGGACAGGGCCAACTCCCTTGAATTTTCGGGGACTGCATACGGCAAGAACAGCCTACAGCCACCATATTGCCAGGTCTGATCCTCTGTGTTGTTCCTTGTGGATAACTCTGTCTGCTCCCAATTCATGTGCTCATAGACTCCGTTTGCATAGAGACTAAAGTTTTTCACATTACCTGATAACATCTTGTTCTTATTGCTCTGTGGAGTTGAGCGGTTGTACCTCTTGATTGTTAAACGCACTGAGCATGGGGAAAAGGAAGCTCTTGGAGGAGAGTGAAGGAGGGGGGGGGCAGGGGTGCCGCTGGCAGGGACAACAGGGGAAAGAAGGCTAGAAAGACAAAAAATCTAACACAGAAACAGACCCATTCAGGAAGGAACTGTGTCCTGGATAGAATAGACGCACTCATTAGCGAGTGTGAGGGTATTCTAGAGGGTGATACATCTGTACCGGTTTTATCTACCGATTTACCCAAAGGCCCCTCATCCATTTCAAACCATAGACCCGGTCGTCAGCTAACTATCCCTGCAATGTTTCACAAGCCGGCTGGAGGCGGCAGCCCAGTAGCCAGACAGAGTGAGATTACCGATACGGGGGAGGGTAATATGGTTCTCGATAAGAATATAAGCGATAACTTTCAGCTACTGGGTGTTGCAGTCGCTTGTTCTAACAGGTTTTCCCCCCTGGCAGTTCCTCTAGTAGATCCTTGGGCGGGAGATGGTGCGAACTCTTCATCACGCATCCCCCCCTCTTCGCCTGTTCTCCCTGCCCCCGAGTTTACCCCACGGCCTAGTGCCGAAATATCCATGGATCCACAGGGAACGCATTCTGTTGTTAACGAACTGAGGGCGGAAATAACATCTATGCGCTCAATGATAGTGGAACTAACTTCCATGGTTAAACTGCTGATACAAAGGGCACCTACCTACTCAGAGGCCATCAAAACCAATTTACTTCAGGATAACCAGCCTAGAAATTTAATCTTTGATAAATCTGGTCCTGAAACCACAGGCCGATCTAGCAAGATTCCCCCCCAATTGCGCTGCCGGTCTAAGTCAGGAGCAGAAACAATTCCTAGGGCTAGGCCAGGCCTTCCAAATGCGTCCAATTTTAAATTAGATCTGGCCTCAGCAGTTAATAGTCGTCCCTCCCCATTAAATACAGGAAATTCCCCATATAATTTTCAGGAGCGTAGATCTATTATGCCCAATTTTAACTTGTCACAGGATGCCACAATCTATATGGTAAACGTGCCAAAATACGTTTCCTCCAATAATACAGAAAGCGCAGATTCCCTCACTAACAAAGTAATACACTGGATCCGTTACGTGAGGGGCTGTCGCTCGGTAATTCGCGAAGATATAAGTGCAAGAAGGCTCATCTCACGTGTCGATCCATTAGATTGCATTGAGTTAAAGCTCAAAGGACAAGTTCTTGCAGAAAATATGCTACCTTTGGAATTTCGTACATCGCCCCCGGACCATTCTTCCATCCAATTTAGGCGTTTCCCACTCACAAATGGTCATGGTCGCTCTTCTGGGCAACAACACCCCCTTCATGTAGGGTCCTCCACCTTGGACACCAATGATTGACTCCCGAGCATGGCCAATAGAGAACAGGAGTCCCAGGAGGTTGTTTTAGCAAATATAGAATCCTTGCCCTGCACCCCTTATAATCACTTGGAATTAAGCCCCACCAGTGAGTCACAGTCACATATCGCAGTGGTAACATTAGATCCATCGACAAAAGTCCAGGCTGTGTTCCTTCTGTAGGTTTGTCTGTGCTTTCCTGGAACATAGCTGGTTTGAGTACTAAGATTACATCTCCCGACTGGCACACTTTTATGGATCAACATGATATTTGCCTATTACAAGAAACCTGGTTGGTGGACCCTTGCTTCCAAGCAGGCTATTTAAATTATAATATATCAGCTGTTAGGGGGAAAGGGACGTGCTTCGGGGGCCTAACAATTTGGGTACGCCAAGAACTTGGTTTTGTGGTCCAGATACTTGAATCTAATAGTAAGGATATTCTAGTAATAAGAATAAAGTGGGGCTCAAGGGAGACCATTGACATTTACAATGTCTATGCTAGAGGTACAAATGGTAAAAAATCGGAAGTTTTAGCGGCTCTCGATCATTTACTAGACCAATACTCTCGGGGCAGGAATGTAATAATCGCGGGTGACTTTAACGTAACCTTTGAGCCCCTTACAAATGAGAAATATAATATCACTGATGAAGAAGATGACCGGTGGGAAATCCCCAAATTGGATCTACCTCCCATAAAAAAATGGACTGAGTTGGCGATCCAATTAAATTCAATCTGCCTGGAAAATGGGCTAAGGGCGGCTAATGGTAGATCCCCATCTGACAAACGCGGGGCTTGCACATTTAATAATGGCCTAAGCTCTAGCCGCATTGATTATCTATTGATAAATTTCCAATTATGGTTTGTGCTAAGGGACATGGTGGTCAGAGAGAGGATCGAGAGCGACCACAACCCCCTGTGTTCTCTTTTTAATTTATCAGTAAAGGATGTTCCTAATTTCGTAGACAGCGCTGTTGTCACCCAGGATGTGGTCCCCACAACTGATATGAGGCGCTTAAAATGGGCAAACCTACTTGAGAACCCTGATGCACTTGAAAAAATTTCACTAGAAACTAATAGGGCTTTAACCACATTAGAAGCTCTCACTTCTAACTCAGTATCCCCTGAGTCCATAATAGAATTCCATGAAGAATATTTTATTTTACTTCGCACCCATTTTTTGAGGCACGCCAAAACTAGGAGTAATAATCTGAGAAACGTTTTAAAATGGTTTAATGATGAATGTAAGGAGGTACGCAAGTCCCTTGGGAGTGCAATCAGAGAAGGGGATCCCGTTAAAGTACGTATGGCTAGACAATCTTACAAGAAAGCGCAATATAAGGCCAAGAAAAATTGGGACGAGAATAGATGGCTGGACCTCAAACGTGCCTGTGATAGTAAAAATTCTAAAGAGTTCTGGGACGCTGTAAAATGGGGTAGAGGTGGACGTCCAACTGAACCTATAAATCATGTAAGCCAGGACCAATGGGTAAGCCACTTTAAACCCCAATATGCTTGTAGCCTAGAGGAAAGCGAAACAGCTGAGTTTTTACATTCTTATTTTTGTGACCCTGTATTCAGCGTGGCCTATGTTAGCCTCGCTCTAAGAGCTGTAACTGGAGGTACAGCTCCGGGTCCGGACGGAATCCCAGCTGACATATTTCTTTCTGATCAAGCTAAGTGGACCAAATATATTATGATTTTAGCTAATAAAATTGCAAAGGGCGCACCTGTCCCGGCCTCGTGGAAAGGGGCCGAGGTAATTCCCGTTTTTAAAAAAGGGGATAGATGTTTGCCCGGAAACTATAGACCTATTAGCTTAATCGATTCCCTTCAAAAAATTATGGGTCGGCTTGTATTAAACAAGATGCAAGACTGGGTGGACGAACGAGGCATACTATCCCCACTTCAGGCGGGTTTTCGGGCGTGCACGAGTACCATTGATCAGATATTTCGTTTTACAATGGTATATTGGAAGACGGTGGTCATAGACCAGGGCAGTTTATATGCTGCCTTTGTCGACCTTAAGTCTGCTTTTGATCTCGTCTCCCGTGCCAAACTATGGGTAGTATTACAAGATCTAGGCATGCCCCACAAATTATCACTTATAGTTAGACTTCATGAGGGAAACTACGCAACAATCAGATGGGGAACCCAAGGTCAGACCACTAACCCCTTCCCTGTAGAGAGAGGGGTGCGACAAGGTTGCGTAATGGCTCCCACATTATTCTCGCTGTTTATTAACGGGATAGCAAAATTTATGGAAACCACACCCACGGATGCCCCAGTTCTAGCTAGTGTGAAAATACCTATTTTAATGTTTGCGGATGACACGTTGATAATCGCTAAAACACCAAGCGGTCTCCAGCGTGCCCTGCTGCTCTTTGAAGAGTTTTGCCATCTGCGGGGCCTGGAAATCGTGTCAAAAACGAAATTTATGACTTTTAATCCGCACAGATCTTTTAAAGGAGGTGTAGTTCTTAACAACCGTCCCCTAGAACAGGTAAAAGATTTTACATATTTAGGGGTCACAATGCAGGGAGATATGAAGTGGAGCAAGCAATTGGAAATGGCCACTTTGAAGCATCGCCAACTGGCCGGAACATTGCAAACTGAGTTTAATGCTTCACTAACTAAACCAGTAAGCCCAGTATTGCAAATATATAATATGAAAGTTGTTAGTTTCGTGCTTTATGGGGCTGAACTGTGGGGTTTCAACCATCTTTCCAAATTAACAATAGCGGAAAATAAGTTTCTCCGGAACATCATTAAACTCCCAGAAAGTACACCAGTTCGCCCGCTCCTCCATGATTTGGGTAGGAAGTCACTGGCCGACATAGCCAAACTGCGACCCCTTTTACATTGGCGGAGAATTTGGTCGACACCGGAACTACGAGCATATGCTGACGGCCTGAAGGATCTAATTCGAGTAGATCGCTACAAAAAAGTCATATGGTTGCAAGAAATTAGAATTTTGCTCACCAATGGTGACATTGTGGGAAAATCCAGAAAGTACCCCGTTTCCAACTAAGGCTTTGCTAAAGGAAAGATACTGGAGTTGGGTGACAGATAACATTGTTAGGAACAGTGATTCCTCATCACTAACTGGTTACTTTCTGAATGCAAAGCCCTTACAAAAGCTGGAACCATACTGGGACATAATAACCAAACCATTTGACAGGAAGCTCTATTTCCAATTGAGAGTTGGTACTCTGCCTGTAAGGTCATTTGCGGCCAAATGGGAGGCGCAGGCCTCAGTTTCTTGTCCAGCCTGCCATGCACCTTTAGAGTCGCTGGCCCATCTACTGTTCGCATGTCCAGCCTATGCGGCTCCACGCTGCATGTGGCTGACTCCCATTTGCAGAACACTGGGAACTAGAAGCAATGTTACGGCGCTTAGACTTTTGCGCTCAGAAACAACGATACCCATTGTCATTGCTCTGGCAAAGTTTTTAGGTTGGGCATGGTCCATTAGATCTCAAACCACCACAGTTGGGTAGAGGGCAGATTATGTTCTTACGTGTGGTGTCTACATGTTTTCAGACCCTTGTTTGACATATTGACTGATTACATCGTTTGCCCGATCTAGATGATATGTTAAATGAAGTTTTTATATATCTGTAGAATAAGTGATAATAGATATCTTACATCTAACATCTACCCAGAACTGTTTGTGTTAAACGCCCACTGCTTTCTTTTTAATGTTTTTTTAACGGATTTTTAACGGATTTTTATATATTTCTAGAGGAATGCATTTTAATGTATTTTTTTTTTGTTTTTTTTTAACTAACGGTCATGTGTCTCCTAAGTTTGTATATGTGCTTTGATGACTAATATTGTCGAATAAAGCTAATATGACTGACTGACACTGTCTGGAACTGAGCTTAAGTCGGACTGTGATGTGCTTGAAGATATCCCATCCGTCTTTTTGGCACCCGACTTGGCAAATCCTATTTTTCTATCTTTGTATGTATAATTACCCAGTGGTGGTTGCCACTGGGTAGGTACAGTTAGAATTGTGTTACCAAAGGAAGTGCATTTTTTGGTTTGCTTACATCATTAAGATTTGACGAATCTTCAAGAAACTTTCCCCCAATTTTTTTTTTTTCTCAACTCCTCTCCTAACCGGAAAGTCTTGGGGGGGGGGGGGGGTGGAATCCATCAAGCGGGGACCGGGAAAAAGGGGGAGAGGGGCCCAAAACTTGTTATCCCCATTCATTTTTTCATAAGAACTCTAGACACAGCTACAGCCCAAACCGCTAAACGGACCAAGACCAAATTTAGCAGAAAGCTAGATCTTGGTCCTGAAAGAGTGCGTTTTGTGAGTTCGTGTAATTCTATTTAGCAATGAAAAATCAATGCCCAAAAACTTTGTATATATCACACCTCGGAGATTCCACAGAGCTGACGGATCTCATGCTGAGATCTGATTGGCTGCCCCCACATAAACCAGGATGTGGAGGCAGCCATCTTAGGGCTCGAGACTCAGCCCCGAATCCTTAACAAAATGCACACACAAAAAGACATAAGGGGGCAGGGTAGGGATACCCTGACCCCCAAAAAGTTTTACTTCAAATTTGCGGTGTATCTGCAGTAAAATAAAATACGAAAAATTAAAAAGAAAATTGTGTTTTTAAAAAATAGCTCCTTGGGGGTGAGTTAGGGCCTGGGGCGTTGGGAGGAGGGGAGGGCATGTCATTGATAGTTGAAAATGAAATGAAAATAAGATTTCTAAAGGACAACAGTTACCTGGAGGCATCTCGGTGCGAAGCCAGACTGAGAAACCGAATGTTTTATAGGAAGATAGTGGGAAGCTATTTAGTAAAAAGCCAGATTTTTTAATTCTTCCTCAATTCCAGTAGATTTGTTTTGTTTTTGAGTTTTGTCGGAAGCGAGTTCCACAGCCACGTCGTACAGGTTACGAACCCCCTCCCTCCCCAATAAACGTTTTTGAATCTAGGGACTACAAGATTTCCAATAGAGGATGAGCGCAGTGAACATACTGGAGTGTAACGTTGGAAACTTTGTAACAGATAATCTGTGCCAAGGCCTTGTTGTGCCTTAAAGGCTATGAAAAGCGCTTTAAATTGGATGCGTTTACGAATGGGAAGCCAGTGTAGTTGTACCAGAGCTTTGGATACAGATTTATGTTTCGGTATACCTAGCAGAACTGTGCTGCTGCGTTCTGCAACGTCTGCAACTTGTGCAGAAAACGTTTTTGAATATTAATAAAAGCGTGGTACAATAGTCTACTTTAGAAGAAATGAGGGCCGTGACTACTGTTTTTTGCAGGCTGAGTGGAACATAGGGCAAGAATTTCCTGAGAACTTTCAGGATGTAGAAACACAAGGAGGTGGTGTGATTTATCTGTCCTTCGAAGGATAGCTTGATGTCAGTGATTACTCCCAGGTTTTTTGCTTTCCTGCTTGGGGTGGGCAGGGTTCCCAGTTCTTGAGGCCACTAGTTGGAGGGCCAAAAGGAGGGGTTATTGCCAAACTGCAAAACTTCAGTTTTTGTTGAGTTCAGCTTCAGGCAGTTATTATGCATCCAGTTACCAATATGGAGCATGCAATAGTGAAACTGAACTGCTGTGGCTTCAGTATTACCCGTTACGGACACAATGATCTGCTTATCGTCCGCATACAAGACCAGCGCAAAACCATAGGATTTTTACCAACGCTGCAAGTGGGGTGACATATAGATTGAATAGGGTGGGGCTCAGGGACGAGCCCTGAGGCACCCCGCAAGTCAGTGAGAAGGCAGGTGATGTAAAGTCCCCAAGGGAAACTGTTGTGTTCGATCAGCTAAGAATGAAGTGATGAACTTGAGCGAATTGTGTTTATTGCCAATCATTTAGAGTCGGTCGATTAGGAGAGTTTGACTAAATGTGTCAAACTCATCAAATATCGAATAATATCATGGCCGCGTTTCCCCCACAATGTATTGTCTGTCTGATTTCCTTTGTAGCTGTGATCAGTGCCAGCTCAGTGCTGTGGTGACTGTGGAATCCGAACAGCGTTGGATCAAGGCTCTTGTTTTTATCTAGAAAAGTCGTCAGTTCCTGATTAACGGCTTTTTCGACCATTTTGGCCGGAAATGATAATAGAGTAATGGGCCTTTAGTTATTAGGGTGGCCAGCATCAAGGTTGGGTTTTTTAAGCAGAGGAAGAATCAACCCTATCTACCAGTCTTTTGGAAAGTAGCCCACCCGAACAGATTGTTAAAAATATTTGTAAGATGCTTGGCTACTACCTCAGGAAACGGATGAATTATTCTGGCTGGGCAAGGGTCTCGGGGTGAGCCAGATTTGAGATTTTTGTCATCTGATCAACTGTCGATGGCCCAAAGTGAGATAGAGTATTGCACTGGAGCTATAAGTGCATCTTGACAGTCTATTATTTAGGTCTACAATTTGATTAGCATCTAAAAAGGAGTCGTACACTGATTTGACTTTATCTTGAAAGTAGAGTGCTAGCTTATTGCAAAATTGTTGACTTATATTGGGTTTTTTGCTTCAGGAAGTTTCGATAGTTTAACTGTTGCAAATAATTCCTTTGAGGAATTTTTTGTGTCTTCTATTTTTGCAGTGGAGTAACTTTTTTTGGTTTGAATCATTTTTTTAATAAGTTTGTATATTGGTTTTTTATAAATCTTTGTCAGCTGTTTTGTAATCAAGCCTCCATTTACGTTCAGATCTCCTACATTCCTGTTTTTTACGTCAGAGACTTTAATTAAACCAAGGCTCGGAGGGGTTGATCTTGCGACTATAGTGACTTTTTACTGGGGCTTTCTGGGTTAGTGATGAGTCTAACCATTGATGATAATTACAAACAAAACTAAGAAGTGAGGGCAAAGTAAAAGCAGACTGGTGTGCAGCAACCCCTGCTGAGTCTCACAAGGAGAAACAGTAAAACATAAACATAAAACCGCCCTTCGACGATGGCAATGATAAAAACTGGGCGTTGCGGGAGCCAGGCACCTCCCGGTGCACTCTAGTGCTACACGGAAAGCAATGTCAATTTCAGAAGAGGGCGAAGGATGTATGGTCCCCATTCACTAGCCTAAAACGGCCCCAGGTCCCTATCCCATGAGGCTGTCATTTTAATAAAGGGGAGGCGGCTGCCTTTTTAAAAAAATGTATTTTATTTTTGCCCTGGGAGGGGAGGGATCCTTCTGGGCCTAGGGGGAGCAGGGTATCCCTACTCTGCCCCCTTATATATTATTTATTTTATTTTATACTTAAGGACAGGGAACTAAGTCCTTGAGTCCTGTAATGGCTGCCAGCAAAACTTTTCTAATGTTGCTAGCAGTCAATAGGAGCACCAGCAGATGCATGCCCAGCTAAATTATTACCTGCCATAGCATCCACCATAAACCAATCAGTCAATCAGATACTGAACTCCTCTCTCTCTCAACGGGCATTGTGCCATCCCTCTGGAAGCAGGCAAAAATCCTGCCACTCCTTAAAAAACCTAACGCGGACCCGAATGTTCCCACGAATTATAGGCCTATCTCCCTTCTTCTGGCCTTCTCCAAAGTGTTGGAGAAACATGTTAATAAAGCGATCACAGATTATGCTGAAAGTCACAATCTCTTGCACCCCACTCAATCTGGCTTTAGAACTAATTATAGCACTGAAACAGCTCTGTTGGATGTGACGGAGCATCTCAAAGATGAGCTTGATCATGGAGGCAGAGCGATTCTCATACCACTCGATCTGTGGGCGGCGTTCAACACGGTGCCACATGTGATGCTCCTCGATAGACTGAGAAACATGGGCATCGGAGGTCTGGCACTAGCCTGGATAACATCCTATCTGAAGGATCGAGAACAGGAAATATGGACTCCCCCTTTCACAGCCCCCATGCCCATCATGGAGGTAGGAGTCCCCCAGGGCTCCAGCTTGAGCCCAACTCTTTTTAACTTGTATATGTCGCCCCTAGCACCCTTGGTGGAGGCAAATGGCGCCAAGATAATTTCGTATGCTGACGATACTCCGCTTATGTTTTCATGCGACAAAGGCACAGCCTTCGACAGGGACGCAATCAGATCCCGCCTCACAAAATTTTTTAAATGGCTGAAGGTTAACCAGCTCAAGTGCAACCCTGATAAATGAGATTGTTTTCTTTGGACTGCCTTCTGTGTGCAATTGGAGCCAATGGTGGCTGGAGGAATTGTCCCCCTCAAGCGTCGCCCAATCCACAGTTAAAAACCTGGGTATCTACATTGATAATGCCCTCTCAGTGAGTTCCCAAGGTCAGTCCCTGTTGGGAACCTGTTTTGGCCTACTCTGTATGCTGAAAGAATTCCTCCCTCTCCTTCCACCGGATTCCAAGATAGTGGTTCAGGCGCTGGTTACGTCTAGATTAGACTATGCCAATGTTCTCTACTTGGGCCTACCGGACTACCTCCTTCAGCGCCTCCAGGTGGTGCAAAACTCAGCGGCTAGGGCGATTCTCAGACTGAAACCCAGGTTTCATATGGCCCCTCATCTCAAGGCCTTATACTGGCTTCCAGTGAGTGAGCGGATAAAATTCAAGGCCATGGTTATATTTTTTAAAGCCCTCCATTGGTAAGGGCGCCAGATACCTCAGAAGGCATGTTTGTCGCTATGCACCTATCGGATTGCGAGGATCATCCTCCTCTGATTTCGCCTCCATCCCCAAGGTACACTTGGCACGCAGGAGTGGTAAATCCTTCAGCTTCCTGGGTGCCTAAGCATGGAACAAACTTCCGGCGGCATTGAGAGCAACCATTGATCTGACAACCTTTAAGAAACAGCTGAAAACATGGCTTTTTAAGAGTTAAGTTGTCCTCAGGTGCAGTCATGTGTGAACCTTCAGCGCCGGGACACTCCTGATGGAGTAGCTGAGCGCTTTATAAGTTCCGCTCATTCATTCATTCATCACTCCTGTGGGAGTCTGACTCCTCTGGAGTGAATTGGGTCAAGGAAAAAAAGTTCCCTGGGACAATCGAAGCACTCCACTTTTTAAGATTGGGTTCTAGGGACTCTTGCGAGAGTCCCACAAACCCAAAGTTCCAGATATACAAATATTTTTAAACCATAATTTCCCAAATTACTGAACGGATTTACACCAAATCACAAAAAAGCACAACCTGTGAACCAAGATGTAGCTTCCTGCCTTACTTGGTGTAAGTCCGTTCAGCAGTTTTTGCTGTAGCGCTGTTTAAAGAAGTTAAAGGAAAATTCATGGGGAAATTTGCTTTTGGGACCCCCCTTTTTTTCCGGCCCCTACTTGATGGATCACCCCAACACTTTTCAGGAAGAAGCTAAAGTGAATTTGATTGTTTTTGGAAAGTTTTGTGACGATTTGTGAAACGGTGCCAAAATTATTAGCAAACCAAAAAACGCCTTGTCTATGGAAAGCAGACCCAACTATAACTACCCACTGGATAATACTCATATATGTTAGTCAGACCTAACTAAATTTGTGAATACAAAATTGTTTGCACTACCCACTTGGCTAGCAGGTTAGACATGTGTTGTTACTATACGCATGGGCAGATAAACCTAACCCTAGAGCCAAATGACTCTTCATTTGTACTGTATGGATTGATAATTATCTAGTGCGCTTTTTTTTTTTCTTTTTTTCTTTTTTTTTTAAACCATCTGTTTATTAGATTTTTGGGTTAGAGTACAGTTGCATACATAGTACAAGTATAGCATATGTGTAATTTTCTGGTGATAATTCAGTCCGGATATGGGTCACGTGAATATAGTAAGCATGCACATACAACCACACAACTGTCTATACGGTACTCAGCTGAGCCAGTATTGTCAATAATATTGTCTAGTTTGCAACAAACCCTGACGCTGCTGTGACCGGTTATCAAGTTTATTATACAACAGATTTAAACACGTGTAACAAAAATTTCTGAGCATATTACAGTTGTGTGACCCCTCATTTTAAAGGGTGTCATTACTTTGCTGTTCCCTCCTTAAGGCTACGTATTTTTACAACAGTGTAGGTGCAGTGTGTCGTATTGCATATAACGGACATTTCTTTCAGGCTTTTCCCGGCTGACATAATTTTGAGTGAGGTGGAATGAGATTCATGTGTACATGAGGGAGGTGTGCACTAAAAACGCCTTTCTTTGGGGTGGCGGTTGCAGGCGCATTCATGTTCATATAACTGCTGCATCTGGGTCATCCCCACCCGTGCCCCCCGCATCACCCCTCCAGGTCCCTGGCATCAACGCATAAACTCTAGGTGACGGGCAAGGCGGGTAGGGACAGTCCTGCATCTCTACTGCGCCCCGAGGTGTGTACTGGCTGTGAACTCCCACCCGGTGTGAGACCCCGGAGGGGTAGTCGCCATGTCCTCAGTGCCACCTTCCAATGACCCGCGTAATTCCTGCAGCATGGTTTCCCATTGCGGCGTTATAGGGACTTTACGGATCCCCCGAATATCTTCTGTTTGGAGGGCTGCTGCTTCTTTCCATCTCTTGGTTATCAGGTGTTTTGAGGCTAGCATGCCCAGGTCCAGGAAGCGAGAGGTTGCTCTCAGACTTTTGCCTCTAGCATAAAGATGCAGTATGCACTCCTCCCAAATGTGCTCCCGTAGGCGTTCTGTTGTCGCCTCTAGGATATCGCAAACGCTATGCCAATAATTATGAAGCGAAGTGCAGGTCCACAGCATATGCAATAGATCAGTGCCTATGTGGTTGCACCTGGGGCCCGCCCATAGATCTTATTAATTTTCCCCGGGGTAAGGTAGGCCCTCTGGATAATGTAGTGTTGTACGAGTCTAAAGCGTGCGTTGCCCGGGATGTGTGTAGGGCTTAGCAGCACTTCTGACCATTCCTTGTCCGTGAATGGCCTCCCTCGATCTGCTTCACATTTCTGTCTGACAGTAGCCATTGATGTCGCCGTGTGAAGCCGGAGCGAGTCTGCAAACCATCTGGTATGTCTGCTCCTGCCCATGACATGGAAGTATTGCACCGTTAGATGTATGGACTGTTCTGTGCTCATGTCTCCCTAGTTGTCCCTGAATGTTGCCAGCATTGTGTAATATTGTAAGAACTGATCGGAGGGCAAACCGTATATTTCCGTCAACTCCTCAAACGGATTGAGCAATCCATCTTGATACAAATCACACAGTGTTTGCACTCCTGCGGTCAGCCAGGCCGCCAGCTCCGCAGGAGTTATTGAGCCAACTCTTCTAGGTGTGCCCTGTAATGGGATGTCCGATGGGTATGGGTTATCGTGCGCGTAATGTATAGGCTTCTGCGGTATACTCTGTGTGCCACTTGGAGCAACAGTTGCCCCGGCGGCGGAGACCCGGCGCACAGGTGAAACATGCGAAGTATGTCCTCTGTGGTTGAGGAAGGGTCCAATGCAGCAGTGTCGGTTAGCTGCAGCCCTGCCAGCCTCTTCGACAACCACTGCAGCTGTGATGCCAGATAGTACTGTTCCATGTTAGGAACCGCTAGGCCTCCCCCACTAGTTGGGAGGTAGAGCTTCGCAAGCGCCACCTGGCACCTGCCGCCGTTCCATATAAATTCCCGTTGTGCTGATTCTATCACCCGGAAGCGGGACGGGGTGACCTACAAGGGCAGGTTTGCAAAATGGTACAACAGTCTAGGGAGCACCACAATTTTCACTAACACTATGCGGCCCGCAACTGATAGCGGTAGTGTGCGCCAGACAGCCATCTGCGAGCGCAGCGATTGCTCTACCTAAATTGCCCTCCAGTAGATCGTCCTGCATGCGATAGATGTGAATCCCAAGATATCTAAATGTGTCAGGTCGCCAGGGTTTTCGCACTCCGTTACAGCAGAGCGTAGGGTCGGGTGTTCCTGGCTTAAGGGGTGCAAGCAAGACTTGCCCCAGTTGACCCCTAGGCCCGAGAGGTCAGCAAAGGTCGCCAATGTGTTTGTAAGTGTGGGCGGAAGCGCGCATCTTTGAGGTATATCAGAATGACATCTGCATACAAAGATACTGCATGTGTCCCGTCACCCAGAGGGATACCCCAGTTCGCACCCTGCTCTCGGAGTATTGCGACTAAAGGTTCTATCGCCAGGACAGAACAGTGGGGACAGAGGGCATCCCTGCCGAGTCCCACAGCCAATCGGTATAGGCTCAGAGACGTACGCGCCTCTCTACTCTCGCCGTTGGCTGCGTATATAGTAGCTGCACCAACCGGAGGAATCGCCCTGTGACGCCCAGTTTAGTGAGCACCGCTAATAGGTAGTATTTATTTATTTATTTAAGAGTTTTATATAGCGCTGGCCAGACCCGAAGGTATCGGAGCGCTTTACAACATTTAACAGTTTACGGACATCCTATATAGAGTAAGACAATAGTATACACATTGACTCGTGTCAAATCCAGTTCAGGGAGGGGGGACAAGGATCGAGTCGGGAGGAGGGTGAGGTAGTAACCTTTTTGTCACAGTGGCTGTGTGCTGCGTTGGGCAGGCTTCTGCGTTTGGCGGCAGCTATCCCTTTGGAAGAGATCGGTTGAGGAAGCGGTCTTTGAGCTGGATTTTGAATTTTGAAAAGGAGGGGGTAGTCCTGATATGGACTGGGATGGAGTTCCATTTTTTGGGCGCATTTCCTGAGAATGATCGAAGGTTTTTTGTTTGCGAGTTTTCGGAGGAATGAGAAGTAGAGTTGGTGCTCCTGAGGTTCCTTGTCTGACCGGCCTTCTTGAGTTTGGAGGCTAGGTAGGCAGGTTTCCCCGTGTGCAGAGCTTTGTGCGTGAGACAGGCAGTTCTGAAGTTGGCACGCATTTTGATTGGGAGTCACACTCGAGGGAGTCGAACGCCTTCTCCAGATCTAATACCAGGCAGCCCGAGTGTGACCAGTTTCGGGGAGAATACTCGGCTACCCTGAAGAAGTGACGGAGATTCAGTGACGTATTATGGGCTGGGACAAAGCCATTTTGGTCAGCACCCTCTAGGAGTGGGAGCAGCGGAGCCAGTCTGTCGGCGAGCACCTTAGCCAGTTCCTTATAGTCCGTGTTTAGTAATGCTAATGGGCGGTACGACCCAGGCTCAGTTGGATCCCTTTCTGGCTTGGGGAGGGACACGAGCAATGCTTCCCGCATGGAGGGGGGGGAGGACACCCGCACTAAGGGCGCTGTTCTATACTTGCTGTAAATATGGTGTCACTATAGCCGCAAAGGCTTTGAAGTAGTCCGCAGGGACGCCATCTGTGCCCGGGGTCTTTCCCGTGGCCATTCCCATTATCGCTGCTCCTATTTCCATAGGGGTGATTGGCTCATCTAGTTCTGATGCTTGCGCCTGATCCAGTGTCGGTGGTGTTATCTGGGAGAGCATAGAGGCTAATCTCATATAGCTGTATGTGTTTCTCGATGCGTAGAGAGCTGTGTAGTGACGTGTTAGCTCTGTGTGTATTTCTATTGGTGTGTAAAGCAATCGGCCTTCCCCTGTGCGCAGGGCCATAATAGGCTGTGCTGTTTGATCTTGCCGGATTAGTCTCACTAGTAGCCGTCCTTCCTTATCTGACTGTGCATGTGTACAGGCCGAATGCGCAGCATAGTTAATGTGTCGCAAACACTCCAGCAGCTCTGCCAGCTCACTTCGCTTTGCTTCTAGCGACAATATTCCCCTGGAATTGGTTGCCCAATTCTCTTCTAAGCGCATGAGCTCTGTTTCCACCTGTGTCACCGACACTTCCAATTGCCTGCGGATATTCCAGTTGATGCCCAGACATCGCCCCCTGATGAATACTTTGAACGCCTCCCATCCAGTGAGTGCATCACCAGTCAACCCAGCATTTAGTTCAAAGTGCTCAGCCGTGGCGGCACCCACCGCCTCCCGGAATGACGCATCCTCCAGGGCAGCCGGTTGGAGGCGCCACATGGGTATCGGCGGACGGGGTGCTGCCCGTGTCAGCTGTATCAGCAGAGGATTGTGATCAGAGTGCGTGCGCCCGAGGTATTCCGCTTGATCTAGCATGGCGTGGAACGCTGGGGAACCCACTATCCTATCCAGGCGTACATGTAGGTCATGCGGGGCCGAGTAATAAGAGTATATTCTTGTGCTAGGATGACGCACCCGCCACAGATCTATCAGTGACCAGTGGTAAAGCCATTCGCGTAGCGCCCAAGCATTTTTCTAAGATTGTTTGCTTGGCAATGGGGGAAAGGAGCAGTCCAACGCAGTATCAAGTACAGCATTGTAGTCACCCCCTATCAGCCACGGAAGGTCACACCAATTAGCTAAGACCTTCGGGATTGTCTGGAAAAATAGTGCTTGGTCACACCCAGTATCAGTGGAGTTCCGTTACGGTGCCCTTTTATAAAGACTAATCTCCCATTTATGTCGGCTTTAACCTCTTCAGCCACAAACCCAAATTAATGTGCCTCTCGCATATAAGGAATAATCAGTGGTATAGACTTGGCCCCACCAGCGTTCCACCTTCGCCCCAGCCAGATGCGTCTCCTGCAGGAGCGCAATTTGCACTGCTCTGCGCCTAAGGTAGGAATAAACTGAATAGCGGCAAGCAGGCGTGTTCATACCTCTCACATTCCACGTTATTATTTTTGTAGCTGCCATTTGCCTTGCTGCATCAAGTTCTGTACGGTAATCCCCACACCGTGATCAGTGTCGTAAAACCACCCCGTCGCCGGGCAGCAGAGGAGGAAACAACATTTTTATGGTGGTATTGCTCAGTAACTAGTTCATGAACAAAACAAATAGTAAAGTGTTACCTACTCAACTTTAATAGAGCAGATGTGCAACAGGGGTCTGCCCAAACTAGCACACTAACTTGTGGCAATAAGCTGTCCACTTCATGTGTGTCGGAAGGAATTTGCATCTTGCACAAATGCTAAGGTGGGAAATATGAGACCCCCTTCCTCCCTTGTGTCTAATGTAGCTCTGTTTAACATTTCATTGTTTGTTAGGATGACTGCCAAAGAGGAATGTCTCCGTTTCAGCACCGCCGCTGTGTAGTCCGGGAATAACATCATTGTGGCTCCATTTACCGTAAGATCTTGCTTGTAGCGTGCTTCATGCAGTATGCTGTCACGGTCTCTGTAATTGAGCAGACAAAACAAACGGTCTTGGGGCCCTCCTGGTGTGGTTTCCTCGCCGGCACACTGTGTGCTCTCTCCTCCACAAATTGTGCAGATTAGGCTGCTTGAGGCATCCATTCACGCAGCCATCCCTCTGTAAATTTTACAGCGTCCTGACCCTCAGCACCTTCCGGAAGGCCTATGACCCAGACATTATTGAGGCACGATCTGCCTTCCGCATCCTCCACTCTGTCTTCCAGCGCAGTTATTCGGCCAAGTAAAGCTTGTAGTGTGGTAGTGTTTTCTCGGGTGATTGGCTGTAGCTCCTTCAGTTGCAATGCAGTTGCATGCTGCTTATCTGCAAGTTTAAGCTGGTCTGCCTGTAAATGGTTGAAATCAATGGTAAGTTGATCTATTTTGCTTTCCAGCGCTTCCCTTGTGATTTCCAGGGATGCCCGATCTTCTCCACTGCAGCCAGTACACTAACTAGCTTGTCATTTAATGCTGCGTCCATTTGCGCTGGTTTGGTCTGGGTTATGTGTTCCATGGGTCTCCCAGAGGACTGCGTGGGCCTTGCCGGAGTGGTGGGGATGTTAGAACGAAGGCGTCCCATGACCAGCTGTTGCTCTGTGGGTATTTGACAGACTTCAAGATCCCACCAGTATGTAAGCTCTCTCACTTGTGTGTCGATTATATCGTACGACGTGGGCTACCAGAAGGGAATGTGTCCTATGTTAGGCCTCCTCAGATACCCCTCCCTACAACAGCGGACTCAATTGATCTCCTGCTGTGCACCACGCAGTCCTCACACCAACTCCTATGTGGGGCAAGCAGATGTCACCACCCCCCAACCACAGCCAAGTCGCTCTGTAGCTTTACAGTGAGCCGTTTATGAGGGGAATACCCTTCCTGCATTCTGTAAAATATCTGTAGTGGAAGCGTGTGTGCCTTCGCCGCTATCAGCCTCCGGAGTCCAGGGCACCCCGATCTATATACAGGGAATCCCAATTTCCCCCCGGGTTTCAACAGTCGTTATAGCGCCACACCGGAGGCGTCCCTGCCTCTTATATAGTACAGTGCGCACCTATGAGGATCTAATATCGCCCACGCCGTGGTAGCACCTTTTGGCGGTAGCGCAAGTCACCCCACAATGTGTAGTGGTACGCTGGATGTATATGCCTCCTGCGCGTTAATAGCTTAGGCTGCCAAGTCCACGTTAGCCCCATAGTCAGCTACTGTAAGTCCTTGCATCCGGCCTGGGCCCTATCCGACTCCCTGGCGTGCACAGTCTCTCTCATTCCAGCAGTCCCCCCAGCAGGCAAACCAACCCCCGATCGAGATCTTCCTCCACCTGCAGCTCTGTTTCTGATGGGTGCTGATCCGGGTGGTGGCCCGACCTGACTCCCGGGTCGTCACGTAGGGGAGACCCAAACCGCTGGGGGGGCTCGGGTGTGAATCCCCAGTCTTTGGCTGATGTGGGCTTACTGGTTCCCTTCCGTATTAACTAGGTGAGGCCCGATATGACCCCCGAGCTCATCCACAGTCCCTCATCACATTCAGATGCGGTTGGCTAAAGTTCCTGCCTACACGCCGCCTGCGCTCGGTCCCCGCCCTGGGCCCGATCCGGCTCCCGGGCCCACTTGGCGACTAGCGCGTACTGGGCAGGGAGCCCGGAAAACGTATCGGGCGGGGATGGGCGAGCGGGGACCGCCTCGCCTCTTGCCGGTGCACTTGCCTCTCAGTCCAGAGGGCTGCTGTCTGGCTGGGTTCCGGCTACTCCCATCGGGCGCTCTCCGTTTCCGCGTCCGGGCCACGATTTGCTCAGCTCCCCGCTCACGCCGCTCAAGTAGGCCTCACCAGATAGCAGGTGTCAGCCGCAGCTCACCGCATTGTGCCTCCGATCTCGTGGCACACAACTTCACCGCACAGCGACGTCAGATTGGCCAGAGTGGTCTCCACAGGCCTCCAGAAGTTGCAGCCAGTCCAACTAAGGGCCTTGGCTTCTAACGGCTCGCTGCTTCAGTTCAGGATAATTCCGGGGCCGCAGCACTCCAGTGCCGGTCGGGGACGGCCAGTGAATCCCAGCTCCGCAGATTCCCCTCAAGTCGTCACAGCGAGGTTCAGGAGTCCTTCAGGCGGCAGGATGACAGTACTAGGTGCCACCCTGCATAGATATCAGACGGATAATAGGCTAAGGACGCGGAGCCTCAATCGGCTACGCCCGCCATCTTGGCCGGCTGGCCACGCCCACCCCCCCACCCCCCATCTAGTGTACCCTCATGAAGCCTATAGTGCTTAAGCTGTTTGACATAGCTGCCAAGGTTTCAGATTACTATGTGTGACATTTTGATAATTTTAGTGCAGTTTTGAGTGACATTTCAACAACTATGAGTGACATTTTCTTGATTGGCTCAAAGGCACCCGACCTAAAAACGAGTTAGCACACAAATGTACAAAACTACTGAGCAGTCAGACTTCGCGACTTCGCGACTTCACAGTTCTCGGTCGCAGCTCATGATGATGACCACGGCGCACTTTTATAACATAGCAAGACCGTGCCAACTATGAGAATACCAGCTCTGTCACTCAGGCACAGTGACTCACTTGTCTGTGAGGTGGGCCCATGGCCGGCCCGCACTCGTGGACTCTCATGGCAACCAACGCAAGGTCGCATGATTCTGGCGCGCACACACAGGCCTGGTGGCCGTGCTCTAGGCTGAGGACAACCTCTCCTGTAGTTGCTGCAGTCTGTGTTTCACAGGGGCCGGTTCCTGGTAGTGTCGAGTCAGTCTGGACGCGGGATCAAGGAATACCGCCGCTGTGCGGGCGGCTCTTCCATGTTGCCAACAGCAAGTAGTGCACGAGTCAGCCTCTGGTGTGATCGGGTCCGTCCAGTCGCGGGATCACATACCGCCGCGGTGTCATTGTCCACTGCAAACTTCTTAAAATGCCGCCCGCTGGCGCCGCGGGTGATCATTTGGTGGGACAAACTAAACACTGTCTCGGCATTGGGCAAGTATGAGCTCTTGACTTCTGACGTCAGTCTATGTGAAATGTAATGTGCCGCGTGGTGTCCGGTGCACTTGGTTACATTGTAGCAGATTTGTAGCAGCTAGTAGAGCTGCCAGCAGATGAGTCAGCCCCCGAGCTGCCAGGACCAGCGCGCTTTGTGCGCTGCCACAGCAGCTTTCTCAGTATGGTGCATTGTAGAAGCTCCAGCTTGACAGCTGAGGCGCTATAATGCGTGATATTGCATTTCAGTGCAGTGATGCGGACCTCCACACTGAAATGTGTTACCCTAACGCCTGATGTGTGGTACTTGGCAGGGCTGGTTTGGGACCCAGGGACTAATTTCAGCAGGTACCAGCTGCTTGCTTCTGTGCGTCTTTTCGTTAAAGAACTGGGTGTTCAGGCACATATAAAAGATCCCAGCCCTGCTCCGGAAGTGACTTAACTTGGGGGTGGGGGGGGTGAGGGCATGAGGGGGGGGGGGGCTGGCTCCTTGGATGTCAGCCCCTGCATCTAAGTCCCACAGGCGGTACAAATCAGGGGAAGAAAGGTCTGTAGCCTGGCATGGGAATGCTGCGCTAAGCTGTTGCCTACCCAAATTGTCTCCTGCGTGCGACACAGGCAGACTCCTTTCATTTGATTAATGTAGCTCTTGAGTAGGTGTGTTGTCCTCTTTGAAACAGCCATTCAGTGAAGAAGGGAAACCAGCTGTCTCTATCTTTTCCGCGTCACTAATAATCACCAACAGTAAGTATTACACTATGTTCCTTTGTTGCAGGATGTCGCTTTGGGTTTGGGATATATTGTGACATCAGTCACCGCAAGGCCCCTTTAAGCTGTTGCTGCTTTGAGGCGACTCGGACAGGAACGATTTCAGCAAAAGTAGCGAGTGGGGCAGGACAGTTGGAGGTGGGGGGTTTAGAGGGAAGGACCTTCCCCTGGTTTACTAACCTCCTTACGTTCTGTGTTTAAAGTAATATGTTATCTGATTAACCCCGCCCGCCCCTTTCTTTGTAAGCCACCTGCGTCGACAAAGATCTTTCGAAAGGTCTCTTTGCCTACTACTGGCTTTAGGCTATTTGCAGGCTTGTTACGTATCAGATCATGTGAAGCTCACATGCTTTCTGAGCTCGGTCCAGCGGGTTCACTGGCGAACCATAAGCGGTGAGCAGGGCTGCGCCTCCAGTTCTTGGGCCTCAGAAGCCTCTAATTAGAGAGAGAGAGGGAGAGAAGCACGTGCTCTCTACCGTCAATCACCGTGTTTTTCTCTAAAACAAGAACTCCGAGCGCCCCCTTAGTTTTAGATTTCGTATATTTAAGAGGTTTCTGAAGCTTCACCCATAAACACCACACAGGAGGAGCTAGTGAGGAGTAGTGCAAGTTCCACCCAGGGATGAGCGTTGTGGAGAAGCAGTGCCGAAAGTCTTACTTCCTCTTTGGTCCAGCAGTGGGTCGGATGGGGCAATGCTAAACATAGCAGCACAGGAACCGCTTGAAAGCACGTTAGGCCAGCTACCTTGGCCAATAAATTGTAGGATTAAAAAAGCTCTTTTAGAGGAAAGTGGCGTTTGGGGGGTTCTCCATCAAAACTTGTTGGCTGCGTCACTCCTTCCCTCACACAGAACTGGCACAGCAGCCGCAGCTGGCAGCAAACAGAATACAAGCCTAACCAGTTTTGTACAAACAGCAAGAGCTCCCTTACACCTGCACGCACGCATGCGGCGAGTACTGCATCTGTTCTGCTTGCCAGTCTGTCCTGGCGCTTAATATAGGCAGCAGGACGGACGCGATCAGGCAAGCAGAACAGATAGGGCAGTTCAAGCTTCCTTTACGAGCAAGGCGCTGGAACTGATGGGGAAGAAGCTGTGGAAGGTTAATCACACGCACAGTTCAGATACAACACACTCGGGATGCATACACCGAGGTACTGTTAAGCACACCCCCCAGAAACACACACTAAATATCTCTCTTGCTTTCTTTTTCCCCTATGCTTGACCGAAAGCCAATTATTCACTATCTGCTGCTTCCGTGTCAAGAAAGTGACCTTCAGCTAGTGTCAGTTTTCGGCAGACCACACAAAGCATAGTGGCACTTGTAGTGTCACTTCGCCCCTTACAGGGACGGGCTTCTAAGTCCCGGTACCAGTTGATGAAAACCCAAGGTTGCAGGCTTTCTTTAATTCCCTGCCGCATCTCGACAACCAGCACAGCATGGACGGCTGCGCTGCACGGTGTTTCCTGCACACCCACCCTTATACATCCAACCTAGAAAAAACACATACCCACACACTTCAAACATGCATCGGCATAGCCAATAGTTTTCGCCTTTGGAACCTTATAAGTTTTTAGCCATGCAGCAAATTATCCTGGGTGCTACAATCTACTGTGCTTTAACGTGAAAGCTTTGACACTAAAAGGCATATTATAGAACTGCATTGAGAAGTACTTATTTAAAGTGCTATTTTTGTATAATTGGTAGTCTGAGCTCACATGGAGTCCCACATGCATATTATTGTACACCCAAAAAGCTAAGATGCCAAAAACTGCAGAGCTGCAAACTGTAATGCTCTCATTCCCTTCAGTCTCTGTCTTGGTGCAATGGAGAGGTGACAGGTGTATGCAGTTAAGCAACTTCATGTTACTTCTTATTATCAAACTCAGGAATATTACAGGTTTACCGAAATCCAAACTGATTAACAAAATGTATTAGTCCACTCAGACAAGACACAGCTAAGCATATTCTACGGTCAATTACAGACCCCATAACTTTACAAAATATTAATGCTTTTAGTCATAAACATGATTAATAAAACCTCTACCCGCTCTCTGAGACACCTACAAAGATTATCCTGAGTGCTCAGAGTAAATAAACATGTTAGTGAAAAGGTTCCTGCTGAATTCATTCATACAATGCTAACACCATGAGCGTTAGCACACCAGTACTTGTATGCCACGTTTTAAAATGGTGGCTCTATTTAGTTGCCTGTTGCAATTTGTAGTGTTCGCCGTTTCCTCAGTTGAGATTTAGTGGGAGCCTGCCTTCTTCCATTTCTGTGCCTGATGCGGGCAGCTACTTTGTGGGAGTTTACATCACTTCACAGCTTGTTCCCTAAGGGCACAGGATGGTTGGGAAATGGAGCGTTATGGCTGAGAATAATTTGCTAAATGTTCCAAGGGCAATGGCATCTACTGAAATTCCTGCAGAAATAAAAGCAAACTATATGAACCTCAGAAGTCTGAGTAAAGAAGGCAATTACTAAGCAACTCCATCTGTCCTTGCTTACCTAAAAACAGTAACATTTGGTAACAGGTGAAAAATAAAAGCACACAAAAAATGCTGCCCAGAGAACTGTCCTATCACCACTCCACCATACCAAGAGCCCTCTCTCCATAAGTACTTTAAGGGAATGGCAAGTTATAATTTGTATGACTTCTGAAATAGCTGCTAACCATTTTAACACTTTTCTGTAAAACATTTAAAGGAACAGTCTTGTTTGGTTCGAAAAGAAACTACTGAAGGGCAGCCATTATACAAGACCAGTGATGCCTGACTTATTGCCACAGAAGTACAGAGGCCACTGTGGCTGTGGAGTGACCTTTTAAACCTCGCTGGTGGATGAACGAATGTGCTGCAAAAACAGTCTGAAAATACAATAACAAAAACCTGAACAAACTTTAAAGTAGGTTTCCAAACGCAGCATTACAGAGACACTTACTTTTCATTGAATCATCACAAATGTCTCCCTGGTTCCATGATTTATTTGAAGTAATTATCAGCTTTATAAATAAGATTATTTTAATTTCACGGTTAATAATCTGGAAACCAGTTTATGGTGTAACTAAATTACTGCAACACAAAGCTGCTCTTTAGATCCTAGCAGGGAAGACTCCACTGCATGACAAAAAAACAAATGTCTTTGATTAAGACATCAGTTTATACCTAGCGGTGCTGAAACAATTTCACATTCTAATAACTGTTGTGCTCAACAGTAGTCGGAGTGCTGAGAGAGCAGAGCGGGTGCAGGCTAAAGCAGGTATTTCAGGCACTCGGCTCAACAGTACAGATTTCAGCTGGCCCTGGCAGTACCCACCAGTCATAAGCCATACGGAAAAACATGTCCATAGGGCAGCCTGCACACCTGTGAAAGACACCAGCTTAAAATGCTTCTGGCCAGTAGTGGCCACTTATATTGCGAAGTGGTGGGTGGTGGGGAGGGAGGGGGAACACCAACAAACAAAACAAGCATTGGCATAGCCAATAGGTCTCGCCTTTGGGGCCTTATAAGTGTTTAGCCAGAGCTATTGACTTTGCCAATGTCTTCAAGCTGTGCTGTAGAGAAGTGTGGCTGCTGTGCAGCATGCTGAAAAGTTATAATAAAAAAGTGTCAGAAGCATTTTTGTTACTTTATATATGACCAAGAAGGCATTATGTAAAACTGAACGACCATATTAAAAAAAAGTATTTACAATAAAAAAATTCCTCAGTTTTCTTTTGTTCTTGCAATGCTGGCAACTTGTTTCTGCCTATTGCAATGGTTGTTTGTTAAAGCTTTTTTTTGAGGGGGCATAAACAATCGGAGGGTGAAGGTTGGGAACTAGTACTTGTATTATAACACTAGCAGCGGCCAGACGCTAGGGAGAATCAACAGATGCCAGATTCCGAGAGCAGGCTGAGGTGGTGCTGAGTGATGCTGAGGTGGTAGTGGTGGTGGTGGTGACTGTTGCGGAGACGATGCTGAGGTGATGCTGAATGATACTCGGGTCTTGCTGAGTGATACTGCTGTGGTGCCGAGTGATGCTGTGGTGGTGCCGAGTGATGCTGTGGTGGCGCCGAGTGATGCTGTGGTGGCGCCGAGTGATGCTGTGGTGGCGCCGAGTGATGCTGTGGTGGCGCCGAGTGATGCTGTGGTGGCGCCGAGTGATGCTGTGGTGGCGCCGAGTGATGCTGTGGTGACGCCGAGTGATGCTGTGGTGGCGCCGAGTGATGCTGTGGTGGTGCCGAGTGATGCTGTGGTGGCGCCGAGTGATGCTGTGGTGACGCCGAGCGATGCTGTGGTGGCGCCGAGCGATGCTGTGGTGGCGCCGAGCGATGCTGTGGTGGCGCCGAGCGATGCTGTGGTGGCGCCGAGCGATGCTGTGGTGGCGCCGAGCGATGCTGTGGTCGCGCCGAGTCATGCTGTGGTGTTGCCGAGTGAGAGATAGTGAAGATATAATGCCCAATTAGAGAGGGTGGTGAGAGAGAGAGAAAGGGTGTACATAGAATAAAGAGTGGAGCGGGATAGAGAGAGAGAAGGAAGGGGAGAGAGAGTGAATGAAGGAGTTTGAAAGAGAAACAGATAAAGGGGTGAGAGAGAATGAAAGGCTAAAAAGATAGAGAGGGGAGAGTTAATTAAGTAAAGAGAGAATTAGAGAGGGGAGAGAGAGAAGGAGAGCGACAATAAGAGTGGGGGGTGTGGAGTTTAAATAGAGTGAAGTGACGCGGAAAAAGTAACCTTAAATATAGCTTTGTGCTTTGCGCGAATAAATATAAAAAAAAAAAAACAGTGAGAGACAAAAATACTGGTAATTAGGCTGTGACTCCCAATATAAAACAAATAGCGATATAAGGTGAAATCAACCCACCGAAGCAACATATCTAACTAGACAAAAAAAAGCTTGCATTTCAATGCTAATCGCTGTTGTTTTTCATGTGACTGTAGTCCAGGGCCGTCAGTTGGTAATGTGAGCTGCTGCTGCGATTGAAACATCAGAGTCCAGAGAGTTAATGAGCCATGACGAGGAAATGAGGAAGAGATAGGAAACCCAGATGGCAGCTGCGCGTGCACCCATCGTGAACGCAAGCTGGTCGCCAGCCGAAAGCCAGTGGGTTTGCACTTCCAAAACCCGCTTACTAAAACTCTCGGCCAGACCAGCGCAAGCGCTGGTGCAGGCCGAGACCTAAAAAATGCTCTCCGGTTAACTAAAAGGAAAACTCTTTAGTATCTTATAGATACCACGAGGTGGCAGCAGAGGCCACTGGTAATCAATTTTTAGGTTCCAGGGGCCGTACAGTGATGGGAGAGCTCCTGTGGTTTGCACTTCAGGTGTCTGCAGCGCAAATATATAACTTAGAATTTCTTCAGGTAAAAGCATGAACTTTCAATAGACCAAGTCGGAAACATTGAACAGGACTGTATCTTTCTGTTTCCAGCTTGGTCGTCGAAGGTTCATACCTTAACTCGGAGAAATTCCGAGTTTGTCTGAACTTTAGCCACCTCAAATCCAAAAACAGGGACTCGGACCATCATAAGGCCCCTGGAGTATAAAAACACACTGTGTTTGATATGCTTTCCCAGTTCCCAAAAACAAGCTGAAAATAAAATGAATTCAACACTACAACAGGACTATAAGCGAGGGACGCGGTGCAAGGAAAGACAATCACTCCATTATTTTGAGACACTTGGTGCCACTATCTTCTCACTTAGTAGCCGCATTTCTTGGTTTCTCTTTGCGGTGCAAAAAACGTGTGAATGTACTCCAATCAAAACATTTCACCCACTTACAGGAGCACTGCGTTAAAGGCAGATACTGCCATGTACGAAATAGTGGGCTTAAATCACAAAGTTGAGCTTTCAAAAAATGGAAATCTACTTCGGTACGTTTGGAGTAGATTCCGACTTGCGTTTCACCTACACTTGGAGAAGATTTCCAACTTTCAAGGGATTCACAAAAAAGCAGTGCTGCGGAAAATGTACAATTAGAAATCCAAGAAAGCTCCAACGTTGCTAACTTTACTATTTCAGAACACGTGCATGTGGAACTGTGCGTTTGAACGTGAAATTTAAACAATGTTGCTCTCTGGAAAGGCACTTACCCTTTGGCAGACATACAGTGTGGCTTTATGGGGCCCTAACATTTCAACAGTCTGCCACGACAGAGCGAAGGATGGGGGCAGAGGCTAGCAGTGGAGCTACACTGACGATTCAGGCAAAGAGCAACGATGAAAACCGGGAAAGGAGAGGGAAAAAAGAGGCAAACGGATGAAGAGGGACAGGGAACAAAATTATGGACACCAGAATGAAAAAAGCAAGCGCGCACTCGCGCTGCATAGATGGGGGCTGCAGCGGGAGAGAGAGGCGGAGGGAGTTGTGTGCGCGCGCGCTGCGCGCGAAAGCACTTAATGAGCCACGACGGCTCCTAACTGTATGAGATAAGGCAGATGGCGGCTGCGCGCGTTCACGCGCACATGCACGCAAGCTTTAGGCCACAAGCAATCGCATTTCTGAAACCCACTACTAAATGTCTCGCCAGACCAGCGCATGCGCTGGCTCAGGCGAGACCTAAAAACAATTATAAATAAAGAGAATTGCACTTACATTGCTCTGGCGGCCGCCGCCTTGCTCTCAGTTCTCTCGTCCAGTGGGAACTGCTGCACACTGCGCACTATAATAGTATTCCCAGCATGTAAGCCGCGCTGGGCACCTGTGTTCGGCGCTCAAACATAGAATGGGAGCCTGTTTGGTTTCTCCACCCTGCTGTACAACACAGCTCGAGTGGAGAAATGTTAAGTGGGCATGACTGTTTGGCCGGCCACGCCGGCCAAACCCTCATGCGCACTTGGCAGTGCCCACCACTCCACCCCTCCTCCCTGGTGCTGCAGCATTAGTGTGAGTGGCCACGCCCCTCCCTCGGCTCTCAATCGCAGCCTGCAGGCCGAAAAATAAAATGATAATAAAAATGTTTTATTATATTATTTTTGTCCTTTGCCTCTGCTGGCTTTCAGCAGGGGGAGCGGCGCTTCTCCGCCATAACGGAGGAGCCGCCCCTGCTTCTGGCATAATGAATAGTGGCCAAAGCTCCCACTAAACAATGATGGTTAATGTGGGCATGTATCGCTCATTAGTGTAGCAAGTGCAGGTGCATTGGGGCCTGCCTTATTATGGCTGCCTTTTATCACCAAATTAGGGGGTCCGGGCAACTGTGACCAACGGTAAGGTCATGGCCTTCATTGAGACATAATGGAGTGAAATATTACGTTACTTTTGCTGTCCTCTTCTAAGGGGTGGTACGGTCACAAGAGAATCCCTCTCGTCACCCATTTGGATAACCACTAATTGTTTAGGAATTGCCTCCTGTTAGGCTGAGGACACCCAGAGACTTCAGGCACTGCGCAATCCTGCATCTGTTTATACCATGCTTCCAGCTGCAAGTGAATTTGGCAGGTGTACTACTTCTGTGAAAGGTCTGCATTTAACTATTACTGTAGGGAGTGGTGCACTGTTTAGAATATCGTACATCCCATTGTAGTGGTACATTGACTCTTTAAGGCACATGACAGGATAGTGGCATCAACCATTTCGCTGTGCCCCATCTTTGCTTTTTAATCACACCTCTCACCCCACTTCTCAGTTCCCATTGGTTCTGACTTTCAAAAAGGAGAACACTATATACTGTCTTTCGACCACTGTAATGCAACATGTGAGCAGAGATTTGGGGAACCAATTTGTGCATTATTTTATACTTATCGACGGCGTACTTTAGTTATCGTGGGAAAACGTCCATCAACACTTTAAAAACAAGTGACCTGCTCGTCAAAGTGAAATTCGAGAACAGCTGGTTGTGGCCCGGAGCGGCAGGACAGGTAAACAGTACAGGGACCGTGTGTTCTAGGGTCGGTAGAAGTGGGTGGCTTTGTCAATCTTTCCTAGCCGTGTTGTACAGCAGCACGGCTTTGGTGAATGGTTGAAAGTGAAAAAAATAAAATAAATACTGCTATGACATGACCAGCGTTGACCACGTTATATCACTTTCTTTGAGGACATTGGGAAAAGCACGATGAAGTAGGAGTGAGAGAGGGACATGGGACTGACAAGGGAAAATGGACAATGGACAATGGGGAATGAAGGTGCGTGAAGAAAATTGGCACAGAAGGAGAAAGGGGTTAAGAGGAGACGGAATGGGGTGAAGCTGAGGGTGAAGGCAGGTAAAAATCATTGCAAAAGTAGGACGCATGTAGAGCGCATAATAGGGCAGATAGTAAGTAGGTAAAAGTTTTGGAGGGAGAAAATGACCGGTGGCTGAGTGAATGCCAAAGTGGGGGCAGAGCGATGGCTAAAAAGGAGAGTTAAAAGGAAAGAGGAGGCATAAGGAAGGAGGCTAAAGGAAGAAGAGGCAAAAGAAGGGAGGGGAAGTAAAGCACAAAAACTGCTGTGCCACTTGACCAGTAATGGCAGTGGATAAAAATAATCTGCTTCTTTTTTTATAACTGAACAAAAATACGTTGAAGTACGAGCTTCCATTCTTTTTGCGAGCAGCCAATCATGCAGCACGATTCAGGTTTCCTTGGTTACAAAATTAATACACTGCAGAAAATGTTTTGGAGCGTATTTCTCAATCGAATCCCACACCTTCCTCCACAAATCACTTGGCCTTGTCCTTCTTAGTTTTCTGAAAATGGGACTGGGATCAATCAAGTTTAGTGAGGTTGTTTGTCTTGCGGAGAGGGTGGGGCACTTTTTGTTTTGGTATTGGCTCCCCACGTAGCTAGTTAATGATGGCCTCTAGTTGTAAGGCCTCCCCTATTCCCCGCCTACTCTAGATGAAGAAAGAGGACTTGGAAAAAATGGTAACCGTGGGCTTTGAGCCTGCCAGGAAGCCATATTCAAGCAAAGACTGCCAACATTCAGGTGAAGGAATGTTTCATAGTGACATTTATGCTGTTCAGTGAAAAAGTCAGTAAAAGAAAGAATAACAATTTTGAGACAGTGCTTTCTTTGCCGCGAACATTCAAATATGTTTAAACACATTTACTACAATAGATGCTTAGACTGACGATGTACTGAGAACAAAAACATTGGAACCCTACTCACGGGGAGCCTGGGTAAGTAAATTAATGGGGAAACATTGGCTCCTGTGGAATAATAATACAGTATTTCTAATGAAATTCTGCACAATGGCAATATACAGGGTTAGTAGGATGTCAAAAGAAAGCTGGCCACTGACACTGAGGGTATAGTCAATATGAATTTTTTTTTTCGTTTATATAATAAATAAATGAAATAAACAATATATACATAGGGCTTGAGAATCACAATATGATTATACAACAAACAATGATTACAAATAGTGAACGGTGTCCCAGTGAAAAAAACATTGGAACCTAAACTAATAGTGACATAATACGTGACATATGTACAAGGTTTCACTTGAAAACATTTTGGCGACCATTAAATAAATCAAAATCAGTTGGACAACACTTTATACAATCATAAGTGTTTGATAATAGTTCGCCTTTGTTAATTGTCGACGACGTTTCGACCCTATCTGAAGTACAGGGTCTCTTCAGGACCTAAAGGATGTAGGGACACCTGAGGGGAGGCCTGCACTGCCTAATGTGAAAAGCAGTGTCACCGTGAAATAAGTGAAGAAAAAAACTCACAGGGACCCGGCCGGGCACCCTTGTGAGGGTAGTGTTAGGCAGAAAGGATGGCAGGGCCTGGATATCTCAGCATTACTCGGGGCACTTGATATTCTCAAGGTACAAGAACCATGTGGGTTTCTCTGGCTGATCAGCAGAATAGCCGATCTAAGCTGCAGGCGATTGCTTCGTATATGGGCAATGAACGCTAAGGAAATAACAGGTGGAGCTCTTGGATAAGCTGAATTAGCCGGTGTATTTCCCCCGAGTGCTGCTGGAACAGTGGAGCGTTTGGAGACGGACGCTCCACTGTTCCAGCAGCACTCGGGAAATACACCGGCTAATTCAGCTTATCCAAGAGCTCCACCTGTTATTTCCTTGGCGTTCATTGCCCATATACGAAGCAATCGCCTGCAGCTTAGATCGGCTATTCTGCTGATCAGCCAGAGAAACCCACATGGTTCTTGTACCTTGAGAATATCAAGTGCCCCGAGTAATGCTGAGATATCCAGGCCCTGCCATCCTTTCTGCCTAACACTACCCTCACAAGGGTGCCCGGCCGGGTCCCTGTGAGTTTTTCTTCACTTATTTCAAGGTGACACTGCTTTTCACATTAGGCAGTGCAGGCCTCCCTCAGGTGTCCCTACATCCTTAGGTCCTGAAGAGACCCTGTACTTCAGATAGGGTCGAAACGTCGTCGACAATTAACAAAGGCGAACTATTATCAAACACTTATGATTGTATAAAGTGTTGTCCAACTGATTTTGATTTATTTAATGGTCGCCAAAATGTTTTCAAGTGAAACCTTGTACATATGTCACGTATTATGTCACTATTAGTTTAGGTTCCAATGTTTTTTTCACTGGGACACCGTTCACTATTTGTAATCATTGTTTGTTGTATAATCATATTGTGATTCTCAAGCCCTATGTATATATTGTTTATTTCATTTATTTATTATATAAACGAAGAAAAAATTCATATTGACTATACCCTCCGTGTCAGTGGCCAGCTTTCTTTTTGACATCCTACTAACCCTGTATATTGCCATTGTGCAGAATTTCATTAGAAATACTGTATTATTATTCCACAGGAGCCAATGTTTCCCCATTAATAGACTGACGATGTAGTCCTTAACCAGCTTGGTTCACAAAAGAAGATTTAAGGTTCGCTGAATAGCTCTCCATTGGATTTTTCTTATCCTCACATCGAAACCACGCCACCGCTGGGACCCGTTGACCCCGACCTTCCCCATGCGGGTCAAAAGAAAAGCTGGACGGGATTAGAAGCAAGCCGCGACCTTGGAGGGGGCAGTAGGGGCGGGCAAGCAGTGTTATGGGAGGGGTGAGAGGTGGGGGAGCAGCACAGAGAGATTGTGATGGGGGAAGCTGAAGCCCCCAAAGACGGGCAAACAGCACGGCAAATGAAGCGGCAGTGAAAGTTTGAAGAACAAAGTAAACAAAACAGAATACTTGACACGAGCAGAGGCAGGCCAACAAAAAGGGTGCTCTCAAAGTATGTTAAATAACCTGAAGCGTAAGAGCACATGGGAGGAAGCAAAAGTCCAAAAGGAGGGACTACTGAGTGTATTCACCAAACAAAAGCTGGCATTTTCAAAGGGCACTGAGAGGAACCAATGAAAAAGATGGGCAGTGCTTGTAGATGCAGCATGTCTTGAGCATGCCTAGGTGAGACCTAAAAAGCACACACAGACAATCCCACACAAACTACAGACACGTGTGGGTCTCTCTATGGTGCTTTTGCCTTATTCCAGCCATAAAATAATTGATTTATTGTTATGTCAGATTGTCTCTTATCTTAAAACAGACAGTCTCCAAACAATACACAGCTCTGTACTTATGGCTTTCCACATGTTTTGTGCTGAATGGCAAAAAGTGGAGTCTAATTCCACACATTTCATTTCATCCAGTTGAGTGTTTTCAGAGCTACACAGTAATGGATTATGTTATAATGCATTTTAAAAAATCATGCATTTGAGTTATGATTTATCCTTTAGTGTTCATCATTAAACAGTGTTTACATTATATTTCAGAATACCAAATTACATTTTTTAAATTACAGAAAATACTTAAAAGGTTTTACTTTTAACTATGTCATCAGATTGAGGGCGTGGCTACGACGGCCTGCAAGATGGCCGCCTGTTGAAGGGGCTCTGCAGGCCAGGCTCGTACATCCTACAAATACCATCGCTCAAGCCTACTCTAATCTGCTTAAATCGCCGGCGTCGCTGGCGCATCGGACCGTGAGGGTGTGGAGAGAGTTCTCGCTTTCTTGGACGCTGGGAAGTCGTCTTACTGCCGTAATGAAGCTGAGACCGGGTCAACACCGAAAATGGCCGCCGTCTGCCTTGCGGCTGCTGCGTAGTTTGAACTGCCGTGGCCCTGCGGTGAGCCCCGAGGTGGAAGACTGTCTGCGCGGCGCCACCGGTGGCCCTACCTGCTGGTGCCCGGAGCTGCTTGCCGGGGACTCGCCGGGACGCCCGGGGGCTGGGGGTGAGTCGGCGGTCCGGGCCTGGTGCATGGGGCCTACCTGGGCCTGCTCGAGACCGAGCCGCTGCTGACGTGGCTGGGACCGCCGCCAGCCCTGCGGCTGCTGCGTGGCTCCGACGACTGGGATCCTGAGGCGAGCTCTGCTGCGGGGGCCTGCCTACGGGGGTCCATGGGCTAACTTGACGGCCGATCATCGGGGCTGCCTGCACGGAGGGAGCCGCGCCGCCTGGTGATTGGGGATGTGACGGAGATCCGAGCCTGCTGCTATCAGTGTGCGGTGAAGCCTACTGGCGCCTGATGCTGCTCCGACTTGCCCGGCGCCCCGTTGGGCGAAGATGAACCAGCGGACCGCCATGCTCCTAAGGTAGGTGGGGAGACCTGTGTTCCTTGCTGGGTTGAAGGCCAGGCCTGCGATACTGTGCCTGCTCCCTGGTTGGCATCGTTTGCCTTCTGGGCGGCGGGGCTGCGGCGCAGACTGGTAATCACCGACGTGGGCTGGGATCCCTGCCAGCCTTCTATTTTGGGCGGTAAGCGGGTGGGTCCGCGGCGGGGGTTGTGGTGAGGCGACGGCGGTCCGTTAGTGGTGCCGGGCCTCCCGTGTCTCTGACATCTGGGAGGGTTCGGGTGCTGCGCGGCTCGGCTGGGACCCTCCCCGCCTCACTCTGTGGCCTGCGGGCCCTGCTGCTGCCCTCCTGGAAGCCGCTGGCGGTGTTGGTGCGTTGTTAAACAGAGCTGTGCGGGAGGCCCTTACTTGAGGGGGACACGCAGGGATTACTCCACCCCCTGCGGTTTCACCCTCCTGTGTTCGAGGCAGGGCCGCACCATAGGAGGCTGCCTGCCATAGCAGGAGTGTACCGCGGTCTACCCATCCTGTGCCCTCCTACCTGGGGCCTGTGTGAGCCTACGTGCGTAGGTGCCCTGACACCTGTGAGCTTCCATCAGTCACCGCTCGCCTTAGCTGCGGCAGATTGATCGGCACCGCCTACTGCCTGCTGAACCACCGGGAGACGCACACGGGGCGCGGGGGGTCCCTGGGAGCTGCCGGCCACGTCCTTGGTACCCTCCTTGGGCACATCCCATTGTTAGCTTACGGATCTCGGCCTGCTCAACGTACCTTTATCTACCGCTTGACCGCCGTTATGGGCAAGACTGATCCCAAACAACCGAAAATCCCCTTTGAAACTAAGCGCCAGACGCGCACTGCGGATCCCCTGCCGGAGCATGGTGCGGCCCCAGACCTGCAGGACGACGCAGATTCCCCGGCTGAAGACTTACGTTCAATACTGCTCGAAATGCACTCCAGCTTAAAAACTATGGATGGGAAGATTGACTTTGACATCCAGCCTGGATGCAGTCAAAAAAATAGTTGACACTCCTGAAACCCGCCTAGACGTCCTAGAAAACAAAATTTCAGATACACAGGAGTCACATTCTGAGTCCAAATCGCAGATCTTAAATATGGAGAGTCCTGGAAGTCATCAGAGCCAAAAACGAGGACTTGGAAGCTCGTTCCCGCCGGAACAACCTTAGACTCCTTGGCTTGCCGGAGTCGACGGCCATCCCGAAAATGGAACCTTATATCACCAATCTCCTGCAAGAACTGTTTGGTTCGGTCCTTTCACCCATTATGACCGTTGAGCGCGCTCATCGATCGCTGGGGCCAAGACCGGTGCCTGGTGCCCCACCACGTCCAATAATAGCGCGCTTAATCAACTATGCGGATAGAGACTCAATACTCAAGGAGGCTAGAGCAAAGAGTCCCATCACCTATCAGGGTAATACCCTATCCTTTTTCCCAGACTACACCCCCACTGTGCAAGCCGCACGTAGAGAATTCCTCCCGTTGAAACGTATCCTGCAGTCCTCTTCGATCCCATATGCGATGCTATATCCGGCTAAATTGAAGATTACGCACGATGGGCAGGCTCACTACTTCACGGAGGCTAAATCAGCACTGAAGTTCGCAAAACACATCTGTTCACGTAAACCTCAGCACAATTCTCCACGAAACAAGGACATGTCGCCGTCTCTAAGTGACAATGATTAATCTTGCATGTTTCCACTATGCTGAACTCACTGCTACGAATACCATCTCTCTGCTGCTTTATGTGGGCTAATCGGAATATGTCTACTATCCATACTTATATGAATTAGAAGTCCATTGAAGCAGCATGCTTAGCACTTTGTCTGTGATTTCAATATCGATTAAGCTAACTTTCTTCCTACACCCAAGATGAGTAGGTTTGTTCCTCTTGTTGTATGACACTCTTAGCCTGGCCACCCTGCCAAATGGCGGGGGTTTGCCATTGTTCCTAGTCCCCACAGGGAGATCTCCCATGAGTTTGTATTTGCAATGGGTTTTTGAGGGGCTTAAAGGGTGGGGGGAGGGCACACATTCTCGACCTAATTGGGAGGTTGTAGTGGGTGGGGGAACGGGGGTTCACAGACTAAGAGATGGCATTCATTGGTTTGTTATTCTTACAGGAAAAGAAGGGCACTTGGAGTCGGCACGATAGCAATATTTCTGAGAAGCAATTTATCGTTCCTAACTTGTTCTTTATTGTGTATTTCTTCAACACCCATGTACACCACTCCCTATGTCGGTAACTAACTTCTTAACTTGGAACATACGCGGGCTCAACAACTTCAAAAAGGCACAGCTAGTACACACCTACTTACGCAGGCACCATGTCGACATTTGCTTCTTACAAGAGACGCATCTTCGCTGCAGTAACGACCCCAAGCTGCAGCACAAGTACTGGGGAGAAATCCACTCCACTACATTTTCCAACTATGCTAGGGGGGTATCTATTTTAATCAGGCGAGGACTGGGCTGGACCACCTTTGATGCCACCGTAGATACAGGGGGGCGGTATGTTCTGGTTACTGGTAGTGTCCTGTCCACACGGATTACTCTGGCGGCCATTTATGGTCCTAACACGGACGACCCGCAGTTTTTTCTAGACCTCTGGGCGAACATTGTGACCATGGGATGTGATACGGTGATCTAGGGGGGAGACTACAACGCGGTACTTGATAACGCCCTGGATAGAGAGGGTGTAGCCCGCAAACCACACCTTAAGGCCACACAACTACTGAACACTATAATTCTGGAACACAGGCTGCTAGATGCTTGGCGTACCATTAATCCACTCCTAAGAGAAGGTACTTGCATAACCTCACACCACCACGCCTGGTCTCGTTTGGACTATTGGTTACTCACAGCGAATGTGATGTCATGGACTCTGAAGCTCCGACATATGCCACGTACTCTCTCGGACCACGCGCCAGTAATGTTACAGTGGCGCATTCCCCGCACACTGCCTCGTGCTTTCAACTGGCGACTTCCCCCACACGCTCTCTTAGACTCTGCGTTTAGAGAAGAAATTGCCCAAGAAATTCAACACTACTTCAATACTAACGAAGGCTCTGTAGAGACTGCCTCAACCTCGTGGGAGGCCTTTAAGGTTGTTATACGAGGCGCATGCATATCCAAGGGAGCGGGCATCCTTGGCTCCATACGCACCACTTTGACAAAACTTGAGCAAAACATTAAGGACCTTGAAACCCAATTCTATGCCACTAACGACATGACAATCTTAGCTTCAATTCGCAGCGCCATATCCGAATTTGAGGTAGAGGCCGAAAGAGAAACCAGATTTCTGGGCAAGGAGGCGAGAGCCAGAGGGTACGGGGAGGGCGATAGGCCAGGCAGAACCCTTGCTAATCTATTGAAACAACACACTGCACCTACTTACATTTACGAATTGGCGGATGCAGATGCCCCGCCTATCCGTGGTCAAACCGGAACACATGCCCACCTCACTGCTTTTTACTCCACGCTGTATACAGCTACGCAGAGTTCAGCCCCTCCCGATCTAATCGAATATCTGGACTCCCTGGAGCTATTATGGTTGAGTTCCGCTCATAGGGAATATCTCGACATTCCCTTTACCGTAGAGGATATAACACAAGTCATTCAAAGCCTCCCCTCGGGCAAAGCTCCAGGGCTAGATGGACTAACCACGCTTTTTTACAAAACTTATGCGGAGGCTCTTGCCCCCAGTCTTCTTGATGTCTATCAGGAATCATTAGAGGCAGAAGTTCTCCCCCCCCCATCGATGCGAGAGGCCGTTATTATCAACTTATTGAAGCCAGACAAATCACCAACGCGTAGTGACTCGTACAGACCCCTATCACTGATCAATGTAGACACTAAAATTCTGACGAAACTCATTGCTAACCGGCTGCAACCCCTAATGTCCCTTATCGCAAGACCGGACCAATCTGGATTTATTCCAGGACGGTCAACTGCACACAATCTGAGAAAAAAAATTTCAGTCCTCCATCAAATTGATCCCAAGCTCCCTACTGTTGCTGTTTTTTTAGACGCAACTAAAGCATTTGATTCCTTAGAATGGCCATATCTCTTCACCATACTGCCCAGACTAGGATTTAGCCCTAATTTTATTAAATTAATCCAGCTGCTTTACTCGAAGCCCACCGCTCGCCTACTTGTGAACGGGCTCATATCAGACGCCTTCCCAATATCCCGCGGTACGTGACAGGGCTGCCCTCTCTCTCCCCTCCTATTTGCTATTGCAATGGAACCACTGGCAGCCAGGATACGTCCGCATCATCAAACACGAGGTTTGGTCTTCACCGATCGTACTCTCACCATATCTATGTATGCTGACGACATCACACTATACGTCAGACGACCTGATGAAAACCTTAATCCGCTGTTGAGGGAGTTGCTCTGCTTTGGAGGCCTATCTGGAATCACCGTCAACTGGAGGAAATCTTCCATTCTGCCATTAACGGACGCACCATTAGATCAAACCCTAGACTTCCCACTGGCATGAGCGGTAGACTCCGTAAAGTATTTGGGTATATGGCTTAGTAGAGATGTGCAACTTCTTTGGAACCTCAACTTTGGGAAACTGCACAACTGGTTCACTGATCGAATCAGGTTTTGGTCCGCCCTGCCCTTGTTGCTGGCTGGCAGAATAGCCATCCTAAAGATGATCGTTCTCCCCAAATTTTTATATTTATTTGTGAATATACCCCTGACCCTTACACAGGCCTTCTTCAAACAATTACGCTCTGCGGCGATCTCCATGGTTTGGGCCGGCGGCCAACCCAGGGTGAGCTGGGACCTGCTGACGCGGCCACTGAACAGGGGCGGGTTGGGCGCCCGGATTTCGAATTGTACGCCCTAAGCGCGCAGGCCCAATTCCTGCACCACTGGGTCTACCCTGTTCCTTTTCAACCCCATGTTGCGACTGAGAGAAATATCGCGGATCCGATCCCATTACATATGGCCGTATACCACCCCTACCACAGGACTCCTAGCGAAATTAACACTGTCGAAACGGTGAGATGGGCCTGGGAGGGCTTGAGAAGGCGAGCCCAGGTGCCCCTACTACACGCACCCACCATACCGATTGCACTGCACCCACACTTTCCTTTCTTGCAGGACAAGGGCGCAATAGCTAGGGCACGGGATATGGGTCTCAGAACGATGGGAGACCTTTATCCAAACGATTCTTTCCTGGACAAAACAACCGAACACGTGGAAGGGTCTGCACCATTCTTGGAGCGATTGTTATTCCATCAGCTCAAAGCCGCCTGCAAGTCATCGCATCCCACTTTTCCAGCTCCCCCCCTACACTGCACCCATTAGAGAATCTGCTTACTTCACCGTCCTCGAAGAAACTGGTCACCAGACTTTATACTTACACGCAATCAGACACGCCATGGGCAGATCCGGGGGCGCTCATACAGTGGCGATTGGACCTCCCAGATCAGCTATCAGACGACCAGTGGGCCTTCTGCTGCGCGCAAATGAGACACCTTTCCCCAAATTACAAATTGAGGCTAATCCACTTTAAGTTTCTCCACCGCTATTACCGTACTCCCCTACAACTATTTAAATTGCAACTCAGAGCCACCTCAAGTTGCTGGAAGTGCAGGCGGGAGGGAGCTGCCTTTCTCCATGTAGCATGGGAATGCCCTGTTATCTCCCAGTACTGGGGGGAGGTGTCAGACACGATTCAGGCTGTTACTGGCCAGCCACTCGAATGCTCTCCAGTGGTTATGCTATTGGGCTATGTGGCGCAGACTAGACCAGAGCACCGCCGCTTAACTGCAATGCTGTTGGTACTTGCCCGGTGCCGTCTGGCTATACACTGGGGGTCCCCGAGGGGTCCGAGGGTGAAGACCTGGATTCAGGATGTGGAGTATTTTCAGGAGCAGTTCGCCAACTACTGGGATCTCATGCCCACTGCATCCCGCCCCAGGGACATCTGGGCACCATTTGCTAACTGGCTTCACCTCAGAGTCGGCTCCCCTGGCGGAGACGCTCCCACCCCCATAGCGGTCAGTCCCTCCGCTCCCAGTCCACAGGTGTAACGATACATCAGCATTGCATCGACATGGACCTATGACATGTATATCAGTACTAGACCACACTACCGCACTGTCCCAATTTATGTTACTGTGCACTGTTCGCTTGTATGCTTCGCCAGCCAGCGTCCTTTGATACTCAATACCGCTGAAATGTTTGCCTTATCTGTAAAACTATAAGCAACATGCGTTTTGTTATCTGACATATAGACACTGTACAAGTGACCCTTATGATTGTCTTAACTATGATGCATTGACTGTCTCTTGAAATTACAAATAAAGATTTAAAAAAAAAAAAACTGATCAGATTCCAAAAAATAACATGTCCACATCCATTGGGCGTCCGTTGTGTAGGATACCCTAGTAAGCATCTGTTGAATCTAGCTCCCCCGTATGCCCCTCTTCACAAAATACAAGTACTCTAGAACATGGCATTTGTTTCAAACTTATTTATAGTATCAAGTAATTACAGTAATACTGTCGGAGTTCAGAAAAAACTATTAGTAAATAAAAAAATAAAAAAATGCAAACCTAAAAACGAAGGGCAAGTGCAATTTATTGGGAACCCAACCTTTACCCCACTGTAACAATGTAATTCAGCGATTTAAGTCTTTGCATTCACATACAGGCAAAAAACATAATCTTGCACGATTTTATGACACCTAACTAAAGTAATGTTACAAACCGTATGAAACATCCAAATTTGATGTGTAATGAATAGACAAGCAGATAGATTAAAATTGGTGGTTTGAGGGAGGCGGAGCTTGGCTTTGACAAATATAGCCACCTTGGGGTTGAGCTCAGCGTTTTTCTCAAAGGCCAGATGCTTTTTTTTGGCGTCACTGTGGACCGTAAGTCATTGGTGAGACAAGAAGGCACCACTGATGTTAAAGGTACACTGATAACTGTTGTGATGGTGGCACTCGCCTACAGAACAGACCGGATCCTTTTATCAAATTGAGGATTTCTTATAATTACAGAAGGGTTCTCTAATCCAGGAACTGCTGTGTCATACTTTGTTCAATTGTGCTATTTTTGACCACTGCTATCTTATGCAATGGTTACAAACTAAGGAGATTTAGCAAGTGAATTGTATTTTAGCGCGCTTACCAGTAAGGCGACTGCTTTGGTCCTCTGTTTTTCCAATCCTGAGTGTTCCTATGAAAAACCCTTTATAGTCTGGAAGCTTTGTTCAGTTAGTGTATCTGATGTGAAGGACCGAAGTAAAGGCTTGTTCAATGAAAGCCCAGAACTGAAATTGTTTTCATGGTAACAGAGCCATATGTTCACCCTACTGCTTGCTGCACGTTCAGAGCCACTGACCTTTGTTAACACAGCATTCTCCCACTTTTTTCCAGATCATAGTGGACGACGATGATAGTAAAGTGTGGACTTTGTATGATGCTGGGCCCAAATCTGTCCGCTGCCCTATCATTTTCCTGCCCCCAGTCAGTGGTACAGCTGATGTATTTTTCCAGCAGATTTTGGCTCTGACGACGTGGGGTTACCGAGTTATCGCAGTGAGTATGAGTTAATCAAATGTTTTTAATATCGTGAATAGTGTTTTTCCCCAATGCCTGCTCCATATATTTATATCAACAGACCAATTTGCAAATGAAAAGACAGGTTACGAAGTGCACAAGATGGAATTAACAGTCTTTCTACACTGTTAGATACTGCTTGGACCTGTGGAGCTGACAATCTTTTGGGAAGCCCCAATCCTAAGGTAGACAGATAACTAATATCCGCTCCTTGGATCAAAAGCTCTAAAAACACACACTCCATAAGTACCCGTGGAGTGATGATGATTTAGAAGTTTTTCAGTGGAAAATGCAGCAGGTCGGAAAGGACCAGCAGGGCCAACCTTTCGAATGTTATGGCCTGCCACCTGTGGAGAAAATGACAGATTCTACCTCCCATATGTTGGTTGTGTTATGCTAAGAGCAAACTAAAGTTGCCCGGAGGCTACTGTAGGATGGGCGGGGGACTGGGAAGTTCACTGTCCCTATGCGCTCAGCCCTGTCTATTCGATCACCTATTCTGATGCTGAAATAGCTGGGGTACCTGTTACTGGGGTGAAAGGCCTTGACATTGCTTGTATACCAAACCCCTGGGGATGCCTCACAAGGGGCCAAACTGTTGGGGATACTGCCTTGCTGGTGTGGAAAGACCCAGGGAGCACACTGTGGCGCTGCTTTTTTTGAAGCACTCCATGACAAAATAGGCCATTTTGCGAAATATGCGAAACCTGTCAAAAGGCATATCCATGAGGGATGCCTGGATGTCAACCAATAAGCTTGTGGATCTCATCCTTGCTTGGCGCTGGAGCTCCACACTAGTCCCGACTGCTTTGCCTAAATAGTCAGTCATGTCCAGGCCAGACCTTATGATATATTTTGCTGCATCCTGGCCACCCTGAACGGTCAACTCCACATGGATGCTGAATTCCTCCAGGACTGCTGGCAAAATCTTTGCAACCATGTCCCATAAGGTGTGTGAGTACCCATCAGCTGGCATTGGCTAACCAAAGAGCAAGGCTAGCTGAGTAAAACGCTAGTTTTCTGAATGCTTCAGTTCTATTCGACTCTATCTGAGGGGTTCATAGGGAATGAGTTTGGATTATTCTTGCTTGTGGGCGCCTGAACTTTCAGGCTTATAGGAGTTGAGTGTTGCGCCAAAAAGGCAGTGCCACCCAGAGCAGGTGTGTTGCATTATGCTGCCTGTTTATTAACAGGTGGGCATGAGCAAGGTTTTGCCCAAATGCCCATGAGTGTCATTAAGAGCTTTATTGAATGGCAGCAATGGCTCGAATGAGGTCTGCCCAGGCTGCAAAAATTCAGTGAGGACATTAGTTTTCAACTCATCCGATGGCAGTTGTAAATCCAGAACTTCAGCTGCTTATCTAATGACTGCAGCAAATTATGCTGTCTCTTCCACTGAAGGACCCGGGGCGAAACCCACCACCATGTTTAGGGACATGTCCAATCCACTGGTATCTTGTAGTTCCAAATAAAAATTGTCAACCTATGGTGGGGAAATTCATGCTCCGACGGGTGGCTTCTAGACAGAGGTGCTGTTTTTGTTTGAATCATAGGGAGCTGGGGTCAGTTTCTTCTAGACTGCTCCAGTATACGACCTTGGTCGAGATAGTCAGTTCGGGGTTGGACAGTCTGAGTCTGCATCAAAGTGGCAGGAATGATTGTGGATCGTGTTGCCGTGCCCTGAGTCGGCTCTGGAGTCAGAGATTAACTCAAAACGGGTTCAGGAGGGGGCGTGGCTTTGGTGCCAAAAATGGCGGTCACTCTGTTTAGAGCTCCGCTGCACCGTGCCAGTAATCTGGAGAACCCGCCTGCTGGCCGGGGCTCTTTAGCCCAGGTTGAGCGCAAATTGACGGCACTGCTGCAGCACCTGATTTGGTTCCCGTGCAAGGGTCTGTGGGTCCCCGGCTCGACGCCACTCGCATCGGAGGGTCCCGGCGCCCTCGTAGTCGACGGCCTGCCAGATCACGAGATTACAAGACTGTGTCCGCGCCCGTGGTAGGCCATGGACAGGACTGCCTACTGGTTGGGGGGCCCTCGCTGGATGGTGTTGACAGGGAGAGGAAGGGCTCCTCGATTTCCCTTTTGAGGACCTCTTGGACCCAGTTTCCTCATTGTACCCGTCAGCCTCCCAGATCACGGGATCGTGGGTCTCCGACCACGGCTGTGAAAGTAACTGCTTACTGGTCCAGGAGCCCCGTGGGAAACGTTGGCGAGAAGGGACTCCTCTCCTTTACCTTGACCAGGATTGCCCTGACCAGGGCCAAGCTGGTTCGCTGAGCCGTTTGAGACCGACTGCACCTCAGGCATGGAGCCTGCCCTGGGATGGATCGGAGGGCAGCGGCCTGCCGGGTGCTCCCTGACGGTTTGGACCGCCCCCTCCAGCGTTGCAACATAGCGGAGCCCACCACTGGAGCTGAGCGGCATGGGCCCCATCTTAACAACCCTCTGCTGCCCATTTATCATGCAGTGGAAGCTGCGATCATTACGGAGTCCTGACGTGGATGGCCGCACCTCCTCTGCGCTTCACCATACGCCCACACCGGGCGCCTGCAGACTGTTTTTGGACCCACCCTGCCTGGATTCGTGGCAAAACCGCAATGGAGAAACCATGCTGGGACGCCGAGGTGATATCCTCTTGCCCCTTGGGTTTTATTGGCTTCCTTTCTTGTGTCTTTCTTTAGAATAGTTGGGGTTTGCATAGTAGGGGGTGTTTTACATCATAGTCTAGCCCAGTTGGCTACTGTTCCTAGTTGCACCACAACCGGTACTTCCAGTTTGCGGAGTACGGGGTGGGGGTGGTGGGTGGGAGCTGTTGGGTGGGGTTTGTTTTGGGTTTCACCCACTGATAGTACACTACATCTACACCAAGTGACATATACACAAATCATCCGTACAGAGACCACACACTGCGCAGTCCCATGCACGACACCTCGCTACTTTTGACTGAGACTCTGCGGCCTGCCTCTCCGCCAAGCTGACGTTCCTTTATTGGAATGTCAATGGTGTGCTCAATAAAACCAAGTGTATAGCAAAATTTAAGGCGGTTCATAGGTCCAACCCTGATATCCTCATGCTACAACAACAGCTGCCCCTTCCTGACCGTAGGGGATATTTCCCGGTATATTACTCGGGCCTCCACTGGGGCTCGCAAGGCACGGCCATCCTGTTCGGTCGACATGTGCTCATAGTGGTGTCCAGGGTGTGGCGCGACAATCTCGGCTGATATGTGGCAGTCATTGGCACTATACAGGGGTTTCCGATCTCTTTGATCTGTGTCTGCGCCCATCCTCCCCTCACCTCCGGGTTCTTGGAGAAGTTGGGTGACCTCCTTTGGGAGCTGCCCAATGCTCCGTGGATTTTGGTGGGTAACCTCAATGGGGTGGGCAACCTCGACTTGGCTCGCTCTTCCATTCCTGCAGCGTCTGGACGCGGCCCAACTTTACTCTCCACCTTTCTTAACAACTTGTCCATACTTGATGTATGGCGCACCCATCATCCTTCTGCTCGCGAATATACCTTTTATTCTGAGGCCCTTTTATCCTTTTTCCATCTGGATCATTTTCTCCTACCTTGCCGTAATGGCCACTTTGTACTTGGCATGCGTATCCTAGCGAGGGGCCTCTGGGATCACTCGCAGGTGCTGCTTGCCCTGCCGTGGGCCAGACCCGCTCGGGGGCAGGGTTGCGGCTGAACTGCTGGTGCCTCCAGGGCAAAGAGTTTTGAGTCAACTGTCGGGACATGAGCCAGCAATTTCTGCGTGAGAATCAGGAGTCGTGTCCTCTGCGGGAACCCTTTGGGAGACTTTTGAAGGCCACCCTTGGAGGAGACATCATTGGCTACTGCCAGGGACAGAAGGCACATACTCAACGGAAGGTGGAAGGTCTCGAGACTTCTGTGCTAGATCCTGAACAACAATATATTGCAAAGATGGAGGAAGCTCTCCTACATTACTCTCTCCACACACAACCTTTGCTTAACCTTTGCTTTAACAAGAACTCATGCAGGAGCCTTGCGAGGCATGGATGGCCACCCGCAGCTGTATTTACCAATGAGGCGGACAAAGCCAGTAAAACGCTACATTGGTTATGCACCCCTCGGATCACTGGTGCTCCCTTTGCGTACCTTGAACCTGACGATGGTCTCGCATAACGGGTAGTGAAGACATAGCAAATATGTTTGCGTCCTAATACGAGGAGGACTTCGTAAGTTTTTAGCAGACGTACCAATGCCATGTCTTCCTCTGGTGGAATACAACTCTCTGGAGGCGCCTCCTGTGGCCCAAAGTAGTCCCCTTGTTACTTAAAACCTTTGGTGAAGCTCTGATGAGAGCAGCACTACCTTGAGACCTCCGGTCAGCCCAAATTGTAGTGATCACACAGGTGAGCCCCGCTGCTCGGACTATCAGCCGATTTTCCTATTATATTCAGAAGTAAAAATCTGGGCTAAGATGTTGGCTAACTGATTCATGGGTGTGATTACCCAATTCTGATTTTAAATTTGTAAAGAACTTACCTATGGGTCTTAACTGGTTTTATCTGAAGATTGCCTTTCATAATTCCAAAACCAAAAAGGCAGCAAAAGTGGACGAAATCTGGGCGTGGCTTGACAGGCCATCATGGCGGACGTGGGCTGAGCGCGCTCCGTCCAGCCCTACTTTATCCTGCACATTATCCTGCTTCTCCAGCGGTAATTTGAATCCCTGAACGGTTCCGCCGCAATCGGACATCCGCGAGCTATCTCTGGGCCAGCCTCGACGTCGCGGGAGATCCACGGACGGCAGTGCGGTCGTCTGAAGGGGACGTGGCCTATCGGTGGCATAGCCTTGTGTTGAGCCGGGGAGTGGCCTGGTTCCCTGGCCGGGCTGAGGTGCCGCCGCCGCGGCTGCGTGAGGGGCTCGCCCCGCATTGGTGTCTGCGAGAGCCCCGACGGGTGTTAGCTGAGCGGGGCTCCTATCCTGAGCGTCGGCTTCCCCTTGATCTCGTGAGGACCGGCGGAGGTGCGGAGGAGATCGGCGGCCAGATCGGGCCGCAGAGGTGAGGAGCTGCCGAGGGTGCGCGATTGGCTGGCCGCCATCTTTGTTGTTACCCCAGCGGTTCTCTGGTGGTGAGGGGGGGCCCCCTGTGATTCCTGAAACCTCCTTTGTTTCGAGGGCCGGCGGGGGCCCATGGAAGCTACTGTGCGGGTTGGGAGTGAGCCCATCATCCCCCTTCCCTCCCCTCCCCTCCCCCCCACCCCCCTGCTCTGAGTTGGGGCCTGTTGGGGGGGTTCGGCGGTCGCTTCGGGCCGCAAAAAGGGGGGGGGGCCTGCAGTGACATTGCATTGCGGGGGTCCCTGGTCGCCCGCACCAGGAGAGGCGGCCGCACCTGATTGCTGCGCTCTTTTCCCTGCCCCCGTTGATTATAGCGCCATATCGGCCGGCGTTCGGCCAGACGGCATTGAGGGCCCTGGTGTTGGGACTGTGGCCGGGGAGGGCCAAGTCGCACGGCGGCCGAGTCGGGCCGTGGGGTTGAAGCGCTGTGGGGCTGAAGCGCTGTGGGGAGTGCAGCTTGGGTGTGCGGTCTGGCCGAGGTCGGCGCCCCCCCCCCACTCCATCTTTGGCGCCCCGGTGTTGGTTTCCCCCATCTCTCCCCTCCTCTTCTTCCCCTGTGGGGCGCATCCTCCGGAGGCTCGGCGGTCTTGTCGGGCCGCAGGGGGGGACAGCGCATCGAGATGCCCCAAGGGATCCCCGTATTACCGGTAAGAGGAGTGAGAGGCTGCGGGGCGGCCTGCCTGCATCCCGGGGGGCCTGGACTCATTGCGGGGCTGGCTTCATCTTCCTCACGGTTCATTGGGTGTCCTGGATCGGCGGCCGGCCGGGCCGTGCTGGGGGTTCCCACGCGGGGTGCGACACGCATCCCAACGACGCACTGACTGGGCTTGCTAGTGATCTTCTTCCACATCTGCTGATAAGCGAGCCACGGGGGGGACGGGTGCCTGGTTCCCCCCCCCATCTCCAGGCGGTGGCCATATATCGGCGGTCTATCGGTCCGCAGGGACGGGTGGCTGCAATCCTGGTGGTCCTCTAGATCTGTTCTGCCGCTCGGGGCCAGGCTGGGTCCTGGGCGTGGCCGTGAGTGAGACCCCGGCTTCCTCTTGGTTGGTGACACACCTATTTGTTGATGGTGAGGACGAGTCTCTTAGGGCTGGGCTATCCTACACTGTCTGTCCTGCCTGACTGGGGTATTTATTGGCCCATCTGATCCGCGATATTTCGACCTACAGTGTTCTCTTGGCCGGAGACGGCGGCAGTGAGTGGGCCAGTATGACAAGAGACAAGCCCGTTAGTGGCTCGGCCAAGCAGAGCACGATGGACAAATTTACGGGCCAGGGGACCCCAGCGGCGGCACCCGGGGATCTCAGAATGTTGTGCCTGATAATGCGGCCCTACTGGCAGCTATCACCCAATCTAGAGACGCTCTGGAGGCCAAGATCGGGGCGGTCGGCTCCGATGTAATGCTCCTACGTCAGGACCTGAGGAACGCAGTCGCCCGCATTACAGAGACGGAGACAAGGATTTCGGGAGTAGAGGATGTGGTGGCCACGTTGCAGCAAAAGGTATCGTCCCTTGAGACCGCACAACGGGGACTGGCATCAAGGGTGGAGGACGCTGAGGGGAGAGCGCGGCGCAACAACCTGCGCTTCGTTGGCTTTCCGGAGGGCTGCGAAAATGGTAACATGGAGCAGTTCCTTACAGACTGGCTCGTGGGCTGGGTCCCTCCTGAGGAACTATCGAAATGCTTTGTTGTAGAACGGGCTCATAGGGCCCTGATGCAGAAGCCCCCACCGGGGGCCTGCCCGAGGCCTGTAATCGCTAAGCTTCTTAACTACCATGACAGGGACGCTATCCTGAAACAGGCCCGGGCCAAGGAGCCGCTACTATTCGACAATTCTCGCATCTTGATCTTCCCGGACTACACGAAACAAGTGCAGCAAAAGCGGCAAAGCTTCCTGGCCGCCAAGGCCCGCCTCTGCGAGCTCAAGCTCCCCTACGCTTTGCTTTATCCAGCCAGGCTGTGAGTGGTATACCGGTCCCGCACTCACTTCTTCGATTCACCGGAGGGGGTGTTCCTATGGACGGACGAGACGGTGCGGCTGCGTCCTCACTCGCCACCGGGGAGGGAGTCCGACTCCTCATCGAGCGGGACTGTCCGGAATCACCTCAAGCCAAGGGGAAGGGGTGGCAGGCGCTCCAAGTCCAAGCGTCGCTCCCAATCTGGCGGTGCCGCGGCACGTGAGGTGTCCACTTCCCGGCAGCATGTTTCGGCGGACTAAGTGCAGGGTGTCCAGGTTCTGTTTTTAGTTTTGAACTATTTGCTTAGACTGGAGAAGCGCATATGAAGGCCAGTCTCTCCGTGGGGCTCTGCAGATGGAGAGAGGGCCAGCTGACAATGGGCTGTGAACTGGGGATCCATTGGTGGGTGAGGGGTGGGACCTCCTGTTGGGGGTCAGCCTGCTCTGCCTGCCGCGGCAGGTACTTCACTGTTCTTGAGGTACAGGGGGGGGGGGAGAATTGTTGGGTTGTGTTTGGGGGGAGGTTTTGTTGGGAAGCTGCACTGTCTACTAGGGTTCTGGAGTCTGGTAAATATGTTCAGAGGATTACTGTTGGTGCCATTGACCGGTATGGGTCCTATACAGGGTAGAAATGCCTGACTGCACACGGGAAGCCTCCGGGCTGCTCCGGGTCCTGAGCTGGAATGTCAGGGGGTTCTGGACAAGATCAAACAAGGGGCTATTCTAAGGCAGGCCAAGCGCGCCCTTGCAGATGTGTTGATGTTGCAGGAGACGCACCTCATGGGGACTAAGGCTTTGTGCTTCCAGCGGTTCGGATTTGCTCAGGTCTTTCATTCTGGGTTTGTGAGGGGATCCCGCGTGGTCGCTATTTTAATACACTGCAGAGTCGCATACACATCTGCAGGGCAGATATCTGTTCGTGCACGGCATGGTGGGCGGAGATGCCTTGGTATTAGGAAGCGTTTATGCCCCTCCCCCCCCCGCCTTTTTCCTGGGGTCTAGTGGAGAAAATTATGACCCTGTGGTCAGGTATGCCTGAGTGTCTAGCGATAGTAGGAGGTGATTGGAACGATGTTATGGATATGGCCAGGGATCGATGGAGGTCGTGGGATCGGCTGGAAGCCCGGCACCCTACTAAATTATTCTCTTTAGTGACTGGCTTGGATTGGGTTGACCCATGGCGCAGATTGCACAGTACCACGCAGGGCTACACCTACCTCTCGGCAGTACATGGCTCCTTCTCTCGCCTTGACTATTTACTTCAGGGTGGTGGCGGCGGACTTTCTCCCACGGGGCCTATCCGATCACTCGCCAGTGGCCCTTACTATACGGGCAGGGGGGTCCCATGGGCCGTTCCAGTGGCGCCTCTCGGCCTGGAACCTCCAGAAGGAGGATTACAGGGAACGGATGGAGGATGCCATTGATCAATATTTGGCCAATAACGTGGGTTCGGTTCGGGAGGTCGCAACTGTTTGGGAAGCTATGAAACCCACACTCCGTGGGGTAGATATCTCCTATTGTGTAGCATCCTGAAAATCGCGTAGGGAGACCCTGGTGCGTGCGGAGGCTAATATCGGGCTGGAAGTGCGCAGTGGGGAGGAGGGAGGGGGGCAGGCTCGCCGTCAATTGTTACTCGCACAGCAGGAATACTCTCATATCCTATTGGATGAGGCTCGCCAGGCATGGTTGGCTACCCGTAGCAGGATTTATCAGTGGGGCGACAAATCAGGTAGGTTGCTGCATAGATTATGCCAGGGTTCACTCCGCCCCCAGGCTCTTCCGGGTGTCGCGGGGCATGATGGGTTACCCTTGACAGACGCGTCAGCCATTGCTAGTAGTTTTGCGGAGTATTATGCAACATTGTACGCCCCCACGGAATGCCTGTCGGCGGAAGCTATCGGCCGCTTTCTAGACGACCTTCCGCCCCAGGCGCTCTCCGACGAGGCGCGGGAGGAATTGGAGGGCCCACTTACGGAAGAAGAATTGGGGGCGGCATTGGGGGATCTGAATTCTGGCAAGGCTCCCGGCCCGAATGGCTTTCCGTGCGAATTCTACAAAAAATACTTTCTGCAGCTGGGGCCCCACTATCGCGGGGTGGTGGTGGAGGACGCCAGGGACCGGGGGGGACTGCCCAGTAATTGGAGACACGCGGAGGTTGTAGTTTTCCACAAGCCAGGTAGGCCACCTGAACACCACGCCTCATATCGTCCTATTTCTCTATTGAATGTTGAGGCCAAGGTATTGGCCAAAGCCTTGGCGAATCTTCTCCGACCCCATATTTCTTCGCTCGTGCATCCGGACCAGGCCGGGTTTATGCCCCAACGCGCGACCCGACATAATATTCGGCGGGCGCACGTTGCAGTGGCGACGGTGCAGGGCCTGGGGGAACGAGCAGCGCTCCTTTTGGCGGATATGGACAGGGTTTTTGATTCTTTGAGTTGGGTGTACCTATTCGCGCTCCTACGAAGGCTTAATTTCTGACCTCGTTTCTTATCCTATCTAACTTTGCTATATACAGACTTAACGGCGTTGGTGCGAGTTGCGGGCTTCGTCTCCTCTACCATCTCTATTGGGGGGGGCACCAGGCAGGGGTGTCCACTGTCCCCCTATCTTTTCGCTTTAGCCATGGAGCCCTTGGCCGCGAATGGACGCTCAGGTGTCCGGGTTTGAATGGGCGCACGGACTGTCCGATCGCATTGCTTTATACGCCGATGTGCTGTTCTTTCTTACCAACCTGTATAGGACGGGTCCCCGACTGCTGCGTATTATGCAGATCTTTGGGGAGACCTCGGGTCTGTATATGAACACTCGGAAGTCTACCCTGTGGGTCTTGAGCGGTGTGGGCGTGCTGGGCTCCTGGGCTTCGTCGGTGCAGGTGGTACATGGCGGCTTGAAATATTTGGGGGTGTATCTGTCTGACTCTCCCGCTACGGCGTGGGAGCGCAACCTCGCACCTGTATGGATCGCGTGCGCGAGGATATTAAGACCTGGTCCCACATGCCCCTGTCCATTTACGGTCGTTCAGCCATATTTAAGATGGTGTCCCTCCCGCGCCTGCTTTATCAACTGCAGAATCCTCCTTATCCGATCCAGCCGCGGTGGTTTCGTCAGGTGAATGCGGCGTTGGGGTCAGTTCCTGTGGGATGGTGGGGCAGTTCGGGTGGCGATACGGACTTGTTTTCAGTCCATGTATTGTGGGGGGCTGGCCACCTCTGATATTTGGTCTTATTATGTGGCATCACATTTGCTCGTGTTAAATGAGTGGTGGGACAGGGCGGACCCGGCATACGCCGTTGAGCGGCGCTGCATGGGTGACCACTCTCTATACACTATTCTTTATTCTGCGCCGTTGAGACGCTCCCTACCGTCAGCCACGCGGATTGTTTTTCAAATCTGGAGGCAGGCGCTACGGAGGATGGGCTGGTGGAACAGACTAACTCTGGAGACCCCTCTATGGCATAATGGCCGCTTTCCACACCTGGCGACACTCTGGGTTCCGCGACTGGGACAGTATTGGTATTTCCACCTTGGATGTCATGCGGGGTTCGATTTTAAAATCCTTTCAGGATATTCAGAAAGACTTTCAAATGCCGAAGACCCAATTTTTTAAGTATCTACAATTCAGGCATGCTGTTTCCCCCAGTCTGGAAGGTCTGGCTTCGCTGCCGGAGTTTAGCCCGGTGGAAGCTAAGGTGTTTATGGGGGACCTCCAGGACCATAAGATTTCCAAAATCTACCAATCCCTGGTTACACATTGTTCCCCTTCGCTGCAGCGCCTAAGGGAGGCCTGGGAGGGTGACGTGGGTCAGTTGGATGAGGAGGACTGGACGGAGGCTCTGGCCTCTCCGCGAGGGGCGGCTATTGCAATGAGCCTGCGGCTTATTCAATTTAAATACCTCCATCGAGTTTATTTCACCAGGGTCAGACTCTGGAGGGCGGGCTTAGTGGCTTCCCGGTGTGTCTCCGATGCAATCACGAGGATGGGACCCTGTTGCACACTGTGTGGCATTGCACGGCGCTAGCGAGATTCTGGAGGGGGGTGCAGGCCTGTCTCTCTGAAGTGCTGGGGTGGGATCTCCCCAGGTCGCCAAAGCTAGTTCTCCTTCATGTGAATGAAGGGATCGGGGGCAATATATATGTGTCATCTTATGCTCCTGGGGTTCACCTTGGCGAAGAGGGGCATAGCTAGGGTCTGGAAGGCGGCAGTTGCCCCCTCGGTCTCGGCTTGGAAGAACGGTATGGACTTTTGTATGGGCTTGGAGATCCCAATATTCGAGGCCCGGGGGTGCCCTCGGAAGCACTACAAGATCTGGAGGCGCTGGGCAGATTATCGAGGTTTGGAGCTTGAACCGCCACGGGAGAGTCGGAGTCGGCAACCAGTGTGACCTCCATCTCTCCTGTTGTTCCTCTCTTCTGCGCCTTTGTATCTACTGGTGCCTTGTCTGCACTTCCTGGATGGTAATTACTTTGTGGATGATGGGCCCTTATGATGCTCGATGGCAGTATGAATCGGCGATAAATGGCTCTAGAGTAGGAAGACAGTGCACCGGGGGGGAGGGGTTGGTTGTTTTGGGAGTTTTGATTTCATTTGTATTGCATTTCATATTCTCCTGTATTTTTATGAAAAATGGTCAAATTCAATATGTGAGTCGTATATGCGGCAGTTGTCTCTGGGGTACAGAGATCTGCGCCTTTTGTGTTATTTTGACAAAATCTGTTTTAAAAAAAAAAAAGTGGACAAAATCATATCGACTGTTGAAAATTTTATTTTAAGTATTAATATTGCAATGGTTTTAATTAACTATGCCACAAATAAAGAAACTTAAACACTTGGTGCACCCGGACCAATCTGGATTCATGCTCCATCGTGCCACTCGACACAATATATGCCGAATTCACAACGCCATAGAGCAAAACGTTCAATTACCCAGACATCAGGCCCTGTTTATGGTGGACTTTAAAAAAGCGTTTGATTCTGTCGACTGGGACTACCTTTTTTTCCCCTCTTAGACTGCTTCAGTTTTGGCCCTAAATTCATCAGGTTTGTGTGCCTCCTCTACTCTTGGCAACGTGGGTGGATGCCCTGTTTCGCTGGTTTTAGTGGTCTCCGGAAGTAAGTGATAGGATTTCCTTTTACGCTGATGACGTCCTGTTCTTGGATAATCCATTAGAGACCGGCCCTGGGCTCGTCCGATCCTTCAGGTATTCGCCTCTTACTCCGGTCTTCTTATGAATAAGGCCAAGTCCTCCTTATACCCCCATCTCTCCATGTCCTCTGACCATGCCTTGGGCAGTTGGTCTGCGTGTGCTTCTGCTGGGTTTTAAATTTTCTTGAAGTCTTATTTATCGAGGATGGGTGAAGGGCATACGATTCTAACCTCCAACCCCAGCTTTACCATCTCTTTAAAGATTTTAAGTTTTGGTCCTCCCTCCCGCTGTCCCTACTGGGCTGCTCGGCCATCTTTAAGATGGTTTCCCTGCCTAGACTTCTCTATCAGTTCCCAGTACCCTGGACCTTTTTAAGGTTAACGCTCTGATCTGCGACTTGCTATGGAATGGGGGAGTCTCGAATTTCCCTCATCTTCCCAGCATACCTTCGGGCGTATAACTCCTCCCGTCATCCTCCTCTACTATAGGGCTGCACACCTTCTAATTGTGAATGACTGGTGGTTTGAGGGTCCAGCCTATGCAACAGAGGGGTGGTTCCCGTGTCGTCGTAACCTCCCCCCACTTGCTCTACGAGGGAAATATCCCACCTACCCTACCAACCGCTACGACAGTAGTGCAGAAGATCTGTGTGGATGCGGTAAAGTCCATAGGGTGGGCTGGTAGGCTTACCTTGGATACTCCACTGTGGACTGGGACACTGCTTCTGCTGGTCATTGCCCTCCAAGGGTTCTCGGCCTGAGACACAATATGCATCTCCTTGCTGGGCGACGTGCTCCATAATGTGTCCCTGAAGTCTTTTCAGGACTTAGAAGCTGAATTTCAGATGCACCACACTCAGTTTTTCTGGTACCTTCAACTCAGGCATGTGTTGAGCCCTTATTTACAATTGGTCAAATCCATACCTGAATTCTTTCCCTTGGAAGCTAAGGTCTTACTCACTGACATTAAGGAACATAAACTATCCTCCATTTATCAGACTCTACTTCGTAACCAACCTGATCCAATTGTGGGGTTGAGAGCATTGTGGGAGCAAGACCTGGGACCGCTAGAGGATGAGGACTAGATTGAGGCAGTAGCTACCCCTAGGGAGGCTGCGGTAGCTTCGCTGTTCTGTCTGATTCAACTTCTACTAGTACACCACACACATTACACTAGCTCATGCCTATTTAGTATGGGGTTGATTGCGACAAGAAGTTGATTGCGCTGTGATGACCCTGATTGCGATTTGATGCACACATTTTTGCACTGTCCCGTTCTGTCACTTTATTGGAATGGAGTGCTAGGTGCCCTGGAATCTGTACTGGGGTGGCCAATCCCTAGAGACCCAAAATTGATCTTCCTACATCTCACGGATGACTTGGTAGGGAATAGATTTCAGAGGGTGCTGCTCTGGCTGGGTCTGATGATTATTAAGCAAGACATCACACAAGCGTGGAAGATTGTAGAGGCCTCACCTTTTAGTAAATGGGCTTTGGGGATGGATCACTGTATGGGTTTGGAGCGCCCCATATATTTGGCTAGAGGCTCCCCCCAGGAACAGCCTAAGATCTAGAAGAATTGGGCAGAATACAGGGGGTCGTGGTAGAACCTTGTCCGGCTAGACCTTGGTGCTGAGATGGAGAAACACGGTTGTGAGGGACTAATTAGCATGGCGGTTTTGGTGATGGGGTCTTTGGGACTGTGTGGTCGAGTCTCTAATTTTCTTGTATAGTGTCGTAACTGTTCCTGATATATATGCTCGCTCTGTACCAAAATTGGGAGAGCTGTGGTTAAATAAAAAAAATAATTAACAAAAAAGTGTTCAGGAGACCCAGATGGTGGAGAGGACTGATCTGCCATTGAAAAGCCAGCTGGGGACCTTCCCGGATCCATGCGGTCGGACGGCGTGCCAGAGGGAGACATTGCTTCTTTGAAAGCCTCAAAATGTTGTGGCGTCACTGATGGCTCAGGAAATTAAGGGTTCATCAGGTTGACTCCTTAGCAGGGGACCGGGAGTGGGATCGAGGGCCTTCTTAACGTCCTCATGTTGAGACTGGTACCAGTCCTGCATGGACTTCTTTGGTTTGATTTCCACGTTCCAAAAGACTTGGACCGCAATGAAGACCGGTCATGGAAGTGCCCAGACCGTAGGAACAGATCATCGCTCTCGACTTGGATCAGGGCTTGCATGACTTCCTGTGGTGTTTCGTGGCATACAGCTTAGCTTAAGAATCCTGGATCACCTTTGGATGCATCAGAGCATACTCTTCGCACAACTTGAAGTCATTGCCCGAACCCAAACACCATAGACGCACCTCCTGGGGATCTGTCATAGATATCTGATTGCAAAAGTCTGAACACTGTAGCATCCATTAGCAGTTATGGTATTTATAAGGGTTGCATAGAGAGTTGTCTCCCAGTCCACCTCGATGGGAGATGCCTGCCAAAAAGTGTTTCTGGAGAGTTCCCTTGGTGTGTATCTGGGTTATACAAGGTATCCGCCGAGGTTGGAGGAGGTAGGCGAGTATCATTAACAGGCAAGGAATAGAAAGTAAGAAAAAAAAACAGAGGAAGTAGAAATCGAGATAAAGATCGTGATAGAACCCTGTGAGACCGGTCAGCCTTCGGGTGGTCTTCCCCCAAAGAGTTTGCCTTCTCCCCTCCTGTTTTGCTGAATTTGTTTTGTTTGGCATAAAGACTCTGTGCACATTAACACTGCTAACTAGTGCTAAAAGTGCTTGTGGTCACTCCCTAGAACATGGTAAAAGCGGCTTGCACCCGATTGCCCTTTTTAGTGTACTTCTAAGTCCCGATTAAACTGGTATACCATATACCCACGGCTGGTAAATTAAATGCTACTAGTGGGCCGGCAGCACGTATTGTGCCACCCACTAAAGTAGCTCCTTAAAACATGCCTCAGGATTGCCATTGTAGCCTGTGTGCAGTTTTAAACTTCCATTGACTTTGCAAAATAAACCTAAAATTCAATTTTTAATACATATGTCACCCCTGACATTGGCCCTAAAAATCCCATAGGGCAGGGTGCATTATATTTAAAAAGTTAGACATGTACTTTTAAGTTTAACATGTCCTGATTGTGAAAAATTCACAAATTCGTTGTTAACTACTGTGAGGCCTACCTTTCTCATAAGATAACATTGGGTTGCATTATTACATTTAATAAGTGATAACTTTTTTAGGGATGTCATGTTTGGTGTCTAAAGAATTCGGAAAATGGCACTTTTAGAAAGTTGGCATTTTGTTGTTGGCAGTTGTCCTTTGTGTATTCCTCCCAGACAGTCACACAGAGGGGGACTAAGCGTTGGCAGGATGAGCCATCCTGACAGGACAGGAGGGACGATGCTGTGCACAGCCCCACTTCCATTTCAAAGGAGCTGCACACAAAGAACTTCACACTAGGCTTTTGTGACCCTAGACCCAGTGGAGCCTGGGCAGGGAGGCAGGAAATGTCAATGCCATCTGTGCAGGGGGGAAAACTCTAGATGTTTCTTTGACTTCAAAGCTGGCACCAGGTATAAAAATAGGACCCTCAGACCCACTCTACAGTTCACTTCAGGACCTCCCATGGACTCTGAGGACGGCCAAGCTGCCTGTGGCCTGCTGTGTACTTTAGAACACTGCCATGCTGCTCTAAGAGGACTTCCCTACTGCCTGAAGCCTGTTCTGTGCCCTCAGAGGACTGCCCTGATGCTTGAGACCTGCTTTTATGTTTGAGCCCACCAGGGTAACTCCAAGGACTAGTTTGCTGGCCCCCTGTTCAGAGCTACATATACAAAAGGCTCCAACAATTTTCGAAGTACACCTTAAACCAGCCTGAAGTGAGTCCTGACCCTCCAATGATGCCCCCCACTCTTCCCCCCCTCCTCCCCAGTCTTGGGCTCTAGGAATAGGTGGTGCTAAACATGCCCAACCAGCCAAAATCCAACATTTGGTACTTGGAAAATGTTCTGCCAAAAAGTGCTCTGAGAATCGAGAGGAGACCTCGCAGATCCACCCAAGGTGCATTACTGGAAGTCCTGACTGTGTTGTCGCTCCCGCTATTTTCTTCTTTGCAGTAGCAAATCTTGTTCAGCGGCTCCTCTCTGGAAAGGTATCCGGCCTTCTGGAGCCCTCATCTGGTACAGCCTGCAACTTCATCTCAATGGAGATCTTTAACTTCCCAAAAAAAGACGAAGTCTGAGCAAAAAAATCATCACTGCAACTTTGTCCAGCGGCTACCCGATGACAACGCCTCCTCCTCTGATGCAGCCGTTGCCTTGCCCCACTAAATGTTACCTTCTCAGACATTTTTCTGTGAAATTTCTTCTAAATCCACAGGTAAGCGTAGATAGAGCTCAATCCACCTTGTGTATCCGAACCGCTTTACATCGCGGTCGGCCATAACTTTCTTCTTTGACCCAGTCTCGTGCCACTAGATGTCCATAGTTGCCGCTTTGATCTTTAAAGCGCTAGATTGTACAAAAATATTTCACAATTCATAACCCTGGTTCTACTGATTGGGCTTTTGCTATTTTGGTGGCAAATTATTTTTTAAAGTTTACTCGATTTTTCTAAATCAGTCTAGGATTTTCTTGTGTTGTTTTCACTTTATTGCTGCATAATTGATTGCTGCATAAATACTTTACTAAGTTAAGCCTGACTGCTTTTGTGCGAAACTACCAGAGGGTTAAACACAGGTTAATTTAGTGAGGTTTTTGTGGTTTATCCTGACAAGTACTGTGGCTGTTGCTTGAGTAGGGTTTCACCCCCCTCAACCAACAACCCAATTTCTCACAAGTGCTGACCCTATTATTTTCTAAAAGTTTTCCTTCATGGTACCAATCTTCAGAATGAGGCTATGCTTACAACACAGTGCCGAAAATGCACAATTGTACAATACCAAATAAAATGGCTGCGGTGTTTTAGAAATGTGTTCAACTCCGCAAGCACACTAGGACTTTAGTGATCTGCAGGCTGGTAAAAGAACGACATGGCAATTTAGCATGAGCATTAGCATTTTCACAATACATGTAATGGTGTCAAGGCACAGAAACAAGTAAGCCTACTTTCTCAGCTTCTCCCCCTCGCCCCCCCCCCCAATTTGATTTTTTTTGCTGGGAGACAAAACCCTGCACAACAATTCAAATGCACACAGTCAAATTATTTCTGTCTTCATTTATTTCTCTGGAAGTGGTGAATGGCAGAATGTCTGATAGCAGGGTTGACGTAGCCAGAGTAACAGATTCCTGCCCACTGCTTGGGCGTATGAAGTGATTATATCCTCCTTGATGTAGGCGTTTGTGAAACATCATGCCAGTGGGAAGTTAATATTCGTACAAGTGATATTCAAAGCTCATGGTCTCTACAACAGTGTAACACTTGCTTCTGTCCATGAAGACGCTTTGGTTGCCTGCTTCAAGGTGCTCCCAAACCATCCTCTGTTCGGACATAGTAAGGTGTGTAGCATCGGGTCAGTAATGGCAAAGGGGATTGTTGTACTTTTTCTTGTTCTTTGAAGGATTGGGTGAAGATGCTGGCACATTCTGGCAGTCTGCCGATGATGGAACAAATCAAGAGGGGTTTTGTTTTTGTCGAGTGACACTCCGATCAAAGCCACATTACACCCCACATCAGCGGGCAAGTGAGTGCAAATCCAGCAAGAAGAGAGATTTGTTTAGCTGTATTTTTCAAGCAACTGTACAAAGGAGTTGTTTACATACACTAAGCGACAGCCTTGCTAAGTACAAAGAGGTCTTTTGATAACTCCTCATTCCACCGCAAGAATGTACCCGCCAAGAGCCAAATACTGAGGGCAGTGACAAAGACAGGAGACCAGACCCACAGAGGGATCCAGTATCTTGGAGATGACCACTTAGCTTTGACTGAGGGGGTAACAATGAGGGCTGATGGGCGTAGCATTGCACTGCTGAGAAGTGGCAGATAATGACAGTGGGCCCTGGTGGTTCAACCCCCTAACCGGCGGTAAAGCAGCATCTGATAAAGACATCTAGCTGCAGATTCCTTAACTTTGAATTCCCCCAGGCGCCAGGCTGGATGCGAAAAAATTTCATCAGTACCTTTGCGCGCCAGGGACGGCATCATACGGCTATGCAGTGACGTAGTCTCTGTATGTGACGTCAGTGGAGCCATATAAGTCCCCTCCGGCGCGTGGACGTCAGTTTCTTCTTTTCCGCGCTGCAACGCGGATCCGGAGAAGTGTATCTCTGGCCTTTTTTCGGCCTCCTGTGACGAACTTTCGTCAGGAAACAGTGTGCCTTATGCCCTCTGTGTTTAAATCCTGTGGGTCCTGTGCTCGCCAGATGTCGGGTACGGATCCACACTCGTATTTGCATGTGGTGCTTAGGCGAGCACCATGACACAAACTACTGCGACGCCTGTCAATGGTTGAAGCCGAAGGTGCTGCGGGAGCGGCGCATGCAGCTTCTAACGGCGCGGATGTCTCAATCTTCCAGCTCCTCACGACGTCTATCTTCTTCCCGGTCCAGAGGTCATTCCCGGGAGCGCCGTCCTTCACCCCTTGCGTGATCAATGGCAGCGGTCCCAGTCTCCAGCGACGTCTCACGGTAAGCGGTGTCGCAAGAGATCGAAGCCACGGTCTTCTATGACCTCTTCAACTCGCGATGCAGATCGCTGGGAAGTCTCACGATCTAGAGCTGGGAATCCCGCTCCGGCGTCGCGCCCACGCCTCCTATTCTTTCCTAGAGCCGGGGCGACCTGGAGCCAGATGGAGTACTACGGGGCTCTTCATCTGATTTTTGGGACCTCGTCTCCCTCTGGAGCACCTGCGGGCCCCAAGGAGGTCATAGGCGCCGTAACTGCACCATCGCCGGCGAGTTCGCCCTCAGCGGCAGTTCTAGTATCTGACTTGGAGACGCCAGTGCACGGTTCTGTTGGTCCCCCACCTGCTGCGTCGATTGACGTGACGTCAGATATTCCTCCAGTGTCTCTCCCAGCGACTGTGGAGGACTTAAAGTTGGAGTCGCTGTACGTTGTGGAGCAGGCTTTGCTGCGACTCCAGGTGTCTACATAGACGCCTGTCGAGGCCTCCATCTTTCCAGGTGGAGGTCGACACGACGTCGCCCGACGTCATTTACGGAGCCGTTGGCGCCGGTCGTTTCTGTGGAGGCCCCACAGAACCAGTTAGGAGAAGGTTGTGTGGGGATGATTCCTTTGGAACAACCAGGGCTTGTAGACAGCTGGGTGTCTGATTTGGGTGAGGCAAGCGGGCTAGATTTATCCCCTGCTTCCTCCCTTTTGTCGCTCCCTGGCCTTGCCTCAAAAGCCAGTTTTACCTTGGCGAAGGTTTTGAAAAGAGTGGCTGATGTTTTGCATCTCACTCTGCCCTCTGTGGAGAAGGCTACAGATCCTCTGATGGAGGTCCTTCATCCTGGCCAGTCGGGGGTTGAACCATTACTACACTTTTGCGGGGCACTAACTGACATTCTGCTAGGGGCATGGGCAAGACCTGACTCGGGTACCGGTAGACCGTACTATCGCCGACACTTATCGCCCTACCCCTGGGGACCCTGTTTCCCTTGTTAAGCAACCAACCCACCACAGCTTCCTGGTCCAGACTATCACGAGGTCCCCGGGAATGGAGAACATTCCACATTCCTCCCTTGATAAGGAGTCCAAGAGGCAGGACGCTTAGAGAAAATGTGTGTTAGAGGCATATGAGCTGTAGATCATATGCTATGCATAGATCGCCATCTAGTGTTGGGTCCGGATGTTTGCACTTTGTTTTTCTTCGAAGAAGTCTTTCCAGTCACGAGTTGGGTGACTCCTCCTTTCAGTGATAGTGCTCATGGGCATCGACTCCATTGTTAGATTGTTTTTTTCCGCCATCGGGTTCGGACGTCTATCATTGTGCTCCTGTTCGACACCGTTTCTTCGGTTTCCCTCGGAGCGCAAGATACCCTCGACGGTATTGTGTTCGATCGCGTCTCCCTTTCTATCGCGTATCGTAATTACTTAAAATAATAATCGTGAAATACCCGCGCACCGACTCACACGAAGTGTGTAATTTGTGTTTGTCTCCCGAAACACAGAGAACAAAACTGTGACGCATGCCAGGCTTTCCGCTCCAAGAAAACACTCGGCGTCGTGACATGCAGAGCCAGCACAGAAGCTCCATTCCGGACATCTTCGGTCAACAGTTGGACGAAGAGGCCGGCCAGGCCATGGGAACAGAGGACGACCAGGAGCCGGTCGCCATCTCCGAATTCGAATCCGACCAAGAGGAGGACATCCCACATTGTCAACGTACCGTGAGTACACCTCCCCCCTCATCCCATGAAACCATTTCAATTAAAAAGAAGGCTCCGGTCCAACCCGTGCCCTCTGGCCCCGGTCGTCATTCAGATCACGCTTCTGATGCCCCGCCCTCTGGCTCGGCACCGAAGCCTACCAAAAAGCCTTCCGGCTCCGAAAAGACTCCTTCCAAACCGAGTTTGGAGCCCAGACCTTCGGGGTCAAAACACAAGTCCGGCACCGACCCCCACCATTCGGCCCCGAAAAAATTGTCGGATCCGAAGACATCAACGGTTTCGACTCCGGCACCGAAAATTTCGGTGCCGAAACAGACAGAAGTACAGAAAACAGCTACAAAGCCCAGTTTCGATGCCCCAATTGAAAAACCGGATCTGAAGCAAAAGCTTTTGTATATCCATCCACAGACTGGCCATATCCCCACTAAAGTGACTCTAAAAAGGACTGATGCAGAAGAAGAATATCACATCCCTTTAAAGAAGATCTGTTGGAACCAACCCTTCCCCTCCTCCTCTTCCTCCACCTATTCTTCCTTCATCACCACCTTCCCCTCGGCTTCAACCAATTTCACCTGAACATTCACCACCACATACACCTGACAACCAAGATGATAGGTATGATGATCAGGATAAAGCTGATGATCAGCCATTACAAGACCCATGGGACGATTATAACACCAATTCGCCCACGGGCAATGATCCCGACCTGTACCCTACCAAACCCTCTACACCAGATGATAGTGTGGGCTACATTAAGTTACTGGGTAGAGCTGCCAACTACCATGGGGTGCAGCTACATAAGGAGTCTTTAGAAGAGGATTTCCTCTTTGAAACCCTCAGTACCACACAGAAGTCATCACATACGCTACCCATGCTTAAAGGAATGGTCAGGCATGTAGATGACCTTTTTAATGACCCAGTCAGAGCTTGTATTCTCACCCCTAGAGTGGACAAGAAATACAAGCCAGCACCATCTGACCCAGTATATATAAGGGGACAATTGCCACTAGACTCCCTGGTTGTGTCCAATGCAAGAAAAAGAGTCAACTCCCAGACAACAAGAGAGGCTCCACCTCCTGATAAGGAATCAAAACTTATTGACGCTTCTGGGAAAAGGGTAGCTTCTCAAGCAGCCAATTTCTGGCGTGTCTCCAACACTCAGGCACTGTTAGCGCGATACGACCGTGCTCACTGGGACGAAATGGAACAACTGATCCAATATTTACCCCCGGAACACAAATCAAAAGCACAAGATCTGGTTCATGAAGGGCAACTTATTGCTAACAATCAAATAAGATGCTCTCTAGATGCTGCAGACACTGCTGCTAGAGCTATAAACACTAGTGTCCTTTTAAGGAGGCATGCCTGGCTCCGTATATCTGGTTTTAAACCTGAGGTTCAAACCTCCATTTTAAATACCCCATTCGATAAGGAACATCTATTTGGCCCAGTAGTAGATTCTTCACTTGAGAGAAGGAAGAAAGGTACTGAGGTAGCCAAATCTATGGGAGCCCTTCAATCCACACAGGGTCGTGCTTCCTTTCGATGCTCCTTTTACCGAGGAGGTTCCAAAAATACCTCATCGGAAGCCACCTCCATCTATAAGGTCAATAACCAATCTTCTCCATCTAGGGGTTATTTCAGGGGAGGTTACAGGGGTAACAACAGTCAGGGCAGGGGCCGGGGTTCAAACACACACAACTCCCCCGCCAACAGAAAGCAGTGACTTGCCTTCACTTCCCCCCGACCACTCAACACCTGTCTGGGGAAGACTGTCAGATTTTCTACCAATCTGGCAATTAATAACAACAGACAATTGGGTACGCCAAATTATCCGTTCTGGTTACTGCCTGGAATTTATCAACACGCCTCCAAATATTCCACAAAAGCCCCACAAACTATCACCAGACCATCTATACCTCCTCAAATAAGAGGTTCAGTCTCTACTTCTCAACATCACGGGTCGGGCGTATACTCCTCTTATTTCCTAATTCCCAAAAAAGACGGTTCTCTCAGACCAATTTTAGATCTCAGAGAACTCAACCGGTACATTGTCAGTCCATTTCCACATGGTGACACTTCAACAGGTACTTCCTCTACTACAGAAAGGCGACTTTCTATCTACTCTAGATCTAAAAGACGCCTAGTTTCATATACCAGTTCACCCTGCTCATCGCAAATTCCTCAGGTTTGTGGTAGCCTGTCAGCACTATCAGTTCAGAGTACTCCCATTCAGTGTCCCCACCGCCCCCAGAGTCTTCACAAAGTGTCTGGCGGTAGTAGCTGCTCACCTAAGGAGACAAAGCATCCACGTCTTCCCGTACTTAGACGACTGGCTCATCAAAGCCAACACGTACCAACAATGTCTGCAGCACACTTTCAGGACAATTCGGTTACTGCATCAACTAGGGTTCACAATCAATGTACCAAAGTTACATCTACAACCAATACAAAGGACTACCTAGGAGCCACAATAGATACTCAAAAAACTCTTGCTTTTCCCAGCTCAGCCAGAATTCGAAATATTCAGGCTTTAGTTCTCCGATTTCAATCCAACCATTGTATTCCAGCTCGAGATTACCTGCAGCTACTGGGAATGATGTCATCATGCATCATGATCGTTCCCCAAGCCAGACTGCACATGCGTCCACTTCAAGAATGCTTAGCAAGTCAGTGGAACCAGTCGCAAGGTCTATTGACCGATCTAGTGTTGGTAAGTGGCCATACTCATCGCTCTCTACAGTGGTGGAACACACAAAATTTATCAAAAGGACGGCCGTTCATAGACCCGGTTCCCCAGATAGTACTGACAGCGGACGCGTCCCTCGCTGGCTGGGGAGCTCATCTACAACAGCACACAGTGCAAGGCTTGTGGAGCCAACAACAGAAGTTGCTCCACATCAATCACCTAGAGCTGCTTGCAATATTTCTAGCACTCAAGGCGTTTCAAACTCACCTACAGGGCAAAACTGTCCTAATTCGTACAGACAACATGACAGCCATGTATTACATACAAAAACAGGGGGGGCACACTCTCTCCAACTGTCCCACTTAGCCCAAGACATGTGGAGGTGGGCCATTCACCACAAACTTTATCTCCTAGCAGAACACCTCCCAGGAGTCAACAACCAGATTGCAGATCTCCTCAGTAGGCAGAGACAGCAAATACACGAATGGGAACTCCACCCTCAAGTCCTCCTTCCATACTTTCAACGTTGGGGAGTCCCTCACATAGACCTGTTTGCCACATACCAAAACGTAAAATGCCCAAACTTCGCGTCCCGGTATCCACACCCATTGTCCAAAGGCAATGCACTATGGATGAATTGGTCAGGGATATTTGCTTACGCTTTTCCGCCTCTCACTCATTCCATTAGTGGTTCGGAAACTCAACCAAGCGTCCCTGACACTAATCCTAGTTGCTCCCACATGGGCACGTCAACCTTGGTTCACAACCCTATTGGAACTCTCAGTATTTCCTCACCAAAAACTAAGTCTTACACCCAATCTTCTCACACAGAGCCATGGAGACATAAAACATCCAGACCCCAGTCAGCTCAATCTGGCGATCTGGCTCATGAAGTCTTAGAGTTTGGCTATCTTAATCTACCGCCAGACTGCATGAATATTATCAAAGAGGCTAGACGCCCTACCACAAGAGCTTGCTATGCAGCAAGGTGGAAGCGGTTTGTGATATACTGTAATAACAACATCAACCCGCTTGATGCTTCTGTACAAAACATTATATGTTATTTGTTACATCTACAACGTTCCAGTTTAGCGTATACTTCCATACGCTTACATCTAGCTGCATACCTCCAAAATAGACATCTATCTCTTTTTAGAGTGCCTGTTATCAAAGCATTTATGGAGGGACTCGAGTCATTCCCCCGAGACGTCCACCTGCTCCAGTATGGAATCTCAACATTGTTCTCACCAGACTAGTGGGTCCATCCTTTGAGCCACTGCACAAATGTGAACTGCAATTTCTCACTTGGAAAACTGCTTTCCTCGTTGCTATCACATCACTCAGAAGAGTGGGTAAGCTTCAGGCATTAACTATAGAAGAACCTTTTTTACAAATGCACCAAAATAAAGTGGTTCTTCGGACTAATCCTAAATTCCTTCCTAAAGTTATTTCTGCTTTTCATATCAATCAATCTGTTGAGTTACCTGTGTTCTTCCCTCAACCAGATTCAGTGGCAGAACGTGCCCTACACAAATTAGATATGAAGAGAGCATTGCTTTATTGCATAGAAAGGACAAAACCTTTCCGTAACACCAACCTTTTGTTGCTTTTGGTCCACCACACAAAGGCAATCCCATATCAAAATCAGGTATTGCAAGGTGGATAGTCAAGTGCATTCAAATATGCTATGCAAAAGCTAAACGAACGTTAACAGTTCCCCTTAGAGCACACTCTACATGCAAACTAGGGGCTTCTGTGGCATTCTTAGGAAATATACCCATAGATGACATATGCAAAGCTGCAACATGGTCTACACCTCACACATTCACAAAACACTATTGTGTAGATGTGTTAGCAAGACAACAAGCTAGAGTGGGCCAGGCAGTTTTACGTACACTATTTCAGACCACTGCAACAGATACAGGTTAGCCACCGCTTTGGGAGATAACTGCTATATAGTCTATGCATAGCATATGATCTACAGCTCGTATGCCTCGAACGGAGAATGCTACTTACCCAGTATGCATCTGTTCTTGGCATGTTGAGCTGTAGAGTTATATGTGCCCACCCGCCTCCCCGGTTACCTATACCTGTTGCAGTAACATTTTACTTGGATACATGCATTCATGGACATCTCCTTTTACTACTCTTACTAACCCCACTATCACCCTCTGTGGGAAAACAAACTAACAATGGAGTCGATGTCCATGCGCACTATCACCGAAAGGAGGAGTTCCCTACCTCGTGACTGGAAAGACTTCTTCGAAGAAAAACAAAGTGCAAACATCCGGACCCAACACTAGATGGCGATCTATGCATAGCATATGACTCTACAGCTCTACATGCCAGGAACAGATGCATACTGGGTAAGTAGCATTCTCCTTTTTTCCTCCACCAGCGCAGCGTTACACTCCACTAACACTATTTGCGTCCTCTGGCGTTTTCTGGGATTCTTTGGGCCAGTTTTTACCCTTGTTCCCCTAGGCTAACAGAGGAGAGTTGATGGTGGATGGCCGCCAGGCAGCCAGGTTGCTCATTCGCTGTGGAATGGACTCTACGGACTCCATTGCATAGCATATTTGAATGCACTTGACTATCCACCTTGCAATACCTGATTTTGATATGGGATTGCCTTTGTGTGGTGGAGCACAATGCCTCTCCGCTGTCTTTGAATGGATGAAATCCAATCACCTCAATTGTAACAGCCAAAAAACGGAGATCATGCTGTTGGGAAAATATAACTTATTCACGCCCAAATTGTGGTGGCCGACCGACAGAGGGCCCCACCCCCCATACAGTGGATAAGGCTAGAAACCTGGGGGTCAGATTTGACACTTCTTTGTCCTTCCATCAGCAAGCGCTCTCGGTGACAGGCGCCTGCTTTCATTGGATCAAAACTCTTAATGTTTTGATCTTCCAGCCACTACTCGTAAGACAGTGGCCTTAATCCTATCGCGCCTGGACTACTGTAACAGTCTTTATGCAGGAGTAAAGAAAATAACTCTGAAAAAGCTTCAGACTGTCCAAAACGCAGCAGCCCGACTAGTACTGAAACTGCCAAGGGGGTCCTCAGCCTCGGAGGCACTCCATACCCTCCATTGGCTGCCAATACACAAAAGGATCCTCTTTAAACTCCTAGTAATAACTTTCAGAATGGTCAGGCAAACTGGACCCAAATACCTCAGGACGAGAATTAAACCTTATGTTACTCAACGCCCCCTGAGATCCTCCAATGAAAACCTGCTGGTACCTCCCCGTTTCCACATGACGTCCAGAGGAGGAAAGTCAATGGCTGTTCTTGGAACTAAAGCCTGGAACTACCTGCCCACCCAACTGAGACACACGCAGTCAGAACCCATGTTTAAGAAAATGCTGAAAACCTGGAGTTTTGCAGCCCCAGATAGCCTGGTTCTATCTCTCATCTGATAGCTGCGTTGCCTGAGACCACTCCCCTCGATACTCCGCTCCACCCGTCACTCAGCGCCAAGATACTCTTCGGAGTGATAGCTGCGCTCTATAAATGACCTCAGTCATTCATTCATTGGCCAAGCTATAGCGTTGGCTGTGGCTCTGTGTCGACATGCATGGCTTAGGGCGTCTGGGTTTTCAGAGGCTGTCCAGTCCGTCTTGCTCGACTTGCCATTTGATGGTGATCACGTTTTTGGGGCCAAGCTAATGCAGCCCTACACAGGTTTAAGGATGGTGGAACAGACTCTTAGTCTGTCTATATTTACTTTGGCTTTTTTCCCCCACTCTGGTTGTAGTGCTGAAGTATTAAGCATGACTTTGGCCCTTTTATGATTTGTGGGCAAAGTTCCCCCATTTTTGATAATGTGACAGTATTGTATACAGTCTCTAGTTGTAGTGGTGAAGTATTAAGCACGACTTGTTGCAATTATGGTGTTGAAGGTTTAAGCACCTCTTCTTTTTTGCTGGGAGACTAGTGTCTCTGTATTTACCGGTTTCGATCTCTGGATTGTTTCGCTGCTGGTTAGAGGTTTATTCTTTTGTTACTCTGAAGAGCCTAGTCTCAAGTGTTCGTACCTTTTGGTATAGGTAGAGCCTAGACTCAAGAGTTCATACCTTTATGGTATATTCTTTACTTTTTGTGGAGTATTGGTTTGCTATTGTGTAGCTTTGTGTGGGTACTACTTACGTAGTATATCTGTATGCTGCCATATAGTTCGGTCTGCTATCAGTTAGTTTACTGTGAGTACCCGGCCTCATGCGGGAGTCACTCGGATATGTAACCTAGGCCACTAGGGCCAGGTTATATGACCTTTATGAATCTTGGTTCTTGCTTTCCTTGGTGGTACCCTCTTTTAGGGGTCCTGACACTTTTCACTCTTGTGGAGTTTTTCCATATCCAGAGTAGTTGGTGCAGCCAATTTTTCTTCGTAAACAGACTGCATATACTCTATCAGTGTTTGTTTTCCTAAGCACTGTGGGTGTATTCTGGCAAAATACACGGGCTATGCCTCCCCTCCTTCTTGGGAGGCATAGGTAGTTCCTTGATTCTTTTTAGCGAGACCTCCTTGATCATATCCATCAACGTTCCTTTTTTTTTTAAACCTATCTTTATTGGCATTTCTTTATACATTCTTCGTCACATAATACTCTTCCAACATTTGTCATGATAGCTTTCTTGTATTGCGATATTACAGTAGTTGGTATTATTGCATAGCATCTTTGATCCCTGATTAACACTCGTAAGGAGGGTATAACCGATATGATACATGTCAATCAGTGCTGCTCATTTCGCCCATGGCCTAGGATTCAAATGTCTTTTCCTATGTCTGTCCATCCTCCAACGTAATGTGTTTCCCTTGTATGTCGGGATAACTACGTCTGGGTAGGAGGTGTCGGTGCCATCCAAGAATCGTATATAATGAAAAATATCTGAACCGATAACTAATAATAAAACATCTAACTACTTGGCTTAACTAGTGCGGATCAGACTTGCATATGTGTATCCACGAGACTCATAGTGCAGGTGGGGTGTGGGGGAGGGGTCATCCATTCAGGACCCGTATGGCATCAAGCTCAGTCCCCATACAGATCCCTCCCATCCAAACAGCATCTACATTTCTCTACCACATGGCGGGGGGGGGGAGGGCAAGGGGCCGCCTCCGCTCAGCAGGCCCTACGAACTCAGTCAAACACCATTAGGAGGGATCCCCTTCCCTCTCTGTTCTAGCCCGGGGAGGATTCGCTTTCTTCATACACGCTACTTTGAGGGCTCGGGTATTCCCAGGCGTGTAATGTGTCCTTCCATTGTTCCGCTATTGGGCGTTGTCGCAGGCCCCTCAACTCTTCCCTACGCAGCGCTCTCTCCTCTGCCCCACCCCAGTTAGTCACCTCCTTCCCCCAAACATTCAGCTGCAGTCCCATAGGTTATTTCCACGTTATCGCTATACGCCTTTTGGCGAGCGCAAGCGCCAGGTCAACAAACCTGTTTCCCACCTTGCGCTTAGGCGGTCTGGGGAAGAGCCCCAGTAAGCAGACCTCTGCAGTATGGCCAAGTGTACGCCCCAGGGTTTTATTAATTTTAGAGTGTACTTCATGCCAAAAGATTTGTATGATCCCGCAGTCCCAGTTCTTGTGCAGAAAGTCTGCGTCTGCCTGGTTACATCTCGGACATCTCCTCGGCTCCCCCCCGACGGTGACAAAGATCCTATGTGGTGTCAGGTAAGTCATATGCACATAGTTAAATTGAACATACTTCAGTCGTGTGTTCTGCGATACTCTCTTGGGGGACTCTGCTCCATTCCTTGTCAGTCAGTTCCCTTCCCAGATTTCTCTCCCATTTCCCCCGCAGCTTCTGTAGCGGGGCCAGGGAGGCCTCACGCAGGGACGCCTATAACCATTTGATTTGGTGTCTCGCTGTACCCAAGGTAATCAATGAGTGCAGCACCCCATGCGTCTCTGGTTCCTCTCTTTTCAGGCCCCATAGCTGCCCAAACGCTCGCTGCAATACCTCATATGTAAGGAACTGGCTTGGTGGCAAACCACACCCTTCCACTAGTTCCGCGAAGGGAAGTAAAGTTTTCTCTTGGTAGCAGTCCCCCACATTCTGAAGTCCCACCTCTGCCCAGGGTGTCATCTGTTCCGCGGTAGTGATCGTCTATGGTTCTCCATGTGGCAGCCCCACCAGGGGTAGCTCCAGAGAGAATTTCGGAGTATCGGGTATTTTTGTTTTTTTGCAGCGTCTCCAGCACTGTAGCGCTGTAGTCTGTAGCATTAAGTTATAGGGAACCTTTGTTGTGTGGTCCAAGAGTTTTGCCAACAGTAGCCTGGGACTTTGGCTAGGTTCCATTAAAAAAAAGTCCCCTCAGCGTTCACTCCTTCCAGCCATTGAGCCAACCATTGCAACTGGGCAGCTAGTTGATAGAGCTCAAAATCTGGCACCCCCAGGCTTCCCTCTGCTATGGGACGTCTCAGAGTTTGAAGCGACACTATGCGCCTCCCATCTCCCCAGATTGTCTCTCGTCAGGTAGTCCAGGCTACGGAACCATCCCATGGGCATTAGTACTGGCAGGTTGGCGAAATAGTATAGCAGGTGGGGTAACATGATCATTTTAGCTAGGGAGATTCTAGCCATTATGTACACCAAAACAGGACGTTAGACCTAAGTGATCTAAGCGCTCTGTCTAAGTTACCTTCTCTTAGATCTTCCAGTGAATGAAAAACCTGGATACCTAGGTATTTGAACGTGTCTGATGCCCAATTAAGATCTGCAGGTAGGTCGTGGGGGCGCGCCAGTGGTCCAACCACTGAGAACATGTATGTTTTACGCTTATTGACCCGTAGGCCCGACAATTCCCCAAAGGCCCCTAAGAGTTGTAGGGCAGTCTCTGCGCCTTTTTTGGTGTCACACAGGTAAACCAATAGGTCATCCGCATAAAGAGAGATAATATATGTTCTCCCCCCCTATTGCCAATCCCATACCTTCTCCTCCCTGTCGGAATAGCTCGTCCAGGGGTTCTATCGCCAAGGCAAATAAAAGCGGTGACCGGGGGCATCCTTGACGGGTGCCTCGCGCTATCTGATATTGTGATGAGATGTTTTACCAGTCCTGACCCTCGCCATGGGGCGCGTGTACAACAGTCGCACCCATTCCACCCAGCCTCCCCCCATACCTAAGCGCCTCATAACCACAAGCAGGTAGTCCCATCCCACGGTGTCAAAGGCCTTCTCCAGGTCGATTGACAAAATGGCAGCCTGTCGAAGGGCCCGCGCCTCCGGGTGGTAAAGCACCGAGTATAACCTACATAGGTTGTATGAGGTATTACGGGAGGGGATAAACCCATTTTGGTCAGCATGGATTAGGCTCTGCATATGCAGGAGTAATCTAAGTGCCAATACCTTGCTGAGTATTTTAAAATCCGTATTAAGCATGGAGAGGGGCCTATAATCCTTTACCTCGGCGTCAGGGGATGAAGTCTTGGGGAGCGGAATCACCAATGCGTCTCGCGTGGTTTCTGGCAAATGGCCCAATTGGAGTGACTCCGCATACAAGGTCACCAGTCTTGGAGCCAATTCGGACTCCTATTGCCTATAAAATTCTGCTGGATGGCCATCCGGGCCAGGAGTTTTCCCGCTGGCCATAGAGGCGATAGCTCCCCGTACCTCCTGTAGGGTATGGGCGGCATAGAGAGTCTTATAATAGCTTTGAAATAAACCATTGATCTCTCCTGGGTCTTGTATGGTTAGGCCAGCTGTGGTCCTTATACGCATAATTGGGGACCCATGAGTTTCCGGCCTAATTAACCAAGCCAGCAGGCGACCAGCTTTCCCCTCCTCCCCCTGCACTTTATCCATGTATGTGCTATAATCATAGGACCCAAGTCTCTCCAAGGTATCGTTGTATTGCGCGCCTTTGTCCTGGAGGCGTGTGTGAGCCTGTATGTCCTCTCCCTGGAGATTATCTAATGCCCGTATTTCTCCCTTCCTAGCCAACAAGCCCCAGGGGAGATCCCTACGCACACCTCCAGGGAAAACTGGATTTGGAAATTTTTAATCGAATTCTGTCCAACAATATTCCAAATATTGGTTTAATATCATTATCGTCTTTGGATACTATCTACAGCTGGATTTCTAATGCAGTTAGTCACTGCCTTCCACTCTCTGTCAAAAAATTGTCTAATCATCGCCCCCTGCTCCCTGGTTTACTGAACAATTAAAAATTGAAAAAAGTAAATGTAAAGCATTGGAAAGATCTTGGAGGAGAGACTACTCCCCTGATTCTAAAATCACATATAAAACTGCTCTAAAAAATATCATGTTCTATGTAAACTAGCTCGAGCGGAATATGTTTCCTCTTCTATTTCCAAGGCACAAAATTGCTCTCGCACTTTGTTCACAATGGTGAAAAAATTGCCTGGCTCGGATACGCAGCCCACTTCTCCTATCCTAAATGAATTTCAATGCAACACTCTTGCCAATTTTTTTGTAAGTAAAGTGGAGCAAATATATCTGACACTGGATAAAATTAAGCCCTTGGTGCCTATTCAGTCAGCTTCCCTCTTGAACCCACTCTTATAGTGGAACCTCCTATGAAATTGGAAAAGTGGGCGCCTCTTGATATTAATTCTTTAAAAAATTTTTTAGGCAGTATCAAATCAGGATCTCCCTGTGATCTTCTTCCTGCTTGTTAGACTTGGCTTTTTCAGCGGGTTTACCCCCAGACTTTTTGCTTTTTGGCCTCCTGTTTTTGACCCTGTGTGTGTTGGTTTTAGGACTCTGGGCACTTTACCACTGCTAATCAGTGCTAAAGTGCATATGCTCTCTGTATAAAATGTGTTATGGATTGGTGTTTCCATGATTGGCCTATTTGGTTTATCTGTCAGTCCCTTGTAAAGTGCACTGCGAGTGCCAGGGCCTATAGACCAAATGCTGTTGGTGGGCTGCAGCACTGGATTGTGCCACCCACGCAAACAGCACGTAAAATGTAACTCGGGCCTGCCATCGCAGAGCCTGTGCGCAGCCTGGGGCTGCCATGTCGACTTGGCAAGTGCACACACTTGCAAGTCCCTAAACCTTCCCTTTGCTACATGTTAGTCACCCCTAAGGTAGGCCCAAGGTACCCCTGCGGGCAGGGTGCAGTGTATGCGAAAGGTAGGACATGCCCGGGTGTGTGCGGCATGTCCTGATAGTGAATTACAGCCTAGTACGTTTTTCACTATTGCAAGGCTACCTGTTCCCCTAGGCCAGAACGGGCAGTTTTGATTATTACAGTTTATAATCCTAACTGACCCCGGGAACATGGTAGAAATTCGAGTTTAGTATGCCTGGACTCAGAATGATAAAATGCATCTTTTAGTGAAGTTGGTTTTAACATTCTGCGTTTGAAAATACCACTTTTAGAAAGTGGGTATTTTCTTGTCTAACCATCCAAGCCTGCCTCTGCGAGATTGTCTATTCCTTGTCTGGAGTGTGAGTGACAGGGGCTGGGGGATGCCAGGAGACAGGGTGAGTCAGCGCAGGGCTGAATAGCAAGATCGACCTGTAGATGGGTGGGAGGGGTCGCACCTGGGCCCTGAATAGGACAGTGCCTTCCCTCCACAATGCTGGCTCCACCTCCTGTGGTGCGTCTGATGTCCCTGGCCTACTCACTGAAAGAAGGGACGGAGGCTTGTCAACAAAGTGCTCCAGAACTGGTTTGGACTAGGCAAAGGCCTCTCTGCCTTCAGAGAACAAAGGAATTTGGGATATAAATATTGGGGCCCTGACCCCATGAATTTAGATCTCGCTGGAATCAAGGAACCTGCCAAGACGAAGAGCTGGAAGAGCTGCCAGGAGGAGTACTGCCCCTTTGCTGTGTTGTTGCTTTGTTGGGTTGGCCTGCAGCTGCTGCTTCTGCCTTGGGCAGTGAAAGGACTGGACTGAACTTTCTACAAACTTGTGCTGAGTATCTCCAAGGGCCAGGAACCGAGCTGGCCTCCTGTTAAGAAGTCTCAGGGACTGCAAAGACTTCACAAGCCTCTGGGTACCGCTTCTGGAACGCTGTTTCAGTTGCCACAGAGGAAGGGAACCGCAACCGACTCCGTCAACCGAGTCCATCCCTGGCCGGTGACCTGTTTGCACCGCAGACCGGATCGCCCCGCTTCGCATCGCAACCCTGGTCTCACCGTGGGCAACGTCCAACGCCGCCAACATAGAGCCGCTGCTTGCACCGTGACCTGTGGGCACCGCAGTTCGCATCGCATCGCTTCACTGAACCAACCGGACCCGACCGACGAGGTCGCTGCAACTGGCTCAAGAGTCGAGACCGCACCGCATGTGGGGCACCGCTCGCACGTCTGCGACGCACCGCTCCGACTCGCACCGCTGTCCGACGCCAGCTCCCGCACTCCGGCTAGGTCGCCTGCATCGCAACCTGTCAGCACCGCATCGAGCATCGTCTCACCCTGCACCGCACGCCTTGGACTCACCGACTCCGTCTGCACGACGCTCATCGAGCCGCTGCCTGCACCGCATCGAGGGACACCGCACCTTGCATCGCTCCGTCTTGCACCGCAACCGCGACGAACGCCGACCGGCTCGTACACTCCGTACCAGCCACCACGAGAAAGGTACTGTAACCGAGTCTGTTCATGACTCTGCTGGCCCGTATCGACGCGGTCGGCTGGAACTGTTAGACTCTGTGGTTTTCAGCATCACGGTAGGCTCGGACGGAGCTACCGACTCGTACGAACTTTCCTTTTGTGCTATTCCTGCAAAGAAGAAGTTAACGTATCAAGTATTCATTCTTAATGTATCGTATTGTGGATTTTTGTCGTAATTGGTCTTGTCTTGAGTATATAAAATATTGGTTATTTTTCTAAACTGGTGTGGTGTCCGTTTGTAGTGCTTACACTGTATTACTGTTGGTTATGTGCAAATGCTTTACACACTGCCTCTGAATTAAGCCTGACTGCTCGTGCCAAGCTACCACGAGGGTGAGCAGGGGTTACTTCACGAGTGTAACAACCCTTACCCTGACTAGGAAGAAGGGTCCCTACTTGGACAAAGGTGCAAGCCCTTGCCAACTAGAGATCCCATTTCTAACACTGCTCCTGTACTTTTACAACTTGAGCAGCCTTCATTGGAAATTATTATGGAACTACTCAATGCCTCACTTCAAGAGGCTTTGGTTCCGTCCGATTGGAAACATGCTATGGTCCTTCCACTGCTGAAAAAGGCTAATGCTGATCCTGATCAGTCATCTAATTTCAGGCCCATTTCCCTACTTCCTATTTTTTCCAAAATTTTGGAAAAACATGTAAACTTACAACTATCCAAATTTATTGAATCTTCGAACTTTTTACACCCCTCTCAGTCTGGTTTCAGAGCGGGTTTTTCCACCGAGACGACTCTCCTTGGTGTTACCGAAATGTTGCGTCAACATTTAGATACTGGTAACACAGTGGCCCTCATATTGTTGGATTTGAGTGCCGCATTTGACACGGTTTCTCATACCGTGCTAATTAAATCCTTGCAGTCACTTGGCATTACCGGGACAGCACTTGGCTGGTTGACTTCGTTTTTATCTAAACGGACCTTTCAAGTTTTTTCGTCGAGAGCTACCTCTAAAACTCTTTTTTTCTCCTTATGGGGTACCTCCGGGATCAATTTTAAGTCCCCTTCTGTTCAATATCTATCTACAACCTTTGGCTGTGATTGCAGAGGAGGCTGGGTTGTCTCTTTTTTCTTACGCTGATGACACCCAAATAATTTTTTTCCTATCTGCGGGAAATCTGCAAGGTCCTTCAACTCTTCAAATGGGCTTGAGTAACATTGCATCTTGGATGCAAACCAATCTACTCAAGCTCAATGGTGAAAAAACGGAGGTCCTCATTTTTGGGAAAAATGGGGACCTTTGGGGCCCCCAACATTGGCCCAGTGAAATGGGACCCTTACCCTCGCCCACCTCTCAAGCCCGCAATCTGGGATTCATTATGGATAATAAATTATCCATGAAACAACATGCGGTAAAAACTGCAGCCACCTGCTTCACCATTTTAAAATGGTTGAAGAAAATCATCTGGATGCTCCCCAATGCTACCCAAAGGACGGTAGTCTAGGCACTTGTTACATCTAGACTGGACTATGGGAATATTCTTCTTTTGGGAGCAAACAAGGATGTGTTACGTAAGCTCCAGGTGGTGCAGAACTCTGCCGCTAGGCTGCTTTATAAAATCCCAAGAATGACTTCTATCTCCAATGCTTTGAGAGATTTACATTGGCTTAGAGTGGAAAGTCGGACTAAGTTTAAAGCCCTGGACTATATGTTTAAGATTAAGATTGGAACTGCCCCTCAATACCTGCAAAAACTTGTCCGCCAATATCAGCCTTCTCGACTGTTACGCTCTACGACACAGGAAATATTTATGGTTCCCAGGATCAAACTCACAAGAATGGGTGGCCGTTCTTTTCCTATCTTGGTCCTCTCTTGTGGAACTCTCTTCCCATAGCGATCCGCAAAGAAACACTTCACTTAAAATTTCGTAAATTAGTCAAAGCTTGGCTGTTTAACCAATAGTATTTACTTCTTTTCTATTTGTTGTGGTTCCTCTAGGCTGCGCTGGGAAACCCTTTTTGGGTAGCTATGCGCATTATAAAATCAGTTAACATAACATAACAATGGCCCCGCACCACCACCTTGAAACCCTCCCACTCTATCAATGATGAGGAAGCGGAGCACTCGTTTTCAACAAAAAACTCGCTAATGTGGGAGTGCAGGGCATCGGCGAACAGCACGTCCTCTAGGGACACAGGGTTAAGTCGCCACGTAGGTATTGGGGGTCTGTCTCCGTGTGGCCGGTATGTCCGTAACAGTGGGCTATGGTCAGAAAGGGTCCGTCCGAGGTTTTCCATATGTGTAATGGAATCACTGAGGGTGGGGGAATACCAAAAGGCATCTAGTTGTGTATGCAGCTGATGCATTGGGGAGTAAAATGAATATTCTCGTGCCTCCCCATGTTGGATCCTCCAAATATCCTTCAATCCCCAATGGGTCATCCATTCCCTCAGTCCAGCTGCCACTCAGCGGGTCTGGGCCCCAGGTAGAGGAGGATGGGAACGGTCCAGTGTCACGTCTGTCACTCCATTAAAGTCTCCGTCCATTATTACCTGGCCTACCATCATATCTGCTATGCGGGTGGAAAGGTCGGCCATAAAGGGCATTTGGTCCTGGTTGGGTGCATATACGCAACCTAATGTGATTTCTAGCCCATATAGCCTCCCCGTGAAAAAGACATATCTGCCCTCTTTGTCTATTACGGACCGTGCTAATTCAAAAGGCACTTCCGATCTGATCCAGATTAGCGCCCCACGAGCGTACGCCAAGAAAGATGTGGCATAGACCTGTCCCCTCCAGCGCCTACGCAGCCTTTCTACTTCCTTTTGGAGCAAATGCGTCTCCTGTAGGAAAGCTATTTACACTCCCCGTCTCTTGAGATAGTTTTTTTTTTTTTTTTTTTTAACTTTATTTTTCGATTTTTCACAAAAACAATACATCGGCATCAAATAAATACGTATGCATACATTTCGTTGATAGCAATTATAGTCGCATGAGACACAAGGCCGCACCAAGAAGGGAAGGGACAAGGGGAACAGAAGAATCATCTTTAAACATGTCGCTGCAGGGGGAGGGGGCGGCAATAAGGCACCCCTACCCAATGTGGACCCCCTCAGACCCAGGCGTCGCGTTCCCCACTAGAAACAGACCCCCGGGCTATATCTGCATCACTCTGCTCACTAGTAGTAACATCCCGTGAGGACGGCTCCCCTCCGTTAACCCAGTGGCACACAGGACCCGCCAAGCCATCAGGTCATCCTGCAATTTCTCATCCCGTCGGGTGTGCTTCATGTGGGCCTCTTCAGCCAGCGACCACTCTCGAACGTCTTTAAGCCAAGCAGGAAGTTCAGGGGCCCTCTGCCCCATCCAAGTTATTGCCACCCTGCGCCTGGCAAGCACCAACATTAACTGTAAGAGTTTATAGGGGAGCTTCTTCCTCTTGGGCCTGCGAACCATCGCGAGTAAACATTGCAGGGGATCGAGAGCCACCCGAAGCCCCGTGGCGCGTACAACCCTAGGCACCACCCCCGACCAAAACTCCGCAACCAATGGGCATTCCCATGCCAAATGTAAAAAGCCTGCATTCTCTGCGGCACATCTAGGACAGCCAGCGCCCCTGTTACTGTCAATGCGTCTCAGTGACACCGGGGTAAGGTAGGTGCGGTGTAGGTAATTAAAGTGTGTTAGCTTGAATCTGGCATTGCATGAAACGGTGTGTGTAAGGGAGCCTATGCGTGCCCACTGTGCCTCCTCCAGCGGGGCAGCAAGGTCCCGCTCCCAGGCAACCCTAGACGGCGGGGCCGGAGGGGTAGAATCCTGCCTCATCGCTTTATATAGGAGGGAGATCAAACCGCGCCCCCTGCCGCACGTGAGCATAACATCCAGTGTATGCGTCAGTGGTGGAATATCCGGGTACTGGTGCCAGGTGATTTTCACTACATCCTGCATACCCCGGAAATGCAAAAATTGGCCTTGTCCAAGACCAAAACTCTCCACCGCCTGCTCATAGGTGATAAAGGTTTCATTAGGGTATAGATCGGCGAGAACCTCGCATCCTCCCTCCCTCCAGAGTCGGAAGGACATATGACGTGCCATAACTATAAATGGAGCCAGTATCCAGAGCGAGAGCTCCCTGTGAAAGGGCGCCCTTCGAAGGACCCTCTCAACAAAACGCTGCCATATGCCAGCTGTATGTCGCACAGTATAGGGGAGGTACACATCTGATCCCGCACCCTGCATCAGTGCCTCCTGCAGTGTCTGGGTATCTGCCCCATCAAGCAAAATGCGCTTCTCCCAGTTGTCCGTGTCGGTGAACCAACGGGCCGCATGTTGGAGCTGGGCGGCATAATAGTATAGGTCAAATCGAGGGGCTTCGAGACCGCCCTCCTCGTAACTACGGACAATGGTGCGAAGGGCTACCCTACTACGCCGACCCGCCCAGAGCAAAGATGTAAGCAATGTGTTGAGAGTTTTGAAAACTCGAGGTGGCAAAGGGCAAAGTGAGTTCTGTAGCACATAAAGTACCCTGGGGAGCATCACCATTTTCGAGATGGCGAGGCGGCCCATCAGTGAAAGTGGGAGAGTATTCCAGAAACGCACGGACTGCCGCAATGCCGTCGTGACGCGGTCCACATTCCGGACCAGCGCCTGTTCATCCGTCAGGGTCACCTGAATACCTAGGTAACGGAACGCCGTCCGCTCCCAACGCAGTTCCAGATCCGGCAAATCCTCCGAAGGCACCGCCGCTAGTCCCGCCAAGGGGAAAACTAGGGATTTGCCACGGTTCAGCCGCAATCCAGAGACCTCACCAAACCGATCCAGGTGGTGCAACAGCACCGGCATGGCATCGCGGGGAGAGGTCAAGTAAAACAAGGCGTCGTCCGCGTAGAAAGAAATGACGTGAGTCATGGTTCCCAGCTTAATACCCCACTGCGCCATATCCGCTCTAATCCGGACCGCAAAGGGCTCTATGGCCAGGGCAAACAAGAGTGGGGAGAGGGGACACCCCTGTCGTGTACCCCTCCCGAGTTGCCACTCTTCGGACCGCGCGCCCCCGAGCTTAACTCTAGCGCATGGGGCCGTATATAAGATACGAACCCAGCGACAAAATTGGGGGCCCATCCCCACAGCACGCAAGACCTCGAAGATATCCCCAATCCACCGTGTCAAAAGCCTTGGCAAGGTCAATGGAGACCAAAACCATCTGCTCCTCCCTGTCCTGCCCCTCATGCAAAATGTGAGTCAGTCGCCGTAGGTTCATGGCCGTGTTGCGTCCCGGTATGAACCCACATTGATCCTCGTGGATTAGGCGGGCCATATGCGGCGCCAAGCGAGAAGCCAAGAGCTTGCAAAGGATTTTTATATCCGTATTAATCATTGTAATCGGCCGATACGATGAAGGCTCGTGTGCATCCTCCCCCTGGTTTCAAGATCATACAAATTTCCCCCTGTGTCATACTCGGTGGAAGGATTCCTCGTTTGAAGTCCTCATTATAGACTTGCAGGAGGAGGGGGGGCAGAATATCGGGGAATGCTTGGTAGAACTCGGGCGGAAAACCATCACTACCCGGAGATTTGGCCCGCGGAAGATGCTTCAACGCGGATTGAACCTCACATAGCGTCAGTGGCTCATCCAGTTCCTGCCGTGCCTGTTCAGACATGGTAATCTGGGTCAACCCATGTAGATACGGGAGATAAGATGCCTCCCCTACCACGGGATCCGCGGTGTATACTGCCTGAAGATGTGATTGAAGGACCCGCAATAATCCCACCTGTGAATGCACCAGGGCCCCAGTGGAGTCCCGTAAGGCCTCAATCGCAGCAGGAGCGTGTTCTCGGCGGAGGATCCAGGCCAAGAGATGACCTGATTTATCCCCTTCTCTGTAAAGGCGCTGTCTGTATTGCGTGAGCGTGTATTTATCAAGCCTGTCTAAGATGTCATGGATGCGCTCCTGGATCTCTCGTTCCCCATCCCTCTCGGGTGCGTCAGTAACTGTCGAAGTCTGTACCTTCAACAGGCGGCATTCCTCGTCTTGGAGCTCTTGTTGGAGCTGCTTCCGAACCCCAAACGTCACACTCAGACATGCCCCTCTCACTACCGCTTTCAGGGCCTCCCATTTGGTAGCCTGCAATAGGTCTGTCCCACCCCAATTGAGATCGACGTAATCAGTAAGGGCAGTCTCTACATGGTGCCTCCCCACCTGATCCTCAAGAATCTCTGCCTGCAACCTCCAAGTCTGCGGGCGGCATCTCGGGGCTCCCCACTCCATCACGCATGCCACAGGGGAATGATCAGATGGGAATCGCGCTAGATGGGTCACCTCCAGAGACATGTTGGGATCGGGATTCGCGACTAAAACCCTATCGAGGCGGCTATATGTGTTATGAGTAGATGAGAAGCAGGTATAGACTTTCTGGGCTGGGTGTCTGTGACGCCATACGTCTTGGGCCCCTAGATTCCCCATAACCTCCCGGAGTTTCACAGTCATTCTGGGTTTCGTGCCAGTGCGGGAGGGAAATCTATCCAGGACAGGATCGAGAACACAATTAAAATCTCCCATCCAAAGCAATGGAACCTCTAGTTCCGAAACCAGGACCTCCTGCAGGGACTGATAAAAACCCGGGTCATCCATGTTCGGCGCATAGGTGTTCACTATGGCAACGTCTCGACCATCTAGCTTGGCTCTGAGGAGCAGGTACCGCCCCTGGATATCAGCTTCCACATATTGGACGGCCAGAGGAACCCCGGGCGCCACCCACACAAGGACCCCTCTAGCATAGCTCGAGAAGGAGGAGTGAAAGAGCTGGCCCCGCCACTTCTTTGCCAGTTGTTGAGCCCCTTCATCCGTGAGATGAGTCTCCTGAAGGCATGCTAATGAGACCTGATGTCTACGAAGGAAAGACAGGACCCTGTACCGCTTGGTGCATGTACCCAGCCCCCTCACATTCCAGCTTAAAAATGTAAACCCCATAGTGGTTGTAACTCCCAATCCCCGGGCAGACCATGCCCCACGCAGCGATCTACATGCTGTGCCTCAACTGCAATGTATAAGATGCCAACAAAAACCCAACAAAACCCCCTTAGAGCCCCCCTCCCCCCACCCACGAGCAATTTACTGTCAACCAAACATGCAGAAATGCCCTTCCCGTGCTGGTGCCAGGACGTGCACAGCGATCCAATGAGCCCAACAGGGCCTAACTCCATTTATGAAGGAAAGAAAAAAAAGAACCCCCTCCCCCTCCCCAAAAGGCCGACCCCCGACCGGAACCAGCCGCTCATGTCCTGGATGTATGTCCCGGGCCACCCAACTAAAATCTAATACACATGGTGCAGAACAACGCAAGCAGCGGAGCCCAACAGGCACAGCCATCGTCATCCCTGTGATCTCTGCAAGATCTCTGAAATCCCCAATGTGGCATAATCCCCGATCCCTCCCAGCCCAGCCCCAACCACCCCAACTTTGGGAAGAACAGGATACCAGCCAGAGGGGCCCGCAAGGAGCCCATGTCCGAAACAGGAAATGCACAGGCAATGTACAGGTGCGGGACCAGCAGCGGACCCCCCCCCCGAGCCACATCCACAACCACGGAGCCACCACGGACCAACTGCCGGCGTGACATAAAGTGAGGCAGAGGCCCCTGTGTACTCGGGGTGGGTCCGCAGCAGCAGGAGGCGGATCCATAATAGTTTCTGGGATCACTTGATTAGTGGGTAGAAGGGTGTCCGGCACCAAGCTCTCCCCAGGCGGTCCCACCATCATCCTCGGGGGAGAAGCCTCCGAGTCCGAGGAGTCCACACGCAGAGCACCATCATTCCCCACCGTGATCCGCTGTCGTTCCTCCCTGGCGCCGGCCAGGGCCCGGCCCCCGCGTCTGCTTCTGCGTCTTCTCCTGGGTCTGGTTCCCCAGGTACTCCGGGAGTCCCCCCGCTCACGCTCGGGGAGGGCCCCCCCCCGGACCTCGAGCCACTCCCATACTTCCTCCGGTGAATCAAAGAATTAAGCCTTTCCCTGGGAGATCACCTTGAGTTTCGCAGGGTACAATAGCATATATTGCAGACCAAGTTCACGGAGCTTTTGTTTAACGCCCAGATAGGATTTTCGCTGTTCCTGAACGTGGCGGGTGTAATCAGGATAAATGGATATTCTTGCGCTCTCGTAAGTGAGGTCCGTTGCCTCCCTAGCGGCTTTCAGGATACAATCCCTGTCCCGGTAGTTCAGGATCTTAGCAATGAGGGCCCTAGGGGGGGCCCCGGGCGGAGGGGTCAACGCCCTATGGGCCCGTTCCACCACAAAGACCGCAGACAGTCCCGTGGGGCACAGCTTCGTTCGGATCCATTCCTCTAAGAAGCGCTCCGCATTGCCCTGCTCCGCGTGTTCCGGGACACCCAGGACCCTGATGTTACTGCGTCGGGCCGTGCCCTCCGCCTCCTCCGCTCTGCGCTCCAATGCACTGGTCGTGGTGGTGAGCTGGGTAACCTGGTGTTTCAGGGAGGCCACCTCCCCCTGCAGCTGGACGATGTCCCCCTCTGCCGTGGAGACCTTATCTGCCACCTTCCGCAGATCCGCCCGCAGTAGGTTCACATCAATGGACACTGTCTCTATTTGCTGTCCCAGGGCGGTGTGAGAGCCCCGTATAGCCTCTAGCAATTCGGCTCGGGACGGTTCAGTGGGGGTGTCGCCCTCGCCGTCGAGGCCGGTCTGGCGAGTGATCCTCTGTGTAGGGATACGCTGCGTGGTGTACTGCGTGATCGTATTAGGGTTAGAGGCGCGTGGGGGCTTATCCTTACCCATGGCGCAAAAACTCAGGCCGTCGAGTATGGTGTTCACCTGACCCGGTCCGGTCTTGTAGTGTAGTCTCTCCCCCTCCGCCGACACAGGGAGCACGGCAGGACAATCCGGGGTCCAGCGGACCAGCAGCACCCCCCAGGACACCCACTCTGGGATGGCGTCAACCACGGGAGATCAGGCCGGGCAATCCGGCTCCCCAGGGTCAGATCACCTCTTTAGCAGCGCCAGGTCATCGACGCGGGCCCTCTGTATAGCCACCGCCGGGGTCCATGCCACCCCTCCCGGCTCCAGGATCACTGTAAGGAGTGCCCCGAAAGAAGGGTCAGACCCCTCCGCTGTCACTCAAAAGGGCACTCCGCGACCAAGGGTGGGCCGGACAGGAACCCCCACTCCACTCACACTGCGCACCGTGGCAGGCCGGCCCTCACCTCCACGCACGCCTCTCACCAGGTCAGCGCCACCAAATAGCCGGTGGGAGGAGTGCGCGACTCCAGCGTCCCCCAGACGGCCGTCGTGTAGCGTCGCAGGCCTCGCAGCTCCGGACCCCCCGCAGGGCCCCGATCACGGTCCACTGCTCAATGTGGGACCAGGCAGGCAGGCACCGCCTCTCCCGGGGCCAGAGAGATTCCACCAAGCCCCGAGGCCCCCGTAGAGTAAGGCCCGGCGCCCGTCAGCGCGCCGCGCAGGCCTCCAGCCCGCAGGGCCGTGTCGCGGGGATCAGCGCCGGCACCCCACCGGGAGCCTCCGGCGGACAGGATCGTCGTCCGGGCCGGTCCGATGGCCGCAGCACAATGTCGGGGGGAGCTCCCCCACACAGGGCCCGAATCCCGCTCACGCGAGCAAAGGCCGCATCCCCGGCCTACCGTAGGAGCAGTCAGCCGGAGCAACAGCCGCCGGAACGATTCCGCCGGTCTCCAGGTTGGACCCGGCTCCGAGACGGGTCCGGAGCGCCGCCGCTCGATTCAGGGCTCCAGGCGCTCGGTGAATGCTGTTGTGGGCGCCCGTAAAGGATTTCTTAGGATTATTTGCGGCTGGCGGGTCGGGAGCCGAAGGAGCTTACGTCCTGTCGGCCATGTTGCTTGGCCACGCCCCCGTCTCTTGAGATAGTTATGTATATTATGGCGCTTGGCCATGGACCCCATCCCTTTAATGTACCACGAGAGGAATCTCAGTGTTTGGTAGTGTGGCTGCATCTAAAGCTAGTCAATCCATCCCGCCACCCCCCTCCCCCCCCCCACCAGTTCCACAGAAGGAAAAAGCAATCCGCTTTTCGCACTGTAAACAAGCCAAATCTCACACAAAAGAAAACAAAAAGAAGAAAAAGATCCCAACATGGACCAATTCCCCAGTCCCAGAGCAGTGTGGCAACGGCCGCCCGCCCAAACCCTTCATACATCTTCAAGAGTTAATCAAGGCCCAAACCAGCTACGGTGAGGTCCTTCATGGGGTCGTGGCTTTGCTCAGTGTTTCACAGGAGTGTTTGAGGTGCAAGGGTCTGTGCTTTGCACTGACCTCCATAATAGCCCAACCTGAACCATTTTACCTCTTCAGTCCAGTGTAATTCTGCCATTTCCATAGGGGTTAAGGCCCCGGACCATACCTGTTCCCCGTTACAATCCCGCCTATATAATCTCATCTGCAGTCTTCAGGGTTACTTGTGGCATATTGAGGCTGTCTCCCTTGGAGGAGTCAGTCTGAGCCCTCCGTGCCCCTCATAGAGCGCGATCCTGCCTCCGATGGAGCTCTTTCCTCCCGCATTATCTCGGCCACTGCTTGTAGTGCCGCCGCCCTCTCTCGCTCCGTTTGGGAGAGAATTGGCTTCTTTAAAGTTGCTGCTCGGGGGTCGCTTCTTGGGTCGTTTTCCGGTTCGTCGATTCTGGAGGGTCGGTGCCTGCTCTCTCGCCGCCTGGGGGGTCTCAGTCTTAAATGCCTCCAACCATTCCGATGCCGTTGAGGCTTCTTCGCAGAAGTGTGTCTTACCATCTACTATTATGTGAAGCCGGGCAGGGAAGATGAGGGAGTATTGGAGGCCCTCAGTTCTCAACGCCTTCTTAACCTATAGGAAAGGGGCACGTTTCCACTGCACTTCGAGGGTATAATCCGGGAATATGGAGACTTTACCATTGTTTACCTGAAATGGACCGGCCGATCGAGCTCTATGCAGCAAAATGTCCCTGTCTCTATAGTGCAGGAGTCTAGCCACCACTGGCCTTGGGGTTCGGCCCAGTGCTGGAGGGTGCGCCAGGACCCGGTACGCTCTCTCAAGTGTGTAGAACTGTTAGTCCTTCCGGTGCAACCACTGTGCGGAGCCATGGTTCCAGATAGGCCATCATGTTGCCATTTTCAACCCCCTCCGGCAGGCCTAGGATGCAAATATTGTTCCTTCAACAGCGCCCTTCTCCATCTTCTGCCCTGCGCTCCAGTGTCTTGACCCTGTCCGTAAGTTCCGCCACCCGTTTGACCATCGCCGTTTGGGCTGGGGACAACTCCTCGAGACTCGACTCCACTACTTTTACCTGTTCGTTAAGTTTCTGATGCTCTGCACGTAGGAGACCCAACCCCACCGACACTGTGCTTGTATCTTGGTGTAATATCTCTTTTGTGTCCGATATTGCCTCCATGATCTTGGCCAGTTGTTGCTGTATGGGGTCTTCAGGCTGTTGCGCCCCCGAATTCCTCTGAGCCCAATCACGTAGGCCCTCCTCTGGTTCTGGGGCAATCTTTGTTGTCTTCATTCTGGACTTGCCCATCTTTGCCACCCGTAGTCAATGTTGGCTTAGAATGCCCCTAGGGTCTCCCTGATTTGTCCCCCTCAGGGGTGTCCACCTCTGAGCCGCAGGTATTCCGTGCTCCGCTTTCACCGGTCCCATGCAGGGGGGGCCCCCCCAACTGATAGTAAATGGGTACTCCGTACGGTGCACCACAGTCTCCGCAGTGTTCTCTATCCCTTCCCTCACGTGGCTCCTGTGCCCCAAGTGTCAGACCTCACCCAGATTGTGGCCAAGCCCACCAGCGCTGTACTTCAATGTCATTGGGAGCCTCTCAAGGCTATGGGCCTCTGCGAAGTTCTCCTAGTGCGGGGTTTTAGATGGCTCTCACCTGCTTTGTACCGATTACCATGCTTCTGCCCGGAGCTTCTCCGCTATACCATTCCGTCCCTGGTCTGCTCAGGCCATGCAGTCTTAAGGGTACCTCGCTGCAATAACCGGGCGTCTTATTGGTGTCCCTCCAGGGCACTATCTCCTGTGCCACGCAGCCACAGGCTTTCTCACCATGGCCGCAGGATCCGGGAAATTTAACGGGGCAGGGCTTTGCTCCGGCGGGATAGCCTCGCCCGTGCCCTGGTATGTCCAGCCGTGCCCAGTCGGGCTTCCCAGGTCCAAGGCCTAGGCCGGAAGCCACCACCAGCTCCCGACCCTCACGCCTCAGCCCGGGACCAATTGTCCGCTCCACAGGTTCCACGGTGCCTCCAGTCTCTGCAGGCCTACTCGTCAAGCCGGGCAAAACAGCTCTCTAGACCCGATCCAGGGTCCGCTCCTGCCTCGACGATCCTCCCGAATCTAGGCCCAGCTCTTGTTCGGCTCCAGGCCGAGGTTCAGCCGCCTGTTCACCCTGCAGGGGCCGTAGGGCCACTGGTCGCGTCCGGTCTGCGCAGCTCTCACGGCAGTCGTCGCAGGCTCACAGCGGGTATGTTATCACCCGCCAGGGACAGGCTTCCGCCTCTTCAAACCGCAGGCTCCCCTCAGCAGAGATGGATCCCGGGCGCAGCCGGGCAGGTCCATTTCGCGGCCCAAACCCCAATCCTGCGTCCGTCGCAGCAAGCTTTCTTTTCAGGGCCTAGCCCCTTTCTCGTTTGGCTCCTGAGGGCTCGGGCAAAACTCTGCTCCCTGTCCGTTGTGAGCTCCCTCCGAGGTCAGCAGCCCTCCCCGGAAACAGCGCTCACTTTGTGGAGAGAGCCAGGTTACCGGTTAAATCTCTTGTGGCCGGATAATTTTCGGGTCGGTGCCTTCGAATCAATATCCTGCTCCGTCGCTAAATTATTGGCCGTCTCATCTCGGGGAGCTCAGAGGGAGAGGGGACCTAGATGGTTTAACCCAGAATGTTCACTTGCTGCCAGGAGGCTGAAATTAGCTCTTCACGCCTCCCTGAGGAATGCAGCGCTAGTTAAAATCCGAAGAAAGCAGTACAAACTAGCTCTTAATAAACGCAGGGCGGCTCTGAAGGAAGAAGCTTGGGGCAACCTTATGGAAGCAACAACTTATAAGTGCAGTGCAAAGTTCTGGAGCATTATTAATAGCCCCATCTTGGGAGAAGAGACAGCTAATGTTTTAGAAGCGCACATTACGGAAAACGAATGGGTCAGTCATTTTGAGGACATGTTTAAGGGAGACTCGGCCCTGCCGCCTTCACTTAATCCTGGTGGTACACAAAAAAAACTAGTAGTAGTGGAAGAAGAAGTTGAGCGAGGCATCACGGGATTGACACGTAACAAGGCCCCAGGCCCTGATGGAATCCCACCTGATATTTATTTGATGGAACTGGCACTTTGGGCTCCAGTGCTCACTTCCGTAATTAATGCTGTTGCTAGGTTTGGCACCCCGTCTTCATGGGCGACCTCTATTATTGTGCCAGTTTTTAAAAGGGGGGATAGGGACAGCACTGTCTGTTATAGACCCATCTCCCTGTTAGATTCGGTGGTAAAAGTGGTTGGTAGGATATTGTTGGATAGGTTATCGGCCTGGGCTACTGACAATAACATTCTGTCGGACGCCCAATATGGGTTTCGGCCTGGCCTCCACGATTGATCAATCCTTGAATCTATTCCTAATAACCAGTAAATATACAGTCGCCCGCAGGGGTACCATCTTCCTGGCTTTTATGGATCTGTCATCCGCATTCGATTGCGTAAACGGGGGCAAATTATGGCAGATCCTCTTAGCATTAGGGGAAGACAGGGAGATGGTCTCCTTTCTTTATGACCTCCACCGGGACACCAAGGCGGTAGTGCGATACTCGTCGAGTTTGAACGCATCTTGTTCATTCCCCGTTAGGGGCGGTGTCCGTCAAGGCTGTATATTGACCCCGTTTCTTTTTAATCTCTACATTAACAATTTGGAGAAAACCCTCCTGGAGACTAAGGCTGATTATCCCCGGATCGGACGGCGCGGTCTCCCCGTTCTGCTATATGCAGACGATGCCGTCTTGATGGCTAGGACAGAGAGGGGTTAACAAACCATCTTATCTATGTCCGCCCAGTTTATGGGAGATTTGGACTTAAAAGTCAACAACTCCAAATCATACATCATGCAACTGGGGATGCGGCCTAGCAGATCATATACCTTTATGGTAGGGCCTACCCCGATTCCTAAAACATCTGCTTTTTCCTACCTGGGGGTACTCCTGGATGATAAACTGAACTGGGGCCCACAACTTACGCGTAAGCGAAACGACCTCAATAGTGAAACTGCTGCAATTTTTAATTTTGCTGGTAGACTGGGTAAAAGACCTGTGGGGGGCCTTTTGGAGCTCTACAGGACTAAGTGTCTGTCAAAAGTACTTTACGGCAGCGAAATCTGGGGACATGTTGAATTAAAGGATGTCCAAACAGCGGAAAACAAATTCATGAGACGTCTGCTGTCCGTTCCCCAGGGTATCCCCTCTTTTATTGCCCACGCAGAGTTAGGAATGCCCTATATTACAGATCAGATAGCCATTCGCCCGTTGTTACTTTGGTTAAAAATATGGGCTAAGGCGGGGGATTCGCTAACTAAGGCAATCCTGAAAGTCTGCCTGGCCCTGGATCAAGTATTAAGGATTCCATGGCTGAAATATATCAAAAGGAGTCTAACGACCCTGGGAAGAGGTAACCTTTTTTCTAATCCTGAGGGAACTCGAAAGGTAGATATACCCCTTCTTAAGACTGCGTTCATTACGCATCAGACCATATTAAGGGAGGAGAGGGAGCTCATGAAGCCAAGTGTTCGCCACTTTGTTATATTAAGGTCCACTGAGAAGGTTGAGCCGTATATACTTCGTTTCGTGAACTCTTACGATAGATTCCTTCTGACCAGGTTTCGGTTTGATCTGTTTTACTTACGCCTTACTTACCCAAGGGGCTCCAATAGAGGGCAATCCTTTCCGCCCTGTGGCTGCGATGTAATATCTCCGCAGGAAATGTTACATTTTACAATGTTTTGTCCATTTTATGACCCCCCTAGAAAAACATATGTTCGAGGCATGTGAGCTGCAGAGCTCACACTGTGCAGAGCTCACACTGTGCATTAGATCGCCATCTGGTGTTGGGCTCGGATGCTTGCACTTTGTTGTTGTCTTCGAAGAAGTCTTTGTAGTCATGTGATAGGTGACTCCTCCTTAGGACAATAGTGCGCATGGGCATCGACTCCATCCTCAGATTGTTTTTTCCGCCATCGGGTTCGGATGCATTTCGACACTCCGGTTCGAAACTCGTTTTTTTGCAGCGTTTTCCACTTTTCAACGCCTAATACCGACATCGACATCTCGACGTCCCTTCCTCGATCTCCTTTCCAGCCGTCGACGCGGGCCGTTGGGCCCATCGACGCCGTAAGGCCTACTGCCCATGGAAAGGACGCCATTCCGAAAATGCCCCCAATGTGGAGCAAAGTTTCCTCATAGTGACCACCACCAGGTCTGTAATCGGTGCCTCTCACCAGACCATAACGAGGCCACTTGTCCGGCCTGCGCCTCCTTCCGCTCCAAGAAGACAATCCGAGATCGTCGAGCCCGAAGGCACATCATGGCGCACAGGTCCGCTCCGGAACCCGTCAACATCTTCGACGAGGGTCCCGATGTTCCGGAAGAAGACTCCGAAGACCTCGCTATCATCTCCGAGGCAGAGGACTCCGACAGTTCCATCCCTTCAGGGCAGCGTGTGAGTACTACTGCCCCTGCCCCAACCCTCCCTGCAAAATCGAAGGCACCGGTCAGTACTTCACCTACGGGCCCCAGTCGTGACCGTAAACGTGTTTCGGACGCCCCGCCTTCGGGCTCGGCACCGAACAAGAAAACAAAGCCTTCTAGTTCCTCGGCACCGACCAAACCTCATGTGCCCGTTACACCGGCACCTTCGGCGCCGAAACACAAAGACCACCCGGCGCCGAAATCCAGCTCGGTCCCCAAATCCGCCTCCAAGCACGCGGATCCCTCGGCACCGAAACCGAAGCCACTCGACACACCCCCTAAACTAAAGCTGGTCGAGCCTGTAGCTAAACCGAAGGACGCCTCGACGCCTTCTAAAGCAAAGGAACATTTAAAGAAGCCATCACCACGTTCGGAACCGAAAAAGTCGGCGCCGAAACCTAATATTCAAGGAGAGGAACTGTTTACACCGGATCCCATCGATCCTAATCAACACAAACTTTATATCAATCCTAAAACAGGACATATTTCCTCTGTGCCACGTCACAAGCCTGTCCCTCCAAAGAAGAAAGACTCTTCCACTTCCCCTATGCCTCCTTCTTCCCCTATACCTCTCTCTAACACCCCTCCTCTCCACATCCCTATCACACCTCCTCAACCTGCGGATTCTCCCCCACATGAGTATGAGGACAACATGGGGTACAGGGATGACCCTCATAATTTATATCTGGATCCAGATAATCCACCACAGGATGACTGGGGTTATAATGACCCCCAGACCCTACAGACCTCCCCAGCCCTCCACCTTATCCCACAAAACCATCTCCACCAGATGATCACATAGGTTTTGGGCAACTCATACATAGGGCGGCCGTTTTTCATTGGGTGCATATTCACACCGACCAACCAGAGGAAGATTTTCTTCTAGACACTTTTGAACGGTCTCAAAAACGGTTCAAACTTTGCCCATGATCAAGGGTGTCATTAAACATGCACCTGAAATTTTTAACGACCCGGTCAGAGCCAGGATCCTTAATCCTAGAGTGGATAAAAAGTATAGACCTGCCCCAGATGACCCCACATACATCAAAGGTCAGCTCCCCTTGACTCACTGGTCGTTTCTAATGCCAGAAAACGCGCCAATTCCCAAACTTCAGGGGATGCTCCGCCCCCTGATAAAGAATCCAAATTGTTAGATTCCTCTGGCAAACGCGTAGCTGCGCAAGCCACCAACATATGGCGCATCGCTAACACCCAAGCTCTACTAGCTAGGTACGACAGGGCACACTACGATCAGCTAGAAACCCTCCTTCAACATCTACCTGATCAATACAAAACACAAGCCACTGACCTCATTCAAGAAGGCAAACTTATTTCCAATGCCTCCATTAAGTGCGCCTTAGACGCAGCCGACACCGCCGCTAGGTCAGTTAACACTAGCGTGCTTATCAGACGACATGCCTGGCTTCGCATTTCAGGTTTTAAGCCAGAGGTTCAGACTACCATACTAAACCAGCCTTTTAACCAAAACCAACTATTTGGTCCTGCTGTCGACACAGCACTAGAAAAGATGAAGAAGGATACTGACACTGCCAAATCAATGGGAGCATTGCAGTCCCCGCAGCAACGTGGCTCCTTTCGCCGCTCCTTTTACAGAGGGGGCTCCAGGAATACCACCGCAGACAGTTCCTCTTCCTATCGAACAAACACCCAAACCTCTCCTAATAGAGGATACTTTAGGGGTGGTTACAGAGGCAACAACTCTAAGGGCAGAGGTCGAGGTAATAATAACAACACCCGTACCTCCACCACTCCCAAACAGTGACTTTCCTCCACTTCCCCCGACCACAACACCCCTGTCGGGGGAAGGCTATCACAGTTCCTGCCTGTCTGGAACTCCATTACAACAGACAGGTGGGTGAGACAGATTATCCAACATGGCTACTGCCTGGAGCTAACAGCTACCCCCCCACCATACCACCCAGGCAGCGTCCAATGTCCACAGACCATCTTACACTTTTACAACAAGAGGTACTTTCCCTGCTTCAAAAGCACGCCATAGAGCCAGTGCCTCTGCTACAGCAGGGCACAGGGGTTTACTCCCTGTACTTCCTCATTCCCAAAAGGACGGCACTCTCAGGCCTATTTTAGACCTCAGACCTCTCAATCAATACATACACTCAGATCATTTTCACATGATCACTCTCCAACAAGTGCTTCCCTTACTACAACAACAAGACTTCCTTGCCACATTAGACCTCAAGGACGCCTACTTCCACATTCCCATACATCCTGCTCACAGGAAGTATCTAAGGTTCGTTCTCAATGGGCAGCACTACCAGTTCAAAGTACTCCCATTCGGAGTCACCACTGCTCCAAGAGTGTTTACCAAATGCCTTGCAGTAGTAGCAGCGCATCTACGAAGACAACAAATACATGTCTTCCCCATACCTGGACGACTGGCTTATCAAAGCCAAATCATTCAACCAGTGTGTCCAACACACTCACCAAACAATACAAACATTACACAACTTGGGCTTCACAATAAACTATACCAAGTCCCACCTTCAGCCCTCCCATGTCCTTCAATATCTGGGAGCTACGATGAACACTTCCACTGCTCTAGCTTACCCCAGCCCAGCCAGGATAGCCAGTATACAAACCCTTGTCCCCAGGTTTCAAATGCAACACTCTCTTCCAGCCAGAGTGTTTATGCAGCTCATCGGCATGATGGCATCCTGCATTTTTCTCGTCCCTCATGCAAAACTTCAAATGCGTCCTCTACAAGAGTGCCTAGCGCGCCAATGGAACCAGGCTCACGGACATCTTACAGATCTGGTGTTGGTAGACAGCCGCACACATCGCTCTCTGCAGTGGTGGAACACCAACAATTTGTCCAAGGGGCGGCCGTTCCTAGAGCCGGTTCCACAAGTAGTACTAACCACAGACGCATCCCTTACAGGATGGGGAGCACACCTGTTACACCATACAACACAGGGCAAGTGGACCACTCAGCAGAAGCTGTTCCACATCAACCACCTAGAGTTACTAGCCATATTCCTAGCTCTCAAGTCCTTTCAACTCCACGTACAAAACAAAGCTGTCCTGATCCGAACAGACAACATCACAGCTATGTACTATATACAAAAACAGGGGGGGACACACTCTCCACAACTGTCCCAACTAGCACAGGACATTTGGAGGTGGGCCATTCCACAAAACATTTACCTTCTAGCGGAACACCTACCAGGCATTCACAATCAGATTGCAGATCTGTTAAGTCGACAGGCACAACAGATTCACGAGTGGGAACCACATCCACAAGTTCTTCTACCTTTCTTCCAGATGTGGGGCCAGCCAGACTTAGATCTGTTCGCCACACACCAAAACGCAAAATGCCCAACCTTCGCCGCCAGGCTTCCACACCCGCAGTCCAAGGGCAATGCGATATGGATGAACTGGTCCGGCAGATTTGTGTACGCTTTTCCACCGCTCCCACTCATCCCACTTGTAGTACGCAAGCTTCGACAACAGTCTCTAAAAATGATACTAGTAGCCCCCACGTAGGCACGCCAACCGTGGTTCACCACACTACTGGAGCTATCAGTAGTCCCATACCAAAGACTACACCTCTCCCCATCAATGCTAACGCAGAGCCATGGAGAGATAATGCACCCAGATCCATCTCAGCTGAACCTTGCAATTTGGCTCCTGAAGTCCTAGAATTCGGTTACCTTAACCTACCCCCAGACTGCATGGACGTTATAAAAGTAGCTAGACGCCCAACTACCAGAGCATGCTATGCAGCTAAATGGAAAAGATTCGCTATTTACTGCACTAATAATAACATCCAACCATTACAAGCCTCTACGCAAAACATCATTTGCTATTTGCTACATTTGCAAAGATGTAGTCTTGCATACTCATCCATACGTCTGCACCTCGCAGCCCTTGCTGCTTACTTGCAAAACAGGCAACACTTATCACTATTCAAAGTTCCCGCCATTAAAGCCTTCATGGAAGGCCTTAAGCGCATCATACCTCCCAGATTACCACCTTCCCCAGTGTGGAATCTTAATATAGTACTTACCAGGCTCATGGGTCCACCTTTCGAACCCTTACATAAATGTGAACTTCAATTCCTTACATGGAAAGTTGCGTTTCTAATTGCAATCACTTCTCTAAGGAGAGTCAGTGAACTACAAGCTCTAACTATACAAGAGCCTTTCTTACAAATACATCATAAAAAGGTAGTTCTCAGAACAAACCCAAAATTCCTTCCCAAAGTCATTTCGCCTTTCCACCTTAACCAATCAGTAGAACTACCTGTGTTCTTCCAAAACCCAGATTCCGTGGCAGAAAGAGCTCTCCACACCCTAGATGTCAAAAGAGCCCTTATGTATTACATTGACAGAACCAAATCTTTTCGCAAAACCAAACAATTGTTTGTGGCTTTCTCTCCACCACACAAAGGTAATCCCATCTCAAAAGCCGGGGTTGCAAGGTGGATTGTTAAATGTATCCAAATCTGCTACCAAAAAGCCAAACGCACATTATCAGTTCCCCCTAGAGCGCACTCAACACGCAAACTAGGGGCATCCATGGCATTCTTAGGGAACATTCCCCTAGAAGACATATGTAAGGCAGCCACATGGTCTACAACACACACCTTCACTAAACACTATTGTGTTGATGTGCAAGCCAAGCAACAAGCTTCCGTGGGCCAAGCTGTCCTTAAAACCCTTTTTCAAACTACTGCAACACATACAGGTGACCACCGCTAGGGGAGATACTGCTGTACAGTCTATGCACAGTGTGAGCTCTGCAGCTCACATGCCTCGAACGGAAAATGCTACTTACCAGTATGCATCTGTTCTTGGCATGTAGAGCTGCAGATCCTCACACGTCGGGGACCTGTATGTGCTCCTGTCCTATCTTAATTAGATACACACACATGGACATCTCTTTTCTTTTCTACTAACTCCATCACTCCCCAATATTGCGAAAAACAATCTGAGGATGGAGTCGATGCCCATGCGCACTGTTGTCCTAAGGAGGAGTCACCTATCACATGACTACAAAGACTTCTTCGAAGACAACAACAAAGTGCAAGCATCCGAGCCCAACACCAGATGGCGATCTAATGCACAGTGTGAGCTCTGCACAGTGTGAGGATCTGCAGCTCTACATGCCAAGAACAGATGCATACTGGTAAGTAGCATTTTCCTTATTTCCCATCTTGAAACAGGCCAACTTTAAACAAGTTCGACCTGCCTTTATTTTTCTCTAGATGTTGACGGGCAATACTGTATTTCATGTTTTAAGTTTTTTTAAATCCGCTATCAAGCTCGGGGCGAGTTGTGATTAGTTGGCTCGTCCTTGATTACCAGCTTTTGTATCATGTATATGTATTGCTAATAGGTCGTGGATCTAGTTATTGGTTTTTATGTACTGTTTTTAGCTGTTTTATCCTAATATAATTGGAGTCTGGGATTAGTTGCAATTTGTACATATAACTCGAATTATGAACTTGCATAGACCTGCTTTTGTGATTGCACATATTGTACCATATCATTTTTATCCCGGTTCTCATATTGTGCTTTTATGGTTTTATGCATTATGAAACCGAATAAAGAAATTTGAACTGAACTAAATAAATATATATATATATATATATATATATATATATATATATATATATATATATATAATATATATAATATATTTCACCAATCCTGGCTACAGCAAAAGACAGGCACCGACTCCGTGAGAATATGGCAAAGAGAATTTTAATCCAACAAAGGCCTAGACGCGTTTCGACGGCAAGCCGCCTTGATCACTACATTAGGTACATTTAGGTTGTCACTATTTATGCTAAACACTCACATTTGGTTGTCACAGCAACCTGTATTTTGGCGATAGACATAGAAGTTTCTATATGTCTCCACATACATGACAAAGCAAAAGTCGTTTTGTAAATGTAAACCCTAAAAAATGAACTAAAATTATCATTGTTGATAGGTCATCACTATGTCAACACAATAATTAAATTATAATAATAAAAAACTGTACACATCGTAACAATTTAAATGGTGAAAAAGTCCCTGTGACAAGAATAGACAGAGGTTGATTTTACCAGTGCAGGCTTGGTGTAAACTAATGCTCGAACCAGTAAATGTGTAACGTTTCTCTCCTTTTTGTTGAGTGTCTATACCCTGTTTGAGTACTGTGGCTTAAAAATGCGTGGCTATGCTTAAGCGCACTTGTGTTAAACCTAGGGAAATCCTCAATGGTAAAGGCGCAAGAGCATATAGCTTATTCGATTGTGAGTACTCTGAGAACCATAGAAAAATATTAATGGTCATGGAGTACCTGATGTCAAGCATGGAACCTGTGTTGTATCAACGATAAATATCTCAGCTCAATGTTTAGCCTGACTAGAGTTATAGTAGATAAGGGGAAGAACACCAAAAGAGAGACTGTAGAGATCAAGCCCAAGTGGGCAGGTTGGTTCGTCTTTATTGATTCCGGTTCTAATAATATAAAATTTATGTTGAAAAAGAGAAGAAGTCCCTATGTCTAAAAATGTACATCCAGGAATTATCAATGGTGAGTGCAAAACATTTATTTAAAAAAATTAAACAAATTGATTAAGTGAAAAGTGTGACCTAACGTTCCGGAGAATGGTCAGGGGCGGGACAAGCGGTAAGACAGTTACAGATGTACATTAAGTGCCTCATCCGCATTCATCCCGTTGGGGATTCTAGAATTGAGAAGGATGATGTACCTCGATTCTAATCTTCTGAGTGTCAACTGTCTGTTCCCTCCCCTTGGGTTTTTAGGGACTGTGTCGATCACAAAGAAGGAAAGATCGTGGGCCCTGCCTCCATGGCATGAGTTTGTGTCTGGCAACTGGATAGGTTTGATCATTAACTGTGATGGCCCTGAGATGTTGCAATATGCGGATATGTACGGGGTGAATAGTGCTCCCCACGTATTTCTTGTCACATGTGCAATACAGGACGTAGACAGCAAAGTCTGATTTGCAGTTATAGCTGCCTCGGATCTCATAAGGCGAATGTCTGAATGGCATTTGAACTGTTTTGATGTTAACCCCGTGTTTGCACGCCTTGCATTTACTGCATTTATGAAATCCTCTTTGTGTTTGTAGACAGTTGGATCCCTTTGTTATAGCTGGCGCGTTGCAAACTAGCTCTTGGCGCATGGATTTAGCCCTTCTGAAAGTTATTGGCGGTGTTTTTGTACAGGTGGGGCCAATGACTGGATCGCTGCCTACCGCGCCCCAGTGTTTGTGTAATATTTTGCGCAGGTTTGCATGTTAAGCATTAAAGCCTGTAAGAAGTCTGGGTGTATCGATTTTTTTGTTGTTACCCTCGTGCTTGCCTTTGGTATTAAAAAGCAGATCTTCCCTTTTTATGTTGTTACTTTTGGCTTTGGCTGTGGCTCGTGTTTCTGTGCTGTACCCTCTTCGTTCTAGTCTGAGGCAAAGGTCGTCAGTAGATCGTTCTAATCCTTCCTTGGTGCTACAATTACGCTTCATGGGCAGGCATTCTGCGTATGGTATGCTTTCTTTCAAACTGGTGGGGTGAAAACTCCTAGCGTGGAGAATGGCATTGCCAGCGGTAGGTTTTCTATAGGTTCTCGATTTGTATTTTATTGTTCTCCACATATATCTCAAGATCTAAGAATTGTATGGACTCACTACTGGTGTTGCATGTGAATGAGAGATTTAAGCTATTGTTTATTTCTTCTGAAAAGGTCTTTGCACTTTCCTGGGTACCCTGCCAAAGAATGAATGTCATCTATATATCTGACATATAAAATAACATGTTCTGTCATTGGTTTCTCTTGTGTCTTCATGAGTACTTGCTCCTCCGACCAGCCCATATGCAAATTAGCATAGCTGGGGGCGAAGCAAGTACCCATCGCTGTACCCTGTAACTGTTTGTAGAAGAGTTTGTCAAAGATGAAGATGTTGTTATCTAAGCACCACTCTGCCATTTGCAACAACATCATGGTATGCTGATGCAAATGTATAGGTCTCTTTCCTAGGTAGTGACTCAAAGCATTGAGTCCGTCCCTGTGTCTTATGCTGGTGTAGAGTGTATTAACATCCATTGTCATTAGTATATAATCTGCATTCCAAGATATATCCTAGATTTTGGTCAAAAAGTCCCCAGTGTCTCTTATATAGGAAGGAAGTTCACAAACAGCTAGTTGTAGAAAATAGTCTATAAATCTTGACGTGTTTTCAAAGAGTCCACCTATTGCTGCTATGATAGGTCTTCCCGGGGGCTCCTTGGGATTTTTGTGTATTTTGGGTATTAAATACAATTGTGGTGTTATTGGATAATCATTTTTCAAAAATTCAAATTCTTGTTTTGAAAGCAGCCCCACTCCTCTCCATTCGTATAGGGCTTTGTGATATTTTTCTTTAATTCCAATGATGCTGGTTGGACTTGTGCGGCTGTAGCATTCTCTATCTTGTAGCTGTTTTAGGGCCTCAGTGTTATATTTATCCAGTGGCCAAAGAACTACGTTGCCGCCTTTGTCCGACCATCGGACAACTATGTCTTGACGTCGTTTGATTTTTAGTATGAGCTCATTGTATTTGATCCTTTTATTGTGGTCGGTGCTGATAAACTCTTTGCTGCATTTTTGAGCCAATTCCTTTAAGTCTCTCACCACATTTTCAGCAAAAATATCAAGTCCATCTTTAGGCATTAATGGGATGAAGACCGATTTTGGTCTGAATGGAGTACGTACCGTGCCATACATATAAATACCCGTTGTTATAGCCAGTTCAGCTGGCGTTTCTCGATAGTCTGATTCTTCACATTCCAGTATTGCCAAATTCTGAAGGAGAGGCATATCCTGCACGGTTAGAGCATTATTAATATCATAGATCGCTACAGACTCGTTACTTTTTTTGGATACATTGAAGAAATGTTTTTGTAGTTTCAATTTGCGTACGAACTAAAAGAGGTCCACTCTCGTCTGTGCGTAATCGAAATTGTTTTTTGCACAGAAAGTTAGGCCCAAGGAAAGGATTCTTTGTTCTTCATCAGTAAGATCCATGTTTGTTAAGTTGATTACTGTGTTGTCAAAGTCTATATTCTGGTCTACCTCCGTCTGTTTCTTCTGTATGACTGTTTGTTTGTTTTTTGTGTTTCGTTTGCCCCATTGTCTGTCCTTTCTCCTCCTTCTTTTTGATTTCTGCCCGTGCTTTTGGTTTCTGTGCGCGGGGGCCGTGGCCTTAGGCTCATAATTCGTTCCATTTGTACAAAAACGAATTCTTGTACCACGGTGGGCATTTTTCGTTTCTGTATTCCGCTTCCTGTTGATTCCAAATCTGACTACTTCTGAGCTTAATTCGGATCCACTGGGTTCTATTGGTCTTATTTGTATCTCAGTGGTATATGTATATATGTGTGTGTGTATGTATATATATATATATATATATATATATATATATATATATATATATATATATATATATATAAATTTTTATTTAGTACCAATTCTTCTGATACTATTAGTAAGAAGCATTGTCTTAATGTCAGGTAATCTTGCCTCTTTTTGGTATATGCCATCTAAATCTTGCTGATTGGTGTGGAATATGCTATGAAGTTCTCTGGCCTGATTTTCTGTTCTATTTAACTGGTAGGTATACAGAGTATATATGACCTTGTGTTTACATGGTACACACGTTTAGTTTTAAAAAAATAAATTAAAAAGAAAAGAAAAATGTGCAGTCAAAGATGCGGTCGATTCTCTTTTCTCGCTTGCCTTGGTGTTTGAGCTTATTCAGAGCTCGAGATAATATTCAGTCTATTGCACTATGGCACTGAAGGCTGTATGGAGGCATGCTTTATACGTTCTTTTACTGGCAGTAGTTTTTGGCCAGTTAAATTCTGTGAATTGCTGGGTCATTTGAGGTATCTGGTGACGCATTTAAGTTCGTTCATACATGCTTCTTATGGCAAGATGTTATGCAATAGGTGCGTAGGATGAATATGGACATTCTTTTGTCCAGGTTGAATTATTTAAACCAGGGAGGTATTGTCGTTCATCCTTCTCTTGGGGAAATGGGTTCTGAAAGTCCTGTTTTGGGATTTTATCAGGGCAGATCTTTTTATAGTTAATGTTGTCATGAACAATGCAGATTATAGCACTTTTGTTATGCTATTGACCCTTTTTGGTCATTGAGCGTTCTTTTCCCTTTGGGGGACAGGGGTTCATGTCTGTCCTCTGCTAGATGATTTTTCAGGGGTTTCTCCCCTTTATTCCTTCAAGGGCCGATTCTCTCGGGCTGGTAAGGTCGTTTTAATTTATAGGTTCTGTGACCGTGATCATGGATTCTGTTAAGAACCAAGCCCTTGTTGTGCTATTCCTATGTACACTTGGTCGGTCGTTAATTTGACCGGTTAGTTATTTTAGAGAATTTGATCGCAGACCCTCCTCCAGTGAGGTATAGCTATGGTATTTAATTTAAAGTTAAGGAATCTGCGGCTAGATATCTCTATCAGATGTAAAAGTTACTTACCTTCGGTAACGCTATTTCTGGTAGAGACAGTCTAGCCGCATATTCCTTAACGCCCTGCCCATCCACCCCACTCTGCAAATGATTCTTGAGGTAAGGGTTATACCCTTTCAGTACTGGGTTTATATACCAGTGATCACTATCTCAATCTATGTTGGGGTTAAAGAAGCTGCTTGGCCTGCCACTTAGCTTTTGCTTAAAGGTTGCAATACCGTCCATTCTGAATATGTATGCTTGGTAGAATCGGTGTGTTTCTCTTGCTCTCCGGTTGACACACTAGCGAGCAGTATTAACTTGTTTGTTCTTTCTATGAAAGACTTCTTAGTAACGTCATACTTTGACACTGATACTGTTAATATATCAGGTGTGGGCGTAAATTAACACACAGCTTAGTATTGTTGTTGTAGGTCCTGTTGGACTATTGCCATGTAATTCATGGCCATTGATGTATGGTGCATAGAGGGTTTGGTCTCTTCCCTCTTATGGGGGTTATTCACCAGGGTGCAGAGGTTCATGTAGCCTTGTGTTAAGTTGTGTTTGTTGGGGCTTTTCTCTACAATCCGTGTCTGGTATTTTCATACCATTTGTTGTTTAATTTTCTAATGTTTTTTAAAAAAAAAGATATTTTTTGGGCACTGTTTCCACAACCAGTTTCTATAGTGGCTCTGTGTTCTGGCGCGGAAAGTTTCACAGAAGAAGCTTTCGTCCGCGCGCTGGAGGGGACTTATATGGCTCCAGTGACGTGTCATACGGAGACGACGTCCCTGCGGAGCCGTAGGACGCCGTCCCCGTGCTCAGAGGTACTGCTGAAAAAATTCTGGATGCAGCCTGGCGCCTAGGGAGAATTCAAAGTTAAGGCGTCTGCGGCTAGACTGTGTCTTTTCCAGATATAGCATTACTAAAGGTAAGTAACGTTTACAACAGGATCATCTTTAGCAGAGTTCCTCGGCCTCTGGCTTGTTTGCAGGTCTAGAAGTAGACAGTGGTGAACAGGTGTCCAGAGGCAGTGCAGTGCATTTGGAGTGGGAGGAATGGATACATTTCGCCAGATCACATTGCTTAACGGCTGTGTTGGTGATGAGCAGGATCTGGAATGGGCCATGCAGAGAGGTTGCAGAGCTGTCTTCCTCTGAGGCACTAATGTGAAGACCCAGTGTCTGGGCTAAAGAGAATGGCAGGCCATGGTTAGAGACTCCAGTAAGGCAGCTTAAACCGGAGTATGGGAAACGTAGAGACAGCATATAAGCTTTCTGCAGTATTGTAGGGCTGCATCGCTCAGTTGTAAATCTAACTAAGCAGCAGAGAGTGGAGGGTAGGGTTTGAAACGGCATCATAGTTCTCATAACACTATTTCTTAAACTCTTAATTGTTTTTTTTAGAGCTGGTAGGCCTGAGTAGTCCACAAAGCTAAGGGGAGAGCATTAGGGCACTTCATTTGTGTTTCAGACATATCCATTTTATTCATGAGGGTACCATTGTACCTTTTCACTTTAGCTGCTGACTCTGGAACATATGTATAATGGAAGTGTTGATCTCTCCCCAAGGCTTTGCAGATCTCCTGCCCTATAGTTGAAATGAAGCGTGCTCCTCAGTCACTTGATAAGCAACTTGGGGCTCCAGAGTGTGAAACACAGTCTCTAAGTAGGTGCTTAGCAACTGTGATGGCATCTGCTTTTGAGCAGGGGTAAGCTTCCAACCACCTCAAAAATATACAGACTATCACCAGGACATATGACTATGAATCTCACCAGAGCCTCTCTGTAAAATCCATCTGCAGGTGTATGAAGGGGCCTCAAGTGGGAAGGTGAGCAGTGGGGTGGTCTTAATCACTTTTCAGGCCTTGTGCGACTGACAAGTGACACAGGATTGACAATAATTTTGAGCCATAGAAGAAAAGGAAGGCACATTTAAGTGGGTTGCTGCAGCACATATTATGCCATCCCTATCGACATGGGCTGCTCCGTGATACAACCATGCAAGGTTGGGAAGTAGAAATTGTGGTGCAACCACATGGCAGTGTTGTCTCTCCACACCCCTTCAGAGTCTTTTCACATTTCTGTTTGATCCAACATTATTTCTTACACTCAGAGCCTCGTTCCTTCAGCAAGGCAAATATTTCAGAGAAGATACAGGAAACAAATCCGTTTGTACAACATACATGGCAAAACCAGCATTTTCTTTCAATATCTCATTGGGAAGTTATTGGGTAGTGCACCTAACCTCCGTTAACTGCTTTGGCAACATCCGGGCACTGAGGAGGTTTAGTACATATTGAACATTCTTTATGGGGGTTCTGGCAGATGTTATGAACTTTCTTTGCATCCTAGCAAGCCCAAACCTATACATCACTCCAAATTCATACTTTGAGTCCATGTACACAGTAACATTCTTTTCTTTGGCCAGGACGCGCGTGGGGGTGAGTGCAACAAGTTCAGCCACTTGGGCGGATTTTGCATTTGGTAACTGACAACAGGAATTTCATGACCAAGTGGTTTGTGGCTAATTCGGTAAGTAGGTAGATTGATTCCACCTTGAAGTGATCTAAATTAATAAATGACAAAAGTAAATCCTCAACGTATTGAACCAAAGTAGTGCCATGGCAGGGAAAACTAATGTGTCCTGATCCTTGTTTACAGCTTGGGAATAGATTGACGGAGACTCTACAAATCTTTGAGGGAGCTTCCTCCATGAAAGTCGAGACTCTTAGAATGAGAACACAAAGAGAAACAGATTTTCTTGGTGTATGGGGATAAAGAAGGCAGAACAGAGGTCTACTATGGTAAACAATTGTGCGTTCCCAGGGAGGCAGGAAAGGATGGTGGTAGATTTGAGGGTGTCGACTGCAACAACAAAGCACTGGCAAGTGCTTGGGCCGGATTTCCGTCCATTGTTTTTTATCCACCATCTCACTCTAGACAAAGGCCAACCTTACCCATATCCGTGCTGACTCTGCTCCTAATGGCAACAATCTAATTTCCTAGTTGGCAGCAGTGCTCTTTAGAATGGTCGCCCAAGTACCCCAGGTCAGTAAGAGTGGGATCAGTCCGAACAGTCACAACCAGTGTTCACCTACATAAACTCCTTGGAAACACTGGAATGCCACTTTGTTGATAGACTGTTGAAAGGCGGGAGGAACAGACGTTGGAGGCAAATGACACAACACGAAAGAACAGCGATAACCAGATTGTGCTGTTAAGCCTGCACCTTACCTGAATCTGGTTCCAGTACTTTAAACATGTTTCCATTGTTCTACTGTCGGGATGGTTTGGCACCTCAGAGCAACTCACACATATTTCCGTTATTTCTATGGCTGGTTGGGCACAGGTGTATTTTCATTGTTTCTGCAGCTATTTGGTCACATTGTGGGACAAAAATATTAAAAACACACAAATCACCTCTCCCTTGTTAGGCAATCAGGACCCAATTGGAGCAGTATGAGGAGTCAGTCAGTCTCCTTTTCTTCCACAGCCCACCTATATCATTGAACACGAGTCTTAAAAGACAAGAAAGGAAACAGGTTAGAGAACTTCTTGTTCTGCAAGTTACTTAGCATGTAATAAACTGGAAGATAGAACAGCAAATGTGCATCAATGGTAATAGCCTTATTATTGAACTGCTTGTGGAACATTAACTTTGAGAAACAGGAGTCATCCACTCACCTGTAAGTTCAACAGGGAGATATTGGAGGATAACAGTAACCACCTATGAGTTCAATAGGGATTTTGCAGATAGGAATGGTGTAAACCAGTCAGCAATCTTTTCAATATCTTATTGGTCCAAAGGATGCTGAATTGTCATCAAACTGCACAATGACCACAGCAGCACCACAAGACTCACCCAAGCACAGCGGTGGATGATCTAGAGCGGATTCAGGAACTCCAAGAGATTAGGTCCAGGTTGGCCTCAACCTTTGAAATGTAGTTTATGGTGTTAAACATTAATTCTGTTGTCGTCTTTGAGATCTTTTTAATTTAAGAAATCAACTTTTAGGCACCAAAATATGTTCTGGAATTCCTCACATTTATTGAGATTTTATAACGTTTATGAATTTGAAGTGAACACAGAGGATGTAGATTCTTGAAGAGACTTCTAACTGCACATTTCTCCCCTTACAATACTCCCCATGAGTCAGACTGGAACCGAAAAATCTTGAGCAGTAGCACTGTGAGCCGTTAGGTGGCGCCAAGAGCTACAGGTCGAAGCTGTCCGTGCCAGATGTGATATGCCCAGTGCCCGCTGATGTCAGTTTCTTTCTTTCTGCAGCAGCTGTCACAGGTCCGAGAGGTCACTTTTTGACCAACTTTTTCTCAACTTTTGTCCTGCCTTTTTTCACAAAATTGTTGTCAGTGGGCTAGGGACATGTCCTCTCTGAAACCTATGGGTTTTAAGCCTCGCGGGAAATGACAAAGGCAGATATTTGTTGACTAATCACTAGATCTTTCTTTGGTGTTTAGGGTCGGGCCACAAAGCAAGATCCTTTCCATACTGCCAGTTGATGCACCCGAAGGCAATTCGAGAGAGGTTGCTGAAGCTCCTTGTGGCACGGTTGACTCTCTTTGCTGCTCTCAGGGATGGTCTAGGTCCTGTGGATGACCTTGGGCCCACTCCTGGAGCCGTTTCTTCAACCGTTCATCTTCTAAGTTGAAATCAGCCAAGTACAAAAAGAAATCTAAGCGGCGCTGACGCCCCTGGATCTTCTGAAGTTGCTCAAATCCAAAGTGACTCCGGCCCATCTTCAGTAGTTCTATGATGCTATGGCCAGCATCTTTTGGCCAACCAACTCCCTCTGGTGTGCCTTGAGGCCCCAAGAGCAGAGAGGTGTCCCCCCTGGATTACTGTCTGTGAGACCTCCCCTGACACCAGTGGGACCCTAAGGATCCGCTCCCTAGCCTCATCATGGCTGCGCTGCCTATGCCGGGCCCTGGTCTCTCAACGTCGTTGCCGACATCCCTAACGGCGTGCAATGAGTCTGAAATGTATCGACCACTCAGACTCCGAGGAGGCGGCGCGGTAGACTGGCGCCGATCGACCCGATACAAGCCCTTGCACCAGACACAGAGCCTTTATCTTTTGACCCGTTTAAGGAGGATGCTGACTATGGGGCCTTTGACCCTTCTGATGACATACCCCAATCATTTCCAGAGGAAAACTGGTATGAGAAGTTGGGGAACACTAGACGGCTGGACACTTCGCCAGACTCCGGATAAGTCTTCCCTCTCGGGCCCCCCCACTGAAAAAAGTGCGTCTTTCGCCATGGTTAAGAGGAGGGCAGCAGAGGTCCTTGATCTCCAGTTACCATCTGTGGAGGTTAAGACAAATGTCTTAACTGAGGTGCTGCAGCTGAGTCACTCGAGCATTGAGCCTCTACTCCCATTTAACAAAGCCCTCACAGGTGTACTCCTAGAGGCTTAGGCCCAACCATGTTCCAGGGTCCATGTGAACCGTCAGGTTACTTGTTGACACCGTCCTTCCTCAGGGGACCCAACATTCCTCACGCAGTACCCCACCCCCAATATTTTTGTCATGCAGTCCCCAATGGCCTCCGTGAATCCAAGTGCCTTACCTACTACCTCTCCAGATAGGGAGGCCAAATGGTTGCAAACCTTTGGAGTCAGTCAACATAACCGGTCTCCTAGGCAGATACTCCAACGCTCTGTGTGACTCTGTGCCCAAGTACTACCTCTGGTTCCTGAGGAGGCTCGGATGATCCTGACGCAGGCTATGATAGATGGCTGGTACACTGCCAAGTTCACAATCCGGTGTGGTTTAGACTACACAGACTCCATTGGCAGAGCGATGAGATCCAGAGTGGCTCTTAGACGCCACACTTGGCTATGATCAACGAGCTTTCTTATGGACATGACCATCGATGTTCGACGACAAGGCAGATGCTGCACTTACTTATGCCTACTATCCTCCTGGAGTATAGGCCATCAACCAGGACTCTCCAGCTATCTCTGTCATGGGCTTTTCTTTCAATCGGACTCCAGGTGTAACCCATCACCTTGCAGTCAGTCTTGAGGCCTTGGCACCAGGTGTTTCTTGGATGCCGCACTGGAGCGCATTAAAGATAGCAGGGTTATGGCTCACTCCCTAGGGTGGTCAATCACTCCACATCAACCTCATTCCTTTCGCCCCTTCCGTGGCTACAAGAGAGGGCTTCAGAGCCATCACACCAGTACCATCTATATTCAAAAGGCCAGAAGGCTGCCCTGCCCTTTCATGGCCGAGGTGCCTGCAATAATCTTGGCCTCTCAGATGCTCCAGCCCCTTCCTAAGGCTTCAGCCTCACCCAAACCTTGTTTGTATGCTCTTTGGCGCACAACCATCCGGTAGAGGGCAGGGTCTAGCACTTCCTACCAGAAAGGCAGAAAGTCACTTCAGGCTCGTGGGTGTTGCAGAATGTGCAGCAGGGTTACACCCTGCCATTTGTCGAAGCATCACAACCCAAGCCACCATCAGTACACTGGCTGTCATAGGACCACCAGTCCTTTTTGTGCCAGGAAGGGCAGACGCCTTTGCCCAAAGGGGCCATTGAGAGGGTGCCAACACCAAAACTCTGTTTTGGTTGCTCTTTCCGCTGCTTTCTGGTGACAAAAACTGACATACAGCTCTGCCTTATTCTTGACCTTCATCTTCTCAATTCCTTCCTGTTGGACTTGGCCCTTTTTTGCAGGGTTATCCCCAAACTTTTTGCTTCTTCCTCCTATTTTTTCCTGACCTGTTGTTGGCTACAGGACTCTGGGCACTTTACCACTGCTAATCCGTGCTAAAGTGCATATGCTCTCTGTGTAGATTGTGAACATGATTGGTTATCCATGATTGGCATATTTGATTTACTGATAAGTCCCTAGTAAAGTGCACTGAGTGTGCCAGGGCCTGTAAATCAAATGCTACTAGTGGGCCTGCAGCACTGATTGTGCCACCCACATGAGTAGCCCTGAAAAGGTAACTCAGACCTGCCACTGCAGTGACTGTGTGCAGTTTGCTAACTACCATGTCGACTTGGCAAGTGCACCCACTTACCAGGCCCTAACCTTCCCTTTTCTTACATGTAAGGCACCCCTATGATAGGCCCAAGGTACCCCCCTGGGCAGGGTGCAGTGTATTTGAAAGGTAGGACATGTACTGGTGTGTTTGACATGTCCTGATAGTGAAAAACAAAGCTGGCAGTATTTCACTATTGAAAGGCTATCTTGCCCCATAGGATAGAATGAGAGTTTGTTTATAACATCTTATAAATATAACTTCCCATTGGGACAAGATCGAGAAATAAAGTTTAGGCTCTCTGAACTCAGAATTTAATCACACATCTTTTAGTAAAGATGGTTTTTAAATTGTGTTTGAAAATGCCACTTTTAGAAAGTAGGCATTTTCTTGTTTAACCATTCTGTGTGCCTCTGCCTGCAACCCCAGCATGATGTCCATTTTTTTTCTGCGACTTTCCACACCAGAAGCCTAGAGTCATGAAGAACACTGACCACTGGCGTGTGGAACTAGGTCCCTGAAAAGAGGAACAGCCTTTAGCTCTAAAAACCAGTTCGCAGGGGGGGTGGGAGGGATGTGTTGGTCGTAAAGAAATCTACAGCTAATGACACTACCAGATAAGGCATTACTGAAGGTAAGTAACTTATTCATCTGATAGAGACTTCTAGTCGCAGATTCCTTATCTTAGAATAGTTTTCTGTCTGGTTTTGGAGTGACAGGGGCTGGGGAGGTGCATTCTCTCAGAGAGCCACCCGGGGGGGCGGGGGGGGGAAGGAGTTTGATGTGTGTCCTGCCTTTCCTAAATTAGTCAGGGCTGGGCTGAATAGACCTGGGCTGCATTCAGAGTAGGGGGAGGAGTTCTCACTGGCACCTGAATAGGCCCATTCTGCATTTAGAGTGGTGGGGGGAGATTTCCCTTGCACCTGAATAGGGCCTGTCTGCCTTACACAACGCTGTCTCCACCTTCTGCCGGGCAGCTGCACCAGAGAGGACCAAACTGGTTTGGACTGGGCTCAGAGACCCTTGCACAAAGAGAACAAAGATATTTTGGGGTATAAGTATTAGACCTAAAACCCCTGAACTTTAGACTACTTTGGGAATCAAGAGGAACCTTTGCCAAGTAGAAGAGCTGGAGAAACTGAGGAAGTACTGCCTCTTTGCTGTGTGCTTTCTGAGGTTGGCCTGCAGTAGCTGTTTCTGCCAAGGAAAGGACAAGGACAAGGACTTTGCTGTGTACCCCCTGCTTGAGGAAGATCTCCAAGGGCTTGAGTAGAGCTTGTCTCCTGTTCTGAAGTCTCAGGTACACAAAGACTTCACCCCCAGCTCCCCTGAACTTCCTTGCTGGGAGTTCTGACCTGCCAAGAGGTGCCTGTGACCGTGTTTGGCCTCTGGAGATTGTTCCTGCTATTGGGAGCTGGAAAAGCAACTACAAGAAAACCGACGCATCGCTCTTCTTGCAGTAGTTTTTCCAACGCAGCACCACTGTGCGAGAAGAATGTCCACGCATCGCCACGCCGCTGCCAAAACCGACGCAGCGCCTGTCGCTGCTGCAAGAACCGACACATTGAGGGATCGCGGCTGAAGAAATCGACGCAGCGCCACTCGACACCGACGCATCCCGGTTTTCCACGCATCGTACCTGTGCGGCAAGTTTTCCTGACTCATCACCTGCGGACCAGAACCGTCTCGGAATCGATGCATCACTTCTCCCTACAGACCGGGTTCGACTCATCACTTCTCCTGTGTGCAGCAGAACTGTTGCATCGCCTCCCCATGTTCTCAGGAACTGACGAGTTTAGATAAAGTTACTTGATTTTTCTAAACTGGAGTGGTGTCCATTTGTGGTGTTATCACTGTATTACTGTGTGTTTTGAATACAAATACTTTACACATTGCCTCTGGGATAGGCCTGTCAGCTCGTGCCAAGCTACCCAGGGGGTGAGCAGGGGATACCTAAAGTGTGTATCCCCCTTACCCTGACTAGAAGCAAGGGTCCCTATTTGGACAAAGGTACCTACCTCTGCCAACTAGAGACCCCCATTTCTAACACTTCCTGAGAAAGGACAGGTTCAGAATGCTCACTGTTGCCTCGGTTCTCTCTGCCCTGGACCCGGGAGACTGAATGGTAGCGTTGGACTTGTAAAATGCTTACTTTCACATTCTTGTTTTGCAAGCCCAGAGGCGTTAACTGTAGTTCAAGTTAAGAACTATTCCAATTTGCTGTGCTCCCCTTGGGTCTCACCAGTGCACCTCAGGCGGTTCCAAGACTGATGGCGGTGGTTGCTGGTCCTCTTCGGAGGTTGGGGTACCAGTCTTCCCATACCTCGACGACCGGTCGATGAAGGCAGGCTCGCCCCAGACAGTTGTCAACCACCTCCAGACTTTGATGGACTGGTTACATTTGTTGAGGTTCACTTACACTCCTTTTCATCGGATCCGTTCTGGACATGGTGGCATTTCACAACTATCCTCCAGTGTAGAATCCAAGACATTTGGGCTGTGATCTTGATGTTTCAGCCTCGGTCCTGGATGTCGTGAGAGTGACTGAGGTTGCTGAGTCTGATGGCTTCCTGCATCCTGCTGATGAAGCATGCCAAATGACACATGCTGGCTCGGCATTGGGATGTGAAGCCCCACTGGGCAGCACCAGTGTAATCTCTTCAATCTTGGAGAACAGAAAGGGGTGGGAGCACACTGCTTCACCTCCCAGCACAGTTCGCCCCTTAGCATTATGGTAAAAGCAGTTCATGGTACATGCTTACTTGAATATTTACTGGTGTATTTCACCAAAGTTGGTGCAGGTTAGAGCTGTAAATCTCGAGACACGTGATTCTGGATATCGTCCGTCATCAGTAGAGATAAAAACGAATTTAATCTGGGGTTGCTGAGCAGGCTGCCACAATCCTTTCAGGTCTCAGTACCTCTCACAAGCGCATCTCCACAAGATCGTCAGCTCAATGGCTCAAGAGAGCCTTTTCAAACAGAAAGGGGTTGGAGCACACTGCTTCACCTCCCAGCACAGTTCGCCCTTTAGCATTATGGTAAAAGCAGTTCATGGTACATGCTTATTTGAATATTTACTGGCGTATTTCACCAAAGTTGGTGCAGGTAAGAGTTGTAAGTCTCTAGACACGTGTTTCTGGCTATCATCCGTCATTCTGTGTAAAAGGCTCCCTTGAGCCAGTAAGCTGACGAGCTTTGGAGATACACCTGTGAGCTTTGAATGGTACTGTGACCTGAGAGGAACTTTGCAGCATTTCCAGCAACCCCAGATGATTTTTCTTTTTTCTCTAATACTGCTGCTCTCTAATGATGAACGGCTCAACCCAGAAACGCGTGTCTAAAGATATACAGCAATGGCTGCACCAACTTTGGTGAAAAACTCCAGCTAATTTTGAAGTAAGCATGAACTGTGTACTGCATTTACCAGGATGCAAAGGGGCGAACTGTGCTGGGATGTGAGGCAGTGTGCTCCCAACCCCCATTCTGTTTAAAAGGCTCCCTTGAGCCAGTAAGCTGACAAGCTTTGGAGATGCACCTGTGTGCTTGTGAGTGGTACTGTGACCTGAGAGGAACTTGGCAGCATTTCCAGCAACCCCAGATGATTTTTCTTTTCTCTCTAATACTGCTGCTCTCTACTGATGAAGGACTCAACCCAGAAACACATGTCTAGAGATATACAGCAATGTCTGCACCAACTTTGGTGAAAAACTCCAGCTAATTTTGAAGTAAGCATGAACTGTGTACTGCATTTACCGGGATGCAAAGGGGCGAACTGTGCTGGGATGTGAGGCTCCCAATCTCTTCAATCTTGTTCAGGTTTCGAAGGAGACTGCAAAAGATCTGCAGTGGTGGTTACTGGACTGCGATATGGTCAATGGCAGATCACACTCCCTTCCCCTTTAGGACCGGCCAGTGGTGACAGATGCATCACTCCTGGGGTGAGGCGGCCATCTGGGTGTGTTAAAGATCAGGGGCCTCTGGTCTCCGGCAAAATCCGGACTCCTCATCAACCTCTTAGAGCTCCAGGCAATCCGGCTGGCATTGAAAGCCTTTCTATCCTCCATCAAGGGAAGGCTAGTGCAGGTGTTCACGGACAACACCACTGCCAAGTAGTACTGCAACAGCCAAAGTGGGGTGGGGTCGTGGACACTTTTCAAAAGGCCCCATGTCTCGGGACATGGCTGGAACGTCAGGGCATTTTCCTGGTGGCTTAACACATGGCGGACTCTCTGAACGCCAGGGCATACAAACTCAGCCGATGAGGTCTAGCAGATCACGAATGGCGTCTCCATTCTGCAGTGGTGCAGGGTCTGTTTCAACAGCGGGAAGAGCCTTGGCTAGATCTGTTCACCTATGCCGAACGCTCAATGTCAGCACTTCTGTGCACTGAAGTTTTCAAGGCAGCTCTCACTTGGTGATGCTTTTTGTCTCGAGTTGAGCTCCGGCCTCTTGTATGTCTTTCCGCCAATATCACTCCTGCCCAGAGTTCTCAAGAAGATCATGATCAACCAGGCCTAAGTCTTTGACGCAGCGGGGAGAGGTGTGGCGCCATTTCCGCCTTACTACAGCTGGACAGATCAACCTTCCCTCTTCAAGTTCCCTATTATAAATAAGTTCCTTAAAGGTTTGCTACACTTGTTTCCTCCAGCACCCTTATATGCCTCAATAGGACCTTAACTTGGTCCTTACCTTCCTAATGTGTGCTCCTTTTCAGGCGCTTTATACCTGCCCTCTGAGGTGTCTCACCATCAAGATGGCCTTTCTGGTGGCAATTCCATCTGCCCGAAGCTTCAGTGAAGTACAAGTGTTGGCATCTCTCCTTCTTCCCAGACAAACTGGTCCTTTGGACCCAAGTATCCTTCTTTCCGCCTCATCCTTCTAAGAAAGAAGCGAGAGACTACACCGGCTGGATCCTAAAAGAGCGTTGTGGTTCTACCTACAAAACAGTTCCGGTTGGATAATCAGCTCTTCGTGGGATATGTCTGTACCAAAAAAGGGAAGGCTGTGCAGAAACAGACTATCTCCAGGTGGATTGTACTTTGCATTAAGATCTGCTATGCATTGGCCAAGTAGCAACCCCCAGAGGGTTTGCGTGCTCATTCCACCAGAGCAAAGGCTGTGACCACTGCGTTAGCACATGGCGTTCCAGTCCTGGATATCTGCCAGGCAGCAACTTGGGCCACGCTGCACAGTTCAACAAACACTACTGCCTGGACAGTTGGTCCGTTAGGATGGGCGCTTTGCCTGTTCGGTCCTGCAGGACCTTTTGCTTTAAATCATGTTTGCAGACCCACCTCCGGGAAGGTATTGCTTGAGTATCTACTCTAAGATAAGGAATCTGCGACTAGAAGTCTCTATCAGATGAATAAGTTACTTACCTTCAGTAATGCCTTATCTGGTAGTGTCATTAGCTGTAGATTTCTTTACGACCAACACATCCCTCCCACCCCCCCTGCGAACTGGTTTTTAGAGCTAAAGGCTGTTCCTCTTTTCAGGGACCTAGTTCCACACGCCAGTGGTCAGTGTTCTTCATGACTCTAGGCTTCTGGTGTGGAAAGTCGCAGAAAAAAAATGGACATCATGCTGGGGTTGCACCTATGTAGGCACCGCGTACGTCACTTCCAGCGCAGCCGACTATGCCACGCGGAACCAAATGACGCCACCTATCTGCGCACAGGGTTACTGCTCCCGAAAAAATTCCGGATCCAGTCTGACTAATGGGGATGATTCTAAGGTAAGGAATCTGCGGCTAGATGGAGTCTCTGCCAGATAAGGTGGTACCGAAGGTAAGTAACTTATTCTTCTGTGCTTAAAGTTTGCTGGTTTTTAATTAATTTATTTATGTTATTTATTATAACTGATTTACATTTTCTGCAGTTTCTTTAAATTTCAACAATGAGCTCTGTTCTCATAGATGGACTAGCTTTCAAACGTTCTTAAATTTTAAATCAAGTATTCTATTTCCAACTATTTAGGAGGCTCAGTGCTAGGCCTGGGCAAAATGAAAATTATGCTGGCGTAATTTGGTAGATTTCACGCTTACTTGTTATGTGACATAACTAAAATTACACCATTATGCCACATTGTGTAATTGTATGTCTTGCGCAGCAGAGTTTTAGGCCATGGGGCAATAATAACTTAAAGTCTAAAACACGAGTAGTTATTGCTCACTCCACTTTTGTTTTAAGTGATATATTTTTTTTTTTACAGGAAAATGCATCCTTGTATCAAAAATTGAGACAAGGATGCATTACCGGCTTAAAATATAGCGCTAAATGATGGGTTCGAATTTAGCATAATTTTCCAGAAGTTTATCATAAGTATGCAAAAGCAAATTACGTGAATTGCACACACCTCTACTCGGCACCTTCACCCATCCTGAGTAGTCATGGAAATTTAAAATATGCAAATGAGCTCTCTGCTGCGAGTTTCAGCTTCTTACAAACAGTAATGCTGCTTTTACACTTTTCATAATGTGTCCCTTTACTGTGGTTAACTTTAACATAGCTATTTTTCTACAAGTTCCGGACTTCATTGCAAGACCATTACAGTTCTATGTGCTCACTTCATATGCAAAAGTAATTTTTACTTAAAGGCATTTATGAAAATAAAGTTGCTCTTACAGTATGCCTCAGCTGTGTAAACTGTGCTTCTGTGGCACTCTGAATTTAGACAATAATAATGGGGCTGTGCGCTTATAAAAACTGTTGGGTTTATAGAACGTAGAAGACAATGAGCTATTTCAGCACAGGGATGTAAATTCCATTGCACAGCAGCTCGATATCAAACGCAGTACTCTGCTCTCCTCACCATTTCTATGAGGCATTCGTCAGGAGTTAATTTTTAAAAGGACTTTCGGAGTGGGAAAATGAGTGAGGCACAGACCTAGAGTTCAGAAGCTGCCGGTGAGCATGCAACATGACTGCAATACGTTCTTTTGAAAGCAGAACATCAATAGGTGAATCACTATCAAATTAGCTGGACAGGTAGTCAGTCATGCATAGGTACATGGGATTTTTAAAGATCTTTTGTTAGAAAAACTCCTGCCATTGCTTTGGCCTCCGTTTTCAAAGATTGTTCTTTAACCAAAAGAGACAAAATTGTCCTCTCTACTAACTGCCTCAAGACACTGGCCCACAAAATGAGGAAAAAGATGAGTTCCAGTAGGTGTCTGTGGTGGTATACACATTAAACTAGAGTTGTAGCCAGTCTTCTCTCATGCACCTGTAAATATCCAACAAAGTCTGGCAATTAACTGACTTTGGGCTAGAACTGCATTAAATAACACAAGATTTTGTGTATTGTATGTGTAGTACTAAATCTGTAGGTGGTAATTGCCAGAACAAGGAGCGTAGTATATATGAAACATCTCTGTAAATGAGTCTTGTGGTGCCCTGCTGTTCAAGCTGACCATCCCAAAGGAGTAGGAAGGAATTGAGTCCTCTGTTTTATCTGACAAAGCAAAATTTAAATTAATGCTAGAACCATTGAGCTCTAGATGCTGGAGTTGAGAGTAACAAGACTTTAAATAGTAGACTGTCACCATGCAGTCCCCTTTAAGCCTCCACTGCCAGTTGGAGCCCAGGATGGCTCCTTGGCTACCAGTGGGGCTCTGCTTCCGCTAGTGTTGGTGGCAGCATTCTATGTCACAGTACAATTGGCATAGATCAGTCTAATATGAGGTTAATACGAATTTTATATATCATGTGATAGATTGTATTGTACAGTTTATTTTTGAATAACACTGAATAAAATAATCTTATCTTAATTATTATAAGATAAATCCTTGTGCTGTTTGATCTTTCTTTCTAATTGGAGATTCCAAAGGTACTGTAATAGGTTTATTATTAACCAGATTATTTTTTTCGTCTTCAGTTGCAGTATCCAGTGTACTGGGACCATTTGGAGTTTTGTGATGGATTCAGGAAGTTGCTTGATGACTTGCACTTGGACAGAGTGAGTTCACGAAAATTGAGAATTGATGCATCTTTTATGGCCTATGATTTATAGACACTAGTCTTTCTGCGTGGCTAGGTATGCACAGCTGCAGTGTCCTGACCCCTTCTTACCAGTGGAGTTGTGAGGTTTGGTGTGTTTTTAGAGGTTTAGTGGGGCTGGTCAGTTTGGATGTCTCTTTCAAAGCGTAAGTTTTGTAGTTGTTTCGAGGTCACCAGCACAATAATTCTGTGGTACAGTTTGCAAAATGTTTACCTATAATCCTGGAAAAATGTTGGGAAGGAACACTGTAAAACATCCAAGGCCTGTTGAGGAATCCCACTGCTGACACTAACACAAAAGGAAAGCAAGCAGGAAGAAACAAAACAATCTCATATAGCTAAAAACCTTACACATTTCTAATAGTCTGGAGTTATTTGCTTGGTAAAAACTTAACTCTGCTGTTCTGCTTGTCCCAAATCATGATCACTGTGATGTTGCAATACACCTCCATAAAGACTGACTCCGTATCCCTGCCAGACCAGAATGCCAACTGAGGACCTTATAGGATAGGCAGTGACTCACAATATTTCAGCAAAGTGGATCAAAGCTACCCTCTGCCCCTTTAAGTTGAATTTCTTAATATGCACATTTTGTTGCCCTGATGGACCTATTTCCCAAACAGTTGGGAATTAAAACCAAAAGCTTCTAAAAACTGTATGATATCAATTGCAGCACTCACATGCGAGTGTCTCTCTGCAAACTCAAGCCTTTACCTGTAAGACACCAACAGCCATACTGGCCAGGAAGACGTCTAGTTTCAACTTTGCTGGTGCTCTTTCCTTTTTGAGCAGTGCTTTAATTTTTTAGCTTTCTCACTCTTCTGGAAGGGCCTTTATCTTAAATTTTCATTCTCATTAAACTTTGTTAAAGTATTTTCCTCCCTCTGCCTTGCATCTTTTTCATGGTTTACTTCAGGTAGTGCTTGGCAGAAGATAATAGGAAACTTGTGTTTTTTACCTGAAGATTGGCATATAGTGAGTTCCTGGAACGTCTGTGCTGGATTTGATCAGTGGTTGCTGAGGTCTCTGTTCCTCTCCCAAGCGTCATACGATTCCTACAAATTAAGTATGATTGTGTTTCTGTGCAACATAACCGTCAGAATATGGGGAATGATTCCACACATGAGGTGGCGAAATCCAGGCATATGCACTTGTGAGTATACCTCTTGAATGGACAATACCAACTACAAGACTTTAGGTACTCTGGTATCAACAAGCTTTTCAAATAAAACTTCTAAGGGGAGTGCTCATCTTATGAATCGGAGCTACATTTCTTCATACTCTAAAAACCCTAACCAGTTCGTGGGCCTTTGGCCACATCCCTCAATTTAGAGATTAAGCTCGACTTCTTAATGGTCCTTGACCAAGCAATTGGCTCTCTGAGTACACAGGGCCTCGGATTTGGTGCTGGTAATCCCAAAAATACAGCCTATCTTTTGAAATCCTAATGCATTTTATAGGGATTGCAAACATTGCTTCTTCGTGAAAGTCTGTACCACTTTTGAAACCAAAGCATGCCTTATGAGGATCAGCTTCTGCTGGTAACCATAATAACCAGAAGAAGGAAAAGAAGTGCAAATTGGTACTAGGCTCATCTGTACTACTACCTTAAGACACTGGACTGTGTTTCGGCTATTAGGTATGAAGTTACTCAAGTACTGTTTCGCTCAACTTCCATTGCTTCTGGCTTCAAAACCAATAAATATTTCCTTGGAGGATGTATTTGACCAAACACACAATTTTTCTTTTCCACGGTGTCATCACTTACTGTGGGTAGAGAAATCGGGTCTCTGCCTGTACAGGTCAGTCCTGATGACATGTGTTGTATGCTTCTGAGGTATACTTCTCACCCAAGATTCCTCTTAATTAGAATAATCCCAATTGCCAGACGGGATTCTGATTTTCAAAGCAGTTGTCAGTAGGTGGTGCTGTACAACTCTGTGACGGCCTCGGGCTACCCTGGAAGTGATTGTGTGAAGCTGCATGTAAGTGTATGCTCTGCATCCTAACAGTTCCTTTCTTTTTGTACTTCTTCAATGTGGATGCTAAGTTGGTTCTTCCAGTGGCAAAAGGAATGAAGATAGTGTGCAGGGAAAATGCCCTCTGCCCTCGCCACTTTGACTGGTTTTAAATCCTGCCACGACTGCAAAAAAGCAGATGTCTGTCACGGATCCGCACAACGTTTGCTTGTGGTGCCTCAGTTCCAGTCATGATCTGAAGTTGCGCGACAGATGCATCATGATGTTCTCTAAGGTGATCAAAGAGCAGGAAGAGAAACTCTTTGTTCTGGAACACACGATGGCCTTGGATGGATCCAGGCTCTTTGGAGAAAAGGTCAATTTGGTGCAAAAGCTTCAAAGACAGCCATATTCCAGTCCACTCTCTAGGCTTCTTCTCATTTGCCATCTTTTTTACCTGCAGTGCAGAAAGTTTAGAGGCAACTCGCGTGGTCTAGCCTATCGACTCGCAGCCTGTTCAGCAGGCAGGTTGAACTTTTCACAGCTCTAGAGAACAGGGTGGTAGCTGAGACTGCAGACATCTTCTTGGGCAGCATTTTTCCACCTCCTCTTAACATGCGGCAACAGTTTCCAAGCTGCTCTGATTCCCCCTTGCAGGTGCTCACACAACCAGTAGAAAGGAGGGATTCAGTTTTTCCTACCCATCTGGGAATCCATCACTTAAGGTCAGTGAATGAAGCAAATTGTTCAAAAAGGTTACACCCTGTCATTCATATCATTCCCCTCAACCTCTGTATCCCATCCGTGCCTACTCTAGTTTTGGTAGTTCATACCTCCATCCTTCTGAAGTCAGTTCTGGCCAATGGCCCACCAAGAGGGTACTGCACTTGGAGATGGGGTAATTGGTGTCACTTCTACTGCTTCCTAGTGCTCAAGAAGTGCGGTGGACTAAGACCGTTCTTGGATCTTCGCTCTCTGAATACCTTCACATGGAAGAACAAAATCAAAACAGTCACTGTGGCCCAGAATCTTTACGTAGGTAATGGCAGTTGTGGATACATATATTCCTGTAACTCAATGACTGGCTGCTTAAGGTTGGCTTGCCTTAGTCATTTGTTGACAACCTTCAGACAACTGTGATCCTTCTGTTATTCTCGGGGTTTTCCATCAGCGAATTGACACCTATGCATGCAGATGATCCCATTCATATGGGCCATCCTGGATACGCTGACGTTCAAGGCCTTTCCACCCTGCAGCGAGTTTTGGGAAATTCAGAATATGATGTCAGTGTTTCGGTCTCATTCCTTGGTTTTGGTAAGGATGTTTCTTAGGCTTCTTAGGTTTCAGGCCTCATGCATCCACCTAGTCCCTTGTGCCTAATGACACAACACTGAGGCTTTCTGTCTCGCAACATCTGCTTCTCAGAGGAGACAGCCCAGGATCTTCAGTGGTGGCCAGTGGGCACCAACTTGCTCTGAAGCAGGCCACTCACCCTACCCCACCCAGAGTAGTGACCGATGCATCATCTCTGGGTTAGGTCAAGCATTCCCATGGCACCTTCTGTGCATCTTTAAGGAAACAGTCCAAGATCTTCAGTGGTGTCAGGTTGGACACTGTTCATAGCCCACTGAGGGCTGACAGTGGTGACTGATGCATCAACACTGGTTTGGGAAGGTCACCTGGAGAGGTGGATATCAGGGGTCTGTGAAGGAACAGCTTCTCATAAACCTCCTGGAGCTTCCCTCCATCCTTCCTACCATTCATCAACGGAAGGCAGGTGCAGGCCCCGATGGACAACATGACAGTCATGTTTTATTGCAACAAGCAAAGTGGCATGGTGTTTTTGATCTTGTGCAGGAAGTGCTTTCCCTTGAAGGCGGTTGGATCGACAAAGGACTCCTCCTGGTAGCCTGTTACCTTGCGGGTTCTCTAAATGCCAGAGCACACTAACTCAGTAGGTGCCTGATGGCAGACCACGAATAGTGTCTTCAGTCGGGCGTGGGGTTTGGGGTGACCCGAGACATCTTTAACCAAAGGAGCTTGGCCTGGCTGGATCTTTTCATCACCATGAGAACTTGAAGTGTTGAGAATATTGTGCACAGGAGTATTTGCAAAGAGGGTTTTAAAGGAGCACATCCTGCCTGCAGTGGATCAAAGGCCTACTATATGCATTCCCAGTGCTAACTTCTATATCTGAAAGAAACAGTTGGTTATAGATTCCTTACCTTAGAATTACCCCCAGACGTCAGACTGGATCCGGAAAGTTTTTCATCAGCAGTACCCCTGCGCGTCGGAAGGTGGCGTCGGTCGACTCCTCGTTCGTCGTGGTCGCCGGGATGACGTCGCGGTAGCTACATAGACGCCGCCCTCGCGCGCTGACGTCAGTAATTTCTTTTTCAGCGCCAGCAAACGCAGATCCGGACAGAGCGGTACCTCCAGTCAGTTTTTGACTGACTTTTTCTCGACTTTTGTCGACATCGTTTTTGAGTCCATCGACTCCTGGTGCACGAGGGATGCCCGGCTTCAAGGCTTGCGGTTCCTGTAGTCGACTGATGTCGGTGACGGATCCGCACCGCGTGTGCCTCTTCTGCCTGGAGCGCGACCACGATCCCAAGTCGTGCTCTGACTGCCGGACCATGAATCCGAAGTCTTTGCGGGAGCGGTCCCGAAAGATTCTCAAGGCCCGGCAGTCGGCTCCGCGCCGCTCGAGGTCCCGGTCGCGTAGGAGGTCGAGGGACCGGTTGCGGAGCCACCATCATTCTTCTTCCAAGGCTTCGCACTCGGGGGTCAGGTGAGTCGAAGAAGCATCGTCGCTCTTCGACTTCTCCCCGTCCGTCGGCAAATGCGACAAGGGATGCGGGTGGTGCCCCTCCCGCAGCTCTGCGTGCGGAGCCCGAAGGGTTGACTCCGGGTTTCCTCCCCCCCTCCCCCCCCTTTCCGGGACCTGGAGCAACCCCTGCCCAGCTTCGTCAATTTTACGAAGCGATGCACACCATCTTTGGGCAGCCCGAGTCCGCGGGCCCGAAGGCGGCTGGGGGCCCTGGGCCTTCGACGCCAGCGGCTCCGGCCTCGGCACCGCAGGGTCCCCTTGGATCGAGGCCTGGATCCGGATCGGCACTGGTTGACCTTGTTACACCTCCCCCAGCGCCGATTCCACCGGCACCACGTCCGCAGCCGGCATCTGCTGTGTCCCCAGCCGGCGTCGACCCCGGCCTCCACCTCGAGGTAGACACTGAGCCGGACTGGCGTCGACCGACGCCGTATCCGGTGCCGATGGGTACTTTTGTGCCCCTGTTCTACCCTGGCTCTTTGAGACCTGATTGGCAGCCAGAGGAGGGTGAGGAGGACTGGGAGGGGTCTGGAGACCCTTTTACTGATCAGGTAGGTTATGAACCGGACTGGAGAGAGGAACTGGGGGAAGCCAGTGGTCTGGATACCTCACCAGACCTTGGCATGTTGTCTCCTCCTACTGTGGCTACGGAGGAGGGAGCGTCTTACGTAGTGGTGTTGCTACCTACGATGGCAGTCAGGACTAACCTCCTGACAGAGGTGCTTCAACTGGCAGCGGGCACTTCGGAGCCGCTGCTGCCGTTTAATGAAGCCCTAACAGACATCCTTTTGGGCACCTGGTCCAGGCCCAACACAGGGGCTCCTGTGAATAGGATGATTGCCCGACGCCACCGCCCGGCCCCGGGCGACCCCACTTTCCTTTCCCAACACCCCACCCCTGAGAGCTTGGTGGTCTAAGCCCCCACCGCCAAGGGCGCATTCCCTACCGCTCCACCTGATAGGGAATCCAAAAAGCTGGACCTTCTTGGGAAGAAGATGTTTTCTTCCTCCAGCTTGGGACTGCGGTCGGTAAACACCGCATGTCTGTTGGGCCGTTATACCCACTCCGTGTGGGATACGGTTGCGCAAGTGCTGCCTCAGTGCCCGGAGGAGGCCCGGGCCGTAATCTCTCGGGTGATGTTGCCGAAGGGAGAGACGCAGTGAAGTTTACCATCCGCTGTGGGCTGGATACCGCCGACTCACTAGGCAGGACGATTTCCACGTCGGTAGCCCTTCGACGCTACGCCTGGTTGAGGTTGACTGGTTTTTCAGGGGATGTCCAATCCACACTTCTGGACATGCATTTTGATGGCCATCGCCTTTTCTGCGATAAGGCAGACAACGCGCTGGAGCGCTTTAAGGACTCTCGGGCTACGGCCAAGTCCTTGGGCCTCTCCACCATCCACCCTGCGCAGTCTGCTTTTCGCCCCTTTCGTGGCTACGGAAGGGGTGCCCCGCCACGTCCCGCCCAGAGCCACAGGCCAGCACAAGCTGTTCACCCCCTGCGCGGCCGGGGACGTGGGAACCACCGCCGTGGTTCTGGGGGCCAGCGGGTAGGCCAGTCCACCACAGCACCCGCTGCAGCAGCCTCAAAACCCTCCTAGTCCGACCTTTCAGGGCCACCAATCGCCAGTGGGCGGCAGGATTTGCCATCGCCTCCCCCACTGGCGCACCGTCACGTCGGACAGGTGGGTTTTGCAAATAGTCCAAAGGGGCTACTCCCTCCCCTTCGAGACTACCCCTCCAGCCATGCCACCTCAGTACCATCGCATGTCGGAGGATCATCTGGCCCTTCTCCAACAGGAAGTTTTGGCACTCTTGGCCAAGGGGGCCATCGAGCGAGTTCCTGCCCCGAAGTAGGTTGTGGTTGCTATTCCCACTACTTTCTGGTGCCTAAGAAGGACAAAGGCCTGCGTCCTATCTTGGATCTCCGGTACGTCAACCGCTTCCTCCGGAAGGAGAAGTTCAAAATGATGATGCTAGCTCAGGTCCTGTCTGCCCTAGACCCTGGAGACTGTATGGTAGCCTTGGACTTGCAGGATGCTCATTTTCACATCCCCGTCCTGCCGGCCCACCGGCGTTACCTGCGGTTCCCGGTAGGCCACGAGCACTTTCAGTTTACCGTGTTCCCCTTTGGCCTTACCAGCGCCCCTCGGGTGTTCACGAAAGTGATGGCGGTGGTCGCAGCTCATTTGCGTAGATCAGGGGTTCCAGTCTTCCCCCTATCTCGACGACTGGCTGTTGAAGGCGGGCTCGCCCCAGGCTGTCGTCTCCCACCTCCAGACTACAGCCGACCTCCTGCATTCCCTGGGGTTCTCCATCAACGTGCCAAAGTCACACCTGACTCCCTCTCAGAAGCTCCTTCATCGGAGCAGTTCTGGACACGACGCAGTTTCGGGTCTATCCTCCCGAACAGCGAGTCCGGGATATTCGGGCTATGATTCCGATCTTTCAGCCTCTATCCCGGGTTTCGGTCAGGATGACCCTCCGGCTACTGGGCCTGATGGTCTCCTGCATCCTGCTGGTGGACCATGCCAGGTGGCATATGCGGGCTCTGCAGTGGGACCTAAAGTTCCAGTGGGCACAACATATGGGGAACCTGTCCGATTGTGTCCAGATCTCGGAGGGCACTGCACACCAATTGCAGTGGTGGCTAACGAACCAGGATTGGGTCGACAGCAGATCCCTCTCCCTTCCCCAACCAGAGTTCACAGTGGTGACCGATGCATCACCTCTTGGATGGGGTGGCCACATGGGGGAGGCGGAGATCAGAGGCCTCTGGTCTCCGGCGAAGTCCAGGTTCCACATCAACCTTCTGGAGCTTCGGGCTATCCGTCTTGCACTCAAAGCATTCCTTCCCTCAGTCCGGGGAAGAGTAGTGCAGGTGTTCACGGACAACACCACCGCCATGTGGTACTGCAACAAACAAGGCGGGGTGGGGTTGTGTACCCTATGTCAGGAGGTCCTCCGCCTCTGGACAGGGCTGGAACATCAGGGCATTTCCCTGGTGGTTCAACACCTGGCAGGTTCCCTAAACGCCAGGGCGGACGAACTCAGCCGCAGGTGCATGATGGATCACAAATGGCGTCTTCACTCTGAGGTGGTGCAAGGTCTCTTTCGCAATTGGGGAGAGCCTTGGTTAGATCTATTCGCCACCGAAGAGAACGCGCAATGTCAGCAATTCTGCGCGTTGGAATTTCCAAGGCAGCACTCGCTAGGCGACGCTTTTCGTCGCAAGTGGAGTTGCGGTCTTCTATACTCCTTTCCACCTATACCACTTCTGCCCAGAGTGCTGAAGAAGATCAAGCGCGCCCGGGCCCAAGTCATTCTTGTGGCTCTGGATTGGGCACGAAGAGTCTGGCATCCCGAGCTGCTCCACATGGCCATCGATCCTCCGATCAGACTGCCTCTTTGGGAGGATCTTCAGTCGCAACAGGGGACGGTCCTCCACCCGAACCTGTCCAGCCTCCACCTCCTTGCGTGGAGATTGAGCGGCAGCAGTTGACGTAGTTTGACCTGCCTCCCGAAGTCTATGATATCTTGGCAGCCAGGCGTCCCTCCACTAAGACGGTATACGCCTGCAGACGGAACAAATTTGTGGCATGGTGCACAGCAAAGGCTGTGGATCCCCTTTCCGCCCCTCTTTCTGAGGTTCTCTTGTTCCTCCTTTCTTTGGCCCAGCATGGCTCTGCTCTGGGCACTCTAAAGGGCTACCTCTCAGCCATTTCAGCCTTCCTTAGGCTTCCTGATCAGCCTTCTCTTTTCAAGTCCCCTGTTGTAAATCGTTTCCTTAAGGGCATTACTCACCTTTTCCTCCTGTTTCCTTCGTAATGCCCCAGTGGGACTTGAACTTGGTTCTTACATATCTTATGTGCGCTTCCTTTGAGCCGCTCCAGAACTGCCCTCTCAGTCTTCTAACTTTGAAAACTGCCTTTCTGGTGGCCATCACCTCTGCTCGCAGGGTGAATGAGCTACAAGCTCTTTCTTCCAAGCCTCCCTTTCTGGCTGTTCATCCGGACAAGGTCGTCCTCAGAACCTTCTTCCCAAGGTGGTTACTTCTTTCCACATTGGCTAAACCATCACTTTGCCCACCTTCTTTCCGCCTCCGCATCCTTCAAAAGAGGAAGCGAGGCTCCACCGTCTGGATCGAAAACGTGCGATTTCCTTCTACTTGAATTGCACCAAACAATTCCGGGTGGACGACCAGCTCTTTGTTGGTTATGTGGGTGCTAAGAAAGGTCGGGCCGTGCACAAACGGACCATCTCCAGGTGGGTCGTTCTGTGCATCAATGCTTGCTATTCTTTGGCAAAGAAGGAGCCTCCAGTGGGACTGCTCGCCCATTCCACCAGGGTGACGGCAGGTACCACTGCTTTGGGACGGGGCGTCCCCCTTAATGACATCTGTCAGGCAGCTACGTGGGCATCGCTGCACACATTCACCAAACACTACTGCCTGGACAGGCAAGTCCGGAGAGACGGCTTCTTTGGCCGTTCTGTTCTCCAGGACTTTCCGGTGTGAACTTAGTTCGCAGACCCACCTCCGGGGTTGGTATTGCTGGGGTATCTGTTCTAAGGTAAGGAATCTATAACTAACTGTTTCTTTCAGATGAACAAGTTACTTACCTTCGGTAACGATATATCTGTAAGAAACATAGGTTAGTTATAGATTCCTTACCGCCCCACCCATCCTCCCCGTTCTGCGAACTGACTACTAGGGTTAAGGACTTCCTTTCAGGGCCCTAGTTTTGTGCACCAGTGGTCAGTGTCTTGCATGGCTCTGCGCTTCTGGCGTGGAAAGTCGTATACAGAACTGACATCAGCGCGGCGACTATGTAGCTACCGCTATGTCATCCCGGCGACCAGGACGCCAACGACGAACGCGGAGTCGAGCGACGCCACTTCCGACGCGCTCGGGTACTGCGAACTAAAAACTTTCCGGATCCAGTCTGACGCCTGGGGGTAATTCTAAGGTAAGGAATCTATAACTAGCCTATGTTTCTTACAGATATATCGTTACCGAAGTTAAGTAACTTGTTCTTCTGAGGCCGGTCGGACAGATCAGACCAAAGTAATTTTCATAGCTCCTGACTGGGGCAGGAAATTGTAGTACATAGATCTGTTGAGTCTGAGCATTTGCCCTCAAGTTTCTTTTCCTCTTCAGGAGGACTTTCTGGTTCACCCACAAGGCAGAATCCTGCACCCAAATCTAGATTTCTGTGAGTGGAGATTTATCAGCGACAATTAAGTAGTTTCATTTTGTCGACTGGATATGACTCTCGTGGCCAGATGCCATTTGACAGAGTCCATCTGTTTCTGGCGTGGGAAGAAGTATGTGCCTTGGTGTGAGGACAGTCACCTTGATCCCTCACAGGCTAAAGCATCAGATTTGTATTGTTAGTGTTTAACCGTGGCCCAGCAAGGCTTTGCAGTTGGTACATGGAAATGTTATGTGTCAGCCCTTTCTGCCTTTTCACATTTGTCTAGTCAGCCTTATTTATTCAGATCACCTTTTGTAATGAGGTTTTGAAAATAGTTAACTCGCATGTTTCTTCCAAAGCCCTTTATTGTACCTCAATGGGACCTAAATTTGGTCCTTGCATTTCTGGTGTGCACGCCATTCAAGCCCATACACACTGGTTCTCTGTGGCTCCTTATCACGATGGTTGTTCCTGATCGCAGCTACTTCTGTGCAGCTTGCAAGTGAACTGCAGGCTTTGTCAGTGCAAACTTCTTAATCTACTTTATTTTCTGACAAATCTGTGCTGAGAACCTGGGCTTCCTTTCTGCCAAAGGTTGCCCTACCCTCATCCTGCCTTTTTCTCTCTGCCTCATCCCTTTTAAGAGGAGAGACTCCATTGGCTCAATCAAACAAAAAATGTGTAGATGACCAGCTCTTCATGGACCTTTGAAGGTGCTAAGAAAGGGAAGACAGTGCAAAAACAGACCCTCTATCAGTGGATCATCTTGTGCATAAAATCCTCCTATTCCCTAGCCAGCAAGGACACCCAGAGGACCTGTGTGCTTATCCCACCCAAGTCATAGTTGCATCTATGGCATTAGCGATGGTGTTCTGTCCTAGGCATGTGCCAGACTGCTACATGGGCACCCTTGCATACATTCACCAAGCACTACTGCATCGACAGTCCAGTCCGCAGAGAGCGCCATTTTGCCTACTTATTTCTGTAGAACATTTTGGTATTAGTCCACTTCTCAGACCCTTCACCTGTGGGGATGTACTACTTGGGTATGTATTCTAAAGGTGAGGAATCTGTTAGCATCCATCAGAATAGCAATTTACTTACCATCAGCAACACTCTTTCTGATATGCTCTGATTGTTTACCAACCTTCTTCCTCCTTGTTTTCTGGAGTGTACACAATGTCTGTTAAAAACCTCCAATTCTTTGTTTGAACCATGTTGGGGTGCATGGAAGACAGAACTGATGTCCGTGTGCAGTAGTGATGCCTATATGCGACTCTGCACTATCACTTCCAGGGCAACGCAAAGGTTGTTGCTTAGTTTGACTATGTCACCTACCTGCGCTTGGTAGCAATTGCTTTGAAAATCCAGGTCCAGTCTGGCACCATGGATTACTCTAAAGGTGATGATTCTTTGATTAAATAGAGTATACATCAGAAAGAGCTACAGAAGATAAGTAACTTGGTCTGCGATCTGTTAAGTCCCTAAGTGTCTTTTTCATCCCAGTCAAGCATTCCCATGGCACCTTCTGTGTACATTTGTTTCCATCTGCACTGAATTCCTCAAAAGAACAGCCAGTGATGCCCAATGCATCGCTTATTGGATTATTGCAGTACAGGTTACATTCTCTTCGCGTCTGCAGCATAGCAGCTGACCGATGCTGGTACAATGTGATCTGTGTATCGCAATGTGCCACACTTACTTTGGATTTGGCTTGTTACATGATCCACTCCATTAGCCAAATGCAGGCATCTTTGCAAGAAAATCCATGGACTTCTCATTGACCCTTGCAGTACTCCCTCTAACCCTATAGGCGCTTTCAATTTAAAGCCAGGGCCCTCTGGCAATGTACCTCTTAAAAACGCCTGTAAGTGGCTGTACATATTCTATTCCACCATGTTTTCTCAATTTTTATATGCGACTACTATTTCTTAGGGACCTATTTTACAGGTTTTTGCACTAATGATGATCATTTTGGTTTGTTATTCTAAGAGAGCTCTAGTGTTGGTTAACAGCTGTTAAGTGTCTGCTTAGGTTTGGAGAAGGCCTTCTTCAGTCTTTATCCTCCCATTAATGCTGTGATCTGTCGTCTTTTTGGTGATGTCTGCCTCGATCCATGAGGGTTTTATCAAAGCCAGTTTTAAGATCTGCAATGCATGCTTTTAAATCCTCTTCAGGAGCAACTTTGTAGTCATGTGCTATCTTTGACTGTAGGGGTAGTGCCCCCTAGAAGTCAGGTTGTTGTAGTTATAGTCTTATGTCCCCCTGCTTTGTTTTTTTCAGGTATATGTACAGTATATGGCAGCTGGCCGATATCTAGTAAAGTAAATCTAAGGCAGCAGCATGTTTTCCATAGATTCCTTGCTTTTTACATGGTCTTATTTTGGCTCGAAGCAGTAGTGAGAGTATTTATTTATTTATTTATTTATTGTATTTGAGGTGTTTTATATAACGCAAACATAACCTGTCAGGGTATCAGAGCGCTGTACAAATAGCAAACAAGTCCTACATATAGATTAAGAAATCTATCAGTTATAAGCAAGCAACAGAACAACTGCAAAGTAACCATTGGTTAGGTAGATTCATGCTTGATGCTGGAGGAGCAGAGATGGGAATAGTAAGCATAGAAGATGGCTTTAATGTAATTTTGCACATAGTAGATGTCATCATTTTCACCTTTCAAAGCGGTCAGTTACTATCTAGCAGTGTTTGTTTTGATTAGGCGTGCCATTAATCAGACCGGCTTATCACCTTAGGTATGGAGATGAGATGTATATTTTCAAGTCTCAACACCTTTGTCTCTCCAGTAATGCAATGTACTCCTTTTTATGCTCCGGTAAGGAGGTTATTAATAAGCGCTCTTGAACAACTTTTTTGTACTAAAATCACACAACCCACTTTCTCTGCAACATATGCCTCTCCTTCCTGCGATGCATGCATTCCTTACTCCTAGACCTATTTTGATGTACAACCCTCTGACCATTATCTTAACAGCTTCTCACTCTATGCTTGCCTCGCCCATTGAGTCAGCATTCTCTTTGATATAATTTACTATGGTATCTCAAATCATATTTTGAAGGCCGGTTTATGTAATGCAGATGGTTGTAATCTCAAAGTCAAGATAAAAGTTAGCCACCTTCACTACGAGAATGAAAGCAATAGGGAAGAAGTGATCAAATGTTGTTATCCCCAGGTATTCTACATTTATAATGAAGGCCGTTAAATGGTGGTGGCGGTGGGGTGCGAGGAGGTGAAAAATATGTCGTAAGTACCACAGAGGTTAAATACTGGAGAGCTGAAGGAATATTCTCTGTCGAGAGGATGGGTGTCCCTCCACACATCTTAATTTATTCTGTAGAGGTCCATCCGATGTAAAGGCGACTGACGATACTAGACGCTATAGGCATGAGAAGTCACATCCCCTTCTATTGTGTTACTTGGAAGTTTAGTCTGGACTGGATCATTCTTGCTTACCTCCCTTTCAATTGACATTCATATTACTCTTCCAGGCTCAGAGGGCCAGTATCTTCTCTTACTTATGTGCTTGTTCCTGTGTCATTAGGATCTCATGGGTCACGCACGGCTCATCCAGAGGTAGCCTGTAACCATCCACTTGTAGAACATTGTTCAGTCCACCAGCATTTTTATTCAATTGCTTTTTTATACGTGCACATGGGTTGGAGGGGAGGGGGAGTGTAAGGTTCCTGCAACTCAGTGTTCCCATCTTCTCAGATGAGGAGCAGTCTGCCTACGTCTCACGTCTATGATCTATTTTTTGCTAGGGAGTCCCGATGGCCCCCCCTCTGGGCTACTGATCTTTGCCTGCGCCGCGTCAGGTCCTGCCATGGACATAGCAGTTTAGTCCACTCAGGACTGCCATCTTAATCACATGCATCATCCCAAAGGGTTATTCCTGAAGGATTTGCTGCATTTCATAAAGCCCCCTGGGCCATCCCCACCCACTACAGTAGTCTACCTCTCTTGTCCCACTGACCTCTGAATATTGAACCTTCTTTTGCCAGCAACAAAATCACTGTTCAGCAGTTTGTGTGGTGCTCGCAGACTCTGCTCCACCGCCTGGTCTCGAATAGCTTTTCAGGGCTCCCTGAAGATTTCCCATGCAAAATGCAACAACGCAGCTGTCGCGAGCACTTACGTGGGGCATTGTATCTCCCTGGATGCTATCCTACATCACATCGATCTTGAGCTGAAGATCAGGAGCACATTTATATTTAGACTACTTTCCAGTTTATGTGCACAGAAGTACATCCAGTCCTTCTCAAAGCCTCTAGTATTTCATAACCGTTGATGAATAGACAGCAGCTTTAGCATTACCCTCTCTTGAAATATTCTAACTGAGACACCACCTGTAAATTTCTATTTTCCCACCCCATTTATGTTTAAAATTTCTTTATTGAATTTGTGCATTCAACAAATACAATCACCACAAAGACGAAATATGCATTATTACATCCCTCCACGTGGGAGAAGCAATAAAACTATTAACTAAACAACCCCAACATCTCCCCCCTCCCTCCCCAAAAAGCCCTCCCCTCCTCCCTCACCTGTCTGTATAGCAGCCAGGCCTGTTATGCCGTATCCTGTGGGACCGTCTGCCTCTGGTCAGTAAGGCGCAGTAGTCTCGAATATTTAGGGCAGGTAAGTTCTTTAAATTTAGAGGATAGTAGCGATAAAAAGGTTTTCCAAAGGGCAGGGAATGAAGCACTTTTATCGATAAGTGAAAGGGAGATCCGCTCCACGCCAAGAATGTCCCACATTCGATGCAACCATCCCGTTTGGGTGGGCAGACGGCTAGTTCCCCAATCTGCATGGATGTTTTGGAGAGACTCCCCCAGGGCCAGTGCTATTTGTCGATCCCTGCGTGATTTGAGAGGGAATATGAAAGCGTTTAGTAAACCTAAGAGAATGTATGCTGGGAACCGGGGCAGTTCAGTGTCAAAGTGAGTATCTATCTCCTGAAGTACCTGCACCCAGTAGGACTTTAATAGAGGGCAGTATGTGGGTCAAAGTGCCAGGTAGGCCGCATCCACACCAGCACAAGGGGTCTTTTGTTGGGTTGCATTTGTGGAGTCTGACAGGAGTGAAGTACCAATTAGTTGGTATTTTAGTGGCCGTCTCTACGCTAGCCACGTTATGCGCAGTATGCTTAGCTCTGTAATAAATGTCCTCCCATTCTCGCTGGGTAAGTGTACGTTCTAATTCTAGTTCCCATCTCTTTTGGCTCAGCAACTTATGAGGTGTTTGGGCCTGTCTTATTAAGCAATATAACTGCGATATGAGGTGGGCATCGTTAGCTTTGGACAATAGCCACTTCTCAAATGTGGTAAGGTGACGCTGCGCCAGCAGACGGACACCGGGGTGCATGACCCAGTGTCTTATTTGTTGATAGTGAAATCGTTCTGATTCGGGGAGGTCCTGTTGGTTTCAGAGAACTTCAAAAGAAAGCAGGCCCTCTTCATCGAAGAGGTGTCCGATCGATCTGCTTCCCTCCCTTGTCCACCATATAAAGGCCTTTGCGTCCATCCCCGGGGAGAAGGAAGTGTTTTCTACAATAGGGGTCAGGGGGGACGGAAAGGTGGTGAGGTTCCTTTTCACTGCTATTTTAACCCAAGCCTTAAGAGGGTCTCACGTTACAAATGAGAGATAAATAGTCTTAGGCCTGGCCGCTTTCAGCAGGAAAGGAATCTGCCATAGTGACCGCCCAGCCAGCGCCCTGTCTATGAAAAGCCAGTGCTTTTCGGACTCCTAGCATGACCATTCCACGAACGCCTTGATCTGAGCAGCCCAATAATAATAGTCCTGGAGGTTTGGGATCCCAAGACCCCCTTCTCCCGGGGGCCTGTAGCTTAAGTCTCGCCGCATTCTTGGTCTCTTGCCCGCCCAGATAAAGGATTCTAACTCCTGCTGAAGCGTACGTAGCATGCCCGGGGGTGGTTCCAGTGGAAGGGTATGAAAGAGGGATAATATCTTCGGCAAAATAGACATTTTAATAGACGCTATCCGGCCGAGCCAAGACATCGTGTGTGGTCTCCATCGGCGCAAGTCATCCCTGACCTGGCGAAGCAAAGCAGTGTAGTTAGCGTTATGGTGTCGTGTAATGACGCGGAAAGTTGTATCCCCAAGTAGGGGATCACTACTGGGGCCCATTGAATGGGGTGTGCGTTTCTCAAAGAATTAAGCGTAGAGGGTTTCAAGGTAAGGTTGAGAGCATGTGATTTGTGGACATTTATTTTGAAACCTGCAGCCTGGGAGAATCGCTCCAATTCAGACAACACAGCTGGAAGGGAGGCCTGGGGATTTTCTAATGTCACTATTACGTCATCTGCGTAGAGACTAAGCGTATGTATATCCCCCCCCTTCCCAAAGCGGATACCAGAGACGAGCGGGTTATCGCGAATACGCTGAGGCATTGGCTCCATGTAATCAATCAATCAATCACAGAATTTGTAAAGCGCACTACTTACCCGCGAGGGTCTCAAGGTGCTAGGGAAAAGGGGGGGGGGGGGTGCTGCTACTGGTCGAACAACCAGGTCTTGAGTAGCCTCCTGAAGGTCAGCAGGTCTTGGGTCTGTCGTAGGCTTAGTGGAAGGGTGTTCCAGGTCTTGGCGGCGAGGTGGGAGAAGGATCTGCCGCCGGTGGTAGTTCTTCGAATGCGAGGGACGGTGGCGAGGGAGAGGTCGGCGGAGCGGAGTTGGCGGTTGGGGACGTAGAAGAGGAGTCGTCTGTTGAGGTAGGCTGGGCCAGTCTTGTGGAGTGCCTTGTGTGCATGGATGAGGAGTTTGAAGGAGATTCTCCTGTCGACGGGGAGCCAGTGAAGGTTCCTCAGGTGGGGGGTGATGTGGCTGTGGCATGGTACATCGAGGATCAGGCGTGCGGAGGCGTTTTGTATGCGTTGCAGTCGCTTGATGAGCTTGGCCGGGGCTCCCGCATAGAGGGCGTTCCCATAGTCAAGTCTGCTACTGACGAGGGCCTGAGTGACTGTTCTTCTTGTGTCTGTTGGGATCCACCTGTAGATCTTGCGAAGCATGCGGAGGGTGTTGAAGCAGGAGGATGAGACTGCGTTGACTTGCTTGGCCATGGAGAGCGTTGAGTCGAGGATGACTCCCAGGTTGCGTGCGTGGTCGGTGGGTGTCGGGGCTGCTCCCAGCGTCGTTGGCCACCAGGAGTCGTCCCAGGCTGAGGGGTTGGAGCCGAGGATGAGGACCTCTGTCTTCTCCGTGTTCAGTTTTAGTCGGCTGATCTTCATCCAATCGGCGACGGCCTTCATTCCTTCATGGAGGTTGGATTTGGCGGCGAGGGGGTCCTTGGTGAGGGAGAGGATCAGTTGAGTGTCGTCGGCGTAGGAGATTATGTTGAGGTCTGGCGATGCGTGCGAGCGGGGCCATGTAGATGTTGAACAGTGTTGGGCTGAGGGACGATCCCTGGGGTACGCCGCAGATGATCTCGGAGGCTTCGGATCGGAATGGTGGGAGGCGGACTCTCTGGGTTCTGCCGGCGAGGAAGGAGGTGGCCCATTCCAGGGCCTTGTCTCGGATCCCTGCGTTGTGGAGGCGTGCGCGTAGAGTGCGGTGGCAGACAGTGTCGAAGGCGGCGGAGAGGTCCAGCAGGATGAGGGCTGCGGTCTCACCGTTGTCCAGCAGGATCCTGATGTCGGTGGCGGCGATGAGGGCAGTCTCAGTGCTGTGGTTGCTGCGGAACCCCGATTGGGATGGGTCCAGGATGCTGTTTTCTTCGAGGTATCGGGTTAGCTGTTTGACGATCTTCTCGATGACCTTGGCTGGGAACGGAAGCAGGGAGATGGGCCGGAAGTTCTTGAGGTCTCTCGGGTCCGCCTTGGGTTTTTTGAGTAGGGCGTTGATCTCTGCGTGTTTCCAGCTCTTTGGGAAGGTCGCGGTCTCGAAGGAGAGATTGATGACGTTGCACAGGTGGGGTGCGATGGAGCTGCTGGCTTTGTTGAAGATGTGGTGCGGGAAAGGGTCTGACGGGGAGCCGGAGTGTATTGTGCTCATGGACTTGATGGTGTCCTCGATGTTCACGCTGGCCCAGGCTGGCAGGGGGTCGTGGTCGATGGTGTGCGGCGGGTCTGGTGCATCGATCTTAGTTGGGGCTGTCTGGGTGTTGAAGCTGTCGTGGATGTCGGCGATCTTGCGGTGGAAGAAGGTGGCGAGGGAATCGCACAGGGGTTGCGACGGCGGGATGTCATTGGTGTTGGAGCTGGGGTTGGAGAGTTCCTTCACGATGTTGAAAAGCTCCTTGCTGTTGTGTGCGTTGTTGTCGAGGCGGTCTTTGAAGGAGATTCTCTTGGCGGACTTGATGAGGTGGTGGTGGTTACGGATGGCGTCTTTGTGGGCTGCGTGGCTGTCCGGTGTCTTATCACTGTGCCATTTCTTCTCTAGTTTCCGTCAGGTACGCTTGGAAGCTAGGAGTTCCGAGGTGAACCAGCTGGCTCTTTTGGTGGTGTCACTGTAGGTGAGTTTTTTTCAGCGGGGCGAGGGTGTTGGCACAGTCGTCCATCCATCGTCTGAGGTTGCAGGCAGCGTCGTCGGTGTTGGATGGGTCGGAGGGAGGGCTGAGAGCGAGGGTTGCCCGAAGTTGGTCTTCGGTGACTTTGCTCCAGCAGCGGCGTGGGATCTGTTGGGTGCGGTGGTGTGTGGTGGGTTTCTGGACGGTGAAATGGATGCAGCGGTGGTCGGTCCAGAGGAGTTCCGTGGTGTGGCTGAAGGAGACGTGGGAGCTTGAGGAGAAGATGGGGTCAAGCGTGTGGCCGGCGGAATGGGTCGGTGTTGTGACGAGCTGGCTCAGACCGAGGTTGGCGAGGTTGTCGATCAGGGTGGTGGAGTTGCTGTCGTTGTTGTTCTCCAGGTGAAAGTTCAGGTCTCCGAGGAGGATGTAGTCGGTAGAGGTCAGGGCGTGCGTGCTGATGAAGTCGGCGATGGAGTCGCTGAACTGGGGTCGGGGCCCAGGGGGTCTGTAGACAAGGGTGCCTCTAAGGGTAGTGTTGGGGTCCGTGTGGATCTGGAAGTGCATGTGTTCGGCGGTGCTGAGAGTGTCGTCGGTGCTGGTCGAGACCCTGATGGTGTTCTTGTGGACGATGGCGATTCCTCCTCATACTGCGTTGACGCGGTCTCTGCGGGTGATCTTATAGCCGTCTGGGATGGCTATGGCGATGTCGGGGGCGGAGGAGTCGTTCATCCAGGTCTCTGTCAGGAAGGCGACGTATGGTGATGATGTGTCGAGCAGGTCCCAGAGCTCGACGGCGTGTTTGCGTGCGGAGCGGGTGTTCAGTAGGATGCATCGGAGGTGGTTGAGGTCCTTCTTGGCGGGCGCCTCGGTGGCTCCGAGGCTGGTGTAGCTGCAGTTCCGGCAGGTGAAGGGACCATGGGTGCGTTTCGGGGCGGCCTTGAAGCAGTTGTGCGTCCGTCCGGGGTTGAGAGCGTGGAGTGTGGTGGCATCGTATCGGCGTCTGTCCTCGAGGCTGGAGCGGGGGGCGCATGGCCCAGGGGTTCTGGCGCTGGGCGCGGTCCAGGCGCGGACGGGCACAGACGGGCTTGCCTTAGGCACGCCTTCGGCGCGCCAGCGGCGCGGCCGCACAGCGGCCGCCATATGTGGGGGAGGTGGGAGGGAGGAGCAGCTGGGAGGCGGGAGACAGGGGCAGCGAATGGGCAGTCAGGGGGCGGGGCCGCAGGGGACGCAGCGGCGGGAGTGGAGAGAGGCAGCGAGGGGTACAGAAGGCAAAATGGACACAAGGGAAATGGGGCAGCGAGGGAAACAGAAGGCAAAATGGACACAAGGGAGATGGGGGCAGCGAGGGAAACAGGAAAAAAACGGGCACAGTTCAATGGGGGCAGCGAGGGAAACTGAAGGCAAAATGGACACAAGGGAGATGGGGGCAGCGAGGGAAACAGAGGAAAAAACGGGCACAGTACAATGGGGGCAGCGAGGGAAACAGAAGGCAAAATGGACACAAGGGAGATGGGGGCAGCGAGGGAAACAGAAGGAAAACGGGCACCGAGGCCACAAGCAGAGGGGCGAGCTTACCAGCAGCGGACAGGACACCACAGGCGGAGCTGTGTGGCGGGGGAGCGACCTACCTGGCAAGGTCAAGGGTCGCTCTCCTCACCGCGCAGCGGCCGCCATATATGGGGAGGTGGGAGGGAGGAGCAGCTGGGAGGCGGGAGGCAGGGGCAGCGAATGGGCAGTCGGGGGCGGGGCCGCAGGGGACGCAGCGGCGGGAGTGGAGAGAGGCAGCGAGGGGTACAGAAGGCAAAATGGACACAAGGGAAATGGGGGCAGCGAGGGAAACAGAAGGCAAAATGGACACAAGGGAAATGGGGGCGGCGAGGGAAACAGAGGAAAAAAACGGGCACAGTTCAATGGGGGCAGCGAGGGAAACAGAAGGCAAAATGGACACAAGGGAGATGGGGGCAGCGAGGGAAACAGAGGAAAAAACGGCCACAGTACAATGGGGGCAGCGAGGGAAACAGACGGCAAAATGGACACAAGGGAGATGGGGGCAGCGAGGGAAACAGGAAAAAACGGCCACAGTACAATGGGGGCAGCGAGGGAAACGGAAGGAAAACGGGCACCGAGGCCACAAGCAGAGGGGCGAGCTTACCAGCAGCAGCAGCGGGCAGGACACCACAGGCGGAGCTGTGTGGCGGGGGAGCGACCTACCTGGCAAGGTCAAGGGTCGCATGTATAGGGCAAAGAGCAGGGGGGAGAGAGGGCAGCCCTGGCGTGTGCCTCTCCGTATGAGGAATAGAGAGGAGGTGTGACCATTTACCCGGACAGTGGCATTTGGGCTAGTGTACCCACTGAAAACCCAAGCTATGAATCTCTCAGGGAACCCAAAATGCTGCAACGTCACCTTTAAATATGTCCAATTTACTCTGTTGACCGCTTTCTCAGCGTCCATTGACAAAAGCATTCGATCAGTGTCGAAGCGTTGGGCTTTATCGATTATATGAAGTATGAGCTTGGTGTTGTCCGCGCATTGGCGGTTGGGGACAAAACTTGCTTGGTCAGGGTCGATCAACCCGGGCAGGAGAGGCGACAAATGAGATGCCAGGATACCCGTGAATAACTTAAAATCAACATTAAGAAGGGAGATGGACCTGTACGAAACGCATTGTCACTTTTCTTTCCCATTTTGGTAATTACAATCACTGATGCCCCTACCTCCCACCCCATTTAGAGGTGTCGGAACCACTTCATTGGCAATGAGTCATTGGCACCAGATCACAGGACTTCTGCTTGATGAAGCCCTACATCTTTAAAGTGGGACTTCTAACACATTTTCTGGGATCTGAGTATCAAGAATGGCCTCCGCATACAGGGAGGGAACCTCATGCATGTCAGGTCATTGTCTTTTTTTGTTTTGTTTCTGAGACGCACACAATGCAGAGTTGGTCACCATAATATGGTATCCAAGCAGACATTCATTTCTGAAGAAAGCATGTGTAATGTGCCAATGTTGTGTCAGAAAACGCTAGCTATGGCAAATGGTCTGCATTGGATGAGCGGAGGTGGGGGCCTCTGTTACCTCCGCAGCCTAGACAAGTCCATTCACTGTGCTCTAAAGGACCACCTACAGGAAAAATGTCTATCAAACATTTGACTTTCAACACGTGGTTTCAGAGTTTGCCGAAGCCAAGGGCTCATACCTTCAAGTTAATAACATTTGCCAGGTTGAGGAATAATTAATCTCCTAAGCTGTCCTGCACCAAAGTCTGGTTGATCAAAGAGGGCACTCTTTTGTTTAGTTCGTTTCCACAAATCAACTTCTCAATTAAGTCTGAATACATACTCTTCACAATGTGGCAGGGAAGCCCATTGTTTCAAGCTGCATAGTCTTGGCCTTTGATCTCCGACAGACAAGCCTTTCAACATGTGCACCTAGCTCTTCAATCCATCTGCCAAATGCTTTTTCCAGGAGTCCATCTACTATGTGTGGCATGCTGGGAACGGGACAGTGGAAATGCACCACTCTTTGCCGCATTGTCATCTAATGGGGGAGTCTGCCTTTGGGGAACATGCAGTATTAATGTAGACAAGATCAGAAGTTGACACTTTGCTCTTTACAAATGGCAGCTATCCACTCTGATCACACACTTCATCTTTCCCTTGGGCAATACTTTTACAACCAAAGACATTTTACCTGTTCTTTCCTGTGTTCTGTGAAGTGACAACGCTTGTAGCTACAGGATCCACCTCTGGACCGCTTCACATTAGAGAGCATTACAAGGGGAGCATTACATTCCTCGTACCCCTACAGCTGCGATCCCATGCAGCTGACAATGCCACGGTGGATGCGGGCAGTTTACCTGCAAATGTCGCCCTTCCCTCCTGGTGGTATTCGGAAGTGGAGCAGTGGGCTCTTGGAGCTGCAGCCTCTGTCCATCCAGATGGTGATTGCCCCGACCCCGCAGAAGCGGTTGAGGCCCTCATACTCTCTGCATGACCTCTGCTCCCTCACTGGCGCCGCCAGTCTCGGCCTAGCCAAGTCTCCAGCAGTGCTGCTGGGGAGCCGACGTGATGGAAGAGGAGCGGTAAGAGGGTGATTTCAAGGTGCAGCATTGGCGTCGGGTAGAGTGGATCAGCCTGTAGAGTGTGGGGGCCTCAGTGCTGCTTACATTGGACAGGCAGGGGTCTTGAGCGTGTTCTGGGCTTTGTGCCATCTTTGCTTCTTAGGCCTTTTGAAACTTAAGCAGTCGCAGGAAAGGCCATCTGAGAGTTGTTGGATTGCCCATTTGTCCGCAAGAATAACTGGAGGAAATGTAGAAAATGAACTACTAAATTATTGCTTTACTAATACAGGGTAAATCTAATAACACTGGAAGTAAACTCGAAATTTGGAGGAGGTCAATACTATTGCTTATAGCAACGCAACTAGATTAGATTAGATTAGATTAGATTAGAATACTTGTAAAGCGCATGGCTGCCTCGGCAATGAGGCGTCCCAGCGCTAAAGCAAGACGGAGTAGGGAGCGACAAGGAGTTGGAGTTGAGAGAAAAGCCAAGTCTTCACAAGCCGTCTGAAGGCCTGGTGATCAGAGTTGCTGCGAATATGTAGAGGAAGAGAATTCCATAAGGCGGGAGCCAGTCGCTTGAAAGAGCGCCCACCAGATCTGGACCTTCGTATACGTGGGATTCGTGCGAGCATCTGGTTTGCCGAGCGCAGCACTCGCGATGGAGAATAGAGGGCGCACAGGTCGCTCAAAATATCTGGGCCGATGCCTGTCAGAATCTTATGCATGGTACAGAGCGCCTTAAAACGCACTCGATATTCAAGGGGCAGCCAGTGCAGGCGGTGGAGGAGGTTGGAAGCATGGCTGTGCTTGGGGAGGGCGAAGATGGCACGTGCTGCAGCGTTCTGGACCCGCTGTAGTCGGTTCAGTACGGATTTATTAGAGCCCAGGAGGAGCACGTTGCAATAATCCAATCGGGCCAATATCGAGGCCTGAATGATCAATTGACGCGTTTGGGCGTCAAATAGACCAAGTATCGGTTTAAGGCCACGCAGTAGCCCAAAACATTTTCCGGCCACTGATTTGGCATGCGTCTCAAAGCTGAGATCCTTATCAATCATAAAACCCAGGTTTTTCACTGCAGGTTTAGGGGCTGGAGGGGCTCCAAGGGCCGATGGCCACCAATCATTGTTCCAGAGATGGGAGTCTTTGCCAATCAGAAGAATCTCAGATTTAGCAGAGTTCAGCTGCAGGAAGTTAGCTGTCATCCACTCTGCGATGGCCACTATATTTTCTTTAAATTTCGCTCTGTCCTGGCTGGGATTATTAGACAGGGTGATCACCAGTTGGGTGTCATCTGCGTATGACACTAGGGTGATTCCTCGCGCTTTAGCCAGCTGTGCCAATGGGCACATGTATACATTAAAAAGCGTGGGGCTCAGTGCCGAGCCCTGGGGAACCCCACGGCGCAGTGGGTGAACACGGGAAGCAAAAGGTGGAGCTATCACTTGGAAAGACCGGTCAGCCAAAAAGGAGGAGAACCATAATAAGGCTTCGTTGCCGATCCCTATCTCTTCCAGACGATGGAGCAGAATTTCGTGGGAGACCGTATCAAACGCCGCACTCAGATCCAGCAGAACCAGAGCAGAGGTTCTGCCGGCATCCAAGGCAGATCTTAGTTGCTCAACAACAGTAAACAGTGCAGACTCAGTACTGTATCATGGTCGAAAACCATTCTGGGAGCTATCAAGTAAATGGTTGGCTTCCAAATAGTGAGTTAACGTTGAATTGACATGAGTTTCCAGGATTTTAGATAAGAATGGAAGCAGTGAAATTGGACGATAATTTTCTGACTTAGAGGAGTCCAGAGTTGGTTTTTTAAGTAGAGGAACTACTTTTGCATGCTTCCAAGATTTTGGGACCACCGCCGAAGCAAGGGATAGATTGAGCAACTCCAGACACTCGGGTAGGAGGCCCTGTTGTACTTTCCTAAAGGCGTCTGGTCTTAAGGGATCATCTGAGATCCTGATTTAATTGTGGCCACTAATCCTTCTAAGTCTTTAAGAAGGATAGTAGGAAGTGATGTGAGAGGGACGATCTCAGGACCCATGTGCGTGTTCCTCTTGGTAATGCTGGGAATTGCGCTATGGTCGAAATTATGGTAGATACCTTCAACCTTCTCCAGGAAGAAGTTCGCCAGCTCTTCACATTGTTGGTTAGAGGATATGATACTGCCTGATGCCGAAGGAGAAGTGACCAAGTCCTTTAAAAGAGAGAATATAGTTTTACTGCGGTTAGTACTTGTGGTGATCAGGCTGGAGAAGTGGGCTGCCCTAGTTTTGCGCACTAATTTGTGGTAGGATTTAATGGCTGATCTGTACTGTAATTTAGCCTGAGGGGCATATGATCGCCTCCATATTCTTTCCAGGACCTTGCAGTTCTTCCTGGCTAGGGTCAAGTTCTCATTGAACCAGGCATTAGCCCGAGCACCTTTAGAGTGAGTGAGTTTAAAAGGAATGCAAGTGTCCAGAGCTTGAGTTACCCACCTATGATAGAGCACATCAGCCTCTTCCATATTGATGGCTCCATCTAGTGGCTTTGTGCTCAAGGCTGTAAGGAAAGACTCCTGGTCAAGTTTATGCCAAGGCCGTTTCATTGACGAATGCTGGTTCGGTTGGGACTTTATGCCGGGTAACGTAATCAGCATTGAGATGAGGAAATGATCTGTCCAGATCATGGGAAGAGGTGCTAGGACTTCCAGTGACTCAAGGTTAGAAAAGATGGGGTCAAGAAGATGTCCGGCGTTATGCGTAGCGCCAGAGACCAGTTGAGTCAGTTGGCAGGCTGCCAGGTCCCCTATGAAACTGAGAATGTCCGGTGATTCTAGCATCTCTAAGTGAAGATTCAGGTCACCAATAATATTAAAATTGGCAGTCTGGAGAGCTAGTACTGTAATTGTGTTCACAAGGGCTTCTCGAAAGATTTTAGAAGGACCAGGTGGGCGATAGATGAGAAGACCCGAGAAGGTGAAGTTTGCACTCAATGCAATTTTGAAGAGCGCACTTTCACAATCCGATAGGTCTTGGGGAATCAGGCTGCAGGAGTAAACTGATTTATAGATGATCGCAATGCCACCTCCTTTCCCCCCTGATCTATTTAGACTGCATATGGCATATCCTGAGGGGAGGGCAAGTGCCGGTATAGCCACAGAGGCCTCGGAAAGCCAAGTTTCCGTTAGGAAGAGGACCTCGGGTGATCGATCCAGAAGGAGGTCGAATATCTCAGCGTGATGTTTAGACAGGGATCGGCAATTGATACTCAGGATAGTGTGTTTCACGGTCCTAGGACCTGAGGGTATGGGGTGCCCAAGAGGATTCAGCCTAAAGGTACAATGTTTACAGGAGGTCAGGCAGGCATCTGGGACCCATCTAGGAGTCCCACAAGCACCCACTCCTTGTAAGGCAAATAGTGCTTCACGGGAGTAGGCTAAACTTTGAGGATTAGGAGAGGCAGCGTCCCTGACTCCTGGCGACGTCCAAGCGCGGACGGGCTTGCCTTAGGCGCGCCTTCGGGGCGCACCCGCTGCGCGCGTCCGCTGCGCGTCCTCACAGCGGCGTTCATTAAATGCCACGGGGGCTCAACAGGCTCCACCCGGGCTGCGCACTGATTGGCTAAGAGCCGACCAATCAGCGCGAGCGCTCTACCAAAGTCAGGAAGTAGCCACAGAACACAGGAAAATACCGAGCAACTTTGGAGGCAGGTAAACTTATCAAACTTTTAAAAAGGTGCAGGTTTAGCAGCAAAAGTGGGTGCAATTTAAAACATTAAAAGCAGTTCAAATCGTTCCCCCAACAATTCCCACACGCTCCCCAGCTCAATCTAGCCGTGCGTCCTCGCAGCGGCGTTCATTAAATGCCACGGGGCTCAACAGGCTCCACCCGGGCTGCGCACTGATTGGCTAAGAGCCGACCAATCAGCGCGAGCGCTCTACCAAAGTCAGGAAGTAGCCACAGAACACAGGAAAATACCGAGCAACTTTGGAGGCAGGTAAACTTATCAAACTTTAAAAAGGTGCAGGTTTAGCAGCAAAAGTGGGTGCAATTTAAAACATTAAAAGCAGTTCAAATCGTTCCCCCAACAATTCCCACACGCTCCCCAGCTCAATCTAGCCGTGCGTCCTCGCAGCGGCGTTCATTAAATGCCACGGGGGCTCAACAGGCTCCAGCCGGGCTGCGCACTGATTGGCTAAGAGCCGACCAATCAGCGCGAGCGCTCTACCAAAGTCAGGAAGTAGCCACAGAACACAGGAAAATACCAAGCAACTTTGGAGGCAGGTAAACTTATCAAACTTTAAAAAAGGTGCAGGTTTGGCAGCAAAAGTGGGTGCAATTTAAAACATTAAAAGCAGTTCAAATCGTTCCCCCCAACAATTCCCACACTCTCCCAGCCAACAGCAACAATAATTCTGGTTCTGCAATTGATTCTACAAGTATCATTTTTCTCTAATCAAGGTAGCTCTTGCAGCTTTTGTGGTTTTACTGTGGGCTCTGATGCGGCAAACTAGAGGAAAAACCAGTCGTCTTCAGAAGAGCTCGACTTCTGTGTCCTTATTGAGTGGAGCAATGGATTCAGTCAATCATTATTTTAAGTGCTTTTCTGATCATGCAGTACAGATGAAACCTAGGACAGGTGACCTCTACCTTAAGGCGAGCCAGGGCACATACCGGATTCAGCAGAGGATTTGTTGAATTCTACAAAAACATAATTACCTCATGAGGTTTTTTTATTTGATAATAATTCGTGCTGTCCTCTAAATTTACCATCACAAACTGCGTTATCTTAAATTAAAATATAAAAAGGCCCGATTGTAACCAGTTCACCATATTCCCGTGGTGATGGTATAGAAACAGCTCAAGCATGTTGTGGGAATGATCCACTGTGTGCAACCATCAGAATTGGAGACGCCTTCCAAATATCAGACAACTGTATTATTCTTAATATTTAAAAGTCATCTAGTCCATGCAGAAATACGTCAGTCACAGGTAACAGAACTCTCTGACGTAACGTTAATGTAACATTTGGATAATAATCAAAATTAACTTAATGTTAATGTCCTGGCTTTAGAACCGAAGATGGAAATGATTTGCTAAAGGATATATACCATTGTGTACCCTGCCTAGAGTAACCCCTGTGTATCTATAGAAGTTGATGTAGTAATGGATAGTAGTGAAAATAAGTGTGACCATGGTCAGGGACAGTCATCCTAATGAAACTAAAGGCACATGCTGGATACTATCCATTGCAGCTGTATCACAAGCATAAGAGGTGGATCTAGTAACTAACCACAGTATGGGGGATACAAGGTCTGTAGATCAAGAACATGCCAATGAATCCATCAGAGTAGCGTTTGGGTCTGATGATACATCTGAAACCATAATCTTCAAGTCACCTTTAAATAAAAGTCTTGGTGATAATCTAGTTAACAACCACCCATTGGTAATCATGTTAATTCAGTTGTAGCTTTATTTGCACCAACAATTGACGTCTTAAATCTTCAATCGATGAAAATGAACGTGCAAATAGATGTAATTAAAATTGCAGTTCAGATGAAGGAGTTTGATTTAAAAAAAATAATAATAATACTGTTTTAGTCTACATCTGTTATGAACAATGTAGATCTGCAATCCGAATTTGGAAGCCACTATTTTTGTGGCAACATCATAGACAAACACAGACTTTACCCAGTGTCCTGCATTCAATGATTGCTTCTTGGCAAACCATGCAACAGTAGATGATGGCCAGATTAGCAGTGAATATTACTCCAGTAGTGAGCAAAGCATCAAATGAAGAAGGTAGACATGGAGATGTAATTGAGGACAAATACAGGTCTAATCAAGACAACAGATCAAAAATTATTTCAACAGAGTTTGATGACTTAATTGTTAATTCAACACAGCAAAGTGCAGGCACATGATTCAGAAGGAATTCTAAACGGACTCAAACCTGCTGTCAAAGATGAGCTGCAGACAGTATCAGAATTCAATGTCGGATAAAACAAAGATCCCATTTGAAAATAAGGGAGCAGAGGTTTATCCTAAGTGGCTGTCTAGAAAGAACAAGAAAAAGCTGAAAAAACAAAAAATGCTAAATAAGACTAATCAAAAAAAAATCTACATGTTCTTTTTGCAGGTGTGGCTGTAGATACACATGCTTTGCATAATCCTGCCATCTAGTGTTGGGTCCAGATGTGTGCAAGTTGTTTTTCTTCAAAGACGTCTTTTGAGTCATGAGGTAGAGTGACTCCTCCTCTTAGTGATAAATGTGCATGGGCATCAACTCCATTGTTAAATTGTTTTCTTTCCACCATCGGGTTCGGACATGTGTGCCTGCGCTCCGGTTCGACATAGTCATGGTGCTCTATTTTGTTCGCTCACTATCTTATCCAGTATTGGGTCTTTCATAGATTCGGGCCTTCTCCAAATTCCACTGTGTTTTCTAAGACTCCCTTGCTGGTGATGGAATGGATGCCCGTCCTTTATTGTTCTCGCTGCCATGTAAAGTACCCGTCGACCGACTTGCACCAGGTCTGCAATCTTTGCCTGTCATGGGAACATTGAGAAGCTGATTGTGACGCCTGCTGCTCCTTCCGCTCCAAGGAAGCCTGTGTGACAGTCTCGCACTTTTACTCAAGATGTCACGAAGAAGCATAGAGAACACTCCAGACGTTTTTGGTCTTGACAATGTCGAGCAGGAAGAACACCATCCTCAACTGTCGGTTTAGGAGGAAGAGGCATTTTAGGTCTATGGCAGTTCAGGTTCTGACCTTGAGGGGGACCTGGAGATGGAGGACGTAACGCCTGCTAAGCAGTCTGTGAGTACGGTACCCCCGGCCCCTCAACACCGTTTTGATCAGCCCAAAAGACATTTGGCTCCTCTGGAACATCATACAGAGACCCTCGGTCCACCACTGCCATTCCGGCCATTGTCATCACCAAGCATCTCTTTAGGACAATTCCACTTCGGGCTCTGTGTCGAAATAACAATCAAAGCCGAAACCTTTGGCATCGACCACTTCGGCCTCCTAATGCCACCCGGCACCTACAACACTCTCTGTGCTGAGCCAAATTCCACCGTCCACCGCTTCGACGCCGAGCAGAGTACGGTACTGAAACCTGTGTCACACCCAAAAATTTCAAAGCCGACATCCAGGCCTGATTCCCGCAGATCAATCCTCCATCGACTCAAAGAGCAACTGGATGCTAAACAGAAGCAGATTGTCGTCCATCCTCAAATGGGCCGAATCCTTGCCCACCCTGCGCCACAGATTCCTCTACCACCCAAAAGACAGTTGTCTTTTCAGGAGGCTCTTGACATGCTGGTTCCTGCAAAACATCGCAAAAAGTCAGACAAGGCCACTAGTCCTTTACCTTTTGCAACACCACCTGCTCTAGCTTCACCCTCTCCACCACATTCTATAGCGGACCCACTGGATATTTCACCTCAGGGGTCTCCACTTACTGATACAGCTGGGCATGGTGGGTGACAGGACACTTTTGGTACTCCACCACATAACGACCCCTGGGATAGCTATGACATATAGCCACCAAGGGATCCAGACCCGAATTTCTATATCGCCCTATCAGGAGCTTATAGGGGGAGCTGCCTCTTTCAAGTGGAACTCCATAAAGAGCCTTTAGAAGAAGATTTCTTCTTCAAAACACTTTTTTCCACTGACGAATCGACACAAAAACTACCAATGCTCAAGGGCATGCTTAGGCATACAGAAGTCAATTTTAAAGACCCTGTTAGAGCGAGGGTTATAGCACTCAGAGTGGATAAAAAGTATAAGGCCTCCCAATCTGATCCCCATCTACATCCAGGAACAGCTTGCACCAGACTCCCTGGTTATGACTACTGCTCTGAAGCGTACATACCCACCCGCCAGTGGAGAAGCCCCACCGCCCGATAAAGAAAGTAAACATATAGATGCGGCAGGGAAAAGGGTAGGATCACATTCAACCAACCATTGGCTTATCGCCTTCTTGCAAGGTACTATTGTGCTCACTGAGATGAGACGGAGGATCTTAACCTATATCTCCCGGAGGAGCACAAAAAACGGTGCCAAGAGCTTGTCTCTGAAGGCAAGCTTATATCAAACACCTCCAACCGCTGTGTCTTAGACTCAGCTGACACTGCAGCCAGGGGAACAAATACTAGCATCCTATTGCGAAGGCATGCATTGCTCTGTATTTCTGGTTTCAAACCAGAGGTTCAGCAAAATCTGCTGAATATGCCATTCGATAAGGAACATCTCTTTGACCCTCAAGTGGACCAAAGAGAGAGAATTGAAAAAGACATTGAGACTGCAAAAGCAATGGTGGCTCTCCAAACACCTACTCCCTGTGGCTCTTTTCGCCGCCCCAACTACTGTGGAGGTTGCAAAACAACATCCTCTGACACTCCTACCAATGCAATCGGGGTCAACATACCCCCCTCGGGGTTATTTCAGAGGGTCCTATAGAGGTAACAATTCCAGAGGTAGAGGAAAGGGTACTTCCCCATGCGGAGCTACACCCACCACCAAGCAATGACTTCCCTCTATTTCCTCCCGACCACATAACACCAGTAGGAGGTCGCTTACATAATTTCCTACGCACATGGCAAACACATGACCAGTGGGTGTTGGACATTATCCAACACAGCTTTTATCTGAAGCTCATTACCAAACCTCCCAACATTCCACCTTGTGAACACAGGCTATCACTGGAACATCAAACACTACTCAAACAGGAAGTCAAACCTCTCCTCCAAAAAGGAGCTATAGAGCCTGTTCCTATACGTCAACAGAGTACAGGAGTATACTCACTTTTACTTACTAATACCCAAAAAAGGACAGCTCCATGCGGCCATTTCTAGACCTCAGACCCCTAAACGAGTATATCCAGTCAGAGCACTTCCACGTGGTAACCCTACAAGATGTGATCCTGTTGCTCCAACAGGGCGACTTTATGCTACACTAGACCTAAAGGACGCCTGTTTTCACATACCAATACACTGAACAGATCGCCAATATCTCAGGTTTGTGGTGGGCGGAAAACATTATCAATTCAAGGTCCTCCCTTTCGGTATCACTACTGCACTTCGGATATTTACCAAGTGCCTTGTGGTGGTAGCTGCTTACTAGGCAAAAAATCCACATATTTCCATATCTGGACAATTGACTTATCAAAGCAAACTCTCATCAACACTGTCAACAGCACACTCTGGTCACAATAGATCTGCTCCATCGCTTAGGGTTCACCATCAATTCAACTAGGTCTCATCTTGAACCCCTACAGGTTCAGCCTTATTTAGGGGCTACTCTAAACACACAAAATAGGCCTAGCCTATCCCAATACTGCAAGAATCCAGTCTTTCCATGCATAAATATCCCTGTTTCAACCAAATCACCAACTCAGTAAGGGCAGTTATGTGTCTATTAGGCATGATGGCCTCCTGCATTGCCATAGTACCCCATGCTTGACCACACATGTGTCCCTTTCAGGAATGCTTAGCTCACCAGTGGTCTCAGTCACAGGGTCATTTAGAAGATCTAGTGTTGATTGGCTGCTGCACTCATCACTCTCTGCAGTGGTGGAACACCAACAACCTATTACAAGGGCGGCCTTTCCTCGACCCTTGTTCCCCACATCACTGTCACAACAGACGCATCACTAACGGGCTGTGGTACACACTTACAGGATCTCACAGTATAAGGACTATGGAAGACCAAATACATGAGTCTCCACATTGACTACCTAGAGCTTCTAACTGTTCTACTAGCATTGAAAGCCTCCTACCTCACCTGATCGGCAAGATTGTCCTAGTCCGGATGGACAATATGACAGCCATTTACTTCCTACCCACAGCTATCTCACCTATCTCAGACCATTTGGCACTGGACTCTCCATAACCACATTAATCGGTTAACAGAGTACCTTCTGGTAACAGACAACGCTTTTGCCGTTCATGAGTTGGAACTCCACCCACAAGTCCTCCTCCCATACTTCACAGATGGGGGTTCCCTCAAATAGATCTGTTCACAACCGCGAACAATGACAAATGCCCAGTCTTCGCCTCCAGGGTCCCACACCCATAATCCAGTGGCAATGAACTGTGGATGAATTGGTCTTGGACATTTGCCTACGCTTTTCCTTATCTCCCTCTCCTTCCATTTCTGGTTGAGAAGCTCAGGCAAATGTCTCTCGCACTCGTACTAGTAGCTCCCGCATGGGTTTGTCAGCTTTGGTTCACAACGTTACTGGACCTGTCTGTAGTTCCCCAGGGGAAGCTCCCCAACAGGCCGATCTCCTAACTCAGAACCATGGAGAAATCAGGCACCCAGATCCTAAATCGCTCAACCTGGTGATCTGGCTCCTGAGGTCATACAATTCACATACCTCAATCTCCCTCCTAAATGTATGACCATCTATTCTTAAAGAAGCCCGTAGACCTGCCACTTTAGCATGCTATGCAGCTAAGTGGAAAAGATTTGTATGCTACTGTCACTCAAAACACATTAATCCCTTTAATGCCATACTACAAAACGTCGTCTGTTACTTGCTTCATTTACAACTTTGTGGCCTAGCATTTACCTCCATAAGGTTGCATCTACCCGCAGCAGCGGGCTATCTTCATAATAGGCAACACATTTCTTTATTTAAAATTTCAGTAATTAAGGCCTTCACGGAAGGTCTTAAAAGAGTAATTCCACAATGGGTTCCGCCCCATGGAATCTAAACCTTGGTCTTGCACTACTCATGTGCCCTCCATTTGACCCCCTTCATACTTGCCCCCTTCAATTTCTCTCTTGAAAGGTGGCATTTTTATTTGCTATTACTTCACTCAGACGTGTTGGTGAGCTCCAGGCATGAACCTTGGAAGAACCCTTCTTCCAGCTCCACAGAGACCGGGTGGTCCTCCACACCAACCCCAAATTCCTTCCAAAAGTAGTATCTCCTTTCCACCTCAATGAATCAATTGAGTTACCGTTTTTTTTTCCCCCTCAACCAGACTCCGTTTCGGAGAGAGCTCTTCATACATTAGATGTCAAGAGAGCTCTCATCTACTACATTGATAGGACTAAAACTTTTAGAAACACTAAACATCTGTTTGTTGCTCCCCCTCCTCCCCCAACACCTGTGGCCACTGCAGTTCCTTTTTTTTTTTTTATATCTATGCCACGAACAGATACTTACAGGGTAAGTAACATATTCCTTCTTTAGTCTGGCATTGTAAAATATCCTCCACACATGCAGAACCAAGAGAGGAATCAACCAACGAAGCATTGCTAAAAATGGATCCAGGTCCTAAAGCAGTTGATCAAGTAGATATTACAAATGTTACATTATTTCCACTTCAATGTGAATCATGCAGACCCAGTAGCTTCAGAGAAGAGGTCATCAACTATAGTAACAAAAATTATGTCTTTGATCCAATCGGCAAAGAGCAGTATCAAACAAAGCAGTTCAGTGTGAACTAACCAAGGTGGGCCCTGTTGCGCAAAAGAACACTATTTTCACCATATGGGAAGATAGAACTAATGGATCACTTCATAGTTTCAAATAAAATTACAGAGCAGCATAGCTTGTGGGAAAATGAATGTCCAAAATTGGAGTGTTCTCAACTCCTGTCGAAAAGGGGACAACAATCAAATAAGATATAGCCAATGGCCCCAAGTCTACTGACATAGAAAAATTATAGAGTTGATCAGATTGAGGGGAAATACATTTCCAAAACTGGAGAGCCCCGATTTTACCAACTGAAAAGGTATCAACAATGATTCAGGACACAGCTTGAAATTGCGTTATTATTTTTCCCCCTCTTTATAAACATGAAGGTTCACATGACATCCTTAAGAGAAGCACGCTTCTTCAGTTGTTTCGCAAGGGTCCCAGCTTTGGCAAAGATAAAGACAACTGATATACAGTCTGTGTAAGTTGTTCCTGGTATCAAAAATCACTTCTGTCTCAGAGTAAACCTCTGTACTGCTGCATGAACACAAAAATGTATTTTTTAATTGGGGAATAGATATAGTAGAGTAGGTCCTTATCAACTATTCCTCTCTTCTGTGGAGACAGTCCAGTAAAGTTAACTCTGTACTACTAGGCAGAAGAATAAAATTAACATCCATCCTTCGAAATACACTTGGCAATTTGTTACAAAGGAAATTACATCAATAATTGTTTCATTACCATTAAATTGCAGAATAAAATGCAATGAAAAGATGCCTATCATGTATAAAACCATAAGTGAAGACTGGACTTTGCTCCCGGGTTTAGTTGCATCTGATAGTTTTTTGGCATAGCTACACCCAAAAATTAAACCACAGAAGATGTGACCAAAATTCTCCATTCTTGTCATGAACTGTAGCAGGGGCACATAAACTAAAAATATAGATGAACAAAAATGTGTGCAAGATTATGACATTATCTGTTTACTTGGGTGAAAGATGGGATTGTGCTCAAAGTTCATATCTTGGAGTAAACCGGCAGTAAAACTATCTGATAAAGGCAGATTGTCTGGTGGGCTAGTAACCTTAATAAGAACTTGGTTGGAGTATACTAATGTAGTTTTACCTGTTGAGTCTAATGTTATGTTATTCAGATTTGCAGAGTGCACTTTCACCTGGGAGCATATCCTGATGCAGAATAGGTGTTAGCCTAGGCAGACCTAGAACCTAGTTGGACTACTCGAAAAGCCAGGTCTTCAGCTTCTTGTGGAATTCAAGAAGTGAGGAGGAGGCTCTTATGTGTAGTAGTAGGCCATTCCACACTTTAGTTGTGATGCAGAAGAAGGCTCGATTGCAGGATCTTCCATATGCGTGGGATGGGTGCAAGTAGGAGTCTGGATAAGCAGAGGTGTCTGGAAGGTTTGTGAAAGCAGATAAGATTGTTGAGGCATGCTGGGCCAGTGTTATGTAGTGCATTGAAAGTGTGGGTGAGGAGTTTGAATTGTGCTAGTTTGTAAATGGAGAGTCAGTGAAGCTCCTTCAGGTGTAGTGTGGTATGGTGTGATGAGTGTGAAGTAGGCGGTTGAGAGTGATTCTGGCTGCAGAGTTCTTAATGGTTTGCAGCCTTTTGGTGATTTTTGTTGTTGATCCAGGCATAGAGGGTGTTCCCATAGTCCAGCATGCTTGGGACTAGTGCATGCATGACTGTTTTCAGGTGCTGATTGACAGCCACTTGAAAATCTTCCTCAGCATCTTCAGAATATGGAAACATGAGGCGGTGATGGCGTTGACTTGGGCGGTCATGTTGAGTTTGCTGTCGATGACGATCCTAATGTTCTTGTTGTTGGTGATGGGTGTGGGTGTCTGTCCTAGCTTTGTTGGCCACCAGGTGGCGTTCCATGGTGAAGTGGTTTTCACGAAGATCACAATTTCCATCTTGTCAGTGTGCCGATGAACAGTTCAGCCAGGTTTCTGTGAGGAAAGGTAGGTCCTGGGCATTGTCGTGCAGCAGATACCATATTTCTGTGGCATGTTTGGCAAGTGTGCAGGTGTTGAGGAACATGCATGTGAGTGCGGAGTGTTGTGTGGGTGGTTGCAGGACTGTGTTGCGTGCAAAAGAGTGGGGTGTGCTGTCGCTGTGTGTGCAGTGAGTGTTGGGTGTGGGTAAGTGCATGAAAAGGTTGAGGAAGTGTAGGAGAACGCTCCCTCAGTGTTGTGTGGTGCAGTGAGTCAGCAGCGTGTGGAGCGATAGCCGGGGTTGAAGGCATGGAGGGTCGCAGCGGGTAGTAGGGGGAAAGACCAGGGTTCCTGGCACTGGGCGCGGTACAGGTGTTCCTGGGAGGGGGTGGAATTATGTCACTTCCTGTGCAGATGGACAATGGGAAATCCAGTAATGTCACTTCTTTATAGATGGATGATGAAAATGATATATTGGTATCTGAGCTTAAGCTTCAAGGGGCTATACATCTTCTAATTTCATTGGTTTATAACTTCTATATTCTGACAGACATGCTACAAAACCAGATAGAACAAAATGGCTTACATGAACACTTAGAGAAACAGTTACTTCGGTCAGTGAATGCTGATCTCTTAATAATCGGAGACTTAAATGATGTGCTAGATTCTTAACACCTTATTCTTGACCCAGTGAAAGAACTGCAAACCTTCTTGGAGATACCTGCCAAGAAATCGAACCATAAATCTTCGAGCAGTACTAATCATAACTTTTGGTTTAAACTTGTTAGTATTCCAGTAATCAACCAGAATGGCTGATTCTTACCTGATATTCCTGCCGAGCCATCACATTTTGGGGCCACAAAAGGTATTCTCTTGGATTGTACTTTTGCCACTCCATCTCTACTACAACAAGTAGAGTCTTTACAAATAGAGAAAAGATGGTGAACATTGACCCTAGTCTGTTAAAATCAAATTGGAGATTATGCGGGCCAAAAATCTAAAAACAGCAGAAAAAAGGCGTAACCAAGCCCAAGAAAAATTAAATGGAATGAACACTCAGTGAAGATAATTAGTGTTGGATAAATCTGTCTGGAGATATCCTAAATGAGAACATTGGTAATTATATCACATAATCTGGTATCCTCAGCTGTTGGCAAGAAGCTGTCGCCTCACTAGTCAAAACAAAAAGGAAATAGAGGTCAATACAAATGCACCAATACTTGATACACTGCTGAGCTTGGAGCCATGAAAATTAATTGAAACCACCTCAGGAGGGGGTATGAAAGAACAAATTAACTTTGCTACAGGTAGTGCTGTAGGAGATAAGAGCAGAGGACAAATGAAAGTGTTGGAATACATTTGTTTTTCAAATTTATATCAAACAATAGGCAGAAGTGCATGATTTAAAGAAATTTCAATTCTTAGAACATTAGAAAAAGCTAAATCTGAATATAATAACATTGATGCAGAGACATGGATTCATTAGTTAACAGAGTTGTATTTTGATGTACAATTAAAACCTGCACAGAAGCTAAGGCAAAATTCGGAAAATTGATTATTACTGAAAAAATGATTAGAGGCCCTAGAGGCATGTCGGGGAAATAGTGCCCCTGGACCAAACGGTATCCCCATTTTGATATTTAAAACCAAATTGGAGTTTTGAAAATGACCATTATGTTGCCCTTACAACTCTATTCTGGAGATGAGATAGCCACAATCCCTAGCTCATGGAGGGATTCAGCCCTACATTCCTACATTCGATATACAAGAAGGTTAGCTCTCAAGATCTCAAAAATTATAGAAGTTGTCTTACTGCATAGCGATGCAAACATTTTCATACGTAACTAGAAGAATGTCCAACAGAGGGATAGCATACCCATGTAATAAATAAATAAATAAAAATGTACCAGACTGACCTTCGGAAGGTTTTGGAAACAATAGACAATATCATAACAATTTTTGCCAATTGATATTGCCATTACACTCTATTCGTGCTATCTGGATTTCAGTGCTGTTTTTGATAAACTAAATAGAACACTACTTTGGGGGAAATTAAGACGATGGAGCATGCCAGAACGACTCTTAGCAGCCATTTGTGTATTGCACATGAACACCTGTGTACAAATAAAGATTGGTAATGGCACATCAATAACTCAGAAAATCTTTACTAATCATGGCCTCAGGCGGATTGTGTGCTTCCACCATTACTTTTTAATTTTTTCACAGCCGACCTGATACCAACGATATGGGTGAGATTTAGCCGTTAGAGAACTTGAAAAGGTTACTATAAGAATGCATGATGGTGATTGCACTGAAGAAAATTCTTAGATTAAAGAATGGTTTAGAAGTAGTCATTCAATCTGGACTTCCGTCTAGGTGCATCAAAACATCCCATATTTTATGTATCTAAATAGATTGATTAGCCATGGTTTCTACATAAATTTTAATGTAACTTTCATGAAATTAAAGGATTATTAATCATCCCAACAATTAGAATTGATTTTTATCTTGAGAAATGTAATTATTTTTGCTGTGTGGGGAAATATGCATGTGGATACTACTATTTTAACATTGAATCAACTCATTTCATTTTTTTGTAATTGTTTTTATTAATTGTACAAATAAATGACTACCACTACAAACAAAGACAAGGCCAATTGTTTCAACTCTTGGTCTTAGATGGATAAAGGAACCTAGGAGAATTTTTCAGTTGAAATAAGAAAATACCCTTTTGTACTTGTTCTCAGTTCCATTGAACCACAAGATAATGGTGATTTTTCTGGAGCAGTCCACTGGCTGCTGTCATTTCAGTTGCTTCTGTTTTTCAGCTGTCTGTCTGTCTTAGAACAAGATTCTGGATATTCTGATAGAGAGAAAAAGGGTTTTGCTATACATGAGAGTAGCGTTCCTTTGGTTAGCTAGTTATCATATGAGTCTTGCAGATAAAAATGCAAAAGAACTTGAGTTCCTTTTTCCCCGATTGCTAGTGCTGACTTAGCAGTAGAATAAGCTGAAGTTTTACCATTGATTTGATGATCTTTTTTTCATATCGTATATTAGTTGTGACACTAAAGTTCACTCCTGCATACATTACCTTTCAGCTAATGCTGCTTAATTTAACAAAATTATCCACATTTTCTAATTTAAGAAAATAAATTAGATTAACTGTGGCATTTGGTAATCCTTATCCTCATTTTGAAGACTAAGACACCCAGTGGGATCTAAATCTTCACAAGCTGTTCAAACTCATGAGACTTTGCGTTTTGGAGTTTATTTTTTTCAAATAGCTTTACCGCGGTGGCGGCTAGATTCCAAAGTGGAATGCTTGCCATCAGTACCTGGATGACCAACAACTGCCTAAAGTTGAATTCCGACAAAACGGAGGTCTTAATTTTTGGCAAACTCTATCCGGTTTGGTCTTCCATTTGGTGGCCCACCGAGTTGGGTCTACCACCTCCGCCGGTATCGAAAGTTAGAAATCTAGGTATCATGTTTGACGACAAACTAACTTTCACATCTCATGCCAATGCAATAGTCTCGTCATCCTTTTACACACTAAGGATGATAAAAAACCTCTTACCCTTTCTTCCACCCAACGCTGAAAGAACCCTGATCAGTACTCTAGTAATGTCCAAAATCGACTACTGTAATGGCCTTTTTCTTAATGCCCCGAAAAAGACCACCAACCGACTGCAGATGGTACAAAACTCGGCTGCTAGAATCATAACAAGCATCCCCAAATACCGACCAATTGCATCAACAATTCGAAAACTGCAATGGCTACCAATAACAAGCCGAATCAAATTTAAAGCTCTTTGCATTGCCTTCAATGCCATCCATAAAACTGGACCAGACTTCCTGAAGAAGGCCTTGTGTGGGTATATTCCCAATAGAACCTTGCGCTCATCAACGGCCAACTTACTCACGATTCCTCGAACGAAAAGAGTCTCTTGGGGTGATAGAAGATTCACTGTCGCCACCGCCAAACTATGGAACACCCTTCCTCTGCATATCAAATTCTGCCCAACTTTATTTGCCTTTAGGAAGCTCATAAAGACGTGGCTTTTCAATCACTAGGCACCCCACCTTTGGACCCATCCTTTACACAGTCCGCAGCGCCGAGACACCAAAGGGTATTTGTGCGCTCTACAAATTGCTTAAATAAATAAATAAATTGACTAACGAAATAGTCAAAAGAATCTGCAACTTACGATGTCTAGCTTTAAAAGAACTTTTCAGTTTGTTTCATAGTGATAAAATAACCCTTAAGCACAGCATCTTCTTATATACAATAGTTTTGTATTGGGTTATACTTAAAATCATGAAATAATCCTTCCAACTTACTTCACCCATCTTCTACTGAGGAGGCTATTCGTTTTGCAGGGTAGTCTCAATCTACTTCAAAAGGACTGCACCTTTGCAGAAAGTTTGAGACATTTTGTCTGTTGTGATGGTTACTCCTCTTTTAAGAAAGAAGCTGTCAGGTGAAATTCATGGTGTCCATGTCACAGAGAGACTTTGGGTACATTCCACCAGAGCTAAAGCTGCAAGATCAGTCTGTAGTTCAGACATGTGGGCCACTGCCTAATTATATTCCAGAAGTGAAACTTCCATTGGACAGAAAATTTTGCATAACCCCTCTTCGTCGTGCCTTCGTCAAGTTGGTGACTGGATGGCTACCAACTGCCTAAAATTGAATTCTAATAAAACTGAAGTCTTGCTCTTTGGTAACAATACTACTTTTTGGTCCCCAGCTCTTTGGCCGTCGAAATTCGGCTCTTTACCAGTCCCTACAACTAAAGTAAAAAACTTGGGTGTCATTTTTGACTCCAAGCTCACAATGGAAAGTCATGTAAATCAGGTCACCTCTGTATCTTTCTATACATTAAAACTACTTAGAAAAATCCTCCCATTCATTCCAATCAATTTACACAAGTTGGTGATTACTGCACTGGTGTTGTCTAGAGCCGACTATTGTAACGGTCTTTTCATCAACCTCAGGACCAAATGTTTGAATAAACTACAGATTGTGCAAAACACTGCAGCACGTATTCTGTTAGATATTCCTAAACTCAAATCAGTTTCTGCTGTGTTAAAGGAATTACATTGGCTACCAGTAAAGATACGTATTGAGTTTAAGGCTCTCTGTATAGCTTTCCAGCCTACCCATGACACAGGCCCAGCCTTTTTTAAGCAGCATCTCCGTCGATATATCCCAACGCGCCATTTACGCTCAGCTGAGTCTTTTAATCTGATGATCCCTAGGTTCAGGAAAAGTTCCTGGGGCGGGAGAAGTTTTCTGGTCGGTACGGCCAGACTCTGGAACTCTCTCCCCCAGAGGTTAAAAAATGAAACTCACCTACTTGCGTTTAGGAAAGCGCTAAAATCATGGCTGTTCAATCTCGGACGGTATAATTAAATCCTCCTGCACTTTTTACTAGAAAAGCTAGCGCCTTGACACCTTTGGGTAAATGTATCGCGCTTTATAAATCTTCATTTCATTCATTTCCAGATACTGGGTCCTACTTATGTTGTCACCACCTCATCTGTGAAATCTTTCCTTTCCGAGTAAAATACCAGTGGGAGAAGAATGAAAGAGAATTATACTTTATATAACATGGAAGTGTGCAATCCTTGCAAAAAAGGTCTGACTTTTTTACTACAGTAGAATTTTTCCCCCAATATGCACCCAAAATATGAAAATGACATTGCTTACATGCTATAATTATCATCTCTCCTTCCAGTCCACCATCTTCAAGGCATTGCGATGAGGCTCATCTGCCTTGGTCACCTGGGACATAGCATGAACCACACTCCGTGTGAGCACTCTACTTCCCATCCCCTCCCACCCCCAAAATTTAATTTGAGGCGTATTTTAGCTTGGTTGCATCAATTGTGTGATATACATGTGTTAGATAAAATGTAAAATACTAGTTTTAAATCATTCCCAGTCATTGAGATGGGTGTGCCACTGTAACTTTACAATAGCAGTATTGGGCATTGAATTGCTGAAGTTCCCCAAAACAGTGTCACCTTAGTAGCACATTCATCTCATTGAAAAGGACACAAATTCCAGTCAATGAGGTGAGGGTGCTCTCATCCTCACCCCTCCCAAAGACAATCTCACCTCAGATTTCTACCACACGTTGTGTGGAAAAGGAGTCCGAGAGCTTTATTCTCTTTTCTAACAGATATGTTCAACTTTTACTGGGGAAAATTCAATCATTGGCCTATCCTTAGGTTGTGTGTGTGTCAAGCTCTTTCACCACAATCCCTGGAAAAGGTGATTTAACTGATTTTATTTATTGATCAATCATCAAAAAAGAGCCTTTTCAAGGGTTGGGACACTTGTGGGACGATGAGGGTGTTCTGTGAAGACTCTCATAAAAAGTGTATTTATTGCCTTCACCTTCCCCATATACTTAAAAAAATTCAATATTTGCTAGACCTTGTCAAACAGATTTCTTAATGATCGAGAGGGGAGACTTCTGAGGTGGTCTCAAAAGGCTAAAGCAACTTAAGCCCCTTCCTTAGGGGATGAGTTAGGCCCAGGTCCAAAGTTCACCCCAGAGAAAAAGATGCCTAAGCGTCAGTCAAAAGCAGCTAAACCTGTGAGTATAAATCTTCAGCTGAAGGACCAACTTCTGCTTTAAGAAACTCTGAGGAGAAAATCCCTAAGAAGGCTCAAATTTCTGATACCCTCTTCTCCATCACCTGGATGTTGACAGATTAAAAGGAAGGCGTCCCCACCTATACCAGTGCCGTTTGAAATTTAAGTCTGTTGCATTGTTGCGGGTACCACCGACGACGATACCAAATACCTCCATCAGTAATCCATCGCCGATGACCATACTAAGGAGGATACATGAATCTAAACAGCCTGTGTCGGCAAGGCTACTGTTGACAGCACTGTCGCTGATAAGAACTCTGCCTATGATGGACCCGTCAGTGATTTTCATTAAAGCCTTCTTCACCACTCCCGTCTTCTACCAACCCATCAATGAAACTGTAGACATTAGACCGGTCTAGGCTTTCTCCATTGGTGAGGGACTTGGCACAGAAAGAACTTAACCAACCATCAGATTTACTGCCTGAGCACAAAAACAAGAGACTCATGGACAGGACCTTGAGACATCTGCCCTAGTGGACTATATATGCCATCAAGTTCAACATTTTGCAGACATTCAAGTAAAAGCAATAAAAGTGACCTCCGAAGGTGACTGAATTCCAATGTGGAGTAAGGTGAAGTTCCACAACCCTCATGAGGTAGGGGTTAACTACCTGCAGCACAGCCCCTCCCCCTCCACCCCCCAATAGACTTTCCATTAAATCACATTTCCTGGTATCGCACTGGTTGAAACGGCAGCCAAGAGATTCAACCCCCCTCTGACAAACTGCTTTTTGTTTGACTCCAGGGAACCTCAAAAAGAGCAGTCAAAGCAATTCCAGTAACAGGTCATTTCTGGCAAGAAGGCATCAAGTTTTTGCAGATACCAGCTTCTGTGGTAGCAATAGTACCCTGACTAGACAAAAAATGTAAAGCACCTGCAAACCAAACCGCCAGTCTGCTTAGTAGGACACCCTAGAGTGAATTCATTGATAATAGAGGTAGTCCAATGAAATGAAATGAATAACGAAATTAAATGGAAAAATAGATTTATAAAGCACGGCAAATACCCAAAGGTGTCTAGACACTAGCTCATTGAACAGATGAACACTCAACACTAACCTACCGGATCAGAGATTGAAAAGCCAAGTTTTTAATGCTTTTCTAAAGGCCAACAGTTGAGGTTCTCTTTTTAGTTCTTAGGGGAGGGAGTTCCAAAGTCTGGTGGTGCCTAGACTGTAGTCTTGTGAAGTTTATGAAGGTGGTGGAGAGGAAAATGCCAAAACTTGATTCCTAACTGCCTTTTAGATAGTATTATAACATAAAACTGTATCTATTTCAATTTAAGGTCGCTAATAAGTATACATTTTTATGATTTTAAAAAAGAAATGAAAAATTGTGATTTATGAAATTGTATCTATTTTGCACTTAAGGTCGCTAAAAAGTATACATTTTTATGATTTTAAACAAAAAATTAAGATTTATGATATCTGTTTTACCAATGCATGCAGAGCTAGTTTTAAATCTCGATGTTTGTATTGCAATGGTTTTAATTAACTATGCAAATAAAAATTTACTTACTTACTATATTTGGTGGTGCCTACCAGAAAACTTCTGCCACCCCAGCCAGTTTTCCTGAACCTGAGAATCACTAGATTGTGAGCAAGGGAAGACCTCAGCGACCGAGTTGGCACATACCATTGGAGATTTTGTGTGAAAAAGCTCGGTCCTACACTGTGTAGCGCTTTGAAAGTGATGCAGAGAGCCTTATAGTCAATGCATCTCTTTACTCGGAGCCAGTGAAGTTGCCTAGGCGCAGAGGAAGCAGATTTGTGCTTGGGAATACCAAACAGCATACAAGCAGCGGCATTTTGCACGATTTGAATTTTGGTGAGACATTTTTCCTTAAGTTCACGAAAAGACCATTACAATAGTCGGCTCTGGACAGGACCAGGGCCAAGATGACAAGTTTTCAAAGATTGTAAGGAATAAATCCAAAAACGTTCCTAAGAAGCTTTAATGTGTAAAAGGATACTGAAGTAACAGTATTAACATGACCTTCAAAAGTGAGCTTCGAGTCAAAGGTGACTCCCAGATTCTTCACTCTGTTTATTGGAATAGGGAGAGAGCCCAGTTCCTGAGGCCAGTAGGAAGGTGACCAAAAGGATGCATTATTTCTAAACAGGAGGACCTCAGTTTTATTGGAATTAAGCTTTAAACAGTTCGAGTCCATCTATTGTCCAACTTGAAGGAGACAGTTGTGGAACTGTGAAGCTGTGTCCGAGGAGTTGCTTGCCACAGATACTATAATTTGGGTGTCATTAGCATAGGAAATTGCTGAGAAGCCCAAGGATCGTAACAATTGTGCCAAAGGAGCCACATACATGTTAAAAAGGGTCGGGCTCAAAGATGAGCCCTGAGGAACCCCACAGGGAAGTGTTAAAGTGGGTGATTTGAACTCGTGCAAAGCCATTGCTCTCCCCTTTATACCTATCGCATACAGACGATCCAACAGTTTTTTGTGATTGACCGTGTCGAACGCAGCAGAGAGATCTAGCAGCACCAATGCGGCGTTACCCCCAGCATCGACTGTCTGCCTAACCTGTTACGATGCAGTGATCAGAGCCAGTTCTGTGCTGTGGTGTTTCCTGAAGCCATACTGAGTGGAGTCCAAATGTCCACGCTTCTAGATATATTCTCTCAAATTACTGTATTCATGGCCTTCTCCACCATTTTTGCAAGTAGGGAAAGCCTGGAAATAGGGCGATAGTTGTTAGTCAGTGAAGTCTAAATTAGGTTTTTTTAAAAGTGGAAGAATTGATGCTAGCTTCCACTTGATAGGGAAGATGCCCGAAACAAACATTTGGTTGAAAATTGGTAAAAGGTGTGTGGCAAAGATTTCCGGCAAGAGATGGAAGATCTTGGGAGGAATCGGTTCGAAGGGGGAGCCAGATTTTGTGAGAAGAAGCAATTTTACCACTTGATCGAGAGTTAGCGGTGAAAAAGAAGATAACGTAGGAGAATTGGGGGCTTCGGTAATAGTATCTTGAGCATCCTTTAGGATGTCATCAATGGCCAGCGCACATTGAGAGGAAGCTAGTCCCAATGACGGGGCCCCAGCGAAATTGCTGTAAACTGCCTTGACCTTGTCCTGAAAAAAGTGGCTAAAGAGTTACAGAAACTTTGACTCACGTTAGTATTAATAACCTCTGGGGGTTTGGCTAACTTTTTTACTGTGGCAAACAGTTCTTTGGAGGAGTTTTGGATGCTTCAATGGCCGCGGTGTAGTAGCGAGTTTTTTCTCTGTATATTAGCCCTTTGTAAGTTAACAGCGACTGTTTGTAGGCTTCCTTATCACTAGTGCTATAGTGGAGTCACCATCTCCTCTCTAGACGGCGGCACTCTTGTTTTTGTAGCTTGAGTTGTTCCGAAACCCTGGTTCAGAGGGTTTAGATCTACGATTTGAATGTTTTTTTCCAGGTGCTAGAAAGTCTATTGAGCCATAGACTCATTGCTCAAAAGCAGCTGCTGCCACGTTGGTGTCATTGCTGAATAACAAGAGTGTGAGCGTGTGGGGAGTTCGGGCCGGATATACAGACGCGGAGGCTGGATGTAGTGTGCAATCTTTAGTGTCTTTTATTGAGGGTAGGTACATGAAACACAGTTTATGTTCTTTTCTTTATATCGTCCCCTTCTTGTGGGTTTCTTCCTATGGTCTTGCGGGTCTCTCTGCGGCGGGATGGTCTTGACGCGGTGGTGGGCTTGCGGAGGCTCATAAAAGGGAGGAAGAAACAAGAAGGTTTCGTCAGCTCTAGCCCTTTTTAATGGCTATACCTAGTGCTAACCGTCACCACACCCGGTCGGTGATACGTTCTTAATCGCACTTGTCAAAGAAGGGCGGTGCAATAATGAAAAGACAAGGGAGAGGAACGGGAGTGGGGAAAAACGGTGAACTCTTAGAGGACAGGGTTTGTGCAATAAAGGTGTGTTGGCCTCCGGTGGCCAAGAACGGGATGTGAGGGTAGGTGACTCAGTGCTCGTGCCTGCTGCTGTACACCCCGACGCTCCCTAACCCACCCCGAGTATGTTTTTCCCTCCCGCCTCCCCTGTTCCCGCTTCCCCGTTCTCTCCTTCGTATGAACTCACCGGCTCCGCCGCAACTCTCCTGAGTTGCGGCCGCTCTCCAGCATCCTCCGGTGGGCTCCACCAGTCCTCGCTCCACTCTTCTTCTTCTGGGTCGTCTGCTTCCTCTCGTCGACTCGCTCTCGTCTCCGTCCCTTCTCTGTTCTGGCTCTCCGTCTCGTCCTCCTCGCTCTCTGTGGATCTGCCGTCTTCCGTCTGTCCTGGGACTCCTTTCACCGGCCTCGGGCTTTTCCTTCCGGGGTCGGTCCCGCCTCCTTCCCCCGACTCCCAGTTCGTAACTGGCTCCTGTAAGGACACATGACAAGGGGGCGTGGTTACCCTCAACGACGTCAGGCGGTAGTTCTCGTAGTTTTGTGGGAGTCCCGAAATGGCCGGACCGGGTCGTTTAAGAAGAACAGGTACCATACAGTCCTTGTTGGGAAACCCCTCACAAAGAGTTTCTGGGTCAAGGATCTTTTCAAGGCTTCTGCAGAGATTGAGTTTCAAGAACGAAACTGTTTAAGGTTTGTTTTTGGGCACTCTGAAAACCGCTGAAGGTTAAGAGTGAACATAACTGCTTTATGGTCAGACCAGGTCAGCGGGAGAGAGGGTAGACACCGGAGGAAGTCGTTATTAGAGAATACCCCATCCAGCAGGTGACCTGCTGAGTGAGTGTCGCCGGTAACAGGCTGGGAGAGACCTACGCTTTCCATAACATCCGTAAGATGGATAGCATCCCTATCCTGAGGGTCCTCTAAATGTAAATTGAAGTTGCCTAAGAATGTAAAATCAGGCGACTGAGAAATGACATCCAATGACAGCTCAGAGTGTATAAGAATTCTGCCCTGGGACCAGGGGGCCGATAGATGAGTGAGCCATTAAATGAATATTGATTATTAATTTCGATCTTAAAGAACAGGGCTTCTAGGATTATGGTATTACTTTGGCTTAAAAAAAAAAAACCTTTCCAGCTACTCCGATATATCACTTCTAAACCACCACCTTTTTTGCCCACTCGATCTTGCCTGTAGATGGCATAGCCTGTCGGAACGGCTATAGCTAGTTCTAAGCCCGAAGAGTCGTCTGCCCAGGTCTCCGTTACAAATGCTATGTCGATAGCTTGTGAGTCCATGAAATCGGCAAACTCAAGTGTGTGCTTACTTCAGGAGCGCCCATTAGAGTGCAAGGGACTGACTCTGCTAGAGATCGTGCCATAGATTCTAAAGCTGAGTTACCGGACAGCGTTTTCAGCTTTTGTGTTCAAGAGATTGAATTTGCAGTCGGGCAGCGAATCCTCTCGGGGCGAGGTCTAGGCAAAACAGGGGGTCTGGTTAATGCTTACCCGAAAGGTTCAGTTCGTGCAGTTGGTTCCTAGTATATGTCCTCCGACTACTGGGCTGGGGATGAAAACCAGCAGCATGGCTGTCGCTGAGCGCGGTCCGGGCGCAGACGGGCTTGTCTTTGGTGTGTGCATTAAATAGCCCACCATAAAGGGGGCGTGTCTATCACTGCAGCGCAAGGCGCGAGTGAAGCTTAAAAAGACTGGTGAAAGATAAAGGGGACAAACCTAGGTTCCAGACACCCCGCAAACACGGCACAGGCTCCCCTGTGGAGGAATGTTCCTGGAAACAAAGACCAAACAAAATTAAAGAGGTGAGAAACTAACACATAAAATGATCAAAAGCTAAAATTGGGCCCTTCAAGATGGCGCCCGAAGTTGAGAGGGGAGCCAGGCACCTCCAAACAGGGGTCAGATTCCTGGTGCCTCCGACTCCTTCAAGGAAATAAAATCCAAATGCTAAGTTGTCATGCAGCTTTAATGCTCACCTGAGCTGCGCGGACGCGCTGCTGTGTGCATTAAATACCCCTCCATAAAGGGGGCATGTATACCACAGCAGCACAAGGCGCGAGTGAAGATAAAAAAGACTGGTGAAAGAAAAAGGGGACAAACCTAGGGTCCAGAAACCCCGCAAACCCCGCACAGGCTCCCCTGTGGAGGAATGTTCCTAGAAACAAAGACAAAACAAAATTAAAGAGGTGAGAAACTAACACATAAAATGATCAAAAGCTAAAATTGGGCCCTTCAAGATGGCACCCGCTGTTGAGAGGGAGCCAGGCACCTCCAAACTGGGGTCGGGTGCCTAGTGCGTCTCACTCCTACAAGGAAATAAAATCCAAATTCTAAGATGTCATGCAGCATTTATGCTCACCTTAGCTCTGGAATGGAGGTCTGGGAACCCCGGAACACCCTGCACCTTTCCACCGGATGGAGAATGCTCTAGAATGGATGGATTCCTTTTGGAAGAGAGTCTCTTCTAGGGCAGCAATGTCAATAATACAGCTAATACTGTGACTGTACTGGTTAGATATGACCACCATATGTAGTCCGACATTGCACCGTACATGTCTGTTGTACATGAAGGGCGTCAGCAGTGGATGTCACAAACGTAGGATTCCACCAGCTGGCAGGACTGACCGTACAGAGGAGGAAAGGTTGGCTAAGGGTAAATTCCTTTACACCAAAGGTGCACAGTCTTCCTCACCCCTGTTGTGGAGCTAATAGCAGGACCATACCATATTGGGGGTCATATCGGCTCGGGATGTGCTCTACCTATCAACTGCAGCCACAATCCTGAAAACACTATGGGCCACACCAGCAGTGGCATATCGTCCACCTTGTAACCAGACTTGCATTAAGACACCACTAAAGGTAGAGGAGGACAGACCAAAAATAAAGAGACTGGATGCAGTCACTGATGGACCCTTAGCGCCAGCTACTGCTCCCTTTCATCTCAAAGTGTTGACACTGTAGGTGTGAAAATCACAGCGTTCTTCATGAAGTGTACGTTCTTCATGGAGTAGACAAAAAATGATGACTGACAGAATGGTGTCAGATCTTGTTCCTTATGGATGTACGCTAGAATTCATTCAACACCCAATGCCCCCGCCCAAAGTCAGACTCAAACATCCACATCTGCAGAAGGCAGGGATTCGCAACATGCTATGGAAAGGAGCAGTCGAACAAGTCCCAAAACAACATCAAAACGTAGGTTTATATTCCACATTTTTCTCAAAAATAAGAGCTCAGGAGGATACAGTCCCATTCTGGATTTACAGTAGCTCAAGACAGTGGGGTTTTAATTTGGTTCTCACTTTCCAAACGTGTATCCTATTTGAACTGATGCATAGCTGCTTGGACGCAACGCTTTTTTTGGCTTCTGACACGGATTCTGGTGTCACTTTGGGGCACTTCACACCCTATCTTTTTGGGGATCATCATGTTTGTATTGTATTGTGACATGTGGAGAATGGAACCATGAGCGTTCTGGGACTCAGAGACGCAATCACATCATCATCTAATTAGATACCACGTTACATAAGCCCTGAAGAAGTTCAAATTCTTTGAATGAAACACGTTGTCTGTATTTATGAGTATGGTACAAAGGAAAGTATAATAAAGTAGATTCTCTCAAATTTGAGACTTTGGACTTTGTTATTGGGTGCACCTTCCCTTATTGTTTTCTTCTACATGTGTCTGCCTGGCAGCAGTATCATTCAACAGCTGGTATTGGGGTGAGAGTGCACCGGATCCTAATTAATGGAACATTGTGGGAGGTGCGGTTTTAGGTTGTCCGCCAGGGATTCGCAACATGCCATGGAAAGGAACAATCAAAAAAGTCCCAAAGCAACATTAAAACATAGGTTTTTACTCTACATTTTTTCTCCGCCCGACCCCCCCCCCCCCCCCCCAAAAAAAGCTCAGGAGAATATATTCCCATGCTAGATTTACAGTAACTCAATGCAGTGGGATCTTAATTTGGTTCTCACTTTCCTAGCTTGTACCCTATTTGAGCTGATGCATAGCTGCTCTTGGCATCTACTGACTCTCCAGACAGTCTTTCTCATGGCGATAACCTAAGGTTGTCACATGACTGAGCTACAGGCCCCTTCCTTTCGCCCACCATGCACCACTTTTTTCCTAGACAAACTGGTGTTGCAGACGAGGGTGGCATTCCTTCATAAGGATGTGATACCTTTTCATTTCAGACAATCCATCACCCTTCTGGCATTTTTTACACCACCTCACTGCTTAAAAGAGAAGACGAGACTGGACTGCTTGGACCCTAAAAGAGTCTTTAGCTTTTACATTGATAGCACTGAGAACCATCGGTTTGACGATCAGCTGTTTGTGCAGTTCGGTGTTGCAAAGAAGGGTACAGCAGTGCAGCAAAGGACCATATCGAGGTGAATAGTGCTCTGTATTAAGATCTGCTATGTATTGGTCAAGAAGAAGCTTCTGGAAGGTTTGAGTGCTCATTCATCCAGAGCCAAAGCTTCTACCACAGCATTGACATTGACACATGGAGTACCTGTTTTGGACATCTGTCCGGCTGTGACGTGGACCTCAAATCATATGTTCATGAATTACCTCTCCCTTGATAGCCAATTGTGGTTGGAGGGGCACTTTGCCTGTTCGCTCCTGCATATTTGAGCAATTCCATCTTAGGACGTACTGCTTTTGTATCTGTTCACGAGGTGAGGAATCTGCGATTAGAAGTATGCATCAGAAGAACAAGTTACTTACTGTCAGTAACGCTGTTTCTGGTAAGTACTCTATCTAATCGCAGATTCCTCGTCTTCCTCATACCTCTCCGCTTTGTGGAATGGACTCTTTTATCCATTTATAAAAAGATCCCAAATTAGACATTTGCACAGTGTCACCTCTGATCAGTTATGAGGTCCAGCGTCCTATGGCATGCACAGAGCCTAAAACAAAACTGATGTCAGCGCTGGGGTGGTGCTTATTTGTGGCTCTGGCGTCACTTCTGAGCATTTACTGGGCAAGACAAAATGTTGATGTTTGGCAGCAATGCTGAGACATCTCTGGATCCAGTCTGGTGCCTGTGAGTATTCACAGGGTGAGGACTCTGTGGTTAGATAGAGTATACACCAAAAAGATGGTTACTGAAGGTAAAGTAACTTGTTCAATAGCTCCAGCGGGGCTGAGGCAATATGGGTTCACCACCTTTCTACTGCTAGCAAAGTAACCACCTAGTCCGCAGGGTTCACAGCAAGGCTGTCTTGCCAGGTGCAGGTTCTCCACCACAAGCTTGGCTCTCTGATGTTAACAGCCTGGCTCCTGAATTCAATTAATTCTGCGATTTGGACATCCCAGATGATTGCAGACTGATACTGGTGTAAGCAAGGGTATTGTCCATGAATAAAAGCAATTCAGCGAAGTGTAAGAGGTTTTGTTATGGGGTTAACCAAAAGGCCTTAAACCGCGATCAGTTTAGCCTCCCCAGAATTTACCATACTTGTTAGAGCTCGCCCACTCAGGTTTGAAACATGTATCCACTAAAGTTATTCTTGCAGATATATCACAATATATGCGTTGCCCAATCCAAAGTCTCCAAGGAATTCTTAAAAGATCTCTTTAGAGTTATTCCTCCATTCAGGAAGCCACTAACTTAGTGGGAGCTCAGTACAGAATTATCCCACTAGTGAGACATCCATTTAAACCTATCCCCAATGGTCAAATCAAATGCCTTCCATGGAAAATGGCTCTACTGCTGACCGCAAGAAGAGTTGGTGAGATAACAGCCTTCACATAAAACTGCCTTGGTTACAATTCACCAAGGACAATATAGTCTTGTGTACTAACCCTCAATTCATTCCTAACGTCCCTACAGACTTTAACACAAATTATTCGGTAATTCACAAGCCTTTCTTCCAGAATCCTTCAGATGCAGCAGAAACAGTACTACACTCACTCACTTGACATATGAAGATGTCTTAAGGTTTATCTGGAAAGGACAAAAGTCTTCAGAAAATCTAACCAATTAGCTTCGTCATTTTATAATCCATGTAAAAGTTATCCAGTATCAAACCAAGGAATGTTTAGATGGATGAAAGCAACAATTTCTGCCACATGAAAGACCACATACAAGGGCAGTCATGGCCCATTGTACAAGGGCTGTGGCTACAACAGCAGTGCCTTGTGGTGGTTGACCTCTGGTGGACATCTACCATACAGCTTCATTGAGAAAACAGACAGACCTTCACACAGCTCTACTTCCTTGAGGCCATGCCACATTGATTCAATCAGTTCCGCACCATCTCTTTAGATTATGTGAGGCTTTCTTTTTTTTTTTTCCACCTCCCACAATGTCTATATATGAACATGAATTATGTATGTTGCTCCTTGCATGCATGTGAATATGACCGATCCAATTCTGAAGAAGAAAAATTTTACATATCTATAATTGTTGTTCTAGGTGTTGGTATTTTTAATAGATTAATATGCTTCCGTCACTCCTCCCCAAATGAAGAGGCTCTCCCAGATTTATTCATTGTTATGTTACCATTGCAACACATGTGTAGGAAATCTTATGTGAGATGGCCTCTGAGAGGGTGAGGCCGAGTTCACTCACATCATTCACTGGTCTTTTTCAATGAGGTGAATGTGCTACTAAAGTAACACTGTTTGAAGATTGCCATTTGGTGCTTAATACTGCTTTTTCAGAGACTCCTAACTGCAGATTCAGCACCTTTTAAATATTCCCCTGGCTTCAGACTGTATCCAGAAACTTTTAAGAAGTACCTCTTTACGCTGCGCAGCTCTGCATTAATGCCATTCCGCAAGGCCAATATCAACACCATGCGCTGATGTCCGTTCCTATTTTTCAGCGCTACCAGGCGTGGATCTGGAGTTACTGCTTGTCTCTCAAGAGACCCATTTACCTCACAAATTTGAAAATATAACGTGCAAGGGAAATGTCGCCTCCCAAGAATACAGTGTTTAGACCTAATTGGGACTGTCACAAGCAGGTATGTGGTACCTGGGGTTGGAACACAACTCCAAGGCCTACAGTGACTGCTTGTCAATCAACCCAAAGGCCATAGGATACTGGGAGGTGAAGCTGTATGTTGCAGAGCATCAGAAGACCCCATGTCAAGACCGGTCCAAGGATCGGCCTCGTTTTCGTTCCAGGGCCAGAAGTGAAAGGAGTCTATTTGAGGACGCTTGTCTTCTCGCTCCAAATCATTGGGTAAGTCAAAGAAAAAACATACAAATCCAAGCGGGACTCTGCCCCTTCCCAACACTCTCGTACACCAGGAAAGGCGTGATGCCTCGTAATCTTGCTCCCGAAGTCGGTCGATGTCCGAGCCCATCCTGCTACTTGTTCCGGAATAACTTGAGTTTCCGGGGCCGTCTGCAACACTGAGACAAACCCAGGAGTTCTGCAAGGCCGTGCTTCAGCTCTTTGGATCCCTTCAGACTCCCTGTGGCACACCTGTGGACCGCAGGAAGCAGAGAGGCCCTCCATCAAGGATACCGCCGGCGGGTTTTTCCCTCCAGCTCCACAACCCACGCCGGTTCCCGTAACATAGACGTAGACGCTGATGCAGAATCCATTGATTCTGGAGGACTAAGTACTCATTGTGCTCTCAAACTTCAAGTTGGTACCTCTTCGACCTCAGGGTGGGCTGTGCTCTGTTCTTGTTGATCTGCACCCTTCATCTGACCACTAAGTGCCCCACCATTGCAAGTCAGTTCTCAAAGACTGCATTCTTTGTTTGGAACAGACTCCAGCAATGATTATTATGCTGCTGATGAGATTGGCCAACCCTACCACGAAGAAAACTGGTATGATGACCTCCAGGATAAAAGGATCTTGACACCTGACCTGATTCTGGCCTCGTCTCACCCCTGGGTACGGCCACTGAGGAAAGTGCCTCCTATCGATGGTCAATCGGAGGGTGGCCGAAGTTGTCAACTAATGTCCTGACAGAAGTCCTCCAAACTGATACTGAGCCCCTGCTGCCTTTCAACAAGGCACTCACCGACACCCTCTAAGATGCCTTGGCCAAACCTTGCTCTGTCCCCCAGTCAATCGCCAGATTGCGAGGCACTACCAATTTGACCCTGCCGTTTTGTATCAGCACCCCTATCTTTAAAGCTTAGTGGTCCAGGCTTCCACCAATTAGAAATCCTAACATTTTCCGAACTACTCCCCATGATAGCGAATCTAAGAGAATTGAGACCTTTGAGGAAAGGATATTTGTTCCACTAGTTTAGCCCTCCGGTTGGTCAATTTCAGCTGTCTTCTGGGCCATTATTCCCATCCTCTCTGGGATTCGGTTGCTCAAATCCTCCCAGGTGTACCAGAAGCCATCCACCTCGTTTTGACCCAAGGCTAGAACGAGGCTAGATACCACAGATTCCATCGGATAGACAATTGGCACTACTGTAGCTATAGTTTTCCACACCTAGTTGTTCTTGAGAGGTATTTCAGGCAATGTCCAGCCGTCCCCTATGGACATGCCCTTCGGCTGGACTTCCCTATTTGGAGAGAAGGCAGATTCTGCTCTGCAGGGTTTCAAAGAGAGCTGGGCCACAGTGAACTCCTTGGGCCTCAGTGACCTTCTTAGGCCTGCCTGCTTCACCATGCCAACCACACCAATCTTACCATTCTTTTCACGGCTTTGGCAGAACACTCTGTATAGACAGCCACTTCAGCCTCAGCGAGGTCCCAAGCCGTTTTGTGGCTGAGGTCATGGCACCCACCCACTTCCGCATTCAGGGACAGCATGCCAGTCAGTCTACTGTGCTGTCCTTTCCTGTCAAACCCCTTTAGTGTGCCCTTAGTGGGGCAAGGCCACTCAACAATTCTTACCGGGTCGGCGAGCCATAACATCGAATAAGTGGGTCCTGTAAATTGTCCAGAAGGGGTAGACTACCCTTTGTGGCTGCTCTGCCGCACCATCTATCATCCCTGGTGGGAAACAACCTTTACCACTACTCCTTAACAATGAGGAGCCTAAACCACGATTCCTCAACAACGACCTGCACCTGAATCACGAGTCTTTTAACCACTAACGGTCTTAACAACGACCTGTATAATATGAAGTTTAAAATTACCTCAAAATTACATCCCTGGTATGACTAATGGAGGACCATCTGTCTGTCTTTTGGCAGGAAGTGCAAGTTGTTTTTAGCCAGAGGCAATAGAGCCGGTGCCTGTGTCAGAAGTGACCCGTGGCTGTCATTGCAGCTACTTTCTGGTGACAAAGGAGGACGGAGGCCTTAGTCTTTTTTTTGACCTGCGCCCTCTCAAAGCATTCGTCTGGCAGAACAGATCCGAAATGCTTACCCTGCCCCAGGTCTCGTCTACCCTCAACCCTGGAGATTGAATAGTAGCATTAGATCTGCAGGATGCCTGTTTCTGTTTACCCATCTTGCAGGCCCATTGACGCTACCTGTGGTTTGTGGTGTAACATGAGATTTTTCATTTGCTGTGTTCCCCTTTTTGTCACCAATGCCCCTCGGGTGTTCGCACAATTGATGGTAGGGGTAGCAGCACATATTTGGAGTTCAGGGGTCTCAGTCTTTCCCTACCCCGAAAACTGGCTGTTGAAGGCGGGCTTGCCCCAGGCAGTCGGCCATCTCCAGATTACAACAAACCACCTGCCAACTTTAGGGTTCACTATCAGCATGCCAAAGTCACATCTGACTTCTTCTCAGACACTCCCCTTCATCTGAGTCATTCTGAACACGGTTCAGTTTTTTTTTTTTTTTTATAGATTTTATTTTTTTCTCCCTAGAACATTTAGGCTATGATCCTGGATTTATCACCCTCTGTCCTGGTTTTCGGTGCGGTCAACTCTCAGGCTGCTAGCACTGATGGCATCCTGCATCCTGCTTGTCAATCGCACCAGGTGGAATATGTGGGCTCTGCAGTAGGATCTGAAGTCTCAGTGGTCCCAACATCACGTCCAGATTTCAGAGGAGACCGTAAAAGATCTGCAGTGGTTTTTACTGGACCAAGATTTGGTCAGCAGCAGACCGTTCCTCGTACCCCACCCATAGCTAACAGTGGTGACTGATGCGTCACTTCTGGGTTGGGGCAGCCACCTGGGTAAGTTGGTGATCAAAGGCTTCTGGTCTGCAGTAGAGCCCTGGCTCCATATCAACCTCCTAGACCTGTAGGCCGTCTGCTTGCCATTTAAATCCTTTCTTCCATCCATCAAGAATAGGCTTGTACAGGTGCTTACGGACAATGTCACCGCCATGTGGTATTGCAGACACACAGGGTGGGGTGAGGCCAGGACACTGTCAGGAGGCACTATGTATCTGGAAATGGCTGGACCATCAAGGAATTTTCCAGGTGGTGAACCACCTGTAATGATCTTTGATGCCAGGTCAGCACCTATCAGGTCACGAGTGGCAGTTTCACCTGGAGGTGGCACAAGGACTGTTCCACAAATGAGTAGAACCCTTGCTCGATCTATTTGCCAACGCCAAGAATGCACAATGTCAGCAGTTCTGTGTGTTGGATTTTCCAAGGCATCTCTTCCCTAGGAGATTCATTCCGTCTAGGGTGGAACTTGGGACTCTTGTATGCCTTCCTGCCAATACCACTTCTGCCCCGAGTTCAGAAGAAGATCAGGACCAATCGGCTCAAAGTCATTTTAGTGGCCCCGGATCGAGCATAGAGGAGATGGTATCCAGAGCTCCTAGGCATGAGCATCTGTCCTCCGATCAGGCTGCCCCACTGGGAGCATCTGCTGCTGGCATGTTCCTGCACCCGGGCCTTCACAATCTCCACCTTCATTCTTGGAAATTGAGCGGCAAAGCTGGACACCTTCAACCTTTCCCCAGAGGTGGTTGATGTCATCTTGGTAGCCAGGTGTCCCTTGGCAAATTCAGTATATGCCTGTCGTTGGGGCAAATTTCTAACTTGTTTGTTGTGGCACACAGCAGACTGACCGCCTCCAGGCATAGTTATCTGACGTTTTGTTGTTTGTTGTCTTTCGCCTAGCAAGGTTTTACCCTGGGCTTAGTTAAAGGGTATTTTTTGGCATTTTTGTGGTTGCCAGGTCAGCCCTTATTATTTAAATTATCTGTTGTGAAGTGATTTTTGAAAGGCCTACTACATATGTTTTTTTCCTCTCCATTTGTTATGAGACAGTGGGACTTGAACTTGGTCCTTGATTGATGTGTGCTCCCTTTGAGCTGCTTCACAGCTGTCTTTTGTGGCTACTCACCCAGAAGACTGTGTCCTCTTTGCCTTAACTTCATTACAGCGTGTAGGTGAGTGTGAGGGTCTCCGTGTCAACCCGCCATACTCCACCTTCTTCCCAGACAAACTGGTTCTACGGACACGAGCATCCTTCTTGTGAAAGTTGTGATGCTGTTCCACGTCGGTAAAATTTCATCTTACCAACATTTTTTTCTCCACCTCACCCTACTAAGAAAGGGGAGAGACTCCATCGCTTGAACCCCAAAAGAGCACTTGGCTTTAACATTTGTGGTAACCAAGATCACAGAGTGGACAATTAGCTCTTTGTGGTGTTCGCCAGAGCGAAAAAAGGCAAGATTGTGCAGAAAAGGAACATCTTCTGCTGGATTGTGCTCTGCATTAAGATTTGCTAATTGTTGGCCAAAAAGCAGCCTGTGAAAGGGCTGCGAGTTCATTCCACCAGAGCCAAAGCTGTTGCCACTGTGTTGGTTTGCGGAGTTCCTGTCTTGAACATCTGTCAGGCAGCTACATGGGCATCACTCCATACATTCATGAAGCACTACTGTCTGGATAGCGAGGTTCACTGAGAGGGGCATTTTGCCAACTCAATCCTCCAGTACTTTTTGGTTTGAGTCCTTTCACTGCCCTACCCCCTAGTAGGTACTGCTTTGGTATCTATTCAGAAGGTGAGGAATCTGCGGTTAGAAGTCTCTATCAGACGAGGAGGTTACTTACCTTCGGTAACATTCTTTCTGGTAGAGACTCTATCTAAGCGCAGATTCCTTACTGATACACCCATCCTCCCCGTTCCGTGAATGGCACTCGACCCTTTAATAAGCTTCCAAGTCTAGGAATCTGCACACTGGTCAGAGTCAGTTTGCTGTTGAGGCTCTTCGTATGGGGGCACAGGCCACCTCAGAAGCAACTGACATCAGTGAGCACTAATGGCACCTATAGTGGCCTCACACATAATTTCTAGAACAGAATGTCATCAGTGCGAAGCGCACAGTGCCATCTAGCAGCATGCAGAGGTATTGCTGAAAGGTTTCCAGATCCAGTCTGATGCCTGGGGAATACTCAAAAGATGAGAAATGTGCTGTTAGGTAGCCTCTGTCAGAAGGAGAGTTACTGAAGGTAAATAACTTGTTCTTTAAAGTTACAGTGGGACTTGCACGTCAACGATTGAGAATGATTCAAGCATTTAAATCTATGAAAGATACCAACACTGGAAAACTACTGTTGGAGACAAATAACTTTTACCTTCTGGTTTGATGTCACAGTGCCTCTTGCCACAGCTACACACCAGGTTTAAAATAGCTTGCTTGGATAACAGTCTAGATCTTCCCTTTCATTCTTCTGGACTTTCTGATCTAAAAATCCTGTAATTTGTGCTGAACGTTTGTGTGAGAATTTGTTCTATATATTTCTTAAATTCTGCAAACGAGAGACGGAACCCAGCTTGCATATAGTTGGGTTTATTTTCTCAGTGCAGATTCCATATCAGCAGTCTGGAACTCTTTCATCAGAAGGTGCAAGAGACCATAATATTTAAAATGGGTTTGTGGAAGTTTGGATAATGCAGGTGTGACCATTCATATTAACGGAATAAAACAGCCCATATCGGAGGATATTGCACATAACTTTTGAGTTTTGTGACCTTCTGAATGATCTCTTTGGCCATATATAGTTGTCGAGGCAATTCCTTTACAACTTTTAATATCCTTCATCTTACAGTTTAGAGTATTTTATTCTCATTAACAAAAGCCACCCAGTTTTCCCACTGTCATTGGGAGTTGCCTCTTTCTGGTTTGGTGAAAAAGCTTTGGAGACTGGGAGGTCTGGATGGGTTAGTAGGAGTCTGTGCATGTATGGGGTCATAAGGATAGCCTCCCACGGGCTACTTTGACCCTGGCTGTTAAAAGCTGCATTTACAAACAAGTTTTGAAGGGATGAGAAGTATCTTAGAACCTGATTCACCTTAAAAGTCATTTTCCATTAATTTCACTCGCTTTTCTTGCTCTTTGGGGTATGATTGCACACAGCTTTGAAATGGGAATGTTGTTTGGCATGTGATAAATAAAATGAATTGAACTGCAGTCGAAGATGCTTGGTTGGTGATGTTAGCTATGGGTTCTTGGATATATTGGTTATCAATATGACCCTCTATTTAAATGTTTAGTGAACATGAATATGGCAGATTCATGATTTGTTTATTTTCGTTCTTTTCTGTTATTTGTGTAGTATAAACATGTCTCCTTTTGCTGGCTTCAGAGTTCAATGGAACCCTAAAGCGAGTAAGTAGATAAGGAGACTGGGAGATAATGCAAATAAAATTTCATACGAACTGAGAAAGGCCCAACAGTGGGATTGAGGTGAAAATGAGGGTAACAACAGAAGTAGGTTAAGCGAGCATATGTCTCATATTCATGTTTGTTATTGAAAATAATCTAGAATTGTACTTTTGTATTTAATCACAAATAGGTTCATCTTTTTGGGGCTTCTTTAGGAGGTTTTTTGGCTCAGAAGTTTGCTGAATACACCCACAAGTCCCCTCGGGTCCAGTCCCTCATACTTTGCAACGCTTTCAGTGACACCTCCATCTTCAACCAGTCCTGGACAGCTAGCAGGTAAAGAAAGCAAGCACAAGCTGTTGTTTGGCTAATTTGTACGTAAGCATTTGTGCAGGGCTTCCTGTTCATTATGACCTTCCTCAGACTAAAACAATAACTCAAGACGTCAAAGAACTAGTATTTGGGATATGTGTTTGTCTTGATTAATGCCACTGCATGATGATGATGTGCACAATCAGATCAATATTAAATAACTGAAGGCTGCGAATCTCCAATATTGTTTCATACTGGAAGCAAGTCTTATGTATAGGACCAGATACAAAATCCCACTTGTTCATTGTATAAATCCCAAAAAAAAAGTCATTGATTGCTGTGTGCTGGTGCAAAACTAACCCAACAGAAAGTGTTTCATACTGAAAGCAAGTCTTATAAATTGGACCGGATACAAAATCCCACTTGTTCTTTGTATAAATTTAAAAATAGTCATTGATCATTGTGTGCTAGTGCAAAGCTGACCAACAGAAACCGTTACAGTTATCAGTGGTGCAAAATGCCATACTGCTGTTGCTTTTGGGCAACATGTAATTCCTCTTTCTTTAGATTATGGTTTCTGCACTTAAGCGTTTTGTGAATAGTCTGACATCAGGAGGCTTCTCCAGCGCAAGGATGTGCACAATTTAACAAGGCTCCCTAATGCAAAATTGAAGATGGTCACCAGAGACCTTAGAGTAAGCCCAGCCACCATCAAATCCCAGGGCACAATTTAAACATGCCACCAGATCTTGGTCCCAAATATTCAGGCCACATCATGGTCCCCTTGAACAGCTTCTGGGAAGCATATTAGCCACATCTACACTCTGATGTCCTGTCTCATTGAGGCTTCTGACATAATCAGGTTCAATATAGGCACTCAGATTTTTTTTTTTTTTTTTAATACTTCAGTTCTTCCTCCAGCCAGGCAGAGTTGGCTTTCCAAATGGCATTTCAATTCAAAGAGCATATGTTAGTTTTGGTTAATAATTCTTTTAACTAAGCTGGTGCTGGGACAGTATATTTTTAAATAGATCGCAGCTTGTTTTTCCTCTCTATCTTTTTTCCAGGTGGGCTTCATGTGCAATGAATCATGCTTTTTTACATGAGTATTTCATCAGCTTCTTTGGATAGCCATGGTCTTTCGGCCTGTTTTAGTAGGGTTTTAGAACTGGTAAAATAAATCCAAGAAGTAAAGAGATTTTAGAACCAAGAAGTGAAGGGATTTTATTCCCTTTACTTCTTTGATTCTAGGAAAGATGAATAGATCGGGCCATTCCAGCGCTCAGGCTTTTGAACTTCTTTATTAGAATGGACAGTTTCCAATCCCTGCCATTTGGTCAAACCACTCCCCTACAAGATTTCATGAAAGCTTTGGCCTTGGTGGCATATTTACTCTGAAGATCAGGAGTTTATGTATGTCTGTACTTGGACAACTAACTAGCGAAAGCAGCTCCCCTTGTGCTAGTCACCGGATATCTTCACGGCTCCGTGACCCTTCTACATGACTTGGGCATTTCCATCAATGCTCAGAAGTCATTTGTTCTTGTGCAGAGGTAGAACTCTTTGGTGTGGTGTTCAACCCAGTCTGAGGGTCTTCTTCATCTGAGGTTTGCACCTATTCGAGATATCATTCCAATGTTTCTCAATGCGGCTGCAGTCCCAGTTCTGTATGTCATACACCTGTTGGGCATGATGGTCTCGCGCATCCGGTTTGTCCCACATGTGAGATGGTAGATGAAGGCCCTTCAGTAGTGTTTAAGATGATGATAGCTCTAGCATAAGGGGAGTTTCTTGGTTCAGGTGCACAAGTTCCTTGCTGTTCTTCCGGACCTGCATTAGAGGATGGGCCACTGCAAGCTCATGGTGGGTTGTCCCTTCAGCCCTTTGAGGCTACAAGACACTGTAGTTAATAGGTGACTCATCTTTGGGCTGGGGCGCTCATCTGGGTGACATGACTGCGCAGGGCCCTTTGTCTATGTTAGAGCAACAGCTGCACATAAATGTTCTGGAGTTGCGGGCAGTCTATCATGCCCTTAAGGCATTTTTCTTTTCCATCTAATGAAGGGCCATAGAGATTCCATCGGACACTAAATCCAATGCTCATTATCCCAACAGACAGTGTAGTGTGCTTTGGTGGACCTTGTGTTGGAAGGTCTTATACCTGTAGTGCTGGACCTTGCAACAGGCATCTTCCCTGCGAAAGCCGCCCTTGCAGGCATCCTCACTGGGATGGTAGATGCACAAAGTCCTCTCACTAGAGCGCCATGAATGGGAGCTTCATCCCAAAGTGACAGAAAAGGTCTTCACATTAGGATATCCATGCATAAATCTCTACGCTACAGTCACAGGAATTGTGCTCCTTTTTGTGAAATATGCTTCTGTCCAAATGGTTACCTGGGTGATGACTTTAGGATCAACTTGCCTCTGGGTCTGCTTTATGTATTCCCACCCATCCCACTTTCAAAAGTCCTGCAGAAGGAGGGTGATGGACGACAGACCTCAACTGATCGAAATGGCCTCCGATGAGGTGAGGAGGATTTGTTATGCTGATCTTGTATAACTTGTACCCCTCTTCCTCTCCCACACAGGGGAGACCTGCCTTTGCAGCAGGATGGTCCAGTCCTCCACCCCAGTCTTATGGCACTGCAGTTGCATGCATGAAGAATGATCAGTATAAACTAGAAATGGGTTTACCACCAGTAGTGGCAGATGTCATGGCTGCTGGAAAGCCTGCTACAAAATCCATTTGTATGGGCCGCTTGTTAAAATTTGTTGCTCACAACTCTGAAGGATTTAACCATTTCTAGCCTTGTCTCTCTGACGTTCTGTTCTCTTGTACTTTCCTTTGCCCAGCAGGGTTTGGCAGTTGCCACTCCCAAATAATATCTTGTGGCTTTGCCTGCTTTTCTGTCACGATAAGTTGGTTCTCTGCACCAACCCTTCCTTCTTCCCGAAGGTAGTTTCTGCTAAAAATATTGTCACTAAATGCGAGTAATCTTTTCTTTGTGGTGTTGCTGCGCCGTATAGAGGGGAAGCATGCAACAAGGGTTAAAAGCATCTTGGGTAAAAACAGTAGTGTTTTCATTTAGCTGTGCGTCGGTCTGTTTGTGTATGAACATGTTACATGGTATTTAACAACTTACTCCAATACTCTGTTTTAACTGTTTGTTTGTTTTTTACAGCTTTTGGTTGATGCCAGCATTCATGCTGAAAAAAATCGTTCTGGGGAACTTTGCATCTGGGCCCATGGATCCTGTAATGGCCAATGGTATTGATTTCATGGTGGATCGGGTAAGGTTACGTGTGATATTGTGGGTGTGATGACATCACCAGGTTTGCTGGTCTTGGTTCTCAGTCCTTTCATATGTACAATTATTATGCAGGTTAAAAGACCTTGGATATGTCATTACCTGCTCAAAAATTAGAGTAACTGATTCCTGGTACATTTCCTTCTGTAGTTTCCAGCTGTATATAGAAATAATAGGTCCAGTGTGTTGGTACAAATTAATACAAAGCTGTCTGGTACATACTGAGCATGCATAGCTAGCTGACCACATAGCACTATTGTTCACCAATGTTTCTTTGCCATATTGTATTTAGATCTACAATTGTACAGTTTCAGTGGACTTGTGCTTTCCCTTCCCATGGTCTCCCTAATGCACTGTTCAAAGCATAAAACAGGCCAGATTAATAAATGGCTAGTGTAAGTTTTATTAATTTATGTGTAAAAATACGCATTTTATTTAACGTCACATATTTTTGTTTTTAAATTGCTTCCTGTGTTGAACTTGTCTTTATTCTTTTTATTTATTTTTGTCGCACTAGCAGTTGCTATATTTCTGTCTTTTAAAGTGGGTTCAGGAAAGACAACAACACTATCAAAGTGTAATAGAAAAGATTCCAGTTTTGGCCAGCAGTTAAAATGTGTTTCATGAGATTGTAGCTGACACAAAATTACTTCAGAAATACAACTTCTAACTTGTTTGTCTCTTTTTCTAAAGTTGGAAAGTTTAAACCAAAGTGAACTGGCTTCTCGACTAACTCTGAACTGCCAGAATTCATATGTGGAGCCCCACAAAATCAGAGACACTGCAATAACGATCATGGATGTAAGTTTGCAGGCGAAGTTTTAAAATGAAATTCCCTTGAATATTCTCTGAAAAGAACATAACGTATTTAGATGCCTGGAATTGAACTATGTATTTAAGGAAGCTTCTATTGAATATCACATACATCATAATCACTTTCGAAAAGGTCTTCTTGAGCCAAGTTCATCAAGGGTCTTGAAAGGCATGTGTAAACTAGAGATGGTCCCTCACTGTAATGTGGGACCTTTAACTTTTTTCTTGTTACTATCATTGGCCTTCTTTCTTATACGCAAACTATAGTTCTGATAGCATGTCATACTCCTGCTTGACCTGGTCTTATAGTTTTAGGGGATTTAGATTCCAGTGGCATTGAAGTATATTTTAATGTTTGCTGATTTATCATATACGTTTTGGTATTGTTTTAACAGGACTGGGTCTCAACAGCAATATTCCAGTTTATCCGAAGTTTCCTTGATACAAGATATTACCTCTCTCCAGCATCAAGAATGTGTAGACATTTATAGATTACCAAAAATATTGTCTCTTCTATCATATATAGTATGGTAACAATAGTATTTTGGCTAAAGGACGACTAGTGGATCTGCTTTGTGAGAAGTTACTTTTTTGTTGATGAAGGGTTATACATCATTTTTGAGAAACCATTTTTCATAAACTGTTTTCATAAACTGTTTACCTGAGTTTTTCAAGATGAATGTCACTTACTATTTTTTTGCTTATTCATAGAATGTCTTGATTTTTGACATTGCATTTTACAAGTTTTTAGAGGTGTAAACATTCTTTTTGAAAATGGGTTCTTTCTAAAGGTTTTCCCTTCACCTTGTTGCCTTATCCGCTGGGTGTCATTTCACTTTTTGACTTTTTTTTATTTGCTTTCCTGATTGTTCCCCTTCCAACCCACATTCCACTGATATTTGCTTCTGTGTTCCTTCGCCCTCCGTTTTGCTCATATTCTACCTTCCATCTTTTGGAGTACGCAACCCAACCCCCCACCCCATACCATTTCCATTCTTCACCCATTTTAAAGTGTGTTTATTTTCCCAGACCCCGGGCCTCCTCCGTTGTTTCCATGTTTTTTCTGGGGCGGGGGTTTGATTCTGGAACTTATTTTCTGCTATTAACCTTTTCCCTACCCCGCCTCCATCTAGATTTGTCTCTTTATTACTCTTTCCCTTTTTAATATTAAAAAAAGAAATTCCTAATAGGGATTCACTGCAGCTTGTACAATTTGCTTTCATTTAAAAAAAATTATTTTTATTTTTAAAGTGCATGTTATTATAATGGACTCTAACCCATGTTTTTGCTTTCTGACCTCCGGTGCTTACACCTCTGGCTGTGGGCCGAGTCTTTCTAATGGAGTCTCTCTGTTTAAATTGGATTATTAGTTGCAGCCTGTATGCCTGCCTTTTAATATAAGGTCATCTGTCTTTTGACAGCTAGAGTAATGGACTGTGTGTAGGTTACAAGCAAGCTGTACGAGAATGTACATGTTGCCTGTGTGAATTATTGTGAGCATGGAGTGTATCTGTTGTGCTTAGCTATAAAGTGTCAGGAATCCATTTTCATCCTCTGAAAGTGAGGGAGGTTAGAGAGGGTCTATAGACAGCACTGTCGTTTGCAGTGATGCTACAGAGCTTTGATGAGGTCCTTTTGAGCATAAGGATATTTCATGCCTCCTTCCTGCTCCGTTTTCACCCAGAGGTGATACTCCTATGAGGTTGAGAGATAGTTAAGCAAGGAAGATTCTCTTCCAGGGGGGTCCTAATCACTGAATAGTCCTGCCCACGAGGGAATCCCAGAGATATATATATATATATATATATATATATATATATATATATATATTCACTGAAAAAACCATAGGTTTTAGGGAAAGTTATAGTTAGTTGGACATTGCACTCGTACAAAACCCGTGAAATTCCCCCGTTATAGTTAGTTCAGCTAACTATAACTCGCGCCCCCGCAATGCACTGCTGATGACGTCACATATTACATCACTCATGACCTGGTCAGTGACATCACTGATGACATCACTGATGACATCTCAAATGACATCACTGATGACATCACTGATGACATCTCAAATGACATCTCAAATGACATCACTGATGACATCTCAAATGACATCACTAATGACATCATCCAGTCACTGTGTGTTTCTGTAAAGTTTAAATATGTTTTATATATATGCCAAGGTGTATTGAAGAATGAGTGGGTGTATAAGTGTCTGGATGGATGATTTAGTAGGTGCGTGACTGACTGTATAAGTGAGTGATTAAATGTGTCTTACTGAATGCATGGGTTGGTGAGTAGCTACATGAGTGTGTATATCGGTTATTGATTGGTTGCTTGAGAATTTGTATGGGAGACTGAGTGTGTGTGTGTGGGTGTGAGGTGTGTGACTCTGTGCATAGATGTGTGAGTGGTTGATTCACTGGGTGCATGGGTTCAAGAGTGCATGTGAAAACAGCTGTATGGGCGGGTGAGTGTGTGTATGGGTGTGTTGGTGAGTGAATGGATGTCTCAGAGGTACATGTCCAAGTAACTACATAGGGAAAAGGCAGTGTATGTGAGAGTTGGAGTATAAATGACTATACGTGAGAGTCAGTGATTGTGAGAGTGGCTGTATGGATGAGTGTGTACTTGTATCAGTGATTATATAAGAGAGTAAGTATGCGTTAGTATCTGTATAGGTGAGTAAATGGGAGTGTGATTGATTATTTGCATGACTGACTAGGTGTGTGAGTAACTCCATGGATGAGTGGCGGTGTGTGAGTGTCTGTATAGGTATATGAGTACATATGATAGTGTTGTATTGATGAGTGACTGCATGTATGAGTGATTGTATGGGTGAATGAGTGGATGTGTGTGTAGACCTAGGAATCAGTGAGTGCGCATGTAGTAACTGGTATTGGTGTGTCGATGGTTTCGAAAATGGTAGTCTGTATTTTACAGTGGGTGTATCAAAAGTTATAATAGAGTGTGAGGAGGTGCATCAGATTGTCACGTGGATGTCATCAGTGATGTCATCAGTGATGTCATTTGAGATGTCATCAGTGATGTCACTGACCATGTCATGAGTGATGTAATATGTGACGTCATCAGCAGTGCATTGCGGGGGCGCGAGTTATAGTTAGCTGAACTAACTATAACGGGGGAATTTCACGGGTTTTGTACGAGTGCAATGTCCAACTAACTTACTTTCCCTAAAACCTATGGTTTTTTCAGTGAATTTCAAAGGTTTTGTAAATGCTAATTTCTAACTATAACGTGCCTGAAACCTATGGTTTTTTCAGTGAATTTCAAAGGTTTTGTAAATGCTAATTTCTAACTATAACGTGCCTGAAACCTATGGTTTTTTCAGTGAATTTCAAAGGTTTTTCAAATGCTAGTTTGTAACTATGCCTACAGAAGTAGGACATGTGAAGAAAGAAGAAAAAACGCACAGAAAGAAGCAAAAGAAATGTCGAAAGAAACGGAAGTGCACAAAGACAAAGAAAAATCCAGGAAGAAGCAAGACATGTGCAGAAAGAACCAACAGAGGAGCAGAAAGAGGCCTTGTTGCAAAATAATCCTGTGCCCACACCTTTTCCAGACGTGTACTGGTGGTAACTGACTCTGACTAACCAGGCCTAGAGCCAGTGCTATGGTAAAAGACACTTAGAATACAGTTAAAACACCTACATACACTAGGGAACACTATGCGTTGAGGTACCCCTGTGATTAGCATGACCTCCTCTGTAACTCCCTAGTACATAATATGGCAGGGGGATTAAAACTACCTCTTAAAACGCACCATGGGGCACGTTTGCACACTGGTGTAGGGAGGGGGGGGGCCTGAGGTTACATGTGTGCAAACACGCCCTCTGGCCGTTTTAAGTTGGGGGATAAAGTCCCCTTGAATCCTAAGGGTCCCTGGGGTCCAACTAGCCCACCAGGTACCTCCAGTAAGCGCCACAGAGCTGCGTTGCACAGAGGTGTAAAAAGGGGCGTGGCCTGGACCACCTCTCTGCAACGCAACCCTGTGGCGCGCACTGGAGGTACCTGGTGGGCTAGTTGGCCCCCAGGGTCCCTCAGGATTCAAGGGGAATAAATCCCCAACTTAAAACGCGCCACAGGGTGTGTTTGCACACGTCACCTGAGGCCCCGCCTCCTCCCTTCACTACTGCAAACGCGCCCTGTGGTGCGATTTAAGTTGGGGTATTAGGTCACCTTGAATCCTGAGGTTCCCTGGGGCCCAACTAGCCCACCAGGTACTTCCAGTAAGCGCCACAGGCCTGCGTTGCAGAGAGGTGGTCAGAGGCCACGCCCCTTTTACACCTCTCTGCAACGCAGCTCTGTGGCGCTTAATGGAGGTAGCTGGTGGGCTAGTTGCACCCCAGGGACCCTCAGGATTCAAGGGGAGTTAATCCCCCAACTTAAAACGCGCCACAGGGCGTGTTTGCACACATGTCCCCTCAGGCCCCGCCCCCTCCCTTCACCACTGTGCAAACGCGCTTCGTGGCGCGTTTTAAGTTGGGGAATTAAGTCCCCTTGAATCCTGAGAGTCCCTGGGGTGCAACTAGCCCACCAGCTACCTCAATTAAGCGCCACAGAGCTGCGTTGCAGAGAGGTGTAAAAGGGGCGTGGCCTCAGAACACCTCTCTGCAACGCAGCCCCTGGCGCATACTGGAGGTTCCTGGTGGGCTAGTTGGCCCCAGAGACCCCCAGTATTCAAGGGGAATTCGTTCCCCATCTGCAAACGCGCCAGGGGCGCGTTTGCAGAGTGCTGACAAGGAGGGGCGTGGCCTCCGGCGCGATGCCGGTGTTTTATTTATTTATTTTTTTACGAAGGGGGGCTGTGTGGCCCCCCTTCTTTTTCTAATTTATTGGCCCTGGGGACCCCATCCCCCAGGGCCTGCCCCCTAATATTTAAAATAAAAAAATTGGAAGGGGGCCGCGTGGCCCCCCTTCCGAGGCCTTAATCGACCCCGGGGACCCCATCCCCCGGGGCATGGCCATCTTTTAAAAAAAAAAATGTTTTGGAGGGGGGCTGCGTTGCCCCCCTCCTCAGGCCACTTATGGCCCCGGGGCCGGCCTTCTTCTTTTTTTTTTTTTTTTTTTTTTTTTAATTTTGGGGAAGGGGGCCGCGTGGCCCCCCTCCCGGGCCACTTGTAGCCCCAGGGACCCCATCCCTCGGGGCTGGCCCTCTCCGTTGGGGACCGTGGGGGGGTCCCCAATCCCCCCACGGTCCCGCCGGCTCCCCGCGTCCTGCGGGAGCCGGCATTGCTTTTCCACATGGGGAGCTGCTGACATGCAGCTCCCCGTGTGGAAAAGCAATCGTCTTTGGTTTTTGGAAGAGAGAGCAGGTTTCCTGCTCTCTCTTCCAAAAGCCAAAGCAGTTTGCAATGACAGGGCGGGAGCCGCGAGTCTCCCGCCCTGCCATAGCAAACTACAGTGTCCCGGGGGTGGGCACCCCGGGACACTGCAGGAGCCGGCCCTGGGGGGTGGCGGTCCCCAGGGCCATCACTGGCTCCAAGAGGGGGGCCGCGCGGCCCCCCTCCCAACACGTGCACAGCCCCGGGGAGGTGGTGGGGCTCGGGGGTCCGAAACGGACCCCCACAGTCCAATTCTTAGTGCGCCGGGGAGGTGGCGGTCCCCGGGGCGTGTGGGGGGGCTCGAGCCCCCCCACACAGGTAATTTAATTTTTTTTAAAAGAAGCCCCGGGGGGTGGCGGTCCCCGGGGCTGCGGGAGGGCCGAGTGCCCTCCCACACCATTTTTATTGCAAAGCCCCGGGGGGTGGCGTTCCCCGGGGCTTAGGGGGGGCCTTAGAGGCCCCCCCCACACATTTTATTAACCCCCCGCGCTTCGTTTTTTTTTTTTTTCACGGCGGGATCCGCGCATCCCTACGATTTTTATTAAAAAAAAAAATGTGGCCCTGGGGGTCCTTGTGGGATTCCCTAAGCAGGCCTAGGGGGTCAGGGTGTTTCTACCCTGCCCCCTTTTTGCGTTTTGCGCACTTGTTTCTTGTGCCTCGGTTCTACAGAGGAACAAGATGGCTGCCAACACTTCCTGGTTTGGAGTGTTGACAGCCAATTAGCATGCAGCTCGTGATCGGGAGAGTGCACTCAGGGTGCGCGGACCCTCCGCGGCCATAGATATATATGTGATTTTACTTTTGATTTTCTCAGGAACTACTGAACAGATTTACACCATTTAACCAAAAGGCACGACTCTGAACCAAGGGCTACCTTTTTGCCAAATTTGGTGTCATTCCGTTCAGCAGTTCGGGCTGTAGCTGCGACTAAAGGTTCCTATGGAAAATTGCATGGGGAAAACACGTTTTGGGACCCCCCCTTTTTTCTCGGCCCCCACTTGACGAATAACCCCGAAACTTTCAAGATAGGAGCGGACTGGAGCGGGCCATAAGTTTTGAAAATTTCGCGAAGATTTGTCAACCGGCGCCAAAGTTATTGGGAATAGAATGTTGCGGATTTCCTATGGAAAATAGGTCCTAACTATAACTATCTACTGGCGACCGCCAGTAGATTATATATATATATATATATATATATATATATATATATTTCACTGAAAAAACCATAGCTTTCAGGGACGTTATAGTTAGAAATTAGCATTTAAAAAAACCTTAGAAATTCACTGAAAAAAACACAGGTTTCAGGGACGTTATAGTTAGTTGGACATTTCACTCATACAAAACCAGAGAAATTCGGCCGTTATAGTTAGTTCAGCTAACTATAACTCACGCCCCCGCAATGCACTGCTGATGACGTCACATATTACATCATTCATGACATGGTCAGTGGCATCACTGATGACATCACTGATGACATCTCAAATGACATCACTGATGACATCATCCAGTGACTGTGTGTTTCTGTAAAGTTTAAATATGTTTTATATATATATATATATATGCCAAGGTGTATTGAAGTATGAGTGGGTGTATGAATGTCTGAATGGATGATTTAGTAGGTGCATGACTGACTGTAAAGTGAGTGATTAAACGTGTCTTACTGAATGCATGGGTTAGTGAGTAAACTGTGTAATGTCTGTATAGAATGTCAGTTGGTGTGTAAGCGGCTGCATGGGTTGGTGAGTAGCTACATGAGTGTCTATATGGGATATTGATTGGTTGTCTGAGTATCTGTATGGGTGCCTGAGTGTCTGTGTGGGTGGGTGGGGGGTGTGGGACTCTGTGCATAGATGTGTGGGTGGGTGATTCAATGGGTGTATGGGTTCAAGACTGCAAGTGTGAAGGGCTGTGTGGGTGGGTGAGTGTGTGTATGGGTGTGTTGGTGAGTGAATGGATGTCTCAGTGGTACATGTGTGAGTAACTACATATGTGAAAGGCAGTATATGTGAGTGTTTGAGTATATAAATGACTATCTGAGAGAGTGATTGTGAGAGTGGCTGTATGGATGAGTGTGTGCTTGTATCAGTGATTGTAGAAGAGAGTCAGTATGTGTTAGTATCTGTATGAATAAGTGAGGTGGTGTGTGTATAACTGTATAGGTGAGTAAATGGGGGTGTGATTGATTCTTTGCATGACTGACTAGGTGTGTGAGTAACTCTATGGATGAGTGGCGGTGTGTGAGTGTCTGTATAGGTGTATGAGTGCATATGATAGTTCTGTATTGATGAGTGACTGCATGTATGAGTGACTGTATGGGTGAATGAGTGGACGTGTGTGTAGACCTAGGAATCAGTGAGTGGGTATGTAGTAACTGGTATTGGTGTGTTTATGGTTTCAAAAATGGTAGTCTGTATTTTAGAGTGGGTGTATGAAAGGTTATATTGGGGTGTGAGGAGGTGCATCAGACTAGCACGTGGATGATGTCATCAGTGATGTCATCAGTGATGTCATTTGAGATGTCATCAGTGATGTCACTGACCATGTCATGAATGATGTAATATGTGACGTAATCAGCAGTGCATTGCGGGGGCGCGAGTAATAGTTAGCTGAACTAACTATAGCGGCCGAATTTCTCTGGTTTTGTACGAGTGAAATGTCCAACTAACTAGAACGTCCCTGAAACCTGTGGTTTTTTCAGTGAATTTCAACGGTTTTTTAAATGCTAATTTCTAACTATGCCTACAAAGGTAGGACATGTGCAGAAAGAGGAAGAAAGGCGCAGAAAGGAGCAAGAGAAATGCAGAAAGAGGCAACAGAAGTCCAGAAAGTCGAAGAAAGGTGCAGAAAGAAGCAAGAGATGTGCACAAAGAACCAACAGAGGAGCAGAAAGAGGCCTTGTTGCAAAGTCATCCTGTGCCCCCAACTTTTTGCAGACTGGTACTGGTGGTAACTGACTCTGACTAACCAGGCCCGGAGCCAGTGCTATGCTGAAAGACACTTAGAATACAGTGAAAACACCTACATACACTAGGGTACACTATGGGTTGGGGTACCCCTGTGATTGGCATGACCTCCCCTGTATGGCCCTAGTACATAATGGGGCAGGGGGATTGAAACTACCTCTAACTAAGAGGTGCAGAAGGAGGCAAGAGAAGTACAGAAAGAAGCAACACAGGTGCCGAAAGAGGCAAGAGAGGTGCAGAAAGAAGCAACAGAGGTGTAAAAAGAGGCAAAAGGGGTAGGAGAGGTGCACAAAGAGGCAAGAGAAGTACAGAAAGAGGCAGGAGGGGTGCAGAAAGAAGGAAGAGAAGTGCAGAAAGAGGCAAGAGAATTGCTGAAAGAAGCAACAGATGTAGAAAGAAGCAAGAGCAGTGCAGAAAGAGGCAAGTAAGGTGCAGATGGAAGCAAGAGCAGTGCAGAAAGAACCAACAGAGGTGCAGAAAGGGGGGTGAAGAGAGGCAAGAGGGGTGCAGAAAAAGGTAGGATGGGTGCACAAAGAGGCAAGAGAGGTACAGAAAAAGGCAGGAGGGGTGCAGAAAGAAGGAAGAGAAGTGCAGAAAAAGCCAAGAAAAGTACAGAAAGAGGCAAAAGAGGTACATAAAGAGACAACAGGGGTGCAGAAAGAAGCAAGACAGCTGCAGAAAGGAGCAAGTGAGGTGCAGAAAGAGCCAACAGAGGTGCAGAAAGAGCCAACAGAGGTGCAAAAAGAGGCAAGAGAGGTGCAGAAACAGGCAAGAGAAGTGCACAAAGAGGCAAGAGAATTGCTGAAAGAAGCAACAGAGGTGTACAAAGAAGGAAGAAAAGTGCAGAAAGAAGCAAGTGAGATACAAAAACAGGCAGAAAAGGTACAGAAAGAGGGAAGACGAGTGCATAAAGAGACAACAGGGGTGCAGAAAGAGGCAACAGACATGCAGAAAGAGGCAAGAGAAGTGCAGAAACAGGCAAGGGAAGTGCACAAAGAGGCAAGAGAATTGCTGAAAGAAGCAACAGAGGTGTAGAAAGAAGCAAGAAAAGTGCAGAAAGAGGCAAGTGAGATGCAAAAACAGGCAGGAAAGGTACAGAAAGAGGGAAGATGAGTGCAGAAAGAGACAACAGGGTGCAGAAAGAAGCAAATGAGGTGCAGAAAGAGGCAACAGACGTGCAGAAAGATGGAAGAGAACTGCAGAAAAAGCCAAGAAAAATGCAGAAAGAGGCAAAAGAGGTACATAAAGAGACAACGGGAGTGCAGAAAGAAGCAAGACAGGTGCAGAAAGAAGCAACAGAAATGCAGAAAGAGGCGAGGGAGGCGCAGAGGGAAGCAAGAGTGGCTTGCACACCATTAGTACCAATTTAACACCCACATTTAGCAATAAGTAACACGTGACCATTCTAGGTTTGCAAAGGGCCTTCCACCACGCTGTAACACTTGTCGCTGCATTTTTGGTAACGTTTGACCCGTTTCAGCTAGAAACGAGGCTTTTTTTGTTCAAATCTGCAGATTAGGGTGCAGATGATGAATTATGTGGCTAATGCAGAAAATGTATAATTGTGCGAAAGTCGGTGGAGCCAAACAGTCACATAATTCCAGTGGCCCTACTCATACCTCTGACTAGGTCCACAAGTGCTCCTCAGTGATTCCATCTTTTTTTGTCTCACTGAGTTCATAGTTGAGCTTCTATGGAAACGAGGAAGGCTAAACCTGAGGTTACCACTCCACAACACAGGCTACCATACCACATAATTACTCTCCATAACACATAATCCCACTCTACATAATTCCTATACACTAAATACCACATACTTTCTATCCACATAATTTCACTGCACAACATACCACATAATTCCACTACACACAACGTACATCCACTCCACTCCAAAAAACATTAGTAAAAAACTTTTGCATTTACAACGCCAATAGCTCTAATTCTTGCAAATGCGAAACCTATTACATTGCAAACACTTCTTTAACTAGTAGTCATGTTTGCAGAGTGGTGGAGAAAGGGTGCTGGGCCTCCGACCAGCGCTCAGGAATTCCTGTGCGTAGGGCTTACAGGAGGTACCAGTAGGGCTTCTTGGCCCCCAATGTCCCTCAGGAGTAAATTGGACTTCATCCCCCATCCCGTAGTCTGCCAGGAGGCGTGTTTGCAGAATGGTGGAGAAAGGGGGGCATGGCCTCCGAAGACGTTTTAGCAATCCCACTGTGCAGGACTTACTGGAGGTAACAAGAGGGGTAGTTGGCCCCCCAAGGACATCCTTGGGGGCCAACTACCCCTCCTATTACCTCCAGTAAGTCCCACACAGCAGCATTGCTAAGTTCGAAGAGCAGGCCACGCCCCCTTTGCCCACCACTCTACAAACGCGCTCCCTGGTGCGCTCTTGGATGGGGATTGAAGTCCCCTTCGCTGCTGGGGGTTCTTTAGGGGCCAACTAGCCTACCTCTTACCTCCAGTAAGCCCCACGCAGTGGGATTGCTGAGAGGTAGACAAAGGCCCCCTTTCTCCACCACTCTGCAAACGCGCCCCTTGGTGCGTTGTTAGTAGGGGAATTAATTCCCCTTGAATACTGAGGGTCCCTGGGGGCCAACTAGCCCACTAGGTACCTCCAATATGCGCCACAGAGCTGGATTGCAGAGAGGTGGTCCGAGGCCACGCCCCCTTTTTACACCACTCTGCAAACGCGTCTCTTGGCGCCCTGCTGCTCGGGGGATGAAGTCCACTTGTGTCCTGAGGTCCTCAGGACACAAGAGGACCTCATCGCTCCACCACCAGTGCGCCAAGAGGCGCGTTTGCAGAGTGGTTATTTTATTTTTTAAAAGGCCCCCTTTTACCATTTTTGGGGCCCTGGGGACCCCATCCCCCAGGGCTGCACTTGTATTTATTAATTAGTTTTTTTTAAACGGGAAGGGGGCCGCGCGGCCCCCCTCCCGAGGCCAATTTCGGCCCGGGGACCCCATCCCCCAGGGCATGGCCAAATATATATATTTTTTAAAATATTTTTTAAGGAGGGGGGCTGCGTGGCCCCCCTCCTGAGGGCTCTATTGGCCCCAGGGACCCCAGACCCCGGGGCTGTGCCTCTATCTATCTATATATATATATATATATATATATATATATATATATATATATTTTTTTTAATCGGGGAGGGGGGCCGCGTGGACCCCCCTCCCGGGCCACGTCTGGCCCCGGGGACCCCATCACCGTTGGGGACCGTGGGGGGAGCCCCAATGCCCCCACGGTCCCGCCGGCTCCCCGCCTCCTGCGGGAGCTGGCATTGCTTTTCCACACGGGGAGCTGCTGACATGCACTAATATATATATATATATATATATATATATATATATATATATATATATATATATATATATATATATATATATATATTATCTACTGGCGGTCGCCAGTAGATAGTTATAGTTAAAACCTATTATCCATAGGAAATCCGCGACATTCTATTTGAAATAACGTTGGCGCCGGTTAACGAATCTTCGCGAAAGTTTCCAACTTGTTGGGGCGCTCCGGTCCGCTCCTATCCTGAAAGTCTCGGGGTGATACGTCAAGCGGGGGCCGAGAAAAAGGGGGTCCCAAAACACGTTTTCCCCATTCATTTTTCCATAGGAACCTTTAGTCGCAGCTACAGCCCGAACTGCTGAACGGAATTACACCAAATTTGGCAAAGAGGTAGCCCTTGGTTCAGTGTCGTGCCTTTTGCTTAAATGGTGTAAATCCGTTCAGTAGTTCCTGAGAAAATCAAAAGTAAAGTCACATATATATCTGGGCGGAGCCTAACCACACATGTCATCGTGAGATCTGATTGGCTGTCAGCACTTCATCCTGGAATTTCTGGCAGCCATCTTGGGACCAATATAAATGATAGTACCTCATTGAAATGCATTGTAGTGAATAGAAGATTTTGAGGGTCACCAAAAGGAGAACTATAAAGGGTGATAACAGGCTTTAGTTACATTAGAATTTATTTGTTGACGGTACCATACTAATTTTAGGAATTGTGGTGTATTCCAAGGTGATTTTACCATGTGAAAAACCTTCTGCTGGGATATCATGAATCATGTTTGAGAGAACACTATTTTCTCATGCTTGTCCCATGGAGGTTTGGAAGGTGCTCCAGAAGCTAAAATGAGAGCATATTTTCTGTAAATTCACATTATCTTTCTCACTCATGTGAGAATGAAGTCTGACATTCTCAGTAAAACATGTACATCCAACAAGGGCAGAGACTGTCAGTTGATTCCTTTGTGTTCTACTGCAGCTTCCCAGAGTGTTCTAAAGAACAACTAGAGTGCTAACAGCCTTAATTATGACAAAAGTATGGCACACCTGAAGCCATCTTGATTGGAATAAACTGGTAACACTTAAAACACTTAATTTAAAAAGGAACAAAATGATGGGGTTCATTTTGTCATAGAAATTATGGTTAGTGCTGTAGAACGAAAAATTAGGACATGTTTCAAGTGTGATCTCAAATATCTTCCTGTTATATTTCAACAGGAGCAGCCTGCCAGTTGATGCCTTTGTGTTCTACTGCAGCTTCCCAGAGTGTTCTAAAGAACAACTAGAGCGCTAACAGCCTTACTTATGACAAAAGTATGGCACACCTGAAGCCATCTTGATTGGAATAAACCGGTAACACTTAAAACATTTAATTTAAAAAGGAACAAAATGAGGGGTTCTTTTTTAAATAGAAATTATGATTAGTGCTGCAGAAAGAAAAATTAGGGCATGTTTTAAGTGAGATCTCAAATCCTCTTCTATTTCATTAGAAAATTCTGACATGCAGACTGAAACAATCACTTTCAATACCAGCAGCAGACTTCCAGTTAACTCCCTGGTGAGCAGTAGCTTTACTCCAGTGATCTAATGAGCAACTAGAGTGCTAACATTCAGAATTTATGGCAGATGTGAGACACATCTGAATGCCTTCTTGATGGAATCAAAGTAAAAAACTGAAAGCATTTCCTACTGAGGAGACTGCAGTAAATGAAGAAATTAGGAAACTTTATAACAAAGAAGTCTTCCAAGATGGCCACCAGTGAAAAAGGAGCCCAAATGTAGCACAAATATTACCCAGATGTAGCCCACATATAGCCCAATGACAAAAGTGTGCAAAACACTTTTTATTTTTAGTTTTTTTGCAGTTTTATGTAGTGCAGACTGGTCAGGTATTGGAGCATTACATCTTAAAACATGACCTCCCTACACTACAAAAACACCACTGCACTACCTTAAACCCTAAAACACTACCCCCAGCACGACCCCCTACACTACACAAGCACCACTGCACTATCCTAAACCCTAAAACACTACCCCCAGCACGACCCAAACACCACTGCACTAACCTAAATCCTAAAACACTACCACCAGCACGACCCCCTACACTACCCAAACACCACTGCACTACCCTAAAACATGACCCCCTACACTACACAAACACCACTGCACTACCCTAAACCCTAAAACACTACCCCCAGCACGACCCCCTACACTACACAAGCACCACTGCACTACCCTAAACCCTAAAACACTATCCCCAGCACGACCCCCTACACTACACAAACACCACTGCACTACCCCCAGCACGACCCCCTACACTACCCAAACACCACTGCACTAACCTAAATCCTAAAACACTACCCCCAGCATGACCCCCTACACTACCCAAACACCACTGCACTACCCTAAAACATGACCCCCTACACTACACAAACACCACTGCACTACCCTAAACCCTAAAACACTACCCCCAGCACGACCCCCTACACTACACAAGCACCACTGCACTACCCTAAACCCTAAAACACTACCCCCAGCACGACCCCCTACACTGCCCGAACACCACTGCACTGCCCTAAACCCTGAAACACCACCCCCTTCACGACCCCCTACACTGCCCGAACACCACTGCACTGCCCTAAACCCTGAAACATCACCCCCAGCACAACCCCCTACACTGCCTGAGCACCATTGCTCTGCCCTAAACCCTGAAACACCAGCCCCAGCACGACCCCCTACACTGCCCGAACACCACTGCCCTAAACCCTGAAACACCAGCCCCAGCAAGACCCCCTACACTGCCCGAACACCACTGCATTGCCCTAGACTCTGAAACACCAGCCCCAGCAAGACCCCCTACACTGCCCGAACACCACTGCACTGCCCTAAACCCTGAAACACCAGCCCCAGCACGACCCCCTACACTGCCCGAACACCACTGCACTGCCCTAAACCCTGAAACACCAGCCCCAGCACAACCCCTACACTGCCCGAACACCACTGCACTGCCCTAAACCCTGAAACACCAGCCCCAGCACCACCCCCTACAATGCCCGAACACCACTGTACTGCCCTAAACCCTGAAACACCACCCCCTGCACCGCCCCCTACACTGCCCGAACACCACTGCCCTGAACCCTGAAACACCACCCCCTGCACGACCCCCTACACTGCCCGAACACCACTGCACTGCCCTAAACCCTGAAACACCACCCCCTGCACCGCCCCCTACACTGCCCGAACACCACTGCACTGCCCTAAACCCTGAAACACCACCCCCTGCACGACCCCCTACACTGCCCGAACACCACTGCACTGCCCTAAACCCTGAAACACCACCCCCTGCACCACCCCTACACTGCCCGAACACCACTGCACTGCCCTAAACCCTGAAACACCACCCCCAGCATGACCCCTTTACTGCTCGAACACCACTGCACTGCCCCAAACCCTGAAACACCACCCCCAGCATGACCCCTACACTGCCCGAACACCACTGCCCTAAACCCTAAAACACCACCCCTGCACGACCCCCTACACTGCCCGAACACCACTGCACTAAACCCTGAAACACCACCCCCTGCACGACCCCCTACACTGCCTGAACACCACTGCACTGCCCTAAACCCTGAAACACCACCCCCAGCACGACCCCCTACACTGCCCGAACACCACTGCACTACCCTAAACCCTAAAACACCACCCCCAGCACGACCCCCTACACTGCCCGAATACCACTGCACTGCCCTAAACCCTAGAACACTACCCCCAGCATGACCCCCTACACTACCCGAACACCACTGCACTACCCTAAACCCTAAAATACTCCCGCAGCACGACCCCCTACACTACCCAAACACGACTGCACTGCCCTAAACCCTAAAACACTCCCCCAGCACGACCCCCTACACTACCCAAACACCACTGCACTGCCCTAAACCCTAAAACACTCCCCCAGCACGACCCCTACACTACCCAAACACCACTGCACTACCCTAAACCCTAAAACACTAACCCCAGCACGACCCCCTACACTACCCAAACACCACTGTACTACCCTAAACCCTAAAACACTCCCCCAGGACGACTCCCTACACTACACAAACACCACTGCACTACCCTAAACCCTAAATCTACCCCCAGCATGACCCCTACACTACACAAACACCACTGCACTACCCTAAACCCTAAATCTACCCCCAGCATGACCCCCTACCCTACACAAACACCACTGCACTACCCTAAACCCTAAATCTAACCCCAGCATGACCCCCTACACTACACAAACACCACTGCACTACCCTAAACCCTAAAACACTACCCCCAGCACGACCCTCTTCACTACCTAAACACAACTGCACAATTTGTTACAGGCGTTGCAACGCAGGCCTGTGGTGCTTACTGGAAGTACCTGGTGGGCTGGTTGGGCCCCAGGGACTCTCAGGATTCAAGGTGACCTAATCCCCCAACTTAAAACGCGCCACGGGGCGCGTTTGCACAGTGGTGAAGGGAGGGGGCGGGGCCTCAGGTGACATGTGCGCAAACACGCCCTGTGGTGCGTTTTAAGTTGGGGAGTTAATTCCCTTTGAATCCTGGGGGCCAACTAGCCCACCAGGTACCTTCAGTAAGCACAACAGAGTTGCGTTGCAGAGAGGTGAAAAAAGGTGCGTGGCCTCGGAACGCCTCTCTGCAACTCAGCTCTGTGGTCCTAACTGTAGGTACCTGGGGGGCTAGTTGGGCCCCAGGGACCCTCAGGATTCAAGGGGACTTAATCCCGCAACTTAAAACGCGCCGTGGGGCGCGTTTGCACACATGTCACCTCAGGCCCCCTCCCTTCACCACTGTGCAAACGCGCACTGGCTCTGGTTAGTCAGAGTCAGTTACCACCAGTACCCGTCTGAAAAAGTTGTGGGCACAGGATGATTTTGCAACAAGGCCTCTTTCTGCTCCTCTGTTGGTTCTTTCTGCACATCTTTTGCTTCATTCTGTGCGTTTTTCTTCTTTCTTCACATGTCCTACCTCTGTTGGCATAGTTAGAAACTAGCATTTAAAAAACCTTTGAAATTCACTTAAAAATCATAGGTTTCAGGCACGTTATAGTTAGAAATTAGCATTTAAAAAACCTTTGAAATTCACTGAAAAAACCATAGGTTTCAGGCATGTTATAGTTAGAAATTAGCATTTAAAAAACCTTTGAAATTCACTGAAAAAACCATAGGTTTCAGGCACGTTATAGTTAGAAATTAGCATTTAAAAAACCTTTGAAATTCACTGAAAAAAACCATAGGTTTCAGACACGTTATAGTTAGAAATTAGCATTTAAAAAACCTTTGAAATTCACTGAAAAAACCATAGGTTTTAGGGACAGTTATAGTTAGTTGGACATTGCACTCGTACAAAACCCGTGAAATTCCCCTGTTATAGTTAGTTCAGCTAACTATAACTCGCACTCCCGCAATGCACTGCTGATGACGTCACATATTACATCACTCATGACATGGTCAGTGACATCACTGATGACATCACTGATGACATCATCCATGTGATAATTTCATGCATCTTCTCACACCCTAATATAACTTTTGATACACCCACTCTAAATTACAGACTGCCATTCTCAAAACCATAGACACTCCAACACCAAAAACTACATACCCACTCACTGATTCTTAGGTCTACACACACATCCACTCACTCACCTGTACAGTCACTCATACTTACAGTCACTCAGTACAGGACTATCATATGCACTCATACACCTATATAAACACTCACACACCGCCACTCATCCATAGAGGTACTCACACACCTAGTCAGTCATGCAAAAAATTAATCACACACCCATTTACTCACCTATACAGTTATACACACACCAGCTCACTTACTCATACAAATACTAGCACATTCTTACGCTCTTATACAATAACTGATACAAGCACACACGCATCCATACAGCCACTCTCACAATAACACACTCTCACTTATAGCCATTTAAATACTCTAACACACATATATACTGCCTTTTACATATGTAGTTACTTGCACATGTACCACTGAGATATACATTCACTCACTAACACACCCATACACACACTCACCCACCCAAGCAGTCCATCACAGATGCACTCTTGAAATCATGCACCCAGTGAATCACCCACTCACACATCTATGTATAGAGTCACACACACCCCACCCACACAAACACTCAGGCAGCCATACAGATACTCAGAGAACCAATCAATAACCCATATAGACACTCATGTAGCTATTCGCAAATCCATGCATCCACTTACACACCAACAAACAGACGGATACAGACATTCACACAGTTTAGTCACTAACCCATGCATTCAGTAAGATACGTTTAATCACTCACTTGTAGAGTCAGTCACTCACGTACTAAATCATCCATTCAGACACTTATACACCCACTCATTCTTCAATACGCCTTTCCCTATATATATTAAACATATTTAAACTTTACAGAAACACACAGTCACTGGATGATGTCATCAGTGATGTCATTTGAGATGTCATCAGTGATGTCATCAGTGATGTCACTGACCATGTCATGAGTGATGTAATATGTGACGTCATCAGCAGTGCATTGCGGGGGCGCGAGTTATAGTTAGCTGAACTAACTATAACAGGGGAATTTCACGGGTTTTGTACGAGTGCAATGTCCAACTAACTATAACTGTCCCTAAAACCTATGGTTTTTTCAGTGTATATATATATATATATATATATATATATATATATATCTATCAGAGTGACCAGAGTTTGAACTGGACAACCTTGAAAGAATGAGATCTTTTTTAGTTGTTTCACCCATGAAAGTGATTGGACAAGACCCTGACAATGTATTACCTGAACAAACAGGGAAGCACTCATTCCATCTCAGCAGTTCATCTACCAGGCATACACGTATGGAATCAATGTGGCGTACTGGAGTGTGGCGCGTTGTCCTTTGGCTTCCCGAAAGGTAATGTGGTTCTCAAGCTCTACTCAACTGCTCACCCTGTAGAGTTGGTTTCCAGAAGAGACCGTTTACCTCTTTGTTCTCTTTTCTTCCGGGTGTCTTCCTTCCCTTCTGCATTGTCTCCTCTGGGAAATCTATTGTGGGAAAATTAGCTTTTTGAACCAATATGGTTGACAATGTCTCTGGGAGAAACAGACTCTGAAAGTAAAGTATATTGCTTCCTAAGAAAAATGTGTTTGGGCAGATGTGGAAGGACTCCAACCAAAGGGGAATGTTCCTTTTCTCAAAACCCTAGGGTAACTTTAGTTGTAAGGTACATTTTTGCTTCTCTTTGATTACATGTGATTGGAATAATTTCCCCTTGGTGTTTCTCTGGTGCATGGTCGGAGCTTATCACCATTTGCAGACACCCACTGCCTACCAGGTCATGGACGATGATCCCATTCACACTTACTTCACACACATATGGACCACTTTGAGGAATGATCCCCACCTTTGCTTTCATGCTGGTAATTACTCCACATATTGTTACAGTAACACATATACTGGATCTCCTTCTTAGTGGCATTGTTGGTCTGTAGTCACTTGTCCACACTGTCTTTTGTGCAAGGCTAGTTATTGAGGGGATTCCATGCTCTTCAATTAGAGGATCAGAACTTTGACCATGGTCCTCCTCATCATAACCAAGCCTTTCTATAATTTGTTTCCCCACTCCTTCTTATTCACTAACTCCAGTAGGATTCACAACATGGTACGTTTTCTGTATATCTTCATTCACTGGGCCATGTGACATTCCTCGCAGCCCTCTGAAAAACCATAACTATATTCAGTCATCGTCTTCCTCATACTTTTGCAAGATGGAAGAGTACGTTTGGATGTGGTGGCATTGGCATCGGACTACTGTATTAAGGTTGCTTGATTCTTACTGGCTGGCCAACTGCTGAGTCCCGCCCATTGTACCAGTAGGGTTTGTTGAAGGGCGTGTTCCTTTTCTTGGGTTTGTTGCATTTGAAATTGAGTAGCCTGGTTTGAATGTTGCCCATCAACTAATTTATTAATCATATTTTCAATTACATGGGGTCCAAATAGAACTTTTTGGAGCAGATTGCAAGCTTGCAGTATCTGGTGGAGTGAGAAGTATTTCCAAAAGATGTTTATCAAATGTCCTGCAAGAAACGAGGTCTGATTCACAAGACATCTCCCCAGTTCCGTAACCTCTTCCACCTGCTATCCTATAACCTGAAAATTCTCCCCTCCTATCTCCCCACTTGTCTGCAAAAAAGCAAGTTCTGATCAGCAAGGCATCATTCCAATACCTACCATCTCATTGACTTTCTTGATAATCCTTTTTAGATTGAACTACTCCCCACGATGACACAATCCTGTTCCTCACCTCAGTTTTCTGATTGGTCCCGATATTGAGAAGCAGTTCCTGTTTAGGAAAACTAGAGCTGTGATCTGTTTAGTGAGGAATAGGACTTCCCCTGCCCCTCTCCCTACAAGGTTAGACCCAACTCCTTTAAGTCTCGTTTGGGGGAAAGAGATAGCAAACATGGTGTCTCCTTGGTGGCTTGTATGGCGGTATTTCAGGGAGGCAAACTCTGTAAACGATATGGGGGAAAGGTGACTGTGAGGGCTCAAGTATTGGCTTGACTAATGATTCTTGCATGTACTGTTTACATTTGTTGCATCACTGGTGTACTTTGGGAGGTTTTCTATGTTTCCACATTTGGGGAAACCCTGTACGCTGCCTAAATGAGTGCTCCTCTCTGTGTTGGACAACTCTTTCCCCCCCGACCTCCTCCCCCAGGTATATAACCATCTCATCCAGAAGAATCTGCCCCTAGCGTGGCTTACCTCCTTTGGACCTGCAAAGTCTATAGTTGAAGTCGTTGAGTTCCCAACATTGGTAGTCAGTCTGTATACTATGTGAGTCCTGGCACCTACCACATCCCGCATTAGAGGTGGGGGAACAGTGCATAATCCCCTGACCTGTAGAGGAAAGTAGATTCTGTGTCCCTAGTCCAATCTAGTCCCCAAATGTTGTCGTAATGGCCATGATTTACTCTTAGTTGGTGGAGAGGGCTTACCATCGGCTGCCTGAGCATTAAAGAGCTTATAGCTTAAGGTTTCATGCTGTAGCGGGAGGAGGGTGGCGTGTGGTGACAATAACTGATTGGTCCATTGGATGCTTGTGGTGAGTGCAAGGATTTTTCTGATATGCCCCATATTGCAAAATAAGATCACATTCATAATGGGAAGAGCACAAACTCACAACTGTATACGATGTGGCGAGGAAGGGGCACCTTCATACATACAATTTTTTCCTGCCCACATATACAGTAATGCTGGAGGGGGGGAGGCACAGAGCTGGTGGACGTTCTGTAGTCCGACATCCCTTTTACACCCTAAGTTTCTAGTACCGAGGGATGTGGACATCCCCAGAAGGCAACTCTGATTCTGTGCTCTGCGGTTCTGTTTAGCAAAAAGGGACATCACCAGTAAATGGGGATCCCCTGAGCCCCCACACAAAAAGCCAGTGGGTAACCGGTATGAGCCACTGCATGGAAGTTTAGTGAGTGGTCTATGAAGCGAGGGGCTGCCCGTGAAAATGTCATAAAGTGTGGCGCACCTACCACAACTTGGACTAAGGAAACCACAGCTTTCTGGACAGCTCCCTCAAGAGATGGGCAGAGCGAGATAGCCAGGGAAATTGAGAGCCCAGGATCGAGCCTGGGCGATGAGTGACCGGGGGGAGGGGGAGCGGGGGCGGGAGGGGTGGGTGTTGTGGAGACCCGGCCCCCTGTGCCTGTCGCTTCCATTGCAATGACCTGATGTCAGTTGTAACAGATTACTCCAGTAATTTGGTAAATCATACATGTAATATGGTGGTACGTTTTGTTTTATTGTTTTGGGGGAAAATAAAAACAGATTTAAAAAAAAAAAATTATGCATTTTTATCTTTAAAGAGTTGCAAGTCCTTCCTCCAGACGTTCTTCTATCTTTAAGTGGTAAAGGTTTCACGTATAATGCATTTAAAAGAACCATGACCTGATAAAATGCCAAGAAGAAGCAATTTTTCCTCACATGCTTTGTCTTGTCAAATGTGGTCGATAGTTTTCCTCATTAAAGGCATGGCTTACAGCGTACTGCAAGTATTGATGTTTTCCCCCAGAGTCCTCGTGATAAAATAATTCTTGGAGGGTATTAAGAATATATTTTAACGTACTGCAAGGCCTTCCCCTCTGTGGGAACTGTATATGGTCCTTTCTAAACTTGTGACTACCTTTTGAACAGATACAGCCTCTATTCAGTACTGGTCTTGTAAGGCAGCATTTTTGGTGGCTGTTTCGTCAGCCAATCGGGTTAGTGACAGGCACGCAGGTCTTCTGCGTTGTACATGGTGTTTCATAATAATAACAGAGCAATAAGAAAACATCCTCTTTTCAACCTAAAGTTGTTTCTGATCTCACCAAACCATATCCTTCCTGACTTTCTTTCAGAGTCCTGTGTGTACAGCAGAGGGTTCTCTGCAAATGCTAGATGCTAGGAGGCTATATCTTGACAACCCAAAGACCTTACAAAGACCAAAAGCTGTTTATCTGAAGTGTGTCCACGCCTCCAGGTTCACTCACTGCTATACAGACCAATTTGAGATGGATAGTTCCTATTAGAGAGCTAATAAATCTTCGCTGGGTAAACCAAAGATTTCTCCAGCGGGAAAAGTGGCCACTTCCGTGAAATATTAGATTTTTGAAACACTCGGAATCTACCTGGAATTCAATTCATATCTTTACGTGACACTCCTATCTTGATCAAAATCTCTGTGTTGATCAAGTCTCCATGTGGAACCTCTGCAGCCATAGGGATATCTGCCCGATGTGTTCTCCATCACTTTCTCTGCTTAGGATTATCAATGACGATCTCTTGTAGGAGAATGAAAAGGTATTTGGAATCTTAGTTCTCCTTCAAGCGATTCTTCGTTGAACTCATTAGCAACTCCTGGTGAAAGTATCAGACAGGTGTACCAATGGTTTTTATATTTGTGAGATCCCTTGAAAGTTAATTGAACTTACTGCCACTCCAGCGTATAATGGCATACTAATTGTTATGACTCCCTTAAAAAAGCAATGTCTGCTTTTTTAGCCTCTGCACACTTTAGTCTATCTAGCTATTTTACACTGTACCCTGTTTGACATAATTTCTCCTTTAAAATTGTTTTCATCTGATGTTTCTAGGTAACCGATTTTTACACAAGGGTATTTAAATCTAAATTGCATCTTTTTTTGTAGAAAAAGTAAATTAAAACCTGCAAATTAAGTCTGAAAATAGACTACTACAATTTGTTTTAAAAGTCGAAATAGACGTTCCCTAAGAAGAGTAGTAAATATTTTTTTAACTCCTCTGGGATCCCACACATGGGCAGGACAATTCAGTTCCTTAGGACTCCAAACAAGATTCCCTTGAAAGAGAGCTAGGATTACAAGGAAGTGACTTTCCATTTTAATAGCATGAAAATGCTTCATTGAAGTATAAGGTCATCTGATCAGTTATTATTAATTAATAAAAATAAAATGTGCTGGACAGTCTTTCTATTAAAAGCAGTTCTTTTACGTATAACCTTTCTTAGTAATTTTCTACTTTCTATGTAGGTGTTCGACCAGAGTGCGCTTTCAACTGATGCCAAGGAAGAAATGTATAAATTGTATCCGAACGCCAGAAGAGCTCATCTCAAAACTGGGGGCAACTTTCCTTACCTTTGCAGAAGTGCTGAAGTAAACATTTATGTACAGGTGCGTATTTGGTTGACTCTTAGCGTAGAAAATAGTCTCCTCAGTATTGCAGCAAGAGCAAATATCAAAGAGAGTGTACTTACTTTGTAATAGTAGTTTCTTAATGCAAGTTGTTCTACCTAGGTACTTAAACAAAATGGTTTCTAGTGGGAGAGAATATACCTTTCTCTGGTAGAGGGAAGAGGTGTGGCGCCAGGGCGACTGACGCTGGAATCTGGGGCTCACGGTTCGATCCCCGGCACTGGCGGCAGGTCAGCCCAGCACCATGTGACTCTGGGCAATAGCTTGCTTAATCTTCCCGACGGCCCCCAGCGCCGGGATGCCTTCGGGTAGCTGTTCGCGCTTTACAAATACTGGATTTATATATTACCATGTTTGAATTCTTCCCTGACCTCAGGCTGGGTACCTTTGGTAGTCATTGTTAACATAGCAGGTTTTCTGATACTACTTCTAACCGCAGATTCCGTACATTAGATTATTTCCCAGGCATAAGACTAGATTGGGAAAATCTTGAGCAGGACCCCTACATGCCGGTAGATGACGTCAATTGAATCCGCGTCCGACGTGACATGCATGGTGCTCTGACATCAGTTCCTTACTTTCTGAGCCAATAGCGCGGATAGGGAGAACTACCACAATCACTTTTCGACCACTTTTTTTTTTTGTTGACTCTTTGCAGATTTGTTTAGAGCTATTGCTCCCAGTGTGCTATGGACAAGTCCCCTAACAAACCCATGGGTTTCAAACTTTATGGGGACTGTCACAGGAAGATCTCTGTGTCAGATGCCCACTTGGTCGGTCTTTGGTGTCTGACCACGACTCCGGGGCCTGCACAGACTGTCGTTCGATGCACTCGAAAGCGATCCGTAAGCCGGCCATGAAGCTCCTTCGGTATTGGTACCGCAATCAGTTGTCTTTTAAGTTGTCTTCTAAGTCAAAATCAAAGTAATCGAAGTCAGGCAAGCCCAAGAAGCACAAGAAAAGGAAGTCGAACCATTCTTCATCTTCCCCCTCTCTACCATGGGCTTCTAGGTCCTGCTCCCGCACTCCAACTGCAGAGCCGGAGGCCTGGTCCACTTCATTCCTCCCTGAATTCCTTGGAGCCGGAGCACCCCCTGCCCAACTTAGGAAGTTGTATGGCACCATGCACTCTGTCTTTCAGCCTCCTACGCCCTCTGGCGCGCCTTAAGCCCCACGGAGTTGAAAGGTGTCCTGGTTGTGTTACAGCTGGTTAGCCTAACCCCAATGCCAACTGGGCCGAGGCACATGCCGGAGAGAGTCCTCCTAATGCCACACTCAATATTGCCAGTGCCACGCAAACCACGCAGAAGGCATTGTCCTGGCAAATTTCAAGACCGTGCCACCTCGATGATGTCGACTCCGGCACCAACTGAACCTGACCAATCCGGTTCAGGTCCACTAATAGACCTAGGGACGGCTTGTACTTTAGGGATGGTGATGACGACAGCTATGGATTCCCTGACCAAACTGATGATCTGGGCCACGTCATCGGATACTGACCTGGTCTCGCCTACGGAGGAGGGCGCATCCTTCACCGTTGTGGTGGTGGTGGGGAGGGCGGCAGAGGATCTATACCTACCGCTTCCCTCCATCACAGTTAAGATCAACATTTTGACAGAGGTGCTTCAAACCGGGGCTCTCTTCTGCAGAGCCACTGTCTTTCCTTCAGTGAAGACCTTACGGACATTCTTCTGGGCCCTGGGCCAAACCCTGCACAGGTGTACCTGTGCACAGGATGATTGCTTGTCGCCACTGCCCGCACCTGGGGTCCCAACTTTCCTCACCGAGCATCCCACCCAGAGAGCATGTTGGTGCAGGCCTCGACTTCCAAAGTCAACCTGAGCGCATTCCCTACCACTGCACCGGACAGGGAATCCAAGAGGCTGGACACCTTCAGGAAGATAAATTTTAATTCTCCCAGCCTTGCATTACCATCCGTGAACACTGTGTGCCTCTTTGGCTGGTCCTCCCACAACTTGTATGACTCTGTTGTGCAAGTGCTGCCCTTAATCGTGGAGGAGGCAGAAACTATACTGAGCAAGGCTAAGTTTGATGGCTGGGATGCAGCAAGGTTCACCATCCGGTGTGGATTGGAGACTACCTACTTGCTGGGCAGGGCCATTGCGTACAAGGTGGTATTCCTCCATTGCGTGTGGTTGAGGTCCACTGGCTTCTCTAGGGATGTCCAATCATCACTGATGGACCTGCCCTTCGATGGCTCCCCCTTGTTCGGTGACAAGGCCGATATAGTGCTCGAGCGCTTCAAGGAGAGTCTGGTCATTGCCAAGTCTTTTGAAATCACCCTGGTGCTGTACGAACTGCACTCCTTCTTTCATCCGTTCTCTGGATACAGTAGGGGCTCCAACCTGTGTCCACAATACCAACCCTGCCCTCAGGCATCCTAGCCTTTTCATGGCTGTGGACACGGTTCCCTCAGAAGACATGGTACTCAGAGCCAGCATACTGTCAAATCCCCCATCCCTCTGGCAGCATCAGCCTTATTTATTTATAGTGTTTATAGAGCACTCTGTGGCCAGCCTGGTATCCTGGCGCTAAGCCTCCAAGTCTCTTTAGCATGTCCTCAACACAGCAACACCCTGTTGGCAGCAGGATCAGGCACTATCCCCAAAGGCAAGCAGTAACATCAGGCATTTGGGTGCTTCAGATTGTCAGTTGGGGTTTTGCCCTGCCATTTTTGGAAACTCTGCCTCCTTTGCCACAGTCCTAAGTTCGGTTGACAAAGTACCACCTCCCCTTGCCATGTCAAGTGTAGTTCCTTGATTGGAACGTGTGTGTGTAAAGTCTGGAGCCGACTAGCCCAGACTTTACACACGCACGTTCCCGTCCAGTAACTACACTTCCACGGGCTCATAACTTACTCATAAAAGTGGGGTGCTGTCATTTTCTTAAAATTAGCAGTAATATACGTGTTACTGCGGATCTTTCAGCAATCCTTAATAGGGGGAATGCCCATCTAAACACCATAATTTTATATACCTCATGGTGAAAGATCTCATTATTTGATAACAGTGCCATCCACAGGTACACTGATTGATTTATCTTGGTCTGGACTGTCACGACGCGAAGGACGGACCCCAGATATATTTCAGACATATTATAGGGATACTTTCCCGAAACAATGAAACATGTGTTTGGCCAAAGGAGGTCTAACGCTAAAAAAAAAAGCCAGAAGATAAACAGAAAAGTCAAGACAAGAATATCTCTGTGTTCATTGTACTGTACAATTTGAATAAATGTGATAATATGAATTGCATGTGCCTCGTGAGTTTAACCATTGGCGTTCAGTCCTAGGATTGATAATTAGGGGAGAAGGGTGTATCTTCCCATCATTTGAGAGCACCACGAACCTAAACCTGGTTTATTGAAAACTATATGTGATGGCTATATGAGCGCCTACGACCTCATAAGCACCCAAGTGTTAGAATTAGTCCAAAGGTTAACCCTTTTCATATCAGCCAAAACATCGCACTGCTGACATTTTTCGCTCTACCTCATCCTTCCCAGGCAGAAGAGTCTCCATTGTTTGGACCCAAATAGAGCCTTCTCTTTTAAATCAATCGCACCAAAGAACACCAGGTGTACGATCAACTCTTCATTGTGTTTGCTGGAGCAAGGAAAGGCAAGGGGGTGGAGAAATGGGCCATCTCTCGATAGATTGTACTCTGCATCAAAATCTGCTACACACTAGCCAGGAAGCCGCTTCCTGAAGTCTTGGAGGCACATTCCACTAGAGCCAATGCCGCTACTACTGCGTTAGCTGCTAAATGGTTGCCACTACGCATGTTCATGAAACAGTCCTGCCTGGATGCTCAGTTCCTTTGAGATGGGCATTTTGCCCGTTCAGTCCTTAAGGACTTTTTGTTTTAAGCCAGCTCACAGACCCAGCTCTGAGCTGGGGTTATTGCTTTGGTATCTATTCTAAGGTGAGGAATCTACTGTTAGAAGTCTCTATCAGAAGAGCAAGATACTTACCTTCTGTAACGCTTTTTCTCATAGATACTCTACCTAACCGCATATTCCTCACCCACACCTCCCCAAAAATCTCCCCATCCTGCAAAATGGGCTCTTCACCTACAAAATCTCAATATATCCTGCACACTGGTCAAAAATTATTTTGACATGGCTCCTTGTTTTTGGTGCGGGAATAGGCATGAAAGAACTGATGTGAACACGCTGGGTGGTGTCTTTATAGGCACTGCGCATGTCATATCCAACGCAGATTATGTTAACTCGCAGTTGCCGATACCACCTACCAGTGTGCAGAGGTACTGTTCAAGATTTTCAGGATCCAGTCTGAGACCGGAGAATATTCTGAGGTGAGGAATCTGCGGTTAGTCTCTCTCTCAGAAAAAGCTTTACCCAAGGTACGCAACTTGTTGTTCAATGCAGCATTTGACATTGATAGCAAATGGAAAAACATTCATAGGCCTTAATTAAGGCATCCTCCTGAGTTTATGACCCAAAGTCCAATCAGTGAGGTGGAGGGGCTCAGGCTTCCAATCTTCCTAGGCCAGATTTTCTCTAGCTTGGTATCTGGCAACAGGGAATCCTCTGAGCTCTGCTCAGCTATCCTTATTGCGAACTTTGGATCTGAACTCGGAAATAACGAGCACCTGAATACACTGTACAACCATATTTTGTAATCCGAAAAGTAAAGGTTTAACTGTTCTCTTTGTGTAAATTAAAAACGCAGTGCTGGGTCCATACTAGACGGTAAACATCGTTTACCCCGAAACCGTTACAACGCATGCCATTACTCCGCAAGTCAGAACAACGACTTGCTCTAGGGGTCAGAAGGTGTTAGATTTAAAATCAAACACCTTTCCTACTGTTGCACAGACTGGAGTTGGAATAGTAAATTATACTATTCCAACATCCAGCGCCCCCCCCGAGCAAGTTGTTGTTCCGACTTGCGGAGTAATGGCATGCGTTGTTACAACGCAGTCGTTTTAACGACTGCATTGTAATGGCATGCGGGGTTCCGTTTTGCGGGAAAACTAGACATATTCATACTGGACACATATACAAGAAAGCCATTATCCTGTACCAGCCAAATGAAAGTGCCCGACTCAGACTGCAATAAAACAATTTTACTTATAAGCGAATTGCAGGAGGTTAGGTGAAAGGCACGTAAGGATCCAGGCTAAGGATTCTGCTGACCTTTTGCGCTGCAGGCATAAGCCTAGTGCGGTGCCGCTCTTGTGTTTTCAAAGGTCTTAAGTAAAGGAAGTGACTGTAAACCAGACATCTCAGGTGCAGTGCAACTGAGCATATGCAACATTCTAATTGCGGCTAGGAACAGTTTATAAAAAATAATTTAAAAAACTGGATTGCTTCGCCAGAATTGAACTCGCGTTGACCTTTATAAAAGCAAGTCCTTCTGTTTTCTGGCAGATGCGACGTTGTACTCAAGCGCATGACGTAATATAAATAAACACAAACATTTTCTTACTTTAGAGAGGTCTCCGGTCACGCTGTACTTTAAACCAAGAATAAACAAACGCCCCATGCTGGGTTTTCACGTTAATAGAGGCCACGCCCCTTTCTTTACATGGGCCGTGTCTAAAGAAAGGTCCGCGGTCGCTATTAAAGTGAAAGCGTGGGATAGAGCGCATTTGTTTGTCAAGTTGACAAACAAATGCTTTTTTTTGTAATACACCCTGTGAAAGTGTGCATGGCTCGCTGAATGTTGCAGGAAAGCATGTCGTGCCTGCAGTAGGAGAAACTCATTAAAGAAAATTGTGCTTACAGACTAAATAAGACGTACCATGTAACAACCGAAGTAAAAGGGCCAGTCCTCATGGGAGGTTACAAATGAAGACAAGGCGGTACCAAGGAGGGACTAACAAGCCTATTAACAAATCAGAAGCCGGCATTTACGAAGGACAATAACACAAGCCAATGACAAATATGGGTGGAGAGTGGGTGGGGCTTCAAGTCCATACTCCAATACAGCATGCCTTGCAGAGCAGAACATGCGCTGCCCAGGCTTGACCTAAAAAGGAGGGGGACTGTATTGACCTCCTCCTAGGGCTTTTAGACGACCCCTACCACCAGCCCTCGCGGACCACCTACCCCGGGAACAACCACCTCCGGGGCAAAATCTAAAATTCAAACTTGGAGGGGGGCCATATGTAGCCCTGGGGGCCTCCACCCCCCAAGGTCAACTGCTGCTATCACCCGAGGTGCCCACCCTCGGGAGATAGCCGTTTACTTTTGCTTGGCAGAAGCTGACGGCTCCTTCCAAACAAGAGCAAACTCTTCGCTTCCAGCAAGCGGGAGCTGTCAAACCACTCCCGCTTGCTGGAAGTGGAGTTTTCCTCTTGTTCCCTGCCCGCAGACATGTGGGTAAGGAAAGAGATGAAAGTATTGCTCTTGCATGCAGGGATCTGCATTTTCCGCAACTCCCTGTGTGCGAGAGCAATGCCGGCTCCCACAGGAGGTGGGGCGTCTGCTGGGACCGTGGGGGTCTTGAGGCTCCCCCACGGTCCCCAACAGTTATCACTGGGTGTGCTCCAGGGCACCCAGGGAGTCGGTGCCACGCCCTGGGAAGGAGGGCTGCACCTGCCCCATACCCCATTGAATTGTGGCCGGGCCCCTGGGATGGAGTCCCCGGGGCCGACATCAACCCGGGGAGGGGGCCACACGGCTCCCCCTCCCCGTTTTCGTTAGCAGTATGCAAAGGTCTTCCCACGTTGATGAACAGCTTAACAAAAGACTCCTGATCGCGTTTTCAGCTGATTTTGGTAATGCGTTATTGATGCAGAGGAGGACATCTCCACCAAACAAAAAAACACTTCATTTAGTCAAGAGGAAGTACCTATGTTTGGTGGAGATTCACCTCTTTGTAGTCTCGTCATCTTCTTTTGACGAGGATTCACGTTATCACAGATTTATGGATGAAGGTACTTGAGGAACAATCACATTATCAAAATTACATGCACACAAGGTCACTGGAGACATTACCCCATGGTCCTTTATGCAGCTGTGGTGCAGAATCTGCACAACACATTTACCCAACGAGGTAGCATTTACTAATTAACCAGATGAAAGTACTCTAGTTGGGTACACTTTTCGGCAAAACTGGGGTTTCTTCTGGGGAAAAAATGAGGTTCGATTCTGGTGCACATTTCACAGAAATTAAAACTCAACAGGAACCACTTACAAATATAAACATAGCAGGTGCCCCAGTTGAAGCTCCACTTCAGTAAAGCACAAACGTTAATAACTTCTTGGGCTTGGCGAAGGCAAATCAAATGTGTCTCCTCTTGTATTCCACGTTGAAAAACAATCTGAAATCCTTGATGGAGGTGAATGCATCATTGATCAGCGCAATCTGATCTGTAGTGACTGTGATGAGTCGTTTCTTTCTTGTCATCTCCTGGTGAGAGCATTGTTCATAGTTCTCCCTTTTAAATACCCTAAATATGCAAATGCCCAAACTCTATAGCACCACTCACAAACCCAGACACAGACCCACACAGGCACTCACACCTACTCACAGACCCACATACCCACTCACGCCCCCTCTAACATACCCATAGCTCCACTCACAGGCCCAGTCACAGACCCACAAAAGCACTCACAGAACCACACACGCACTCACAGAACCACACACGCACTCACAGACCCACACAGGCACTCACACACCCACTCATGCACTCACAGGCATTCACAGACACACACACTCGCTCACACACCCACTCGCTCACACACCCACTCTCAAAGGCGACAGGTTACAGTTAGGATTAAAAAGTTTAAAAAACGTAGAAATTCACTTAAACGAAGTTTATAGTTAGGCTCATATTTCACTCAGTGAAATTCAACACCTGATCTAATTAGAACTTATGCCCCCACAATGCACTGCTTATGACCTCACACGACATCACTCATGAAATGGTCAAAGACATAATTTATGACATCAATGATGACATCATTGAATGAGTGTGTAAGTTTGTTTTATAGTTTACATAGTGGCGATACCATATTAATTCAACATCATTTTGTACAGCTTGTGTGCCCCAAATGGGTGTAAGTGTTTACAAAATGTGCATGCTTCTATTGCACCATAGCTGTGTAGAGGTATTTAACATGTTATAAATGTTTGCATTCAAGAGTAACTCTGTGTGCAAGTGACCATTGACTTATAATCATTATGCTACACACAACATTTTGGTTCTGTAGAAAAAGTTTCCAATAGGAGAAAGATTCTACATAGTAGATACTAACTTTTGTAAGCAGACTTGAGTTACTAGAGAGAATTCTGTCGGCATAATTTATACTTAACATGAAAGTGTGTGCACCAGGTAGTATCCTTTGTACGCGTGCTTGTTTTGCTTCAGAACAAGGGCTATCTGTACAGTTTTACCACAGTATGAAGGGTGCAGGTAGTATGATTTTAAGCACTTTCAGATCTTGATTATTTTTAGCAAAGTGGTTTTTTGTGTGTTTTGTTTGCAACTGTTGCAAAGAATGAACACTGTTCTTAGTAGATTCTTTTGAATACTCTGTGGTGTATTTCTCATGAGAGTTTCACTGTTTGCAAACAGTGTGGTATAAAATGAACTCTCTCCATAGAGTAAACACTGTTTACAGTACTCGGTTCTCTACTGATATCAACTTCATTTCTTAATGTAGGTTCCTATTCTGTCATGGGTTTGATACAGATAAAAACTGTCCATAGTAGGGCATTGCATTTGGAATTGGCATTCACTATTTTGGCTTTCTCTGAAAGTTGTATACAGTTTGTACACCCTACTCAATGAGCGTTTGCCATATATATGTGGTTGATAGTTAATGTGAACAATGCTATGTGTAAAGCCATAGCAATGTATACAGCAATGTGTTTGAAAACTAAGCTTGGATGGTGTCATCAGTGATGTCATCAATTATGTCATTTGAGATGTCAGTGATGTCATAAATGATGTCATAGAACATATCATCAGTGATCTCATATGCAAGGTCATGAGCAGTGCCTGGCGGGGGCACAAGTTATAGTTGGTGCTACTAACTAGAATTGCTGAATTTCAGTTTTTTTTTTTTTAGTTCAAAACGTTAACATTGTCACTGAAAAATTCACCTAACTATAACGTTACATTAATCTTTGTTCTTCTCAGTGAATTTCTACGGTGTTTTTTTTTTAATCAAAAACTCATATTTTTATTAGACCCAACTATAATGTTACTTCAACCTTTGGGTTTTTTCAGTGACTTTCTAGGGTTTTTTTAAGAACAAAAATATATTTAAAAATACATAGAAACTAACTACTCCTACAATGTATGCGCTGAGAATGTTACATTTCTTAGTTTTTGTAACTCATATACAGAAATATTCCCAGCATAGTTTTCATAGTCTTTGTATGTATCTTTACATAAACTTCATATTTAAATTTCAAAAAGATGCTGATCATTTTTCCTATACTATAAACTGTGTTTTCACTATGTTCATTCATTTTTAAGGTGTGTGATCGCTCTCGCGGGAGGATTGCGAGATCGTAGATTTATAAATTTCGTTCTGATCTATTGCACAGAGATCTTTTGCATGTGATTAGTTATTATTGAATTCTCATCTTTAACAATAAAGTCAGTATGTATATTGTATCAATTATTTCCTTTACAAACTTACGGCTCTCGCGTGACAATCGTGAAAGTCGAACACACTGGGGTCGATTCCGATTCGGGCCGGAAAAAGCACCGACCGACTCGGATCCGGAAATAATACCGACCGACACGTACCTGTGGCGCCCGACACGGCAAGTACGATGCAAGGCGTGAAAAATCCGACCGACACGTACCGAACCCAAGTCGACCGACCGAGCCGCACGGAAAACAGCAATCCGGTCGGAAAAACACGCGAATCCAACCGACCGACACGCACCCGGAACAAATCCGACCGAAACGTACACGCGAACTCCAAACCGCAAAGTACGATGCAAGGCGCGAAAACCACGAGCGAGTCGGACGGAGGACAAGCCGTACGACCGACACGCATACAAAACCGAGCCGAAGCAACACAAAACACCGCGACCGACGCGTACGCAGCATAGAAAACTGCACAAACACAGCGTGAACGAAACGGAGAAGACCGTACGAGACAAATGCAGGGTCCGACTCGGTCACAAGAACGTTTCCAACATACACAGACAGTACAAAGGAAAATTCACCCAAAAAAAGGCCAAACAAGCAATTACCAAGCAAATAAATACTGGGGGGTGGGGACAGAGAACAAAGACACACCCACAACTCCACCCATATAAAGGACACAAATCACAACCATGAGCCTTTGCAAATGCCATTCCACTGCCAGCACCCAAGAGAAAGCAACCACACACCCACAGCTCATCCCTCACACAAGCCACACACCATCAGCACACCAACAAATACCTACCTCACATACACCCAGCAAAACACACACACACACACACACACACACACACACCCTCACCTGCACACCAACACACACATCACTCACCATCACCACCCATCACCATGCCCCCCAAGAAGAATCCCAAGTTCCTAGATTGTGAATTGGAAGTCATGGTAGACGAGATCCTCAGGGTAGAGCCACAGCTGTTTGGCACACTGGTCCAACAGACCCCCATCTCCCAGAAAACCAAGATGTGGGAGAGGATCATCAACAGGGTGAACGCACAATCACCATGTCGGCGCACAAAGAGCGACATCCAGAACAGGTGCTAAGACGTACGCAGGAGGGTACGGGACCTGCTCAAGAAAGACTACATCAACAGCCAATACACCGGCAGTGGCCCTCCTGCCAAGCCAATATACCTGAGGCCCTGGGAGGAGAAGGTGCGGGTCATCCTTCCGCCAGTGAGTGTATATGGACTAGAGGACATCCCAGAGCCTGGTGAGTACACCACAAATGTACACAATATACTGCCACAAAACACACACACACATCACTGTCAAGGGGAGAGTCAAACCATGCACTCATAGCAATTACACAGCAACCAGAACAGAATCATCCCAAAATGTGTATGTCAGTCAGATAAACACAACACATGCCATCAAAAAAGTCACATCCAACTGTGCCATCACATGTACAAACACAACTACAACTACAGCAAGGCAGTGGCACAAATAGAACTAACAAACACATCCAGACATGTAGCCACCACAACAACACCAACACACAGTGAAGACCACTCAAAGGAAGGAATTCTGTGTATGCTGGCCAAGTCAGTGTAGCCAATAGCATCATGGGAGTCGCAGTCACACATATTGCCCCCCCCACAACTGTCCCATCAACACCACCATGAACCATGCGCACATCACAGGGAGTGGAGAAGGACTCACAAGATGGCTGACACTGGCAACTGCTGTGGGGAGCACAAGGGCATGCTGGGTACTGCACACCAACCAACAGCAGGACACCACTGTCAGCCATCTTGCCATTGCTCTCACATCCACACACACTGAACTCCCCACAAAAGCAAGTAAGTATGGGAATGCTGGGAAGTGGGGTGGAGGCAATAGCATGATGGGAGTCGTAGTCACAGACATAGCTCACCCCCACAACTGTCCCATCAACACCACCCTGAACCATGCTCACATCACAGGGAGTGGAGAAGGACTTACAAGATGGCTGACACTGGCTATGCTGCGGGGAGCACAAGGCCCTGCTGCCAACTGTGCACCAACAAACAGCAGGACACCACTGACTGACATCCTGAGAGACAACTTACACTCCCTGCAATGCAAGCACGTTCCATGGTGGGATAACTGGCTGGCTGGGTGGGTGGGAAGGAAGGAGGGCTTGCAGCACTAACCATAGTCACAAGCACCTCCCCTCACACACACCCCAACACAAACTCCACAGAACCCACCTGGTAGAATGCAATGCTCCCCATCCTAACACAAGATCCCACAAAGAACCACCACCCTGGGTTATGTTGTGTGAAGCACAGGGCCACTCTTGGGACTTTTAGCCAAACAACTGCCAGGACAACACTCCCAGCCATCCTGTCAGCACAGCCAGCCCACCCCACAGGGAAGCAGAGTCAAAAGGAAGGAAGCATGGGCATGCTGGGAAGGGGGTGGAGGCAATAGCATGATGGGAGTCGTAGTCACAGACATAGCTCACCCCCACAACTGTCCCATCAACACCACCCTGAACCATGCTCACATCACAGGGAGTGGAGAAGGACTCACAAGATGGCTGACACTGGCTACTGCTGTGGGGAGCACAAGGCCCTGCTGGCAACTGTGCACCAACAAACAGCAGGACACCACTGACTGACATCCTGAGAGACAACTTCCACTCCCTGCAATGCAAGCACGTTCCATGGTGGGATAACTGGCTGGCTGGGTGGGTGGGAAGGAGGACTTGCAGCACTAACCATAGTCACAAGCACCTCCCCTCACACACACCCCAACACAAACTCCACAGAACCCACCTGGTAGAATGCAATGCCCCCCATCCTAACACAAGATCCCACAAAGAACCACCACCCTGGGTTATGTTGTGTGAAGCACAGGGCCACTCTTGGGACTTTTAGCCAAACAACTGCCAGGACAACACTCCCAGCCATCCTGTCAGCACAGCCAGCCCACCCCACAGGGAAGCGGAGTCAAAAGGAATACTGACTGGCTGGGTGGGTGGGAAGGAGGGCCAGCTGTCAACCAAACACAACCAATGCAGACCATGTTCACACCCCAAAAAATACATAGAAATGCCCAAATAATGCAGGACAATGTGCCACACCAATATCAACCCCTGACTGTGACGACTTAGGACAATGCAATGTACAGGCCCGCACCCAGAGGCACAGTCACAACTGTCATGTGTGTCAACCATTGATGCCTGCAGAAACATAACATACATTGTTTGTGTCTCCCAAAAACAGGTGATGATGGGGACACAGCAGCAGACGCTGAGGAGTCCCAGTCCCAGGCTCAAGAGGATGCGGAGCTCACTGGCGTCGTACAGCCTCTGTCCTCCTCGGACGATGAAGACCAACCTGGCACATCCGGTGCAAGTCTACATGCAGCACCAGCAGGACCACCAGCTGCAGCACCAGCAGGACCACCAGCTGCACCCCTGCACCCACCCCTCCAACGACTGTCACCACAAATACCATCCCTGCCGACATGGACAGAACAAGGAGCAACACCAGCACAGGGACCCTGGACCAACCTGGGGCCATGGACACCACCACCACCACCCCCCAAAGTGGACCAGGGTTATCTGTGCGTGCCACTGCACACACTGCACATGTCAGCAGGGGTGGTGGGAGGGGTGGGAGACAGAGGTCGCTGCTTGCAGACGTTGCTGGTGTGCATGATGACCCACAACTGGTACGCATAGCTGATGCGTACCAGTCCAGCACCGGAGACCTCAGCCAGGTAGTGGGGCTCCTCAGAGACATGAAACAGCAACAGGCTGCCCATCATGCCCGCGTGGACTCACACATGTCCCGCGTGGACTCACACATGTCCCGCGTGGACTCACACATGTCCCGCGTGGAGTCCAAGTGGGATGCACTGCATGAGATGACGGCGGTGCACAGGGACATTTTACAATGCCTCCGCCAGATGAACAGCAACCAGTCCACACCTCCCTGTGTGCCAACAACATCTGGTGCCGAACAAACTGCAACTGCCACAGGGAGGGAGGATGACTCTGGCGGAGAGTCCCCTGCACCGCAGCAGCCTGTACTTGAGGGGCCCCCCCCAAGAAGAGGGGTCGTCCGAGGAGGGGCAAGTGAGAGGCCGATGGCCAAGCACAACTCCCAGGAAGCCTGAACCTGTTCTGGATGTTCGCCTTTGTGCACAGACTGTTCACCCTGTTGACGGCAACACTACTCCCACACATTGCATGGGGAGTACAAGTTGGACCAATGTGTCAGACAACTGTGGCCCCGATACTGGGGATTCTGTCTACCAGGACTTTCAATTCACCTAGGAACTTCGGATTGCAAGATTTATGTACAGCACTACCTATCCTATGCACTATTCACACAAATGTATCACAAGAAACACACTAATACACCATACTTGCCTCTGTCGTGATTCCAACGTGGGTGCTGTTATGGGGATGATGAACTGCAAAATTACACTGTGTATGCGAACTGCAACAGCAAGGACAACACAGGCATGTGAGTAAAGGCAACGTGACACATATGAGGGAGACACACCACCAGGGCTACACAACACATACACACCTAGGCCATCTGACTCATTGCCTACACTGATGTTGCCAGGGAAGACGGTGCAATGCACAGACACCACACCCATTCCCAGTTGTAGTCAAGTAGCCCACAGGTGCAGTAAGCAAATGGCACTCAAATGTGTGACCACAGACAACGCACATCACAAAGTGAAGCACAGGTTTATTACACAGTTGCAACATGTCGTAACCACTACAGATGCAAGGTAATCCCACCTGGCAGCGGGCACACAGTCAACAACTGTAGACGGAAGGAAGTCCATGGGTGTGGCGCACATCACCTGTAGGGACACAACAGCTACCAGCCTGGAAGTGCAATCACGTCGTCGGTGGACACAGTTGACCAAACGAATCTGAAAGTACCCTGCGAAGGACAGAAATGACACACAGTCAAAAGCAATGGAGTACAGGACAGAACAGCAAAACTCATGCACAATACATGTTACAAGATACCCACCCAGAACCAAGTTAGCATGTCAACACTGTTGGGGAGTACAGCCCACCTGTAAGCACACATCGCAACACACATCCAGTCAAGTAGCCCATGGACACACTCCAACAGCACCAGAGCACCACCTACACATCATGCCAACTCACATCATTGACATGACACCTCAGGATACTCACATTCAGCTAAAGAAGTTGGTGATGAGCTGTGTGCGGACATCACCATCATCATCATCATCATCATCGTCACTGGCATCGTGGTCCAGGCCAGGATCCTCCACAGGTGGCGGATGTTGGTCATTGTCATCCTGGATGAGAGGCAACTCCTTCCACACTGCCAGGTTGTGGAGCATGCAGCAGACGATGATAATCTTGCACACTTTCGCAGGGGCATATGGGAGGGACCCTCCGGTCTTGTCCAGGCAGCGGAAGCGGCTCTTCAGGAGACCAAATGTCCGCTCAATCACTCTCCTGGTCCGACCATGTGCCTCATTGTAGCGCATCTGGGCTGGTGTCACAGGGTTCCTGAGGGGTGTCAGCAACCACGGCATGTTGGGGTATCCCGAGTCACCTACGGACAGACAAGTGCACATTAGCTGACTTGGAAAAGTGGGCGGAATACTACAGATCAGATCACACACAATGGCACAAAGTCAGTACACACCGACAAGCCAGGCACGCTGGTTCTGCATCTGTGCCATCATCCTGGGGATGCGACTACTCCTCATCACAAAGGCATCGTGTGCTGAACCAGGGAAACGGGCACACACGTGTGTGATGGTCATGTCTGCAAGACACACCACCAGTGCATTGACCGAGTGGTAGTGCTTGCGGTTCCTGTAGGCCTGCTCCTGGGCCTGTGGTGGTACCAAAGCCACATGTGTCCCATCAATGGAGCCAATGACATGCGGCATCCTCCCCAGGGCATAAAAGTCACTCTTCACGTCAGTGAGTCGTCGCAGTCTAGGGAAATAGATGTACCGGTTCAGGAATAGCAACATTGCCGCCAAAACATCGCGGAGCACACGGCTCAACATGGTCTGTGACATCCCACCAGCAGTCGCCACAGTATGTTGGAAGGTACCGGTGGCAAAGAAGTGTAGGGCTGCCATCACCTTCACCTTGGGGTCAGCGCTGTAGGATACGGCCGGCCAGGCTGCAAATGTGGGGACAACTGCACTGCCAAATCCTCAATCAGCTGCCTGGTGAAGCGGTACCGTCGGATGCTGTCCCGTTCCACCATCGTTGCCAGGTCTGGGAATGGTCGATGGACAGCAGGAGCCCTTCAGTGCAGAGGAGAAGTAAGCAAGATTGTCAGTCACCCCACATATGCGGCATTGAACACACTCAATATCCCAACATACATCATTATGAGGCACAACTACATGAAGTGTGCAGTTCCGGAAGGACATGTATGGTACATACATGGCCAACATCTGTCAACACGGTCCAAAAGGTGGCATCAATTAGTCCCAGGTTGGCCCATTGGATATCATGAGGCCGTGTCACAGTTCCCATCTCCTGCTGCCGTGTCACAATAACCCCCCACAATGACATGTGAGGACAGATGTGCCCCAGGCACCACAGCTCAAAGACAGGTACATTCCCAGGGACCCTGTATTGCCACATGGACACTGGCATTACATGGAGTATCATGTATTCACCACAGCAAAACAACCATGACCCCCACAGGTAGTGGCCCCACTTGCCACGGCAGGACAGACATGGACGTCTGTGACACACACACGCACAACATCAAAGTCCATGCACACACAACCTGGATGTGGAGACTGTCTCCCATTGTGCACATGAAATCAGAGACATTGTAAACACTACATGCACAAAGACTGTGGAGGACCATCACTATTGTGCCACTGGGACACCCTGGCTCAAACATACCGTCCCACATGGGACTCACGGGGTATGTGACATGACATACACATACACCACCGTGAAATGTGACCATGGCACATGCACAGTTATGAACAGTTGCACATCACAGTGGTCATGTACACGTAACACCCAGGATCCTGTCCCCATGAACACGTGCACAGCCTGGGGGTGGCTGCCCACAGGTGACACCCACAGGACAACATGTACACCAACATACACACAATAGGAAATGCAGCCTTACATGCCTTATGATAAAGTTTGGACAGGCTGTCGTGATGTAGGTGTGCCCCTCACTCCCTGGGAGCTATCTGTGGCTGGCATATGTCCATCTGAGACAGGCATGCTGACATATGCCAGTCACATGTACAGTGATGCGTTGTACTGCAATGGACCGATCGGTGCCCCCGGCCGGCCCATTGCATTCAATGTGTGCGGGTACGCGTTGTACCCCTGTACGCGTTGTACCCCTGTACGCGTTGTACTGCAATGGACCGATCGGTGCCCCCGGCCGGCCCATTGCATTCAATGTGTGCGGGTACGCGTTGTACCCCTGTACGCGTTGTACTGCAATGGACCGATCGGTGCCCCGGCCGGCCCATTGCATTCAATGTGTGCGGGTACGCGTTGTACCCCTGTACGAGTTGTACTGCAATGGACCGATCGGTGCCCCGGCCGGCCCATTGCATTCAATGTGTGCGGGTACGCGTTGTACCCCTGTGCGTGTTGTACTGCAATGGACCGATCGGTGCCCCGGCCGGCCCATTGCATTCAATGTGCGCGGTACGCGTTGTACCCCTGTACGCGTTGTACTGCAATGGACCGATCGGTGCCCCGGCCGGCCCATTGCATTCACTGTGTGCGGGTACGTGTTGTACCCCTGTACGCGTTGTACTGCAATGGACCGATCGGTGCCCCCGGCCGGCCCATTGCATTCAATGTGTGCGGGTACGTGTTGTACCCCTGTACGTGTTGTACTGCAATGGACCGATCGGTGCCCCCGGCCGGCCCATTGCATTCAATGTGTGCGGGTACGCGTTGTACCCCTGTACGCGTTGTACTGCAATGGACCGATCGGTGCCCCCGGCCGGCCCATTGCATTCAATGTGTGCGGGTACGCGTTGTACCCCTGTACGCGTTGTACTGCAATGGACCGATCGGTGCCCCCGGCCGGACCATTGCATTCAATGTGTGCGGGTACGCGTTGTACCCCTGTACGTGTTGTACCGCAATGGACCGATCGGTGCGCACCCATTGACAATGGGCTTGCCTGGCAACGGACGCGTTTTCGAATTTCGAATGAGTCGGTTGCTGGAAAATCAGTTGGTCACCCACAACAATGTTGCAAAATCATGTATGTCATGGAGTTGAAGATTTGAAGGATGCTGTGGGCGTGTTTTGGTGCTGCTATTCCATGGATTGGCCAGAATCAGAAGATGCAAACGACTTGGACCTATCACTTTGGACACAAGGGACAGTATCTGCCTCTCCAGCACATATATATTGCTGGCTGTTCCCCTGAGAGCTCACTTGCCTGCACTACATGCTCCAGGACGACATCTGCCACTGCACTGCTGCTGTCTCTGCCCCTCTGGACCCTGCAATGGCGCGTACTGTGGAGAGAGCCCCAGCCTTCAGCCTTGAAGAGAACCAGGCCCTGCTGGACAGCCTACTTCCACAGTACAGCAAGCTGTATGGGACACCAGGGGAGCAGGTGAGTGTTCTGTGCACTGCCTTTCTGAATGTGCATATTGTCTGACTAGCAAGGCTGAAAGTCTGCACGCCACTGGCTAGCAGGCTCACTGAGTAGTTGTCACCCCCCATAGTGTGTAGTGACATGCACTGGACAGGTATGGTGCAGTGACAGTGAATTTGAACAAGGTTTTACTTCCCATGCAATGATACCATTTAGTGACGTCTGGCAAACTGTCCATGGGCAGCTTTGCACTGCCTGTGTACATCATGTGCCCCTGTGATTGAGACATGTATATACAACTGTGTCATGCACGGATATGTTGCATGTGTAGTAATGGCCTTTTCACTTTGTCATCCTGACAGGTTAATGCCCATCGGAAGCAGGAGATCTGGAAGGACATCGTCCGGGCCGTCCGGTCCGTGGGGGTCTACAAGCGCCGGATCTCCAACTGCCAGAAGAGGTGGCAGGACCTTCGGGGCTGGACCCGGAGGATTGCACGGGTCCAGCTGAAGCTGTCGCCTCCTCGCAGGAGGGGCGGAACACGGACCCTGACCCCCCACATGCTCCAGATCCTGGCGGTGGAGTTTCCAGACCTGGATGGGCAGCTGAAGGCCAGACAGCAGCAAGGAGGGGGTGAGTCAAAGACTGCACTGTGAACTCTGTATTACATGCTTTGTGCCCTCCTCTGGCCTGGTTCAACTGCCACAGTGCAGCAGTCATGTTGTCCAGGAGCCATGTCCCTCTATTGTGCACTGCCCACTGCTCATCTGATACCCAGGTGTGGCCCTTACATTCAGGGAATTGTGTCACTTGGGACTGTGTCCTTGCAGTTTGCTTCATTAAAGGTGGGGGACAGCATCTGTTTCCCTAAATCTGTTGTGGGCATCATGGGTGGGTCCATTGTTCACACAACGCCTGTGTTCGGACATGTGATCTGCGTGTTGCTTTGATATGCGGTCCACTTGCTGAGCTGAGCCACCACATGTGCCTGGGGTATGTGGCACACGCCCATGCAGCGGGTGGGAACAATGTTTGGGCCCCAGGAGTGTGCAGATTACGTGTGTCACACATACATAGCCAGCTATCCACTGTCCAGGGCACATCCCTCATTCATGTGGAGCAGGACAGTCATGCCTACTCCAGGCCATGCAATGCACTCTGAACTCCCACTCCCGTGTATCAGCTGACACATTGTGCACAGTGATTTGACCCTTCAGGTGTCTGCCTCTGTCAGTGTGCTGTGGATTAGTTGCCAGGACTGCTGGGGTGTTTCTTGGTAGGGACTCAGCATGCCCCTGGAGATGTGACCATAGGAGACGATACTTGTGTGTCACATAGGTGTTTGATCAGCTGCCCGTGCAGACTGGGGTATGCGAATGTGAAGTTCAGGCAGCTGTTCCCCATTCACAGCAAATTGTGAGGGGCTCAGGTTCAGAGGGTAGTGTCACAGGTCTCCCATATGTCCAATAGGTATGACCTGGATAGATGAGGGTTAAGATGATGTGTTGTGTGGGGGATGTACATGTGCACTTGTGCAGCTCCAGGACTTGCATTCCCCATGACCTACTATTGTGACACAGTGCATAGTGTTGTTGTCTGGCTGCCAAGTCATACATCACTGAGACAGTGATGTATGACTTAGCAGTCATGCCTCTGCCATGGCATGTGTCAACTTATTGGTGGTCCTGCAGGGGAGTGACATGTGCTACATGCACACCATTGTGGCGATGGCTATCAGGACATGGGTGCATCATGGTGTCTGTCGCTGGTATGCATCACATGCATTTCCTATTTGACTCTGGGCATCCCTTTCATCCGGAAACCTGTACTGACTCAGTGGCAAGAGCTGTGATGTGTGCATGTCCACATGCCACACCGTGTCCTCTGCACTGTCCAACTACTGTGTACTTGGTGCATGTGTCCACACTGGGGTGTTGCAATCCAACAGACACCAGACAGATGGGTGCAAGGCCATGTGGGATGTGAGTGCCATGCTTGGCATCAGACTGACAATTGGCTTCTCCTGTTCAGTTAGGGCACTTTTAGCAATGTACAAGTAATGATGCCAGGGCTTGCTCTGTAATGTGCTGTGCTCACAGTGGTGTGTGCGTTTGGTGCAGGTGACTGATGTCTGTCTGTTTCCCCATTGTTTGCAGATACATCCACGGCCACGGAAGGGGACAGCTCCACGGACCAGGAGGAGCCAGAGAGCCAGACTGGGTCAGCAGCCGAGGAGTGGTCGGAGGGACCCAGTGGCACGGAGGGCGAGGGGAGCCACACCGAGGAGTCCTCAGCACCATCCACCTCAGCTGAGGACCAGAGCAACTCGGAGGATGACTCCCTTGTGGAGGCGGGTGTCAGCAGCCACCACACCCCAGCTAGTGTTGCTGTCCCCGCCACCACCAGCACCACCACCGCCCTCCCATCGGCTCCCATTCCCCAGGTCCGTGGAGGCTCCCATGTTCGGGAGCGTGTCTCCTTTGGGCCAGGCACCGCACCCCCTGCCCCTGTGTCCCTTGCTGCCCTGAGTGAGGAGTCTGTGTACCTCCTTCGCCAGCTCCATGTAGGGCAGACAGCCATGCTGAGTGTCCTCCATGCGCACACCGCACTGTTGACTCAGCTGGTGTCGTTCATGGAGGGCATCTCATCGGGCATGTCTGACCTACAGAGGGGCAATAGGTCCATGGACTCCTCCCTGACGGCAGCAGTGTCCCTCCTCAGACAGTCCCTCACCCCTCCTGCCTCTGCTCCATCCACACTCCCCAGCACCTTACCCGTCCCAAGCACACACACACCGGCACAGGCACACACCAGCACACACACGTCCAGCACACAGACACACGCCACAAACAAAACGCACACGCACGCACAGTCAGGGGACTGAAACCAGACTCACAGGGGATGGGGCCCTGGTACACACACACACGCATCCACGGGCACTGCGCAGTCCTCAGTTGCCTCTCCCTCCAAAGCACCCTCCCTTGCCTCACCTGCAACCCCAAAGACCCAGCGCCTCTTCCTCAGTGACCTCGGCCTCTTCCCCTCCGATCCAGCTGATACAGCATTCAGGGGGAAGAGGAAGCCCACCCACACGGAGCAGAGTGCCCCTCGCCCCCGGACACCCTCCCCCAGGCGCAGACAGACTGAAGCCCCCACCCGCAAGTCCCCCGGAGTGGTAAGAGCAAGACCCCGCCGCCGCCCTGCAGCTCAAGCACCAGGTCTCCTTCCTCCATCCCTCAGGCCCCCACTCCACAGGTGCCCCCACCACACCCTGCCCCAGGTTCCCCCACCCACAGATATACCATCCCCAAGAGGCTCCGGCCTTCTCCCCCTGCCACTTGCTCTCCCGGCACCACACCCCCGCTGCGCTTGTCTGTGCCACTGATGTGGTGAGGGTGTCCTCCCCCTCTGTCCAGCCCACCTTGCCTGTTCCCCATTCTCCTCCCCTGGTGGTAGGCACTGCAGTGGAGTCCACTACCACCCTGTCTGACTTGGGCACTGCAGTGGCGGACCTGTCCACTCCATCTGCAGGGTCCACTGCAGTCGTGCCGGCACCCACAACATCTGAGCCATGCCCCCCAGTTGTGCCGGCACACACCATGTCAGACACCTCCACTGCAGTTGTCAGTGGCTCTCCAGCACCCACCACCCCTTCCCTGCTTCCTCCTGGTGAGCCCTGATCCTGTCCCTGCGGTGCCTGACCTACCCCCGGTTGCCCCTCCTAGTGGATTGTCCCTGGTTTTGTGCAGGCATGTGTAGGGTGGCATCCGCCACTGTCACCCACTTGTGACTTTGTTGATGGACTGGCCATTGGCCTTTGTTTATGTTCTACCGGACTTCTACTTTTAATGCCACATATGCTGAATAAAGCAACTTTCTGTTCTCTAGTGCTTTTGCTGCTGATGTACATGATGTTGATGATGCTAACCATATCCTTGCTGCAGTGATGGTGATATTTGGTCTCATGATAATGAAGTGTTACTGTGCAGGAACCCATGTGGTCCAGGGGGAATGTGTCCTATCCTGTGGTGTATCCATGTCATCCATAGCAGCATCTGAGGGTGTCGTGTGTTCAGTATTTGGCAATGGGATTTCCTACTTAGATTGGCTATTTCACATCTGTGGCTTCCACCCCTGCACATCTGTTGTGCCTGCCATTGTTCAATTCGTCTACTTCCCTGACCGTGTGGCCATCTCCAGTGGACATGCAGGTTTGGGCATCAATGGGGAAGGACTCATCTGTGTTGTCAGTGCAACATTGCTATACAAGTGTGTTGGATCTGTGCTGATGATTCCGTTGGCACGTCCATGACCAGGCTGATGTGACGGGAGCCCTCATTTGGTGCTAATTGTTGATTGTGTGACCAAGTGCTCAGCTGACATGATGGGGCCCTACTGAGGCAACATATGGCACAGCTTTCCTCACACAGGAGTGGAGTCCCCTCATGGCAGTGTGTACTCCTGTGACATTCCCTGCGCCCACGGTGTGTGTTGTATGTGTCTGTGTGTTGACTTCCGTTTAGCTGTGCATGCTGTGATCCCTAGTGTTGTACCTGTTTGTGATGCTAGCTGAGTTGAGCTATGTTCCCCCAAAGTCTTCTCCCTGGGTTCTCTGTGATGTGGGTGCATGGCACATTACTGGTCATCAGGGTGTCACCCATAGGTGTGTTTGCTGTCAGGGCTGAGTTTGTGTGCAGACGCAGATGGGTCACAGTCAGGTTTCCCCTTGGCACTTGTTGTTTGCCCCTGTCATGTGATTTCCAGTTTGTGTTATCTTTCAGTGATTGTGACACGTTGTGTGTGTGACTGCTGGCACTCCTCAGGGTCCGGGCTGCAATGTTGGTTGTTGTCTATGTGTGTTCTTTGTGGGTGACCTTGGCTTCTTCATTGGTGTGTGACTGTGGCTGGGATCCCATTGGTTGGTGTGGTATTGCCGTCATGTCCGTGTACAGCGTAGTGTGCAGTGTGTCAGACATTCAGGAGTCTTGTTGAGTGTCCATGTGTGATGTGTTTCTGCACCTTGGTTCCCACCCACCACCCTGGAATAGTCATGGGTGCATGTGCAATGTCACCAGTGCATGTGTGCTTCACTGCTGCACATTGTTGGAGGTCGAGGGGTGTGGTGTTGAGTGTGTGCAGATGAGTTGTTGCCCGGCTAGGCCCCTGCCTCCATGTTGGCCTTGGCTTACTGGCCATGCTGTTTGATTTGTGCTTGTGTAGGTGTGATGGTAGTTAGTTGCTCAGGACACATGACTGTGGTTCACAGTGTGAACCACATTTAGCTTTGTCATCACAGTGGGATTGTAATGCAGCCCAGGGTCACCACATTGTGGGGGCCCTGGGGGTGGTGCTGTGGTGTGTCTGTGTCTTGCTGTGTCAGTTGCTGTCCCTACGTGCCTGTGTGACATGTGTGATTTGTGCTCCCTCTCATCTGACAATGCCTGCTTGCCCACATAGGGGATTTGGATCCATGAGTTACCTTTGTGTGGCACTGTATGCACATCTGTATGATTGGTATTCAGGTCTCCTCATGTGTTGTGTGGTTGCCTGGGGACACTGGCACCCCCCCTCACCTGTTGTGTATGATGTGCAGTGTGGGTCTGCCTGTTTGTGTTTGTGCATCTGCACCACTGCATTGGCATATCTTGGGTGTGCCATTGGCTGTATGTAGTTTGGTGGGTTTCCCCTGCTGTCCCTGGGACTCCTAGGTCATCGGTCAGCACAATGATCATGGTTTGTGTGTCCCATTGCTGCCATGGTATGGTATCTGTTCACCTCACATCTGCAGTCTCCACAGGGTATCTGCATGTGTGTGCCCATTGGTGCAAATATGTGGGTCTGCATTCTGATGGTCACTTCTGTCATTGATGATTGTTGACGGTGTCAGCCCCCATGGGTGTTGTTTGTCTGCACATGGCCAAAGGTATGTCTTATTTGCACTGCAGTATTTGGCTCCCCCAATTTATGTTGCAATGGGACACATACACTACTTTTCCACTGATGTGTTTGTTGTTCTGTGACCAGGAATCATCCATGCAGTTTGGCAGTTGCACCTCTTTCTTTGTCAACACTTACCTTTTGGTCACTGTGATGATGGGGGTTTGGACCCCATTGCCACAATGTTCAAAGTGTGCTTCAGCTATGGACCCCACACTTACATTTTGGTCACTGTGATGATGGGGGTTTGGACCCCATTGCCACAATGTTCAAAGTGTGCTTCAGCTATGGACCCCACACTTACATTTTGGTCACTGTGATGATGGGGGTTTGGACCCCATTGCAACAATGGTCATGGCCTGCTTGCATTGTGGGTGGCACATGTGCTAGGGGGTCACATTGTATGTTCAAAGTCATGTTCGGTGTTGTAGGCATTTGACACAGTCTACACACGCTTGTCATGGTGTTGGGGGATGTCTTCTTCTTGCATTCCCTAGGTTGTGGTGTGCTGGTTGTGTCATGCATTGTCCATCCTATGAGTGGGGGTGGTAGTAGTGGTAGGCATCCTGCCCCCCTGGGTAAGGGTGGTAGTAGTGGTAGGCATCCAGCCCCCTGGCTAAGGGTGGTAGTAGTGGTAGGCATCCAGCCCCCCTGGGTGAGGGTGGTAGTAGTGGTAGGCATCCAGCCCCCCTGGCTAAGGGTGGTGGTAGGCATCCAGCCCCCCTGGGTGAGGGTGGTAGTAGTGGTAGGCATCCAGCCCCCCTGGCTAAGGGTGGTAGTAGTGGTAGGCATCCTGCCCCCTGGCTAAGGGTGTTAGTAGTGGTAGGCATCCAGCCCCCCTGGGTGAGGGTGGTAGTAGTGGTAGGCATCCAGCCCCCTGGCTAAGGGTGGTGGTAGGCATCCAGCCCCCTGGCTAAGGGTGGTAGTAGTGGTAGGCATCCAGCCCCCTGGGTGAGGGTGGTAGTAGTGGTAGGCATCCAGCCCCCCTGGCTAAGGGTGGTGGTAGGCATCCAGCCCCCCTGGCTAAGGGTGGTAGTAGTGGTAGGCATCCAGCCCCCTGGGTGAGGGTGGTAGTAGTGGTAGGCATCCAGCCCCCTGGCTAAGGGTGGTAGTAGTGGTAGGCATCCAGCCCCCCTGGGTGAGGGTGGTAGTAGTGGTAGCATCCAGCCCCCCTGGCTAAGGGTGGTAGTAGTGGTAGGCATCCTGCCCCCCTGGGTGAGGTGGTAGTAGTGGTAGGCATCCAGCCCCCCTGGCTAAGGGTGGTAGTAGTGGTAGGCATCCAGCCCCCCTGGGTGAGGGTGGTAGTAGGCATCCAGCCCCCTGGCTAAGGGTGGTAGTAGTGGTAGGCATCCTGCCCCCCTGGCTAAGGGTGGTAGTAGTGGTAGGCATCCTGCCCCCCTGGGTAAGGGTGGTAGTAGTGGTAGGCATCCTGCCCCCCTGGGTGAGGGTGGTAGTAGTGGTAGGCATCCAGCCCCCCCTGGCTAAGGGTGGTAGTAGTGGTAGGCATCCAGCCCCCCCTGGGTGAGAGTGGTAGTAGTGGTAGGCATCCAGCCCCCCTGGCTAAGGGTGGTAGTAGTGGTAGGCATCCTGCCCCCTGGGTAAGGGTGGTAGTAGTGGTAGGCATCCAGCCCCCCTGGCTAAGGGTGGTAGTAGTGGTAGGCATCCTGCCCCCTGGGTAAGGGTGGTACTAGTGGTAGGCATCCAGCCCCCCCTGGCTAAGGGTGGTAGTAGTGGTAGGCATCCTGCCCCACCTGGGTAAGGGTGGTAGTGGTAGGCATCCAGCCCCCCTGGCTAAGGGTGGTAGTAGTGGTAGGCATCCAGCCCCCTGGGTGAGGGTGGTAGTAGTGGTAGGCATCCAGCCCCCTGGCTGAGGGTGGTAGTAGTGGTAGGCATCCTGCCCCCCTGGGTGAGGGTGGTAGTAGTGGTAGGCATCCAGCCCCCTGGCTAAGGGTGGTAGTAGTGGTAGGCATCCAGCCCCCTGGGTGAGGGTGGTAGTAGGCATCCAGCCCCCTGGCTAAGGGTGGTAGTAGTGGTAGGCATCCTGCCCCCCTGGGTGAGGGTGGTAGTAGTGGTAGGCATCCAGCCCCCCTGGCTAAGGGTGGTAGTAGTGGTAGGCATCCAGCCCCCTGGGTGAGGGTGGTAGTAGTGGTAGGCATCCAGCCCCCTGGCTAAGGGTGGTGGTAGGCATCCAGCCCCCCTGGCTAAGGGTGGTAGTAGTGGTAGGCATCCTGCCCCCCCTGCATAGGGGTGGTAGTAGTGGTAGGCATCCAGCCCCCTGGCTAAGGGTGGTAGTAGTGGTAGGCATCCTACCCCCTGGGTAAGGGTGGTAGTAGTGGTAGGCATCCAGCCCCCCTGGCTAAGGGTGGTAGTAGTGGTAGGCATCCTGCCCCCTGGGTAAGGGTGGTAGTAGTGGCAGGCATCCAACCCCCCTGGCTAAGGGTGGTAGTAGTGGTAGGCATCCAGCCCCCCCTGGGTGAGGGTGGTAGTAGTGGTAGGCATCCAGCCCCCCCTGGCTAAGGGTGGTAGTAGTGGTAGGCATCCTGCCCCCCCTGGGTAGGGGTGGTGGTGCGCATTCAGGCCCCTGTGTGCATATGTGGCATTGGTGATGGGCATCCCGCCCCTAGAGTGAGTGTGTGTCTGTCTGTCTGTCTGTCTGTCTGTCTTCTACGTGTTGTGTGTGGTTGGTGTCTGGCTTACCTTCTGCGCCGTCCGTGCCTGTTCCGGTAGTAAATGTAGAATATTGGTATGATCGGGACGAAGGGATTCATGGTTGGTTCGTGTCGTTCGTCCTTCTCGTTGCTTCGCGTCGTCCTCGTCGCTGGCGTGTTCGTCTCGGAGCCGTGGATCATGTTGTGGCGCGAATCGGAGCTTATGTGCGCCTCTCCCGGATGCTTTGACGTGCCGTGCGTAGCGACTGGTTCGGCGCGTACGGAAAGCGCATCGTACTCGTTCGGCCGTACGGAGCTGCATTTTTCCTTCCGTGCGACTCGATTCGGCGTTTCCGGATTCGCCTCGTCGGGGAACAGGACCTGGTTTGGGTGAGTACGGCTCGGCCAGATTCTTTGCTGTTGTGCGCATCGTACTTACTCGTTCGGTGTGCTGTAACGGATCGGTCGGGAAATAGGCTTTCGCATGGCTTTTTCCCGACCGAACGGTGTTGGGTGCGCCTCCGACCGAGATCGGAATCGGCCCCACTGTCTCCTGCGTGGGCTAAGAGGGGCCTGTACTACTGTCGGGTTCTCGCGACCCCATGTGAGATTGTACATTTGGAAGTAAGTTTAGAGCCTGGTATTTTTGTCGTTTTGAATAATGTAAGATATGAGAAGTGTTACTTAAAGTAGAAAAACAGTTGATGTATTTTTGAAATTGATATATTAATAAAGTGCTCTGTTTTTGCAATCTTTTGGGCCTCTCGTGAGACACCCGCGAGATGCCCGGGATAGGAAAGACATCCCAAGGAAAGATTTTGATTGATTCTTATGGATATCTTTATTTAGCAAAGAAAGATTCCTTCCTTGTTGCTTCATTTACCCATTAGGTTTTGCTGTACTTATACCTTTTTGGCTACCTCTCCGACTTTTCTGACTTTCAGTGATCAGAATGTCATCATCTGATTCAGATGAGAACCCTACTCCTGCGCTTGCAAGTCACCACGTCAGCCTCCCAGGGAGTCCTTGGTCTGGCAATTTTTTCAGATGAGGTCTGTTGGGAAGAAAGTGTCTTCCAAATATGTAATTTGTAACTTATGCAAAAAAGAGTTCAGCAGTGGCAGCCGGAGCAAGCAATATTCTATGAGTACCACTGGGATGTGGTGACTTTTGAAGGCTATGCACCCTCTACGCCTAGCTCGTGCTGAGTTAGCCGGTGCTGCAGAGCTTGATAACTAATCAGGGGTATCTATATCTTTTCAACCTGGTGACACTGTGCCTGCCCAGGTATTCACCGCTTAAGCAGATAACCACTCTGCTTATATGAACAAAGCCCTTTTTTGCTGCTTCTGCAAGGAGAGGATTGTTTCTTGTGAGACAAGCAGGGGTAGCTTGTCCAGGGTCATAAATGCCCACATAGGCAGTAGTTTGTTTTGTTTTTAACATGTTTTTAAATAAGTTTTTCTCCTTTGTTTTGAAGTAAATGTGTTTTTTTTCTCCCAGTTTCTTGTTTGCGTTCTATCCTTTTTTAAAAGGATCAAAAGAAGTTCAAAATGTTAAACACAAAAAATTGTTGCTCAAATTGTTATTTGAAAAGGCTCTTTTCAGAGCAGCTACCGTAAACTTCCATTATATATGTTGATTGTACTATGTACCAATTTTTTTTTTCCTTCTTGATGACTCTCGCAGGAAACTCGCGAGAGCCAGGAGGCTCCCATACATAGCATTGGTGATTCTTGTGAGCCTTTTGCAAGAGTCAGGTGCACAGTCCTCCATGTGCACTATGAGGGGGCAGTGTTTGCGTTTACGAGCGTCTCGCTAGACTACTTTTATAATGGAATTTGCATTTTCACTGAACATAACCTGTTGTAATTAGTATCTTTATATGCACCAGATTTTTGCTACCCTTCATTTTTTTTTTTTTTTTTTTTTTTTTACTAGTTTTCGCATAATATACACACTCCTTCATTACAGTACTTACAACTTTTACTTCCGTCTCCTAGGATTTTAGGAAAAAGTGACGACGCCAGTCCCATCTTTTCCACAGTATGGCAGCAGTATATAGTAAAGAGTGAGGATAGACTGATCTCTATAAAAACACCTCACCACAGGATAACCACTCTACAAAGTAGGTTATAATAGGGACTGGCCATTCCACTAAGACCTTTCCCCAGTGCAATAAGGATGCGTAATGCAGTATGGGGAAGGACTGGCTTCAACACTGAACTCGCTTGGATGAAGAGTGTGTGTGTACTAGGGTATAGGAAGAAACTGTCCTCTACATTAAGACCTCTCTCAGATCACAGGTGTGCATAGTGGGTGTGCTGAGGTACTGGCCTCTGTGCTGAGACCTCTCTCTAGGATGCGTGTAGTAGGGTGTGGGGAGAACTGGCCCCATTCCTTGGATCTCTCTCTTGGTTGATGAGTATGCGTAGTAGTTTGTTAGCATGGAATGGCCTCTCTACTGAGACCTCTCTGCTGAGGCATCTGTGTTTAATGACAGATGTACAACTATGGTGCAGAGAGAAATTAAGCTCTATGCAGAGAAGTTTCTCATGGATGACAAGCATACAGACTAGGTATAGAAAGACTTCTAGGTCAGCTCAGACATCTCCCCAGTGTAACTCATGTTCAAAAGTTGCTGCTCCCTCTGCTCATACCTCCATTTATGATAATGAATGCTATCAGAAGAGTATTTAAATGGAGTATCCTCTCTGTTGACAGCTGTGTCTTGCACAACCAGTGTGCATAGTTGAATGTAAGGACACACTCGCCTCTCTACGACATCTCCTTATGGGGACAGGCATGTATAATGAGGTGTACACAGACCTCTGTGCTGAAACTTCTCTCCAGAGTGACAAGCATATATTCCAAGATGTGCAAAAGAACTGCCCTCTCCAGCAGCTGACAGCAGTGCATAACATACTATGAGAATGCATTCACCTCTGTGCCAAAACCTGTCTCTTGTATACAAATCTTTATACTACAGTGGAAAGAATCACTAATCGCTCTATAGTACCTTAAACATACATATGCATGCAGCAGTATAGTTACAGTTTTTGAAGATGGAACTGGCTCGTTAAGTCAATATTGCAAGACTGTAACAATATTGAAATCTTTAAAAGCTATTAAAATTAATCTGTAGTAACTTTAAACATTTTATTTAAAAAAACAATTTAACAACATTACAAACAACTACATTAACAAACTACATCAACAATTGTAAAACCAAAAAAACAACAAACTTTATCATTTTTTTACATTTCCTACATCAACAACTGTAAAGCAAATAAAACAACTAACTTTATCAATTTTGTACATTTTCTGTTCCCTCCGATCACAAGGCACCAACACGTCCTCCTCTTTTGCTTCATTTGCCTACTGGATTTTGTAGTACATAGATCTTCTTTTCCTTTTATTCAGCCACCTTAGCCTGCCAAACAATATCCACTTTGATAGTCTTTTTCTGGCAGACTAGGTGGCAAAAAAGTCACTTCAAATAAAATTAAATTTGCAAAAACGAGTTCAGCTGTGAAATTAGAAACAGCTAGTGTGTTACATCCATTACAGGAATCTATACCTGCTCAAGCAGATCACTCTCCTTTTGTATATAAAGCACTTTTTCCTGTTTAAGTAAGCAGATCATTTTGTCATCTAAAAACAAGTAGAGCTACACAGAACAAACGTCTTCACGGGTACAAATGTCGCTGTAGGCAGTAACAGCAAATATCAGTTGTGCAATAATTTTTTTTCCCTCGCTTTCCAAACAGTTCCTGTTGCATCTTTCTTCTAAAGAAAGCAATTTTTTTTTTACTCCTCCATATATTGATATGGTACCTATGTTTTACAGAGCTTCTGATTTCCATTTTCTCCTTAAAAAATAGACAAAAGAATCCAATCATGAAAAGTTACATACTGATCAGTAATTGACGATACATCACTACATTCTCTGAAGATTTCTACAGTTTTTCACCCACAATCACATATTTATATGTACTGCACCACTAACTCCATGTTCCTTTCTATTCAAATATTCCGCAGCCTCCAACATTGCAGTTTATTTATTCACAATTAAGTTTTAATATGCCTTCAAACATGGTTCCATAACAGTTTGTAAAGTAACACATTCCTCTGTACGCACCTTTCCTAACAGTGAGCATAGTGTTTTACTCTAGAAATGGCAATGGTGCAGAGACAGAATATCGAGTACAGAATATCGAGTTGCACAAATATCGATTCATTATTATCGTGGGTCAGAAATATCGACAGCAAGAATATCGTGGTCAAGAATATCGACTTAAGGTAAGTAATATCGATTTTTAAAAAAAATATCGAAGTGTTTAATATCGTTTGCAAAAATAGTTAAAAATATTGTTTTTTATTATGTATTTTAGTATATATTTTGTGTATGTTATGTATGTTTTTTTGTATAAGAATTTTTGTATTTTTAATATGTTAAATTTTTAGTAGTTATTTATTTTTTATTTGAATTTTGCCCTTTTAGTTCCGTGGTGTGGGTTTATAGGGGAATAGGGTGGGAAGTAATTTAAATTTTTTATTTTTTTATTTGAATTTTACGTTTTTAGTTTCGTAGCGGGTTGTGGGTTTATAGGGGAATAGGGTAGGAAGTAATTTAATTATATTAAATTTATTTAAAAAAATTAATGGAATTTTGCGTTTTTAGTTCCATAGCGGGTTGTGGATTTATAGGGGAATAGGGTGGGAAGTAATTTAATTATATTTATTGTATTGATTCATTTTTATTTATTAATATTGGTTTAATTGAGATGTTATATTAAATGTGTAAAGTAATTTATTATTAAATAATTATTGGTTAATTCATTTTAATTAATTGGGTTATTCATTTTGGTAATTGTGTAATTTTAGGTGTGTTGTGGTGTTTATAGGTGTAAAGGGTGGGAAGAAATTTTTTAAATTTATGAATTAATAATTGGTTCATTAATTTAAATTTGGTTATTAATTATGGTAATTGTGTAATTAATTTTAGTTGTGGTGTTTATAGGAGTAAAGGGTGGAAAGTAATTTGTTTAATATTTCGTTGTTAATGTTAATTATTTGTTATTTATTTTGAGTAATTTATTTTTTGTGTTTTTGCTTTTAAAGGGGTAAAGGGTGGGTATTAAATACATTTTAATTATGTAATTAGTTAATAGTAATAGTTTTCAATTTTAAAATAAGTTTTAAGTGTTTTATTATTCTATAGTTTAATTTAGGTATGTGTTGTGGATATTATAGTGTTAAAGTTTGTGTAGTCAATTAATGTTTTAGTTTTTTTAAATTAATATTTATTTTAATTGATTATTAATTATGTTAATTATGTAAATAATTTTAATTAAATGTTTAAGTGTTATTGGTGTGGTGTTATAGGGTAGGAAATAAAATAAATACATTTATGTTTTAATTAATGTTTTTGTATGTAAATATTTTGTAGTTTAAAAAATTATTTTTATGTAAATTTATTTATTTTATTTTATATATTTGTTTTTTGTTACATATAATTAATAGTATGTGTTCTTTTTATGTTTTTTATAAATATATATTTTAAATATTGTTTATTTTTATTTTATATAATTTTTAATATATTTTTAAGTGTTTGAGTGTGAATAGTAATTTTTTTTTCTATGCTATCCAACACTTTCCCTACTGTTGCACTCACTGGAGTGGGAATACTAATTTTAACCCTCCGCTATCCAACATTTTCCCTATTGTTGCAGTCTTTGGAGTGGGAATAGTAATTTTTGCCCCTCCGCTATCCAACACTTTCCCTACTGTTGCACTCACTGGGGTTGGAATAGTAATTTTTACCCTTCCGCTTTCCAGCACTTTCCCTACTGTTGCACTCACTGGAGAGGGAATAGTAATTTTTTCCTCTCCACTATCCAACACTTTCCATACTGTTTTTCTCAGTGGAATGGTAATAGCAATTTTTACCCCTCCGCTATCCAATACTTTCTATACTGTTGCACTCCTCGAAGTGGCAATAGTAATTTTTACCCTCCGCTATCCAACACTTTCCCTACTGTTGCACTCACTGGAGTTGAAATAGTAAATTTAATTATTTTGCTATCCAACACATTCCCTACTATTGCATTTATTGTATTTGGGCAATTTAAGTTTAAATATTTTTTCATAGTTTATTTTTTTATTTATTTTAAAATGTTTTTTTATATTTTAAATTATTTATTCATATATATTTTATTTAATTTTAAACTTTTAAAATAAATTAAACATATTAGTTTATTATTTTAAAGTAAATATATATGTATAAATTATTATGTTTGTGTGTTTATTTTTTTGTAATGGAGTTTTTGTTATATTTTGTAAGTGTATAATAAATTAAATTTATTTTGTAAATTATTAGTAATATTTAATATATTAAATATATATTTTAGTTTATATATATATATATATATATATATATATATATATATATATATATAAATCGATATTTTTTTACATCGATATTTTTTATTCAATATTTTTGTACTTACCTTTTTAAGTATAGGAGTCGATATTTTTGTTGCCTATATTTGTTCTCGATATTTTTTACATCGATATTTTGTACATTGATGTTATGTCAGTGATCCAATGGCAATATCGCCACCCAAACATTTCATAGGGGTAAAATACATGCACAGTGCAGTTCATAAAAACCCTAGGCCTTGTATTAACGTATTGCAGATGCTTCCTTTTATAATTTCAGGAACACTGCCTCTTTCACATACAAGTACATACAGATTAAACATTTCATTTTTAACACAACATCCAATACTTGGTGATATCTATCCACATTCTAAAGTGTACTTCTTAAAACCTATATTAATAAGCATACACTTCTACAAAACTGCTTTTGACTCACTAAACCTTGTATAGAATCAATTTACCAACAATAGTGCACTTACTGACACTTCTCAACAAACTTCATAAAGTATATTTCTAATTACTGGAACTTAGAGCAGTTTCTTAATTACAGCTGAAGACACTAGTCTGCCTCAGTTCCAAATTCGGTCACTTCGGCTGAGCACAACTCCAACAGGCTTCCTTCTCTTCCAAATCACCAAGAACAATCTGAGCTATATGGTTTTACACCCAATTACATAACCGCATTTCTTCAACCATGCAATTGGAATATTAACAATTGCTTAAAGTCTTGACCTTGGCCCTTTTTTTTTTTTTTTTTTTTAAACACTTCCCTAACACTCCGTCCATATGATCTTGCAAGACTCTTGTGGGATCGTAAAACACCTATTGGCAGGCCCAGTAATTTTCCATGCCGGTCTCGTGAGGTTGCACGTGTCTATGCAGCAAGCTTCACTCCCTAAAGCTTGCAAGCTCGCTAGAGTCTCGCAGGATCGCAACATTATTGTAGGAAAATATTAATATGTGATACGGAGTATCCTCTCCACTGAGACCCATCTCTTACATAACAGGTGTGTGTAGTAGGGTGTGGGCAGGGACTGGCCTCCCTGCTCAGACCTCTCTCTGTAATGATGGGTGTGCATACTATGATGTGGGGAGGGACTGGGCTCTTCTTTCAGACATCTCTCTCTCAGATGACCGGTGTGCATAGTAAGGTGTGGGGAGGGAGAGCCCTCTCCTCTCAGACCTCTCTCTCAGATGACTGCTGTGTGTAGTAGTGTGTGTGGAGATAATGGCCTCTCCGCTGATGCCTCTCTCTGGGATGACTGGTGTGTGTAGTAGGGTGTGGGGAGGGACTGGCCCCTATCCTTAGATCTCTTTCTTGGATGATGGGTAAGTGTAGTAGGGTATAGAGAGAGACTGACCTCTCCTTTAAGACCTCTCTCTCAGTTGACGGGCGTGCGTAATAGGGTGAGGGAAGGAACAGCCTTATCCTTTCAGAGCTCTTTCAGATGATTGGTGTGCATAGTAGGGTGTGTGGAAAGTTCCCTCTCCTTTTAGGCCTCTCCGATGACAGGTGTGCGTAGTAGGGAGGGGCTGCCTCTTCAGTCAGACTCTCTCTCGGATGACAGGTATCTACATGGAATACCCTCCCCTTCGAGACCTCTGTCTCAGATAATGGGTGTCCATAATAAACTGTGGGGAGTTACAGACCTCTCCTTCCAGACCTATCTCTCAGCAGACAGATGTGCATAGTAGGCTGTGTGGAGAGAGACTGGCCTCTCCGCTGAGACCTCTCTCTCTTGGATGACAGGTGTGCATAGTATACTCTGTCCAGGGACTCTCATCCCTTCTAACACTCCATTCTCTGATAATGGGTTTACATAGTACGGTGTGAGAAGACAGTACTCTACTCACAACTCTTACAAAGCTGATAAGCGTGAATAGTAAACTCTGATAAACACCATCTCCAGTAAGACTCTGTCTTATAGTTCCTATAAACCTATATTGGATCTGCCCGTTTAGACAACATAGACTGTGGGATTGGTGTCCAGACTGATTCCAGACACCATCACTGGGTAGGTTTGCCTGTATACCTTGCTAGCTCACAGTTCCACTGTAAACTCCTCTAACCAAGGAGAGAATAGTTCCTGGCAACTATCGAACATGACAACTCTGTCCCATCAGGGAAACAGTACAGTACTTTTCGCTCAGTCACTCGTGCTCACTTTGTCTCAGAGAGATACACAGAATAAACGGTGGGGACTTTTTTCAATAAGTATTTATTGAACCAGTGTCATTCTAGTGTAAAATAGGTGTGCTGAAACAACCATAAGACAGAAACAGATATAAATGATTATAAGCACCAACAGAGTAAAGGGATGGTAGATTCCTACCATATTGCTAAAGACAATGAATATATGCAAGCATATAAATACATGACAATAATAATGCGTACTCCTACGATGCAACCCTAACTAGATGTACCTAAGTGTACCTAGCATGTATTTAGGTGTATAGCCAAGAATCCCCCTAGGCTGAAGCCAACCCCATTACCTGAAGTGAGAGACTGTGGGACCCCGTCTTGGTCTCGAGATGGATACCCCGCAAGGGATGTCAGACCACTGCGAGCTGGAGTGTCTGCGTTCAGGAACCCCAGCGTCTCGCGTCAGTGTGTCAGCATGGAAGTCTTTCTCCTCTGCCCACCCTGGCAAAGATGTGGTGTAAACATACCCAAAAGGTACCCTCAGGGGATTCTACCTTGCTGTGTCATGTCCGCTTAGGATGACGGAAGGGATGACCCTTATACATAGTTATTATGCAGAAGATGGTAATCCTGCTGTGATTCTGAGAATCCTTATGCATAATTAATGAGGCTAGTTTTCGGGGAAAACCACACGACATTTATGCAGCATTTAACTAGGTAAAAGGTCAATACCAAAACCCGTTATGTAGCACAATGGTACGGTAAATGTAGGTGAAGGGTCAGGTGACTACTCAAGCCTATATTGGGGTAACCTACGAAACATAACGCCTTCCTACAGTAATAAGTGTGCATACCAGAGTGTATTCAGAGATCACCTACTCCTTTCTACTGTTCAGAACCCTGCGAGAGTCGAGCAGGATAGTAACTTTTTGGGAAAATAGGAATGAACCATCTACTCTTCACAGTACTTCTCTCTTACACACTTCCTCTCAAAAACAATGCCCACAATATGCATTCCTACTTATAGAGTGTATTCAGAACTCATCTACCCCTTTTTACTATTCGCATTCCCACAAGAGTCCTGCCAGATCATAAAAATTTGTTAAACAATATACATTTATTTGCTTCATAGTAGTTATCCCTTTGACACCTCCTCTCTAAACTTAAGGGGGTCGGCATTCCTTTCTGCTGCCCCCTCATATAGCTTTTTTTTATTTCACTTCCACAACGCCTCAAATTTTTCACAGTAAACAGTAATGGTCGCCATTTCATTTCTAATATTCTAACAGCTATCCAATCAGAATGCTTGCTATTGCAGGACTTGCGGGAGTGCCTCGCTCCTGCGAGAGCATGAAGACCCATTTTTGAGTTCGTGCCCTCACGGGACGCCCATGGGCCTCTCACGAGACCTACTGCCAAAATATACAATTATTTTTTACCCTTAATTGCTCAAAAACAACTGAATGCTCATTTGAAGCGCCGTGAAGAAACACTGCTTCACCATAAGCTTTACCCAACTATTTCAATCATCTGTGCCTACTAAATGCTGCGGGGTGGCCCTGTTGTTCCACTCCTCCCTCAACTTTCATCATTTAGGGAACAAAACGGACAGGGCTGGGCAAATCCTAATGGTGAAGGGGACAATATCTGGTAGGCTTTGTACTATTGCTGCGGTTTATGCCCCAAATTCAGCCCAGATCACTTTTCTCCAATCCCTTTTAGGAGGATATGCTGAGGGCGATATTATACTCATGGGAGATTTCAATCTCATCTGGGACCCACAGATAGACAGTACATACCCACACCAGGCAAGCACTGGCACCTTCACGAACACCTTACAATGTTCTTTACAGACGAATGGCTTGTTGGATGCTTGGTGAACTGCACATCCTTACACTAAGATTTACACCTTCTTTTCACATTCCCTCCATTCCTATTCATGACTTGATTATGTTTTTATTAGTTAATCTTTAACTCGGGCTATTTTAACATGAGACTTTCATCCTATAACATTGTCAGACTATGTCCCAGTCGAGCTGATGCTACTATAGGGCCCCCCCACCTGAAGCTCCGTTGCTGGTTCTTTACTGAATCCCTTACTAAAGACCGTCTGTTTAGATATGAGATACGCAAAGCTTTTCAAGTTTATTTCCAACTAAATAAGCCGCAGGATACTGATTTTTCCAATAACTGGGACACTTTTAAAGCAGTCATTAGAGGGAAGTGCATCGCCCTTTCTTCTGCCTTGACTAAACAGAAAACTCAGGATAGATTGACTCTCGAAGCAGAACTTTTCTCCGCAGAGAAAACACATAATGAAACACCAACACTTACATTACAGAGAAAGGTCACAGCCCTAAGGTGCAAGTTGAATGCTATGTTCGAGGCATGTGAGCTGCAGAGCTCCCACTGTGCATTAGATCGCCATCTGGTGTTGGGCTCGGATGCTTGCACTTTGTTGTTGTCTTCGAAGAAGTCTTTGTAGTCATGTGATAGGTGACTCCTCCTTTGGACAATAGTGCGCATGGGCATCGACTCCATCCTCAGATTGTTTTTTTCCGCCATCGGGTTCGGATGCAACTTCGACCCTCCGGTTCGAAACTTCATTTTCAGCGTTTTTCACGACTTAATATCAACATCTCGACGTCCCTTCCTCTATCTCCTTTCCAGCCGTCGACGCGGGCCGTTGGGCCCATCGACGCCGTAAGGCCTACTGCCCATGGAAAGGACGCCCTTCCGGAAATGCCCCCAGTGTGGAGCAAAGTTCCCCCACAGTGACCACCACGAGGTCTGTAACCTGTGCCTCTCACCTGACCATAACGAGGCCACCTGTCCAGCCTGCGCTTCCTTCCGCTCCAAAAAGACCATTCGCGATCGTCGAGCCCGAAGGCACATCATGGCGCAACGGTCCGCTCCGGAACCCGTCAATATCTTCGATGAGGGTCCCGATGTTCCGGAGGAAGATTCCAAAGACCTCACTATCATCTCGGAGGCAGAGGACTCAGACGGTTCCATCACTCCAGGGCAACGAGTGAGTACTGCCGCCCCTGCCCCAACCCCACCTGCAAAAACGAAGGCACCGGTCAACACTTCGCCTGCGGGCCCCAGTCGCGACCAGTAAACGTGCTTCGGACGCCCGCCTTCCGGCTCGGCGCCGAAGAAGAAAATAAAGCCTTCCGGCTCCTCGGCACCGACCAAACCACACGTGTCCGTTCCACAGGCACCTTCGGCGCCGAAACCAAAAGAACACCCGGCGCCGAAATCCGGTTCGGTCCCAAAATCCGCCTCCAAGCATGCGGATCACTCGGCGCCGAAACCCAGGCTCCACGACACAGCCCCTAAACCGAAGCTGGTCGAGCCGATAGCTAAGTCGAAGGACTCCCCTACACCTTCTAAGACAAAAGAACATCCAAAAAGCCATCACCGCGCTCGGAACCGAAAAGTCGGCGCCGAAGCCAAATATTCAGGAGGAGGAACTGTTTCGACCGGATCCCATCGATCCTAATCAACAGAAAATACATATTAATCCTAACACTGGACATATCTCCTCTGTGCCACGCCACAAGCCTGTCCCTCCAAACAAGAAGGACTCTTCTACTTCCCCTATGCCTCCTTCTTCTCCTATACCTCTGTCTAACACCCCTCCTCTCCACATCCCTGTTACACCGCCTCAGCCTGTAACTTCTCCACCACATGAATATCAGGACGACATGGGGTATGGTGATGACCCTGATAATCTACTTCTAGACCCAGATAACCCACCACAGGACGACTGGGGCTACAACGACCCCCTAGATCCTACAGACCTCCCCAGCCCTCCACCTTATCCCACAAAACCATCTCCACCAGATCACATTGGTTTTGGACAACTTATCCAAAGGGCTGCTGTCTTTCACGGGGTGCATATAAACACCAACCAACCAGAGGAAGATTTCCTTCTAGACACCTTTGAACAGTCTCAAAAAACTGTTCAAACTTTACCCATGATCAAAGGTGTCATTAAACATGCCCCTGAAATATTCAACGACCCTGTAAGGGCCAGGATTCTTAACCCTAGAATAGATAAAAGTATAGACCTGCCCCTGATGACCCCGCCTACATCAAAGGTCAGCTCCCTCTTGACTCCCTGGTCGTTTCTAATGCTCGTAAACGCAGCTAATTCCCAAACTTCAGGGATGCTCCGCCCCTGACAAAGAGTCAAAATTATTGGATTCATCTGGCAAACGTGTAGCTGCGCAGGCCACCAACATCTGGCGCATAGCTAACACCCAGGTACTACTAGCTAGGTACGATAGGGCCCACTATGATCAGCTAGAGACCCTATTGCAACACCTACCTGATCAGTACAAGACACAGGCCAATGACCTCATTCAGGAGGGCAAACTTATTTCAAATGCCTCCATTAAGTGCGCCCTGGATGCAGCCGACACCGCCGCTAGGTCCGTCAACACTAGCGTACTCATCAGACGGCACGCCTGGCTCCGTATTTCAGGTTTTAAGCCAGAAGTCCAAACTACCATCTTAAATCAGCCATTTAACCAAAACCAACTCTTTGGTCCTGCTGTTGACACAGCACTGGAAAAAATGAAAAAGGACACTGACAAGTCAATGGGAGCATTGCAGTCCCCACAACAACGAGGCTCCTTTCGCCGCTCCTTCTACAGAGGGGGCTCTAGGAACACCACAGACAATTCCTCTTCATATAAAAGCACCACCCAAACCTCTCAATAGAGGATACTTTAGAGGTGGTTACAGAGGCAACAACACTAAGGGCAGAGGTCGAGGTAATAACAACACCCGTACCTCCACCACTCCTAAACAGTGACTTCCCTCCACTTCCCCCCGACCACACCACCCCTGTCGGGGGACGGCTAGCACAGTTCCTACCTGTCTGGAACTCCATTACAACAGACAGGTGGGTAAGACAAATTATCCAACATGGCTACTGCCTGGAACTAACAGCTACCCCCCCCAACATACCACCCAAGCAGCGTCCAATGTCCGCAGACCATCTTACGCTTTTACAGCAAGAGGTACTTTCCCTGCTTCAAAAGCACGCCATAGAGCCAGTTCCTCTACTACAGAGGGGCACAGGGGTTTACTCCCTGTATTTCCTAATCCCCAAAAGGATGGCACTCTAAGGCCTATTTTAGACCTCAGACCCTCAATCAGTATATCCATTCAGATCATTTTCACATGATCACTCTCCAGCAAGTGCTTCCCTTACTACAACAACAAGACTTCCTTGCCACATTAGACCTCAAGGACGCCTATTTCCACGTTCCCATACATCCTGCTCACAGGAAGTATCTAAGGTTCGTACTCAATGGACAGCACTACCAGTTCAAAGTACTTCCATTCGGAGTCACCACTGCTCCAAGAGTGTTTACCAAATGCCTTGCAGTAGTAGCAGCGCACCTACGAAGACAACAAATACATGTCTTCCCATACCTGGACGACTGGCTCATCAAAGCCAGATCATTCAACCAGTGTGTCCAACACACTCACCAAACAATACAAACATTACACAACTTGGGGTTCACAGTAAACTACACCAAGTCGCACCTTCAGCCCTTCCATATACTTCAATATCTGGGAGCCACAATAAACACTTCCATTGCTCTAGCTTAGCCCAGCCAGGATAGCCAGTATACAAACCCTTATCCCCAGGTTTCAAATACAACACTCTCTCCCAGCCAGAATGTTTATGCAGCTAATCGGCATGATGGCATCTTGCATTTTCATCGTCCTTTATGCCAAACTTCAAATGCGTCCTCTACAGGAGTGCCTAGCGCACCAATGGAACCAGGCTCACGGACATCTTACAGATCTGGTGTTGGTGGACAGCCGCACAAATCGCTCTCTGCAGTGGTGGAACACCAAAAATTTGTCCAAAGGGCGGCCGTTCCTAGAGCCGGTTCCACAAATAGTACTAACCACGGACGCATCACTCACAGGATGGGGAGCACACCTGTTAGATCATACAACACAAGGCAAGTGGACCACTCAACAGAAGCTGCTCCACATCAACCACCTAGAGTTACTAGCTATATTCCTAGCTCTCAAATCGTTTCAACTCCACGTACAGAACAAGGCTGTCCTGATCCGAACAGACAACATCACAGCCATGTACTATATACAAAAACAGGGGGGACACACTCTCCACAACTGTCCCAACTGGCACAGGACATTTGGAGGTGGGCCATTCCACAAAACATATACCTTCTAGCAGAACACCTACCAGGGGTTCACAATCAGATTGCCGATCTGTTAAGTCGACAGATACAACAGATTCACCAGTGGGAACTACATCCACAAGTTCTTCTACCTTTTTTCCAGATGTGGGGCCAGCCAGACATAGATCTGTTCGCCACACACCAAAACGCAAAATGCCCAACCTTCGCCGCCAGGTTTCCACACCCGCAGTCCCAGGGCAATGCGATATGGATGAACTGGTCCGGCAGATTTGTGTACGCTTTTCCACCGCTACCACTGATCCCACTTGTAGTACGCAAGCTCCGACAACAGTCTCTAAAAATGATACTAGTAGCTCCCACATGGGCACGCCAACCGTGGTTCACCACACTACTAGAACTATCGGTAGTCCCATACCAAAGACTACACCTCTCCCCATCAATGCTAACGCAGAGCCATGGAGAGATAAGGCACCCAGATCCATCTCAACTGAACCTTGCGATTTGGCTCCTGAAGTCCTAGAATTCGGTTACCTTAACCTACCGCCAGACTGTATGAACATTATTAAAGAGGCTAGACGCCCAACTACCAGAGCCTGCTATGCAGCAAAATGGAAAAGATTCGCTATTTACTGCACTAACAATCATATCCAACCATTACAGGCCTCCACGCAAAACATCATTTGCTACTTGCTACATTTGCAAAGATGTAATCTTGCATACTCATCCATACGTCTGCACCTCGCAACCCTTGCTGCTTACTTACAAAACAGGCAACACTTATCACTGTTTAGAGTCCCCGCCATTAAAGCCTTTATGGAAGGCCTTAAGCGGATCATACCTCCCAGATTACCACCTTCCCCAGTGTGGAATCTTAATATAGTACTTACCAGGCTCATGGGACCACCTTTTGAACCCCTACATAAATGTGAACTTCAATTCCTTACATGGAAAGTTGCGTTCCTGATTGCAATAACTTCTCTCAGGAGAGTCAGTGAGATACAGGCTTTAACTATACAAGAGCCCTTCTTACAAATACATCATAATAAAATAGTTCTCAGGACAAACCCAAAATTCCTTCCCAAAGTCATTTCGCCTTTCCACCTTAACCAATCGGTAGAACTACCCGTGTTCTTCCAAAACCCAGATTCCGTGGCAGAAAGAGCTCTCCACACCCTAGATGTCAAAAGAGCCCTTATGTATTACATTGACAGAACCAAGTCTTTTCGCAAAACCAAACAATTGTTTGTAGCTTTCTCTCCACCACACAAGGGTAATCCCATCTCAAAAGCCGGGGTTGCAAGGTGGATTGTTAAATGTATCCAAATCTGCTACCAAAAAGCCAAACGCACATTATCAGTTCCCCCTAGAGCGCACTCAACACGCAAACTAGGGGCTTCCATGGCATTCTTAGGGAACATTCCCCTAGAACACATATGTAAGGCAGCCACATGGTCTACAATACACACCTTCACTAAACACTATTGTGTTGATGTGCAAGCCAAGCAACAAGCTTCAGTGGGCCAAGCTGTCCTTAAAACCCTTTTTCAAACTACTGCAACACATACAGGTGACCACCGCTAGGGGAGATACTGCTGTACAGTCTATGCACAGTGTGAGCTCTGCAGCTCACATGCCTCAAACGGAAAATGCTACTTACCAGTATGCATCTGTTCTTGGCATGTAGAGCTGCAGATCCTCACACGCCCACCCAGATCCCCGGGACCTGTATGTGTTCCAGTCCTATCTTAATTAGATGCACACACATGGACATCTCTTTCCTTTTCTACTAACTCCATCACTCCCCAATATGGCGAAAAACAATCTGAGGATGGAGTCGATGCCCATGCGCACTATTGTCCAAAGGAGGAGTCACCTATCACATGACTACAAAGACTTCTTCGAAGACAACAAAGTGCAAGCATCCGAGCCCAACACCAGATGGCGATCTAATGCACAGTGTGAGGATCTGCAGCTCTACATGCCAAGAACAGATGCATACTGGTAAGTAGCATTTTCCTTATACTCACAGAGCTGAGTTGACTCTCTTAAGGCTTAAACATCTACTGTATGATAAGGGAAATAAGGTAGGCACCCACATAGCATGCCAGCTCAGGATATAATACGAAAAAGAATATATTAATCAAATTCGGACAGAGATAGGGGAACCCGCAACTTCTGAACGTGACAAAGCCTGGGTTTTCCATGATTTTTATAAAAACCTCTATACCTCAGACCCACCTCGTGAAGCCGCCAGCAAGATTACCTAGCTAGAATAGCACTGCCCCAGGTATCAGTGGCCCAAAACAAGGAACTGAGCAACCCAATAGACGAGGAGGTCTGATTGGCGATAGCTAATCTTAAATCACGAAAATCACCTGGACTCAGCGGATTCACCATGCTACTTTATAAAACTTTTAGTGCAGAGTTCATTCCTTATCTTAAACTTCTATTTCACCAACATAACTACTAACAAAATGGTTACTTCCTCAATGAGCAAAGTACTAATTTCTGTAATCCCTAAACCTGGGAAGGGCCCTCAATATTGCGCTTCCTACAGGCCAATAGCTTTACTTAACCTAAACGCAAAGCTCTATTCTAAGATTTTGGCCACACGATTGGAAAAGGTCCTCCCTAAATTTATTCACCCATACCAATCAGGCTTTATTCAAGGGTGTCAAATGCATGATACCTTGAGACAGCTAGTTTGCCTGGTTGAAACAGCCACCAAAAAAGAGATTCTGGCTATTCTATTAGCACTAGACGCTGAAAAGGCCATCGACCGGGTGGACCGGTTCTTTCTTGCTAACCCTTCATAAATTTGGCTTTTCCGACAAATTCATTGATATGATTTAAGTGTGTTATGTAAATCCTCTCTCACAAGTGGCGATTAACTGGGTGGGCGCCAACTTTTTAAAGTTAAGTCGGGGTACTCGCCAGGGATGGCCACTCTTATTTGCTTTCAGCATTGAACCCCTCGCAGCAACCATCCAAGCTACACCAGAAATCAAGGGTATTCCTTTCGGATCTGTAGAATACAAGATATCTCTTTTTGCAGATGATATGTTACTCTCCCTCCCTGCACCCTCCATCTCTTTAGCCTGTCTGCAAAGAGCACTAGCTATCTATGAGAAGGTGGCAGGATACCGCGTAAACTTACACAAATCTTTTCTTCGAAACCTAACCCTTCCCACACATGAAATGGAACACCTGCTGTCCATGACTCCTTTTCAGTGGAAGAAAAAAGAAATAGCCTATGTAGGCATAAAACTGACTCCCAGAATTTCCGATCTGTATAGAGCCAACTTTCTACCTTTCCTTCACCAGCTCAAAATGGATCTCAAAAGATGGGCCCGAAAAATATCTTTCATGGTTAGGGCACATTAATATGACAGCGCTGCCACGCGTCTTATATCTATTCCAAGGCCTGCCCATAGAAGTTCCCCGAGAATTCTTTTCGGAACTCCGCTCTTTGGTTCTGCGCTTCATTTGGCAAAACCATAGAGCCCGACTTCCCTATAAACAACTATGACTCCCAAAGGAGGCAGGTGGCCTCTCCCTACCAGACTTTCACCTATATTTTAAAGCAGCTCAGTTGAGGGTTATAGTAGAATGGTCCCAGAGTGAGTCGGACAAACTTTGGCTCCATATGGACAGGGCAGTGGTAGTTCGCTACATTTGGAGCGTCCTTTGGAAGCCAAAAACCGATTGTCTACCAAACGCCTACTTGAACACACCTACACAAACAACCCTTGTGGTGTGGGACCCGGTTGCCCATTTGCCTGGCTGAACTTTCCCTTCACCGTACACCCCTATTCACTTTAACTCCGCTTTTGTCCCAGCCTCTCTACCAGGTCTTTTCGATTCTTGGAGGGAAGGGGGCTGTCTCGTCATCTCAGATCTTTCATGGGTGAGATATCCTGACTTTTGAACATTGTCAACGAGATTGCGGAATACCACCATTCAAAAGATATCACTACACTCCACTGAAACACTGGGCTCTACAACCCGAAAATCGTCTGCCAGCCACCGGAGAACTTTCGTTTGTTGAGAAACTAGTACAGTACTCCAGAAAAACCAAAGGTTTGATTTAGTCCCTTTTCACGCACTTAATCAAAACTTCCCCTTCGGTCACACCGCTCCATTGACCGACTGCAATTGTAAATTCATCTTATGTAGTAAAATTGTTTTAAGCAATGTCGTAAGCACCTTTATCTATCACTAGCACTTTGTGGTTAGATAAATGGCTTATCTCTAATGTATGCTGTCATTATGATTCGTGCTTGGAAAAGTTCAATAAAAAGAGTTTGACAAAAAACAACCTACTGAATGGTTTTACACCAAATCACGTAAAGCAAATCTGTTGACCAAGATCTAGCTTCCTGCCTAATTTGGTGTCATTCGGTTTAGCAGGTTTTTGCAAAACCTGTCTTAAAGAAGTCTATAGAAAATTAATGGAGATTTTACGTTTTGGGACCCTTTTTTCTCGGCTCTTGCTGGACGGATCGCCTTGAAACTTTCCAGGAAGCAGTTAAGCTGGATGAACTATTTTTTGGGAACGTTTTGTGAAGATTTGTCAAACTGGGTTTAACAAAGTTATTTGCAAATAAAAAAACGCTCCCCATTGTGTGTCTTGTAATTCTCTTAAAAGCATGCAAAGCAAATACTTATGATATACTTACCTGCAATGTAACCACCATCCTCATGTATTTTCCTGCGATGTAACATTCGCAACGTAATGACTGTGAAGTAACAGTAGCACACCTTACATACTGATAGACAAAGAAATTAAGCAGACCGTAGATAGGCGGAACCTTAAGGAAACGTTTTTACTGGACAACACCCTTACTAAATCAGACGATGTCTTCTTCTGAGAATGCCTCAATGAAGGGATGACGTGCACATCTGCACTAACTTTCGCTAAGTGGACTATGATGTCTTCAGACGCAAAAATTACTTATAAACTTAATAGAGTTGAGCGTGTCAGGCTTGTCATGAAGTCGTTCCTACCTTGAATAAAATGTAATGACATCAAGATAAGAACAATCAACATGGCAACTTTATATTGCTTTCAGAAGCAGAGAGGAGCAAAGACCAAGAAGCTGTCAAAAGAATCTAAAGAACTGTGACATTGCATTCTACGACACATCTTAATTCTGACAGTGGAACACTTTTCAGGCTCACAGAACAAACCAGCATGTGCCTTGAGCAGAAGATATGTCAAAAAGACAAATGTCAAAACTGCACCAGATAATGGTTTTCTGTTTCCTGGGGAAAGCAAGTTTGATTCCCTGCAAAGAGAAATTTGCATACTCTTTTATCCTGATAACGCTCATCCCGAGGGTTCTATGCAAGATACAGGGACAACAGTAGACCGTAATAGTAGTCACCCCCCAGTTGGGCCAGACAGTTTTGATACACAGACCTTAATTTTGCACCTCTTCTTTCAGACACCAGTATGGTTCAAGATAGATCCTTTTCTCCTTTTGAAGAACTGAGAACAAATGTGGCATCCCTGCATCTGACTGCCTGGCTACTTCTGACCTAGAATATGCTAGTTAAACATCCCACCTACTGCCCTTAAGGTCCTTTAAGCGCACAGAGCAGCTTCCACTGGTAAAACTTGCTCTTGAATTGAAGAGATTTTGTATTAGGACCTCAGCAAGCAACATTGATGCTTTCTCTATGCATCCTCATGAAATACTACCTTATCTGTTGAGCTTATCTGAATCTGGATCAACATGCTTCTCTATTAGAATGTACTTACCTGCCATATCCACCAGGGTAATAAAGGAATTTTTTGAAGGGTCTGTTTATACTTATCTGCCTTTGGTAAAGAACTTGTTGGTGTGGGAGCTGCATACAATAGGAGCTCATCTAATCAGGCAAATATTTGAACCAATACATAAAGCATCTCCATAAATGCTGTCATGGAACACTGCTTTCTTAGTAGTCATAACTTCAGCAATGGGGGGTTGAGGGAGATACAAGTCTTCTCCATTAACCCTCTGTACATAAAATGTGTTAAAAATAGTAATACTGTCTACTAATGCGAAATTTAATCCAAATATTTCAAATGCCTTTCATCTTGATGAAAAGATCCCTATATTTATTACTCAGCCATCAATAGCTGCTAAAATCTGTTTTCTTCCACCAGGCATCATGAGATGTTTAAAGTTGTACATCGATAGGACAAACCACCTCTGAAAAACAAACTGGTTATTTGTTTTAAATGGAAATTCAAATAAAGGTTGCTCTTTGTCAAACAATGATATATTACGATGGATTATGCCATGCATTTCATACTGCTGTGTAGCAGCTTGCTGATCTTTATACTCACACACTCCTCCTCTTCTTCATCCTCTTCCTCTATCTCCACTGCCACCTGTGGACTCTGACGCACTTGCCCCAGGGTTCTTCACATTTGGGAGTAGGGGACAGCCCGGGCTCTCCTTTCGATAATTAAAACACACCTAGGAGCCTCAGGGCCCTGATCCATGGGATGAATATGATGTGGAGCCCCCAGCGGCCACCTTTCACAATATGGAAATTCATGTCCAGCACAAGGATTTAGACTTCGTCATGGAGACCCTTTCCTCTACAAAGCGGTCTCTCAGTACCTTTCCATGCTAAAGGGTATGCTTATACCTGCTGGGGACATCTTTAAGGAGACTGTGAAGGCGAGGGTAGTCGCGCCTTGTTAGAAGTTGGCCTGGTATATGCTGTTCACTAATTAAAGTGGACACCTTGCACCAGAACAATTCGACTCTTATGGTAGATAGGTTTAAGACAACCTTTATAGAAAGCTATCCTAGTGGTAGCTGTGGAGAGCAGCCTTCAGGCTAAGTCTTGAAGGAATGTAAAGCAGCTTGTTTTACCACACAATCTCTTGAATCACCAAATGAAAAGACACCACACAGGTATATATATCAAATATATATGTATTTATTAATAAACACACTCTACTAATCTCTTTATGAGATTAGAAGTCAGGAACATATGTACAAGTCAAATGTTATCAAAATAAGTTTAGCACAATCGAATATCACAATCTTAGTTTGGCTAGACCTAGGTCTAGGGCATCTAGAATCGAGGGACCCCCAAGAACCACCCCAGGTAGTTGTAGGAGACCCACAGGGGACGGACGCGGTGTCCTGGCACCGGTGCGAGTCCTGTGCGAGTCTGTGCTCAGACGCGATTGAGATTTCAATGTTAAAGGTCCCTTGCGTGTTCGAGGCGAACACACCGATCGGTCCTTGTACGAGTCGAAGTACGCGGTTACAGATAGAGTTGCAAGGGAGATGGACGCGCTGTGTCTAACACAGACGCGAACCTTGTGCGAGTCAGTGCAATGGAGATCTCAATGTTACAGGCCCCTTGTGTTCGAGGCGAACACCGATCGGACTCAGTACGAGTCGAAGGACACAGTTCTGGATAGTGTTACAAAGGAGATGGACGCGGTGTGTCTAACACAGACGCGAACCCTGTACGAGTCAGCGCAATTGTCGCACTTAGAAAATAGGAATTTTAGGACACTTCTAGGAAGCTACAAGCAAGTCACTTACAGGGTAAGTAGTTCTAGGGCCCACACCCACAGGAGCACCGTAGTGCTGAAGTTACCTCACCCAGGGAGCCTGGTGCATAGGTGTTCTTTGGTGTCGGGTCGCGGCGTCGTTTTCAATGGGAGCCAGTGAAGACTTGCTGCTTGCGGCGACAGGAGAAGTGTCCGGAGGAATCCAAGCCTGGATTCAGAAGATGGAAGACCTGAAAGCAGAGGGGACAGTGTTCAAAGTCACTTGGCAGTGACTCGGGCAAGGAAGATGGATGCCCACCGTCGTGGCAAGATTCAGGTCGTTCACAGGTGCCTTGACTCTTCAGCCACGAGGTCCAGGAGGCGTCGACGATGACCAGGAGCTGGATTCGGCGTGTCCCACGATGTCTGCAGCTTACTGCGGTGTCGGCGACTCGATTGGAGCCAACAAGCCTTGGTAACAGCAAGTCTCGGGGAAAGTGTGAAGAGGCAATGGCGCAGACTAGCAAGGTCTGTGGGACTCACCCAGCGAGGGTAAGTCAGGGCAGGCCTGGAGCAACCAGGGGAGACCTGTGGTTTCTTTAGAAAGTCTTCTGGGGACCCACAAGCCGGCTGGCAAGGGATCGCGAAGACGCCTCGGGAGGATTCGCTCACAGGGGCCCACGGTCTCTCGGGACGTGGTAGGCCTCTGATCTTCGGAGGGATTCCTGCTGGAGGCTAGGACCACACGTGGTCCAAAGCACAAGTTCGTGGAACGTTGTGAAGGGGTTGCACTCGACAATAGTGCACGGTACCCAGGGGTCGCGGTTCCTCGTTACTCTTGGGGTCCACTGGCCTCAGCTTCGCTGGGGACTCACGATGGCCTTTGAGAAGTCAGGAAATCCACTTCTTGGGCTGCAGGGACTTCGGACTCCGGCGGGAGCGGCGTAGTTTGCGACCGTCGTTTGTAGTTTTTGGTGCCTGCCAAGCAGGGAGTCACTCCTTGACTCCAAGGGAGATTCTTCAGTCTTCCAAAGGTAGTGGAACGTCGAAGGTCCGGGATTCTTCTTCAGAGCGTCGTCCAGGGAAATCTAGGGTGCAATGCACAGGTTCCCCCTCTTATACTAAAAGAAAGGGAGGGACTAGCTCTATGACCCTACCTATGGGAGGGTCAGGGGAGTGGGCGGCTACACCCACTTCCCTTTGTCCAGTTTCGCGCCAGAGCAGGGGCAGGTAGCCCCTGAGCCGGTTTGAACTGGGGTATGCACAGAGGAGCCTTCTGCTCCCCAGTGCAGGACTTCAAAGCACTCTAGCAGTGCACCCACCCAGCCCCAATACACTAAACCCTGTCTGGGAGGTGGTCACACCCCTTGGGACAGGATATCTATTGTTGGGCTTCCTCCACTGCGAGTGTTGGTCATCAGCAGGAGGGCAGCCCAGTGTCTGTGACTGGTGGCATCCATTTTGTGATGCCAGGGCTCTGCAGGGTTCTACCGCGTTTCCACAGTAGGTACATGTCTATCCCTCTAGAAGGGTGGAATGCTACCCCGCCGCCAGGACTGGCGGGGGGGTAGTATTCCAAGATGTTTGACACCAAACACGACATGTTTCGATGCAGCCATTCCAAAGTTAGCATTCTACCGCGAGGATATAATGCACTTAAGAGTATATGGTTTAACCGCATCCACAAACAGCCCCAGAGAATGGACTCCGAGCTGCAGAGGGGCCCTGCTCAGGCAGAGGCACCCCCTCACATGGAAACTAAGCACCCTGCCCTCAGGATTGATAGGGCCTGCTTTAGGGGTGACTGATAAGTCTCAATGTGTGTGCAGGAGAGATATAGGGGACCTATATCTCGGTGAGGGGTGCTAGCACTTCCTCACCCAGGCTGCAGTAGCAGGCCTGTGGTGTCAGATTTAGTCTGCTTCCCAGGGGTGGCATAATACATGCTTCAGCCCTGGTAGGCCTGTGAAGTACCTATGCCCTTGGTACCTAAGCTACCATATACTAGGGACTCATAAGGTACCACAGTATCCAATCAGTAGTGCACCTAGAGTGCACTCCAAATCGTTTAGAGAGAACAGAGAGGCTGGGGCCCTGATTAGCAGGGACCCAGCCAGACTATAGCCAGAAACCAGTGTAAACATCAGAAAAAAAGTGGGGGCAACATAAGAGGCAGATCCTACTCTCCTACACAACCCCCCCCCCCAAACGCAGGGACACTAAACTAACCTTGACCAGTTGAGTCTTCGTGTTCAAAGTGGAAATACCTTGAGAGTCCATCTGCATTGGCATGTTGGGTCCCAGGTCTATGTTCCACTGTATAGTCCATCCCCTGTAGGGAAATGGACCACCTCAAAAGTTTTGGGTTTTCACCTTTCATCTGTTTAAGCCATAGGAGGGGCTTGTGATCAGTCTGAACTATGAAGTGAGTGCCAAACAAGTATGGCCTCAGCTTCTTCAGGGCCCACACCACAGCAAAGGCCTCCCTCTCTATAGCTGACCAACGTTTCTCTCTAGGGGCCAGCCTACTGGCTGGTCTTGACCTTCATCATTCAGTTGAGACAGTACAGCTCCCACACCCAGCTCAGAAGCATCTGTTTGGACAATGAACTTTTTGGTGTAGTCTGGACTCTGTAAGATGGGGGCAGTGCACATGGCCTGCTTTAGGTCTTCAAATGCCTTTTGACAGCTTGCTGTCCACTGAACCTTTTTTGGCATTTTCTTTGAGGTCAGATCATTCAAGGGGGTCACTATAGATCCATATCCCTTGACAAACCTCCTATAGTACCCAGTCAGGCCTAAGAAGGCTCTCACCTGTGTCTGGGTGGTTGGAGCAACCCATTCCATTATGGTTTGGATTTTGCTCTGTAAAGGCTGAACCTGGCCTCCACCTACAAGGTGGCCCAGGTATACAACCCGACTCTGCCCTATCAGGCACTTAGTGGCCTTGATAGTGAGGCCTGCTTTCTGCAGGGCCTCCAAAACATTCCTGAGGTGGACCAGGTGATCCTGCCAGGAGGAACTAAAGACAGCAATATCATCTAGATAAGCTGAGCAATAAGTTTCCATCCCTGTCAGAACTTTATTCACCAACCTCTGAAAAGTGGCAGGTGCATTTTTCAATCCAAAGGGCATCACCACGAAGTGGTAGTGCCCACCAGGGGTCGAAAATGCTGTTTTGGCTTTTGCATAATCAGCTAACCTGATCTTCCAGTAGCCAGCTGTCAGGTCAAACGTGCTTAGATACTTGGCTGAGGCCAAAGTATCAATCCGCTCATCTGCCCTTGGTATGGGATAGGCATCAGTCCTAGTGACTGCATTGAGGCCTCTGTAGTCTACACAAAACCTCATTTCTTTCTTCCCACCCTGGGTATGAGGCTTGGGTACCAGGACTACTGGGCTAGCCCAAGGGCTATCTGAAGGCTCAATTACACCTAGCTCCTACATTTTCTGGACTTCAGTCCTGATACAGTCCCTGACATGGTCAGGTTGCCTGTAGATTTTATTCTTGACCGGCAGACTGTCTCCAGTGTCCACCTCATGGGTGCACCAGGAAGTCTGACTAGGGGTCAGGCTAAACATATGTCTATACTGTTGCAGAACTTGTCTGCACTCAGTTTGCTGATGGTCAGTGAGGCTGCTTGCCAAAGCAACACCATCTACTGACCCATCATCAGGGTTCTGAGAGAGCAGGTCAGGGAGAGGGTCACTCTCCTCCTCCTGTTCCTCATCAGTTGCCATGAGCAAGCCCATGTCAGCCCTGTCAACATATGGCTTTAATCTGTTGACATGGAGCACCCTCAGGGGGCTCCTGGGAGTTCCAAGATTCACCAGGTAGGTGAGTTCTCCCTTCTGTTCAACTATTGTATGGGGGCCACTCCACTTGTCCTGGAGGGCTGCTGGGGCCACAGGCTCCAATACCCACATCTTCTGTCCTGGCTGGTATACAGTCACTACAGCCTTTTGGTCATGCCAAGCTTTTTGTAATTCTTGGCTGGCCTCCAGGTTTTTGGTTGCCTTTTTCATGTACTCAGCCATCCGGGAGCGGAGACCAAGTACATAGTCCATCACATCTTGTTTGGGGGCTTGAGAGGTAACTCCCAGCCCTCTTTTACCAAACACAGTGGACCTCTCACAGGATGCCCAAACAGAAGCTCAAATGGGCTGTAACCAACCCCCTTCTGTGGAACCTCTCTGTATGCAAACAGGCAAGGAAGAAGAAGGTCCCATTTCCGCCTAAGCTTCTCTGGGAGTCCTTTAATCATTCCTTTCAAGGTTTTGTTGAAACGTTCAACTAAACCATTGCATTGTGGGTGATAGGGGGTGGTGAACTTATAAGTCACACCACACTCCTTCCACATTGCTTTCAGATAACCTGACATGAAGTTGGTACCTCTGTCAGAAATGACCTCCTTTGGAAAACCCACTCTGGAGAAAACTCCAATGAGGGCTCTTGCCACCACAGGGGCTGTGGTGGTCCTCAGAGGAATTGCTTCTGGGTACCTGGTGTCATGATCCACTACCACCAGGATAAACCTGTGCCCAGATGCAGTTTGAGGGTCAAGGGGACCAACAATGTCAATCCCTACCCTTTCAAGGGTACCCCCACTACAGGTAGTGGTATCAGGGGAGCCTTTGTTGTGCCACCTGCCTTACCACTGGCTTGGCATGTGACACAGGAGCGACAAAACTCCTTTGTGTCCTCTGACATATGTGGCCAATGAAAAGGTGGGACAAGCCTGTCCCAGGTCTTGTTTTGGCCCAAGTGACCTGCCAAAGGGATATCATGTGCTAGGGTCAAGAGGAACCCCTAAACTTCTGAGGTATTACCATCCTCCTGGTGGCTCCAGGGGCTGGATCTCTACCCTCAGAATATAGGAGTCCCTCATCCCAATAAACTTTATGGGACCCACTAGCACTCCCAGCAGCCTCAGCAGCAGCCTGCTGTCTGAGGGGTTCAAGGGAGGGGCAGCACTGTTGCTCCTTACTCAGATCTTCCCTAGAAGGGCCCCCTGCCCCCAAGAACTCAACCTGATCAGGCCCAAGTCCCTCTGGGGCAGTTCCTTCTTCAGGATCTGCTTCACCTCCCTCTGGGGGTGAATCTGTGATCTGAGACAGAGGGGAAGGCACTGCCTTTACCCTACTGCTCCTCCTCTTGGGAAGCATCTGGTCCATTGTTCCAGGATCCAGAGCTGGTTCAGTGTTATGCATTCTTGCTTGTGACCTGGTCACAGCAAATACCTCTGCAGGGATGCCCAACATCTCAGCATGAGTCCATAACTCTACTTCAGACCAGGCTGAAGTCTCTAGATCATTGCCCAATAGAAATTCGACAGGGAGGTCTGCACTGACTACAACCTTCTTGAGGCCAGTTACCCCTCCCCAGGAGAAATTCACAACTGCCAGACTATGGTTGGTCCTGACATTGCTCGCATTGGTCACCTGGTACATTTCGCCAGGATGATCTGTCCAGGGTCCACAAGATCCTCTGCCACCATGGTGACACTAGCACCTGTGTCCCTAAATGCCAAAGCCTGTTTGCCATTTATTACAGGCTGCTGTTTGTATTTGCCCAGATTACTGGGACTTACTAGGAAGGACATGTTAAGGTCTCCCTCACAAATCAGCATTGCCTGAGTGGGCACTCTGACTAGGTCAGAGTCAACTTCAGAACCCAGGGTCAACCCTACTACACCCTTATTCGGAGTACCACCTCCACCAGTGAGCTAGGGGGAACAGTTGCCTTAGGGGCAGGAGTGGTGGTGGTTTGGTCTTTGGACTTGTTACAATCAGAAGTCCAGTGCCCTTTCTCTTTACAGAATTTGCACCAGGGCTTCTTTTGGCCTTTCCCCTTGTTGGATTGTGACTCCCCACCAGATGCAGATTTTTGGGGCCCTTGTGAAGACTTCTGGTCTTTTGACTTATCCCCACCTTTCTCAGAGCCCTTAGGATCTTGCTTCTTGGTGTCACCCCCTTGGTTCTGGGGTTTCTGCCTCACCCTGGTTCTGACCCATTTGTCTGCCTTCTTTCCCAATTCTTGGGGAGAGGTCAGATCTGAGTCCACCAGGTATTGATGCAACAACTGGTTCTGGCAATTATTAAGGATCTGTTCTCTCATCATCAGATTATACAATCCCTTGAAATCAGTAACCCTACTGCCAACCAGCCAACCCTCCAGAGCCTTGGTTGCACAATCTACAAAGTCAGTCCAGTCCTGAGTCTGTGCCTTCTGGGTGTCTCTGAACTTCAACCTGTACTGCTCAGTGGTTAAGCCAAACCCATCTATCAGTGCACTCTTCAGGACTTCATAATTATCAGCATCCTCTTCTCTAACAGTGAGGAGCTTGTCTCTACCTTTGTCTGAAAAGGAGAGCCACAAGATTGCTGCCCAGTGCTTTTGGGGGACCTGCTGTACTCTACAGGCCCTTTCCATAGCAGTTATCCACTTGTGGATATCATCCCCACTCTGGTAGGGAGGAACAACCTTGCTCAGGTTCCTATGGTCTGGAATGGATTCTCTGCCTCTAGGGACACTGTTGCTGCCACCAAGGGGTTCTAACCCCTCTCTTCTAGAAGCTCTCTGGATCTCCAGGGCTTCTCTATCCAGTGCCAACTGCTTGGTTCTGAGGGCAACTCTTGCTTCCTCATACTGCAGCAGTTTGCACATTCTTTCAGAGGAGGTCTCTCTTATAGGAAAGTATGAGTTCCTCTGGTGGACAAATTCTCTGCCAGAGTGATGAGTGGTCAGATTCCCTGGAAGGGGACCTATGCCTCTCCTCCACTCTGTCAGCTCTCTTAGGGAGAATTCCTCTGTCCTTTTCAGGCCCCTTGGAGCCTGGCCCTTCAATCAGAGTCTTGGTCATTCTGATTTTCATCATCTGACCCAGATACTGTAATTGACCCACCCCCTGATTCAGACCCATTAGCTCCTAGAGCCAATCTAAGATCATCTGCTGTCAGCAGATCTATCAGGTGTAGTGTGGAGGGACTCTGTCCTAGCTTCAGGTGTCTTTCAACACACATGGCTCTCAAGTCAGAGAAAGCCATGTCCTTATACTGAGGCTGAGTGGATCCACTGGTTCCACCCTTTAAGGACATTCTAGTGTTGTGCAGTGTTGTACTACCTACACTAGTTTGTGGCCTACTGATACTAGCTTGAGCTGTAGAAAGGGTGTGCTATCCCTTGGCACACAGCTCTAAGTTCAGTACAACTTATTGATACTAACCTTGACTTTATATGTACCTTAAGTACCTATAGTGGTTTTCAGTTAGTAATTCAAATAGAGATTTTCTGGTAAAACAATAGCAAGCTGGAATCCCACCGCTGCCACCAATGTGAGAAGTTGGCCTGGTATATGCTGTTCACTAATTAAAGTGGACACCTTGCACCAGGGCAAATCGACTCTTATGGTAGATAGGTTTAAGACAACCTTTATAGAAAGCTATCCTAGTGGTAGCTGTGGAGAGCAGCCTTCAGGCTAAGTCTTGAAGGAATGTAAAGCAGCTTGTTTTACCACACAATCTCTTGAATCACCAAATGAAAAGACACCACAAGGACGCGGTTACAGATAGAGTTGCAAGGGAGATGGACGCGCTGTGTCTAACACAGACGCGAACCTTGTGCGAGTCAGTGCAATGGAGATCTCAATGTTACAGGCCCCTTGTGTTCGAGGCGAACACCGATCGGACTCAGTACGAGTCGAAGGACACAGTTCTGGATAGTGTTACAAAGGAGATGGACGCGGTGTGTCTAACACAGACGCGAACCCTGTACGAGTCAGCGCAATTGTCGCACTTAGAAAATAGGAATTTTAGGACACTTCTAGGGAAGCTACAAGCAAGTCACTTACAGGGTAAGTAGTTCTAGGGCCCACACCCACAGGAGCACCGTAGTGCTGAAGTTACCTCACCCAGGGGAGCCGGGTGCATAGGTGTTCTTTGGTGTCGGGTCGCGGCGTCGTTTTCAATGGGAGCCAGTGAAGACTTGCTGCTTGCGGCGACAGGAGAAGTGTCCGGAGGAATCCAAGCCTGGATTCAGAAGATGGAAGACCTGAAAGCAGAGGGGACAGTGTTCAAAGTCACTTGGCAGTGACTCGGGGCAAGGAAGATGGATGCCCACCGTTGTCGCAAGATTCAGGTCGTTCGCGGGTGCCTTGACTCTTCAGCCACGAGGTCCAGGAGGCGTCGACGACGACCAGGAGCTGGATTCGGCGTGTCCCACGTTGTCTGCAGCTTACTGCGGTGTCGGCGACTCGATTGGAGCCAACAAACCTTGGTAACATTGCAAGTCTCGGGGAAAGTGTGAAGAGGCAATGGCGCAGAACAGCAAGGTCTGTGGGACTCACCCAGCGAGGGTAAGTCAGGGCAGGCCTGGAGCAACCAGGGGAGCCCTTTGGTTTCTTTAGAAAGTCTTCTGGGGACCCACAAGCCGGCTGGCAAGGGATCGCGAAGACGCCTCGGGAGGATTCGCTCACAGGGGCCCACGGTCTCTCGGGACGTGGTAGGCCTCTGATCTTCGGAGGGATTCCTGCTGGAGGCTAGGACCACACGTGGTCCAAAGCACAAGTTCGTGGAACGTTGTGAAGGGGTTGCACTCGACAATAGTGCACGGTACCCAGGGGTCGCGGTTCCTCGTTACTCTTGGGGTCCACTGGCCTCCGCTTCGCTGGGGACTCACGATGGCCTTTGAGAAGTCCGGAAATCCACTTCTTGGGCTGCAGGGACTTCGGACTCCGGCGGGAGCGGCGTAGTTTGCGACCGTCGTTTGTAGTTTTTGGTGCCTGCCAAGCAGGGGAGTCACTCCTTGACTCCAAGGGAGATTCTTCAGTCTTCCAAAGGTAGTGGAACGTCGAAGGTCCGGGATTCTTCTTCAGAGCGTCGTCCAGGGAAATCTAGGGTGCAATGCACAGGTTCCCTCTCTTATACTAAAAGAAAGGGAGGGACTAGCTCTATGACCCTACCTATGGGAGGGTCAGGGGAGTGGGCGGCTACACCCACTTCCCTTTGTCCAGTTTCGCGCCAGAGCAGGGGCAGGTAGCCCCTGAGCCGGTTTGAACTGGGGTATGCACAGAGGAGCCTTCTGCTCCCCCAGTGCAGGACTTCAAAGCACTCTAGGAGTGCACCCACCCAGCCCCAATACACTAAACCCTGTCTGGGAGGTGATCACACCCCCTTGGGACAGGATATCTATTGTTGGGCTTCCTCCACTGCGAGTGTTGGTCATCAGCAGGAGGGCAGCCCAGTGTCTGTGACTGGTGGCATCCATTTTGTGATGCCAGGGCTCTGCAGGATTCTACCGCGTTTCCACAGTAGGTACATGTCTATCCCTCTAGAAGGGTGGAATGCTACCCCCGCCGCCAGGACTGGCGGGGGGTTAGTATTCCAAGATGTTTGACACCAAACACGACATGTTTCGATGCAGCCATTCCAAAGTTAGCATTCTACCCCGAGGATATAATGCACTTAAAAGTATATGGTTTAACCGCATCCACAAACAGCCCCAGAGAATGGACTCAGAGCTGCAGAGGGGCCCTGCTCAGGCAGAGGCACCCCCTCACATGGAAACTAAGCACCCTGCCCTCAGTATTGATAGGGCCTGCTTTAGGGGTGACCGATAAGTCTCAATGTGTGTGCAGGAGAGATATAGGGGACCTATATCTCGGTGAGGGGTGCTAGCACTTCCTCACCCAGGCTGCAGTAGCAGGCCTGTGGTGTCAGATTTAGTCTGCTTCCCAGGGGTGGCATAATACATGCTTCAGCCCCTGGTAGGCCTGTGAAGTACCTATGCCCTTGGTACCTAAGGTACCAAATACTAGGGACTCATAAGGTACCACAGTATCCAATCAGTAGTGCACCTAGAGTGCACTCCAAATCGTTTAGAGAGAACAGAGAGGCTGGGGCCCTGATCAGCAGGGACCCAGCCAGACTATAGCCAGAAACCAGTGTAAACATCAGAAAAAAAAGTGGGGGCAACATAAGAGGCAGATCCTACTCTCCTACACGCCTCGGGTGGACAAAATGTTTAAGGCTTCTCCCACTGACCCACCTTTCCACAGGGTCCAATTACTGCCCTCAGTTCCCTAGTGGTCCACACGGCTAGGAAGCATGACAATTCACAGGGGATGCCCCTCCTCAGACGGTGAGAGTAAAAAGATCGATGCTGGTGGTAAACGTGTTGCAGCACAATCTGCCACCTATTGGTGCATTGCCAATTCTATAGGGCATCTCTCCAGGTACGACAGAATTCACTGGAATCAGATGGAAGACCTCATTCAACATCTCCCAGAGCAATTTGGGAAACAGATGTAGGAGTTGGTGGAAGAATGGAAAATAATTTTAAACACCAACATCCGCTGCTCTCTAGATGCGGACACAGCTGCCTGTGGCAGAAATACTATTGTTCATCTACGCTGCCGCGCATGACTGCAAGTTTTTGGCTTTAAGCCGAAGGTTCAACATCACCTCCTAAACATGCCCTTCGAATGGGGAGCATCTCTTCGGACCCCAAGTAGGTGAGATGCTAGAAAAAAACAAGGATGACCCAACCAAAGACATGAGGGCACTCCAAACACCAGCGTCCCGCAGCTCCTTTTGCCTCTACCAGTATTGCGGTGCAGCAAAAACCTCCCACCCCAGTGAGTTCCACCACCTTCCCCAGACTCCTTCTCGGGGTTGCTAAAAGGGAGGCTATAAGGGAAATAATAAAAGAGGAAAGGGAACAGCCCCAAAAGGGGCTGAGCCTCAAAAACTGTGATGCTCTTGCCCTTCCCCCGATCATACAACACCTGTCTGGGGAAGATTGCAGGGTTACCTGCACCGATGGGCGGAGATCACCTACGACTTGTGGGTTTTAAGCATCAGCCAGGAAGGGTATTGTTTAGAGCTCCCACACACACACCACCGCAGACACACACTCTCCCTGGAACATCAGTGACTGCTCGAGGAGAAGGTGCATGCACTACTCACCAAGGGGGGCACAAAGCCAGTACCACTACAACATTGTGGCAATGGGTGTACTCTATATACTTTCTAATCCCCAAAAAGGACGTTTCCCTCAGAACCATCCTCAACCTCCAGCCACTCTAACAAATACATCCTGTAGGAGCACTTCCACATGGTTACACTCCAACTTGTCACCCCCCTGCTACAACAAGGTGACTTCATTCATCACCACTCTGTCTGAAGGACGCAGACCTCCACATACCCCTCCACCCAGCGCATCGAAGATAACCTGCGATTCGTGGTGAGTGGCCAGCATTATCTGTTAAAAGTGCTAACATTTGGGGTCACTACGGCCCCCAGGGTGTTTACCAAGTGCCTAGCTGTGCTAGCCACTTACGTTAGATAGAGCGGCATTCATGTGTTCCCTTATCTAGATGACTGGCTGATCAAGAGCGCCACACACCATCAATACCTAGTGCACATGCAGGCCACCATACAACTCGTATAGTGGCCTGCATGTGCTCTAGGTACAAAGTCTGTAGGAACCCGATAAAGATTTAATTGAGTTGTGACCCCACCTTATTTTTCACATTTGTAGCTATCAGGGTACATTGTGACCTGATAATAGCACCATAACTTTTATTGAGTCAAGGGACTTTTTTACTCTCCCCCTATCCACCACCCTATTTGCACAAATAAACCCTTACATGCACTCATCTTACGGCATCTATGGATCAAAAAATCTCCGACAAAGAGACCCCAGGCCTGTCAGGCATTGCAGCGCCGGCTTGACAAGGAGCGCCCTATGATGAAGCATGACACACTACCAGGTGTGTGAGGGCATTAAGATCTGACCATGTGGATCCCCTGTGACCCATCCGGTCTGTCCTGAGATTCCACCAGATTTGGGGTCTAATACTTCCCTAGAGAGGACCTATTCCAGTTGTTATGTTTAAGCACTTAATTCTAGGAGGAGTATGGCTGTAGGACCTCGTTAAACATAGCTCTTCGTCCCTCGTTTGATTATATCTGTCTTGTGATTTAGCCATGAAACTTTTTCTGCCTGTGGCTTCAATGTGCCAGCTTCTTTGTCACGCAGGCTTGAATATCCATACGTAACACTGAAGCCTTCCTCTTGATAGTCATTTTGATTTCAGACTTGAGTGAAGATGGGGACCAGTAAAATCTATTCCAGTGCGGCTTACCCATCTCACATTTTGTTTTCTGAGTAGAAAATGAATCCAACTTCTTTATGGTTATTAATTCAGCTCTAGTATGTTGCCTGAGCACCCTTTACAGAAAAGCAGTTCAATAATTGTGAAGCTAGTCATATGTTAAATGTAAACAATATGTTTATTAATATTAAGATAAAATCTGTATAATTTGTGAAAGCGGTGTCTATAATTGAGACAGTAAAGTGCTGTGCAGATACAACTTTATTTTACCGACGTCTCATGAGTTGTAAAAATAATCAAAATGAAACGCTGTTATGAATCTCTTAACTGTACATCCCCCACGTCATTCACAATAAATAAAAACAGGTGACTGGTTTTCATCAGAACTTGAGAAGATCTGTTAAAAACAGGATTTTGTTTTGTCATCTCGTGTGTGGATTTATATTTATGGAGCATTTAGTATTTTAACAAACCCTTCCAATAGCTACAAGTTTTATTGTACCAAACTAACTGTAGGTGGATATCTAGACCATTTGTGGGTAGAGCATTGCAGATAATTTAGTAGATTTCATGTGGTTAATGGTCTATTATACATTTAGCTAGAGGTATCTGGGGTCCAGTGTCTGTCATTGTTGGTGCGGATGGGGACAGTCTCACCTTTAGGGAGGTGGCACTCAAGGGTTGTTTGAATTTATGTAAAGAGCCTGCTTACTTGCTCTTAAGGGAGAGAGAGAGAGAGCTACAGTTTGTGCAAATAGGGAAAATGAGCAGAAAGGTGAGGATGCGCAAAGTGGGCATAGACAGTGAGGGAGTGTGTGGCAGTTTATAAGCGGTTTCAAAGTGATGCTGCTCCAGCAGGATAATGCTGTTGATATTAGAGGTTGTTTACTTAATGTGGAACCTTTTTAATATGTACAAAAGTGGTTAAACAGGTTTATGATTGATTATTTTTAATTTATCAGAGTAATTAATTTACCTGTTTGAATACCTCCAGTGCCAGTCCAGCAAGGCACTCCCCCATAATGAATTGCTGAGAGGCTGTCATATCATTGTGCTTGGCTCCTTGGGATTTAATGTATGGTAATTTGTAACTCATGGAGAGGATTATTTCCGTTCTCCAGCTGATAGGAAAAACATGCATGATAATCCACTGTAGGAACGTATAGCTCATTTTAATACTGTAAAGAAAATCTACTCTTAAATGTTCACTGACTAGTGTGTTACAAAGCCAGGTCTGATATGCAGATGCAAACATGCAAATCTGTAAACCTGTAAATCTTATTTAGCTGCTTTTGACAAATACACAAATCCAGACCAGGAACATTTTTGCATGCAGAAAGCTCTTATAATGCAATATTTTGAGATGATCCTGCTCCTATGCCTTCTCCACCTTTCTCCAGAAAGCCTCTTGTAGGACCTGAATTTTCTTGTCTGTTATGACTTTTGAACAAATCATCAGAAGTGATCTTCAACTGTTACATATTGTTGTGAGGCTGCATAGGCCCTGTGCACAAACACTTCCATTTTACATGTGCATGTTTAAAGTTGACATCTTTTTAAACAATGACTTTTAGCACACCTTTGCTTGCACGTCAGCATGAGATAGTGTACTTAGAAAAGGTTTGCTTACAATTACATTTACTCATAGGCACATTACCATACCTTTGAACATTCTGTTCAAGGACCTGGTACACTGAGCACACTGGCCTTGTTTGTTGTCTGTTCCGCAGCAGCTTTGGGTGGGTAGAATCAACAATGACGGCTGGACCAGAGCTCAGGCACAGTACGAATGGGTTTAGTTTATTATATACACTGCACCAAACCTTCGTTTAAGTAGAGGATCATTTCGATGGATTGTCGCGTCGCCATGTGCTTGAATTCTAGCCTAGCTGATCTCATCACTATCCTGAGAGGGACGGCGGCCTGTTCTACACCAGACTGGCTACCAGATGACATATGCCCGCAGGTAAATAGGAAGTTAGATCATTGTAAAGTATTTGGCAGAATCGCATCCATCCTATGCTCTAGGCTGGGCATTGCTAGGTAGGAGTACAATTATATGTTTTCATATAATCATTGCAAATGCACAATGGTTGACTTGTTCATCTTTTTCACCATTCTTGTAATACTGGTTACTTTTCTTTGTGTTCTTCTATTAATCATTGCCACACGTCTATTTTACACAAGAATCCTTTTGCTTCAATAAATGTTTGAAATGCCAATTTGTGTATTCCTTCTGTCTCCCTTTGGGCATGCCGGAGTTAAACAACCAAATAGGTAGATTGGTTTCCACGATTTCCTTGGAGGAATCAGGGTCATCATGTTCTGAGATTGCAGACACCATCCATTACCTTGTAAGGTTTAGAGGTCTAAATGGAGCGCTGTGAGCTAGCCCGGAACCAGGTCAACATATTCTGATGGTATGAGTGGACTCAGTCCCCTGTAGTTTTGACGCTTATGTTGCCCAAACGCACAGTCTTACTGAATTAGTAGGAACCGTATGACAAACTGAGGCATTTATTTAGCTCTTAATATCACTGATGAGGTCTGAAAGTTCTCTGATAGGTGCAGATCAGATAATCACTTTGGCCATTCACTACTAAAAATGTTTTATTTTATTTAAAATGGGTATTGTATTGTGTGTGTGTGTGTGTGTGTATATATGTATATATGTGTGTATATATATATATAAGCTGTATTTAACTCTATCAGAATTCTTGAGTTTTAAAATGCCCTATGAATCTAGAGTAAATATAAATTATTCACCAAATTGACTTACTGGACATTCTTTGGCTACTCCTTCACACAGATGATTCTATTAAACAATTCCATTCTGTGTTTTTTTTGCCCTGCAGCAGGTATAGACTATGGCGAGCCAGTAGGCACAAAAAGGAAGTAGCATGTGTCCACACAATTGCACTAGTTTTCCCTTTTCCAATAAAATGTCTTGCAGCAAAGATGTATTAAGAGTTTCGAGCAAAGGAGACTGTGGGCGACTAATGATGAGTTACTACCATGAGTATCTTCTACCTTTTGACGACTTTCATCTGGCACGAATGAAGGGACTGAAGTGGTATGCAGCTGCTTAGGGGAATTAGCATAGCTACCTAGAAGCATTTGGGCATGCATGTTCAGTAAGAGCTTCTGCGAACTTTGATTATTCATTATTTTAAGGAGCAGTTTCCAAGTTCGTCATTATTTTGCTGGAAATCCACAAGATGGGAATCGTATGTTTATAGATATAAAAGAAATCTAATCATAATGGTCTTTATTTCCAGTTCATAGGTGTTTGCTTTAAATCTTCTTCCAATTGCTAGTGTGGTATTTGTTTCTAGGTTGTGATTTAGAATGCACACTCTACTGTTAAATACAAGTGTCCCTCTGAATCACTGTTTATTTCATTCTTTAGATTCATTTACGGCAATTTCACGGCACACGGTACGCAGCAATTGACCCTGCTATGGTCAGCGCAGAGGAGTTGGAAGTTCAAAAAGGCAATATGACCTCAAACAGTGACCAGGCGCAACCTTAGCAACTGGGCCTTGTCATGCTGAATAGTAAGGGGCCTTCTGCGCTATCAGTCCCAGTCTTTGCCTGGCCTTTCTCAGTTCCAGCAATGCAATTTGAACATTTGTCTGTGAAAAGGCTATCTTGTGGGCAGGGATTTCAACGTTGAGAGGTCCAGGACACTTTATGTAACTTGTGTTTTTTTAAATATGTATATAAGAATACGATGCAACTAAATACAATTCTTAAACCTTGCTCTTTCTTTTTTTAGAAGAAAAATAGAAAGGTTTTGCTACTGAAAGTATACACAATCATATCATTTCAAATGGTAAATGACTTATTTTTACTTTAAGCTGTGAATATATTGCACATGGAAATTGCCTAACTCCTTGTCAGGATGTTTTATAATTGTGTTGTATATGGTTGCATATTTTGTAAATTGACTTTTAAAGTGCCAATTCTAGTGGTCTTGTTTGCTTCATATTTCATTCTCCACTGAGTTACGTTTTTGCCACAGTTAATGTCTGCCACACAAGCTGGATGGGCAGTTGCATCCTATCTGTTATCATCTTGTGCCTTTGTAGTAATATCTTTCAATAAAAAAATCTGAATTCACCCAATTGCTATAGGTATGAAATAATTGATAATGTGGTCAGCTCTTTACGTAACATGGAAAATATACCACGAAATAGTTGTAGGAGGGTAGTAAATAAGCCATGGTGCATGGCTAATTGAAATATACCCTCCCCGTCTCCACAGTCAACATTCCATGCATTTAAGGTCTAATAAAGTAGTAGATTATTGAAAGCAAATTTGTTTATAAAATTTAATTTTTGTAAGCATCGGATTATATCTGTCTCTATGCAGGGCCCGCAACTTGTTTTTGAAAGGAAATCTCTTTCCAAATTTTTAACATTGCTTATGTAAACAAAATATGTATTAATTTTCTGATGTTTCTTGCTCGACTGCTTTCCTTTTAGCTTTTCTCTCGCCCATTATGTTAGTTCTTTTTGCTAAATGCCCCTCCTATTCTGGGACAGTCATTGATGGATGAACTGTTTTCCTGCTTATGTTCTTGACATTGATTAATACTGTATTTGTCAGGGAATGCCAAGTAAGGAGTTGCAGGGCAGCAAAGGATTTTGCTTGTACTCCAGCTGGGAATTTTGAGATTTTGTTTCTGCCTTCCGAGAAGAACACCTTTCACTGCTTCCATGTTGTAGCAGAAGAGCCAGGAGGGCTCCTCCGTGCGACGTAAGACCTTTCTGGGGCAGACACTGAGAAACTGATAATTCGGGCCTTGATATTGAGTAACTGACTGCAATGGACCATTCCTAGATCAGGTGCAAGAGAACCCATATTGAATGAACAAAAATAGCCACCTATTCCAGCAGATTTGGGGTTTGTGGCAGAACCCAAAGATCTTACTCCTGTTCTACTTCTGAGTTCTCCTAAATCAGAAGATATTTCGGATCGAGGGAGAGTAAGAATCCTGTCATCAGAGACCCAGATCAAGAGAATGTAACTTTAAACATATTAGAAGGAGTAGCATAACTCCTTACCAGAGTCATATGACACATTCCCTTTTGAGGCATCACTTCTCTCATTAATAGAAACATGAGGCCTGTAATGATGGCTAAATAGAGCTCCAAACTGCGTTTTCCTGTATCCACCTGCTCTTTTAATCTTTAAGGCCTTTGATTCCTGTTAATGATAAACTTCATTAGGGAATTCTGTTGCTTTGGATCCAAATTGTGTTGGCAGCAATAACCACACCAACAGAATTTACACTAACTGCACAGTCTGATTTGGCTTAACAATGGAAGAGCAAGTTGGCATCACCAGTGGCCAGTAATCTCTCACCAAAGACAAAACAATGCTGCCTTGTCTTTACCTCCTTTCAACTACCCAGGTATGGCACAGCATTTTCATCATGCCAGAACATTTGCTAATTGTGAAGATTTTATATATGTATGCAGCAAACTCGCACGGCAGAAAAATACAGTGTAATAAATTCTCGAATCACAGGAAAAATTTCTCTGCTATGCTGGGGCCTTGCAGTTTGGTGGAGGCAGCGTGAGAACGTTATGCACAAAATCGAAAGAAAGAGCAGTGTACTCATTCATCAGCTGCGAAGGGGAATTTTCATGAGATCATTCTGTATTTTAGAGGACTTTTCACTTGACCATATATGCAATGACACCAAGACATATAATTATGTGGTTTCCAAGTCTCACCGGTGCTTCCGGTGACAGAGAGAGCTCAGAGTTCGGGTGAAACTAAAGTGGCATATCCATTTGGAGGGAAGACTTTGCAAAGGGTGTTAGAATGGAGGGAGAAGCAAATGAACCTGGCTTGCCTCACTTGCATTTGTAAAACTCAATGTGTCATGAATTGCAAACTTCGGATTGCTCTCACACGCAAAAATACTAGTCCAGGCCCTTACAACTGAACGATTGGAGAATTTATTATTATGGCCACCAGAATATAAGACAGACTGCTTCCAAATGTAACAGAACACAGATTTTCAGGAGTTGCCTCTTTCCAGGGCTCTTTTGGGAATTTCTCTTGGAAGACAATCTGTGCACTCACATATTTTCCTTTTTACCATGAAGTCCGTTCAGGCCACCAGTAACAACTACTCAATATCTGTTTCATCTTGCTTACCTTTTTATGGTCATTGTGAGTGAGCTCTATAATGCGCATTCTGAAACTTGGAGGCACTAATCTGGAACCCTCCAAAAGGAGACTATTATGTATTCACCCTCCTTCCTTCACTCTCTTGAAAACCTTCACTTTCATTCCCACGTACTTTGAGCTCTTTCTGTCCCAAACCAAACTACACGCTTCCTTCAACACTAAGTCCATTCCCTTTCATCAATTCCTTCATCAGTTACAGAACAAACCTTGACTAAATCATCTGGTCGCAATCCTTCTGCACGTCTTTAACATCTGACTCTATAGTTACAACTTTCTTGACCGGTTTGTCATAAGTATTTGGTGCAAAGATGATGCTGAGCAATGTTCAAATAGCATCATTTTGAAGGCGTACATACCAAAAAGCATGATAGATGATGTCAATGAAAAACAATGACTCCTCTCTTAGCTTAACATGACGATATGCGTACCTCTGATCCATGGTGGTGAAGTATGTGGCACCAGCTAACGTGCTCACCATCTCATTGTTACTAGGCAATGGGAATCTATTTTGTATGACTCTTATTCAATTCCCTCAAGTCAACACATAGCCGGTTATTCCACTCCTCTTTTTTGCCACTACAGCAGGGTCCAGACACTCGGCTGCTTCAACAGGCTCAATTATTTTCTCTTTGCATAACCTATCCAACTCTGCTTTTACAGGCGCTCTAACACTGATCCCATCCTCATTGCCGTAATGTACTAATCCTTTGAAACATGGAAGCAGTACACAAGGAGAGGTTGAACCGATTTATTCCAAGGTAAAGACACTCCAACTACCACCCAGAGACCTTCACATCTTTTCAACTGTCCGTCTTAGGAGCATTCATAACTATACATTCCAAAGCATTATGCCTACTGTATTCTAATATGACAAGACTAGACTGCAAACCCAAGATACCACACCCTCATGCTTGCTTTGACAGCAAGAGCAATTGCGTCAATCCCAGTCATATGTGGGAGAAGGGGTTTAAGTTTGATGGATATGGGGAAGCTTATATGAACCGGTTGGTTTGCAACATGAAGCAATTCAGATTCATATGCTGTGCATTATTGTGCCATTTTGGGGTTTGAACAAGCCTTGTGTTTATTACGAATAGTTTGTATGTGGTGACAGTGGGCAGAATTTGTGTGAATCAGGATGATGTTAGAATGCCTGATAACATATCCACCACCATCGTATTCTATTTTATGCCTTTAGAATAAATCACATGGTTGTACAGACATTGAGAAGGCACAACCTCAATAAAGAAGATAGCACCAAAATCATTGGAAGATGTGTATCTTTGTAACCAGAGACTTTTTGAGCCTCCTGTGTTGCAGAATTCGAAGACGTCATCGCAACATGCCATATAAAATGGCTCTCAAAGCGAAAATATTTTTTTCTGTGCTTTGTCAGGCATTGTTCATGACCAGAACATCATTTAAGGTCAGGTCGAAGTGTTGGAGTCTGTACCTGCGGATACACCCACACTATCTGTAATTTGCCTACTTCTCTCTGGGCCACAACAGTACTCGCTGTCAGGCTTGCACTGCCCTAAACTTGAATACACTGGAAGAAGTGGAAAAAGAAAAACATTGAGCATTTTATGCCACGGTGTCTGGTTAATGTTACTGTGAAGTAAAGGTATTGGGTGTGACTTCAGTAAGTTTTGGCACTAATACAGTCCTCGTATGTGTACAAACAGATTTGTGATGGGCATTGCAAACATTTTATTCTAGTGAGGATCCAGGCCATATTTCTAAACCATCGAGGTGAGTTCCTAAATTATCTAATTTTTATTAAAAAATCTCTCACTGGTGCCTTTGCCATCTAAATGTAAAAAAAAAAGCCTCTTGTTCAAACGTGAGCAGCTGCAGTATCGTAAAGGTCAAAGACCAACATACAAAGTCAACACAGTAAAAAATATTTCTTAAATGCCCTCGGCTCCCCTACTTCGGGCCGAATATCAAATAAGGAAAATTATAACAGTAAAACATGTTTGGCTGTATACATTAAAACAACATTGTTTTTTGGGAAAAGAGAAAATATTTCGAAGATGCACTGAATATTTACTCCGTTCTAAGTTGTCCTAAAGTAGACTTAAAACCACAGAAGGTTATCCCCATATCCTACTCCATCACCACACATTGGCCAAATGGGGAAATGCAGACATAGCAAACAAGGAAAAACGTTTTTAGAAGGACTTTCAAACAGACTCTCCAGCTGTCGAAAATGATGAATTCTCTTTACACCCTTCACTTCTAGATGTGGTAGTTGGATATTACACTGTTCTACAGAGGAGGGGAGACAGAAATTTGTTCGAGGTCAAGGAGAAAATGGAGTAATCCTGCTTCCTTGACATGGTATGTCCTTTGGAATGCAATACTTGCTTGTGGTACTAAGTATTCCTAGCGATAGAAATAGAAAAAATCTGCAACAACCTGAAGGGAGGTAAAATTAGTTCGTTAGACCTTTGCCTGAAGAACCATATATCCTTATTTATATTCGTTCCCAAGCAAGATCCTCTAAATATTACAGTGGCTCAGAAGAGATTGGTGTAACTGCATCCAGTACACAGCTGCTTCTATATCTGCAAAGCAAAATACCAGATGCCTCTGTTAAGACTGAGACTACACTTTGACTCAGTAGCATTAATTGATTACTGTGGTTATCAAAAGTGGTAAGAAGTTGAAGACCTTATTCTTTATTTACATAAACACAATGTAGTTCAGTAAGGAAATATAATTTTAAATAGCTTCTGAGAATCTAATCTTATTTGGATGCAGCTGATGCTCCTGCAGATGGTTTGCTACTAGTTTGGTTTTGAACTACCACTCTTTGTTGCATATTTGAGGCTTCAGACCAGGGGTCATATTATGCATGGTGCCTCAGGGGCAGAACAGGCATGTGCACCCTCGGGACACTATGGTATTATAGAAGTAGCCTCAGACTCTTGTGAGGCCCATTTTGTAATACTGACAGCGCAGATTCATATTTGGCACTAGCACGATCTTCAGAGGGAGTGCCCTCATTTGCATGGGGCTGTGGCATATGAAAATCTATACGACGTGGGTGCAGTGTCAGAGGCCCTTAGGAGGCGCACTGGCGGTGCACCAAAAAAACACGCTGTATTGTTAGTGAGCAGGGGCATAGCTGCCGTTTGTGCAGCAGGTGCAGTGCCACTGGGGCCCTGAGAACCCTGGTAGTTGCTGTATTATGCTACCCCAATAACAGTCAAAGGGGCCATTTTCCTTGCTTGCACTAGCGCCCATTTAATCCTTTCTAAACTACTGTTAGTGTGCCACATGCGGGCAGCCTTCTGAACGGGGTCGAGGTCTTATGGACCCACCCCCCCGGACATCCCCTGCAGGTGAGTGTAGTCGCTCACTTTACCCGAATGCAGGGGAATGTCTGTCCCCTCTTTAAAGTGCAGGCATCTGCTGTCTGCATTGTGAAGTACAAAGCGGTGTGTAAGCAGCCACTCTGTCTCACTAAATGTGCTGCCCCCAGGGTAGCTAGATTTTCACAGCTGCCCTGGGGGTGGTGCATTTATGATAATAGTGTGAACTCTTCAGGTCAGCAAACCAGCACACCTTTTGAAAGGTGCCACGGGTGCAGACCTAGACAGTACTCCTGTTCTGTAATCTGAGCACTGATTTCCAAAACCAAGTAATGAACATGACATTTTTCAGAGAACATCTCCTATGGCCTAGTCCATGAATGCCCAACAAAGCAAAGAGGTGAATTTCCCAGAAGAACATCCAAGAGAAGATACCATTGCAGGCAGTAAAAAAATAATTAGGCATATCCGGAAATGCCACAAGAACGTTATAGACCGCATCCATAAACATTGTGACAATATCAAGCACTATTTTGATGCCAGTCTTTTCTTGGTAAAGGTAGAGGAGGAGCCCCAGAGACCCACCTCTACAGACAAGTGACAAATCATTGACACCATATTGCTGTGGTTAGGGGACAGCTGAAGTTATATGCTAATTACTGGAAAAACACAACCATAAAGCAGTGGGTTCTGCAGGTGTTTCCTGTGATGTGTGTAGCAAATTAATAAAGAAAATATGCAGTCACCTACTTCCATAGGCAACTATTGTACAAAGTCATATGCCTCTTCTACTGTAAGAGGTAGCTGCTTCTGGGCACGGGGGTCATCGAAGTGCCAATATATAAATGAGGCCAGGTAGTATACTATACTGAAGAAAAGATGGCACATTGAAACGGATTTTGATCTTGAGTCAACTCAATCACTTTTTAATACCAACAGATTCAAGATGAGTGCACTGCAAGGCATCATACCACTTCTAGAGGTGAACATTTTTTAATTCAAAATAGACTTAATGGATGGGTACATCCTGAAGCATCTGTTATTTCAAGTACATACCCCTTTACATTAGGTGTCCATTATCAATTCCTTCTATTTTCTATTGGTATAAAGTCTGATCGCTCCAAATTCCATGACTTGAATATTTTCTCTGTGGGCCTCTCCAACAGAGGGAGAATGACAGCAGAAAAGTGTTCCAGTGCGGGCTTTCTTCCTTTCTCCCACAGGCTACAAAAGTGTCTTGCATGCTGATGTGACATGTCCGCAGGTGTAATGGCAATGCAAGAGGCCAGGCATGCTGTCAGGCTGGAGTCCAAAACAATTGGAACTATTGGGTGTTTTGCAGAGCTCAGCAGCTACCCAAGAGGAGGGCACACTAAACAACAGGAAAAGGCCATGACTGGTGAGTTTGATGTTGGTCTTACAAAATCTGTATCAGTTTTCATCTACCGGAGGACTTCATTGTGGACATGAGACCCCACTGCAGGGGTTGGTTTGTTTAGCCAGGTATGTTGCGACATAAGATTGAGAAACCCAATTGTTCAAGTCCCCTTCTTGGTAACCCTGGGTAAAACTGATTCATGTGATTTACAGAAATATTTTAATAATATTGGCGCTAAAAGGAGCTGCAGCAATTTTGAGACTCAGAGAAACGTAAAAAAACAATTTGATAACTTGTAAATCCACATAAGGAGTGTGAAGGGAGCACCGACCACATTGTTGTACTGGATGACACATTATGTGAGTTATACAGTGGAAGGCTGTTGATTGTTGCACTCTGTGGTCCTACTGTCTGTGGAGGTTTTTGGTGCAGACTGCATTGTGATAGAGGAGGTTGATGCTCTATTTGATGGCAAGGTTTCTAAGTGATCCAGTGACGCAGAATTTTATAAAGACAAGAAAATGGGTGGAATCTTCTACCAGAGTAATGCTCCTATAATGTTAGCCCTTTATTTGAGTCTATTATCCTTGGTTATGCTGTGCAATAGACAACGCCACGATCACAAACTCACAAAGAGTAAATTGTATATATTGACTAGTTGAACTCTTAGAATGTGACCAATCTGCTTTTTTTATTCACAGTTGTGGAACACAAATTGTCAATTAACAGGTCCAAGGTGCTACAAACATTCGAGCATTGTGGGACAGAAAAGTCCTCTGCATGCTAGTGGACGTGCACCCCTGCCCTCAGTGCCCCAACTGTACTGATGTCTGGATCCCTAATGCTGATTTTTTTGTTGTCATAGGCAAACCTGACCATGCGTGTGCTTCATGATATAGGCCTGTCTCACGAATTGCGGTCTTAGACCAGGTAGGGTGCCCAAAACTCTACTCTTCTATTGTTGGAAGGCTACTGCACAAGTGCGTGATGGCAGCATGCCGTGTAGCGATGAGTAGGATTGAGTAGGTCCTGTATGTGGACCTATGAGTGGTACAGTATGTGAAGGATATAGTGCTGTGCAGTTTGTACATGTTAAATTCATGTGCTGGGTGTATGTGGGCCTGTGAGTGGTACAGTACATGAGAGATACGGTGCTGTGGAGTGTGTGTATATTAAATGCATGTACTGGATACATGTGTGCCTGTGAATGGCACAGTACTTGGCGGACTTTGGGTTTCATTTTGGGAGACCCAGGCCTACATGGTGAAACATGAAGAAAGGAAGTAGATGAATCCCTCAAGACAGATTTGTGTATTGCTGCATTCCTGTAAACTGGGTGAAACACACACATGAGGGCGAGCCAGGCTTCCCCCGTACACTTGAAAGGGTGCTCTTTGATTCAGTCAGAGGTCACAAGGAAGAGGTCTGGGCACATCTCAGGAAGGAGATTGGGCTGATCAGAAAATCATAGAGAAGGGTTGGAGTCCTTGGCTAACATTTTTATACACATCATTGTAGCTGACTTCCAGGTGTGAACTCTAGTCACTCCCATAGCCTGTGTTATGTGGCTATCAGATTTGGAGGTGCTCCTGCTGTGACAGACTGCTTTCAAGAGGAAGAGAGAGCAGAGGAGTGGGCACTTCAAAAGGAAGCCGACCCACAACATAAAGACTCAAACTCTAAATAAATGACATTTGGTTTCTGGAACTAGACTATAAAATGTTTGAGGGCCCAAAAGTTGTCATCTTCCAAACAGCTAGATGGGCCTTGTGAGGAGGGGAAGCTCTGCAAGACATCTGCCTGTAAGCGGGACTGGGGGCCAAAGCTTGCCAAGGGAGGGTAAGTAGACATCACCTAGGGAATTCAAGACCACCTGCCCTGGAGCACCGTTGCTTGCCAAGACCAGTATGTCCTGTCAGGAAGAGGAGAGCGTTGGAACTAGCAAGGTCCAATGGGAGCCCTGCTGAGTGGACTCCCTGTGAGAGGCGACAGCTGCTGCACTAATCAGGTCGTTGCCCATGCGCAGGACGAAGTCGGCGACCCTCGTATGCAAGAGGAGGTCTGCAGTGAATTGAGCCGTGTACATCGCTGCACCGGTCAGGCCAGAGCCAGTACGTAATGAGGAGCCAGCAACCCCCATATGCCATGAGGGGTCATCGTGATTAGATTGCCATGCACGTGTGGGCCATAGCCCTTGGGCTGTGGTGGACTGTGACCCCATACGCCAGGAAGGGCCGTCGCTGAGGACTTTGCTGTGCCGAATGGGCCAGAGCCCCTGTACAGTGAGGATGTGGTGATGCCAGAGGGGGTCACCTGGAGCAGCAAGACATGCGACCAGGTCGGAATCATCACTGGAGAAGTGAGGCTGTCATGGGAGTCGCTGCACACGGTCACCAAGACGAGGAACTCACATCAGGATCATTGCATCTGGCAGAGTGGAAGCAGAAGAGAGCAGGGAGAGTGATGGCACCATTGAGACAGATCAGAAAGTGCCTTTCAACACATAATGAAAGTAGGAGTAGGGAGTCCCATGCTTCGGCCCTACGAGGATGTTAATCTTCATTTCAGTGTTATCCTCTGTAGGTGAAAATGATCAATGATATTCAGGGTTAGTGTATTATGAGGACCTGTTTATGGAGGAAGTCATACAACTGAAGTTATTTACTATTGAGAATGTTGAAGATGACTGGGCTGGTCTTCCCGGTATGTTTTGCAATAGATGTGAGAATTACAAGACTTATGATGCATGTGAGGAAAATAGGATTGTCGTGGTTTCTTGGAATTCCATGAACCAGACCAATGAGAGGGTTGGATATTTAACATTTCAATACAATTTCAACATCGTACATCTGCAAGCGACCTGGACTCGAGGTGATATTGTTGGGAAATTATGTGGTGTACTTGTTTGCTGCAAAACCTTCTCCAAGGGGTGGACTTTGGGTTCAGGGTCTAGTAGCAGGAATTTTGAAAACTTGTTATTGGACCAGTCTCCCCACTGGATTTAGGTCTGACTTTAGAGGTCTTTCTAGGTGTATTTTTTTTTATTTTATTCAAATCTGCACCTACACCAGCAGTGTGGATTGGATGTGGTTCTAATTAATTGTTCTGTTACCCCAAAAAGAACCATAAATGGCCAGTTTATAAGATAACTTTCTGTTTTATGTGATATTTTAAAAGCGTGTATTTGACAGGGTATTATTTAGCGCATAAATGAACTTGGGTGAGTAGAATTTTTGTTTAGAGAGATGGTCTTACCAGGAGCACTGGTTACATCAAATACAAGGACATTTAATGAACTAATGCCTTGTTATACCAGCAAAGTTTGTATCCTATGCCTTTCATGTTGAAATGGTCTAATTAGTGGTGATCTGCTGTGGTTTGATTACGAAATTGGCAAAGTGCTTAGTTCCTGCCTACTGGGGATTCACTGAGTGAGGAGATTCTAGGAACATAGTGAAGGGGATAAGATGGCTAAGATTAGGTCCATCAAGATGTCATAAAGAATTTCTTCAAATATAAAAAGCCAGTAGCCCAAGCATGACAAGCTATGTTTTTTTTATTATTGTGAATAGAAAGAACACATTTTATTAGGGAAGTTGTGGCCAAGGTTCTTGATTTTGAAGCCACAACTACACCAAAGGTGAGATACTCCATGAGGCATAGACAGGTCAGTTGAATTCGCTTCTTGGTGTTGCAATGGTAAGAAGCACCCAGGAATAAAAATGATTATTGGCTTGTCAGGAAGCCAATGCTGGAAATCAAAAACTCTAATACCATTGGTACAGATATCTATATCAAAGGGTTTTTAGTAAGTCAGGAAGTGTGGCGCTCTGCTCTGTAAACGCAAATATCAATGAGTTCTGTTGTGTATGGTGCAACCAGGTAAGGGGAAAATCCCTTGAACCCCTAGAGTTCGTGTAGGGATTCATGACTACGACATTGCCCCCTTTGTCTGCCTCTCTGATTAGGATGTCTTTATCAGTACTCAATGTTTTGAGGGCTAGTCGTTCGCCTCTATCAAGATTGTCTTTATATTTGTATCTCGTTTTGGTGCTTTTGATGTCGTATTTCTCAATGTCTTCCAATACCCGTTTGTAAAATGTATCTATGGAGTTGCCCCCAGGAAGGGTTGGTGTCCACCTCGATTTGCTTTAGCCCACTAGCTATGCTATAGTCAGCGTCTATGTTCAACTCCTCTAGCAATAGTTCCATATCATAAGGTGGTTGTTCAAGATCAGTGAGTGACAGAAGCAATTGAGTAGCTTGGATGTCGTGAATGGTTAGTACATCAGACCCATAAACGCTAGGAATGTTTTTAGTATTTTTATTCACTGACAGGTTACAAGAAAAGTGTTTTTTCAGTTTAAGACCCCTGATGAATTTATAAAGGTCAACTTTAAATTTACAAATATCTCCTGGTTCGTATGGGTTAAAGCTCAGACCCTTACTTAGAAGAGAGATCATATCCGGTGCAAGTGATTTAGAGGATAGGTTGACAACTTGGACTTCCCTGTCTGGTTCTCCTACTTGTTCCTCGCATCTCCTGACCTCAGTTTCTTTTTGTATTCCTCTTTTTCCTGATCTTTTACCTCTGCGGGTTTTGAATCTTGTCCTACCCGTGTTTGCTGTGTCTTGTTCCCTTTTCTTATTCTTTGTACTTTTAGGTCCGTGGAATGTTACTTTGAGGCTCTAGTTCTAAATGCAGAATATTACGATACTTTAGACGATTAACAGTATGGTGTTTAAAATTGTATACATCACAAAACCATTCACTTTTCTTTGTTAATATGGATATGCATTGTTTAATATGAATATGCACTTGGCTTACTTTTCATCTTTTTCCCTCTTTTCCTTTCTAAGCCACTTAAGTTTCATTTAGGTTTCCACTTGTAAGGTGATAAGTCACCATATGTATCATATGTATTTTATCCTTTTTTTTTCCCACAATTAATGTGTTACATACAGTTTGTGGTTGATAATTTCCTTTGTATCCTTCCCAGCCCCGAGGAAGTTGCGGAATTATTTTCCATTTGCGACGAAACACGTGTTGGCTGGTTTCTTTTTGCTTTATGGAAATTGGAATAAAGACGAATCTTTCCACCTACAAGAATAATTGATCCTTACTTATGAACTTACTTGTACTGTGTTGATACACCATTGGTACAGATGTTGTACAGTCCGATTCCATTAAGGAAGATATTAAGGGGTGGCTGCAGGCTTGGTGATTTTTCTCCTAGCCGTCCTTGAATCTTTGAAGGCTTACGCTTTGTACCCGTCCACAAAAACATTGTGGCCCCCTTGTGAATTCTCAACTATCCCAACATTGGATGTTTCATATATTTACCTATAACATAGCAGTAAACAGTGTTAAATTGGCCATATGACTCAGTAGCAGTTTTTTAGTAGCACATCTACCTCATTTGAAACAACTTGAACTTCAGCCAGTGAGGTGGCAATGCTGCGCTCTTTAACTCCCCTAGAGGCCACCATACCTCAGATTGCTATTGTACGTCATGCGAGGGAGTCCCTGAGAGAAGTTCTGCTCTAACCTGTGATTGACCTTATATTGATTACTTCTCAATATTTACTTCATCTTCCCTGAGCTGCAGCCAGCCCTATTTTCAGCTTTGATCAGAGTTGTTTTGAGGGATTTCTGAAATTTGTACCTCAGTACTGTCCCAGGATGATGGCCAACTGTCACTAACTGCCACTACAGCTTAGAAGGAGAAAAAATATATTCATAGCATGTGTGGCTGTAGATATACTATTGCCATCTAGTGTTGGGCTCAGACGATTGCTACTTGTTTTTCTTTGAAGAAGTCTTTCAAGTCATGAGGTCTTTGTGACTCCTCCTCTGGTAACTGATGCACATGGACACTGACTCCACTGTTAGTTTTTTCTGTTATTGGGTTCGGACAAGTTTGTCAATTTCCGTCGGGATCCTGGAGTCTGTTGCCTTCCATTTCATCTCAAGATGGCGCATTTTCTTTGTTATGGCACCTATTCCTGTCCTCGAGCCCATAGTCATTGAGCAACCGGACCACTTGGCCCTTGAGGCCATTTGGGCCACTGTGTCCTCCAGATCAACTTTGGAGAATGCAGACACACTTGGTGATGTAACGGATGCCCGAAAGTGCCGCTCTAAATACCCCAGAGGTGATCTAAAAGCTGTCTGCAACCTTTGACTCTCACAGAAGCATAATTAGAGCTATGTGACTCTTGCTCCACATTTAGCAGCAGGAAAACCCTGCATCAGCTATTGACATTCTACTGTGGGCCCACCATCTGTCTCAAGCCCTCTTCAGAATGTCAGACATATTTGGTGAGGCTGATCAGCTCAGTGCCAAAGAAGAGGAATCGGGTGAGTCACCTGAGCTTCCAGCACGCCTACCCCGTCCCGAGATCATCAACTCCGACGTCTCTGACCTAGAGGATGAGGAACTTCTAGCAGAATCACCCGAGGATACTCCATCCATCTCGGTTGATCCCTTGCCTCATTTGAAAACCACGCCCCACATATAGACACCCAAGTCTCTTTCAGAGCCCAGAAACAGCCGCCCATCGGAACCGGCCACCGCCCCTCCAGGGGCCCGAGCATCTTGCCCTGTGCCTAAGCTGCCCCCACCTTTAGTTGCCCCACTGCCCTCAATCGCTGGTTGACCAAGGCATCGTAGCTGAGAAAAGAACTTTGTAGGACCCTCGACCCTCAGCAAGCCTAGAGTCCAATAACACCAATATACACCAAACTCTGAACGCCAGCTCTTCAGTCAAGGTTGAAAGCGCCATCGGCGCCGAAGCATCTGCCATTGAATCTGAAACCACAGTCTGCTCCAAAGCCGTCCACTCCTGAGTCCGAGGAAAGGCCAGTTCTCGAGAGACTGCAGCAGGAGCTGAACAAGAGACAAAGGCGGATTATGATCCTGCCACGCACAGGCAAGATCTCTGCCTCGGAAAAGGCTACCTTCCAAAAGGTCCAAGGACAAAGACTCTGCTCCTCCTTCTTCTCTGCATCCTCCATCAGCACCTCCACCTTCACCTCCTCCACCACCACTTCCACCTTCACCTCCTACATCTTCCCCTCAAGGGTCACTTGAGTGATACCATGACCTAGCAGTCCTAGCCCCCTCCTCCCCAGCTGAGGACATTGCTCCAGTAGACCCTGATCCCCACGGATTTTCCTTGGAAGGATTATCATGTGATTACTCTATGGCACCCAGATCTCAAACATGTCCCAGTCTGAGCTTCCCAACCAAATGACACCATGGTGTATCACAGCATCACTGAACCGCAGTCGCCTTTCATAAGGTTGAGCTGTACCTCACCCCCCGAAGATGACAACTTCTTGGTAGAGACGCTATCCAAAACGGAGAGCTCTGTCCAATACCGCCCTATGTTCAAGGGGGTGATGAAATCTGCCTCTGAAATCTGTAAGGACCTGGTCAAATCCTGGGTGGTAACAGAGTGGATAGAGAAGAAATATAAACCAGGGCCCTCTGACCCACTCTATATCTGGGACCATATCCCACCGTATTCTCTGGTGTCACTACTACCAGGAAACGGGCAGCTGCCCAGGCCAAGAGCGAAGCTCCGCCTTGTGACAAGAACAGCAAGCAAATTGATGCTGCAGGGACGATAGTAGCGGTGGGTGTGGCCACCCACTGGCACATCGCCAATTCGGTAGACCTTCTCTCCTGGTATGCAGAACTCACTGGGAGGGGGTGCAGGGGCTCCACCAGCACCTTCTTGACTAATACCGAAAAATAGGGGAAGAACTAGTTGAGGATGGGAAAGCCACCTCCAATGCAACTATCAGATGCTCGTTGGATTCGGCGGATACGGCAGCCAGGGGGATGAACACCTTGGTGATTGTCAGGCACCACTCCTGGCATTTGACAAGGAGCACCTGTTCGGCCTGCAGTTTGACACAATGCTTGAAAAAATCAAAAAGGACACCAAAACTGCCATGGTGTTGGGTGCCCTCCAGATTCCTTCCATCAGGGGCTTCTTTCTGAAGTAGCAAGTAAGAGGTGGGTCCAAAGCCATTTCCCCAGAAACAACCCCCAGTCCTATCACTGGGAGCACCGGAGTTATCACCAACAGGGTGACAGAGGTTTCGCATGAGGCACCTTTAGGGGGAATAGCTCCAAAGGCAGGCACTACTGACAAGGAAGCCTCTGCCTCCAAGAACTGACTTGCCTCGCATTCCCACCTCCCCCTGTCAGGGGAATGCTTTTTGGGATTTCTTCCACATTGGAAGGAAATAACCACAGACCAATTGGTTTGATCCATCATCGAGCATGGTTACTGCCTGGAGCTCGTTTCAACCCATCAAACATCCCACCTCACACCCTCACCCCAGAACATCTCACGTTAGTGCCAAGAGGAGATTCAGGCACTCTTACTCACAGAATCCATTGAGCCCGTCAACACCAGGGCAAAGGTTTCTACTTCCTATACTACTCATTCCCAAAAAGAATGACTCTCTCAAACCAATATTTCACCTCTGGCCTCCCAACAGATACATCAAGTCAGAATATTTCCACATGGTCACCCTACAGGATGTCATCCCGCTGCTGCAGCAAGGTGACTTCATGGCTAGACCTGAACAACGTCTACTTTTTTATCCCAATTCATCCAGCTCATTAGCGCTACCTCCGCTTCTTGGTAAGTGGTCAACTCTACCAGTTCAAGGCACTATCCTTCGGCATTACCACAGACCAAAGGGTCTTCACCAATGTGTTCAGTGATGGTAGTCACTCATCTCAATAAGGGAGGAATTCACTTCTTCTCCTACCTAGACGACTAGCTAAGAGTGCAATTAGACAGGAATGCCTAACCCACACCCAGGCCACAATTTCCCTCCTTCACAGCCTAGGGTTCACAGTGATTGCCACCAAATCATACTTGGAGCCGCTCCAGGTCCAACCCTTCCTATAGACAGTCTTAAACACAGTAGTGGGCAAAGCTTTCCTCAGCGCCCAGAGGGTACAGGCTTTCCCTCAGCTTCTGCCTCTTTTTCATCCACTCCATCCACCTCCTATTTGTACAGTGAAGCCCCTTTTGGGAATGTTGGCTTCATGCATTGCCATAGTGCCCTATGCCAGACTCTGTGTTCCCAATTCAGGAGTGCTGCTCAAAGTAGTGGTCACAAGTGGAGGATCTAGTGTTGATACAGGCCAGCACCCATTGCTCTCTGCAGTGGTGGAACAACAACAACAATCTGTTGCAGGGCAGGCCCTTCATAGACCCAGTTTTGCAGGTGACCATCACCACGGACGCCTCTGTAGCCGACTGGGAGCACACTTTAAGGACATGACAGCCCAGAGTGGCCACCTCATCAGTGGAAGCTCCACACCAACCACTTGGAATTGTTAGCCATTTATCCAACTCTCAAAGCCTTTCTTCAACAGATTGTAGGCAAGGTAGTCCTTGCTCGCGCAGATAACATGACTGCAATCTTCTACCCACAAAAGCAAGGAGGCACACGCTCCCCTCAGTTGTTGGCCCTAGCGCAGCAAAATCTGGCCCTGGCCAATCCATCACCAGGTTCATCTCCTGCAGAGTATCTTCCCGGAGTGGACAAGGCCTTTGCAGACATGCTCAGCAGCAAGTCCACGAATGTGAACTCCACCCAGAAGTCCTACTCTCACAGATGAGGCACCCAAACATAGTCCTTTTTGCCACATAAGAAAACGCAAAATGCCAAACTTCACCGCCATATTTCTGCACCCACAGTCCATGGACAATGCTATTTGGAGCACTCAGGTGCTCCTATTTGTTGGAAGAGCAACCTAATAGGCTACCAGCTTTTTTAAAAGCTTCGGTTTCTGTGTTGGTTGAGTGTTCTGACCTCTGATTGGAGGAATATGTGAGTATACGTTGCAATACGTAGATTGAAGCCATCAATCACCGTGCTAGCTCGGATATTTCAAGACTAGATTGGTCAATTACTCCCGTCCTGTAAACTCTGTCTTTGACATGGAGCTTTATATCGTTACAGCACCGAAGTGGTAATTGACTCGTGGCCGTCCTCCTTGAATTGGAAGACTTTGCATTGCTTTTCGTCAGGCATTCGGATGACAGAGGAATTTTGAAAACTGGTTGGAGCATTAAGTGAGTAGTTATTTATATATGGGGAGTGCGTTCTTTGTGCTAGATACAAGTTATACGAGTTTTCTTCACAACCTAGATCATTCCGCTTCAGTTAAGGTTCTATTGTAGATATGGGACGCTGCACCACGCTAGAACCTTGCCTAAATACTAAAGTAAGGCGCGCTGCTACAACCCAGGGAGGGTCGCCCACTCCGCCAGAGGCTGTCAAATAGCGATAAAAGTTTGTACGCTTTGTTTTTTGTTTCTGTTTCAGAAAAACGCAAATCAAAAAGTAGTAATGTGAAACACGGACGCAATTGCAAATGGATCATCATGATTATGGGATATAAAGAGACACCAAAAAGTTGTACCTGCAATATGGTCATGGTTATACTGTAAAATGTACTCCTGTATGACACATCCTAAGGGCAGCGCCCCCTGTGCTGGGAACTGCGCTAAACTGTTATAGCCGGGAACAATATATTGCATTGAGGCTTGTAATATGATGTCTGTACACTGCTCCTTGCTTGCATACTACCAATAAAAAAAGATTTTAACAAAAAAAGGTTCTATTGCAAGATTAAAGGAACGCTTAATAGGGCCTTATTTTGAATATGTGGATCGGCCCGTTCATCTAATCTTAAGGACGCAATTCGTATAGAGATCGCCAGAACAGGTGACTCATGGTTGTTGTAGTTTCTGGGTAGTTTTGTGCACTTATAGTAGGTATGCAGGGAATAACGAATTGTCCATTTATGATTTGTATAGTGCTGCCTCGGAAGATTCTGTGTGACTCTATTTAGAGTAAATTGAAGCAAATGGATGAGGCTTTTAATTCATTTTCTAACTATTTTTGGTAGGTTTCAGCACTTGAGAGCTTTACACTGATTCAGCTGAACGAGGAGGAGCTGTGGATTTCAAAGGGACTGTTAAATTTCGATGGGTGCTTTTGTTCATAGCAACTAGAAAGTTATCTGACTCTTGGTTTTGTACATTTTGTTTTCTCGTGTTCTATGTTTTCCTTTCCTTTCCTTCTCTTTTTTTCTTTGGAATTAACAATGACCATATCTAGGCTCGTTGTTGGTTGCCAAATATCTCTTGATGAAAAAATATATTCCAATTGAGATTGCATTGTTAATATGATGCCAGCATAAAATAGCAAAGCTGTCAGATGAAATCATGGAACGACAACGAGATAATTCATTTGTGTGTTTATTGTTGGCTTTTAGTTGGCATACAGTCCAGTTTGGTTCGGAAATAGCCTGATGGTTAAACATTTGTCTGGGTGTTTGATCAAATAAGAAGATAAAATGTTTGTTTGTGGGAATTAATACATCGGTTTTTGAATTACACAAGTGTATACTACTTTTTGATAATTAAGGATGAGTTCACAATTAATGTATGTATGAAATGACTGGATTTATGACAGATAAGGTGGGGGCAGTTGCTTTGAAAATCATTGTCGTAATCCTGTAATGTGAATCTATAAGTACTAAAAAAAAATAAAGAAATTGAGGTGGTTAATGTAGTTACCTGAAATTCATTAATTAAAATATTAATATTGGTTGAGAAAATACTTGCACAGTTTAACCTAGTTTTGAGAATAATTGGCAATTACATGTGCTTTCTTAAAGTACCCTACTAATTGTATAACCCTCATCAAATCCTGAGGATGGTCTTGTAAAATGAAGATTGGGACCGCAACAGTCTTAAATCTTTGTAGGACATTACATACACACTGTGCATTAATTGAAGTGGGTCCTTACATCATAACACAAGGAGGGCGCCTCCTGCTGGAACTTGGATGCCCTCAAGCTGGCTTCCCTTGTTTGCTTTTAAAGTGTATCATATGTACTGTATATATGTTTTTTTTTTTTTTTTATATTTTTTAAAAGGAATGTCTCATGGGGTTAATGTGACTTTGTTTCTGGGGTACAAATAGGGTTATCAGGAAGCTGAGGCAAACGGGATGTTTGCCTCAGCTTCCTGATCACCCTCATGCTGGTGGCTTCAGAGTGGGCCAGACAACCATAGTTCCCAACCCTGCTAGTCTATTGCCCCCCACGAGAAACTCACCAGTAGGCCGGACCTTCTAACACAAAACCACAGCTAAGTCAGACACCTCAACCTATTGATTTGGCTCCTGAATTCCTAGAGTTTGGTTACCTGGGTCTACCTCAAGAACATAGACATAATCAGAGAAGCCCGAAGGCCCGCTTCACGCACCTACTGTGCTGCTAAGTGGAAGTGTTTTGTCCACTAATGTCCTCCAAACCACAAACTCTATAATGCCTTCTGGATAAGATATTATTTCTTACCTACTACATTTACAAAAGTCAGGGTTATTCTACACATCGATTAGGCTCCACTAGCTGCGATTGCTTCATATATGCAGAACAGAGAAAACTCTCCCATCTTAAAAATCCCTGCACTTAAAGGGTGTTTTTTGGAAAACCTTATGCATTTCATTCCTCCAAGGGTACTTCCAGCCCCAGTCTGGAGTCTAAATATTGTCCTTAGCAGACTTATGGGCCCCCCTTTCGAGCCACACATTGATTTTTAGAAATGCATGATAGTATCGCTAATTTGGCATGTTTGGTGCTTACTTTAAATGTGGAAATTGCGCTTTGTCCCTATGTTTGGTGCGGAGATATTTGAATCCCGCTATTGAGTAAATCTAATCGGGCTGATGGAATATTATGAGCTGTGGCAATATTCTGGGTTTTGGCGATTTGAGCCGCTCTGTGGGCCCCATTGCCACCAATGAATTAACGGCACAGTACGGTGATTTCACTGAGGGCCCCCACTACCACCAACGATTGGGTAGCATCACCAACCACACCGTGACAGATCCTCTGATAAATATACTATGAAACACTTATCAAATTTAAATGTGTGTAGTTTTGAAACTTTAACTGCAGGTACTGCAGATATATTATTTACCAGGGGCATGCTTTCAGCTACTAACCCCATGTATTCTAGTTGACCATGCTCTCCCTTGATTAAAAAGGATGACTCCGGACTAATAGTACTAATAGAGTATTTGGGTTTGTTAGTCATGACTCCTGTTAGAAATGCATAAGAGTTATGCTAATCCGGCAGCACATGAGCAGAGTTACATTTCACCAGACTGAGTAGAGTGGACCATCTGCCCCATGTATGATAGAGACCCATCATGCACCATCCTGACCCTCCCCCCATTTTTCCTGTTGTACCAGTGTGCGACTAAAGAGGATATCGTCCCCTCAGAGTCTGGTAGCTGGTACCACCTAAATTAGGGTATAGACCTTTTTTTTGCTAATTAATTATTTTAAAATGCATGTTTGCTGCTTCACTTCATGTGCGTTTGTCCACTTATCACGTGTGCTTTTCTGTGGCATGCTGTAAAGTGTCACTTGTGTTCTCACACTGAGACCACATTGACTCTGCATGCTAGCGCTAGGATCACTAAATCAGTATTTTAATATTTCTTTGTATAATTTTTACCTTTGTAGGTGTAATATACTTAAGTCCAGCTAGGATTCACCTGGGTTCTTGGTTTCCCCAAATTTTGCTTTTGGCGAATAGGCCAGTCCACTAGGGATCCTTGTCCCTGAAGAATGATGTCCAAGACCTGAATTGGTTAGCTCTAGGGGCAGAAACATGTTAGTTTAGGAAGATGGATTGAGACATTGTCTTCACAGGTGATCTCATTGATTTTAGATATACCTGAGGTCCCCAACATTGAAGGTGATACACCTAGGTACCACAAGGTATTTTTAACTTGTCTGGATCCTGCCATCTGTCCCGTTGAACTTTATTTAACAACTCCCTCCTTCTTTCAAGTCCATTAGGAGGTCAAGTCCATCCTGGTGGTACTGTCCTACCAGGGTGGGGAGAGGTTGTCTATTATTATTTATATTTATAGTCTTATAAAGCGCACAGCTACCCACAAAGGGCTTCCCTGCGCTAAGCATAGAAAGAGAGACCAAAACACCAACCTAATAAAGACAGGTCTGGAGGGGTTTGCAGGCGCTAGACCAAAAGAGGCCTGAATGCCCACTTAGTACAACCAAGTCTTCAAACCTTTGCAGAAAGACAAAAGGGAAGTACAGTTTCTTAGTGACTCAGAAAGGGAGTTCCAGAGATTGGACCTAGTACTGCAAAAGAACGCCCTCCCATCAGGGCCAATTGGAATCTAAGCACAGTGCATAATGCTTGTTTCGCGGATCTCAGAGTGCGTGCAGGGGAATAGGGTTTCACTAGTGAAGCATGAGACAAACTGTGTGTGAGGCTTCCTCTTCTAAAAGATTAGTCTTCCCACATGATCTGACAGAATTCCTGTGACGTCCAAATAGGGCTCCCACTTGACTTTCCAAATAGGAGAGGAGGTCCCCTTCTTGCATGAGCTACCATACCTTTTGTGTTGGAGTGTTTAGTCTAGGGAGGACTTACAGTGGCTTTTCCTCCCCCTCTCCATTTGTGTTTAAAGTTACCCTGTAACCTGCCTGTCATATGCCGGCTCTGCAGTATAACCTGAAGTTCCATTGCTCACAAACATCAAGGATATCTGTTGGATTGTATCTAGGTTCTAGAGGAGAGTGCACAAGATCTGCAGTGGTGGCTTCTGGACCCCAATTGGGTCAGTGGAAAGCCCCTCTCCTTACCCCACCAAGAACTAACCCATCACTACTGGGTTGAGGCAGCCATCTGGGAGAGGTGGACATAAGATAACTCTGGTCTCCGGCGGAAAATCACCTCCACATCAACTTGTTGGAGTTGAGAGTGATTCAATTCACTTGGTGTTGAAAGCATTTCTGCCTATCGTCAATAGACAGTTGATGCAGGTGCTCACCGACAACACCACCGCTACTGCAACAAGCAGGGTGGAGTCCTGGACTCTATGCCAGGAGGCCTTATGCCTCTGGAAGTGGCTGGACCGCCAAAAGATTTCCCTAGTGGTGAACCACGTGGTGGGGTCTTTAAAGCCATGGTGGACAAACTCAGGCGTCTAGCAGATCACAAATAGCAGTGGCACAGGCAGTCTTCCAGCAACAGGGAGACCCCTGGCTTGATCTTTTCGCCACCTCCAAGAATGGTATTGTCAACACTTCTGCACACTAGAGTTTTCAAAGCAGCTTTTGCCTGGAGAGGCATTCCATCTAAGGTAGAGTTCAGGACTCCTGTATGTCTTCCTGACACTGCCTCTTCTGCCTAGAGTTCTGAAGAAGATAAGGAACAACCTGACCCAATTTATCCTAGTGGCACCAGATTGGGCCAGGAGAGAGTGGTACCCAGAACTCCTGGGCATGAGCATCTGTTCTCCGATCAATCTGCTGCTTTGGGAGGATCTTGTGTCGCAGCAGCATGGCAGGGTCCTGCACCCGGGTCTGCACACTTTGCATCTCCATGCTTGGAAATAGAGCGTTGACAGTTGGCCTCCTTCAAATTCCACATTGAAGTTGTTGATGTCATCCTGGAAGCGACACATCCCTCCATTAAATCTGTGTACCCCAGCCATTGGGACACATTTGTAGATTAGTGTGGCACTTAACCCTTTACAGGCAAAGGCGTATGACGTTTTGCTCGTTGGTTTGTCCCTTGCCCAGAAAGGGCTTGCTTTGGACTTTAAGGGCTACTTATCACCTTTTTCAACCTTCTTGCAGTTGACAGATCAGCCTTTGTTTGTTAAATCACAAGTTGTGATGAGGTATTTGAAAGGTTCGCAAAACTTGTTCCCACCAAAATCCTTTGTGATGCACCAGTGGGTCTTGAACTTAGTCCTCACATTCTTGATGTTGTCCCCTTTTGACTCGTTGCACAGTTGTCCCTTGAAACTTCTGACCCTAAAGACAATCTTTCTCATTGCCATAACAGTGGCTAGGCATGTGAGCGAACTTCAAGCTCTCTGTGTAAATCTGCCTTACACCACCTTCTTCCTGGATAAGTTGGTTTTGAGGACCGGGGCTTCCTTTCTACCTAAAGTGGTCACTCCTTTTCACATCTCCTGCCATTCTTTGCTACACTTCATCTCTCTAAGGAAGAAGACAGACTCCATCAGTTGGATCCTAAAAGACCACTGAGCTTCTATATTGATCGTTCCAAGGAACACCAATTGGACAATCCACTCTTTGTAGGTTTTTCTAGAGCAAAGAAGTGTTGGCAGTGCGAAAATGCACCATCTCCAGATGGATTGCTCTCTGCATAAAGCTCTGCTCTACACCGGCTAAGAAGCAGCCTCCAGAAGGCTTATGAGCTCATCCCACCAGGGCCAAAGCTCTACCACTGCGCAAGCGCACAGAGTGCTTGTTCTGGACATTTGTCAGGCTGCTACGTAAGCTTCAGTACATACGTTCACAAAGCACTACTGCCTTGACAGATCTGTTGAGAAAGGTATTTTGCCCGGTTTGTCCTGCAGGCCTTTTTGGTCTGAGCCAGTTCTTAAACCCACCACCTTGGGAGATACTGCTATGGTATCTTTTAACAAAGTGAAGAATCTGCTGCTAGAAGTATCCATCATAAGAACCGGTTACTTACCTTTGGTAATGATCTTTGCTGATTGCATCTCGCGCTGGAAGATTGTGAGCTGCCCTCTTATTTCCTGCCTTCTCATCCACCAGTGTACTTCATACTTCCAGTCTTCCTACCTACATCTACCAACTATGTTTGCCTATCTTTCAACTACCACTTGCCACAGCTGCTGCAAGAATCAGCCACCTGTCTGAAGGATTGGTTCCTCCTGATTTCTAGGTTTTTCTTCCGGAGGACCAGATATATCCAGTCCTAGTTTCTTCTCTCACTCTGAAACTCCATATATACCATCCAGAATTTTGTGGTGCATACGAAGATGAAGACCCAGATCATCTCTGCAAGACCAGCTATTGACATTCGGTTCTACATCTGGTAAAGAACAAGCAATTAGAGCTAGATTAAAATGTGGTTGTAGGGATATGACGTTTCACTACATCTTGGAATTTATTAGCCTAGAAGCCCCATAAATTCTTGAGGATGAATATCCCATTTATGGGAAAGAATACACCATATATTTGTGGGGCTTATAATCCAGCACTGTCTCTTGATATCGTAGTGCACTCTTGTTTCGATGATGATTTCAATATGCAGATTTATAGGCATCACAATATGTATGACTGTTGCTTCTGAAATTATTGGTTACAATCTTGCATTGAGGTCGTCTGTCCACTGAAATCACGACATGATGTTTAAGATGGTCATGGTGGCTTTCTTAGGAACATTCTGAGATTGGTATAGAATAAGCAAGAGGCTATGTCGAATGAGCTATGGTGTCAAAGAGACCCCCTCAACATATTAAAAATCTGGGTCTTCACATCGGTGAATTCTTCTTGGCATAGTGTTTATAAAAATACTTTCTAATCTAGATTCTACACAGAACTGTAATAGTTCGATTGACTATCTGAATTGATTGCGATGGCAGCATTTCTGTCTCGAGTCTTATATGTGCATTTTTACCAGGATGACTGGTTGGTGATGGATGGGAAATTAGGTTCAGCAATGCCATAGCAGCACAAACAGGATTATTCCGCTTTTTTACCTTCTTAGTCAACCTTCAGAAAATGTCTCTGACCTCCACGAGAAACAGGAATTTACTAGACATTACTAGGATATTATATAAGGTGTTCTAAATTATGGCATTAAGCATTCACCTGTTACCACATGCATGTTTGCATGTGAAGGCTCTTCGAGAGGCTCGCCATTTCAATGGCCTAAGGCCGTCATGTACTGGGAATAGCTATAGATTGTTTCACAGACAGTACAAAACTGCTTATGCTGGTGGATACCACTGTGACCGGTGTCCCCCTCCCTTCCCCCCCACGCTTGGGAGCTCACATAGGTATGTTGGTGATCAAGGGTCATGGTCTCCGTCGAATGCTCTGAGACACCATTGTCTTCAATTGGCAAATACTTGGTCTTTGTATGGAGGGCTATTTAAATTCATTTGCTGGGGTTAGTGTTAAATTCTTCAAAGACAACACCAAGACAATGTTTTACCTGAACAAAAAAATAGAGATCATGTCTATCCCACTCTGAAGACAAGTGCAAACCATTTGGGACGGCAATTCATAACCAGATTGTTTGCCTAGCACCTACCAGGGAAACTTTACCAGACAAGCACTATTGGGAACTAAACAAAACTAATAGAAGATATATACACACACGGTAGGGCAAGCTTCAAATAGACTTGTTCCCTTTAAAGGAAAACAAAAATCCAATACTTAATTTTCAGATATGCACTTAACCTAAGTCTTGGGGCAAAAAACATTGGTACAGCGCAGGAAATTGCTACATTTTCTCATGATGCACTGAACGTATGAGCTTGGACCTGAAGTCTTAGAAAGTGGATATTTGAATCTATCTCACACTTTTCACGGGCATCATAAGGGATGCACTGCAGACCAGATAGACTGTTGTGTTGCAAAATGGAAATTCTTTCTTTCATGATACAATGCTGAACACCTGTCCCACCACTTACACCAAATATACTTTTATGATTGCTGCATTTCATTTGATAAATGCTGAATTAGGTCATACGTCCATTTAGTACTATGAGCATCTGTACGCAGGGTCAGAGAAACTCGGGAACCGATGGTCTGATAACCTTACCGACAAGTACGTTGCGACTAGGTAAGGTTACACATTCACCCAATATTTATGCCGAAGTGTATTCATTTTTTCCACTGGAATCCAATTGTACAGTTGCCATCATTCTTGCCTAACTCAGTTTGTTAAGGAAAGGTTGCTGCATTCTTTGGAAAGTGGGTTGCAAAGTGTGTTAATTTATGCTTTACCTTAGCTGTCAAATCCTTGCGCTCCTAAGCCTAGGGAATCCTTAACAAGGAAAAAGGACAAACTGTTGCTTGCAGTTATGGTAAATACTTGATTGTCTGATAAGTAGATCAGCCATACAGTCTTCTGTTTCTGCAGAAACACATTCATGTGTGGATGATCAAGCAAGGCAAGGCTTCAGTAGGGTGACAATACTGAAATATCCATTTACTACTACTTTCTCTTCTAGTGACATTATTGTACAAACTTGTGAATTGACAGCCCCAAACAGTCGGGTGACCAGATTTTGAGAAGCAAAAACCGGGACAGGTCAGACATAAAACTAGAACGCCTTTCGTGTTACAATGAAATCATTCTTGTATTTTTTTGTTTACTGTCGACCTATGTACTCTATACCCCTTGGTTGTCTGAAGTACATCTCGCAAAATTCAATAAAACCAAAAACTTTAAAAAACAAAGCATTTGAGGCTGTAGAGACTGGTGCTTTATACAGGAGGTGCTGCAGCGTTTTGGGATGGATTTCAATTCTGTGAAGGGAGGCTGTAGAAAGGGTCAAGATGGACGACCCAATTTCAGAAGCTTGGTCACTACAGCATGGTATATTTGCCCTCTTTTTATGGAACCCCTTTTGTGGCGATTGATGCAGACATTCCCATGAGGGAGTAGACACATTACTGTATGCTAGGAACCCGGGTTTCACAAATCCATGTGTGCGCAATAGAAGAGGCATCATGGAAGCATCTTCGAGACACGCTGCCTGGGGTCTCATGCCCCTGCAAGCGACTCACTCTTAAAACACAAAAATTCATTGAAGAGAAAAGATTTTTTCAAACTGTGGGTCATTACTGGTTTTAAGAAAACCAAAGGTCTAGTATATAGAAGACAGTCTCTCCTTCGAAGGATACGCTGTCTTGTAAACCTTACCCCCAGAAAAACCCTCAAGTGGCAAGCCCATAACGCAGAGGTCAGGTGAAAACCCTGGAAAACTTTTCGGTAGGGCCAAGCTTTCAGAAGTAAGTAAACCCGGTAATTAACAAAGTAAATAGCGAATTATCAGTACCAAAGTGAGTATGTGATAAAGCTCCGAGTAACTAGACACTGATCGATAGGCCACGGAGTGAATTCGAGTGTCTGTGAAGCGGTCACGGGGGTTTAGGGTCGCCCCTCACTATTCCACACAGTTTTAGCCGCATCTCGTCCCAACGCCCGCTGTGGGTACCTGTGCAGGGATGGTGTCAGTGGTGGGGGACACCAACGGACTGTATAAGGATTTGTAATGTTCATAGAAAGTGCTGTGTGTATAAATTGCGATGCCCTGAGTGGCAATAATAGCAGAAGATGATGTGTACTGCCGATTGAGTTGGGCTAGGAGTCTCCTGACTTGTCTGCCTCAGAATGGGTTTTGGCAGTGTATGCAAGAAAATTGAAGCAGTGCAGTCTTTCCGTCAGGGAGGCATGCAACCCTCTAGCAGTGTGGCTTCTCAAGACGCTGTGTCAACTTGAAGCTGTTGGGTTACTGGCAGTGGCAGCTGTTGGAATTTGAGACTGGTGAGGTATAAGAGCAATGAATAAATTTTAGCTAGGCCGATGTTTAAGAGAAGGGTGGAGGTTGCCGCCCCCCCCCAATTCCCCTAAGAACATTTTTTTAAATGTAGTTCATTTTGATGACATTTTCAGCACTATTTCTGTGATGAGTGGAACAAAAATACAGTTATTATAGGCATTTATAAAGGAAAACTCATAAAATATTTCAAAGAATTTTTGGTTTGCCAACCACGTCTGAGTGCCTCGGGTACCAGGCAAGACTGCTTGGCCTCACCCCTTTACATCCTGTACAAATATGTGTGAAGTAGTCAACATATTGCGAGGCTAAAGCAAAAGAAAAGCAGTTCTTTCAGGTGAGAGGGTGCGCTGGGTGGTGAAGGGAAGGAGATGCCAGGAAGTGCTTTCAGGATGGAGTCAAAACGGGGTGGTGAAGAGGAAAGAGATGAGGTTTAAGTTATGTAGATGGGCGAGATGTGGAGATAAAAAGGGCATACATGTCTAACATTGAACATAGAGTGAACACAGCTGGAGTGGGTGAGACACTGCTGCTTACAACCACTTCCACTGTTCTCAGTAATGTTTAATTCACAGTTTCCCAATTTCGGCGTTCAAACATTGTCAATATTACATATTTACAACAAATACATTGTTTATCTTAAAGAGCTAACCACTGACAGAGCCAATTGTCCTGTCTGGTTTCTGGCATAAGCCCATTTTCTGGATGTTATAATAGAAAGCTCAGAGAAGCACCAAAATATCGGTCGAGTTGCACACTATAGGAATCATAAAAATATGTGTTTGCATGTTTAATCCACTTCCTTTATTACATAGGCAGTGACACTTTTAGACCCCTTCCGCCCACACTTTTTCATCCAACTCCCACTGAAAGCCCTGTTTGGACTTAATGTGTTTTCAAACTTTACCCTCTCTCAAGTTCTGTGCCAGGGAAGTAACCGCATAAATGTGCCTTTTGAAAAGTTCAGAATGTTGACAAAGTGCAGAGGGGCTTTGGAAGGGAAATGCTTTCTCTCAATGCAGATAATTAAAATGCAAAGCAGAGCGCGCCCGCAACTAAGGGCCAAAGAGAAGCACGCATTGCAGATGAACTGGCTTGTGCCCGACAGCAATGCACCCTTATCTTAAGTTCTATGACATGATTGGGCCGATTAAAAAAAAAAAAAAAAAAAGGTTGCCACTCCTCCCTGGAGCACGCCGCACAGTCTGTTTTGCCTCAATCTCTCGGTCTCGCTACATGTTCACAATTTCCTACAGCGCTCCTGCAAATCATCTGCAAGGGTGATTTGTGAGGGGAAAACAAAAAAACAAGTCTTCCTTAAGGCAAGATATTCTTTTTTTGTTGTTGTTGCAATCTTGTTTCCAGTGATGGGGCGAAACAAGCACTGTTAAAGTGTAAAAATAATAAGGTAATACACCCGTAAAATATAGTGCATTACGCCACATTATTTGCCTTTTCTTAAATAAAAATAAGCAGCCACACTCACCGTCCGGTCCTTCACGGTCACAAAGAAGAGTGCACTCGTGACTTTGCCTCCAGGCGTGCATGGGAGTTTACTGTTCACCAGCTCGGTCCTCCAGTCCCACCCCCCTCGACTCCAGAGCCAATCTAGATGCTACTACCTTGCTGGAAGCAGCGCGAAGATTGGCTTGGTCAGGGGCTTCTGACGCTCCTTTGGAGACTTGGAGGCTGCAGATGCAATCCCTCCCAGGCTCCTTGTAGTGCAGATAGGCAAGGGTTCAAGTGCGCATGTCGGGTTGGACAGAGCAAGGCACCAGTCCCACCCGACATGCGCACTTCAACTCAAGAAAGCCCAGCTCTGTGTCACACTTAACCATGACCACCATTCTAGCTCCACCCCCCTATGTCCGACTCCACCCTCCCTCACCTGACTACTGCAAAACAGCAAACTGCTGCGGCTAATAAAAATAATGCAATGAGCTGGGATTTATTAAAAGTAAAGTAAGTAATCAATTAAAATGGGGCCCGGCAGCACGGGCCCGAGTGAAGAAACAGCTGCTGGTTACTGATTGAGAGGGGTGAAACCCTACTCAGTAAGCAACCACATTCCCTGTCAGGGTGAAACAAAAGCAAAACCAAAATACCTTGTGCTTAACCTTCTGGTAGCTTGGCACAAAAGCAGTCAGGCCTACCTTAGAGTCACTGTGTCACATATTTATGTAGCACTTGAAACAGTAATAAGGTGAAAACACAAGAAAAATCCCAAGCCAACTTAGAAAAATAGAGTAAAATTGAATAAATGATTTGCAAGCAAAACAACAAAAATCAAATCAGTGGAACCGGAGATATGCAGTTTCAAAGTTTTAAGTAAAAACAGTGCATAGAAGCACAAAACGTGAACTGTGGTCATCTGGTTGTGACCGTTTAATTCCTGGTACACTTAATGTGTGTTTCCAGTCATGTTTGCAAAACCACAGCATAAGGTCTACACTGCATTCATTTGTAGTCTCTCCCAAGTTGTTAAACGTTCTGATGCAACAGAGTGAGCCTATTTATATAATTTATCCTCCGTGGCTGAGAGGAGACTAGCAGTTCAACATTCCGCAGATGTCAGCCATGGCTGCTTGTTCACATTGTTGTGCCTCTTTTAGGTATTATTGCATGACTGGTAGGTTTGCCACCTTTCTTTAAAGCAAACTGGACCTTGAGCTCTGCCTATTTAGCAGGTAGACACCCCTTTCGCCTGATCACTCACCTTTTCTCACACAACTGGAGATGCAAGGCTCTAGAAATGTGAGAATTTAGAAATAAGTTAGTTTGCTACTTAGCTATATTTGTTTTGACATAAATATGGCAGAATAAAAATGAAATCGGGATGTAAATCTGAAAAATATTTATTAAAAGTGAATTAAACAGGTCGTTACATTAGTCAGAAAGGCGCAGTTACATTGAAGCAGTGCTTTAAATGGGCCGGTACTGTCTGGTACAGAGGACCGGCACTTTTTTTATTTTGAGACGGAGAGTACCTGCACTTTTTAAGAGAGACATAATACTTTTAATTGGAGAGTACCGGCACTTCTCAGAAACAAGCAGGTACTCTGGTACAGAGTACCTGCACTTCTATTTTTCCATTTCAAGCACTGCTTTGAAGCAGGTATTTTTTCCAGATTTTTCTTAATATGTGGTTTTTCATGACAAATGTACAGCACTGAGAACAAGTGTGCCCAAAATCTACTTTTACTGCCATTTCAGCTTTCACTTAATTAATGGACATTCGGTTTCTTTCATCAGTCCAGAAATTGGCCACTATTGAAACAAGCATTTGCAATGCAATCGGTCTCACATTTGTGAAAGTTAAAGCTCTTGGTGTTGAAAGTGACAATGTTTTATACTTTTGTTTTTTTATTTGCAGTGGAGTGATCATATTTGCATAGCGCTATTGCCATTCATATGACCTTGCGGCGCTGGAAAACTAGAAAATGGGAAATAGGTTGAGGGAGGGGACATGAGTAATAGGCTGCCTCAAAAAAAAAAAAAAAGGTAACTCCATTCTGGAAAAATCAAACAAAATGCAAGATTAAGTAAAGCATGTGAAATGTAAGCAGGAACAACATGATTACCTTTACGCTTTTACACTTATTTCTCAGAAATCAATGAGTTTTTGCCTGAAAAGTTAAGGACATGACTATAGGGCTGCCTAGGCTCAACCTTTCTTTTTGATAAGGCCTAAATCCTACTGTTCTTCTACCGGTAGATCAGTCTCTTTTGCAGATAGCTCAGGGATGCCTCTTATGAAGCAGCTGTGTGCTGTATAAATGCTATTTGTATGACTGGTTGATTGAAAGGCCGGATAATGATACATATCCAATATGACTATGAGTAGATGAACTGGCAAATTTGAGCAAGCCATGGAAAGTCACCCAAAGTGACTCTTCCTTGGTGCTCAGCAGCAACTAGAGGGGAAGAAAACAATTACATTTACAACCCAGCCATTGATACACTCAGAGATGGGGCTGAAAGCTGCAGACTTTGGGGGTCACTTGGAGCAGTAAGCAGGTAAAAGGATGATTTTAATTAAAAACATCCATGGGCTGCATCCATCAAGCGGGCGCTTTGCCAGGGCACTGGGCATGGCCTAATGTGTGATAGAGCTGGAGACCCTTATAATGTGGCTAAAAACAGAGCTACCGACTTTGGGCCCGGGGAACTGGGTTCGAGTCTCAGCGTGGACTGTACAAAAAAAATGCTGATGGTAAAAAATACATTTAAACTCATAATAAATATTATTACAAAATAGTTAAATATGTACAATTATGCCAAACTGCACACAAGATGGAAGACACCAAAACATTTATAGATGTGGAAAGATCCAATCCATGGACATAAAAAGGAAAAGACCAAACCATGCACAAATGAAGAAAGACACCAGACCACGCATGTAAGAAGAGAGATGGCAAATCATGCACAAATGAAGAAAGACACCATACGACTAAGAAGGGAGATGCAAACCATGTGCGAATGAGAACAGGCACAAAAACCTGCACATATGATGAAAGACACCTTCTCAGGTGCACAAGGAGGAATGTACCATACCATGTGCAAATCAAGATAGGCACTAAATTATGCACATAAAAATGACACTAAGCCATGCACACATGAAGAAAAACACCAACTATGTAGTGCAACGAAATAGACAACAAACTGTGCACAAATGAAAAACATCATGAACATGCAATACGACAAGCAGCACAGTATGCACATCTGAATAGAGGTTCCAAAATCTAGCATTAGAACACTGGCACCAAAACTGCACACAAGGAGACCGACACCAAACCCAGTACACAAAAAGGCAAATACGAAACCCTGCACATACAAAGACAGACTCCAAGCTATGTATTGCACACAATAAGGAAGATATTGAATCATGGAAGCATGAACGAAGGCGCCAAACCTAACATGCATGAAGTAAGAAGTAACCCCTACATACAAGAAGAGTGACTACGAACACTATACAATGAATACAGACATTAAATCATCTACACAAGATGAAAAGAAACACATGCACATGAACAAATACACTAAACTAAGCATGCAAGAAGAAAGGTACCAATCCATGCACAAATAAAGACACCAACCCTGCATGTACAACAGGAGACCCCAACGCATCCAGAAATTAAGACAGGCACCAAATCATGCACACATGATTAAAGACACCAAACCATGTTTGTTAGAACGAAGACATTAAATTGTACACAAATAAAATTAGACACCTAACCAAGTGAACAAGTGGGGTGACACTAAACCATATAAATAATGAAGACAGACGGAAAACATAACAAGGGAAAAGCCAGCAAATGACCATTTTTTAGTAGCGTAATGCCAGTCTTCGCAAAAATGGATATCCACTCATAAAAAAATACTCATGCAAAGTTTTTCACATACAAAATGTACTTGGGAGTGGTTGTGTCAGTGCGGGAATTCCCAGAATGTTTGTGCACACTTGCAAACATACTTGTGTGTAGGTTTTTGTATACTTACACCCCCACCGCACTCATTCTCAGCTTGGAAATTATCAGAAATGTTCTTCTGTCAGGGGCAGAATTCATTTCGATTCCATGGAGGGAATCGAGTGGTAACCTGTCCAAAATTTGCAGGGTGTAGGGGAACGGATTCACCACAGGGAAAATATGTTTCTGCGGTGGAAAAAAAGGAATGAAAAAAAGTGCAATTGGACACAATATTAAGGCTTTTTTACATATGGGATTTTACACTTTATTCAATTGTGCATGCAGAGTTCTTCACATCTACACAAGTGGGAATTCACAAAGGTTTTACAGGAGAACTCCTGAAAACTGTGACAGGTTTACACGTGTGCTCTGACAAACCATTGAGAGTTCCTAAAATGTCGACATTAAACAGTCGACAGTAAACCTCTTGGTTCAGATCTTCACTTTTTTGGGTCTTATGAGTAAGTACACCTCCTGTCCATGGAATTTCAGTGGTCCTGATTACAAGGAGTTCTGCACAGAGTTACAATGCTGCTTTACACAACTCTGAGGTAGGAAGGGAACCGTGTCCCGATCAGTGGCGGCTGGTAACAATAAAAAGTGGTGAGGTGAAAACCTTTGGGATGACTTTAAAGTAGTGGGCGAGCACTGAATTTTCTTTTACTTTAGCCATGTCATTATTTTGAAGACCGTGTACCACATCACACCCATTTGCACAGAATCACAAATGCCAAATGCAACTGAAATACGTGACCACTGCCCGGCACGCTCTGCAGGGAGGCCGCACAGCAGGGACAGGTGCCAAGAAAGGAGGCAGATGTGTAATATCAGGGTGCAGAACATGCATAGGCACCAACACAGGAAACACGGGTGAACTCTACATCACAAGGGCCTGAGCAGAAATAGGTTTCAAAGAAGGAGTGGAATCTGAAGCATCAGCGAGCAAAGACAGGTGGACAACACAGGGGCAGTGAGAGCAGCTCTGCGATATCATGGTGAAGCGGTGGCGTCACTGCGGAAGAAAGGGGCACAACTCAGTTATATCAGGGTGCAAAGAGAGAGACGATAATGGTAAAGCCAAAGGTGTCAGTACAGAGAGGAGACATACGTTCTGCCACTCGGTGTAAAGACAGGAGTGAGGGACTGCAGAGGGAGAGCGCAGAGAAGGGAAAGTAAGAGGGACAAAGCGAGGAAGAAGAAAAAAGAATAAAGAGTGCATGAAGTAGTTACTAAGACAAAAAGGACAGTGGTGGGAAGCGAAAGGTCTGAGAGGAAGACAGAATGGAGGTAAGATAAGGAAAAGAAGAACAGTGAGCAAACTTAAACGGTGGAAAGAAGTAAAGAGTGAGAAAAAAAGTGAGTGGGATGCGAGCGAGCAGGAGCTCCCTGCTGGACCAGAGGCTCACCACGAGGAAGAGAAGGAGGCTGTGGTAAGTCCTTTCGTGTTTGGGGTACAAGAAGCGCCAAAATTAAAATCATGATACTTACTATTTCATTTATTCATGCCCTCATTGGCTTCAAGTGCGCAGCCGCAGACTGAGCAAGTCACAGCTTATTTTTTAATACAAGCGCGCGCACAACTTCGTATTCAAACATGAAGCGTCTTGGCTGTTTGCAACTTAAATCAAAGAAAATGTTTTTGCATTTTACTAGTTTGATTCACACTAGTAAAATGCAAAAACATTTTCTTTGATTTAATTTACAAACAACAAAGATGCTTAAAATCCAGTTTGATTCTCCCGATATGTTGTGGACCCACCAAAGGGAGGGCCTGTTAAGTCATCAGGAACAGAAAGAATTACAGAAAAAATTAAAATAAGATTAAAATGTGCCCCCATGTCACTTTGTATACCTGCTGTACTTCAATGACTGGTTCTGGACCATGGTGTCCCAGCTGTCGTGGACGTGCCTGGTAACAAAACTTGTAAAAACACTAATCTTCGATGCAGACGGTCCCTGCATCTGTATTTGTGAGTCTGCTTTTTAGGGACGAGAATCCTTCACACACTACGTTGAGAGTTTCACCTACATGAGCTGCACATAGCACAGTTTCAAAACAGCGAACAGTGGTTGCCACTTTCTGTTTTCAACCTATGGTATCTGCAGCTCACGCAGTAACTCAGAGAAACTGCGAGTTAAATATACGCGATTTCTTTTTCCAACCTGTGTGCAGATATCATAGGTTGAAAACAGAAAGTGGCAACCACTGCCCGCTGTTTTGAAACTGTTGTGTGCAACTCACAAGTTTGGACTGAGAAATTCCAGGTTAAATAAAATGTGCTTAAGACCCCGCAATCACATAAAAAGCGACGGTCTGGGTGTCACAGTGCACACGTTCATGATTTGAGCCCAGCAGCCTTCGCTCTACAGATGCCAGCAAGGTGGAAAGAGGGACAAGTTGGAAAAAACACACATTATTTGTGTATGCCAAAGTCGAAAACTGCACCTGCAGAAGCATGTGTCCTAGCTACAGCACAGTGATACAAACGGCACGATGTGTGGCCCCGCGCTTCCTGGCAGAAATCTCCAAGGCCCACTGAAGGGAAGGCGATTGAAACTAACAAGACTGTCTGTGTATCTTGGAAAGGGCTGCCTTTTAGCAAAGAACAGAGGCTCCCTCCCTCCCTCAAGGCGACAGAGAATCACAATGGGAAAAGGGGCAACAACAGAGAAAGAATGAGGGTGGTTTCGAGGGACCCATTAAAGCGGCAATGCCACTTATGTTGTTGTGGGACCCAGAGTTACACAAAGTCCGTCTGGCAAAACCAAGACTATGCCCCTAGAACAATACTCCCCAGTAAGCAAAATGACGCTATAAATGTCACGAAAAGACACACAGTACAAACAAGGCTGTATTTTATTAAAATAACGTTCCAGCTTCCTTGTCTGTCACGTCGGCAACGGGGAAGGCTTAAGGAGAAGGAGGCAGCTGCAACCCATAAGAGGGAGCGAAGAGCAGCTGGGAGGTGTTGTTCTGGGAAGGGCAGGGGAGATACGGTGAACTGAGAGCAGCAGCGAGGAGCAGCAAAAGACAAAGCAGTGCACTGAAGGAAAACATATGGCCCATAGTGAAAGGATTCGTGTAGCAGGGGCAGTCTCTAGGGTGGAACAAAAGAAGGGACTAATAACTGTATTCACCAATGAAAAGCCAGTTATTCTAAAGGGCAGTAAGAGGAACCAATGAATAAGTGTTTTGTTTTTTTAAAGCCCATATCCTAAATGCTACATGTCTCTTTGAGACAGCGCATGCGCTGCCTAGGCGAGACCTAAAAAATATTTGCACAAAGGTTTTGCTTACAGAAATGAAAAGAACAAACTGTACTGTTGCAAAAAGCATTCAAACTACTTTTCACAAGATAAATGGGTTCATACCAAGATCTTGAAGAATGAGGGTAGCATGCCAAGTTAAGGGAGACCACTGTACTTACACTGGAGATACAGAACTAGTGAGGATGAATTGCTTTATCATAAGTCTTGCATCAGTAAGCTGAGGCACTACATGTATTTCTTTTTTACCACAGCTTCACAGGGCTTTTTGCCAATGCTACAAGGGGGCTGTTCTTTCTCCTGAAGACTGTGACTGCACAAGTGCGCCACTGTACTGTACAAATTCATGTGAAATCAATTTGCCATAGACACTTTAGAAAAGACTTTAAATCTGTTATTTTGCCCACATTTTTGCAAATGCCAAAAAGAGCTGATCCTTGCTCAGGATCAGCATAAACCATAATAAAGAAATCTTTAAATGTACATGTGGCTCGTCACAGCAACAATAACAGCAATTTTTCTTGCCATTTGTAAGTGATGTAACTATCACCCAGTTTAAATGTGTTTTATTTATTGAGCTCAGAAGAATGAAAAGCAGAGATGGCATTGCCAAGTGCCTGGACTGCCATTGTCATTCCTTAAGCTGGTGAGGTGTCCCCACCTCCCTTTTCTCTGTCCTATTTCCTTTCTATGCCTGTCTCCCATTTCACCGTATATATTTCACTCCTGTCAAAGTAATCCACTCATAATAATACCACGGGCTGTAGCCCTGTGCTTGAGGGAGAAAGGATGAAGGTGGAGCTCAGGCTGCCTCTGAGAGTACCGAGCAGGCTAGAAATGGGCACACAGCTTGCCCCTGAGAAACCCTGCTGGAATATGGCAGGGTGAAGCTAGAGAGCACATATTTTCAGTGAGTAAAGACGGTGCTTAATTTGTTTTAAAAAAAACATAAGTGGCAGGGCTCTCGTCAGGAGGCCACTGCAGCTTGCACCACGCATTGTCCCTGCCATGCTGCCAATGATAGTAACAACACAACTACTTACCATCACACTGTTAGAAGTGTGACATTTCAGACTATTTCAGACCCCAAATCTATAAGAATGGTTTGGGCGGCAGGTAATAATTATTAATTCAATATACATTAAAAATGACTAACTATTGTTATGGTCATAACTAAATTCGTCAGACAGCGGCACCTTGTAGAGGACTGACACAAGCGCTAGTGTTGACAATTAAGTGCCGGTACCGAGCACCGGAAACTACAGCCTCAAATTGAGCACTTTGTAAAGAACATGCAATAAATAGCCTGACTGAAAGGGACTAGCAGCCTAAATCTCCAGTCGTTCTTCAGTGGGGCGCATGAAGATGGCTAACCAATTTCAGCATCCCTTCCCAGTCCCCACCCTTTGGTAATGCCCTCTGACGAGGGAGAGAGCCATTCCTATGATGTTTGAAACATGGGCAATCCTACCTCTCTTTTGTCATTGAATGTGGGTAAGAACGCAGTACTTCAGCACACAGTCCCAGAAACATTTTATTTCTTAAAATACCACGTTAAAGTGGAATTAGGCATTTACATAAACCTACCGTTTTCTTCAATGACCCTCGATTCCCTTTAAAACTGCTCCCAAAAATATATCCCGACCCATTAAGAGTACTCATTTTGAATTGTATGCCCCTAACAGAGACAGATGATCACCTTATATTTTTCCAAGTCTCTTAAGACAAGTTTGAAACTCTTTGTTCAATATTTTTTTAAATACTAGAAAGGTAAAATCAATGTGGGCAGTTTGGAAATCGTTTATCTAAAATATTTCCCATTTTATTTCACAACCAGAGCCAATGTAATTTTGAAAACGTGATTTCGTTTCATTTTCTATTACCTTTATTAGGCTTAAACAAATAAAAATTATTTATATATAACCAAAACAAATCAATTCATCAGCTATTATTTAACCTCTAAAATTGAGCATATTTTCTTCAAACTGGATTAAAAGTCCCAAAGCGCACTAGGGGGCAGATCTACAAGAAACTAACGCAGCGCGGTGCCGCAAGTCATTTTGCTGCGCCGCGCTGCGTTAGTTTCGAAGCACAGGGATGCGACATATTTACAACAATATGTCGCATCTCTGTGCTTCCCCCTGCGCTGGCGCACAAACTGCTGCCACGCGCTGGCGCAGGCACCCTTGCACCATGGTGCAAGGATGCCTGCGTCGTGGGGAGCTTGTTTTTGTGCAGGAAGGGGCACCTTCCTGCACAAAAACAATACATTGAGGTGATTTCCTCTTCCAATGTGTGCTGTAGAATGCAGCACTCATTGAAAGAGGAAAAAAAAAGAAGAAATGAAAACATTTCTCTTCGTGCACCTCGCTACGCCACCCGTAGGGTGGCGTAGCATTCTGACGCATTTCCAGATTTACGATTTCTCGTAAATCTGGAAGTGCATCAGTGGACATGGGTGTTGCGTGGCAACACCCATGTCACGCCCCTAACACGCATATTATTGCGTGAACCGGGGCGATATTTACAAGCACAGGTTAAGTCACGCAGGGTGACTTTACCTGTGCTTGTAAATATCACTCAGCAGGCTGCGCCACCGGTGCGTCACGCAACGTGATGCACCAGCGGCGCAAGGGGCTTGTAAATCTGCCCCGAGGTCTTCCCCCCTCATGTAGGGCGTACATATCTACCTTCTCGTAGGTAGCATAATGCCCCATGGGTATTTCCTGGTGTGAGGATGGGAGGAATCCTCATAATCCTCTGGAGAGGTGTGTGGGCACCCCTAGTCTGAGTATGAATGTGGTGACCCTTGCGGTGAGTATGGTAGACGTGAGGGGGGAGGTGGGGGAGGCGGCGGTGGTCGAAGGAGGAGCGGCAGCATCCTTGAACACCTGTGGGGCTGGTGTGACCTCTGAAGGAGTGTGTGCAGTAGGTTCTTCAGAAACAAGCCTCCTTTTCCCTGTGAAGGTGTTTGCAATCTCCAGGGGCCGGGGGACGTTGGCAGTAATTTTCCTGTGCAGGGATTCATGAATAGCCAATTTTGTTTCTCATTGAAATGCTCTTGCAGCTCTTTGAGGATTGGCCTCTCTCTAAGTCATCGGAGCCAGCCGTGGAAGCAGGCCTCGACGTTGATTCTTTGTTCGATGCCGAGAAAGGTGCACGCGTGGATGTTGCCTTTGGCTTCGAAAGGTTTGAAGGCTTCTTGGTGCCGGAAAGTGTCTTCAGATACGAAGGCCGATGGAGTCAACATGCTTTGGTGGATTGGACACCTTCCATTGATGCAAACGAGAACCAGAAACAAGTGGAGGGTGTCTATTTCTTGTGCAGAGGGCTGGAGGCCAGAATCTCTTGAGAGCAGTGGTACTCTGGCTCCAAGTGCGGTCTCTTATGAGACTTGTGTTCTGCTTGGACTTCAACCATACTGAGTCTGGTCTGCCTGGGAGGCCCAGACTCACCTAAGTGGATGGAGCCCCTTCTTCCTCCTCTTCATTGGCGTCAGATGTACTGGGCTGAGTTGGTGGGTGCGAATGCCGGAGGACTCGATGCCTTCTTCCTCCATGGCACCGAGGGAGTCCAGTTCTCCGAAGTTATCCGGGGTTTCTTTGATTTTTTCCCCTCTACAGCCTGATGTAGGCCCAGCATCTGTCTCTGTGATAACAAAGGGTCTTCTTACACTAAAATGCATGACAAGATGCACTCTGCACCTTTAAGGCCTGGGGTCTGCCCAGGGATGTTTAGTGTGGCATTGAGGACATTTCCTGAATGGCGCCTGTTCCATTACCTACCACATGTGGACATTCTTTTGCATCGAAGATTGAAGAGCCTGGACAGGAGACCCAGGAGGGGCGTGGGTGCTCCGAGGCTTGGGGTCCCGCATTACTTGATGGTCTTCCTAGTACATTGGAGTGGAGAGATTTTGGAAGCAATACATAGTGTAACAGACTTTCTTGGAGGTGGGATTGGAGGGGAAACTGTGAGGACTTGAGGCACGAATGTATATCACATCAATTTGAGAGATCCAGCGGTACATGTCTGAACCAGATGGCAGAGAAAAACAATCTAACAATGGAGTCTGTGCCCAATCGCACTGCCAACTAAAAGCCGTATTATGGTAATTGCGCCTTTTCACTGTTTGCGCCGGGCACACCTTTAAAAAAAGGTGCGCCGGATGCAAACAGTGAAAATGCGTCCTATTACCATGAATGCGCTGCCCCCAGGACAGCCGCGAACTCATGCTGCCCTGGAGGCAGTGCATTCCTGTGATAAACAGAGCAGCTGCTTTACAGCCGCTCCGTGTTTTCACTGTGCAGGCGGCAACCTGCCCATACTTTTGAAGGGAATTTGAGATCCCCTTGCAGGTGGTTGCAGTCACTGCAAGGGGATGTCTGGGGGGTCCATGGGACCCCCTTTGTCCCCACCAGAGGGCTGCCATCAGGGGGCGCACTGACAGTGCACCTCCTGAGGGCTTCTTTGCCTCTGCGCCCACGTCTGTAATACGGTGCGGGCGCAGAGGAAAAGGGATTACCTCATTTGCATGTGGCACGCCCCCATGCAAATGAGGGAACGCCCCCTGCAGATAGCGCTGGCGCTTTGTGTGCCAGCACTATCGGTATTACAGAAGGGGACGCACAAGTGTCTGCGGCCCCTTCTCTAATACCAGAATGCCACGGGGGCGCGCAAAGCGGGCGCAAACACCCGTTGTGCCCCCGGGGCGCACTCTATAATACGGCCCTAAGAGAGGAGTAACAGGCTACCTCAAGGCTCAAAAATATTTCTTCAAACAAAAAACAACTTGCAACATCCATAACCAACACTAGATGACAGGAGTATGCACAGCATGTGTATCTACAGCTACACATGCTACAAACATATGCTTACAACCTGTAGGAAATTGGGTTATTGGTTGAAGGTGTTGAAACCCTACTCCATCAGCAACTGTAATTCTTGTCATGGTGAAACACAAGAAAACCCCCAATTTAACCAGTGTTTAACCCTCTGGTAGCTTGGATGGCACCACTTGGGGCAAGACTCACAGCAGGCAGAGTCCAGGTGCTAGGTTCAAGGTGGTCGGAGCCTTTTCTGACACTGAGGCTCTGATCAGGAGCCAACTAGCTCTTTGAGTCACACTGGTGGTCCTCGGTTAAAGATCCAGGTCCAGTCCTTGTCACTCAGGCAGCAGAGTAGCAGTTCCTCTTGCAGCAGAGCAGCACACCAGTCCTTCTGAGTCTTCCACTGGTGTACTGAATAGTTGTGTCTGATGGTCCAATAATTAAACTTGGTGCAAGCTTTGAAGTAGGAGAACATTCTGGAGGTTTCCACCCCCAGAATTGTTTGGAATATCTTGCCTCCCTGCCCTGGCACCTGCTTGTCTGAGGGCACAGCAGACTGGTGTGAAACCCTTTGTGAGTGTATTGAGGCAGCTTTGTGATGTGCAAGTGTGGTAGGTGACAGCTCCTCCCCTCTATCAAGTCAGAGATGGCCTATCCTGTCAACATCTATTCCCACTTTGTCTCAATGCTTAGGAGCAATACACAAAGACCAACTGCCAGCTACACCTAGTCATGTGACTTAGGATACAGGCTGCAGGCACCATATGGTCAGTACAAGAAAATCCCAACTTTCTAAAAGTGTCATTTTCAAAATTGTGACTTAAAATCCAAATTTACCCTTAAAGAGGGTTTTAAATTATAATTCTTCGGACACTAAACTCAATATTTCTATCTGCTCCCAATTGACAAGTATACCTTATTAAGTGTTATAAGGTAACCCAATGTTATTCTATCGGAGAGGGAGGGCTTGCAGTAGTGAAAACCGAATTTAAGAGTTTTTCAGTACCAAGACATGTAAAACATAAACATACTTGCCCAATACTTTCAAATACACTGCACCCTTCCCTCTGGGCTATCTAGGGCCTATCCTATGGGTGACTTGCATGTATTAAAAAAAGGACAAGATCAAAGGCGCAATAGCATATCTGAGAAATGTTTGACAGGCCACTTAAGTGGGTGGCACACTTAGTGTTGCAAGACCACTAGTAGTATTTAATTTACAGGCCCTGGGTACATGTAGTACCACTTTGCTAGGAACTTGCAAGTAAATTAATTGTGCCAATTGGTTGTAAGCCAATGTTCCCATGATTTAGGGAGTGAGCGCATGAACTTTAGCACTGGTTAGCAGTGGTAAAGTGCACAGAGACCTAAGACCAACAAAAATGAGATCGGCAAAAAATTAAGGAGGGGAAAACCACTCTAAGTCTGACAGGTCTAACATACCCATTCAAATTGAAGTACACACTTCAACAGTCACTGAATAATGGGTTCAATATCCATCAACCCTACATTGATTGGAAAATAAGGAACAGCTTGAAAACCACACAACAACCATATAGTTAAAGGACAACCAAACTGGCATTGTAATATCTATCTTGGAACCATATCTAAAGCCACTTTCACCTCATAGCCAAGTTCCAACCCTTTTTCATAGGCCTCACACAAGATAAAACAGAGCTTTTAGCAGTGTGGCGCAACTCACATTTGTACGGTGCCCTCATGCTTCTGTGTACAGCACAATCAATTGGTGTTAATTAGGTTGTGTGGAATTCTTATTTGTTTCCTTAGGTTCCTGGAGCACCTCTGCATTCTCACCAGTGTAAAGGCATCTGGTACCTCAGGGCAAGCGCCAGCATTAGCCCTCTGTAGCATCTCGTGCCAAGGCTCCAGGACTTTAGACTCAGGAGCTACCTTGGAACCAGCTCTGGAAGCCATGGACATGAAGTTAATAACTCTTCCTCAATTATCCGGTGTAGTTGAAAATACATGATTGACGCAAGACCATCTATCTTTCAGGCGCATGAAGACTTCTAATGAGGAGCACTAAATTGGCAGATGTAGAAAGGAAAGACATAGCATCTGCTCACGCATGCCAGTCATCATTTCTGAAATTCATCTTTTGCTATAGAATGTACACAAACAAGGCATTGTGACAGCATTCTGTAGGAAGCATACAAGTTGCTAGTACTTGCCTTATAGCTGTACCAATTGCTACATACACACACCTCTTTCAATCCAAAAAATAAGTTGTAGGTCTATGTTCTGAATAGGAAATGTGTCATGTGGACTCTGAAATCTCTGAAGAAAGATTTAAGAATTGCTGCTCTAGAAATGTGTAGAAATCTTTTTCCCAACCAAACAACTGCAAAAATAGACAAGCGAACACGTTTAAGAGCAGTGATATTTGATGTTTATCCTGTATTTGTTTTCAAACTGTATCTTTAAGAAGTGTACATGCAACGTGAACCCTTAATGTGATTTGATATGAGCAATGGTTCCCTGCTGTGTTAAGCCAAAATGTATATGTGCCAGTGCTAATTGTTTTAAAGGTATCGAGCTGTTTGATATTGGAGGAGAGTAGTTTGGGACCCCTTTTTGAATTTATATTAGGAGTGCGTTATGATCACGGTTAGTCTGCAATTCCATATATTTTGTGTGACTAATGTATGAATAAAAGAAGGAGGAATACAAGATGTTTAAGTTAACGCAAATCTCATGTAAACTCTAGAGCTGTAACTGTGCCTAAATACTTGGTGGGAATAACAATTAAACGTGGTATGCTAATTTTGTTTGATTATTTTAGTTGTGACACTGTTTATGGCTTGCGGTGTTTAACTGTTGAATTATGCTTTGAAAGGATGACTTATTTGCTTGTAGAAGGGCACACATAATATAACCCGTGCGTTGTTCATTTTTCAGCTAACATTTGAATTCGCATTCTGCTTTCATCGTGCAATGTTGCATGTATCTTGTGTTCCCACTGCAAGTGGACTAGACTTCATTAGTTGAGAGAAAGAGTTATTGTTCCTAGTAGATATAGAGGCCTGAGAAGAAGAAATGCGATGGGGGACGAGTTATCGTGGGAGAAGGAGATGGCACCAAGGACGTATGAAATACCGCAACGTGTGAACATGTGGGTGGAGATTAGAAGCAGGAGGATGCTAGAATAATGGAAAATTACCAGTAACACTATGGGAGGTGGTTTAATTTAGCGATTGATTATGTTGTTATGTAGTTAGGGACAGCTGACACTTCTGTTCTAGGACCCCTTGCGGTACAGACCTCATCTTTGTCTTTGTGGCTTCATGCTACAGGACCCTGATAGAAGTACGTCTTAGGAGGTCTCTAATGGCTGACACCTTTTCCCATCTCTGCTGAAACTTTCTTTAGATTAGGATTTTCATTTTAGGTACTGCAGGGACAATTTGGGATGTTTAAGGGCTTATGAAGGGAATTTTGATGCAATCCAACGTGCATTTTTGTCTTCTGATAACATATATTGCGATAATCGAATTAGTCATTTTCTGTTTTTTATATATGGTGAATTGGCTCCAGAGATTTGGCTTCATCCTATTTATTTTGCATTTCTACACCATAATGCTTAGATTGGTTTACATTAATCTGTTTCAGAATTTGAAATAAACATACTAACCTGAATTTAGCTGTCGACCCGAGTTCTTACTTAGTAGTTGGGATTTCGAAATTTAGATATTGTGAAAGAAGTTTTCTCTTTACCTCTCATGCTGCATAAAAAAGAACCATTGATTAGATTGTTGCGGAGGATGGGTTCTAGCTTTCCCAGATGGTAGCTACAGAGGATGGTTCTGCCCTTGAAGTAAGAGAAAACTTAGAACCAAATCTGGAATAACTCCAGAGCCCTACCCCAGCGTCCACAGCCTAGAGTCTATGATCAAGAGTTGGAGGACAAAAGGAATTCCAGTGATGTGCAGCGAACCCAGTGGCACAGGGAAAGTGAGTATTAGTAGGGTTGTGTGTGTGACATGCTAGATAGCGGGGAAAAATTAGACGTGTGATGTCTGGTGGAGACGTTGTGAGAGTCGCGTGAATGTGGTGACAAGATATTGTCGAAGTTGTAATCGGGTCTGACGTGGCCTAAGATCCCAGGATATATAGTAAGGTGCCGTAGACACTGTGTAGTATTGGTCTGCTGTGTTTTGTGGGGGTTTGTCGTGAGATGTCGTCGACAGCCCAATTGAGACAAGGAACTTTGGGGCAGATTTACGAGGAAGTGCCGCAGCACGGCAACGGAAGCCCTTTGGCTGCGCCACGCTGCGGCACTTCCAATGCACAGGGATGCAACATATTTACAATAATATGTTGCATTCCTGTGCTCTCCCCTGCTCTGGCGCACAAACAGCTGCCATGCGCCGGCGCAGGCACCCTGGCACCAAGGTGCAAGGATGCCTGCGTCATGGGGAGATTGTTTTTGTGCAGGAAGGGGCACCTTCCTGAACAAAAACAATCACTAGAGGCGTTTTCCTCTTTCAATGCGTGCTGTAGAATGCAGCACGCATTGAAAGAGGAAAAACGAGAAGAAACTAAAACATTTCTCCTCGTTGCGCCTCCCTAAGCCTCCCCTGGGGAGGCGTAGCATTCACATGCATTTCCAGATTTACGATTCCTCGTAAATCTGGAAATGTGTCTGGTTCCATGGGTGTTGCGTGGGAACACCCACAGCAACACCCATGGAACGCCCCTTTGACGCAAAGTGCTGCGTGTAAAGGGGTCATATTTACAAGGACAGGAAAAGCCACGCAGGGTGGCTTTTCCCGTCCTAGTAAATATGGGGCAGAGAAATGCGCTGCCAGTGCGTCACAAAACGTGACGTACTGGCAGCGCAAGGGGCTTGTAAATCTGCCCCTTTGTGTGAATGGGACAATTGTGAATAGTGTGGTGGACTTTTGCGCTGAAGAAATCTATACCGTTTCAGGTCAATTCCCGTGGTCGAGGTTTCATTGTGGATGTGTGTATGCGGATTCTTTGCATGAGTGTATTCTATCGATTCTTTTAGAAAAGCAGACAATTGTTTATAATTGAAGTGAATGCGTGTATGGAAAATTTGTGAAGGAGGGTAAGCCGCTGCGAGAAGCGCATTGAGGACAGCGAGGGTGACGTCCGAGTATGCTGCGCTGGGATAGGTTGTATCAAAATTTGAAATTGTATTGTTGTTGGAGCGCCAAGGATTTAACCCCTTCGCTGCTAGGCCTTCACCCCCACCCCCCGTGCTAAGCCGTTTCTTGGCTATTTGGGGTAGTTCGCGCTTAGGCCCCTGTAACCTTTTGTCCACATATGGTATCCACGTCAAATTTGCGTCCTTTTCTTCTAACATCCTGAGGATTCTAAAGGTACCCAGGGTTTGTAGATTGACCTGGAGGGGACCGAGAAATTAGCCAAAATATAGCAAAATTTTGTTTTTGGGGGAAAAATGGGGAAATAGTGCTGCAGAAGAAAGCGTGTTTTTTTCCCTGCAAATTGTATCACCAAAGGGTTTGTGGTGCTACAATCATCATCTTCCCAGCTTTCAGGAACAGGCAGACGCTTGTCAGAAAACCAACATTTTCTACACAGTTTTGGCATTTTACTGGGACATAGCCTATTTTTCGTGCTTTTAACCTCCTTCCAGAGCCAATAACTGAGCTGCGCCTTGCAATGGTTTTTCATTGTGTACCGGGTATATAGCAATTAATTTGGTAATATATAAAGAATGAAAAATAGGTATCAAGGAAACCTATGTATTTCCTAAATGGGAACAAAATATAGAGTTTAGAAGCAGTGGTTATTTGCACATCTCAGAAATTCTGGGTACCCGTAGTAGGATGTGAATTAGAGCACATTTTTCAAAATGACTTCTTTTTTACACATTGTCTTACATTTGGAAGGCAGAAATGCATAGAAAGTCAATTGGTAATAACACTTGTTCTACTGTTCTGTGTTCCCTTAAGCCTCCTGATAAAAATGGTATCTTACTTGTGTGGGGGAGGCCTAGTGCCCGTGACAGGAAACGGCCCGAAACGCAACTTGGGCACATCACATTTTTCCAGTGAAAACGGCCCCTTTTTTTACAATGTGCCTAGCTGTGGATTTTGGACCTTCCCTCAGCCGGCACCTAGGGAAACCTAGCAAATCTGTACATTTTTGAAAACTAGACACCCAGGGGAATCCAGGATGGGGTGACTTGTGTGGCTTTCACCAGGTTCTCTTACCCAGAATCCCTTGCAAACCTCAAACTTTGTAAAAAAAAAAATCATTTTTCTCACATTTCTGTGATGGAAAGTTTTGGAATCTGCAGGGAGCAACAAACTTCCACCCACCCAGCATTCCCCCAAGTCTCCAGATAAAAATGGTACCTCACTTGTGTGGGTAGGCCTAGTGCCAGTGACAGGAAACGTCCCAAAACGTACTGTGGAGACTTCAGAATTATCGATCACAAAAAGACTTGGTTTTGCGAGGGACACACCTGCGTTTTTGGTCCCGGGCATCTCGGGAAATGTACCAAACCCAGATATTTCTGAAAACTAGATACCCAGGGGAGTCCAGGGAGGTGTGGCTTGCATGGATCTCCCAACCTTTTCCTACCCAGAATCCCAGCCAAACCTCAAATTTAGGTAAAGAAATCAAGTTTTCCTCACTTTCCTGTGTGGGAAAAGTTGTGGGATCACTGGGCCGCCACAAATTTCCTACCACCAAGCCTTTTCCCAGGTCTCCTGATAAAAATGGTACCTCACTTGTGTGGGTATACCTAGTGCCCGCCACAGGAAATTGCCCAAAATATACTGTGGAGACTTCGAAATTATCGATTGCAAAACTATCTGGTTTTGCTAGGGAGTCACTTGCGTTCTTGGTACCAGGCTCGGCGGCCATCTAGGGAAACCTTCCAAACCCAGACATTTCTGAAAACTAGGCACCCAGGGGAGTCCAGGGAGGTGTGGCTTGCATGAATCTTCCAACATTTTCCTACCCAGAATCCCTTGCAAACCTCACATTTAGCTAAAAAAAAAATCACATTTTCCTTACATTGCTGTGTGGGAAGTTTGTGGGATAACCGGACTGATACAAATCTCCTACCACCCAGCGTTTCTCCTAGGTCTCCCGATAAAAATGGTACCTCACATGTGTGGGTGGGCCAAGTACCCGCAACAGCGAAGGGCCCAAAATGTATTGTGGAGACATCAAAATTATCTATCACAAAACGACCTGGTTTTGCTAGGGGGTCATCTAGGGAAACCTACCAAACCCAGACAGTTCTGAAAACTAGACACCCGGTGGAGTCCAGGGAGGTGTGGCTTGTGTGGATCCCCCAATGTTTTCCTACCCACAATCCCCTGCAAATCTCAAATTAAGCTAAAAAGAAATCACACTTTTCTCACATTTCGCGCCGGAACAAATTTACCATACAAGTGAGGTATTGTTTTACTCTGGGAAACTACGGGGAATGCTGGGTGGTAGGGAAGTAGTGCCGGCACTGTGATTCCACACAGAAATGTGAGAAAAAGGTGATTTATTTAGCGAAATTTGAGGTTCGCAAGGGATTCTGGGTAAGAAAACGTTGGGAGATCCACGCGAGCCACACCTCCCTGGTCTCCCCTGGGTGTCTAGTTTTAAGAAATGTCTGGGTTTGGTAGGTTTCCCTAGAATGCCCCTAAGCCTGGGACCAAAAACGCAGGTGACTCCCTCGCAAAACAGGTCATTTTATGCTAGATAGCGGGGAACCTGTGTTTTTGGTCGTGGGCTTGGCAGCCATATAGGGAAATCTACTAAACCCAGACATTTCTGAAAACTAGACACCAAGGGGATTCCAGGGAGGTCTGGCTTGTGTGGATCCCCCTACATTTTCTTACCCATAATCCCCTGCAAACCTCAAATTTAGCTAAAAAGTCACATTTTCCTCACATTTTTGTGTGAGAAAGTTGAGGGCTCACCACTCAGCGTTCCCCTTGGTCTCCTGATCAAAATGATATCTCACTTGTTTGGGTGGGCCAAGTGCCTGCGACAGGGAAGGGCCAAAAACCTGTAGAGATTGAGGGGGAACCAAAGTGGGTCCAAAAAGGCAGTTTCTTTATAAGTTTTTAGGCTGACTCTGCTTTGGGCACCCACAGAAGTGAGGTATCATTTTGATCGATAGGCCGAGGGGAACGCTGGGTGTTAGGAAATTTGTACTGGTGTGGTGATCCTACAACGTTCCCACACAGAAATGTCAGGAAAATATGACTTTTTAGCTAAATTTGAGGTTTGCAGGGGATTCTGGGTATAAAAAAAACACTGGTGGATCCCCACTCAGTGTTCCCCTTGGTCTCCTGATAAAAATGATACCTCACTTGTGTAGGTGGGCCAAGTGCCTGCGATAGGGAAGGGCCAAATACCTGTAGAGATTGAGGGGGAACCAAAGTGGGTCTAAAAGGGCAGTTTCTTTTTACGTTTTTAGGCTCACTCTGCTTTGGGCACCCACAGAAGTGAGGTATCATTTTGATCGATAGGCAGAGGGGAACGCTGGGTTTTAGGACATTTGTACTGGTGTGGTGATCCTACAACTTTCCCACACACAAATGTCAGGAAAATTTGAATTTTTAGCTAAATTTGAGGTTTGCAGGGGATTCTAGGTAAAACAAAACACTGGTGGATTCACACAAGCCACACCTCCAGTCCATGCACACCCAGGCATGGCCGGTGTGCTGGACGAGCAGAGGGGTGGGCCGGACTGGCGGGGGGGGAGTAGGGGCAGGCATAGGTGTCACGGGTGGGGAAAATTAATCTGAAAAAATAAATAACTTACCTGCAGCTGGCCGTGTCGCGCTCTTCTCCAGGCGGCACAGGCTCCCAGAATGCCGTGCGGCCAATCCTGAAGCTGCTCTCATGCATGAGACCAGCTTCAGGATTGGCCTGAGTGCCCTCGATTGGCTCTCCAGGACAGACTGTGAGCCTGTGCCTGCTCTCTCCAACCCAGCTGCGTTGCTGGGTTGGAGAGCTTTCACTGTGCATGATGGTTTGGCCAGCCTGAGATAGCGGGCCACACCGTCGTGTTCAGTGAAGGGAGTGCATCTACCACTCCCTCAGTCACCCGCCCTGGCCCCACCCCAAGACTGGGCAAGTGTTTATCCCTGGTGTCTAGTGGGCTTTCTGCCCCCCTGCAGGGCAGATCGGGGGTAATAACCCCCATCTGGCCCACAGGGGGGCAAAAAGACTGTCCAATTAGTTTTTGGGAGGAGGGGGCACTGGCATGCCCATTTTGGGCAGCCCCCACCCCTACGTACCAAAAAATATATTCCCTGGTCCCTAGTGGGCTTTCTGCCCCCGGGGGGGCAGATAAGGGGCTACTGCCCCCAAATGCCTCCTGGGGGGGCAGAAAGACTGTGGCAAATGTTAAGGGAGTGGGGGCATTGGCATGCCCATTTTGGGCAGCCCCCAACCGTCAACTAGAAAAAAATAGTCCCTGGCTGCCTAGTAGGCTTTCTGCCCCCCCCCCGGGGGGCAAATCGAGGGCTATTGCCCCCCATCTGCCCTCAAGGGGGGCAGAAAGACTGTCCAAGTAGTAGGCGTGGGAGCTGCGAAAAATTAGCAGGCCAGTGCCCCCATCCCCACGTATTAACCCCTTCGCTGCTAGGCATTTTCCCCCCCTGTGCTAAGCCTTTTTTTGGCTATTTGGGGTAGTGCGCGCTTAGGCCCCTGTAACTTTTTGACCACATAAGGTATCCACGCCAAATTTGCGTCCTTTTCTTCCAACATCATGGGGATTCTAAAGGTACCCAGGGTTTGTGGATTCCCCTGGAGGGGTCCCAGAAATTAGCCAAAATACAGCAAATTTTGTTTTATTTTGGAAAAATTGAAAAACGGGCTGCAAATGAAAACGTCTGGGTTTTTCCCTGCAAATGTTATCAAAAAAGGATTTGTTGGGGCTGAAATCACCATTTTCCCAGCTTTTAGGGAATGACAGACTTTTGTCAGAAAACCCAAAAATTTTACACAGTTTTGGCATTTTTCTGGGACATAGCCTATTTTTGCTATTTTTTGTGATTTCAACCTCCTTTCAGTTAATGGTAGAAATGGGTGTGAAAGCAATAATGGATCCTGGAAGGCTATACATTTTAGAAAAGTAGACAAAATTCTGAATTCAGCAAGGGGTCATTTGTGTAGATCCATCAAGGTTTCTTTATAGAAACTAACAGTTAAATATAGGAAAAATTGAAAATTAGTTGAAAAAAACAGCCTTTTGTGTCAACGTTTTCACCTGTAACTTCTTGTAATTATGACAGCTCTTTGAAAGCAATATACCGTTACATCCGCTGGACCGTCCTGGTTGTGGGGGATATATAGGACTTGTAGGTTCACCAAGAACCAGACGAACCCAGAGTCAAAAACTGAGTAGCAATTTGCAATGGCTTTTTATTATGTACCGGGTATATAGCAATTATTGTGGGAAAATGTATACATGGAAAAATCGGTATGAAAGACACCTATGTATTTCTGAAATGGGAACAAATTATAGAGTTTAGAAACAGTACATATTTGCACATTTTCGAAATTGGGAATACTCATACTAGCATGAGAATTATTGGTCATTTTTCAAAATGACTTCTTTTTTACACAATGTCTTTCATTTGGAAGGCAAAAATGCACCAAAAATCAATAGGTAATAACAGTTGCTTTACAAATCTGAATTACCCTAAGTCTCCCGATAAAAATGGTACCTCACTTGTGTGGGTAGGCATAGTGCCCACGACAGGAAATGGCTCAAAACCCAACGTGAACACACCACATTTTCACAATGAAAATGTACCCTTTTTTTGCGAAGTGTCTAGCTGTAGTTTTTGAACACTAGCTCTGCCGGCACCTAGGGAAACCTAGCAAACCAATAAATTTTTGAAAACTAGACACCCAGGGGAATCCAGTATGGGGTGACTTGACTGCCTCCCACCAGGTTCTGTTAACCAGAATCCCTCGCAAACCTAAACAATTGTCCAAAAAAACACATTTTCCCCACATTTCTGTGGTGGAAAGTTCTGTAATCTGCGTGGATCCACAAATTTCCACCCACCCTGCGTTCCCCAAAGTCTTACGAGAAAAATGGTACCTCACTTGTGTGGGTCGGCCTAGTGCCTGCGACAGGAAACGGCGCAAAACGCAACGTGGTCACACCTCAATTTCGCAGTGAAAAATGACCCTTTTTTGGCAAAGTCCCTAGTCATTTGAAAACTAGACACCCAGGGGAATCCAGGATGGGGTGACTTGACTGCCTCCCACCAGGTTCTGTTACCCAGAATCCCTTGCAAACCTAAAAAATTGTCAAAAAAAACACATTTTCCCCACATTTCTGTGGTGGAAAGTTCTGGAATCTGCGTGGATCCACAAATTTCCACCCACCCCGCGTTCCCCAAAGTCTTACGAGAAAAATGGTACCTCACTTGTGTGGGTCGGCCTAGTGCCTGCAAAGGAAACTGCGCAAAACGCAACGTGGTCACACCTCAATTTCGCAGTGAAAAATGACCCTTTTTTGGCAAAGTGCCTAGCTGTAGTTTTTGAACCCTAGCTCTGCCGGCACCTAGGGAAACCTAGCAAACCTATACATTTTTGAAAACTAGACACCCAGGGGAATCCAGGATGGGGTGACTTGACTGCCTCCCACCAGATTCTGTTACCCAAAATCCCTCGGAAACCTAAAAAATTGTCAAAAAAACCACATTTTCCCCACATTTCTGTGGTGGAAAGTTCTGGAATCTGCGTGGATCCACAAATTTCCACCCACCCCGCGTTCCCCAAAGTCTTCCGAGAAAAATGGTACCTCACTTGTGTGGGTCGGCCTAGTGCCCGCGACAGGAAACGGCGCAAAACGCAACGTGGTCACACCTCAATTTCGCAGTGAAAAATGACCCTTTTTTGGGAAAGTGCCTAGCTGTAGTTTTTGAACCCTACCTCTGCCGGCACCTAGGGAAACCTAGCAAACCTATCCATTTTTGAAAACTAGACACCCAGGGGAATCCAGGATGGGGTGACTTGACTGCCTCCCACCAGGTTCTGTTACCCAGAATCCCTTGCAAACCTAAAACATTGTCAAAAAAACACATTTTTCCCACATTTCTGTGGTGGAAAGTTCTGGAATCTGCGTGGATCCACAAATTTCCACCCACCCCGCGTTCCCCAAAGTCTTCCGAGAAAAATGGTACCTCACTTGTGTGGGTCGGCCTAGTGCCCACGACAGGAAACGGCGCAAAACGCAACGTGGTCACACCTCAAGTTCGCAGTGAAAAATGACCCTTTTTTGGCAAAGTGCCTAGCTGTAGTTTTTGAACCCTACCTCTGCCGGCACCTAGGGAAACCTAGCAAACCTATCCATTTTTGAAAACTAGACACCCAGGGGAATCCAGGATGGGGTGACTTGACTGCCTCCCACCAGGTTCTGTTACCCAGAATCCCTTGCAAACCTAAAATATTGTCAAAAAATCACATTTTCCCCACATTTCTGTGGTGGAAAGTTCTGGAATCTGCATGGATCCACAAATTTCCACCCACCCCGCGTTCCCCAAAGTCTTCCGAGAAAAATGGTACCTCACTTGTGTGGGTCGGCCTAGTGCCCGCGACAGGAAATGGCGCAAAACGCAACGTGGTCACACCTCAATTTCGCAGTGAAAAATGACCCTTTTTTGGGAAAGTGCCTAGCTGTAGTTTTTGAACCCTACCTCTGCCGGCACCTAGGGAAACCTAGCAAACCTATCCATTTTTGAAAACTAGACACCCAGGGGAATCCAGGATGGGGTGACTTGACTGCCTCCCACCAGGTTCTGTTACCCAGAATCCCTTGCAAACCTAAACCATTGTCAAAAAAACACATTTTCCCCACATTTCTGTGGTGGAAAGTTCTGGAATCTGCGTGGATCCACAAATTTCCACCCACCCCGCGTTCCCCAAAGTCTTCCGAGAAAAATGGTACCTCACTTGTGTGGGTCGGCCTAGTGCCCACGACAGGAAACGGCGCAAAACGCAACGTGGTCACACCTCAAGTTCGCAGTGAAAAATGACCCTTTTTTGGCAAAGTGCCTAGCTGTAGTTTTTGAAGCCTACCTCTGCCGGCACCTAGGGAAACCTAGCAAACCTATCCATTTTTGAAAACTAGACACCCAGGGGAATCCAGGATGGGGTGACTTGACTGCCTCCCACCAGGTTCTGTTACCCAGAATCCCTTGCAAACCTAAAATATTGTCAAAAAATCACATTTTCCCCACATTTCTGTGGTGGAAAGTTCTGGAATCTGCATGGATCCACAAATTTCCACCCACCCGCGTTCCCCAAAGTCTTCCGAGAAAAATGGTACCTCACTTGTGTGGGTCGGCCTAGTGCCCGCGACAGGAAATGGCGCAAAACGCAACGTGGTCACACCTCAATTTCGCAGTGAAAAATGACCCTTTTTTGGCAAAGTGCCTAGCTGTAGTTTGTGAACCCTAGCTCTGCCGGCACCTAGGGAAATCTACCAAACACACACATTTCTGAAAAGTAGACACCCGGGGGCTTCCAGGGAGATATGGCTTGCGTGGATCCCCCAACGTTTCCTTACCCAGAATCCCCTGCAAACCTCAATTTTAGCTGAATCAATTTTTTCACACATTGTGTGGGAAAGTGTGGCATCACTGGCCTCACACAAATTTCCTACCACCCAGCGTTCCCCCAGGTCTCCCGATAAAAATGGTACCTCACTTGTGTGGGAGGCCCAAGTACCCGCGACATACAAGGGCCCAAAACGTAGTGAGGCGACATCAAAATTGCCTATCTCAAAACCACCTAGTTTTGCAAGGGGGGGTCCACCTGGGTTTTTGGCCCCGTGCTCGGCGGCCATCTAGGGAAACCTACCAAACCCACACATTTCTGCAAAATAGACTCCCGGGGGCTTCCAGGGAGGTATGGCTTGCGTGGATCCCCCAACGTTTCCTTATCCAGAATCCCCGGCAAACCTCAATTTTAGCTGAAACAAATCACTTTTTTCAGACATTTTTGTGTGGGAAAGTGTGGCATCACCGGGCTCACACAAATTTCCTACCACCCAGCGATCCCCCGGGTCTCCCGATAAAAATGATGCCTCACTCGTGTGGGAGGCCCAAGTAACCGCAACAGGCAAGGGCCCAACACATTTTTGATAGGCAATATTGATGTTGCCTCAAAACGTTTTGTGTCCTTGCATGTCGCGGGTACTTGGGCCTCCCACACAAGTGAGGCACCATTTTATCGGGAGACCTGAGGAACGCCTCGGTGGTAGGAGATTTGTGTGAGCCCGGTGATGCCACACTTCCCACACAAAAATGTGTGAAAAAGTGATTTTTCAGCTAAAATTGAGGTTTGCAAGGGATTCTGGGTGAGGAAACGTTGGAGGATCCACGCAAGCCATACCTCCTTGGAAGCCCGGATGTCTAGTTTTCAGAAATGTGTGGGTTTGGTAGGTTTCCCTAGATGGCCGCCGAGCACGGGGCCAGAAACCCAGGTGACCCCCTTGCAAAACCAGGTGGTTTTGAGATAGGCAATTTTGATGTGCAGCCTCACTACGTTTTGGGCCCTTGCCTGTCGCGGGTACTTGGGCCTCCCACACAAGTGAGGCACCATTTTATCGGGAGACCTGGGGGAGGCTGGGTGGTAGAGAAATTTGTGTCAGCCCGGTGATGCCACAGCTTTACCACACAAAAATGTGTGAAAAAAGGAATTTGTTCAGCAAAATGTCAGGTTTGCAGGGGATTCTGGGTAAGAAAACGTTGGGGGATCACGCAAACCATACCTCCCTGGAATCCCCAGGTGTCTACTTTTCAGAAATGTGTGGGTTTGGTAGGTTTCCCTAGGTGGCCGCCGAGCCCCAGGCCAAAACGTCATGGGACCCCCCTTGCAAAACCAGGTCGTTTTGTGAAAGGACATTTTGAGGTCGCCTCAATACGTTGTGGGCCCTTGCCTGTCGTGGGTACTTGGGCCTCCCACCCGAGTGAGGCACCATTTTTATCGGGAGACCTGGGGGGACGGTGGGTGGTAGGAAATTTGTGTCAGCCCGGTGATGCCACAACTTTACCACACAAAAATGTGTGAAAAAAGTGATTTTATTCAGCAAAATGTCAGGTTTGCAGGGGATTCTGGGTAAGAAAACGTTGGGGGATCCACGCAAGCCATACCTCCCTGGAATCCCCCGGGTGTCTACTTTACAGAAATGTGTGGGTTTGGTAGGTTTCCCTAGGTGGCCGCCGAGCCCGGGCCAAAAGCCAGGTGACCCCCCTTGCAAAACCAGGTCGTTTTGAGATAATGTGTTGTTTATTTCTGCAGCGTGAAAATTTTGGCACAATATTGCAAGGAAAATGTGACAGACATTTTGAGGTTTGCAGGACATTGTGGGTAACATAACTTGTTGTGATCCACAAGAGAGATATCACCATGTACTCCCATGGGTGTTTCGTTTCACGACAATATCTACAGTTGGTAGGTTATTCTTAGACGGAATGTACACCTTGGCAGACAGACTAAAAAGACAAAGATTACTGCACAACCATCTATTCCTCAAGCACACACACATACTGGTTGGATTTGGCACGAGGGCAAGTGATGGTTCAGTATATACAATTTTATTAACAAGAGATTTCACAAAAATGAAATGCACTGTCAATAATTGAAAGGACAAAAAACTGAACCAGTGACTCGCAGCTCGTGAGCTGTAAAGCCACGTCAAGGCCCCAACCGCTTTACAGGCAATTCACACACCTTTCATACGTGATACACACAAGACCATTCACACCACCAGGCACGAAACAAACACATTACAACATTCACAAAAAGGGACCCTGGGCATGTATACGGCCTTCCCGCATGGAGGAGACTGGTCTGCGCTAGCGGAATGGGAGGAACTGGGGCTGCAAATGATCGGGGATCTATATGAGGGAGCCCTCTTGCCTTTTCAAGCGCTACAGGATAGGTATGGTTTGCCTAGGAGCGCCTTTTTGCTGCATGCCGCGCTGGCGTCTGCGAGTCAGAAATATTGGGGGGGAAGGGCTATCGGAGCCACAGACATCCCTGACATGTCAATATGTGGTAATGGCAGCGGGGACGGTAAAGGCAGTAGCATGCCTGGGTAGACGATGGGTGGAGGAGAGACTGCAGCCACTGACTCAGTTGCGGGAAAAATGGGAGGCGGACCTCGGTAAGGATATTCCTGAGACGACCTGGACTAAAATAGTGGAAAGGGCGTGGAAAGGCACGCGAAACGCTAGATTCCAACATATCCATTTCTACATTATACACAGGGCATATTTAACCCCAGAGCAGATAACTAAATATTTCCAGGTGGACTCAGGCATGTTGCCCCAGGTGCAACACGAATGCGGCAGACTTTCAACATATGATGTGGAGCTGCCCGCAGCTCGGAACGTACTGGGAGGAGGTGGTAGAGGTCCTATGTGGAGTGACGGATAGGCAGATAGAGCCCGACATGGGTGCGTGCATACTGCACTGGTTTCCGCACACGGCGCGTACTAAGATTACGAGCAAGTTCATTGACTTGGGGCTCTTATTAGCTAAACGGGAACTAACAAGGCAGTGGAAATCTAAGCAGGGCCCTAGAGTGGCGCGATGGAGGGTGGAGTTCGCGAATTGGGCGGCTAGCGAGAGTATGGTTCGGCTACAACAGGCCAGGAGAGCGAATAATGAAAAAGCGATAGAGGCTGCGCAGGCATGGGAAACATTGGTGGCCCTGCTGAAGCTCCCAGAGCTGGACTCTGATACAGATTCCCTCGAGGCTCCTCGGGAAAATGTCGGAGCACACAGATCATAGATAGGCTTGAGCTGATTACAGGGGAAAAGGAGCAAGTGCGAAGCCAGCGGGAATGGGAGTACAACCCAAATACAACTGGAGATTGGCACACCCTAGCACGATGACGACGATTGATTATTTCTGTTTAAATTACTTGGAGCACACCGGTGGAAGGGGTTAGGGGGAAGGGGGAGGGAGGGGTAAGTGCGTGTGGGGGGCTCCACGTTTGGGAACCTTCATGTTCTGGGATGGTATTGAATGCATATACTGATGTCGATATCAACAAGAAGTGAGGACGAAGGGTAGGTTATCGTAGTACTGAGTGAGATGAGGATGCCACTCCAATGGTGGATAATGAATATTCATGCAATGTATCAAGGAATGTGCCTCCCATTGACAATGTGCATTATAAGTGGGGGTTTGTGTGAGTTGAAAATTAATAAAAAAATTTTTTTTTAAAACATTCACAAAAAGGGACAAGGTACACCCTGCTTGAGAAAGACAAAAAAAAATATTACTGCACAGCCATCTAATCCTCAAGCACACACACATACTGGTTGGATTTGGCACGAGGGTGAGTGATGGTTCAGTATATACAATTGTATTAACAAGTGATTTCACAAAAATGAAATGCACTGTTAATAATTGAAAGGACGAGAAACTGAACCATTGACTCACAGCTCGTGAGCTGTAAAGCCACGACAAGGCACCAACCTCTTTACAGGCCATTCATACACCTTTCATACGTGTGACACATACAAAACCATTCACACCACCAGCCGCGGGCCCATCACATTACAACACTCACACCAGCAGACAGCGCCATTCAAGGGCCCATCACTTTCACACGCCCACATTCCTAACACAGCAACCACACAAGCTGATGGATTGCGTGGAGTGTCGCTCGGCTAGCAGTGTGTGTAGTGACCAGCAGCAAGTCACTACTCACACACCGCCAGCGGAGCGCCAGTCCACGCACACCGCCAGCCAAGCGCCAGTCCACGCACACCGCCAGCCAAGCGCCACTCCACGCACACCGCCAGCCAAGCGCCACTCCACGCACACCGCCAGCCAAGAGCCACTCCACGCACACCGCCAGCCAAGCGCCACTCCACGCACACCGCCAGCCAAGCACCAGCCTACACACACCACCATCACATTTAGGATTTTTATACAAAAAAGAAAACACAAACAAATTGCAAATAGATACAAATCTACTAACACAAAATCAGAAACTAAATACATTGCACTAATGCCAACCTTGAAACAGAACAACAATTCTTAAACATTACAGACCAGGCAGTTCACTTTACCACTCATGGTTGCTCCCAATAATTCTTTTGCTTGTGGTATGCTCTATAACAAGCAGGTACACACAGCCCAGGGTTAGAAGGACACTCAGGGGCGGTACATACGAGTCTCCTTCCGCGTACCTCTTCGCCAACAGACTCTACATCTCCTAGTGGGAAAGTCTTTTGAGGGTGTAGGAGGAATGTGATCAGGAAAGTGGCGATCTTTCAATCGAGCCACATCCTCCACCACTCCAACTCTAGGAACACTTGCCTGTTCCACAACAACAAGGCTGCCTATGACAGACTGCTGAAACTGAACAAAAGTCAGCTTTGACGCTAGGAGAACACTCCTTGAACACAAAAGCATTGAAAGTTGCTAAATTGAAGAGATGGATGGCCAACTTCTTATACCAAATGTAAGCCTTACGAATAGCAGTGTAAGGTTCCAACCTCTGATCTACTCTATCAACACCACCCATGTGCTTATTGTAGTCTAAAATGCACACAGGTTTGCGCACTTCAGCAATCTGACCCCAAACAGCCACAGGTGAACTACTCTCATCATGGATGGTAGTCAGCATGTACACATCCCTCCTGTCCACACATTTCACAGCTAGTAGTTCATCACTACGCAAGGAACTGCACTGTCCCCTCTGAAGTTTTTTGCAAACAAGCTCTTTTGGATAACCTTTACGGTTAGAGCGGATTGTGCCACAAGCAAAAGTGTCCACTTTGAACAATTCCTTAAACAATTGCACAGCAGTGTAGAAGTTATCAAGGTACAAATGGTAGCCTCTGTTAAACAGTCCTCTAGCAAGATCCCACACAATTTTCTCTGAAACTCCAAAAGTGGACGGACAACCAGGGGGTCAATAGTGGAATCCCTACCAGTGTACACACTCAAATTAAAAACATATCCTGTCCTACTCTCAGACAACATATACAGCTTAATTCCATAGCGTGCCCTCTTGCTAGGAATGTACTGCCTAAAAACCAAACGGCCCTTGAACAGGACCAAAGACTCATCAATAGATATTTCTTTCCCTGGAGTATAGATCTCTGAAAATCGATCTACAAAGTGATCAAGAACAGGCCGAATCTTAAAAGACTGTCACATTCAGGGTGATCTCGTGGCAACGCCAAACCATTATCAACAAAATGCAGCATCCGAAGCAAAAGTAAATACCGATCACGAGTCATAACTGCAGGAAATATGGCCGTTGCCATCAAGGGACTGGTAGACCAATATGAACCCATGGACGGCTTCCTTATCAAACCCATCAAAAAAGTCAAACCCAAAAACTTCTTCATCTCTTCCAGATTTGTGGTACTCCACCTTGTAGCTCTAGAAAGGGGCCTAAAAGTCTGGCACTGTTGTCCCTCAAAAACTGTTCAGCATACAAATTAGTCTGCTCAACAATCTCACCCAAAAATACATCATCCATAAACAACTGAAAATACTGTATAGGCAAATAATGGTCACAATCCAGTCTACACCCTGCATAACCACTAAAGGCAGGCAACACCGGCTGCACCATGTTTGGATCAACCCAGAGTCCAGCACTTCCAGTAGGAAGCCTAGCAGCCCCAGGCTGCAATCCAGATGCCTCTTGCACCATCAGCACAGTAGTATCCTCCTCTAAAACAGGCACTTCATCCGCACTGAGAATAGATTCATCCACACCGAGAGTACCTTCATCTGCACTGAGAGTACCTTCATCATCCGATGATTCCATGTGGAGAGAAAACTCACTGCCTGAATCTTCCCCTCCCTCCTCTCCCTCAGACGCACTGTCAGTCTCATAATCCCGCTCAGAGGAAGATTCAAGAAGCAAACCAACCACCTGCTGAGCAGTCATTCTACGGCTAGCCATAATGCTTACTAATAAAGGTTACTTGTCAAACAAGTCAACAACAACAAACCCTTTCTAAAAAAAGAAATAAACAAAATGTAGCTTTATCACAAAGACCTATATACTCCAACACTATACCACTCACGTGACAGAAGCAGCTAGACTCACCACCACTACTCTGCACAGACACAGTGAAGATCAACAATATCCCACTAAAAAAGAAGAAAAAAAAAATGACAAGACAATGCAAAACATCGCAAAGTATTTCATGCTCTGAACACTAACAAATATGCTGCCATTATGACACCACTTACAAAAAAATTCATTCATGCATGACAATAATACTCATTTGGAGTACACACAACAAAAATATTTTCTTACCAAATAAATGCAATTACGCAAAACTGCAGAACAACCACTGCCGAAACCGCAAACAGGAATCAAAAGCTTTACACTAGAATAAAAAGGAGAAAAACATTACAATCATAAAATGCAAATAATGCACCAGTCCACACACAATCCACCAGCCAAGCTAAGGGGTAGGTGGGCCAAGAGTATAAATACAATATTCACCCCCGTAAAAGGGGAGCAACCCTTGCCCTTTTGGCCACTCCCCAACACAAAAATAAAAAAAACCCTGGTGTCTACTGCCCTCCTTGGGGGCAGATGGGACTAAAAACATACTGCTATTCTGCCACCCAAAGAGGGCAGAAATGGCCACAATCATCCTCCCATAAAGGGGAGCGACCCTTGCCCAAGGGGCCGCTCCCCAACATAAAAACCCCTGGTGGCCTAGTGGACCTACAAAAAAACAAATCAGCCAATCTGCTCCTCAGGATGGCAGAAGCGGCCAAATTAATGCTCCCCAAAGGGAGCAACCCCTGCTCAAGGGGCCACTCCCCTCAAACAAATCCCTGGTGGTCTAGTGGGCCCAATTTAAAAAAAAAAAACATGGCGATCTGCCCTCCTGGGGAGCAGACACAGCCACAAATATTGCCCCCAAAGGAGAGTGACCCTTGCCCAAGGGGTCACTCTCCACAAATAAATGCCTAGTAGACTAGTGGGAAGATACCTTAAGGTATCTTCTGCACACGATCTCTCACTACTCAACTCTACTCTCAACTCTATTCACAACTGGATGTTAGATCACCAACTCATTCTGAATCCCGCCAAAACTGAATTCCTCCTCCTCTCTACCTCTCTCACCTCCTCCTGTTCAATCTTGGATGGATCAGCTGAACCTACTCAACAACAAACCCATCATTGTCGACAGCGCTAAATCCCTAGGTGTCATTCTTGACAAAAGACTCAACCTAATCTCCCACATCCACTCTATTGCTAAGAACGCACGTTACCAGTTGCGCCTTCTATGGGGGATCCGTCGGTTCTTCCCGGAGAAAGACTTAAAAACCTTGGTACAATCTCTGGTTCTCTCAAGACTGGATTATTGCAATTCTCTTCTGACTGGCCTACCCAAATCCCACCTCTCCCCTCTCAAATCCATCCTCCATTCAGCAGCTCGCTTCATTTCAGGGTCTAAACGAAGCGACCACGTCACTCCTATCCTGTCCGCTCTTCGATGGCTTCCGATCGAGGCAAGATCTATTTACAAAACTGCCTGCATCACACACAAAGCCTTACACACCTCCTCCCCTCGTTACCTGGCAAATAAATTGAAATTGTCCGGTGGCTCTCGCCCTTCTCGCAATGCGGAAAAGCTTCTGCTTGAGCCCCCCGTCTTCAAAAGGGAAAGATCGATGGCGCAATCCTTCTCAGGAAATGCGGTGAGAATCTGGAACTCGCTTCCCCCATTGCTCCGTGCCACCTCCTCTACCCGGATCTTCAAAGCTGACCTCAAATCTCTTCTCTTCCAAAGACACTTTCAGAACTAATACTTTCACTCTCAGCCCCCTCTAGGAAGTTCGCTCTTCATTGTAAATTTGTACTTTTTCCTGTACATTCCTCACCCTTGCGTGCTGTGTTGGATTTTATGTTTGTGTACCCTTCATTTTAAGTCTCCTGTTTAATTCACGCCTTCTCTACTCCCTCAAGGAAGTTCTTCCACTATAGGAAATTCTGTACTCCATGCCTATATAAGTGCCTTCCCAGTGTGTTCTGAGTGACTGCCACTTATTGCAGTATTATACCTCTATTTGTATTTTGTATCTCATGTATCATGCACACCTGTCACTTTTTCCTCTTGTAACGCATACCTCTTTTTGTATCTTGTTTGTTTTGTTATTTGCACAATTGTCACTTTTTCCTCATGTAATGTAACGCTTCCTTTTGTATTATGCTCACTTGTAACCTTCTCCTCATGTAATGTTACTGTCCTATTGTGAAGCGCTCTGACACCTTCGGGTAAAGTCCACGCTATATAAAAAGGCATTAATTAAAATAAATAAATAAAATAAATAAAATAAAGGGCACTATCATTTGGCCGATCGGCCACAAACAAAGCCCCCAAAGGGGAGTGACCCTTGCCCAAGGGGCCTCTCCCCACCGTTTCTCCCTGGTGGTCTAGTGGGTACAATACGAAAAACTGCCCCCCCCCCCAGGGGGGCAGAGCACAAAAACATATGGCCCCCAAAAGGGGAGCGACCCTTGCCCAAGGGCCGCTCCCCCAAACAATATTTTCATTAACATTTAAAAAAAAAAAAAAAATCCCTGGTGTCTAGTGGGCATTCCTGCTGCACGATCGCATGATCGTGCAGCAGAGAATGCACTAAGAGGCATCGGGGAAAGGAAAACCCTTTCCTTTCCCTCGATGCCTCTTGTTTCAAACCCCCCTCCCGGAGCCAAAACTCACCTGATTTCCCCGACGCGCTGGAAGCAAATGGCTTCCAGCGCGTCGGGGAAGAAAGGGAAACCCCCAATGATGGGGGGAGGCAGGGGAAGCCCTTCCCCTGCCTTTCCCCCCCAAAAAACAACGATCGCATTCCCACGGGGGGAGCGCCAGCGCTTCCCCCGTGGGTGGGTCTTATGACGAGCTGGACTCGTCATGAGCACACGACCACTGTGTGCCATGACGAGTCCAGCTCGTCATAAGCATGTAAGGGTTAAAAAACCAAACAATCCCTGGTGGTTAGTGGGCTTTCTGCTCCCTCGGGAGGGCAATTCAGGGGCTATTGCCCCCGTCTGCCTACTGAGGGGGGCAGAAAAACTGTAGCAATTTTTTTTAGGAGGCTGGGGCATTGGCATGCCCATTTTGGGCAGCCTTCACCCCTAAAGGCACATGAATAAAAATCCCTGTTCCCTAGTATGTTTCTGCCCCCAGGGGGGCAGAAAGACTGTTCCCAAAAGAATTTGGGTGAGGGCATGGTCTTGCCCATTGTGGGCAGCCCCCACCCCTCTTTTATTTAAAAAAAAAATCCCTGGTGTCTAGTGGGCTGTCTGGCTCCCCCCGGGGCGGGAGGGCAGATCGGGAGGAATAATCCCATTTGCCCCCCCAAGGGGGGCAGAAAGACTGTGGAGGTTGTTTGTAGGGGGGTGGGAGCTTCCCTAGCTCTGGAGGCGGTTTAGGGGGAAAGGAAATCCCTCTGGAGCCCGCACCAGAGGGATTTCCAGTGCCATGTGCGCTGACGGCTGGGAGCCATCTGACGCACACGAGCACTGTGGCATCGGACGGCTCCCGGACGGCATGGAACGGGTTAAATTTGAAGATATTGCTAACAAGAAAGGTAAAATGAGGTGTTTTAAAGCGCGATCAGAAAGATGTTTAGAGGATATGTACATGTCCCTACTGGAATGGGTGAAGAGGCGCCAGCAGAGGACGTGCAAGCTTACTACATGGCGACAAACGTAGGGCTTCTCGCTATCATTTGGCTTAAGAATTGGCATAAGATCACTGAGAAAGAGGGTGCATTGACATTTCCACACTATGGCACATTTAATTTGAGAATATTCGATCATTTTAGGGGAATGTTGTTTGCAATGAAACCATTACCAAGACCCACTCAATTTGAAGCACTTGATGCATGGATGCGTGCAGCACATGCAAAGCAGAGAGATCAAAATCAGGAGAAGATGAAACAAGGTAAAGTAACAGCGTTTGAGCCTCAATCGGAAAATAATGTTTACTCCATGCGATTTCTTCATTAAACCCGTGGGACAAAAATCAAAGAAACGAAAAAAAAGCGCGGCCGCGAAAGTGAAAGCGACCGCGCTGTCTTTCATTAGTAACATGATCCAAGGGAAGAATGCAGGTGCCACACCGCACGCCGCTGCTCGCTCCCGAGACCCAAACGCAGTGGGAGTGAACGTTTAGAGAAAAGGCGGGACATGCACCCATCTTTGGCCAATTGCGTGCTTTCCTTATTGAAAGCCACACGCAAAGGCCAATGAAATGTGTGGGAGTTGCCCGACCCACACGGAGAAGTCTAGGGGAAAGTTTGGAGCGCTTACAAGAAGCCTCCCCATAGAGCAGCGCATGCGCGCTGCGCTAGGTTCGACCTAAAAAGCAATGCGTGCTCACCAAGATGTACAATGGAATGAGAAGCAAAAGAGATGGAGCATAGACATGATTGAGGGAGCGAAGTCATATCCTGCATTGATGAGGGAAGGAAGCGATACTGGGAGTAAAAAGGAAGAAGACGGAAGGGGGGGGAAGGGCATAAGGACAGTGATAGTGATGCAAGTGACAGGCTATTGGACGGATTGTTAGCTGAACGTCCACCTCTGTATAGTCAGTCACCTTTTGGAAATAGAGGAGGTCAGGAAGTCACAAGTAATTCCCTAGGTGCCTCGGCATCTATAGCTTCTGATTCGGGCATTGTGGGACTTATATCGACAGGGATGACACAAAGCGTGGCAAGAAGGTAGGTGAGGACATATGCTCCAGAAGGTTCAGGACATTACAATTACAATCCTGTAACACAAGGATTTCAGATGCTCTCACAGTACCGGTTACTATTGGTCCTCTTGTCCCCATTTATGATCTAGATTCGATTGGGAATGAAAGTCAGGGAATACCTGTAGTTACTGCGGTGGGAGAGGGGGGGGGGGGGCACCACAGGAAAGAACAGAGAATTCCCAGAATGAATTGTTGTTCATGAGTAAAGATGTTACTAAAAGGGCGAGAGAGGCACACGCAAAGTTATCTGAATTGGGAAGTAAGTTTGAGGTGGACATGGAATAGACTACGGCATTGCAGAAGAACCATTGGCTTGCCTTTAGTGATCAAGACATAGAGAACTTGAGAGTGCCAGGTCTTAAAACGCAGATTTGGGAAATGATATTGTGCATTTGAATTTGGGGCATTTTGAATAAGTGGGAAGAGAGATGGGTGAAAAGGAAGGCTTCTAAAGAGAAGGGAGCGAGTGTTCAAGCGCTTCCATTACGAGAGGTGCCAAGTGGAGGATATGTACATGTGCCTTGGAGTAGGGGTGATCTAGCCGCATTTACCAATGACTTCCCGAGACTGAGAGAAAAACCTGTAGAGTGGTAGAAACAGGCCGATCGTTTTGTGAAAATCTCGAAGGTATGATGGATTGACCTTAATACGCTGTTTGAAATTGTGGTCCCAAGCGATTTGTGGTTGGCAGGTAAAATAGCTATAGAATGGCCAGACGGTGAGCCTGAAAGGGATCCAGTGACGCATGGTCGTTTACCGATGGCGATGAAAAAAATATGATCAGGTGATTACATGGTGTAAGGATAAGGTGGCTCCGCAGGATGTTGATTGGGTTAAGATTGACAGAACCACACAGCAACCTAGGGAGACAATTAATGCGTATTATGAGAGACTTTTACAGGCTTTTAAGCAGTACAGTGGGATAGATTCCCTTGAGTAAAAGGACATGGGACAATTTGTACCTAAATTTGTGACATGGATGCAAACTGAAATTAGCGTAATGATCCAACAGCATTTAATTTGTTAGAAGATCAAGTCTATTGCCGAAATTCTGCGTTATGCCAAACATTGCAGCAATGAAATTGAAATGAGATATAAAAGAATGAAGGAGAAGCTGATGTTGGTGCAGATGAAGGCTGTTCAGAGAGGTGAGGCAGGTTCAACCCTATAGAGGAAACGTTGTTCCTACAATCGTACCGTATCAACAAGGTGTTTAGATGCAACAGGGTGGAGGAATGCAGGGGCAAGAAAGAGGCAGGGGTGTCCCAATAGACCCAAAAACTGGAGTGGATGTGGCTACCTTAAAGAAAACCAGCCCGTGCCACTATTGTAATAGGGTTTAGCATTGGAAGTGCGAATATTGCCTAAATCCTGCAAATCAAGATCAGAATGGGGGGTTTAAATACGTTCAAATTGGCAAATCAAGATCTGGGTGTTTCACTGTTTCCCTTACTGACGATCAACGACCTGCCACTTGTTCTCAGAGAGACAGTGGCAAGTGCAGTTTGAGGTTTTACGGGAAAGGACACTGGACTCAAAGGAGTTGAGTCCGTCCGTATACAAATTAAGCCTCATGCAGAGTACCCAAGAACACCACAATACAATTTGACATCAGAGACCATTGCTGGGATCACGCCTCTGATCGAGTCCATGATTGAGCAAGGTATTTTGAGGGAGATCCTGGGAAATCCATGCAACTCTCCCATTTTGAGCTTCCAGAAGCCTGGTGGTAAGTACCGTATAGTGCAGGATCTCCGCAAAATAAATACTGTGGTTGTTCCTTGCTGTCCTGTGGTACCAAATCCATCTGTAATACTGTTTTAGATTCCATGTGAGGCCGAATGGCTCACTGTTCTTGATCTTTGCCAGTCCTCTTATTCCATCCCCTTACATTAAAGCAGCCAGTTTTTGTTCGCATGTAGGTTGGAGAATCGTGTTTTAACGTGGTGTCGTGTCCCACAAGGGTATACAGAGAGTCCTTCTATCTTTAACCAGATTTTGAAGGAAACCCTTGAGTCTCTGGTCATGCCCTGTAATTCAGTCCTGGTGCAATATATCGACAACCTCTTTTTTTTCTTGAATACTCGGGACGCTTGTAGAATTGATACCATTGCTTTGTTGAACCACATGGCTGAGAATGGACATAAGGTGTCCCCAAGTAAGCTGCAGTACTGTCTGACCAAAGTCCTATATTTAGGACATTGAATTGCAAAAGGTGTCAGAAAAGTGTCGCAGGAGAGAATATCGACGATCATGCAAATGAATCCGCCACATACACAGAAGGATGTTTTTAGGAATCGTGGGCTACTGTCACCAGTGCATACCCAGTTTTTCCCTCCTGGCCAAACCTCTCCAGAGGTTAACATACAAGGATGTGTCCAATCCGGTGCACTGGGACAACAATTGCTTGAATGCATTCCTGGAGTTGAGAGAGAGCCTCTGCCGTGCTCCAGCGCTAGGAATGCCTGATTACAACAAAGCGTTTTTGCTCTTTTGCCATGAAAGGGAGGACTGTGCTCTCTGTGTTGACTTAGAACCATGGAGGTACCCGTAGACAAGTTGCATACTTCTCAGCTACTCTAAAACCAGTAGTGTCTGCGTTGCCCGGATGTCTCAAATCTGTTGCTGCAACAGGTGTCAGCCTAGAGAGATGTGAAGGCATCATGATGAGTCATCTGCTTACTTTTTACGTTGTGCACTCTGTGGAACTTTTGCTAATAAGAACACAAATTCAGCGTATGACGAACAGTAGGCTTACACGTTATGAACAAGTCATCCTGGCAGTGGAGAGTGTCACTTTGAAGCGATGTTCTATTATCAACCCTGCCACGTTGTTACCATTGCCTGATTGTGATGGGAAAGAGACTGAGGGAGAGCATGACTGTCTTGATGTCACTGAACTATGCACCAAGCCACGTCCTGATATTGCGGACTAGCCATTACCCGAGTCTGACCAAATCCGGTTTGTGGATGGCTCATGTTTAAGGGATCAGGAAGGGAATATGAGGGCTGTCTGTACTGTCTCAGGGGTGGTAGAAGCTGCTTATCTCCAAACAGTATTCTCTGCACAAGTGAGCGAATTGATTGCCCTGACATGAGGGTGACAATATTCACAGACAGTCAGTATGGCTTTGGGGTGGTGCATGACTTCGGGCAGTTATGGTTATGACCTCGTCAAGATCACCCATCCATAATGGGGAGGTTGTGAGAAAACTGTTGGAGGCTTTACAGTTTCCGCAGGGGGTAGCGATTGTTAAGTGTCCTGCTCATTGTAAAGCAAATTATTATGTCACTCTTGAGAATGGATACTCTGAGGATGTTGCACGTTATTGTGCTCTGAATGCTTGCCGTTGCAATGGGGAGTACGTCAACGAACAAAACAATGAGACCGATCTTAACCTGTTGATGACAGTTGCTGATACTTGGGATGAGGAGAAGAGATTGCAGGAGGAAGTTTCTGAGGAAGAACAATAGGGCTGGATCAGGGCAAGATGTGTAAAGAGGGAGGATGATATCTGGGTCTCTGAAAGACAGGAGACCAGTGTTGCCCAATAGTTTGTTACATCCAATGGCAAGACATATTTATGGGCCGACACGTGGGAAGGGATGCGATGGTGAGATTGTTCATGCAGACATGGTTTAATTGCAAATTTCGAGTGATTCCTGAGGCGTTGTCACTGATGTGTGACTTATCAGCAAACAAATGTGGGTAAAAGGACCGCAGTTACTCGGAGTCATATAGGAAGGTCAGTAGGACAGTTTAATCGGATGCAGTTGGACTTTGTTGAGATGCCTGTTTGTAATGGACTGAGGTATATTCTGGTGGTCGTGTGCATATTTTCTCAGTGGGTAGAAGCCTATCCCACTAGAAGGTGTGACAGTTTAACAGTGGCCAAATTACTGTTGAGAGAACTTATCCCAAGTTTTGGATTTCCAACTATTTTGGAGTCAGACCGAGGATCTCATTTTAATAATGAGATCATGCAATTGTTATGTGCAGCTTTGCAGGTGGAACAGAGGCTACATTGCAGTTATCGGCCAGAGCTTCCTGTATCGTGGAGCAGGTTAACGGAACCTTGAAATCCAGGTTGGCTAAAGTATGTGCCTCGACATCTGTAAAATGGCCTGATGCTTTACCTCTTGTGTTGATAAGCCTTCGTAACATCCTAGACAGAAGAACTTGACTCTCACCACATGAAATTGTCATGGGGCGGGCTATGACGCTGCCTACTGTACCTGCCAATGTACTTGTGAATATATTCGGATGATCTGGTGCTCGACTACTGTAAGGGGCTAGCTGACGTGGTTCATTCTGTGTCTCATCAGGTAAAAGCAGCAACTGCACCGTCACAACAGGAGTAGTGTCACAACCTCAACCCCGGTGACTGGGTAGTCATCAAGAAACATGTGAGGAAGAGCTGTCTTGAACCTCGTTGGCGTGGCTTGTTCCAGGTGATTCTGGTTACAACTACTGCCATAAAGGGCGGCAGCCTTCCAAACTGGGTGCACACCTCTCACACCCACAAGGTCCTGTGTCACCTTGACGAAACAGCTCCTCTTCCAGAAGAGACGCCAGCTGAGGCTGAGAGGCCATTGGAGAGGGTCAGTCAAGCTGTAAAAGGACACTCTCAAATCGAAACAGCACTAGAACAAGTTAAAGGAGGACCAGAAGGGCAAGAGAATGAAGCTGGCTTGGATGAAGCTGAGGTTGAAGTGGTGACTGAGACTGATCCTGCCTCTAATAAAGGAGCTAGTGCTGTGGGCCCGCGAGTAGAGGTGAAAGAAAGCTGGCCGAAGGGGTCGCCTAGGAAAAGCTTGACGCTGTCTTCTGAAGAGGAGCTCGCATCCATAAGTTAAACATCTGAATCAGAACAAAGTGAAGGCGAAGTTGGGGTATCCAGCTTAAGGACATCCAAAACACAGAGGGTGCCTTGTCAGACATACGCTTCTCTTGAGTGGACATATCTAGCCACAAATGTCGGCGAGGGCGATCAATGGCATTTCAGTGCTAATAGATGTTTTGTTGAGAATTCCAGGGACTGACTTAAATGCTCTTCTTCGTTTGCTGTTCCCTACCTGCCAAGGCTGAGCGGCTCGTGAAACTTGATACTGAATGGCACTGTTTTTCCTCATCTGAATCCAGAACAATCACCGGAGGAGATTGCGGAATTGAGATCAGATTTGTTACAGTTGCTCGTACATGAATTAGGATCAGAACTTATAAGAGATGGTGAATAACATACTGGGAACTCTTGCTAAAGGTGCTTGAAGAAGTACACCTAGGCCAGAGTGAAAGAAGAAAACATTTAGGGTGTGACAAGTTAGAAGAACACGGAGTAGGGGCTAAGGAAGTCTCACGAAGATTGTATATTCATGTAAATAAATTGAACTCTGAATAAGAGACTGTTTGCACTTTGCACAAGTGGAGAACAGAGAAGATTCTGTAGCTGGTATTTCTCTGCCGAACCTTGGTCTGAATCTAAAGTAGAATGGAAACTAATTGCTCTAATAGTAAGCGTAAATGTATAATGTGTGCTTCCATAACACTTATTGTAATAGGATTAATAGTGTTAGTTGTCGTGCTATGTTTAAGCCTGCTGGTAGCATAGAGGAGATACCTACACCTACACAGACACCCTCACCTGAGTCAAAGGGGGAATTAGCGATGTTAGGAGCGCAACATTTACATACTAATTTGTCTAGAGGGGAGTTTACCTTAGTAGCTTATGCTAAGCTACTCTATGAGTATGTGGACACTATGGAGGTGAGGAATTGTTATGTTTGCATGCCTGCTTCGCAGCTAAGGACATCACTTATCATCACCTGCCTTTGACATAAGGCATTAGTTGTGGTCTGCTTCTTAGTATATTTTACAAGGGTAATTTTGAGTATTTTTCAAATTATTATTTGGTCCTTTCAGAGGTGCACCTGAATAATCCTGCAAATGCTAAAACAGCTGAGGTTGCCGGTAAATACTTTGTTTCATCCAAAACAATAGATACTGCTTATGCACACTGACATAACTTAACATGCACACTTACAGGAATTGAAAAGAAATTCATTGATCAAGTTGAAGATAGATTTAGGGCAGTGGTGGCTAATGCGGAGACTGGATTTCATGTAGTGTAGCTCCTATTTCCCTAATAGGCTCTGCGCATTGGAATAATATATCCTATAGGTTTGACATAGGACTAAGGTCAGTATGTCCCTATCGAGTATATTAAACTTAATTACTTGTGCCAGCTAGCTCAGAGGCCACTAGAAACTCCTTGACAACAAGAAGGGAGTAGTTTCTGGCAGCCGCAAGACATGACCACTGTGTTTCCCTTTAGAATCAGAACGTGTCCCAGAGTCGTGGAAACAATAGATAACTATTTCACTCAGCTCAGTCGTGCATGCTTAGTTTTCTCCAAGTTACACAGAAAGAAATAGACGGGCGTTTCAATAAAGGATTTATTGAACAGTCTTCTTTCTGGTGTAAGTAAAATGTGCTGTTACGATCACAAAACAGTATGCGAGATAAATAATGTACAGGGTGAGCAGTAGAAATAAATAATACTGCGATAGCATTATCTTTTAGTACATATGCATTTACATAAATAACACAGACTAAAAATGCGAGTACTCATACGATGCGTTGCTAAGCTAGTTCTACCCCAATGTACCTAACCTAGGTGTAGGAAGAGGGAAGAAGTAGGTGAAGTATTCCTTACTATGGTATACTAAGAGTATGTTAAGTCTAGTATGCCAAGAGTCCCTCTAGGTTCTAGTCAGCTCCATACCTGAAGAATGAGAGAGGTAGGGATCTCTTTGCCAGACTCGAACTCCAACACCCCGCAAGGGAAGTCAGATCACTGGAAGCTGGGCTCTCTGCGTGCAGGGATGACAGCGTCTTCTCAGTGCATCAGGCCGGGAAACGGGCTCCTCTGAAGTCGAGGTCTCCTCTGGTTTACAGGGGCTGGGGAAGGTATATTTATACCTGAGAGCACCTAAGAATGTTAGCATTGACGTGAGTTGGACAGCGAAAGACGTCATGAATGAACCCCTAAGGAATAATGGTTCATGCATAATGTATGAGTCCTTGAAGAAATCAATAGTCCTGGACTAGGAAACTCCCTCAGCCTAAGGGTCTGTTCTTCATGAACTCGTTGTGACGTTAGGGTGGACGGATGTCAGAGACCATGCCTGTATTTGGAGTGCATGGTTTAATGCCTAAATAAGGGCTGGGATTTTATGCCTATATAAGGGCAGGGCGAATTGTGCCTATATAAGGACATGATACTGGAAAGCCCGTTTATGGATACCCTAAGTGGAATACAACAGAAAGGGATCATCAGACCGCAAGAAACACTGGAGCATTGTCATTAGATTGGCAACATAGGTGGAGATTGTGTGTACATCACGACTCGAGTGACTAGTTCCATATTTTTAGGGAAAAGTGAATATGATCACACCTTTGAAGTCCGTGGATCTTGGAAGTTGTTTGTGGAAGGAAGAGATCCAGTGATTCCTGGAGTTTATTTTGTCTGTGAAAGGAATGCTTACTTTAAGCTGCCTGGTAAATTGTATGGCACTTGTTATTTGGGTGTGGTGTTTCTAAAGATTTATTATGTAGACGATTTTGATCATCCTCTTTTGGAGAAGTCGAGACATCGACCGGTTTTGAGCGCAGGAGAAATTGAGGGAAACATTTTTGGGGCTATTATACCCAGTGTTGGTGTGATAATGAACAACATCAAGATTGGAAAACTGTCTACTGTGGTCAATAAGTTGTCTACTAGTACTGCTGGATCGTTGCTGCTTGTGAATACTGAAATGGTTGCAGAACCATTTTGCTTTAGATGTCCTACTCACAAAGGAAGGAAGAATCTGCCAGATGCTGAAAGTTCAGCAGTGTTGCACTTATATCCCTGATAAGAGTAGGGACTTACAAAATTATATAAAGAACTTTGCTAACATTCATAAAGATTTGAGTGGATTGGCAGCTGAAGGTGTTTAGGATTCAGTCCGAAACAGATTTAGTGCTGTAGGCAGATGGTTTGCAAACCTGGGAAGTGGTATAGTTGGTTGTGTCCTGAAGCCTTTGCTTATAATTGCCATTTGTGCACTTACCCTGATAGAGGTTGTCAAAGGGTACAAGAAGTATCGAGAAAGGAAAGAATCGTAAATCAAAAGAGATACAATTAGAAAGGACACAAGATGAGTACTATCATGATCTGAAATGATTGGAAGAGTTCAAAAGAAAGAGAATTACAACCACAACGGTTTAGATCGGTCTATCTGGAAAGATCATCTGATAATATTTGGTGATGGCTTGATACACCATCAGAGAGGGATTGGAAGAGAGTAGTTTGGGACCCCTTTTTGAATTTATGGTAGGAGTGCGTTATAATCACGGTTAGTTTGCACTCACATATATTTTGTGTGACTAATGTATGAATAGAGAAGGAGGAATACAAGATGTTTTATTAATCCTCATAATTAACGCAAATCACATGTGTACTTTGAGATGTCGCTGACAAAAAGTGTGCCCTAATACTTGGAGGGAATAACAATTAAGAGTGTTATGCTAATTTTGTTTAATTATTTTACTCATGACACTGTTTACTGCTTGCTGTGCATAACTGTTGAATTATACTTTGAAAGGATGACTTATTTGCTTGTAGAAGGGCGCACATAATGTAACCTGTGCATTGTTAATTTAGCCTAAATGTAGGCCTGAAGCACAAGTTACTAACTTGTGTAACGATATATCTGTAAGAGACAGTAGTTAGTGACAGATTCCTTACCTTAGAATATCCCCAGGCGTCAGGCTGGATCCGGAAAGTTTTTGCGTAGCAGTACCCTTGCGCGTCGGTAGGCGGCGTCGTGCGGCTCCGCGTCCGTCGTCGGCGTCGTGATCGCCGGGATGACGTCGCGGGCAGTACTTAGACGCCGCCCCTGCGCGCTGACGTCAGTTCTGTACACGACTTTCCGCGCCAGGAACGCAGAGCCATGCAAGAAGCTGACATACGTGTCTGAAAAATACTAGGGCCCTGAAAGGGATGTCCTTAACCCTAGAAATCAGTTTGCAGAACAGGGAGGATGGGTGGGGCGGTAAGGAATCTGTCACTAACTACTGTCTCTTACAGATATATCGTTACACAAGTTAGTAACTTGTGCATCTGAAAGAGACACGTTAGTGACAGATTCCTTACCTTAGAATAGATACCCCAGCAATACCAACCCCGGTGGTGGGTCTGCGAGCAAAGATCAGACAAGGAAGTCCTGGAGGACAGAACGGCCAAAGAAGCCGTCCCTCCGGACCTGACTGTCAAGGCAGTAATGCTTTGTAAACGTGTGCAGCGAGGCCCACGTAGCTGCCTGACAAATAACCGGCAGCGGAACACCGCGGCCCAAGGCCGTGGTAGCAGCCGTTGCCCTTGTGGAATGGGCACGCAGCCCAACAGGAGGCTCCTTCTTCGCCAAAGAATAGCAGGTCTTGATGCACAAGGTAACCCAGCGGGAGATGGTCCTCTTGTGCACCGCCCGACCTTTTGGCGCCCACGTAGCCAACAAAGAGCTGGTCATCCACCCGGAAGTGTTTTGTGCGGTCAATATAGAAGGAGAGCGCACGTTTTGGGTCCAGACGGTGGAGCCTCTCTTCCTCTCTGGAAGGATGCGGAGGCGGAAAGAAGGTGGGCAAAGTGATGGTCTGCCCAATATGGAAAGCAGTAACCACCTTTGGCAAGAAGGACGGACGCGTCCGAAGAACAACCTTGTCTGGATGAACAGACAGAAAGGGAGGTTTGCAAGATAGAGCCTGGAGCTCACTCACCCGCCGAGCGGAGGTGATGGCCACCAGAAAGGCTGTCTTCAGAGTCAGAAGACGAAGAGGACAGTTATGTAGAGGCTCAAAGGGAGCGCACATTAAAAAGGTAAGAACCAAGTTCAAGTCCCACTGAGGCATCACAAACGGAACAGGAGGAAAGAGGTGAGTAATGCCTTTTAAGAACCTGTTAACAACAGGGGACTTGAAAAGGAGGGCTGATCAGGGAGCCTGAGGAAGGCCGAGATAGCACAAAGATAACCCTTGATGGTACCCAGGGCAGAACCCTGTTGGGCCAGAGAGAGAAGGAACAGAAGGACCTCAGAAAGAGGGGCAGAAAGGGGATTCACAGCCTTTGCTGTGCACCATGCCACAAATTTGTTCCACCTGCAGGCGTATACCACCTTAGTGGAGGGACGCCTGGCTGCCAGAATCACATCACAAACTTCGGGAGGCAAGTCGAAAGGAATCAACTGCCGCCGCTCAATCTCCACGCAAGCAGGTGTAGACTGGACAGGTTCGGGTGGAGGACCGTCCCCTGCTGCTGCGACAGAAGATCCTCCCGAAGAGGCAGACGGATTGGGGGATCTACGCTCATATTGAGTAGCTCGGGATACCAAACTCTTCGAGCCCAGTCCGGAGCCACAAGAATGACTTGGGCCCGGTCGTGCCGAATCTTCTTCAACACTCTGGGTAGAAGTGGTATAGGCGGAAAGGCGTACAACAGACCGCAACTCCACTCGCGACGAAAGCCGTCGCCGAGCGAGTGCCGCCTTGGAAATTCCAACGCGCAGAACTGATGACATTGCGCGTTCTCTTCGGTGGCGAATAGATCTAACCAAGGCTCTCCCCACTGTAGAAAGAGTCCTTGCGCCACTTCCGAGTGAAGACGCCATTCGTGATCCATCATGCACCTGCGGCTGAGTTCGTCCGCCCTGGCGTTCAGGGAACCTGCCAGGTGTTGAACCATCAGGAACATGCCCTGATGTTCCAGCCATGTCCAGAGGCGCAGAGCCTCCTGACAAAGGGTCCAAGACCCCACCCCGCCCTGTTTGTTGCAGTACCACATGGCGGTGGTGTTGTCTGTGAACACCTGCACTACCTTCCCTTTGACAGAGGGAAGGAATGCCTTGAGTGCAAGTCGGATCGCCCGGAGCTCCAGAATGTTGATATGGAGCCGGGACTCCGCCGGAGACCAGAGGCCTCTGATCTCCGCCTCTCCCATGTGACCGCCCCATCCCAGAAGGGACGCGTCCGTCACAACTGTGTGCTCTGGCTGGGGAAGGGAGAGGGATCTGCCCATGACCCATTGCCGGTTTGAGAGCCACCACTGCAACTGTCTTGCAGTCCCCTCCGAGATCTGGACGTGATCGGACAGGTTGCCCTGGTGCTGCGCCCACTGGAACTTCAGGTCCCACTGCAGAGCCCGCATATGACATCTGGCATGATTGACCAGCAGGATGCAGGAGGCCATGAGGCCCAGCAGCCTCAGGGTCATCCGTACCGAAACCCAGGATAAAGGCTGAAAGATCGGAATCATAGCCTGAATATCCCGGACTCGCCGTTCGGGAGGATAGGCCCGAAACTGCGTCGTGTCCAGAACCGCTCCGATGAAAAGGAGCTGTGGAGAAGGAATCAGATGCGACTTCGGCACATTGATGGAGAACCCCAGCGAGTGCAGGAGTTCAGCCGTAGTCTGGAGGTGGGAGACGACTGCCTGGGACGAGCCCGCCTTCAGCAGCCAGTCGTCGAGGTAGGGAAGACTGAAACCCCTGCCCGGCGCAGATGAGCTGCGACCACCGCCATCACTTTTGTGAACACCCGAGGGGCACTTGTAAGGCCAAAGGGGAGCACGGTGAACTGAAAATGCTCGGGGCCTACCGTGAACCGAAGGTAACGCCGGTGGGCCGGCAGGACGGGGATGTGGAAATATGCGTCCTGCAAGTCCAACGCTACCAACCAGTCTCCAGGGTCGAGGGCAGTCAAGACCTGAGCTAGGGTGAGCATCTTGAACTTCTCCTTCCGGAGGAAGCGATTGACGTTCCGGAGGTCCAAGATAGGACGCATGTCCTCCTTGTCCTTTTTGGGCACCAGAAAGTAGTGGGAGTAGCAACCACGCCCTACTTCTGGGGTCGGAACACGCTCGATGGCCCTCTTGGTCAAGAGGGCCGCGACTTCCTTCTGTAGAAGCACCAAGTGATCCCCTGACATGCGGTGGAATTGAGGTGGCATGGCTGGGGGGTGGTCTCGAAGGGGAGGGAGTAGCCCCTTCGGACAATGTCCAAGACCCACCTGTCCGAGGTGATGGTACGCCAGTGGGGAAGGTGATGGCGGACCCTGCCCCTACTGGCGTGCTGTGCACCTGAAAGGAGGGACTAGGAGGGCTTGGAGGCCGCGGACGGGTTGGAGGTGGTGGCCTGACCCGCACGCTGGTTGCCCGATCCGCCACGGCGGAATCCACGTCCTCGGCCACGCGAAGACGCCTGCTGCGCGGGCCGGTGGCTGGGCTGCTGACGTGAAGGGGCGCCTCCGTGGCCACGATAGGGGCGAAAAGCAGAAGTCAGCGGAGGGCGTGTAGCAGAAAGGCCCAGGGACTTGGCAGTAGCCCGTGAGTCCTCAAAGTGCTCCAACGCATGGTCTGCTTTGGACCCAAAAGACCGACTCCATCAAAGGGCATGTCCATGAGAGTATTCTGGACATCCCCTGAAAAACCAGTGGTTCTCAGCCAGGCGTGGCGTCTGAGTGCCACCGTCGTTGCAATAGACCTGCCCAGCGAGTCGGCGGTGTCAAGGCCACAACGTATGGTGTATTTAGCCGCATCCCTTCCTTCCGCAATGGCGCCGAGGAAAGCAGTGTCTGGACCTCCTCAGGACACTGGGGCAAAACATCCGCCACCGAATCCCACAGGGAGTGGGTATATCGGCCCAAAAGACAAGCGGTGTTAACAGACCGCAAGCCAGCACTGGAGGAAGAAAAACCCTTCTTCCCAAACTGATCCAGGCGTTTGGATTCCCTATCCGGAGGAGCGGTAGGGAAGGCGGTTTGGGAAGCGGAGGCTTGGACAACCAAGCTCTCAGGAGTGGGGTGGACAGAGAGAAACAGGGGGTCGCCCGGAGCTGGGCGATGGCGTCGTGACACGTTCCGATCCACAGGAGCCCCTGTGTTGGGCTTGGACCAGGCGCCCAAAAGAACGTCAGTGAGGGCGTCGTTAAACGGCAGCACAGTCTCCGCAGAGGAGGCCGCCGGCTGAAGCACCTCTGTCAAGATGTTAGTCTTGACCGTCAAAGTAGGAAGTTGGAGACGTAAGGCCCCAGCTGCCCTACGCAACACCGTACCAAAATTGGCTCCCTCCTCCGTAGCCACGGGAGGAGACAGCATGCCAGTGTCCGGGGAAGTATCCAGACCACTGGCCTCCCCTAGACTCTCTGTCCAGTCCTGATCGTACTGACAGTGTCGTGTCAGAGGGTCATCAGACCCCTCCCAGTCCAACTGGTCCTCCTCTGGTTCAAAATAAGGAGGAGGAGGGACAGTTGGGACCCAGGTCCCATCGGCGCCGGAGCCGGGCGTCGGCGACGTCGGTCCGGATCCATGTCCGGAGCCGGAAGGAACAGGGGACGACGCCGCCCGGAGCCCAGGGCAGCGCCGAGAACGGCACCGGAGACATCGGCGCCGGCGGAGGTGTCGTTAGGTCGACCGGCGTCGATGGGGGTTGTGGAGCCGGGATCGAGGCCGGGGCCGGAGCCGGGATCGAGGCTGGAGGCACGGTCGACGCCGGGGCCGGAGCCGTCGGCGGCGCCGGAGCAACCCCATCAGGGCCGCGCGGGCCCGAAGGCGCACCGGAGGGGCCTGAAGGCCCGAAGAGGCGGGCCATGGCCGACAGGAATTCCTGTACTTTGGCCGGATCCGCCCCGAACCCGGGAAGGGCGGGTATGGCGGGGCGACTCCACAGGCATGTCCGGGGCCGCGGGGGCGGGGACGGTGCCGGGAGGGGCCTCAGCCGAGTCGCGAGACCGGCGAGGCGAAGTCCTAGAGCGATGATGCTTTTGGACTTTTTGTGCTTCGACTTACCGGACGAAGAAGACTTCGACGCCGACGACCGGTGTGGACTCCGCGATCGACCCCTGGACCTCTCACGCGACCGGGGCTTCCGCGAGCCGAATGCCGGGCCTCGAGGAGCTTTCGAGACCGCTCTCGCAAAGCTTTCGGGTGGAGGGCCTGGCAGTCGGTACAAGACTCCGTGTCGTGGCCTCGGCCGAGGCAGAAGAGACACTCCCAATGCGGGTCGGTGACGGACATCATCCGCGCACAGGCGCCGCATCGCTTGAAGCCGGGCATCCCCTCGACACCTTGAAAGATGGAAAAACA